>OW964568.2:25529197-27929197 GCA_943138885.2 Tholera decimalis | reverse complement strand
TGCAAGTCCGGTGCGGCGTCGGAGCGCATCGTGTGCATGCCACAGATATTTCTATGTAAGATGACGCAGCGACACCGCTCCGGCACCGCACCGCCGCCGCAACGCATCGTGTGCCCCGGCTCTTACTCAGGAATAATGTTATAGTCGCAGTGTATTTATTACAGTTGGTGAAAGAATTTTTGTAATAGATTTTTAATTTATTCCTTACGAACATTCAAAAATTCAAATCAAACCTCTATATAATAATATGTATTAGTATAGATAACAATAGCGAAATAGGCTCAGTTGTTACAGCTTTCCAGGTAAAAATACTCGGTAAGTACGTACAATTTAGTCCAACCATATCTCCTCCTTTCCTTCTTACTTTCTTTTAAAATCATGCAAAAGCAAAGCTTATTATGACAGATAAGTAGCCACCGTCGTGTTCACCGCCTTAAATGTACAATAGATCTCTTAAAAAAGTCTCACTCACATCGAAATTAACATCGACAGCATTGAAGTCACAGCATAAGCATCGACAAGAGGCTTTGACATTACTAATTCCGTTAATTCATCCAAAAAGGCACTAAAATAGCCGTAGTGTTTTGATACCATGTTCTTCTTTAAATCTGCTATGTAGAGAGATTCAGCGATAATTGCTACAAAAAAAAAACATATTATTTAATTATGGTTCTTTTATATTACCAGTACTGATTGTATGTATAAGAGACTTTGACCTCTGAGATTGTTTCTTTTCTTTTTTATTCCGGATGAGTTCACTCTTGACCTCGATCTCGCCTGATGGTAAGTGATTGATGAGGTATACGATGGTACGAACAAACCCAGAAGATACTTGTTCACTCTTGCTTTAAAGGCTGAAAGGTCATAAGTGGCAAGGAACACAGAAGCCGGCAAAAAATTCTGTGTTTCTTCTCAGGGCTGTCAGCTAGGATACACCGACGTCTGTTAGTGTAAATACTTATAATATCTATGTATAGATGAAATGTGTTTTGGATTCGAGAAATTGACGTGTTTATGTTACGAAAAACATTTTTAACTGACTTTAAAAAGTAAAAATCTATACTAATATTATAAAGCGGAAAAGTTTGTTTGTTTGCTTGAACCCGTTAATCTTCGAAAGTACTGGGTGGATTTGGATGCAATTTGGTATGGAAGTAGCTTGAAGCTTGAGGAAGGTTATAGGCTACTTTTTACGCGACTGCAAAAAAGGAGAGTTATGTTTTTACCGTGATAGAATCCACGGGAGCGAAGCCCCGCGTGAGTACTAGTAATAAAATAAGATTCCGACGAACTAAAACCTTCTCAGTTCGTCGGAATCTTTTTTTATTCTTTTTTAAGTATGTTCCCCGATAACTCACAGCTGGACCGATTTGAAAAATTATTTTTTGATCGAAAGGCTTTCTAGTTGGTCCCACTGTCATCACGTCAAGATCTGATGATGGAATCATGAAGAAATCGAGAGAACTTTTTATAATTTGGGTACCTTTTATAGTAACTTTTGCAGTTAAAAAAATTACACTTTATGATTTAAAAAAGGATTAGTGATGAGTAGAGGTGGGTGTTGAATCAATAAACTGTTTTTTTAACGACTTTTCGTTTTCTTGACTGTTATTCATCAATGAAATAACCGGTTGAAAATAATAGCTGTTAATTTACGTCAACGAACTCAACGACTTTATTCATTTCCGAAAAAAGCTAGGTGAAAATATAAGCTGTGCTTACATACCTTGGGTTGTGAAGTCCCAGCTTTCCGGACGCGTTGCATAAGTACTTTGCGTTAGTGGTGTTGGAAACAATGAAGGAGTGGTTTTGACTGTATATGTGAAATTGCCAAATTTTCCGGGCACACCACCTCCTCCACCTATAAATAATGTCCGAAAAATTAAAGAATATTATTGTAATGAATAAATTGATATCCGTTTGAGTTTTTCAGATTAAATGTACCTAGAGTTAATTCCGTGGAATATTATAGTTGTTCGAGCTTAAGTCCGGAATGTAGGTTTGCCCTCCCGCCGGCAAATATTTCCATATGAAGGTGTGAATGTTATTACGATAAATGCATACGTATTTCACCCTTTCGCAGATCATTTAAGGTAGCTCGAACAACTAGTTTATGGCAGAATTAACCCTATACAAATATATGAGTAAGTATGTATATATTACCAGAAACATTTTTTTTTTAATTTGAAAGCGTACCATCTAATTTTTGTATAAATGTTAAAACATACTCAAATATGAAATTTCACCTTTCTAGCATGAACGCAACCCATGCCGACTAAGCTTCAAAGTTTATTGAAAATCTTGTCTTGTCCTCATATTTGGGTCGGCAATAAAACTATTATAGAAGAAACAAATTAAGTGAATAAGAGTAAAAATAAAATAAATTTACATAATAAAATTAATCTTTATTGAAAAGAAAAGAATAACAGTCAGCTAAGTTAACTTCTCTTAAGTGTAGTTTTTTAAAGCCCCGATTAAAATATCGATGTTCCTACACACAACGCAACAAGAACTGTTTCTGTTTTACTTCTTCTGCCTTTAATTTGACAGCCATTTCAGTGGTATTATTCACAACTTTCAAACGATTTATTCAGCATCCTGAAAAGCTGCATTATCATTCCAACAACATACATCTTCTTGAAGAAAACCGTCGTCAATCTAAAGTCGTGATTGAAATGTTTTCCGATACAAGAACATCATCACCAATCATTAATTCGTTATATGTACAAAAATAAACATATGTAGGATCAGGAGGAGGAGCGAGTGCCGAGCGGTACGGCACGAAGGGTTTGGAGTCCCCATTTTATTGGGATAAACAAGCCGGTACAAGCAAACACAGATGTTTATTTACTGAGCTTACTAGTAATGAAATAATGATGTTTATTTTGCAAACTAGATGAGGCCAGTGTTTCCTAACTGACTACTCTGAGAAGAAACACTGAAACAAACTCAGAGGTCAACGTCTCTTTTAAAGTCCATATAATCCAGGTAAAAGATAAAGCAAATTACAAAGAAAGAATACAGTTAGGCGAACAGACCCTTTTAAGGTCACAGTTCGTATAGTAACCTAGCCACCCAATTACAAAGAATACAGTTAGGCGAACAGACCCTCTCAAGGTCACAGTTCGTATAGTGGTCAAACCACCCAATTACAAAATGTATCCGCTTGCTAATAGCAGGGTTATACAGCTATTGTAAATATACAGCAGCGCTGTACCAAATAAACCGACAGTTTTGTCGGGAGCAGGGAAGCTCTTTATTGAGTCAGATCCGAAGACAGACTGCTGAGCTTACCAAGTGCACGGTCTTTTATAAGACGATACCCGCACTTTGAAATCCCTCCAACTCTGTCCATTGGCGCGAAGAAGTGCGTCACGTGTTTACTTGATACAAAACGTACTAAATCTAATGAGACTTACGTTATAAAATAATCAAATAATACAAGAGTAATTATCGATAATAAACAATGGTGATTTCACAAAGTTTAAATTAAAGAAACATGTCATCCATTGTTTTGATCAAAACTATCAGTCACACTTATCGAAATAAGTTGCCAAAAACCAATTAGTGCGTACACTAAGTACTTAATAAATTATGTTTCGATTTATCAGACAGTAATTGATACTGAAAGATCACTTAAATTCATAACAAGAAAATCAACTCTTAACAAAATATGATGAATACCCACAATAACTAATTGTAATTGACAACCAACTCCGACACATATAAATAAACAAAAAACAACAAGAAATGTAAAAAAAACATAAATACTTGCTTACCGAAAAGATTTTGGGTCATTTTTGTTCCTTCGATGGAACATAGCGTTTCTGTGATTGCCAACTTAAATTTCTGTTTAACTTGGCAATCATTTTAATTTTAGCTTATCAACTTCATCATCAGAAAGTGATAATATGATAGTCTCTTCACACTAATACGAACCTCAGGTGATGGCTACACTTGCTTAACGAAGCTTTAGAAATTGTTGCACAGATTTTTTTACACAGATTCAAGAAGCACAAATCTTGGTTAGGTGCTTTAGTTGCAACTCGAGCCAAGGTTTAACATACATAAACAAACATTTTGCAGAGCCTTTTTGTCTTTCGCAATGATTCGGAGTTGTGATTGCAAACACATTTTGAAGAACAGATCGCTCTCGCCATCCATCATGCCTGATGCTGTGCTCCAGGGTGCCTGAGTTTTTTTTTTGTTGCGACTCCAAGTTATTTGTAGTGGAAGTAGATGCTACCTCTCCTCTCTCTCGATAACTCTCTTCCAATCCTCTTTGCCTAACTAGCTATTCCTTATTTCTCTGTTAATTTTTTGTCAACGCCACCCATGCGTCCCGGTCGACCTGGCTCTCTTTGTTTCTTTATAAATGCCTTGTCTTCCTCTATTTTCATTATTTCAGAGGCATGTGCAATAATATCAAATAAGTTACCACCTTGTTGATTAATCAATAAGTTTTTTCACACATTTTACAAAATGTCTTTGTGAGAACTCTTGCTTTTTCCCAAAATATATACTACACTCTTTAATTAAAAGATTGGCACTTCCATTGACAGTCAACTTGACTACGTGAATATTATAAAATAGGACAGCGAGAACTTGTCTATTTGACGGTAATTTTGCACCGGTTATTTGATGGCTAGGCAGTCCGATATGGACAAAACACTCAGTTACAGGCTCAAGCGCGGTACCCGCGCATGTTGTATGGACAAGTTTCAATCGCAAATCGGCACGGGTCATCGTTTATAAAACGGGCTAATATTTATTTTTTGACTATATTAGGTCATTATGAAAGTTTTAAGAAAGTATGTGTAACAATATTTCGACATCGAAATTTAAGGGACACCCTAATAAATATAAGTCTTTGGATATGTATTTATAACACATGGAGTTCCGCAAAGTAACGCTTAATTTAATTATGTTACAAAAATAAGATTGACCAACTCTCTCTCCCTAATGTATACAGATAGTTAATTAATATACGTTTGAAATTATTGATTGTTATATTGTATTTCGTAAAAAAGAGCGATCTATGCAATAACACACTGTTCATTTATTAGGCCGTATATGTTATACGGACATGGTGTGTGTTTTAAATTAAGTTTCTTACTATAGAATTTCAAGTCAAATCATGCAGTACAGTTCCAAGAACCCGTAAAACAGTTCATAAAATGACTGTTGGTTCTTAGTAACGCTTTTTGAAGTGCCTTGATCCATCAAGGCACCCTTTTTTTGGGTATGTGGGAAACTTATCAACTGGGAGTTTCAGACTTCTACTGACTTAAAACCCACCCTGTTTCTTCAGCTGCCCTTGTGTTCCGGGGCCGCGGTATCTAGTTAGAACATTCCGGCAACCCCGGCAGGCAATGTTCCTATGGGGCCCCGTTACTAGTGCTGACGTCTATTTGAGGCGCGCGTGGAACACGACGCGCCACTGACCCAGGCCTAGTCCTTACCAGACGGTGAGCAACCCCAGCTCGCCGTCCGCAAGCCCGCGCCTACGGTGGCCGGAGATCAGCAAGGCACCCTACCCTTATAAAACAATCCTAATCTTCTAAGATTCAATTCCTCTACCACCAATGTGACATTTTGCTATATTTTTGTTTTAGTACCTGGTTGCGTAGATGATGTGTTCCAGAAAATATTAATTCCATAGTCCGCTGGCATTCTACCAGCTTCACGTATGTTAGTTAAATCAGTATCAATCTGAGATAGTATCTTCCTCTCCCGTCCTATTTTGTTTTCGACATCAACCAATATTTCACTTACGTGGGCTATTGATTTTTCAAGCTGATCTTTTAACGCCACCTTTTCATATCCTGCGGCTGAAAGTACAATATAATATACTTTAATATGTAATTAGAAACTAGGAAAATATCGAGATGAAACCGGCACGTAAATGACGGACGGACGGAAATTCGAAGCCATATGACATTCCAAATTGATTAAGGCCTTTCATAGAGAGAAAACCTGTATCCTAGCAGTAAAACATTATGGGCTACTTATCTTTAATTCAAAACTATCCCTCACTATCACCTATCACTTACCATGAGGTGAGATGGTAGTAAACGCGAGCCTATTATCACAAAAAAAAATATTGCAATAATTCCTCGCATATCCTCCTACATGCCAAAGGCCGAGGCATGATTCCGATTAAGTGAGACACGGATCTAAACAGGATAAGCTGTGGCCCTGTCCCATTTTCACAAAGTGTTCATAATAGCATGATAATAATAACTATAAATAATAATCTCCTAGCCAATTCGGGCCGCGTGAGGGAGAGGATGGCGTCCTCCCTCCAGCCCAGCCACAGTGGTAGACGCCCACGGCGTCGGACGTCGGCCGACGATCTCCGGCCATCGTAGGCGCGGGCATGCGGACAGCGAGTAAAGGGCAACTCGCTGTCCGACCATGGACCATGCCCAGGTCGACGGCGCGTTGTGTTCCACGCGCGCCTCAAAGAGCGTCAGCAACATGACGAGGCCCCCCCTGCAGAGGGCCGAAGCCTGCCGGGGTCGTGGGACTTATCCCATTACCGTGATCCCGGTACGTAAAGGGTTATTGAAGGAACACCGTGGATTTTAGTCAGTAAAAGTCTGACAGTCCCTCCCACCCTGCCCGGGGTGGGAAGACTTATTTGATAATTTTAACCGCTAAAAAAAAAAAGCCAATTTCGGCCAAGGCGGCTAATCTTATTAGCCAGCTGCGTATGAGATATTATCGTGCACAAGAAGGTGCGCAGGTACAGGTGCACTTTATCCTCCTCGGTTATTGCGTGACCACGTGGGATAGAGCGCACAAAACTTCTTTGCTTCGTATAGAAAGGGCACTTTCATTTACCTCGCCCAGCTCTGGTGGAAACGGCTCAGCGGAGCTAGATTTTTCCGCATACAAAACAAGCGAGGGATGTGTGCGAGGGATGTGTGTGAGAGATGTCTGTGAGAGATGTGTTGCGAGGGATGTGTTGCGAGGAATATGTGTTGAGATGGATGTGTTGCGAGATTTGCGTATCCTCGCACCACACATTAATGCGTATTTTCACAGCTCCGCTACACATCCTCGTAGGCACATTTTCATCGCACAGGTTTCGTGGAAACCCCCACACATTTTCACAGTACAGTTAGACATCCTCGCACGACACATTTCCATCGCACATCTCTGGTGGCCTAAAGGTCCTATCAAAGAAACCAATCCGCTTTCCGACATCCGACTTCTATTTACTTTGCAAGGTCCTCACAGTTAGGCAGCTCTTCGTACCACAGACTATACTTAAAAACACAGGCAGATACACTACGACCCAAATTATAGCACTGCAAAACGCCTCGCTGACAGAATTTGCAAAACTGTACCATGTGGAACAGCGGTAGCGAGAAGACACTTCAGGTATATCGCCTCCAAGCTCTACAATAAAATAAATAAAATACTAAATATTTATCATGTACCCCGTACCCTTTTGAGGAGGAAGCTAACTGATTGGCTGAAATCACTGTCATATGATGAAACTGAAAAAAATGTGGTTAAATAGCACAAACACTGACACACACACCTAAACTCTCACTCACATACATTCCCTACATTTCACACAATGACCAAACATACTCACTTACACTCTACTCCCTCATACTCATCTACACATACACAAAGACACATACGGTAATTTTTTATTTTATTTTTAATTTTTGTATTTTTTATTTTAATTACTTGTAGTTTTAGTCTGGAACAATTGTTTTCTTTTTTTTTGTATGGGCGCTGATAGCTGCGACACAGTTGTAAACTTTTGTAGCTATCATCTTTTTCTTTGTAATGTAGTCAACTGTCTATGTTTCCAAAATAAAGACTTTTTACTTTTTTACTTTTATTTTACTTTTCTATTCCTTTACTCACATTGTCCGATGGGATGGCAATCCGTAACGACCGGAGAGAGGTTAGACGCAGGACCAACGGCTTAACGTGCTTTCCAAGGCACGGGGATTATCACACTACCAACCTCCAAACTCCGGGCTACTACCACAGTATAAATATATGGACAGACAGTACGGAATCTACCTATAAACGCTCGAAACAGCACACTCACACAAACATGCGCACCGACGAGACTCCTAATCGCACGTCGCAGTGCTCTCAGTAGTGCGTGCCGCGTCAAGACGAGTGGTCACGTTAAAATTTTATTTATCTCCGAATATGCCACGAATGTATTGCGTTGTGTACGGCTGTTTAAACTCGGCTTCAACAAAACCGGAGCTATCGTATTTCAAAGTTCCTGCTGATTTTGAAAGGTAAGAATGATTTATTTATTGTTACTGTTATACTTATAATCGTTATCGAATTATAAGTCCGCGATCATAATGAAATCGTGATCTTATTTATTATTACTTATAACCACCGCATGGTTATGAGGACATTTAAAGCCGATAGTGCAATAGTTGTAACAAAATGTAAATCAAAGATGGTGGCCGCAATAGGTATCAACTATTTCGTCATGGGTGTCATTTTCATGGTATTCGAGGGTGCTTAAAACGATAGTGCTGTCAAAACGTTAATCCTAGATGGTGGCTGCAACAGGTATTCATTCTTCGTCATGGGTGTCGTTTTCATGGTATTCGAGGGTGCTAAAAACGATAGTGCTGTCAAAACGAATCCAAGATGGCGGTTGTAACAGATATATAGTTTTACAAGTTGTTGTGTGTTAATATTAATTGGTTTTTAGTGTTTAAACTATTGCCTTTTGCTTAGATTAACCGACGCGATAAGATTACCTATTTTAATTGTATATGTAAGCTAGGTAGTTCTTTAAATTCGATGGATTGATCACTACAGAACAAAAATGTGAAAAGAAAAACAATACCAAAATCATTAAAAGTTACAACCCTATTGATTCAATGGAGCGTAGGTAATTATGTCGTCAACTAGGCTTATTTTCTGTACTGTCCATCTCTATACTGTGCTACTACTGAGAAATTTCTAACAGAAGAACCCAATATAATATTTAACCCGACCCGGGAATCGAACTCTAGACCTCTTGCTCAGCAGTCGCACTTGTGACCATTAGGCCACCGAGGCAGTTAAGGAGGCTGATCTTTCATTGAAGTTACAGAGAAACAGCTCACAGAGGGAAAGCTTCTTCATCCCATAAACAAACATGAGATCAAGACCACCTTGATCTGGAATCATGGAATTCCACAATTTAATTCCACCAAACCCGTTCCATCATCTGACTACAAGACGAACAGTGATATGTCAGCGGTTCGTGTAAGCATCATTGTACATGAGCGAAAGCGGAATTCTATGCCGGAGTTTGTGTTTCCTTATAGGTACTGCAAACTGGAAGTATTTAGGTCATATAATAAAAAAATAACCAATCCTGTTTGTAGCCGCCAGGGAGTCCTGTTATGATTTATTGTAATGTATTTCATATCCACAAGGATAGGTATACAAAAATAAAACACATTTAGGTTCACCGGTACTTAACCATCATTTTTCAACGTGAGGTTTCCATTTGTTGAACTATTTTTTGGTAAATAGCACATATTCTTTGTTTTTATGCAGTTCTATGGTTGAATCTACTTACATTGGCTTGCGCTTACAAAGAAAGCAACAAGAAGTGAAATGGACATTTTATTAACTGCCACTACCAAATGAAAAAAATATACTAACCAAGAGAATAACAAGATTTATAGCCTATATAATAAATTACATACTTTAAAAATATATTCACGTTGAAATGTTTTGGAATTGTTTTGTTGATTTATGTATGTTTTTATTCTACAGTTTCACTTCTTTTGAGACGATTCCATCCGAAACCAAGGATTTATATACAATCATATACATACGATACGACAACAGTAATTACTTTCATAAATTAGAATAGATTAATATAGAAAGCGAAACATCACGATATAGTTCTCTGATGCCTAAATCCATTAAAAATAAAATGTGCATTCAATTAATTTAGATCCAAGAGGACGCAGTCCCAGGCGATAGACAAATCAGGTATCCAAAGTACTCCAGATGTCCATACTCTCCATCAAGTTGAAGACTGTTGATAGAGAAGTCTGTTGCAACGCTTCCGTCATGTGTGTATATTAACGATGTTACTGACAATGATATAATGATATAACCTTGGATGTATACATTATGAGATTTTTCTAGCCTATCTTTAGGAGGTATTGACTCGTCGCATTCTCAAGAGGTATAAAGAACCATGTCAACACGTGTCGAGTTTATTTGGGTTGCATGTTGTATAACTGCACCTTCAACATATCGACGGTTGAAAGGCTAATGGATCTAAGCGATATTTTGTAAAACTTACAGGAGGACGGATCAAAGTTACTTTTTTTTTTAATATTGATAAAAAAACAACTATTTGATAGACTTTTATTTATTTAATACAGTATATCCCTAATTAGGTAAAGAAGTTGTTTAAGTTATTACTGTTGAAAATTGTGTATTATTTTAGAAAAATTTTGTTGGTTAGCCCAAAATGCATCAAATTTAGTAATTTTTTGAGAAAGGCAAAATGGTTCAAATGCCTATCGTAAATAAAACAACTGAAAGTAAAATAGCTCAAGCATCGACCTAGAATAAAAAAATACGAGAGAAAATGAATTTAGCGCCAAGTCAACTGACAGTTGAATATACCCAATGAGCATAAGCAACATGATGGTGTTGCACTGGTGTGCAACAAACACCATCATGTTGCTTTTGTGCATGCTGCTGTTTTTGCTGTTGCTGTTGTTGTTTTTGTGGCCTTTAGAGAGACTGCAGGATGAAACAAAATAAACCCTTACTAGATTATAGTAGATATTGATGCTTAGGCCATCATAATTCAAAACATTTTTGTGTAGAGGAATCATTCAAGATGTTGACTCAATGTGTCTTGGAACAAGGTATTAGATAAGGTGGTATATCAGCCTAAGCCTAGGTTGTAGTATCACCACGGAATACATCGTACTTTAGTATCACTTTATGAATAAAACAACAAATAAATTGTTATTAGTTAGTGCTAGTCAAATTAGCCGAAGTGACATTACTCATTATCCTTAATATAGGCTAAATGGATGAAGAGACATAGTTAATTAATATAACTTAATGCAAAATGGTTCAAGCAACACGGTTTTTTAATGTAGTTGAATGCAAAATGGGCAAAACGATATTGCTTATTTTTTGGTTTAATGCACAATAAGCCAAACGAGAAAACCACAACCATGGCGAAAAAGCCAAATGCCTTAATCGACACACATTATAAAAGTTTGGAAAATCAAAATAGCTTAAGTCATCTAGTCCTCAAATTTGTCTAATTTTGTGTCGTATTGATCAGATGAGCTTAAGGCCTGTTTTGTAGTGGGTGCTAAGCGCCAGAAAAGTAATAAAAAAATTGAAACCTGACTCAAACGATGGAGAGAAATTTGCTGATTCTGAATATGTATGTAACTCAATATTGCAAAAATGTCGCTAAAGCTTTGGTTTCCTAGGATAGCAGTGCCGTCAAATAGCGGCCGTAATACAGCGGTGAATAACGTCACTAGAACGTTGTCTATGTAAACAAAATGGCGCGGTTTCCTAGGGAGCGGTAACTGACACAGTAACGTCAAAAAGCAGTGCCGCCATTTGCATGACGGCCGTCTTGTCGGTGTCAGATGGTTTTGTGAACGTTTCCAAAGAGAATGTAATACACTACATAGCGATGAAGCAGACAGTGTGTTAAAACGGCCGTGGAACTTTCCACATGTCGTCACCGTAAAAACGGCCGCCTTTTTGCGTCCGTAATATTACGGCCGCTATATGACGCCACCGCTTTCCTAGGAAAACAAAGCTTTAGACCAATCAGCCTTTCTGCCGTCGATATGCATATATGAAAAAAAAATATACGTATATGTATTTGAAATCCGGTTAAACTCATAGACCTAAATCTCTGATATACATTTAAAGCAGCTGACCTGTTATCTTTATTATTTAAGTATTATTTATACATCTAAAACTAACTAAAATATGGAAATTAACCAACCATTTTGGAACCCAATGGCCTGGCACGCGACGATAGCAAAAGACCGGATGGTATGTCTTTATTTCCTTGGAAGATGGGTAGGCCTTTAGTGTGGGATGCCACTTGTGTCGATACTCTTGCACCATTTCATCTTCCTAGCTCGTCTTGCTGAGCTGGCGCTGCCGCTGCGGCTGCTGAGAATCTCAAGCGGCGGAAATATAATAACCTTGTTGGTAGTTATATTTTCGAGCCGTTTGGGGTTGAAACCTTGGGGTCGTGGGGTCCGAGTGCTCACAATTTTTTTAAAAATAATTATATCCAGACGCTTAGTTAACACTTCTTAAGCATTGCCATACAACGTGGCAATATTTATGTACTTTAGGGTTTTTATTTAAGTTTTTAAAGTGGTAATAATGAACAATAAATAATGATTCATTCTAGAAAAAAAAATATTATATATGAATAATACAATATATTGTGTGTTATTATTAAAATAATTATTTATTCATTATATCACCACAATATCATGACTTCCTTACAGACTTTTATGTTCTGATACCATATCTTAATGCATTGTACAAATTACTTCTCAAATGGTCTTCTTCATCACTATAACTAGATGCATCTCTTATCTTGTGCAAAAGCATATGATTTTGAACTTTATCTTGTAAGGGTTTAGGATGATTGTAGATTTCCACCGAAGATATATAAGCCCTTTCTCTGGATTGCTCGCGATCGTCCATTTGTCTGTGACTAACACTTTGTTTATAGTTTATTTTTCGTCTCCATGACCGTACTGGCTTCTGGGTTACATGTACATTATGCAGGGTTACATGTACTGGATGCTGTGTTACTTGCAGAGTATCTTTGGTTACATGGAGAGGTATTTCAGTAACTGGAGACTCGGTAACACTGTCAGTAGAATCAGTATACGCGGTTGTATCTATTCCAGAGTCTGCAAAGAATAAATTATTACTTTTTATAGGTAGCTTGCAACATAAAGTTAGAGTTTTTTTGTTTTTGTGGTACATTCAATACGAATATGTGCGACTCACGCTGATATAAATGCGACAATTTAATGACATCAATTTAATGACTTAGAGTGATAGCGTTCTATTTTGATAATCGTGTTATTTGCTAAGGCATCTTTTTGAAGAAAGAACAACATTGGCGTTAACGTTATTTTTATTGTTTAAAACATTTTAAAAGCAACGATTACGTTGAAGCCTTTTTTTATCGTGGTAAAATTATCAAATAAGTCCTCCCACCCCGGGCAGGGTGGGAGGGACTGTCAGACTTTTACTGACTAAAATCCACGGTGCTCCTTCAATAACCCTTTACGTACCAGGGTCACGGTAATGGGATGAGTCCCACGACCCCGGCAGGCTTCGGCCCTCTACGGGGGGGCCACGTCATATTGCTGACGCTCTTTGAGGCGCACGTGGAACACAACGCGCCGTCGACCCGGGCATGGTCCATGGTCGGACAGCGAGTTGCCCTTTACTCGCTGTCCGCATGCCCGCGCCTACGGTGGCCGGAGATCGTCGGCCGACGTCCGACGCCGTGGGCGTCTACCACTGCGGCTGGGCTGGAGGGAGGACGCCATTCTCTCCCTAGGTCAAAATTGTATTGATATCATAATATTTTTAAAAGGGAACTAATTTTTTGAGCTGTTATTTAAATATTCGAGATGTTATTATGATCAGTTGAAAAACATATTGAGCAGTTATTTAGTTTAATGGCGGTTGATTAATTATTGCGACAGTAAAACATGGACAGTAATAAAAAAATCAATTAGTCGGTTATTTTATCATATAATGTCAATTCTAAAAATAATTGAGCAGTCCAATAACTGAATGTGGGGTAAAAATGATGGCCTCATATATACCTGCGCCAGATCCCTTCTATTGTTGGTGAATCATTTGGGTTAGATGAGGTTAGAATGAGATTTCTTGCCGACAAATTCCGATTTATTACTGCCCACACGTAACCGCTCGTTCAATAGTTTCTACCGCCCATTTAATTATTTTCCTGCTCAATTATATATTCACTAATCCATTTCATTATTTTTTATTACTCATTTTTGTTTACTTTACTGCTTAGTTTTAACTGCTGAACTAGTTATTAAACGTGCCATTTATAATTTTTAACTTACCAAAACCGCTATTTACAACTGCCTCTTTAAATTAGTGCCTTTTTAAAATATCAAACAAACATGGATGAATTCGAACAACTGATTAGGCAATGAAACATGGGATTAAGCTCGACTTTTACACAAAATGGACTTTCAAAAGTTGCTTTTGCGTCCTGCTGTCCGTTAGTAACTTATTAGTAATCTGTGCCTGTAGTATGAGTTAAACTACCTAAGTAGGCATCGCGTTGCGTATTTTTTGTATGTAGGCAATATAAAAAAAATAGATTGTATATTGTCGTAAGACTAAAACATTATTTTGCATTTTACAATGTCTAAGCCAAATAAATTGAAGCTAGCTAGCCTAGCTTCAATTTATTTGGCTCCAAGTCTGTAAAAGATCGCTTTTAGCAATAAGACCGCTAATTGGATAATCTTTTTGTTGGTCAGTCCTTATTTGTTTTATGTTATGGTGTACTATAGACAAGTATATCTACCTATCTATCTCAGAACATACTAATATAATATGTAGTTTACGAGGTGTGTGGGAAGTAACATTCTTTTAAACAGTCAGATACTTTAATTATATACGACTTCATTCGCGTGAAATATTCCCACATTTTCTAGGATTCTCAATCCTATAACCATTCAATATATAACCATTTTGGCGATAATAAGTAACGAACGAGTATAGGTGTTCGTAAGGAATATGGATTTAGAATGTATGAATTATATCGAATGGTACCTTACCTCTCACTCTAATGTAAGGGCTTAATGCCGCACCAATTAATAAATCGCACACTTCAGCAGCACTGTGTCTTCCTAAAACAAAAAAAAAAATGTATGGCATTTGTATTTAAGGACTTATATTAGAATACTAGCAGTTGCTCGCGACTTCGTTCGCGTGGGAAGTTTTTCCCGTGTAAATCCCGATCCCGTGAGAATTTCGCAAAATCCCGTCTTAGCCAGCATTTACGTATTAAAAGGAACCCCCATGCAAAATTTGAGAGCCCTACTACTTGTAGTTTCTGAGATTTCGTGATTAATCAGTGAGTGGTATTTCGCTTTTATATATGTATATACATAGATAATGAATGTATTTTTAGAAGTTTAACTTTTAAACCGATAGGATTTTTTTACAAGTCTCAATTTTACTGTTTTAGTTGATACCCAAGTAGCACAGATAGCTGTATAACTACTCACTTTTAGACCTATTTGAAACTCTATGCGTATTAAGACTCTTTTAAGAGTACACTGGTGATCCTACAGCTGCATAATAGCTGTCAGTGATATTTGAACAGCTTAGGCTGATTAAGAGCTGCATTAAGGCCGATTAAGACCGACAAAACTACCATTAATACGCTTAGAGTGCTATAAAGGTATATTTTCAACGACGCTATTCAGCTTTTAACCTTTTCTAATGCCTTAGCAGTAGTAAGGGCTGTTTAGTGGATGAAATTACGCCATTTGCTGTATAAGAAGGTATTTGTGAACTCCTATTACACTGACTTATTAAAGGGGCACGTGTGTACTATTATGACTTTAATTGCTGTATAATGGATGATTTGTGGCCCACATTACAGCTTATTGTTGAATATGTCTACCGCTAATCAGCCTTTATACTGCCATTGATAGTGTCTGTATAGCGGCTGTTTAAACATTCACTAGATGCCTCGCAGCTACTTAGAGACTCACTAGTGTATCGAATTAACGGCTTTTACTTTATAGTGGTTCATATAAGTACCTTTAATCAGACTTTATCTGAATAAAAGTAATATGTGGTACTGTAATCAGTCAGTGTAACTTGTAACGTTGATGGCGGTTATACTGACGTACAAACTATAAATATACTGATTCATTTTTCAACTTAAGATGTTATGTGTATGAATTAGGAATGTATTGCATTAGTTTTTACTTCCTGATAACATAATAATAACTTTTTATCTTATAATTCTTTTCAAAGCACAAAAAATTGTTTATTCAAGTTTTCATCACGGCTTATTTATATCACAATACTAATTAAAAACAGAATATTTTCGAGGCGCACTAAAATTTTCTTAAACAATATATATTTATAATGTCAGTGAAATTACATTTCCAATCATTTGAACATCACGAAACAAGTGTTTAATTGGCAGCTACGGGTTATTATATTTGCTTCTATATGTTTGCTACACCAAATATAATCACTTTTACACTGGCCGCAAGCAGCCTTTCTCGGTTTAAAACATCTATTAAGAGCGTAGATCTGACAGTCATTCAGAGTCAATCGATATTCAGCGCATAGTACTGTCGTTACCCTTTATAACACTGTCGAATTGCTGCTACACAGCTCCTAAGCAGCTACGTGAACTATAGGCTGAATAACTTGTGCCCATTTAAGAGTTACAAGAGCTGTGTAAGCCCCTATACAGGCCCTATTCAGCTTTTTTATTCAGCTTTAAGCATGATGGGAATCCGTTATTCGGCTGAAAAGCAGCCTCGTGTGCTACTTGGGTATGCAGTCAATATGGTTTGCCATTTCATCATTATAAGTCTGGCGCAAGAACAACGCTTGCCAATTGTGCAAATTTATTTAGAAATTCACGGTTGTATTCGCTATACATATCGATCAATCATTAATTTATTTGCACGAATTTAGGTATATTAAAAATACAGGTGGTAAATATCGTGCACTACGTCCATTTAATGGTCGCCATAACCGTCTATCTGAGCAAGTTATTCAGAATACCATAGATCGTTATTGCACTACGAAAATTCAACATCCACAAAGACGTCAAACAGACACCTCTTCCAAAAAAAAAAAACTACCAAATACAGCTCATTCCGGAGCCTGAGGACAACTCAGAACCCAAGGAGCTTAGGATCTACACTAACGGCTCAAAGACAAACACTGGAACTGGGGTTTTCTCCAATGATTTCAACATAAAGATATCCAGACCGCTAAGAAAGCTCAACACCGTCTACCAGGCGGAATGTGTGGGCATAATCCAAGCGATCCATGCTTTGGAAGCCAGGGGAGTTAAGGATAGTCATATCCGTATCCTTTCCAACAGTGCCTCAGTACTACAATCCCTAGGGAAAAATTATATCACGTCTAAGCTTACACTAGAATGTCACAACGCGCTGCAACACTCGGTGGTCGAGAACCGCAACACTGTGACACTACAATGGATAAAGGGGCACAGCGAAACACTCGGCAATGATGCGGCGGACGAACTGGTCAGGAGGGGGTCCGACACGACGGTTTTCGGTCCCGAGCCCATCGTGCCACTCTCCTCCACCCAGCTGCGCACATGGTTAAAAGAACACACACACGATCAAGCCCTGAAATGGTGGTCCTCGACACCAGACTGCAGGCAGTCCAAGGAGGCGATGCTAAACCTAGATAAAAAAACTAACCAGGTGCCTCCTACACATGGACAGAAGAGGCCTGCGAATGGTGGCGGGGACCATCACCGGGCACTGCTCACTGAACAAACACTACCATACAATAGGTATAATGGATAGTCTCCTGTGCAGAGAATGCATGGGGATAGAGAAAACGGTGAGTGATTTCCGTGCACTCTAGGAAGAGTGCACGAAAATCACCGTCATACGGAAACAAACCCTCGGGTCATTGAATTCCCTTACAGACATCCTGAATAGACCGAGAGACCTGATCTGCTTCTGAAGGGAGGTTAGCTGGATGGAGTGACGGCCGACACGGCTCACGCAAAATGGTTTCGTGCAGAGATTAAGTGCGTAAACCTAACCAAAAAAGAAGTCGTCAAATAGTGTGCACATAAGAGGTTACTACTGCAGTGGAGCTTAGTGTTGAGGAGAACCTGAAGATGTGCACAGCAATTAGAGCTGTGCTCACCTTTACATTTATCTTGGGGTATGTCACTAGTCTATGCTGATAAATTTATGGCAACCACTGAAAATCAATGCCATGCTGTGGGTAAGCCCATAGCATAGCATAATGCTGAGTGAGAGCTTTTTTTCAATGACGTGTTGTTTGCCTTATGCCTTGTTTTTTGTTGTTTCCTACTTTCTTAAATTGTTATTCTCTGAGTATTTGTGCTGACCTACTTACATAATATGAGTTCCAATTACAAACATATAATTAACATAATAATATATATTATTAAGGAATTAAACTAAGTTTTTAATATTGTCTGCAAGTGCCGTGAAGATGGACCCGATCTCCTGATAAATGGGTCAATAATTAAAAGGGTATTTAGCATCTTTTAAATATTTAGGGCATTTTCTTGCTGACGATCTTCGGAACGATGCAGACATTGAGGGGGAGTGGAGGGCTCTAGCGGTCCGGAGCAATACGACTATGCTGGTCCGTAAATTTACACAGTGTAAAGACCTAGTGAAAATTACTCTTTTTAAGGCTTATTGCCAGAGTCTCTACACGGGCAATCTATGGTTCAGTTACGCCAAAAGATCGCTAGATGTGCTCCGCGTCCAGTATGATACTGCTTTCAAGATGCTCTTGCGATTTCCTCGTTACTGTAGTGCCAAAGAAATAGTTGCACAAGCTCGTACGGACGCGTTTCATGCGATTATACGAAAGAAAACGGCTTTACTTCTGAGAAGAGTAAGGGACAGTCGTAACAGCATCCTGAGAACAGTGAGTGACTGTTTCCTCTCCTATTATGAAGCAGTTTGTGCGGAGGGTGATGGGTACTAACACTTAATAATAAGCTATGAGATATAAGCTATGAGATACTAACATTTCATGGATTTTATGGTCCGACATAAAACGATTGATTTCGTTTTTCTGTTGGTAATAAATACTTTTACTATCTTCTTATTTTCTTTCTGTCTCATAAACTAGAGACACCTTGTTATTACTTATATATTTAGCCCCAACTGCTCGACACAGCTGTCGAAAATAGGACTTCACGATTGCGGGTCATTCAAACTAACCGTGGTACTAATATGACCGAAATCACATTCAGACATATATGGCATACAATTATTTATCTATTAAATCAATATAATATCAAAGACATCAACATTATTTTAATGTGTTCTATTTCATTTTGAATTTGTATACCTCTTAAAATAAACACTCTCAACTCTTTAAATTGGTTATAATTGAGACTTTTAATTTAAACTAGATGAGGCCGGTAACGGAGACATAAACGTTATATGATCCAATTCCTACCTTTTTTAGGGTTCCGTCGCCAAATGGCAAAAACGGTACCCTCGTAGATTCCTCATGCCTGTCTGTTTAAAGTTAAAGCTGGATGAGGCCGGTGTTTCCTAACTGACTACTCTGAGAAGAAACTCCGAAACAAACTCAGAGGTCAACGTCTCTTTAAAAGTCCATAAAGTTCGTATTGGTCAAATCATGAGAGGCGATCGTAGATATGTTACATTCTCATGAGATACGGTGCAGTCTGCCCTAGACCTCAGTGTGCCTGTGTTGTTTTATTAACATTTAGAAAAAAGTTTTAATGGCTTTGCAGAAATCGTAACAGACAGACAGGTAGACTTACACGTTACATACCCGTATTATAATAATAAAAAGCTTCTAATGCTTTAAATAGCTTTTCTCCATCGGTTTTGTTGAAGTAGTTTCCATAGAAATCAGTAAGTTTATTGTGATCCGGAGTCATCGCTGTCTCTTTGTTCTTCAGTGCGAAATGTGCCTTCATTGCTTGTTCTGAAACAGTCGTTTATCGCGTTGGTCTAGTGGTCGCAAGGGCGAAAGCAGACCAGAGCGTCTTGGGATGGATTCCTAGCTACGTAATTGAGATAACCAAAAAAAAAACGCTGCGGAAAAATGGTAAAAGTGCGAGTTAGACTCGCCCATGTTCCGTAGTAACAAGCACAGAACAGATAAAAGAGGTAACAAGCATAGATTAGCGAAACATAACTTTATTTTCCATCGTGTTTACATGAATGGAAAAGTTATAATTTCAGTTTTTTAAATGTGCTATATCTAAATAACTGCTAATTTAAAAGAAAAGAGAGGGGTACACATTTTATCACTTTGGAAGTCCAACTCGCGCTTGAGAGATCTTGAAGAATATCTTTCAATGAGCGTACTTAAAAGGGCCGCGGGTTCAAATCCCGTCCGTTGCACTATTGCCGTGAACTCACTCCAGAGACTAGCATATTTATAATTCTACCCTCGTTGCTAGTTCTCAAAGATATAGATTGTGAGCGCAGAGCAGTAGCAGCCAGATGCAACATGTTGGCTCACAGATTCGCTCGTTGTAGTAACGAGGTGAAAATTTCTCTGTTTAAAGCCTTTCGCCAAAGGCCGTCTCCACGGGCAGTTTGCGGATCAACTGGAGGAGTGCTCTTTATGCTTATCTTTTTTGCTTATATATGTGGAGGGCTCTTTATGCTCTGCGCGTGCATTATAATAATGGCTTCAGGATACTTTTGTGGTTTCCCCAATTTCGCAGCGCGTTTGTTTGCTGTAGCACGAAAGACAGCTTTTGTGCTGTTGTAATATAAAATAATACTTCCTTTATAAGCAAAATGAGGAATAGCAGCAACGGTTTTTTAAAAATCTAGCCGAACAACACGATGAGCCAGTCATAACACACGCTGCTCGGCTGTTCGTGCGGCAGAGATGAATTTGTACTTGGTTAATTAATAAATACCAACCCTTAGTTGATAAGTTTTGTACTGACCAATGAACCAATGTTGTCAATAAAATAAATATATTTATTTTCTTTTCTTATTTACACTGGTACTAAATAATGAAACAACTCACCCTGTAGTTCCTCGGGCGTCATTGCACTCACCGTGGGAAAGAACGATTTTAGTGTTTCCGTTAACTCTTTACCCAGTTTTTCATCGAATATAACTCTGTCTACTTTTCTGTAATGTTAAAACCGGATCAATTATGACTGAGGGCTTTGGAGAGCACCACATTCCGCACCAGGAATAATGTGCTCTAAAAAGGGACCATGGACGAACGATAGAAAGACTTATCCTTCAGCCCCAACCGAGATTTATTTATTTATTAAAACAGTTTGCAACATAAAAATGTACAGTAGTGGACTTAATACCTTAGGTCTTCTCCACCAGTCAACTATGGGTGATGAAGAAATAACATGGCAGGTGCACAAAAAAACTATGTTGATAATATACAGGGTTAGTTGTAAAACACCGAAAACCTCTCAGGACTATGCTACTAACATCATAATAAACAACTTTTCTTCTATGACTTTTAAAAATTCGTCATATTTTAGTTCACCAGATTTTCATACAATAATAAAAATACTTAAATTGAACGCCCTAAATGTTACGAAGTCAATGCGAAGCAAAAGAATCGATAGTATAAATTGTTTAGTTTTGCTTCGCATAGACTTCGTAACATTTAGGGCGTTCAATTTAAATATTTTTATTTTTGTATGAAAATCTAAAAAAAGTTGTTGATTATGATGTTAGTAACATAGTCCTAAGAGGTTTTCGGTATTTTACAATTAACCCTGTATATCTCCTCCCGCCATTCTTAGACATTTAGGGAGCTATGACGCACTTTCAGGATGAGCCTTGTTGCTTGTTGGCCGACGCTAGTGGCTTGCTGGCCTGCAGAGGAAGTTATATGTACACCCGCATCACTGGACGCAAGTGGAGAGAATACCGGGGTGGTTTTCGTCAGTTCGAGTCTGGTAAAGCCCTCCATCATGGCGGATCCATGAAGACTTCCAAGTCGTGGAAAAAAGATTCGATCATGCCACTAACTTTATTTATACTAGACTAGTACTCACGCGGGGCTTCGCTCCCGTGGATTCTATCACGGTAAAAACATAACTTTCCTTTTTTGCAGTCGCGTAAAAAGTAGCTTATAACCTTCCTCAAGCTTCAAGCTACTTCCATACCAAATTGCATCCAAATCCACCCAGTACTTTCGAAGATTAGCGCGTTCAAGCAAACAAACAAACAAACTTTTCCGCTTTATAATATTAGTGTAGATTTTATTTGAAACACAAATTGCCATCAGAAATCTGTCAGACTGCTTCGTAGGTCGAGTGATCGCAATCATGACTGCTGAGCTGGGTTCGATTCCTGGGTTGGTTAAAAAGTGCTATTGGGTTTTTCTGTAAGGATTTTTTTAGTAGTAGCCCGGAGTTTGGAAATTGGTTGTGTTGGAAAGCCGTTGGTCCTGGCTGTTATATCTTAACATCTTTGACAGTCATTCCGGATAGTCAAAAACCAGTAAATCTGACACTGGTCTAGCCAAGGAGTATCGTGTTGTCCAGTTACTGGGTTGACAGTAAGTTCACTCCCTCCAATCATTTTCAATGGCACCGTCAACCCTATTAGCTCTAGCGTTAAAAAGAGCGAGAGAGAGAGCAGTTTGCATCTTGACTCTGTGCTTAGCTGGCAAAGTCAGGTCTACGGTCTAGGGTACGGCCCATTCACGACTTCGGTCTTAGCGGCGAGCGGCGGCGGCGGTTGCAAGCGGTGCGTTTTACACGCCACGAGCGGCAAGCGGCAGCGGCCGAGGTGGACGTATTTAGGTAGTCCGAACATGCTCAAAATTATAGCGTTATCAAAATTATCCCTTCTGTGTTTAGAAAGCAGTATATTTTCAACCGACGACAAAAAAGGAGTAGGTTATCAACTCGACGCGTATATATATATATTTTTTTTATTATATTTGTCAAAAAATGTATGTACGAAAACAAGATATTCTTAATATGAGAGAAGGAGTGCACGAACTGAATAAAGATCGATCGAAGATCGATCGATTTAAATGACGAATTTCGTGACCTATACGAAGATAACAGAAAATATCCGGACAAGTTTTATGAGTACACCAGAATGAGTGTGGAAACATTTGATTATATTCTGCAGCACATAGACGTATATTTAAAACAGCATATCAGTACCAAAAGGGTTGTCACCAATCCAGAAAAATTGTTTCTCGCCTCGGTATCCATTACCGCCACAAAATCGTCTAAAATTTTTTGTTTATAAGTTCGCCGCCGAGTCCGTCACACCTACACCGCTATCCGCGCCGCTCTGTTTCGTGGCGTCGCACTCATTCGCTTGTACTTTTGATCTCACCGCTTCCCGCACCGCGCGCCGCGATTCACTCCGACAAAACGGCGCGCGTTTTCGCTATGAGCGGCGACTCGTGGCGTGCCTCAAACGTTTTCATACTTTTATTCTTACCGCTCGCCGCCCCGCGCTTAGCTGCCGCTCACCACGTCAAGGTCGTGAATGGGCCGTCAGTCAAAGAGTCAATGGGACTTTGCGATGCCTGTATCGTCTGAGGATCTTTTAACCTGCAAAAACCAAGACAATGCTTGTGCAAACTTAAATTTTTCCTGTAATTGACTATGGTGACGTGTGCTACTTTGACTTGAATGCGGTCTTGCTGGATAAGCTCGATAGGCTCCTTAATAACTGTATCCGGTTCATATTTAATTAAAAAAAATATGACCACGTATCGAGGTACAGAACCGAGCTCAAATGGATGCCCATTCGCCAGAGAAGAAGTTTGCGCGCTTTGACTACGCTTTTCTCTTTGCTGAACTTTCCTACCCCTCCCTCTTACCTTGTTTCTCATTTTCAATTTCTATGTTCCTCACACGCTAAGGGTCTGCGCTCTTCCAATAATCTTCTCTTACTCTGTCCTTCTCATACTTCTGATTTTATTCATTTTTCCTTCTATATATAGTCTATTCTTCTGTGGAATGTACTACCTCTCGATATCAGGACGGCCACCAATCAATATGCATTTAAGAGAAAGTTGCGGGATTATTTTCTTAACAAATAGTGGAAGCAGAGTTTTCATAACCCCCTTTCTATAAAAGTAAAAGTTTTATTACAAGTGTATATATACATATACTTCTAACTAGAATAAACTTACATACATATTTATCATAATACATACCAAACATATATTATATACAATATATGTATATATATACACTTGTAATAAAACTTACTTTGTAAAATATTATCTACTTACTTTTTTTTTTATGCACCTGCCATGTTATCCCTTCACCACCCATGGTTGACTGGTAGAGAATGCCTATGGCATTAAGTCCGCCTTTGTACATTTTGAATACTCATTTGCAGGTTAGGATAAGGTTCGACAGGCGATCCCAATATAGTTGAGAAAATACTAACCAGATGTTGGTTCTATCAGAAATCTAATCTACGTAGATAAGTCGGCATAAAAAGAACTAATTTTTTATACAACCGTCGCGCGTCGCTTCATGTAAAATATTTCTCAGCTGATGAATAGACTGGGAACTGATCAGAATATAGTTGGGAAGAGGCTTGACGGATGGATTGAAGGTAGGAACCTACTCACTCGGTCAGCTTTTTCTGCAGTAATTTTATCACAGGCATTACATCATGCGGTTTCTTTATAGCTATCAATTCCATAAACCTTGACAGGAAAGCAGTAAAATAATTGTGTCTGTCCTCTCTCATTGTCTTTTTCATGTCTTTCATGAACAGGGTTTCCGTTGTTGTGATCACTGACTCTGTGTGCAAAAAATAAAGAACTTAATATTATAAAAAACTAAAAAGATAATGACTTTCATATCAAAACACTACAAAGATAAAAATAACTTTAATTTCGGCAGTCGGTGTTATTGTTATTATTTTCATTTTTACATACCGCCTTCCAATATTAAAGTTATTTTTGGCTTTGTAGTGTTTTGATATGGAAGTCGGTTTTATTTTTTGCAAAAAAAGTTTTTTTCACGCTTTTTAGTGGGTCTGCTTGTAATTTATAGGAGCTCAACGAACTCCACGTTTGTCTGTCGCCATTTGGCACGTTTTAGCATGTCAGTCTTCGGAGATGATCGGTGATCTTCGGAAGCAGCCGCAGCGACATATGAAACGCGCGAATCATTAAGAATGCCTTCCGCCGGTCTAAGTAAGTACATTCTTTTTTTTTCTGTTCCTTCGGCTGCCCTAAATTTCCGGGGCCACGGTAACTAGTACCTAGGTAGTGATTAGAACCTTTACTATTCAAATCTATGCTATTAATTTAATAAAGAAACTGAATGGTTTCTTTATTAATAATTTCTTTCCTCTTAAAACCTAGGTAGCGAGAAAACAGAAGCAGTATTTTTTATGAAAATGACGAATAATTATGTACGGAGTTGTAAACGTATGAAAATGTATGATAAAAAGAGAACAATATATGCTTGTAGCAACATTCACATGCTTTTTTTTACTAAGTAGTTTAAACAATTTTATCCTATCTTCCTTATCCTTAAAGAAAGTCCTCGAAGCGAATGATTAGAAAAACACAATGTCATCCCATCCTCAAGGAGGCGCGGGAATGCGGACGGCGAGCAGTGGTAGATCACCGTCCGGTAAGGACCAGGCTCGAGTCGACGGCGTGTCGTGTTCAACACGCGCCTCAAAGAGCAGTCAGAACCATTGACGGGGCTTGATATGGCCATTGTCTGCTGGGGTTGCGGGAATGTTCTAACAAGACACCGCGGCCCCGGACCACAAGGACAGTTGAAGGAATAGCGGTCAAGGATATTGTCCGTTTTTATTTTTTGTGTCATACCTCTGTTACTCTAGCTGTAGCTATTAAGTTATTATGTTTACTAACACTGTGGACGCATCTCTGAATTAAACAAATTGAATTGAATTGTAACGTATGTGTGTGTTAATAAATAAATAAATCCTATTTGTTACCTATTACACACAGGAAACCGTTAGTGTTGGAACGCACTCTGTGACGCATGGACGCGGCATAACGTTTTATTATAGGGCGATGCAGCTATAAGAAGCAAGTACCAAAACTAAACACCAACTACTAACTAACTAAAACCTAGTCTATCAAAACTAAAAACTTACCTGTAAAGACTGTAACATCAGTAATCACTGATGTATATGTTATCTCTGTAGAGGGCCAGAAACTGTTAGACGGAGGTGTTGGAAACAATGGCGCAAAAGTAAACATCGCTGCTGGTGTCCCAGGCGTTGTTTGCAGGGCATCTGTGTAATAATATCCCTTTAAAATCACAGATCAGTTATTTTTTCTTTTCATTTTACCCATCTTAATATCTTATCTTTAATTTTATCTTGAAAAACCTCTTCTTTTGCTGCATAAGTGAGTGTACGTGACCCATCGTCAATTCATTCGATGTCCACCACTCCACCGCACATATGATATTGGAAACCAGTAGTATCACCTTAGAGTATATCATTACAGTAGTAATTATAACTCTATGATAGTATCGTTCTGCGGTAGTGTAATTGCTGCAAGGCCTTCCAATACGAGCATAAACGAATAAATAACCAACAAGGTGTTTAGTAATTTTTTTTTAGATAATAAGCTTGTTTCGTACATGTTTCATAGAGGTAATTTGGATAAAGTATAATATGATGTCATAGGGCTGCCTGTCTGAATTTTAGAAAGAGAGAATAGATCGTAAGTACCCTACTGTCACCGCGAGTCTCTTTTCAACCGACGACAAAAACAGGAGGTTATCAATACGACGCGAATATTTTTTTTTTAATGTATGATCATCGATTACTCGAAGACGGCTGAACCGATTTGGAAAATTCTTTTTTTGATTGAAAGGGTATACTTCGAAATTGGTCCCATTTTCATAAACGTCAGGATCTGATGATGGGATCATGGAGAAATCGAGGAAACTCTTCAAATATTATAGGCACACCTATGACGTTTTGGGTATTTATTATAGTAACTCGTGCAGTTGCTCTCAAAGAGTACCATTTGAGGAAGTGGAACTGATGATGAAGACTACAGTTGGCCGCTGAAACTACTCAATAATAAGTATTGAGTGGATTGCGATTCGATTACTTGAATATGGGTGTTAAGCACTTTATGCTCGTCACAATGCATATGGTGATGTAGAACTGATGGTGAAGTACCAGGAGAACTCCTCAACAATTAACGGCCCAGCATTGGAAAAAGCAATATTTTGTACAAGGTTATAAGTAGTTGACATTTAGGAGTCGTCACGAGTAGTCAGAAGCCCGAAAATCTGACACTGGTCTGGCCAAGGTGTAACCCAGTTAACGGGTTGTGAAGGTCAGGCAGGCAGTCGCTCCATGTAAACACTAAGCGGAAGCAGCTGAGTACTAGAAGTCAAACCCAATATAGTTAGGAAAAATCAGATGATGATGACTTCTTGCCATATAAACTTTATCTGTGCCAAATTTCATACTCCTCAATCAGCGTAGTAAGCTATAAGACCGCCCATTGTATCACCCTCTTTAGTTGTTAAGTCCTTATTGTTTTACTGTTATGGTGTACAATAAAGAATACGGTATGTTAACTAACAGAGGGCAAAGAAACACTCGGTACACGCGCACTTGAAGGACGGCAACGTCGCAATTTATTTACGAATGCGTAGGCGTGTACAGAGTGTTTCTTTTACGTATCAATTTAACATTTTAAGTGACCAGAGGGCTGGCCTTTTCTTTGGACAGAGAATCAGCATTGCCATTCAACGTGGCCACGCGGCCAGTGTTCTGGGCACTTTTCCCATTGATAGCGATGTTGATGAATTTTTTGATGCCCTATAATTTCCCTTTTATTTTCGTCTTTATTATATTTGTTTTTATAATTATGTATATTAATGTAATAAAATTAACTCACATTTAATATTTTTAGTGAATATTTGAATATTAAAAAAAAATAAAAACATTTTGTTTTCGAAAGGTATTTTTTTTTTTTGCATGTATAGATGCTATACTATTTCGGGTTAACGGAAACGCCCTCTATTAATTAACATACTGTATATATATCTATCTAAAGGTTTCGCTTTGCATATTAATAACATAACATAATCATTCTATAAGGTGAACTGTTGGGATACCTACAGGCATCCTCTATATGAGGAGGAATAGACCGTAAGCCAACACGCGGGCCGGGTGCGGCTTGGTGGATGTTTCATGTCTCCGGACTTTTCTGTCCTACGGCATGCTGGTGTCCTCACAATGCTCATTCTGTTTCCTTCAACGTTTTAGAGCACTGGTGATAATGAAAATTACACAAAGAAGTGTGCCTGCCTGCACTTGAACCCATGACGTACAACTCGTAAGTTGGGCCTGTAACCATTGGGCCATCAGTACTAATAAAAGTAAAAGTAAGTACAGTAAAAGCTAATAATTATAGGCATAAGTCTAACTTGAGAACATGGCGTCATTAGGCAGTATAACCGTGGTATCCGTTCTAGCAGCGAGGGGATCTCTGTTATACAAGTTGTTACTGATCCGGGACAACGCCTGCTTTTCTTGCTTTATTTTGTCCTCAATGGCAAATAACATATTTTTCAAATAAGTCAGAGTCTTTGTAAGTTTCTCCTTAACCGGCACGTTTTTATTGTCCATAGCTGAAAGTACGTAGGTACACTTGTTTTAATCAGAAGAGATACGAGAAAGACTTTTAGTTAGGAGTTGGTAATAACTCTTAACTCCCTTTGTTAAGGAGGAGAGTCTGTGAAAAGAGTTATTACCAACTCCTAACTAAAAGCAAGAGATTTTCTGGAAAATGAATGTAGGTACCAACTTTCATGAAACTTGACACACATACGCAAATACTGAAAATACTTTTCTTTGATTCCCGAAGATGACCACCAAATGGTTCCCGGCTTTTGGGGAAAAGACTACGAAGGGCAGCCCTTTATAGCCCCCACTAAAGTGATCATCACACAAAAGGGGCCCCATTACCTCTAAAAGATAAAATTCAGAATCCCCAACTGTTTCTCTTAAGTTTAATGGACTTTTTTATAACACGCAGCGTAATTATGCTAGTCCCATCGTACTCTAACACAAGTATACCTACACATCAAACCAACGAGATCAATGTATGGGGGTCATAAAGACCCACAACTTTCTCGTTTCATCTGAACTCGGCTTGCTTAATATTTATTGGAATATACCTTGTACCTGTATCGTTCTTGTTCAACTTCAAAGCTCTGAACAACTTACTCCGGTCAGGCTCAATTGCGTACAATGTAGATCTTAATTTGTAGATTTTTGTTATTCGACCTAGCTATCATGCTTATGCGAATCAACTCACATTCAAAATGCGTCATTCATTCATAGACGTGCGTGTCTGTATCAAAAAGACCAAACAGGTGTCGGTATCTACACGTTATTTCGAGAAATTGTCATCTCAATAAATAAAAAATGGAATGAGAAATCAAATCATAAGGGTTACCTTACGATTCGTCTTCTCATTTCAATTTTCTCTGTCGAATCGATTTCTCATTTTTATCTTTTATATGAGGAGTAAATAGAAGATTTTTTATTCTAACTAATACTATACTTCGAGTATGAAAGGAGCCAATTCGAACCGGCTCCTACTTTCCGTGGTGTAACCGTGCCGATAACCGATCATATTGAGCTTCTTGGGGTGACTTTAACTTCCACACTCAATTTTGGCCCGTTTATCGAGGCTAAGGCTCAGTTAGCTTTAAAAAAGTTGGGAATCCTAGCCAAGGTGAGACGGTACTTCACACCGGAACAGCTGCTCAATTTGTATCAAGCCCAGGTTCGGTCGTGTATGGAATACTGCTCTCATATTTGGGATGGATCTGCGAAATACCAACTGGACGCGCTTGAGTCTATCGAGAAGCGAGCCAAGAGACTCATTGGTAACGATGCACTGGTTGAATCAAAGCTTGAACACCGACGACGAGTTGCAAGTCTATCGGTTTTCTATCGGTTACATTTCGGGGAGTGAGCGATGGAATTACACAATCCATCCTCCATCCATCAATCCAACATCGGACTACGAGACAAACGGCGAAGCGCCATCGTTACATGATGGACATCCCACCCATACGCACAAAACGTTTTGGGAATACCTTCATTGTGAGTACGGGTAAGGAGTGGAATTCTCTGCCGGAGTCTGTGTTTCCCGACAGGTACAACCTAGGAGTCTTTAAGTCCAGAGTGAATAGGTTACTTTTAGGTAAGCGTGCTCCATGTTCGATCACATCATCACTTACCATCAGGTGAGATAGTGGTCAAACGCGAACCTATTTTCAATTAAAAAAAAATGAAATCCACAATCCACATGAAATACCTACAATCCACAATATTATAAGTACTTATAATTATGTGGATTGTAGGTTCATTTTTTTTAAATTGAAAATAGGTTCGCGTTTGACCACTATCTCACCTGATGGTAAGTGATGATGTGATCGAACATGGAGCACTAAGTACTTATAATTATGTGGATTCTAGGTTCATTGATATTTATATCAAGACGAAAATAGCACGTAGACTACCAGTATATTTTATGTTCTGTTATATTTAATGTGTGTGATTTGGTATTTGCAATATTAATATCTCAATGGCTTTGTAATATAAAGAGCCACTCCTGGTGATGGGCATTAAAGTCCCCCAATAACACAAACTGAGCAGAAGGGTACCGCTCACTGATGTACTGTGTGAGCCTGGTTGTCTCCTGATCTCCGCTGTGCGAGCGGTAGACTCAGGCATAAACAATTTTATCCATGCCTATGTCCACCAGAGCCCAAAGCGTAGAGAACCTGGAGTCCTCAAGGTTGCGGAGACACCGATAGCAGATGTCGTCGCGGGCGTACATGCATACACCCGCACGTGGTTTGAAGTTGTACTCCAAGGTAAACCCTGGGTATAAAAGATACGACACGTCTGACGGACTTCTGATTTGCGTCTCCAAAAGGAACAAACGAGCAGGTTTTTCAGTCTCGAGGTGGTGGTGGAATGCGACGAGATGTTAGTGCAGACCTCGGATATTACTGACATGTACTTTGAGAGAGAGGGAGTGCAGCCGCTGTCGAACTTTGCTCTTTTTATTATTTTCCTTCGTAATGTGTGACAGTGAAGCAGGAAAGGAGAAGGAAGTGAAGTGAGACTTCACGCTGTTAACCCTCAGACACGCACTGGACGGATGGTATCGATTGGGGGACTAGTCTGGAGACTGCGGGGACGCCCGAGCCCCCCCCCCCCCCCCCCCCCCCCCGGAAATGACCATGGTCGCCAACCAGCACGATGGTGCATTCCGGGATTTTTCGACAGTTGGTGGGGCAGCCTTTCATGTGTGGCTGTCACACTACTTGGGCCCCCAACTACCTGCGGTCGGCCAGCGGCGCACCGTGCCTCGGATCCCGCTACTCTCCACGCCTAGTCTCCCGATACGACCGCACCAGTGCGAGCCTGACTGGTCTTTCAGCAGTGAAGCAGCTACTTCGACCCAACTCCTTGATAGACTACACAGGGCATCGTACCGGAACACAGCTATGCCGTTTGGCGGTAGGTCTTTGCCCTGTGGGTGGTCACAAGCCTGCGGTTTGAACCTACCACCAGTAGAAATCACCTTTGTTTCAAATACCCTCGGTCTCCCCTATTCGCGTTAGCATGCATCCAGCTATATTTCCAGCATTAGCTGGTTCGGGCCGAAATTAGCCACTATGACCCAAATCCGAACTACCTTTTATTAGTCACACAGGTAAATTTACTGATAGATACTATGGATGAATTATGTCTCCAGAACAGAGGTTTTACTCTTGCTACTACTTATTCTGTATTCAATACTTCACCAATCTACTTACTTCGACTGATCGATATATTTAAAAAGAAAATAAAACTTATGAATAAAACAAACATTATTTTTAAACTCACATTGGCAATGTGTTAAAATATCAACCAGTGTTAGGGACATTAAAAGAAATTGAAATCAATAAAATGTATTTGGTTTGCTATTAATATTGCAATGCATTATGGGTAACAAATTTGAGGTTTTCAACATATTTTCTTATGATTCTATGTTTATTAATACCTATGTTTTGAATTTTCAAATATAAGTACGAGTATATCTGATTTTCTTAATTCAATTTAATAACGTACCTGCTTACACATAAGACTAATAAAAAACACCATTGAAACATTTATATTTTATTAATTTTATATACCAGATACATGTCGAAAATTACAAAATTGCATGAACAACAATATTTTATTGAAACTACGTATCAAGTCCCATGAAAGTGTCTGCGTTCATAAGGTATGTATTGCAGATATTCTTTCTTTCAAAACTTTCTAGTATTGAGGGGTCTAAGTAGGCGTTGACGATGGTGGCGCATTGAAGGTCTGTTGGTACGTGAGCAAGCGGTGCACGTAGCTGGTGCACGATGACTGGGCGCTGCGAGTAGCGCTGGAGGGCGAGGGGAGCGGGCGCGGGGCGGGGGGACGCGGCGCGCAGCACGACCAGCTGCGAGCGCAGCGCGTGCGGCGTGGGCACGTGCGCCAGCGCGCGCTGCACGCTCTTCAGCGAAGTGTCAAGCAGCGCGCGCACGTACTGCGCCGAGTGCGAAACGCGACCCAACAGAGTGCGCACACACGCGTCTATTTTCGCCGTCCAAGACCCCGCAGTCTGCAGAGCATCGTCAAGACCCGTCGTGTCTCCTTCAGCCATCAACATAAACATGTGCCGCGCAACCCCATGCTGTAGCTGCTCCTCAGTCTCAAACTCTGCGAACTGCTCCTCGAGATGCAAGTTGATCTCGTCCGGTGCATACCCAACACAGTAAACTGTGCCAGTAATACCTACAAGAATAGATTTCATGTTTAAATTACGCTATACTATCTACATGTACACACTTACAAAAATAAATGTCTTACCATTACGTTCCAAGATAGCAGCCATTTCTAAAGCTATGTAAATTCCACTTTCATATCCCAAGAGATAAAACTGTTTCTTCAGGCCCGTCTTATTCAAGAAGACCTAAATAAAAAAAATCATACTTTAGTTTTTGGACGTAAGATTATGAAACTGTGTAAAGTATCATTTAGTTAGAATTAAAAAATAAGATCTTGTTGCAATCTGTCTACAGGGTGGCGATTAGGTTATCACATTAAATTATACAGCAGGTATTACAAGTTGTTATCAGTCCGTTAAAATTATAAAATTTATTCAAATAAAGTATATACAGGTGAAAATAAAAAGAAATGATAGGGCATCAAAAAATTCGTCAACATCGCTATCAATGGGAAAAGTGCCCAGAACACTGGCCGCATTGCCACGTTGAATGGCAATGCTGATTCTCTGTCCAAAGAAAAGGCCAGCCCTCTGGTCACTTGTGGAGTCGACTAATCGTTTTCCGATGTCACGAAAGAGTCGATGCCCACTCGGACCCCATGGTCCTAAAGTTTCAACCCCAAACGGCTCAAACATATAGCACCCAATTAGGTTGTTGTATTTGCGCCGTTTGAGATTTTCTGCACCTGCAGCTGCCGCCCCAGCACATCCCGCCATACTGAGAAGATGGGATGGCGCAAGGGTGTCAACACAAGAAGCATCCCACACCAAAGGCCTACCCAACTTCCAAGGCATTATAGTCATCCCGTCTGGTCTCTTCCCATCGTCCCGTGCCAAGCCATTGAGTTCTAAAACAGATGGTACTCCAGCGGTGACAAGAGCCCGACGAATGATGTCATTTATGCTGGCATGCCGTGTTATCCGACCAGAGCTTCTGCTGCAGGAAAGGCCATGATGTCCGAGGCGGTCGACTACCGCACCGCATTGACAGCGATGTGGAACACCGCTGAGAGCACCCAGACGTAGACATGTAGCGATCCAGAACGTGTTATCACTTAACATAGTACCTATATTAGGAGAAGGTAATGCTTGTAGCCAAAGGCCCGACTCCCATTCACCCACAGCCAACAGGCTCGAGCGCTCAGCAGTATTGGTTGACGTGTACCAAACTGCAGAGCGGCTTGTCCCATTGTCTCTGGGAGGACGGGTTCTCGGGCAACGCCGTATTCGGGCAAGCCATTTTCCAGGCATTAACTGCATAGGTCGAATACGGCACCTCATAGTTAACCAGAGATTGTGTTAAAAATTTCTTGGTTAAAATCTCAGTGCTGCGGACCGAAGACAGAAAAGCCGGTAGGCTTATACTGGAAATTTTGCGGATGCCGAGCCCACCAAAACGAATGGGTAGTGTGGCTTGCAGCCACGCTCGGTCATCCACAGCCACATTTAAAATTGATGTAAGGATGTTTTTTATAATAACATCAATTTTGTCCAAGAGCTGAGATTGCTTCCATAGTGGAGAAGAACGGAGGAAATAAATAAAATTTGGACCAAAACAACAATATCTTATGAGGGTGTAAGCTGAATGTATGTTAATTTGGAAAAATCTTTCTGAAATATCATGAAAATGATTAATTTTGCTATCAATAAATGAGGGAAAACTTCCTTCTAAAATTGGGGTGCCTAGGAGGTGCAATGAACTTCTTTTGTAAAATTTTGATATCAGGGGATATTGTATGGAATTTGTTTAGTGTCGCTTGTCTGTCAGTATTTTCACAGATATAAAGTTTACATTTCGAGTGGTTCAGGTCAAGGACGATGGATTGGAATTGCTCTTTCAGGAAAATAAAATCTTTGATTACGGTGTCTACATCACCTCCTAGAGTTCCATCATCTAAATAGCACACGTTCAATTTAGAATTTAGTTGTTAAATGATTGGATGGATAGCCAAGCTGAAAATGACTGGTCCGAGAGGGTCACCTTGTTGGCATCCAACTGCTGAATCCAGAACGTGGTCTTTATATAATAATTTGGAGGGGTGCCTGTAGCACTGCCACATAAAATCGTAAATTTCAGATAATTCTTTTTAAACTTCTGCCAACAAAGTACCCCTGTTCACAGAATTAAAAGCATTTTTAACGTCAACCTTGAGGATGACCTCACCTTTACCTGAGGTCAAGTATGTGGACAAGGCATGTACGGCAGCCTCACAGCCCCCTCTGGAACCAAAGCCCAGCTACAGGGGCTGGAATTTATGGCTAAGCGCTTCACTATAAAATTTGCAACATATCTTGGCTGCCATACGCCTGTAAGTGCAACCGACGGCAATAGGACGAATGCCGCCGTCCTTCTTATGCAAGGCGCATAGGTTGACCCCGTACAAGACATCAACGACGGCTTCGTTCACGCCGCCGGAGAGCATCAATTTAACTAGAGCCGCAAGCTCCTTCAAAAGAGACTCACCAGCTGCCCCGGCGCCTGAACTCACTAGGTCTTTTAAGTGTTGGGGAGTTAAGCCATCAAGGCCGTCAGCAGATCCACTTCGGAAGGAGAAAAATAAAATAATAAAATTAATAATTTTACTCAAATTAAGATAATGCATTTTTGCGCTATATTATAAAAAAATAATATTCCTTTATAATATTAGTTTAATAACATGCAAAAGTGGCAATGAAACGGCGCGGCGACGCCGGCGCCGACGGAGCACGCGCCGAGTGATTGGTCAGCTGATTACGTTTATGCAATACATGATGTTGTGAAATATTAAAATGGAAAAAAGGTCCCACGGCTATTTTATTGTTTATTATTAAATTATTTTAATTGTATGTCAAAAAAACCAAGTCTCACAACTCAATTCTCCTACCATAAAAAGTTGTGAAATCCATGTAATACCAAGTCGGTTATTAATTTATTCAGTCCCTACTTAAGGGACCTTCTGTCTTAAGTTGTTACGTAATTATCTAACCTTACAACATCTTATAGTGACCATATCAATATTATTTTTTTTAACGTTTTAAATAAATAGATTGACTCGGCCATCGCATGAAAACACAATATATCTCACTAGTAATAAATATATAAATTAGATTGTTTAGCGTGCTCCATCTTCGACCACATCATCACTTACCATCAGGTGAGATGGTGGTCAAACGCGAGCCTATTATCATTAAACAAAAACCGAAATTGGAAAATATTTTAGTTTTTCCTTGATTCATACACTATACATTCTAAATTTGAAGCTTCTATGTCTTCTAGAAGTGCCTTAGACTTTTGATGATCGGTCAGTCAGTCAGTGAGTGACAAAATTAAGAAACTTTGACTCGTTATAAAACTTAAACCACTAGTTCAAAATGAATGAAATTTGAAATATACCGTGTTTATACAATGCCTGCTTGGTTACTGAAAATTCAGGCTTCTAGTTTTATCCACAACGAAGTTATAGGGGTTCGAAAATGGCCTGAACTGCTTCGAGAAAATTATGGTACGGCCGTGCCGCTTTTTGGCTCGACTTGGCGGGGGCACTGCCGTGCCCACAGATATGATAAAATACCTAATATAAAGTACGTGGTTTCAATTAATATGATAACCTAATCGCCACGCTGTATAACACCTTACATATCCAAACATTTTGACAGATTTATTTATTTACACTTCGTGCACATACGTACGAAGGCAGACTTAATGCCGTAGGAATTCTCTACCAATCAACCAACCAGATTGTGGATTCTTTAAAGTCGGTTACCTACACTTTCAAAAAACGAAGGTCCAGTATATTATTGCATCAAAAAAAATGCAAGAAATAAGAGCTGGCCTGTGACTTCACTCCTGGCCAAGTCGCGAATTCAACTCACTGTATCGTCTTCGTTTCTCGTTAACGAAAAAAAATATACTCGTACTACTCGTACTACATCTTTATTACAATAATTACCTATTGCTAAAAAATGACACTCTAAGACTACTTGAGGAGCTAAACGGACTACCAAACTTAATTAGCTTCTGATACAAATACTAAAACCGTAGAGAACTAGACTAATCTGACACCATCTCACTGAAAAAATACGTGAAAATGACTAGATATGGTTTTCCACCTTTTCACTAAGAAAAATAAAACAAAAATACCGCACACTTGCTTTGTAAGAGACTAATCCATAGATCAGACAACTATATAACGGTAAAGAAGCCTTCAAATCGTTGCAAAAAACAGATAACGCTATTGGTCCTGTATTAGCTATGTTTCTCTCTCACACAAGCCAATGGTACGTCAGACGAGGCAGTGTTATGTCTTAATAACTACAAGAACGATGTCCTTTACCGATACTAATCTCTCAGCCGTTTCTTGTATTGTCTCGGTTGGTTTGTCCAGCCCCAGTTGCAGCACCAACGCCGGCAGCTTTAGACGCTCGCACAGTATGCGGAACCTCTCGTAATGACCCTCCATACCAGGTATAACACACAGGTACGTTTGGCTTGAGTCAAATTCATCGTCTCTCTAAAATTAAAGAACCATGTGACATTATTACATGAATATCTTCTCATAAATATTAGGCATAAGGTTTGATATAATAATGTTTTGCAATTCAATAACCAACGCTTGCGGAGTTCTGCTCGTGGATCCATTACCTTTTTAACATACCGAGATGCCTCGGAAAGAATGTTAACTCATTGGTACGGCTATCATTACGGGTATATGTAATCAGAAGCCAGAAAATTAGGCACCAGTTTTGCAACTTGTAGTCCAGTTACTGGATTGTGGACGTCAGATAAGCGATCTCTCCATTTAAAATACTGGTACTCAGCTGCATCTAGTTTATGAAGAATGCGGTCTCAATATAGTTGGATAAAGGTTGGGTAGATGAGGAATGAAATTTTAGTAATTATTGAATCTATATTCAAATATAAGTACCATAGCAGCGTTGTTCACCAGCGTCGGCATAGACACGAAATCTGTGGTGGCAAGCAGTTCATCCGGGTCTACGAAAGTGAAGAATGTAGACAAGCCCTTAGTATCTTGGAAGTCTGGTTTGAAGATAGACTTTTCTAATTGCTGAAGCCTTTAAAAAAAAACACAAAAAAGCTGATAACTCGTAACCATACCACATTAAGAACATATTTCAAGGAAGAAAAAATATTTTAAGTGCATTAAAGGACGTTTGTGAGCAGTTCCAGTGACAGAAAAGGTGAACGGCAATTGTTTGTCTTAGTATGAGCATCTGATTTCAAGGAATGGAATAAAAAATGGTATAAAATTGAATAGCTAAGTTAATATGAAATGAAAAGTTGACTGCTTCAGAATATCTTAAAACTTAACTTACATGTCAATAGTAATCAGAGGTATTTCGTTCTCTGCGAACACAACGTTGTAATTAATTCTTAGTAGATTGTAAATTGCTGATATCTTCTCAGTTTCTAAACCCAATTCTTCCAAAGTTGTATGTTTGTCCGTTTCTGCCGTTATTTTTACATCTGTAACAAATACGAAATAATTAAATTCAAATTTTGGCAACATTTTAATCGATTAGAAAATAATTATTATCACTATTAGGTGAGATCTTGATGTTTCTCAACAAAATTAAACCGATATGCTATCTGACGTAAACTACTCCTACACGCATGATGGATTATGGACTGGAACTCAAGTGGAATCTCATTATGATTATGCTATGCCATACTAAATTACCTGCAAGAGCAAAGACTCTTTGCAGCAACGAGGATTGTTGCACAGGGGCAGTGCTTGCTAGGACTACGCTGTGAGGGCCTCGCAACGCTTTTTCGGTCATTTCTACTGCGCCGCGATACCAAGCACCAGTTTTACATGAGTCCTGAAACAAAATACTATCGAGTTAACATTTCTACTAATATAGCAGTGCGTCAGGAATATTTGCCGAAACACGTGTAGTTTTCCACACCATCCTACGAAAGCGGATGGCATCCATGGTTTGTAGAGTGCGTGAGATTTCAACAGCATTCTGAAGGTCATCAGTGATAAGCCCTGTTGCGACACCATGGCGCCAGCGTTGTTGTGTGTTGTGAAATATTAAAATGGAAAAAAAGGTCCCACGGCTGTAATATTGTTTATTATTAAATTATTTTAATTGTATATGTTTAATACCTAATATAGAGTACCTGGTTTCAATTAATAAATGTGATAACCTAATTGCCACGCTGTAGGTATAGATAGGGCTTAAAATTTACATCACGGTTTCTGTAACTATTACTTCTCAAAGTCAATTGTTTGAAAGATACACTTCGAAAGTGGTAAAATGTGTCAAAAAATATATGCTTTAGATCCATTGATATACAAAAACCCAAGATGCACAGTCTCGAAGAAAAGTGACGCTCGAAACCACAGAACAGAATATTAAGTAGAAGTGCCCCTACACTCTCTCAAAACGAGAACCAGTGTCGCCAAACTCACACATTTGCAAATCAAAATGTCCATTACAAACATAAAAAACAGTGATATAATTGGCTACAAAGTTGAAACGCAACTTTAACAAATCATCTTCTTAATGCTGTCAAAAATATTGAGTCTTATTACAACGACCGAAAAACATTATTATTTGACATGACATAATCAATAATAGCGTTTATCGTTTAAAAAACATAAATCGAACAATTTACAACGAGTTCAGCTACTCAACGCTAGATGGCACTGTAACCAATTTATTCTATTCGGAACGCTAAGTACTTTGAAATAGATGTCAGATTTGCCTGCATATGTAATGTCTTTTGCTACTCAGAGATGTAGACAAATATCGATATTTTAATATCGATGTTACGTATTTTATTCGTGTGAGCAATTGATGCAAAGTTGATCATCTTCAAAAAAAATATAATCTTCTTTAATATTAAAGAGGTAAAATTTATAAGTTTGTATGTGGGGGTAATCTCTGAAACTACTGAACCGATTCTGAAAATTCTTTCCCTAATATGTAGCTGCATTATTCTTGAGTGTTATAGATTGGCTATAAATCATATAACAAAGTATTAATTTTATGCGGGCAAAGCCGCTGGCACAAGCTAGTGTTCTATGAAATGTTAATAGATAGTATTAAAAATATTTATTGACCTTGAGATTATACATATTTATTTAATAATTGCCGTTTTGATAGTTTTATGTTTAATTTTAATAGGTAATGAAAGCGTATATTAATCAATTTTGCCGTGATGGCTTTTATTAAGTCGGTAATATGATTAGACGTAGGAAATTCCCCTAACTGATGATAGATTATGTTTTGGAATATTGACGACCCAATAAACATCCATTTTCCTTAATAAAAGGATCTTGGTGAAAACTGAAATAATTAAATTACTTTTTTACTTTTATATGATGTCAATATCCAGAAATTGATATGTTACGGTTTACATTATGTGATGTTATCTTTATTAACTACTAGCTGCTACCAGCGGCTTCGCCCGCGTGAAAGTAGAAAATTACCCAAGGGAACATAGTCTCAGGAAAAATCATATGTTCTATTCCATGACATGGTCTATCCGTGATGTGCGTGTGGTGTGAAGGCCACTTTGTTAAAATCTTTGAAAATGTGCTTAGGATTTAGTGAACATTCTCAAAGAAATGTGAAAGTTTGAATCAGATTTTGTGAAAGTCAAATAACCGAGTTATGGACTGTAAAGATGAGCCCTCAGTTCTCACATAGAGGATTGAGAGCCCACCTGAACCTGATCACTACAGAAAAAGTCTTTATGCACAAAATCTAAGCTAATGCTAAACAAAATTTGTGGAAACAAGGTATTATGGCAAAACCCTGTCCTACTTTGTATATCTAAATGGGCCCTCAATTCTCATACTCGGAAATGTTTATTACGCAAATTAAATGAAATCATTAACTTACAGCTACTGTTTGAAATCTTATATGCAACTAAATAAATTGTGAAAATTTATGGAAGCAAGAACAGGTCACCACTTCTTGTTTTTTGGAAGTTATGACCTTGATAAAATTCGGGCCTTCAATCCTCCATTTCTTTTGCTTTCGCTTTGCTTACGCTTATCGTATGAAAGATAAGACAAATACAAAACTGTATCTTTTAGTGAAAAAAAAATGTGCTTCAAATTGGTGTTATTTGTTACAAATAATAATTATGGTAAAACTACAAATCTTAATAGATAGCGAAATAAACTATTTTTTCATTGTGTATGTGAGTAGGGTGACAATAATTTCTTTTTACCCTCATATTTTATATACAGTGTTAGTTATTCTGACTGATGTTTTAGTTCCTTCTGCTGTTGCAAAGTAGTCATACCTCAGAAACTATTTTATTGTTTACATATTATATGCATAAGGGTGCGTTTCCACCAGAGATGTGTCGTGCGAGGATGTCTAGCTGTGCTGTGAAAATGTGCATTAATGTGTGGTGCGAGGATGCGCAAACCTCGCAACACGTCCTTCTCAACACACATTCCTCGCAACACATCCCTCGCAACACATCTCTCGCACACATATCTCGCACACATCCCTCGCACACATCCCTCGCTTGTTTTGTATGCGCAAAAATCTAGCTCCGCTAAGCCGTTTCCACCAGAGCTGTGCTGACCGAGGCGAGGTAAATGAAGCGATTCTATTGGTTCTTTACAAACACATCCCTCGCTACGCGTCCTCGCACATCTCTGGTGGAAACGCAGCCTAATAGTTGTAATATTTAGTGTAAATACTAAACAATAGTTTATGATAATGCAGCGGAAACAGTTATAGTGAAGAATAAAAATTATAATAATAAATCAAACCAAACCTGTAGTATTAGATACTAATGACTTTGAAAATTATTTTTAATTAAAGCTGTCGGCATATCACTGATTGTTGTTAACAAATAGAAGATCCTAAGGTATGTACTTACTTGGCCCAATTCTGGAAACGACAGTATTGTCACCGGCAAATTGTTTGATACTCGACGATGACACACTTCTCTCCCAATTTTGTTTTCACCAGTGATCAGCACCGCGAAATATCTATCGAAATAACAAACCTATTAGATTAAAATAACAAATCTATTAACACAAATGTAGGAGGAGATGATAACACAGTTCTATCTAATAACACGGATATATGAATATACCAAGTCCGGTCAGCAAACTATCTATGCGATTAATTCGATCAATATCAACAAAAAAAAATTATGACATTATCTCAACCGGGGTTTGTGAAATGTGGTTGACTTACTTGATATCCGAGCACAATTTCCTCGATACTAAATCCAAAGTGTTTAGTATTGTTTCGTCGATATCCTTCTGCTTATCACCCACAGTCACATAAACTCCCTCGATGAGACCGGAGCGACTAGCGTTAATTAAAAGCGCAGTGACCTCAGCTTCACCAGATAAGTCATCAGATAATACTACGACTTCAACGCCCATCTCCTGCCACGATCTGAACAAAAGAAACGGATCATAGGGACTATTAGAAATTCATATTATTCACTGGCTCATGATAATCTTCAAATGCCTCTCCCCACTTTGTGTGGAACAGAAGGGTGTCAGGCTCCTACTGACTACAAACCCACCCTGTTGCTCTTACGTTCAGGCATGCATTAATTCTATTGGGCCCCGTCATTCCTGCTAGAGTGCTGACTGCTCTGGCGCGCGTTGAATTAGACGCACCGTTGTTGTCTCGGGATGGTTAATTTTACTAGGATTGATCTTTCATCACATACGGAAATATTCGACTTCACAAAGAGTAGTAGTATTGTGATCTTAGATAACCCTTTTAAATTTTTCAATGTTCCAAACACAAAAAACATGGAAATACATATTTACCGTATTTTTATTTGAAAGTAGCTCAGGGACTGCCTCTGGAAATGTATAACAAGCTTCGTAGCACCTCGCTCCACAAGTCTGTCACCTAACTGTAGGCCAAACGTTTCATCGTTGCAGAGTATAAGATGGGTACGACCAGCCGTGCAGTTCAACCTGTAACATAATTTCACCAATTAATAAAATCTATCGTTAACTTTTCATCATCATCGTTTTTTAATTGTTGAAGCAAAAAAAGCTGTACCTGGGTTGGACTTCCTGTGTTCTTTCTTCTAAGTTCAGCAGCACTCTGCCGCGGTGCTTGCTTGCCGCGAGAAGTCGGAAAGCGCGCGCTGTGTCTTGCAATGCGTACGACACGCGCGACAAAGGTCGCACATAACCGCGACTAATACCATCGCTCAACATCGCTTGTATTATCTGTGACACAAATTAAATGCGTTATAAACATTTTGTTGTCTTTATATGATACTGTTACTGTTACTATGGATAATGTGGATATATAATTATAATTATAGACTTGTTTCGAATATATTCAGGTTTAGCAATAAATAGTGCAGGACACGAATGAGAGGGTAGGTACTTAATCTTTAAGATGATGGTGATGATACCTCGGCTGCTTAAAAACGCTATAACAAATTGATACTTCACGTTTTATAAGACGGGTCGCAAGAATGTTCTAAAAAGATACCACGGTCCCTGGAACACATAGACAGCTAAATGAACAGGGTGGGGTGGGGTTTTTGTTAGTTGAAGTCTGACACTACCTTCAGCTTCACCCAGAGCGGGAGAATGCTAGTAATCATGCTTAATGTCAATGTATGTTTTTCCAACTTTTAAAACTAAACGGTGATGCGGATCGATAAACTAAATTAATTTACGAAATAGTTAGGAAGGTTGAGAATGATTACTTTTAAACGCGGCAAAGACACATATTCCCATCAATTCATACATCCCTACTATCCCTTCTAATATTATAAATTCGAAAGTAACTTTGTCTGTGTCGGTAAGTTTTTATTTAATTATTGATTGGCTTGCGTTTCACTACCATGTCACTTGATGTTAAGCGATGTTGTAGTGGAAGTTGAAGTACGCTTGCCTAGAAGTAACCTATTCACTCTTCACCTAAAGACTCAAAATATGTCTCACAGCCTGTTACGCTGTTACGCCTAAACTTAAACCAATTTTGCTGAAATAGACTAGATCTTTGGAAACGACATAGGCTTTTTATTGCGATTTAATGACGCGCCCTGGCTTTGCACGGAAATCTAGAAGTACGGCGTGATGGCTGCTCTGCCCCCACATTTTAAATGTCTGATATCTTCTTAGATATAAACTTTAATGATAAAGGGCAATTTTTCAAGAGTGAAGTGTGGGGGACACTTGTCTGTAACGACCTACCAACTAAGTGGTTGTAGGTACGAATTCAAACGCCACGGTATGAGGTTCTTAGCGGAAGTTACGCTAGATATTTTTTTTAAGTATTAGTTTAAGGCTAACCTTAGTTTCTTTAATATTTTCAGGTTCAAATATTGACGAGAAATCAACAGAGGCGTACGCTCGTGCCTTAGTTAGGTTGTACATCCCGTAAGTGAAATTATCTTGATTGTGCAGCTGAGAAACGTCAAGGAATAATCCGGAGCTCTTAGTACATTGGATTGCAATCTGAAAATTAATCATAAGATCAGTTTTACAGCCTGCATCAAAGTATGTATTTTATTAGAAGAAAACATTGTAAAGATAACCTTACATGCTTTAGATTTTCTCCGAGGCAGCTAATAACTAAGTCACAGCCTTCACCTTTGGTAGCTGTCAGAACCATGTCTGAAAAACTTTGATCCCGAGAATTTCCGATGTGTTCAGCTGGAAAATAGATAAAGTGCATTTCACTTTTATGTGAACAACAATCTTTTCATCTTAAAGTGTTTAACTGATCACCATCAAAATACCTTTTAATCCTGGGAATAATTTACGCAGGAAATGTTTCTTTCGCATGTCACTAACGGTTGTGAATACTTCGTAGCCGTGAGCAAGTGCTATGGATATAACTGCTTGGCCGAACGCCCCAGACCCACCATGGATCAGCACAGAGGAATCTGGTTCCCACCCTCTATTATTTTTAATAACCTAGAACAAATAATGTTTTTTATTGAGTCTTTGACGAAATACTGACAGGTGGGCAGTCATTCCATGCATCCGGTTAGACTGAGCCGACCTCAAAGTAGTTTATTTATTATTACACATATACAGCAATCCTTACAGGAATTCACAATGTGATAATGTAGAAAAACATTGACAAAGGAAATATCAAAACATTCTGTTTAATTAGCACAATAAAAACACCACGCTGCATTGCGGACAAGTCGGCAAGGAGAAGGCTACGAGTGAACATGTTGATGTGACTCACGAGACAGTAGAGCGCTTGTGTGTAGGCGAGCGGCACGGTGGCGGCGTCCTCGAGGCTCCAGTGCGCCGGCACCGGCCACAGCAGCTCTGGCTGCGCGCGCACCACGCTGCATTGTGGACAAGTCGGCTGGGAGCAGGCTACGAGTGAACATGTTGATGTGACTCACGAGACAGTAGAGCGCTTGTGTGTAGGCGAGCGGCACGGTGGCGGCGTCCTCGAGGCTCCAGTGCGCCGGCACCGGCCACAGCAGCTCTGGCTGCGCGCGCACCACGCTGCATTGTGGACAAGTCGGCTGGGAGCAGGCTACGAGTGAACATGTTGATGTGACTCACGAGACAGTAGAGCGCTTGTGTGTAGGCGAGCGGCACGGTGGCGGCGTCCTCGAGGCTCCAGTGTGCCGGCACCGGCCACAGCAGCTCTGGCTGCGCGCGCACCACGCTGCATTGTGGACGAGTCGGCTGGGAGCAGGCTACGAGTGAACATGTTGATGTGACTCACGAGACAGTAGAGCGCTTGTGTGTAGGCGAGCGGCACGGTGGCGGCGTCCTCGAGGCTCCAGTGCGCCGGCACCGGCCACAGCAGCTCTGGCTGCGCGCGCACCACGCTGCATTGTGGACAAGTCGGCTGGGAGCAGGCTACGAGTGAACATGTTGATGTGACTCACGAGACAGTAGAGCGCTTGTGTGTAGGCGAGCAGCACGGTGGCGGCGTCCTCGAGGCTCCAGTGCGCCGGCACCGGCCACAGCAGCTCTGGCTGCGCGCGCACCACGCTGCATTGTGGACAAGTCGGCTGGGAGCAGGCTACGAGTGAACATGTTGATGTGACTCACGAGACAGTAGAGCGCTTGTGTGTAGGCGAGCGGCACGGTGGCGGCGTCCTCGAGACTCCAGTGCGCCGGCACCGGCCACAGCAGCTCTGGCTGCGCGCACACCACGCTGCATTGTGGACGAGTCGGCTGGGAGCAGGCTACGAGTGAACATGTTGATGTGACTCACGAGACAGTAGAGCGCTTGTGTGTAGGCGAGCGGCACGGTGGCGGTGTCCTCGAGGCTCCAGTGCGCCGGCACCGGCCACAGCAGCTCTGGCTGCACGCGCACCACGCTGCATTGTGGACAAGTCGGCTGGGAGCAGGCTACGAGTGAACATGTTGATGTGACTCACGAGACAGTAGAGCGCTTGTGTGTAGGCGAGCGGCACGGTGGCGGCGTCCTCGAGGCTCCAGTGCGCCGGCACCGGCCACAGCAGCTCTGGCTGCGCGCGCTCCACGCTGCATTGTGGACGAGTCGGCTGGGAGCAGGCTACGAGTGAACATGTTGATGTGACTCACGAGACAGTAGAGCGCTTGTGTGTAGGCGAGCGGCATGGTGGCGGCGTCCTCGAGGGTCCAGTGCGCCGGCACCGGCCACAGCAGCTCTGGCTGCGCGCGCACTACGCTGCATTGTGGACAAGTCGGCTGGGAGCAGGCTACGAGTGAACATGTTGATGTGACTCACGAGACAGTAGAGCGCTTGTGTGTAGGCGAGCGGCACGGTGGCGGCGTCCTCGAGGCTCCAGTGCGCCGGCACCGGCCACAGCAGCTCTGGCTGCACGCGCACTACGCTGCATTGTGGACAAGTCGGCTGGGAGCAGGCTACAAGTGAACATGTTGATGTGACTCACGAGACAGTAGAGCGCTTGTGTGTAGGCGAGCGGCACGGTGGCGGCGTCCTCGAGGCTCCAGTGCGCCGGCACCGGCCACAGCAGCTCTGGCTGCGCGCGCACCACGCTGCATTGTGGACAAGTCGGCTGGGAGCAGGCTACGAGTGAACATGTTGATGTGACTCACGAGACAGTAGAGCGCTTGTGTGTAGGCGAGCGGCACGGTGGCGGCGTCCTCGAGGCTCCAGTGCGCCGGCACCGGCCACAGCAGCTCTGGCTGCGCGCGCACCACGCTGCGTTGTGGACAAGTCGGCTGGGAGCAGGCTACGAGTGAACATGTTGATGTGACTCACGAGACAGTAGAGCGCTTGTGTGTAGGCGAGCGGCACGGTGGCGGCGTCCTCGAGACTCCAGTGCGCCGGCACCGGCCACAGCAGCTCTGGCTGCGCGCACACCACGCTGCATTGTGGACGAGTCGGCTGGGAGCAGGCTACGAGTGAACATGTTGATGTGACTCACGAGACAGTAGAGCGCTTGTGTGTAGGCGAGCGGCACGGTGGCGGTGTCCTCGAGGCTCCAGTGCGCCGGCACCGGCCACAGCAGCTCTGGCTGCACGCGCACCACGCTGCATTGTGGACAAGTCGGCTGGGAGCAGGCTACGAGTGAACATGTTGATGTGACTCACGAGACAGTAGAGCGCTTGTGTGTAGGCGAGCGGCACGGTGGCGGCGTCCTCGAGGCTCCAGTGCGCCGGCACCGGCCACAGCAGCTCTGGCTGCGCGCGCTCCACGCTGCATTGTGGACGAGTCGGCTGGGAGCAGGCTACGAGTGAACATGTTGATGTGACTCACGAGACAGTAGAGCGCTTGTGTGTAGGCGAGCGGCATGGTGGCGGCGTCCTCGAGGGTCCAGTGCGCCGGCACCGGCCACAGCAGCTCTGGCTGCGCGCGCACTACGCTGCATTGTGGACAAGTCGGCTGGGAGCAGGCTACGAGTGAACATGTTGATGTGACTCACGAGACAGTAGAGCGCTTGTGTGTAGGCGAGCGGCACGGTGGCGGCGTCCTCGAGGCTCCAGTGCGCCGGCACCGGCCACAGCAGCTCTGGCTGCACGCGCACCACGCTGCATTGTGGACAAGTCGGCTGGGAGCAGGCTACAAGTGAACATGTTGATGTGACTCACGAGACAGTAGAGCGCTTGTGTGTAGGCGAGCGGCACGGTGGCGGCGTCCTCGAGGCTCCAGTGCGCCGGCACCGGCCACAGCAGCTCTGGCTGCGCGCGCACCACGCTGCATTGTGGACAAGTCGGCTGGGAGCAGGCTACGAGTGAACATGTTGATGTGACTCACGAGACAGTAGAGCGCTTGTGTGTAGGCGAGCGGCACGGTGGCGGCGTCCTCGAGGCTCCAGTGCGCCGGCACCGGCCACAGCAGCTCTGGCTGCGCGCGCACTACGCTGCATTGTGGACAAGTCGGCTGGGAGCAGGCTACGAGTGAACATGTTGATGTGACTCACGAGACAGTAGAGCGCTTGTGTGTAGGCGAGCGGCACGGTGGCGGCGTCCTCGAGGCTCCAGTGCGCCGGCACCGGCCACAGCAGCTCTGGCTGCACGCGCACCACGCTGCATTGTGGACAAGTCGGCTGGGAGCAGGCTACGAGTGAACATGTTGATGTGACTCACGAGACAGTAGAGCGCTTGTGTGTAGGCGAGCGGCACGGTGGCGGCGTCCTCGAGGCTCCAGTGCGCCGGCACCGGCCACAGCAGCTCTGGCTGCGCGCGCACCACGCTGCCCGCCGCGCCACTGCGCACCAGGCCCATCACGCGCGAACCACTGCACGGTGATACAAATAACGTTTATATTCGGACGTAGTTAAACAGAAAAAACTCTATAAAACATATAATAAAACAATAATAAAAGTGTGTCTGTACATTTAAATTTTATACAAAAATAATATTTGTGGTGTGTCAAGAAACGGTAACGAGGCAAAAAAAAAAAAAAATTCTGTCTGTCGGTTTGTACACGCTAATCTCCGGACCTACACGATGGATTTTAATGAAATTTGGTAAGTAGATAGTTGACATCCTGAAATAACACAGGCTTATCCTGGAATTTCCATGGGATTGGGATTTACGCGGGAAAACCTCCCATGCTGACGAAGTTGCGGGCAGCAGCTAGTATGTAACAACAGCCGTATCTTCAAGGTTAAGCACCGCTTGCCGAGGTTTGTCTGTCGATGGCTAACGATATCGAGATTCTTCCGTGCCTCGGAATGCACGTCAAGCCGTTTCATTGGCACATCTTTGTCAGTCGCTACGGGTAGTCAGACGCCAGAAAATCTGGCTGTTGTGGAGGTGAGATAGGCAGTCGCACCATTTAAAACACTAGTACTCATCTGTATCCAGTAAGACTGGATGCCGACCCCAAAATAGTTGGGAAACGGAAAAGCAGATGATGTTATTTGTGCCTAACTACGTCCATTTTTATTACGACAAATAATGTACCTTTTTAAATTAATAATCCTAGCTATAAATTCAAATACTAGTCACGTCCTCCCTACATCCTACATTAATAAGCTCAAATAAATCAATGCAAGTAACTAATAGTGAAATATATAAGAGACAACTAAAATTATGTCATCACATACGATATAGATAAAATCATAATCATCTCGATATACAGCCTGATTTTTAGTCACCGTCCAAAGTTTTTCTAGGCATTAGGTATCATTCACTAACTCCATTTTTAAAATAAAAGCGATACTTTAAATTTTCATATTAAATCATTTTCTCGAAACAATGTCCGCTCTGCGTGGTCACTGGTACACTTGCCGCGCAAACATTCAATGAAAAGGGCAGCGCGCACCCCGCTTACCCCCGCCCCGCTACAACTGCGCGACACATCTATCGTAAATCGTTAGTCTATTTAAAGGTATCTGTATCGGCCACGCGCACCTTTTCGTGACGCAAGCGCTTACTTTCGTGTTTCCGTGCATCCCGCCGGCGGTGCCCCGCGCGTTAGTGAATTTGTTTACAATGTATTTCTACCGCGAGTATTACGAAATGGTGCGATCTTACATACTTAGTGGTGAAAGCTTGAAGGGTGCCCAGAGACTGTATGAAGCAGAAAGTATTCGGCTGACCACCCCGGTCACCAGATCTTACTCCATGTGACTTTTTTTTGTGGGGCGAAATAAAATGACGAGTGTATGTGGAGGAAGCCCAAAGCCTAGACCAATTAAAAGAGAAAATTATACGTGCATTCGACTAAGTGAAAAGTGACACTGTAGTGATGAACAAAATTCAAAATAATGTGCAAAAGCGTTCAAGACTCTGTTTAGAGAGAAACGGTATGCATTTTTAACATTTAAAGTACTGTTAATGTGATTGTTTTAAGAAAATTTTGTTTAATCTTTAATTTTTTGTACATAAATTGATTCAATTTTTTTAAATACGCCTATAAATAGATCTATCTACCTAGAAATAGATAACTTTGTGATGTGATATCTCAATATTTTTGTATTGAGTGATACTAAAAGAAAAAACACGTATTCAATGATTTTCGCCAAAGATTAATATATTAAAATTTGGACGGTGACAAAAAAATCAGGCTGTATAGTCGGTGCCATGCCAATGAATAGTTTTGATTCATTGGCTCGGTACCGACTTCAGCCATGTGAGTAGGTACATAGCCCTTATTTCAAATGGAATTAGACATATCCAATGAAACAATCTTTAAGGTTATATTTCGCTTTGCAGTGCAGTAGGCTTTTTTATAAGTTTTGATGTCGGTTAAATGTTTTGTAAAAAGTTTTTTTAACAATTTGCGTTTGTATGTATAACTATAACTTAAAAATGATTCTGTACTGAATCTTTCAGATGGCACAGAACAAGAAAGATCACAATTGGTTAATACGAAGTCAATAATTTGAGTACAGTCAGCGTCAAATAATTAGTGACACTCAGGGTAGTCAAATAAATAGACGCAACTTAAAAGTCAATAATATCGGTACAAACAAAGTTTCCTTCTTGTTGTCAACAACATATTCGCTCAAAAAGTCAAGACGTTTGAAATGTCGTATGCTAGTTTATTTTTTTCTAATGTGTTCCACATTTTTGAACACTTGAATGCTTGGATACCATTGGCGGGATAACTGTAACCATATTTATGGCGGTTTGACTGCAACGATCTATTTTTTATTTTTTTATTACGGCATTTATACTACATTTTGAACGTCTCGACCTTTTGAACGAATATATTGTTGACAACAAGAAGAAAACTTTTTTCTACCGATATTATTGACTATTTGGCTGCGTCTATTTCTTTGAATACCCTGAGTGTCACGAACTATTTGACGCTGACTGTACCACAGGGATCACACTGTGCTAAACATCTGTATTTTTATCTGACAACCGATTGTAATTATAAATTCCGCAGGAGAACCTAGATAAATCTTATTAGAACTCATTAAAAATGTTTACCATATTACTTTGAGGATAGCCCATTGTGTCATCCTAAGTAATTTGTATCGATATTATTTTGTGACATATCACTCTTTGAAAAAGCAGTGTTTAAATGGTAAATTACACACATGATAATATCCTTTTATTACTCGTAACTCGGAACCCTGTATCTCAGGGACTATTTTTTTTTAAAGTTAAAGTCAGTTGATATAAAAATCAGGAGTTGCTGCAATTAAGAGCTAGGTTACTACGAATAGGTTCATTCTATGAATTATAACTAAGAATTAGAATTATAGATGTATACGTAGTATAAAGAAGAAACGCGAAGTACCTGGCGGTAGTTCCACTGAATTCCATTCCGAAGCTGTTTGTAATATTATCCTTAAACGATAAGGACCCGCTGGCCTTTTTAACGTCATCATAACTAATACCTGCATATTGAACCTGGAAATTATAATTGAATATAATGTACTATTATTATACGTTCTGGCGCAACATCTGGTCGGTACCTGTCAGTCACACCGAAGGTGATTGGATCCGGGAGGTCGAGCAAGCGTGCGATCCAATACCAGAAATGGGGGAAATCATCATCAGCCCCCAAGATGTAGCCCATGCAGTCCCTCCGCTGCCTAATTGGAAGTCTCCAGGGCCGGATGGACTGCATAACTTTTAGATCAAGTGGCTAACAAGATCGCACGCTCGCTTGGCGTCTCAGTACCAATCTGCCCTATAATTTGACTCGCTACGGGTAGCGAGCCAAATTCTAGAACTCGGGAGTTCTTTACCACTGGTGTTACCCACCTGCTCCACAAATCTGGTAGCACCGCGGAACTCAAAAATTAGGTTGTAGGTTCTAACATCCAGTTTAAGGGTTAAAATTAACAAACACATTGACGACAATCGCATCATGTCTACCTCTCAAAATGAATGTAAGAATGGGTCCCGCGGTACTAGGGAGCTACTCCTCATAGATATGGCCATTAGCCAACAGGTTTAACGTTCTAAAAAAGATTTGTTGACATGTTGGATAGACTACAAGAAGGCCTATGACTCATCGCCTCATACATGGCTCATGAGGGTGCTACAATTATATAAAATTAATGCTACTTTACGCACCTTCCTGATATCGTGTATGGGACAATGGAGGTCAGTTCTTCGCTATTCAAGATGTCGATACATCCCAACGTACAGCGACCGGTAAGGATTGAGTGAGGTATATTTCAGGGCGATAGTTTGAGTCCGCTTTGATAATGTACTATTATTATTATTAATTGAGATACATAATATTTTGAAGGTAATAAAAATTAACTCATGTTTACCTTCACGGAGACTCCGGGTCCTGAAGGTTCAGATGCTTCAACCCAAGTGAGTGAATCCATGTCACCGAATTGGCTATATTGCAAGGACACGTTCTTGCTAACCGATAATGATTCTTCTACGGGTACATAGTACTCTCCACCCCACTTACCCTGTTAAATAATGAAAAAAAGTTACAAACAATGGAGTAACAAAGTGAATTAAATTAAAAGCCAAATGAGACAACAAAGATCTTACATTATCCACCACGTTATATGCTAAGTCAATATCAGGCATGTCATCACTGTAAAAGCTATCGTTGCTCTCCTTGGCGACCAGGATGAGATGGATCTTGTTACGATTAGCTTCTCTTCGCCAGCTGCTGATGAGTTCTTTAAGACCTGGCAATGCTGGGTAAGGCGCAATGATCAGAAGGCGATGACCCGCAGACAGGTTATTGCGTGTTGTAATGAGAAGTAGCATATCAGTGTTATTTCGCACGGTGACCGTTGTGGTGGGCACGGCCGCAGCCGCACCCCACCGAGCTAGCTGCAATTGAGACTGCTGCTTGTGGCCATTGCGAACAATAGAGTGAACTGAGACCACACGGTAAAGAGACGCTGCTGGGCGCGAGCGGCCACCAAAAGTGATGTCTTCGTCGCTTACAACAAACTGGTCTCTTTGGAGGAATCGGTGTAAAAGCTGGCACATCTGTTAACATGATAAATTAGTTGGATCATGACGATCTTCAAGTCAAGCATAAAAAACAAATGTGGAAATCATATTTTAATCACTTACGTTATCGTCAGTGGACAGGTTTTGAACCAGCACTAGATCAACCCCTTTCAGGAAATTATTTTGTTTCTTCAATGCTGACTCGCGGCTTACTTCTTCGTATTTAACATTAAGCCCGAAAACATTTCTAATAATGTTATTAATTTCAAAGAAAACTGATCCCGTAGCAGGCTGATTAACTAGCCCAACAACGTTAATGTTTGCTTTATTCACATTTTCTGCTACTATTTGTAGAAAAACTTGAAGTGAAGACGCCACCTGTGTGGGTTTTAACATATAACCGTCATTAATATAATAAGTATATATTATATTTAATTCCTCCTCCTCGCATCGTTTTTCTCAATACTGAGGGTCGTGATTCCCTATCTGCGGAAACATTTACTGCCAGCGTTATTACATTTCATTATCGCCTTCTTTAATATAAGCGTGTCTAAGTTGGAGAAGACTATGTAGGCATTTCTATGCTAACATTTAAAAGTTATTGAACTTTATCAATTTGTATTTATTTATTTTTTATTTTTTTCGTTCTGTATCTCAGCTAACCTGTCTGTATTATTGTATTGTATAAGTACCTAGTTACTAGTGAAAACTTTTAATTGGCCATGTTGTATTTATTATCCTTACTATTTTCACTGTCTAGCAGTAAGTTTTTCAAACATAATAAAATAAAATTATTTGTTAACTGAAATATTTACATACATCGATGTCTGACTGGAAGTAAGGAATGAACTTCAAAGTCTTTAATGCCATGTTCCTATAGCTAATTGGAGGCAAGTTTTCTATTATAATATTGCTTATTGTTACACCACCGCATCTGGAAAGCAAAGAAGTGAAACTGTTATAAAAAACTATAACACAATTTCTTTTTTACAATTACAGGAAGTTAGTCGTAAAGTATTTGCGTCTGCAGGCTCCTTGAGACGCCTTCGTAATTTTCTTCCCATCTCCACTAAAATTGCAATTGCACAAACTCTCCTTCTCCCTATTCTGGACTATGCTGATGCCAGCTATCTCGACTTGACCCAAAACCAATTGGACAAGCTAGAGCGTCTTCAAAATCTCTGTATCAGGTTTATATTTGGCTTGCGCAAATATGACCACGTTTCTGATTTCCGTGCTCAGCTCAAATGGCTTCCTATTAGGTTTCGCCGGAATCTTCACTTACTTTCTCTACTTTATAATGTGCTATTTAATCCTTTCACTCCTTTCTATCTTAAGGAACGTTTTCAGTTCCTCTGTGACACACATTCTAGATCCTTGAGATCATCGGAAAATCTAGAGTTGAGTATTCGTATGCATTCCACTTCTTTCTTTGACAAATCTTTTACCATACAAGCAGCTCGTTTGTGGAATGCATTACCCATAGATGTGAGGCGTGCTCAAACGCTACCAGCGTTCAAAATAATGGTGAAGGAGCATTACCTCTCCCTATAACTTTTCCCCTTCTTTCTCAATTATACATGTAATATTTATTAGTATATAATTTTGGTATTGTATGTATTTTATATTATTATGTTCAATTATATGTTTGTACACTGACAGCCCTTAATCTGTCTCCTTTAAGTTTGTCCATCCAAAGGTTGTCTGTAAGAGATCGCCCTGTGCGATAAGACCGCCCATTGTACACTAGTTTTATTTTTTTGTATCTATAGAAATATTGTAAGGTGTACAATAAAGTATATAATAAATAATAAATAATAATAATAGGCCCGCGTTTGACCACCATCTCACCTGATGGTAAGTGGTGATGTGATCGACGATGGAGCACGCTTGCCTAGAAGTAATCTATTCACTCTTGACTTAAAGACTCCCAGGTTATTATAGCGATCAGGAAACACAGACTCCGGCAGGGAATTCCACTGATCTACTCTTTAGCACTACGCACAATGAAAGTATTCCTAAAACGTTTAGTGCGTATGGGTGGGATGTCCACCATGTAACGATGGTGCATCGCCGTTTGTCATGTAGTCCGATGATGGAACGGGCTTGGCGGAATTAGATTGTGTACTTCCATCGCACAAATTGTAAATTTTACTTTTTATTTTGGCTATTAGAAATAGAAGAAAAGTACTTATTAATCAAATATTTACCTGGTAATATCAGAATTGTTAAATACTGTTGCTTTCAATAGAATTTTGTAATCTGACACAAAAGATTGCTGTAGAGCTTTCTTATGATATATAACGTTGATCTTCATATTTCTGATGTGCGTGACCAACGAAACTCCGTCATGAGGGTGTCGCAACATGTTCAGCTGCAGTAAGCCGTCGATGAACGTGACCCAGTTGTCACGCCACACTAGAGAAGCTTCACTAAGGGATTTATTAGCACCCTCAATGCTAAGGAATTCACCGCTGTGGAAACATTGAAGTTGTATGTATATGTCATCAGTATGTTAACAGAGTTTATCTGCACATTATTCCGCTTTATCTTGAAACTTACCTGTAAGAGTAATCTCTATCTCTGAACAAGTGATATACATCTTCGGCTGTGAGGTCTATGCTCACTTTAGTTTCAGGTGGTTCTGTTAACAGTCCATATTTGCTATCCTCAACATCATGCAATTGGTTTATGTAGCCCGTTGCGACTTTGGACCCTTCATTGAGAATCTGTAAGTATACTTTATTGGATTAATAAACACAAATGAAGAATAGAATCCGTAAAAAGTTAAGCTTAGTTGAAATATAGAGCAGTTGTGGATGTCGTCAAATTAATAGTCATTGCCGTATTCAATGTCACATGAAGGTTGTGAATCAGCTAATACGGTCCGATCAAGCGTCTCCTGATACCCACAGTACAGGTGGACCAAGGATTGTCTCACGGAGACTGGTAAGATTACAACGATGAGATACCCAATATACGACAGTTATTGATATTGGGGAAGCACTAAACTTTGCCTAGCGACAGTTTTCTTCTCACCTCAAAATTACCATTTACTCTGTGGAAGGCGATGCTGATGCGGAGTTGACGTTGATCGTGTAATATCGGTTGCGAATACAGGCATACGTTACTGAATTGCACAGATACTTGTTTCTTCGGGTGTCCCATCGTCATTGCATAGGTGTCCCATACCAAAGCAAGTGAAGCCGCGAACGGATACACGTTATAGCCTAAAATATTTAGATTGGTGGTATAAACGTATTTGTAATTTCAGCATGTGGGAATTTATACATAACCTAGGGCAGGGTAGGCGAACCTTTATGTATCAATGTGCCATTTTTTCTAAAGAAATGTTTAATGAGATCATAGACGTGCCGTCAAATAATTTTGACTTTGTGATTATTGGAAAATAATAATCCTTTTTCTTCGAACACTGTAGCGTAGGGTCATTCGCATTCGCTCGTCATAAAATACCTACATCAGACATTTTTCTTAGTGCATAATGAATTTCGTGATCGGTAACACACGTCACACAAAATATTATGTCGCGTGCCATTGGTTCGCCATCCCTGAGCTTGGGTATATAGTTGGTATATCATTGTATAACTAAGCAGAGAGGAAGAATACCAATCAACAGAAACAAAGACTGATTGGCACATGGTTTAATTTACCATTTTGTTTTACATTAATTGTGCTTGACAACCTACACAATGTACACATTGTTTAAATTACCTCTCATCGAGTGTCCTAGCAAGTATGCATGTTCTAAGTCCTGTACTGAGGTGACGTAGTCGAGGGCGGAAGCTGTTGATCTGTTGGCTGTGAGATAGATTGGCAATGGCCTAAAACAGAAATAAAACTCTTAATGGGCATTATGCAACCTCATAGCTGTTGACTAAAGAGAAAAGGTCGAGCAACTCTCTAATCTCTAAACGCTTATCAGAATTTTTCACCATCAGGTGGGATGGTGGTCAAACGCAAGCAACGTTAACAATAAAATAATAAAAAATTGTCGTAAGAAACACAATAGGATAATTTTCACTAGCCGTGAAAATTATTTAAACACTACATATAATGGACTGGATGCTGTTACTTTGTGGAAATTCAAATTATCCTACTTCCTATCCTACTTCCTACTAATATTATAAATGCGAAAGTTTGTGAGGATGGATGGATGTTTGTTACTCTTTCAGGCAAAAACTACTGAACGGATTTGAATGAAATTTGGTAAGTAGATAGTTGGCAACCTGGAATAACACATAGGCTACTTTTTATCCCGGAATTCCTACGGGATCGGGATTTACGTGGGAAAAACGTCCCACGCGGAACGAAGTCACGGGCAAAAGCTAGTCTTACTATCCTACTTCCTACTAATATCCTACTTCCTATTGTACGGCCGTTCTAACTTGGCGAGTGTGAAGTTAGGCTCTGCGAACTTTAGCGCTTGTGCACTCGTACAAAAATAATGGTTTTAAAAAAAATATATGCCAATAACAGTTGTTAATAGGAATAACAACTGCTAATGGCATTTATTTTTTAAAACCTTTATTTTTGCACGAATGCACAAGCGCTAAAGTTCGCAGAGCCTAACTTCACACTGGCCAAGTTAGAACGGCCGCATTGTAGTATTGTAGTAATATTATAAATGCGAAAGTTTGTGAGGATGGATGGATGTTTGTTACTCTTTCACGCAAAAACTACTAAACGGATCTGAATGAAATTTGGTAAGTAGATAGTTGACATTCTGGAATAACACATAGGCTACTTTTTATCCCGAAATTCCCACGGGATTGGGATTTGCGCGGGAAAACCTTCACAGCGTACGAAGTCGCGGGCAGAAGCTAGTACTATATATACCTACATAAAACAATTGTAGTTTGTATCTCTCACTAAAACTGGAGAAAGGATTGACTGACTATTAATTATTTTTCAATAATATGTTCCCTCTCATACAAAGAAGATTTAACAGGTCAGAAAGATAAAAATTATGGACAATGTTTGGAGTTAAATGCGCCAAAAAATTAATGGGAATCGAATTAAAAACCAACCAATTATAACTTTAAACGAATATAATGTATATGTGTCTCTCGCGAAAACGGTTTTTTTCTACAGCAATTGTATGTGACTTTGACGTCGTAGTCTATGTTGGACTTCTCGTTCTTATTTTCAACTTTAAAGCTTTATAACTACCGTCATCAGTGACATATAATTTAAAATAAATATTTGGTCATCACCATGTCATCACTTACTAGACCTAATACATTATTTAATAAGCAAATATAAAAAAACGGTCAAGTGGGAGTCGGACTCGCAGACGAAGGGTTCCTAACCATTAACACCTATACAACGTGTAATTTAAAGGGTATATACATACCAAACGCACGGCTTCCTCGGATAACAAACGATATGAAAAGGGTTATGAAATCCTATGTCTATATGTGTGGAACTTATTAGAAAGAACAAAGACAGATCCTGGCCTAGACAACTTTTAAATTTAAAATGGCACATCTTTAATGTATACAAAAATATTTAATTTCTTTCGAGAACTTCTCTAATGGAATTGATTTATTAATAAACAAATAGCTGACCGGAAATTGTCAAAAATAATTTGAGTTGTCAGTATGCTGCAATTAGACTTATTAATAAGTTTTTTTATTTCACATCTTTTATTTTTGTCTGCCTTCTTTTCTTTACTAAAAATAGTTACAATATGTGGTGAACAATAATCGCATTTTATCTCGTAAAAAATCTGAAATAATATTTTAATTATTGGGAATAAAAACTCTATTTTATTTTTATATGTGGCAAGCAAAGGCGATGTTAACTATTCTGCCAAAAACAAACTCGAAAAGCAGAAAAAACAAGTGTCAAAAGTGACACAAAGGGAATTGATTGACATTACAAACACAGACAGTTGTTGTTGTCGGTGATTTTGCGAAGTGCATGTGTTCACGTTTCCTTCTCTATTTTTTGAGACTCTATTTCTTTTCGAAGTGTTGAAGTACATCCATTATTCTATTATTACACCACGAAGACCGATGTGTAGGCCAGTCGAGAACAGAGATCGTCAAATTTTAATAACCTCAAAATTCCATATTTGTATTTATCCTAATATTTTTTTTTTTGTTAGGAGTTCTATACAATATTTACTTAATGCTAAGAAACAGTTCTTAGTATTGAAATACACACAATAAAATTATTTTCATCGCTGGCCGTGAGAATTTCATATTAAGCCAAAGTTACTATGGAAACTTGGCATTGCTCTTTCAATACATTGATACCAGAGACCGAATTTTACAAATTAAGAAAAATACGGAGAATTATCATGTTATTGGCAAGTCACGTGAAAAGTTATTGACCCTCGTAGTGCTGTGACACGCTTGTTATGATTGGTATTCAAGAAACATATGAAACCGATAATTTGGTATCAATTCTTTGAGTCACTTATTTTAAGCTGAAACTGCGCATAGAGACTCCATACCAGATGTTGTCTTCAGCCCTTTTGGATAGATATGGGGTTTCCGTTACACGTTGTATATAAAAAACAGCAAAAAAGATCACGTTTGTTGTATGCTTATTAAATATTTACTGTCAAAACCGAATATAACGACGTCGTTTATAACGACGGATCGGTTATTACGACATAATGGCAAGGTCCCGGCCTACACCCTATATAAACACTTAAGTAAACATACCGACTATAACAAGTAATATATATAAGTCTTAGGTCTTATCGACCAACTGTCACATTTTTGTTCCAGCAAAACAAAACATTTAAGGATTATTTTGACTTGTCACTGCAATTTTTTCAAATATACTTTTCTTTTCCGAAATTTTATTTGAAAGCAAATTCATACGCCGAATACTGAAATCCTACATATCTGTAAAATAAATACATATTAAATAACCACACATACGTGTTTGTCTACTTGTGTATATGTATGTATTGCTTATAACAACTACCGGCTATAGCGTCCGCAGTTGTATGGTACCTTCAATGTCGTTATATCCGGTTTCGACTGTATTTTATTCTGTTTTTCAACCGACGACAAAAATAGGAGGTTATCAATTCGACGCGTATATTTTTTTTTTTAATGTATGATCATCGATTACTCGAAGACGGCTAAACCGATTTGGAAAATTCTTTTTTTGATTGAAAAGGTATACTTCGATATTGGTCCCATTTTCATAAACGTCAGGATCTGATGATGGGATCCTGGAGAAATCGAGGGAACTCTTCAAATATTATAGGCACATCTATGTCGTTTTGGGTATTTATTATAGTAACTTGTGCAGTTGCTCTCAAAAAGTACCATTTGAGGAAGTGGAACTGATGATGAAGACCACAGATGGCCGCCGAAACTACTCAATAATAAGTATTGAGTGGATTGCGATTCGATTACTTGAATATGGATGTTACCACTTTATGCTCGTTACAATGCATATGGTGATGTAGAGCTGATGGTGAAGTACCAGGAGAACTCCTCAACAATTAACGGCCCAGCATTGGGAAAAGCAATATTTTGTAAAAGGTTATAAGTAGTTGATAATTAGGCTCTTGTAACTAGGTAAATTAAAAATAGACCAACTAAAAAGAGTGAAATAAAAACTTTTTACCAAAAAATTAAACCGACTCCCAAACAAACACTGTAAAGTGAAAAATAACTTTAATTTCGGAAGTCGGTGCCAAAAACGAAAATACAAAACTAAAGACACCGACTACCGAAATTAAAGTTATTTTTCACTTTACAGTGTTTTTTGGGAGTCGGTTTAATTTTTTGGTTAAAAGTTTTTTAGTATTTGTTGTTCTAGCGGCAACAGATCGAACAGAGCGGCATCATCTGTGATTTTTCAACTGTCTAGCTATCACGGTTCATGAGATACAGCCTGGTGATAGACAGACGAATAGATAGACAGACAGGGAACCTTAGTAATACCCTTTTTTACCCTTTGGGTACGGAATCCTAAAAATCACATACATATTCCCTATTCTCTATCGCGGTCGACTAATCAAGGAATTCTAACGTAATCAAACATTTCTAGGTTCTAAAAAGTAAAATTGTGAACTCACCATTTCTCACCATGGGCCCATTGCACTAAATGCGACAGGAACGGTGTTCCAGTAGAAACTGGCAACTCAACTTCCGGATAGAGAATGTGAACTTTGGGATTATAACCCTCCATGTACAACCTGCAATAAAAAACAGTTTAATTAACATTATTGTTACTTATACGTAAGCGTGCTCCATCTTCGACCACATCATCATTTGGGTCATATTCAAAAATATTGTACTTTTTAACGTCCAACATAGTTATTTTTATAACAAGGCATAACTACTTATAAATACACTTCTTTTTTTTTTGGCGTGGTAAAATTATCAAATAAGACCTCCCACCCCGGGCAGGGTGGGAGGGACTGTCAGACTCTTACTGACTAAAATCCACGGTGTTCCTTCAATAACCCTTTACGTACCGGGGCCACGGTAATGGGATAAGTCTCACGACCCCGGCAGGCTTCGGCCCTCTGCAGGGGGAGCCTCGTCATGTTGCTGACGCTCTTTGAGGCGCACGTGGAACACAACGCACCGTCGACCCGGGCATGGTCCATGGTCGGACAGCGAGTTGCCCTTTACTCGCTGTCCGCATGCCCGCGCCTACGGTGGCCGGAGATCGTCGGCCGACGTCCGACGCCGTGGGCGTCTACCACTGCGGCTGGGCTGGAGGGAGGACGCCATCCTCTCCCTCACGCGGCCCGCCTCCTCCTTCGGAAGCATGACTGCTTCGCAGAAGGAGGCGACCGCTTCCCACTCCCTCTCGCCCCGCAGCATGGCCTCGACCAATGCCGGGCGCGAGAGGTCTCCGCCTATCGCCGCCGTGAGGACACGTCGGTGCTCTGCCCAAGCTGGGCGGTCCTGCACCGTGTGCTCGACTGTGTCCTCAGGGCGACCCTAGCAGTGGTGTCACCCAGGTGTCTCTTCCTTTCCCATCAGACACAGGTACCTCCCGAAACTTCCGTGTCCGGTGAGGACCTGCGTCATGCGGTAGGTCAGGACGCCGTGACGCCGATCTAGCCACTCCTCAAAGAGGGGTCTTACCGCCGCAATTGCGGCGTGCCCGACTTATAAATACACTAATAAACAGATTGTAAACTTGTTTAAATATAATACTAAACAATAAAATCTTCCATAAATCTTAATAAATAAATAATTTCAAATAAAATCTACCTAGGGGTAGATTTTGTTTCATAGAGGCAACCTATGTCCACATTCTTGGCGGTACTTTTAAAAATATTTTATTATTCAATATTAGTGTTACAATTTAGAAGCATTTTATTTCTTAATAGATTATGGTTCAATCCTAATGAATTCGATAAATATATAATGATCTACAAAACGTGTAATTTATAAATAATTAATAAATGCGTGTCTTGATTTCACTCATTTCCGTTATTCCTTTCTTTTATGTCATATTTTTATTCTCTTTATGGTAGTTATCAAAATTATTTTACTGTAACATTAGTCACTTAACTGTCCTACTCATTGACGAATAAAAACGTTCGGCCATTTTGATGATCATACGGTGCCGAGATTTTTATGGTGCAGTGATTATTCGACAATTGAGAGTTACATTTTACTGTGAGACGTTTAAAGCATTGGTAAGTACTTTTATTGTTTTATAACACAGCTTAGAATAAATGGGTAATGGTGCAATTGCTATAAAAAACGATTCGTAAGAGAGTAAGAATTGATACTGTGAAAGACATTTTTTTAGGTTAGACACAAGCAATTAATATATTGATTTATTTATTTTTATTTATTTCTCCTCACAAATTACAAGCTAACAACAGTGAATCATAAATGTACATCTTAATTTACACTTGTGAGGAGCTGGTGTCTGTGTTAGGCATAGAAATGCCTGAATTACAGATCACCAGGTCCCCACCCAACGGAAAAAACAAAGTATACAATAAAACATTAATTTAAATACTATATTTAAACATGCTCCAGTAGAATTATTTGGAAAATACAAAGTACGAGGAAAAAAAATTAAACATACAATACTATGAAACTAAAATTAATACTAAGTGCCTAATTTGAATATGAGTAGAGTCAAATTAGACATGTTACAAAGTAGAATGATTATCATGTGTGTGTGTGTGTGTGTGTGTGTGTGTGTGTGTGTGTACGTGTGTGTGTGTGTGTGTGTACGTGTGTGTGTGTACATGTACGCCCGTATAAGTGTGTTTGCGGGTACTAGAGTGAGTTTTTTGTTATCTATATTGGAATGTGTTGTTTAGCATGACTGAAGCAGCTTTTCAGTACGATTATAATCTGATTTCTGTAACCACTCCATCAATACAGATTTGCATTTTGATTTTGGTAATGAATATACACATAATACTTTATTTAATATATTGTACAAATGAGAACCTTGGTAGCAGAAAAATCTATGTGCTAGACTGGTTTCAAATAAAATTGAAGTGCAGACTCTGTTATTACGTCGCGGATTTTTTAATTTATCTGGTTCATATATTATCAAAGAATGTTGCTTATTAACTGTATAATAAATAAAGAGCTGACGGACGGTTAGAACCTCCCATTTACCTTATAACTCTTTTGTAGGATGGAAGAACGGTAGGAATGACTCACTCTTAACAGTGCTCTTTATGCTCTTTCTAATTTAAGGAAAGTAGTTTTACAAGCACCTCCCCACGAGGTGATGCAGTAAATTAGCTGTGATTGACAAAGCGTGTAATAAACGGTCTTAACAACATTCATTTGTGCAACATGTCTAATGGCCTTGAAAATCACCATCAATTTACGCACTCTAGCAGCGACCAAATCTATATGTTGGTGAAATTTCATATTCCTATCTATTATTACAACAAGATACTTAATTGAGTCTGTGCTTGAGAGTTTAGGACAGGAACAGTTTATATGATTCTGACAATTACACGAATGCGAGATAACATGGAATGATGGATTAGGCTTATCGTTGGGCTTAATGGAGTAGGTAATAACATTGGTTTTTGAAACATTGAGCGTTAAAATGTTCTCTGTTAGCCATCCAGTAACGATGTTAAACCCTCTTTGAGTATTTGAAAAAGCTTCATCCCAGGTGATACCATTAAAAAGCAATGCCGTGTCATCTGCGAAAATCAACAATCAATCAAATCAAAGGTGACAATCTTTGCATTAGGAATTGTCATTTGACAAAGATCGTTGATATACACTATAAATAGTGTAGGTCCCAGGATACTTCCCTGTGGAACTCCAAAGGTCATTGGGATCTCTTCACTAATATTATTATCAATTTGTACACACTGTGTTCTATCAGTTAGGTAATCCTTCACTAATTTTAACTGCAGGTCCCGGATACCTAGATATTCAAGCTTTTTCAACAGTATAGGGACAGAAACCGTGTCAAATGCCTTCGCTAAATCCAAGAATACACCTATTATTTTATTTTTACTGTCTAGGTTCTTAACAACATAATTGGTGAGTTCCAACACAGCATTCGATGTTGACCTGTTTGCCCTAAACTCAAATTGAGCTTGCGACAGAAGATTTTTAGACTATGGCAATTCATTCATATATGATATTATATCGGTTACTTTTTCTGTGACGTAACAGATATGAACGGTTAAGATTTGTTCACATTGTACGCAAATAAAACTACATTTTAATCATACCTACCCTGCTTTTTTCTTATTTTTATATTGATAATTTTGTGAAGGTAATCTTCACGAAACGACAATATGGATAGATTCGATCGAAATCTGTCTCCGGACAATATAAAACGTGAAAAATGTATTTTATCGATGTGCAATCAACGATTTATTGGTGGCGTCATGAATATAATGTAATTTAAGGCACACACCCTTGTGTGTCAGCTGTACCTTTACCATGCCTATACCCTATTCAAACTAGATTAATTAGGCAAAATGTAAACAAACCATAAAACTTATCCTATTTTTTATTTAAGCTAAAATCATTACTTAAACTTGGGTTAATCTAAGCCTCCTGGCATCGTAAAATAGATTTTTTTTTGGTTGAAAAATATCGTTCGTCACATTTGTCTTTGCTTTGAGGTAGTGTTGAATAGTATTTTTTGATGGTTTGGAGATTGAAAGGGAAAGAGAAAGTAGGGATTTTGGATTACTGCTCATGATCAGTAGAAAGTCAGTTAAGTTTCCTTTTAAAACCCAAATTGCACTTTATATGTGATTTGACAGAGCTGCTTGGATCAGCCTTTCAGAAATAGAGTGTTGGAATGTACCTAATTATTATTTTGCACTTTCATTTACTTTTAACAAAACTCACTGTGTATTTGTGCTGAAATAAAACAGCATGAAAAAACTGGTTAAAATTGTAAACTGATTACGATGATTAAACTAATTTATCACTAAAATTGGAGTTTTATTAAAATCTTACTAATCCCGTCACGTTTATGCACCCAGACCAAAGAGAAATAACTTTTATAGATCCTATTCAACTTTGCTTGAGACAAAAGGTAAATAAAAACTTCAAAAATGTCCTGTTTCTTTCTTTTTATTATCTATTTATTTAATTTAAAACTTTTTATTTATTTTGTTATTCCAAAAGAATTAAGATACACAATTTATAGGAACTACAATACTTATAGCATATTTTTATTTAAGTTTTAAAAATTTTAATATTTGTTTGCATTTTATCTCAAGCCATTTTGAATAGGATAGAGAACGATATTTTACTTTTTATGATAACTTCTAATTTTCTATAAAAAGTATGTGATTATAAACTGGCCCTAATAATTCCTCCCTGTTACTTATCTGTTACAACGAAATCATTTTCCTATCTGTTTCATATCCGTAACTTATATTTTTTTTTAATATGACCCATTAACCATCAGGTGAGATGGTGGTCAAACGCGAGCCTATTATCATTAAAAACAATATATTACTGAGCCATTCCAATATGTATTAATTTTATAATATTTCTCTTACATATCTAATTTTGAGTACCTTTTTAATCTCTAAAATTTTAGCTAATAATTTTAAATATTCAATGTTTAATTTAACATTTTTGTAATTTATAGTGTGAGTTCTATTTTTTCTTTTATAACGGTTTTACCAAAGGAACCGGATCTAAAAATATACTTACTGATTGATGGGGGGGTTTTATCTGTGTGACAGGTACCACCACCACACAGGTTACCTTGTGGGAGTTACCAGTCTCCCACAAAGGAAAAATGTTTATTTACCTGTATTTTTTGTGTATTAGGGTTAACCTACTGTTTTACTGTTACCTACAACCCTTAGGAAAACCTTACGGATAATAGTAAGTAATATTATCATATTACTTACTTGCCGATTCCCTCGAGCAGCAACAACGTGTTATCTGCGTGCTTCTTCCTGGTCAGCGCAATGTTCTTGCAGCTGCTGGGCAGGGAGCGCTTCAGGATGGCCTGCAGCAGTCCATGAGGCGCCACCTCCACACACACGGCGTTTTTGGGAATCAACCGCGATGTCTCCTCGAACAGCACTGGGCTCTGCAGAAATAATAAACATCATGAAGTAATCAAAACTGTCGTAATCAAGTAATCAAAACTATCGTAATCAAATAATGAAAACTCTCATAATCAAGTAATAAAAACTCTCGTAATCTTTGTATCTCTTGCATTGTTCTTCATCTGAACGAGCAAGTATGTAGTTGTAGCTTCTCTACAGAATTAAAGGATCAAAGGGTGTCGAATACCGCACGATATCATTCGTAACAGAGTTATTGAAACGATTATTGGCCTTGCTAGGTTTTGAATGTATTCATTCACGTCGCATGAATGACCATAATCGCTTACCATCAGGTGAGATGGTTATAAAACGCGAGCTTATCATCAATAAAAAACCACCTTCCGTGTATCATAAACGCAAAATGATAGGTACTGACCACGTCTGGCTTTAAGCCTAGAATTTAACAGTCGACGAACGATCCTTGTGCTCCTGTTTACTACAACAAAATTTTAAATTGTTGGGCAGTTCTCATAGTCTTAACCTTCGCGCATTTAAAATCTTACTTCTTCACATTCCTTCTCACCGCACCGGGTTTCTGTCTAATTCTTACGCTATTTCTACTATTAAACTCTGGAACTTGCTACCCCTTGACATCAAGAAGGCTAAATCAAATTTTTTTTAAGCGTAAAATTAGAAACCACTGCTTAACGGACTGTTATTCTTAGTTTGGTCTTCGTCATAATTATTATAAACTCTCTTATTATCCGAAAATGTAGAGTTAAGTATTCGTATGCATTCCACTTCTTTCTCTGACAAATCTTTCACTATTCAAGCAGCTCGTTTGTAAAATGCATTACCCATAGAAGTGAGGCGTGCTCAAACGCTACCAGCGTTCAAAAGAATGGTGAAGGAGCATTACCTCTTCCTATAAGTTTTCCCCACAGAAATCTTAATAATAAGATTTCTGTGGTTTTCCCCTTCTTTCTCAATTATAGATACATGTAATATTTATTAGTATATGATTTTTTTATTGTATGTATATTATATAGTATTATGTTCAATTAATATTATTTATGTTATTTGTATACTTGTCAGTGTACCTGCCCTTAATCTGTCTCCTTTAACTTTGGCCATCCAAAGGTTGTCTGTAAGAGATCGCCCTGTGCGATAAGACCACCCATTGTACACTAGTTTAAATTTTTGTATCCATAGAAATATTGTGAGGTGTACAATAAAGTATACAATAAATAAGTAAATAAATAATATATAAATTATTATAAAGCACCGTATTTATTCGTTTATTGTTTTAGCATATACAGCCTGATTTTAGTCACCGTCAAATTTTTTTCTAGACATTAGGAATCATTCACTAACTCCATTAAAAAAAAATCGATACGTTAAATTTTCATATTAAATCATTTTTTCGAAAGAATTATCCGCTCTGCGTGGTCACTAAGTTAAACGTTAATAATACTACACTTGCCGCGCAAACATTCAATGAAAAGGGCAGCGCGCACACCGCTTACCCCCGCCCCGCTACACCTGCGCGACACATCATTCTATCGTTAGTCGGCCACGCGCACCCTTTCGCGCTTACTTCCGTGATCCCGCCGGCGGGATGCGCGGGCCCCGCTATACCCAATGACCTTCTATAATATCTATACTCTAAGGCTATACCCCGCGCTATTGTGAATTTGTTTACAATGTATTCCTACCGCGAGTATTACGAAATGGTGCGATCTTACATACTTAGTGGTGAAATCTGAACGGTGCCCAGAAACCACTCTTACTCCATGTGACTTTTTTTTGTGGGGCGAAATTAAACGACGAGTGTATGTGGAGGACGCCCAAAGCCTAGACCAATTTTATAGATGAAATTGTACGTGCATTCGACCAAGTCAAAAGTGACACTGTAGTGCTCAACAATTTTTTTTAATTTTAATAATAATACAATAATGTGCAAAAACGTGCAAGACTCTGTTTAGAGAGAAACGGTATGCATTTTGAACATTTATTAAAGTACTGTTAATGTGATTGTTCTAAGATAATTTTGATTAGACTTATTTGTACATAAGTTAATTATTTTTTTTTAAATGTGCCTAATAGCAAAAAGTTTTGGCACAGTTTTAATAAGGTCTAAAGTTCTTAATTATCTAATTTATTTTTACTCATTATTAATTTACTCATTAATTTATTTTTAATCATATTTTGATTCATTAAGGATTACATTCTTATCATAGTGAACATAGCACAAACCTTTTGCTAATTGACGGTCTTAAGCCTGTGAAAGTATGAAGGGATTTGTAACTTGGTTTATTATTGTGTTATCAATGAATTGCGCCGGCGCTGTGGAAAATCGTAGAACAACAGACTGCTGATTAAAAATGGTTTTTGTCAATGTCGCTACTGCCATGCTTTTTTTATTTTAATCAATAGTTTAAGGACCAAACTAGACTATAATATCAAAAAATTATACATATTATATGAAATGATTTTTTTCCAACACCACAAACTTTATAGTTTTGACGGACGTCCATGTTAATTAAGCCCGTTCACTTCATCACTTTCAAATTGATTTTATTGTTATACGTTACAGGAAAAGGTATAATGTATTATATATTTCTTGAAACCTCGTCTGTTGAAGAATATGAAACAACTAATATGTATTTAATATTATGTTAACATTTACCTTAAAATAATTGCAAAATAATATATGGTGAAAAAACGTTTTTTTAAAGTTCATCGAGACTTTTGACAGTTGCCCACGTTTACCCCTGCTTTACATTTAATGTTGATTTGTAGCCTAGCTATCCATAAACATAACCAAATAAAAAAAGCTGCGGAAATTTGCGGTTTTCGGAGTAATTAGTAAAAATGTGATAAAAGTCAGAAACCGGAAAACCGCTCGCTATCTATTGCGGTTTGAAATATTGGTGTTTATATCAATAGTTTGCGATAAGTTTTGTAATTTATCATTGACATTAGGGCGTTTATCTTTTTTTGCACTCATTTTGCGTGTGAAAATATTAATCAACAAGATGCACACTACCCTCATATTTCATATAGTATATAAACTGTTGTTTCATTTCATTGTAAATAACAGAATAGTGGTGAATTAACAGAAGTGTAATTGTTACGAATACAATATAACTAACTACGTTTTTTGTTGACTCTTCAAAATGTCTACTTTCAAGTGTTCTAAACGTGAAATAATACTTTCGTATATCGAAGGAGGAAAATCATTAGAGGCATTATCAACAGTTTTAAAAGAAAATTATCATGTATCTGAAGACAACTAATGTTTCATCCTCAGTGATTTTCAAAGACATATTATTCCCGCTTTTAATAAACGATGGACAGAAGCTTCACGGAAAAAGGATAGTTTTTTAATGAAAAACAGTAATTGGTTAGAATCAGAATATTCAGTAACTTTACCGAACACTGAAGACGTTACAACCGTCTCCACACCATCTACTTCTTCTGGAAAACGTGGAAGACCGTGCGTATCTTATCCAGACTTGTCAGAATCCAGTAAAAGAAGAAAAAATACAATGTTACTTAATAAATATGGATTTTAACACGTCTATAATGCATATCTTCAAGGGTTACGTTCGATAGGAGAAGGAACAGAAGCTAAACTTGTGGAAACATTAAGGTTTGCTGAAACTGAAAATAAGACCTTATTCTCGATTCTCATAGAAGAAGCAAGGCAGACAAAAATGTTAACGGATGAAGAGGCATGGAGCGTATTTATTGACTTGGATTTAACGAAAGCACAGTATTTGTACTTGAGAAATTTAACGAACGAACGAAAATCTTTTGTGTTTCCACCATATTACAAAGTGCAAGAAGTTAAAACTACTTGCTATCCACCATCTTCAGCTATAGAAATTACAGACACAAGTGCAAAAATATTAAGACTTCAAGATTTATTAGATCACACTGCAGCTAGAATATTGAAAATAGATTCAGTGTATAGGAATGGATTGAATAATTTACTTCTATACAGTAAATGGGGCTGTGATGGCTCATCCGGTCAAAGCCAGTACAAACAGAAACTGCCTGAAGAGTCTGAACTAATTTCTGATGCAAATTTATTTGTCACTTCTTTGGTGCCTATTAAGTTAATTAACGAGCTAACAGGTGATGTTGTCTGGCAAAATCCGGTACCGTCATCTGTTCGTTTTTGCCGGCCTATGTTAATAGAATTTTGCAAAGAAACTCCCGAGAAAACTAAAGCTGTTGTGGATGAAATATAAGGTCAAATAAATTCTCCGGGTCCATCATTAATTAACAAAGAAGGTGAGGGAGTGAAAGTGAAGCATGATCTCTTTCTTACAATGATAGATGGCAAAGTAGCTCAGGTATTAACAGGTACGCCTTGGAGTTCCACATGTACAATATGTGGAGCTACTCCACGCCAAATGAACGATTTGACTAAAGTGACTGCTAGGCCTGAAAATGAAGATTCTTATCAATACGGACTGTCTACTTTGCACGCCTGGATTCGTTGTATGGAAATGATTTTACATATTTCCTATAATCTGTTTTTCCAAACATGGTCAGCCACAAGCGAAGAAAAGAAACGACTAAAGCAAGAGAAGAAAACCCTGGTACAAAGGCGTTTCCGTGAAAAAGCTAGGATTAATCGTCGACAAACCAAGACAAGTAAGTGGTAATTCTAATGACGGTAATACTGCCAGAAGATTTTTTCACAATGCAAGCTGCTCTGCTGAAATTACAGGAGTGGATATAAATTTGATTAAATGACTTCACATAATTCTGCAAGCTCTTTCATCGGGTGTAATGATAAATGCTGAAAAATTTGGCAGTTATGCTCTGGAGACTGCCAGGATCTATGTGAGCAATTATGACTGGTACTACATGCCATCTTCAGTTCACAAAATTTTGATTCATGGAGAAAGTGTCATAAAGCATTTTGCAATACTTCCTATTGGTCAACTTTCGGAAGATGCACAAGAATCTCGTAATAAGGATTATAAAAAATTTCGTCTACATCATGCTAGAAAATGCTCAAGATCCGCTACAAACGAGGATGTATTTCATACTCTTCTTTACACTTCAGATCCTTACATAACCAGCATTAGAAAACCATATACTAAAAACGTGAAGGAACTTGATGAAGACACCTTAGATCTTTTGAAAGTGAACGAATTAATTTTAGATCCCGAAGTTTATCAAGTATAACATAAAATTTAGTAAACATTACAATTAATTAATAATTAATCTGTGTTCGATTTAAATTGATATGTATTTTGATGTACTATATGATATTTGGTTTTTGTAAACATTAAAATAATAGTATTCATTGTTAAAAAATAAATAAAGAAATTTTTGATAATTTTGAAATTGTTTTATTTTTTAATGTATGCTTTCAAATCCAGTCATAAAAAATTATATTGCATTTGAAGCCATATACACTATTCTATATTTGTGCAAAATTTTAGAACATAATATTCAGAAATAAAAAATTTATTGATTTTTAATCAGAAACAGACCTTTATTTTCCATAGTGCGGCGCGTACGCACGGCGGCTGGGGCGCGGCGGTGTCCAGAAACATCAACTTTTTATAGATAACTTTGGGATATGATATCTCAATATTTAAGTATTGAGTGATACTAAAAGAAAAAACACGTAATCAATGATTTTCTCCAAAGATAAATATATCAAAATTTTTTGGTGACTAAAAATCTTCCTGTATATTTATTTTATTAGTACCTACAGGATGTTTGGTACATCGTGTGCCAAATTGAAATAGTCGACCACCCCTGTCGACCATTTCAATCTGGGGAATGTCTGGGGACGTGCCAAAGAGCTGGTATACGCCACGGAGGTTCCGACTAGGGAGGTACTACTTCAACGCATTGAAACGGCGCCGGCGTTCGATAAAATCAAGGAGGAAATGCGACTTCGTACAACAACCGTGAAAAAAGGAAATTGATGTCGGGCCTGCAGTCGCAATAGAGGCCAACAATTTGAGCAGAACATGTAAAAAATGATTAAATAAATGTTAACCCCAAAAAAGAGATACAAGACAGATTTTACCTTATAAGAGTGAGATTACAGATTTAATAAGTTTTTAGGTATCATTTAAGCAAAACTATTTTTTTAAATCATAATTTGGAATTTAGTATTTTGTGACTCGATTCACAATTCTAGCGAATTCACAAAGTTGGAAAAATATTTTTATGGCATGTGGTACATCACTAGCAAGAGGATAGACTAGATAATTTTTGAGGGAGTTGAAAGATCCCATTCGCTTTTGTTTTTTTTTTATAGCCATGTAAATAGCTGTAACATGGACAGCTTTAATTGAAGTCCGAAACTTTGCAAGTAAAAAAATAGGTGGCTAATGTCATTAATTTTGAATTTACAAGTACTGTAATACAATACACATCTAAATAAAATTTAAATTCAGAGTCTTATTTTAATAAAACAAATTTTGTGTATGTTTTTAATAAAACAGTAAAAAGTCGATGAAAAAATGATCCACAGGGCATGAGAAGTGTTTAGGGGTCTGAAAGGATAGCAGATGACCCCCCAGTCGACCATTTCAATTTGGCACACGATGCACCAAACAGCCTAATATTATTTCTTTCCATTCCAAAGGTTGACTGGTAGAGAATGCCTTGCTGCACTAAGTCCGCCCATGTAACACTATTGTTATACATAAAGTTTAAATAAAAACTTTTTACCAAAAAATTAAACCGACTCCCAAAAAACACAGCAAAGTGAAAAATAACTTTAATTTCGGTAGTCGGTGTCTTTAGTTTTGTTTTTTCGTTTTTGGCACCGACTTCCGAAATTAAAGTTATTTTTCACTTTGCAGTGTTTTTTGGGAGTCGGTTTAATTTTTTGGGAAAAAGTTTTATTTCACACTTTTTAGTTGGTCTATTTTTAATTTACCTAGTTACAAGAGCCTAAATGTCAACTACTTATAACCTTTTACAAAATATTGCTTTTCCCAATGCTGGGCCGTTAATTGTTGAGGAGTTCTCCTGGTACTTCACCATCAGCTCTACATCACCATATGCATTGTGATGAGCATAAAGTGCTTAACATCCATATTCAAGTAATCGAATCGCAATCCACTCAATACTTATTATTGAGTAGTTTCGGCGGCCATCTGTGGTCTTCATCATCAGTTCCACTTCCTCAAATGGTACTTTTTGAGAGCAACTGCACAAGTTACTATAATAAATACTCAAAACGTCATAGGTGTGCCTATAATATTTGAAGAGTTCCCTCGATTTCTCCAAGTTCCCATCATCAAATCCTGACGTTTATGAAAATGGGACCAATTTCGAAGTATACCCTTTCAATCAAAAAAAGAATTTTCCAAATCGGTTCAGCCGTCTTCGAGTAATCGATGATCATACATTAAAAAAAAATATACGCGTCGAATTGATAACCTCCTCTTTTTGTCGTTGGTTGATAAATAAATACGCAGACAAATAACATCACTACTATCTACTTACCAACAGATTATTGGTGTGGTATTCAGCTGAACAAAGTTTTGCATCAGGATCTGCCCACTTATCTTCCGGTACCGAAGTTGATACCCAACGCTCGGATCTTGGTTTTGGGTCCTTGATCACCTCCGACAGATACTTCAGTAGTTGAGGTCCTGTGTGTCGAATACTATTTTAATCTAAGAACTCGAAAAAATCAGTGATCTATTCAACAAAGTGGATATTTGCTATGGATTAAACATTATCTACTAAAAAATCTTCTGAAATAAAAAATTCAATACAGCAGGGTAACGAGTTGCTACCAGGCATTCATAAGCATAGAGAACTCACCAGCATCATCAATATAACGCGAGTGATAGGCAATGTTCGAGCATGGGACTTCCTTAGCAAAAATACCCTTAGCGGTCAACTCTGCGACGAACGCTTTCATGGCTTCAGCAGGTCCCGATATGGTACTAGATTCAGGTCCATTGTGACAAGCCACTTGGATTTCGGGTGGACACATTAACCGGATCTAAAAGATTAAGTATATATATATTATATCCCTTTGTCTGAAGACTCTGCTCATCAGATGATTCTAAATTTCAACTTACCTGTTCATAGCCCAAACCAATGGCAGCCATGGATCCGCGAATGAATTTAGTCTCCAGAGACACGCGACCACGACTGTAAGCTGCCAGTATCATCTCTTCAGCTGACAAACATCCGTCTGCGTATGCACATCCCAACTCTCCTACACTGTGACCTGTTTATTGCAGTTGTTATTACCCTTCATCCAATTCTTTTATATATTTTAGGAATTAGTAAGTCCCAATGAAAAATTTAACTATACTCGTGACGGTCTATCGCATCTGATTTGTTCCGAATCTACTGTTAAATTTTTACCCAAAACCAATTCAAAATGTAAAGCTATGTTTGCCATTGTGGTGAAAGGATTAGCCAATCGACAGAGGTCGATTTCCCAGGGTGCGCCAGACGTTACAGAGCTATTACGGTACGTCACTCGTGGAGGTTCCTCTTCTTTTGTTTAAGACAGTTTAAATAAATTAATTATAGTAAAAGATGTAAATTTACTTCAAATCTAAATCCAAAACCAAAACTTGTTTTGGTGCGGGAATCGAACCTGCGACACGCAGCAGCGCCTGTGCCAACCCTGTGTTCAATTTTAATATTGGAGATAACGTTTATTTTGTACAGACGCCAGCACATCAAGCTACAACAATCTGTCAAATTTCCTTAATAGATTTTCAACTTTATTGTTAAAGAAATTAGGTTCAAGGTTGATTGGGAAAATTTTACAGTTTCGGGTAGCTTCATGTGCTGGCGTCTGCACTTAAAACAGCTACATTGTAAGGAAATTACAGCAAAATCTATAAGAAGTACATTATAACCAAAAAATAAAAATATAATTCATTCGAAACTCTTTTTGCGTGAGCCCTATTCCGACTTAGTTGATATTTTTTTTTTATCTATGAAGAATCAGGGGAATCTTTTGGATATGTCATTTTGTTTTACAAAACGTTGTTCTTACCAATGATTCCATCAGGCACAAGCTCAAGTGCCTTAAGGATGTCGGTAAGACCAATTTGAATAGCGGCTATTCCCACGAAGGAGTGTAGAATATTATCGAACGTGGTCTCATCTGGTGATGTTATTATATCAATAATGTTCAGGCCCATTGGCTCCAATGCTTTATGGCATCTGCAATAAATTATATAAAAGTAATTGAAAAAAAAACGACTGTAAGTATATCAACTGAAAAGGGGACAAAAATTAAAGTACAAGTCAAAGGAAATCGAATATCAAAAGTGAATACTGTCTACGAGTACCTTCGGTACACACGATAACAATATTTTTGCGGTCGGTACCAGCCAACATTGAAAGCCCAATATAAAATGCAATTAAATGAAACTACCGTTCGATAGCTGCAGCAAAGATGGGTATGCGCATGAGTTGCGTGCCCATACCAGCCCACTGCGAGCCCATTCCGCTGTACACGAACCACAGCGGCCGAGGAGGGTTGTCGAAGTACTCGCTCTTCTCAGACAGACATACGGTCTTCTGTTCTTCGTTTGTCTCTAGAAAATATTAGTGTCAAGATTAATATCTAGTTTGCTTTATTAATTAGTAAGACAAGAGCTAAAATAAAATATTTTGTGTTTATTCTTCTTTCTATACTACGAGTACTGTCTCTGTCCTTTGTTAATACTCAACAAAATTGACAGCTTATCGGTCATACATCTTTGTTAAAACTGTCTAACTACTCGTCACCTTATTATCATAATAAGCACAACACGTCTTCTTCTTCTATTCTCCTCTGTCAGGCGTCACGGCATCATTAACTTCTTTTTCTTTCATATCATTCCTATAACAATCCATTCATCTTTTCTTTGCCCTACCTCTACCTCTCCATCCATCAACATTCAAACCCATCACTCTTTTCAGTCACATGCGTGACATCTTTCCTTATTACATGTCTGTAGTTTTTAAGACCTATCATTAGAACTAATAGAGTTTATTTCTTATAAGAATTACATAAGAATTACATTGGTATTCACTTACAATACAATACACTATATTTTTATAAGAAAATATGTAACAAAACTGCGAACAGAATAATAGTTTGGTACCACTAGCACCCTTGTTAAGTTGTTAAAAACAACTTGTGTTAAAGATGCTAGGCCCCAAATTGATCTTAAATTCTTAGCTCTTTATTTTATACAATAATAATTATAGAAGCACAAATATTTGGTTACACATCATAAATTTAAATAAATTTTACAAAGTAACAAATAAAATAAGATAAAAAAGATTAAATTAAATATTTTATTACGATTGATTTAAATTATTAATTAAATTATTTAGATTAATTTAAATATGTTATCTGCATGATAAATATAATCATTTGGATCGTGCGTACTTACGTGTATGTGGATGCGTGAGTTGTTTGTGTATGTAGTGTGTGAGTGAAAGTGTGTTTGTGTGTTGTAGTGTGTGAGCGTGTGTATGTACACTTGTAAGTGAGCGTACACTAGTCTGATTAGCGCGAGCTGAATTGGGACAATAATAAGTGCTCTGTGTCATGATAATTAATGTTGAGTAGCCAATTGGTCAATTCATATTTCAGTTTTGTTTTAGTATGTGAGTAGAAGTTCAGAATTTTGTTGAGTCTATTGTAGAGATGAGGACCTTGATAGCACGGAAATTTCTTTGTAGAGGCGAATTTACATGGGAAGGGTTGACAAACCTGGTCCTTACGTCTTCTAGTAATTTTTTCATAAGTAGTCTTCTGATGTTGTAGGAGAACAGTGTGTAGTACAAATAATTGCCTAACCGTAAGAACTCTGCAATTTTTGTAAAGTTCTTCTGTAGGGAAAAGTACAGGCCGAAAAGTACTGACTTTCAACACTGCTCTTTGAGCTCGTTCTAATTTTAGTAGAGTACTTTTTGGTGCTCCACCCCAAGCACAGACACAATATATTAAAAGGGACTGGCAAAGGGCAAGGTATGTAGATCTGATAACCTTAGAATCTGCGACATAACGAAGCGACTTAAAGACGAAAATAAGCTTTCTAATTCTTTTTGTTAATAAGTCTATGTGTGCAGAGAAGGACATGCACTCATCAACTGTCACTCCGAGATATTTAATACTTTGAGTACGTTGAAGTCTGGGGCAGCTACAGGTTACAATTCCAGGCATCAAGCACGAATGGGCTACTAAAGAAAAAGAGTCAGCTGGTTGAGTGACATTTCGAAGACTGTAAGTAATTACTTTGGTTTTTTCCGTGTTGAGTGTGAGTAAGTGGGTGTTTAACCATTGTGTGACAGTGTTGAGACCAGTTTGAGCTGCAGCAAAAGTATCCTGCCAAGTATCGCCAGAGAAAGATAGAACAGTGTCGTCTGCAAACGCTATGATTTTCCCGTCTTTTAGTTTAAGATTACATAGTTGGTTTACATATATAAGGAATAAAGAAGGTCCAATAACGCTCCCTTGGGGCACTCCGAATGTCACAGGCTGTTCTCCACTAAGATAGTTGTCAATTTTTACAGACTGGTATCTGTTTTTGAGGTAATCTTCAAAGATCTTAAGTGCATGATCACGGATGCCTAGTTTTTCCAGCTTTATTATTAAGTCTGGGATAGAAACTGTGTCGAAGGCCTTTTTTAAGTCTAAGAATATTGATAATACCTTTTTTTTCTTGTCAATGTGTTTTGTAACATAATCTGTAAGCTCGAGCACCGCGTCAATTGTTGATTTGGAGCGCCTAAAGCCAAACTGGTTTGGAGAAAGAAGCGACTTGTCCTCCAGATATTTCACAAGCCTATTATTTAACAAGCGTTCTAAAATTTTGGAAATTGAGGGTAGTACGGCGATAGGACGATAATTATTCACACAATATGTGCTACCAGCCTTGTGTATAGGGTGTATGATTGCTTTCTTAAAGTGTAGAGGAAAAGTACCTGTGTTTAAACTGAGATTAAAGATGTGGGTGAGTAGTGGGGTAAGAATGTGTTTATAACGTTTGAGAAATGTCGCGGAAATTTTGTCCCAACCAACCGCGGAATCCGTTTTTAGAGACTTTATTAATTCTTCAACCTCGGTTTCATCGGTGTCTAACATGACAATTGAATCTAAAGGCGGGGATTTGGAGGTAAAATCTTCCAATGAGTTAGGGCTCCCGGAAATACGTGAGAAATTGGCAGCAAGGTCTCTACCTACATCGACAAAAAATTGGTTTACTTTATCCACAGAAAGTTGGGGTGATGTAGAACAATTTAATAGGTTAGAATTGGGTGTTCTTGGCTTTTCTGTATTTGTAACTCTCTTTATTACCTTCCAAATCTTTTTATTGTCATTAGAAGCCTCTCTTAATTCTTCTCTGTAAAAGTCCCGTTTCAGTTTCTTTAGGATTTTGGTGCAGTAATTCCTGTATCTTTTGTACGTTATACTTAGAATAGTATTGTTAGGTGACTGTTTGAGGGATTTATGCATTAAATCTCTGTTTCGCATACAGCGGAGCATACCAGCTGTCATCCACGGTTTCAGTAAACGTTTGGTATTTGGTAGTTTTATAATTGATGTGTGCGTATCAATAAGTCTAATGAGGGTAGTCGTTAAGATATCTGTAGCTTCATTAGCATCAGTTGTTTGATAAATTTCATTAAAGTTAGTTAGGTTAATATCACTATCAAGAGCATTGTAATCTGTTTTTGTAATGGTACTCAAATGTACGTTAACTTTCTTTTTTTGTTTGAGACAAAGTAACACTGGGTTGTGATCAGTAACAGAGGTGTCTATTACTACTGTAAGGGCTGACAAATTGGACTTAAGCATGACATGATCTAGACAAGTGCTCTCTCTTGTTGGGAGGGTGTGTGCAGCTAGCAGGCCATTTAGAGCTAACAGGTCTAGGTAATCAGAGATTTGGTTGGTGTGTGTACTGGATGCAATGTCGAGATTAATATCGCCTACAATAGCTATGGTCCTATAAGAAGACAAATTTGATAAGAGAGAGTCAAGGGATTGCAGAAAGTTACCAATGTTTGCAAATGAAGGAGATCGGTAAATGCATATTATTACCTTATCATTACCAATTTTAAGCACTAGACAGCTGGCATCTACCAAGTCTGGTTCTTCGACTGTGTAGTTCGCTATATTTTTAACATAAACCACTACGCCATCGTTTTGGTTTAGAACTTTTTTTGTTGAGTAATGGGAGTAGTTGTCGATGAGTGGAATAGAGTCGTTACAGCGTTTCAACCAGCACTCGGTAAGTACAAGCACTTCACAGTCAATGTTTACTCGGCAGAGAAGCGTTAAAAAGGAGTCTATGTTAGCGTGAATGGACCGAATGTTCTGGGTGATTATTTTTAATTGTTTCGTAGGTTCTGTGACATATTTGGTACATTCCTCAGGTTTGCAGTTAAGCGAGCTAGATACTGAAATCTCGTCTATGTTGTTAACAATTTTAGTTATGTAATCCACTGGTAAGATATGTAAGTTATGCGTCTTCTGTACTGGGCTATCTTTAGATAATAATTGTGTATTACATAACTGGTAGCCATAATTGATACATCACAAATACAGTAAAATCTAGGTAGGCTTAGTGTACTAATAACGAGAGTGCGTGTATAAGGTAATGGTGCAGTATTAAGGTGAAGATATGTTATTATATGTTGGTGTAAGGAATGAGTACAAGTTTGAGATGTTGAGGTGGATAACATGTATTGGGTGTGTGAGTATTGTTTACAGGTATGTTGTTGTTGATTTTTCCAAAAAAACATAGTACAAAGTATATATACAGATAACAATCTTACTATAAAGATATTGCATGCAAAGTTTCAAGTAAAAGGATATTGCTATTAAAATACTAACAGGGACTAGTCATTCCTGTCTCAATGTTTCAATCTGTTCTTCATTTCTTATAAGAGTTGCTGGTTGTCCTTCTGTTTTTCGAATGAGTACTTTCCCGTTAGCAATCCAGCAAAACTTATACTTCTTCTCCTTGATGAACTCACGAGCTAGGTGAAATAGCTTCTTAGTGCTACTTGTTAAGTCTTCTCGAACATAGACTGGATTGTTGGTGCCACTTATTCCAAAGTGGGACGTATTTAGTTTTTGTGCAGGTTTCGAGTTGTTGTGAACCTTGACTGAGTTGAGTATTTCTTGTTTAGTTGCTAGGGTGCTCAGTTCTAAAACAATTGGTCTTGTAGTTCCTTTTCTGCCTGGGATGCGGTAGATATGGCGTATGTCACCAGAATGAAGTTTAAAGCTAAGCGCTTTAGATAGGTTCAGCATTAGCTGCATTAAATCAGCGGTAGATTCCTTATCTTTACATGGCAGATCTCGAATTTCAATGTTATTTTTTTTGGTATTATACTGTAGGTCTTTTACTTTCTCCTCGAGTGAGGATATGTATAATAAGTTGTCCTTGCACTGTTTTTCTAAATTCAATACCTTTTTTTGGGTGTCTTCATACTGTTGGGATATGAACTGCATAGATTTCTCGAGCTCACACGTCATCTTTTGTAAGTTATTCATTGAGGTCTCTAGTTTTTTCAGCTGACTATTTTGATCAATATTCCAGGTGCTTAACATTTGTTTAATCTCTTGCTTAAAGGCAAGAAAATCCTCCTTGGTGATGGAAACGTCGTCATGTTTACGCTTGGATCTAGTTGTAACGTGAGTGGCCTGTGTTGGTGATGGGGGTTTTGATAAATCGGAGTCCGATACTGATTTTGTGGGTGACCTCAACATGACTACTCAATTACGCGAGCAGATATAGCTATGAACCTCAATTTGCTCTGATAGTTTCTGCAGGCGCTTTGTAGAAATTTTGACGTCTGTGGTGGGCGGAGCCAGAAAGTGAGGGATTTTAATTAGAGGGTACTTCACAGACACATATCACTTTTAACAGTTTTATATTTAATTGTTAATCAACAATTTACGCTCACATGCACTGAGTTTGCTCGTGTAAATTTAGTTCGCACTTGTGTGTTGTTGTAAAGTTCGCTTTTGGGCAATAATTTGATAGATACTATTACGGAAAACACTTTTTAGTATTTATTTTCACGGAGCTCACAGATACACGACCGTTCGCTTCTGAGCCAGCGGCGGGGGGGGGGGTCTGTATCAAGACAGACTAGTTCCTTTCAATATTGCGCCACTATCAAACTTCCGCTTATGTAGGTATTCATTTCTTACTCTATCTATTCTTATTACTCCACATATCAATTTCAAGATCCTGATCTCTACTACATGCAATCGTTTTTCATCCACATTCTTCACAGCCTAACATTCTGATCCATACAACACGACAGGTTTAATGATAGTCTTGCATGGCTACTTTGATTGGGCTCCGAGTAATAAGAACCGGCGACACGGTAGGCCCAAAAGGAGATGGCGTGATGAACTAGATTCCTACCTAAAGGATTAGTCGTATGTGGCAATGGACAAGGAAAATTGGAAAGAAGGAAGTTCCCTTCCTTCTTTCCAATTTTAATCCTCCAATTTTTATTTTAGCTTCCGCTTATAATAATAAATAATTTCATATTTGGGTACCACTTTAACTTCAGGGGAATCACTTCACTCGTACTACTCACCCTATATAGATAGAAATAATTCTAAAAGTAATATTAATAATATTTACGTAGAATGACGAATCCTCTGCCTAGATGTCCCGTAATATTCGACTGGTGAATGTTGTGGAACAACCTCAACTGCTCGGGGTCAATGGGGTTGGCTTTCAACTCGTCAAGACAATATGTGACAGCAGCTTCATGTCTTGCCGAGATTGTCACCAGGTGAGCGATGCTCGACTTGTAGCGGTTTGGGTCCTGAAAGTTAATGGAGGTTGTAAAAATCTTCTGGTAGATATTTTTTTTGACACTTTTAAAGTGATGTTTAAGTAAAATCTGTTTTCTTTTAGTTCTGACTTAATAATTAAAATAACACCTAAAGACATAAGTAGTTAAATATTAATAATGGTATTCTGCCGTGATTCTTTAAAAGGCAGTCATCTGACAATTTACCGATTTTGAGTTAAACATTTTTTTTTAATTATTAAAAATAGGCTCGCGCTTGACCACCATCTCACCTGATGGTAAGTGATGATGTGGTCGAAGATGGAGTCATGTAAAAAAAATTGGCCGAGTGCGCGTCTGACTCACCCATGAAGGATTTCCTAGCAGCTAAGTTAAATAACTTTGTTTCACATTGTGTTTGTATGAATAACAAAGCTACTGACTGTATCTTGTTCAAACCAATTTTAGATAAAAAAAATTCATTAAAGTCTACAGCATATATTCTTTAAGATTTGTCACTTTATTATTTTAATAGTTAGAGGGGGGGGGACATTTTACCACTTTGGAAGTGTATGTCTTCCAAACGATAGACTTAGTTATTTTTAAAACCTACCTATCGACACCCCGCCGTATGAGGAACTCCGCTTTATGTTTTTTTTTATTACTTTTGTATAAAAGTCGGAAAGCAATTTACAGAGTTCATCTACCTACCAAGTTTCAACTCTGCATTCTTAATAGTTTCGGAATAAAATGGCTGTGACATAGGGATGGACAGATAGACAGACAGACATGATGAATCTATAAGGGTTCTGTTTTTTGCCACTTGGCTACGGAACCCTAACAACATCGCTTTAAATCTATGCCGATGTGTTGGAAGGTCGGACCCTTTTTTTCGGGTGGGGAAATTATGGAATGACGTCTCTCGCTCTGGGTGGAGCGGAAAGGAGTGTCAGACTTCTACTGATTAAAAACTCTCTCTGTTCCTTCAGCTGCCCTTGCGTTCTGGAGCCGCGGTATCTCGTTAGAACATTACCACAACCCCAGTGCTTTATTTATTGACTTCAAAAGATACCTTTACAGGAAATCGTATCCTTTTAAAACTAAAAGCTAAATCTGTAGGTTGGGGTTTCAAGGTTTTAGTGCCGTTCGTCTAGCAGCTGATCCAATCAAAACTATAGCAACTTTCGAAGATATTTTAATACCAGTAACGACTGAGTTAGACCCTTTTTATTACCTACCTACAAGAAAAAATAATTGAATCCCTATTATAGGTACCAGTGGCGAAGGGTGAATTTTCATAAAAGGGAAGCCGGACCTTTTTATGCTTACCTTGCTCAAGTGTGATGCGTGAATTCCAGTAACTGTGGTCCTGTGGCTGACTTCGAAATCTTGTAACTTCGTAAATATTTATTTGTTTAATTGTAAATAATAGATTGCTATTTATATATTCATATATAAAATAATAGACTAATATTTGCCATATTTTAAAAGGGAAGCCGGTAGGAATCTAGTTGTATGGAGCCTTCGCCACTGATAGGTACCTACATAAAATTAAGAATCGTAAAAATATAGACTTCAGTCACGTATTATAATAACTGTAGGTATACATCAATGGAACTAAAATAAAATCTAACGAATAAACTTACTATAAACTTTAAATAAAATAATGACATAAAAATGGGATAAATGAAACAACACCCTATCAAAATTACTTATGCGACTGAACAGAAAGTAAAATAAAAATATTCAAATGTATAGATACAAAAACACACATCTGACGTAAAAATTTGAAACAAATTTCACTTATACATATACGAAGTCTCTTAGCAAATAAATCGAAATGAAATCAAGTTTTGGTACCTATGCTATCAGTGCGGTATGTATCGGTGAGTGTAGGTACGGGAATTGTTACTGCGCACCGTGCATCCGCGCGCCGTTTCGATAAATAACTTTGTTGATTAATTATAATTTTACATTTTTAACCGACTTCTGAAAAAGGAGGAGGTTCTCAATTCGGATGTTTCTTTGTTTTTTTTTTTTTTATGTTTGTTCGGGCATAGCTCCGTCGCTTGCCAACCGATACTTTCCAAATGGTCCCATAAAAATTTTATCGAAATCGGACAAGCGGTTTCTGAAAAATCAACAAAAGTCTAAAAAAAATATTTACATTGATGATCTTTTCGTTCACTCTGCATTGTGTTTTTTATTCGCGCGTTTTTAGTTTTTTGTAGTTGACATTTTGGCTTTTATAACTAGATTAATTAGTAATTGACCCACTAAAAAGCGCAAAAATAAAAACTTTTTTGCAAAAAAAATAAAACCGACTTCCATATCAAAACACTACAAAGCCAAAAATAATTTTAATTTCGGAAGGCGGTGTGAAAAAAAGAAAATATAAAACCTATAACACCGACTACCGAAATTAAAATTATTTTTGGCTTTGTAGTGTTTTGATATGGAAGTCGGTTTTATTTTTTTTGCAAAAAAGTTTTCTCCTAAACTATGCGTCTATATTATATACTGTACAGGCAAAGTTTATCTTCATAAAATTGTCTTGATGACATTTTCTAACGTATGTATTAATATGGCCGCATAATAATAATACTACAAAGATGACTTTGTAGTGTTATTATTATGCCTTATTTTTTATATTTAGTTTTACATAATTTGCCTCATTGTGGATTATTTATAAAAGTTAGATATGTAGGGTACTACTCTTTTTTAGATTTTCATAAAACCAACATTTTTGTAGTATTTGATCTTTACGTAGGCCTGAGCATTACAGCAGCGCACGCGATTACAGTAATTTAGAAGCAATTTTTTTTCCATCTAATACCTTTATTTTAGGAAAACTAAGAGTAATAGCGTAATGCTAGATATCCTATAGCCTTCTTCATGAAACTGGTTGCGGGTCAGAACTTAATAACAGCATTCTGAAAACTGTTGCAGATAATTTTTACTCCCTTATTTTGAGACATTTTGTATGGGTGATGAACAAGTAAATAATTGTCGGTTCATCTCTCATGCAAGATCTACTCAACTTCTTAATTATTCGTTATTTTTTTAACTTGTATTTGTTTTTCATACTTTTTTTTTTTTTTTTTTTTTTTTAGCGTGGTAAAATTATCAAATAAGTCCTCCCACTCCGGGCAGGGTGGGAGGGACTGTCAGACTTTTACTGACTAAAATCCACGGTGTTCCTTCAATAACCCTTTACATACCGGGGCCACGGTAACGGGATGAGTCCCACGACCCCGGCGGGCTTCGGCCCTCTGCAGAGGGGGCCTCGTCATGTTGCTGACGCTCTTTGAGGCGCGCGTGGAACACGACGCGCCGTCGACCCGGGCATGGTCCATGGTCGGACAGCGAGTTGCCCTTTACTCGCTGTCCGCATGCCCGCGCCTACGGTGGCCGGAGATCGTCGGCCGACGTCCGACGCCGTGGGCGTCTACCACTGCGGCTGGGCTGGAGGGAGGACGCCATCCTCTCCCTCACGCGGCCCGCCTCCTCCTTCGCAAGCATGACTGCTTCGCAGAAGGAGGCGACCGCTTCCCACTCCCTCTCGCCCCGCAGCATGGCCTCGACCAAGGCCGGGCGCGAGAGGTCTCCGCCTATTGTCGCCGTGAGGACACGTTGGTGCTCTGCCCAAGCTGGGCAGTCCTGCACCGTGTGCTCGACTGTGTCCTCAGGGCGACCCTCGCAGTGGTGACACCCAGGCGTCTCTTCCTTACCCATCAGACACAGGTACCTCCCGAAACTTCCGTGTCCGGTGAGGACCTGCGTCATGCGGTAGGTCAGGACGCCGTGACGCCGATCTAGCCACTCCTCAAAGAGGGGTCTTACCGCCGCAATTGCGGCGTGCCCGGCCGTCGGTTGCGACAGTCGTTCCCTCCATACTGCCCTGAGATCGCGCCGGAGCTCTTCCCGCCGCGCCTCGACTTCTCGAGGCAGCGGGGATACGCCCCGGCGCTGCGCCTCCACGCGCCATTCATAGACGCGCTGGAGGGCAGTCGCCTCCAGATCCCAGGGCAGCAATCCGGCAAGGAGGTTGGCCGATTCGCCGGCGATCGTGCGGTATCCCCGGATCATTCGGATAGCCATGACCCTCTGGCATGCGACCAACTTTAGTGGTTGCGTCCGGATGCACAGGGCCCACACTGGGGACCCGTAGAGGGCCATGGACCGCACGACGCCGGCGTACAGCCTTCGGCAGGAGGCGTTTGGCCCGCTGAGATTAGGCAGGAGTCGCCTGAAGGCGGCTGCTGCCCGGTTCAGCTTTGGGGCCAAACTCAGGAAGTGCTCCCTGAAGTTCCACCGGCTGTCGAGGACGAGTCCCAGGTACTTCATCGTCCTCCCGACGCCGATGCGAACCCCCTCCACCGTTATGTGGGACACGGACCGTGGCGCGTTCCGACCGCCATGGAAGCACATGGCCTCGGTCTTGTGCAGCGCCACGTCGAGTCCCAACTGCCGGATCCTACGAACGACTGTCGCAACCGCTTGCGTCGCCAGGTCGGCCGCCGCCTGGTGCGACTCTCCCTGCGCCAGGACGAGCGTGTCGTCAGCGTAACATACTACGCTGACGCCGTCAGGGAGGTCGCCGCGCAGCACCCAGTCGTATCCGATGTTCCACAGGGGCGGCCCCAAGACCGAACCCTGTGGGACACCGCACGACATCTCTCGCCGGTTCCACTCTCCCCGGTGACCGGGGTAGATGACGTCTCTGTCCGTCAGGTAGTCCTCGACTATGCGACGGAGGTAGGTCGGCACCCGGTGATACCGGAGTGCCTCCCTGATGCAACTCCAGGGCAGGGTGTTGAAGGCGTTGGTGATGTCCAAAGACACCGCCAAGACGACCCTGCCCCGGGATACCGCGTCCCCCGTCGTGAGGGCTCTCACGCGCATGACAGCATCCACCGTCGAGCGCCCCCTGCGGAAGCCAAACTGGCACTCCGCAAGATCCGGGCCCACCCGATTCAGGTGCCCGAAGAGGCGGTCTGCAATCACTCTTTCCAAGAGCTTGCCCACCTCGTCGAGCAGCACGATGGGCCGGAATGTGGATGGAGAGTCCGCAGGGCGCCTGGCTTTCTGGATCAGGACCAGCTTTCCCGTCTTCCAGCGAAGCGGAAACTGGCCCCTCTCCAGGCATGCGCTAAAGAGCCCCCCTAGTCGAGGCCCGAGAGTCTCCGAGGCCAGGACCCAGGCTTTCCCTGGCAAGCCGTCGGGTCCTGGGGCGGTATTTTTGGCCTTGAGCCGTTGTACCGCCACTCTCAAGTCTACCTCGGTCACCTCTGGAGCGTCGTAGACGTCGTCGTCGCTGTGGTCCGCGTTTGCGCCAGCTTCAGGTTCCGTCGGAGACGGAGCCATGGGCGGGGGAGCGTGCTCCCCTCGCGATGGGAACAGGGCGCTCACCACGTCCTCCAAGAACTGAGGCTGGAGACTCTGCGTCAACGGGGGAGCCCAGGGGCGGAGCTTTTCTCGCACCCACTTGTAGGGGCGGCCCCATGGGTCCCCGTCCAGAGTCGCCAGCATCTCCTCCCGGGCCAGTTCCTTGGCCCGCCAGATCTCGTCTCGGAGGACGGCCTTCGCTGCCCTGTAACCCTCGTACAGCTCCGCCTCTACAGTCGCCGCATCGGGAGGTCGGGTGCGGCGCCTGCGGAACCTGGTGTACCGGCGTCGCGCCGCAACGCACGCTTCGCGCAGCGCTGCTAGCTCGCTCGACCACCAGTACAGCTGACGCCAGGCGCGTCCTTGCCGGACCCGGGGCATGGCCACGTCGCAGATCTCCGACATGGCCTCCCGGAACCACTCCGCCCTCCGCCTCGTCGTTTATGTCGGCAGGCCTGTCCGGGGGTGACCCCCAGGCCTGCACGATCGAGGCTTCCAGGAATAGCTCCCGGTCCATCTGCTTCAGCGCCCATCGCGGACCACTCAGGTCCCGTCGGACCGGCGCGTCTGGGGTCTGGGTGGAGACGTCGAACCGGATATACCGGTGGTCGGAATAGGTCTCCACCTCCTCCATAACGCGCCAGTTGGTGACGCGCGGTGACAGGCTGGGGGTGGCGAACGTAACGTCCACCACCGACTCGCCCGTAAACCGCACGCACGTGGGGACAGAACCCCGGTTCTCGATCACCAGGCCCTGCGCACGGGCCCAGTGCTCGAGCATCCTGCCCCGCCTATAGTCCGTGGACCGGGAACCCCAAGCCGGACTCTTGGCGTTGAAGTCCCCGAGGACGAGGGCGGGGAGGGAACCGAGGGCGACGACGACGTCTCCCAGCTCCGTTAGGGAGTTCTGGAACTCGGCGAGAGTTCGGTTCGGGGAGAAATAAACGCCTACCACAGCGATCTCTCCGAACCGTGCTGCGACGATCCCACGCCCTCTCTTGACGCGATCGAGGGGCGGGGTACCGGCGGCGGCCGACGAAACGAGGGTCACCGAGCCGTCCAAGTCCGCCACCCAGTCGTTCCTGGGCAGGACAAAATACGGCTCGGCGACCACGGCGACGTTGATCAACCACTGCGCCATGCTCTGGAGCAAAAGTTCCTGAGCAGCGGCGCAGTGGTTGATGTTCGCCTGGAGGAAGCGCAATGGGGCCATTAATCGGGATCCATTGCAGCCTCATCCAGGGCCCCTCGCGGGGGTTCAGCCACGACGGCGACGGCGGTGGCAGTAGCGACGGCGGCGGCGGCGGCGGCGGTGGCGGTGACGACGGCGGCAGAGGGCCTACCTCTGCGCCTGGCTTTGGTGGGTGGGGCGCAGGACTTGCCCCCAGCCCGGTGATCGGCTGGCTTGCCAACCGCCTCACATGCGAAGCAGTGAGGCGGGGCGGAGCACGAGCCGGCCTTGTGACCGGGCTGACCGCAGCGGAAGCACCTATCGCTGCGGTCTACCTCCGAGGTGCACACGCATGCCGCATGGTTGCCCACTTGGCAGCGGAAGCACCTCAGGGGTCTGGGGTCCAGGACTTTCACCTGCGCAGACACCCAACCAACCAGGAGCCTTCGGCCCTCCTGGATCTTTTTGGCCGCCGGGACGGGGCAGCTAACCGTAATGGTTTGCCCCCCCGTGAAGCCAGGACGCAGGGCGCCCGCCCTCACCTGATCGGGAGGGCACCCCCCAGTCCTGGCTACGGCGGCCACCACTTCCTCGGCCGTCACGGAGTCATCCAGACCCAATATGCGCATGTCTGCGCGCTTGGTGGGTCTGGAGACTGTCTGGGCCTCCTCCGCATTTAAGGACGCTCTGAGCCGTTCGGCCAGAGCGTCAGCGGTAGGGCCACTGTCCGCGCCGGGGATCTCTAACATCCGAGCCCCCGTCGCAGTGACCCGGTGACGGAGGCCACCGGTGATGCCGAGCTCCGTGATGTCTATCACCTGCCGCGCCTTCGCGAGCACGTCGCGGTACGACACGCCCCTCTTCACCGCGTCCGGCTGCAGTGTGATCACCACAGCCGCGGTCTTGGGGGCGCGCAATCGCGCCACGGCGTCTCGCCGCCGCCGTCTTTCCCTACGCCGCGAGGACCTGGCTGCGCCAGCAGCCTTCCTCTTCTCCCCGGCCACTTGCCAGTTGGCGCCGGCCGGAGGAGTCTTTGGAGGAGGCTGCTGGGACGGCTGGTTCCCGGCCTGGGCCTTCTTCTTTTTGGCCGCCTGCTTCGGCCCCGCAGGTGTCGGGGTCGGAGGCGGCTTTGATGGGCCCGATTTCGGCTTGGCCGGGGCCGTTTTTGCCCTCGCAGGGGCCGCCGCCACTGGTGCCGTCCGCACCGTGGCCGTCTTCGCCTGAGGCGGCCTCGTCGTCGTCTGGGGAGGCTTGGACGCGGCCGCAGCCGCGTACGAAGTCGCCGCCAGCGGGGGTCGCAGCACGCGGCTCTCCAATACGCAGAACCGCTGCTGGAAGGCGGCCAGCTCCTGTCGCACCAGGTCGAGAACCGAGTCCTCCGCTGGTGTGGGCCGGCCTTTCTCCTTTTGGCCCCGCGGCGGCGCATTCCGCTGGCCGGCTCCCCGGATTGCGGCCAGGTCCGCCTTGAGGGCGGCGTTCTCCCTCTGAAGAGCGTCTATGGCGGCAGTCAGGCGGGTGACCTCCGGCCGCAGATCGGACATGTCGTCCCTTGCAGCCGGAGCCCCGCCGTAAGTCCGCGCGGCCGCCTTGATGGAGGCCATGGCTTCGCCGATCGCGTCCTCCTTACTCTTCCGGTTGCGCTTCCGCGAGATGGTACGGATGGCAGCCGCCACGGCCTCTTCTAGTTTGGCCTCGCTCGGGGCCAGACCAGTGTTGGGCTCTCCAGAGGGAGGCCCCCTCCCCGAGGTCTTGCCTCGGCCTTTACCCTGCACACTAGTGGGGATCTTACGGGCCGAGACAAGCCCCTCCTCCGACGACGACTCATCGTCGCGGGGGCGCTTGAGGAACTCCTTCCTCCTGTCGGCGCCCCCCTCGTCGCTCCTCACTGCGCTTCCAGAGATCAAACTCTGGAAGCTCTCGGCGTCCGATGCCGAGTCGGTCTCCGACCCGAGCACCAGCGCCCCCTTCCTCCTCGGAGCGGCGCTCTGCGCTCGCTCAATGTTCGGTGCCGGTGAGGTAGACGTGCTGGACAAGTCCAGCGACTCCACCTCACGGGCACGTGAGCCTCCCTGGCTCGATGCGGCGACTGCCGGAAATCTGGGAAAAAAGTTGTTGCTGTCCCCCCCAGAGTACGGTGGGACTGACCGGACGTGTCCGGTGCGGGACTCCCCAGCTGCGGAGCAGCTGGGACCCGCCTGGGTATCTTTAACAAAAACCTTATCTGCCATTTATTTTTTACTTTTTTAGAGAGGTGAGTTCCTCTATCCCTACACCCCATTTCCCTCCCCTAGTTATACAAATATTATATAGTAAATACAAAACCTATAACACCGACTACCGAAATTAAAATTATTTTTGGCTTTGTAGTGTTTTGATATGGAAGTCGGTTTTATTTTTTTTGCAAAAAAGTTTTCTCCTAAACTATGCGTCTATATTATATACTGTACAGGCAAAGTTTATCTTCATAAAATTGTCTTGATGACATTTTCTAACGTATGTATTAATATGGCCGCATAATAATAATACTACAAAGATGACTTTGTAGTGTTATTATTATGCCTTATTTTTTATATTTAGTTTTACATAATTTGCCTCATTGTGGATTATTTATAAAAGTTAGATATGTAGGGTACTACTCTTTTTTAGATTTTCATAAAACCAACATTTTTGTAGTATTTGATCTTTACGTAGGCCTGAGCATTACAGCAGCGCACGCGATTACAGTAATTTAGAAGCAATTTTTTTTCCATCTGATACCTTTATTTTAGGAAAACTAAGAGTAATAGCGTAATGCTAGATATCCTATAGCCTTCTTCATGAAACTGGTTGCGGGTCAGAACTTAATAACAGCATTCTGAAAACTGTTGCAGATAATTTTTACTCCCTTATTTTGAGACATTTTGTATGGGTGATGAACAAGTAAATAATTGTCGGTTCATCTCTCATGCAAGATCTACTCAACTTCTTAATTATTCGTTATTTTTTTAACTTGTATTTGTTTTTCATACTAACATTAGTTTTAAGCGTGTATACTTACTAACATCATGGATATTGTCCGTATGGAATAAATAAATTCAATTCAATTATAAACAAAAACACTATTTAAAAAGAAACTTAATTTGAATTACTAAGGAAATGTTGACTACCCCTGAACTGTTACTTTGACAATGACATTTCCTTGTTTATATTTTTGATCTCGAATTCAATTTCCGAGTATAGGGGAGATTTGCGATCATTGGACTAGCTCTTTCATTGGACCACCATGGTATTTCCAAAACAGTCCAAGCTAGCAACGCCGTAACTACAAACATCAAAAGTGTCTAGGGATCAAGCATTTTTATGCGGATTTCTTGAGATTGAGATGTGGCTTTGTAATAAATTTATGATTTTATAAATTTATATGGATCCTTTTTGGTGCATTTCATAATTTGAAACAGGAACTGTTGATCAAATTCGAGTAAAAGATGAAAATCAGCTGTCAATATTTTCCCTATAAAAACATACAACGCATTGAAGACATTATTAGTGCTACTGTTTCCCTACTACTGATTAAAACCAACGTTATTATGGAGCGGCGACGTCATTTAAGCAGGGAAGAAATGCTCAGAGCCGTGGGAATGATAGAAGCTGGTTCCCGGCAACGTACTGTGGCTTTAGCTCTGAATACAAGTCAGAGTGTTATCAGTCGACTTTGGACACGTTACCGAAGCACTGGTACCGTGGCTGAGCGCCATGGAGGACGGTATCGCTGCACCACACGGAGACAAGACCGATACATTCAAATCTTAACTCGAAGAGCTCCAACAATAACCGCCATGATGTTAGCCGTGAGGCTTCATCACTCTTCAGGGAACTTAATTAGCGACCAAACAGTCAGAAACCGCTTGCATGAAGTGTACCTTCATTCCCGAAGACCGCTACGGGTACCACCTATAGCAATGCACAATCGTAGGATTCGATATCAATGGGCTCTTGAACACAGAAATTGGGCAGAAGAACAATGGCGTTTCGTGTGCTTTTCTGATGAGTCTCGTTTTGGTATGAGACCGGATACAAGACGTATACGACACTGGAGAACCCCTGGACGCCAACAGCGATTAAAATCCTGCCAGGAAGTCCATCCTTATAGTGGTGGAACCATCATGGTATGGGCGGGTATTTGGATCGGCGGAAGAACTGAGTTGATTTGGATCAGAGGCAACCTCAACGCTCAAATTTATGCTGGGACGATTGTATCTGACGTCATCGTTCCTCTACAAGTGCAAATCGGTCCCTTATTTCAGTTAATGCATGATAATGCACGACCGCACACCGCAAGAGTTGTAAGACAGACTCTCGCCGTAGCTAACATCAATGTCCTGCTCTGGCCTGCTCAGTCGCCAGACTTGAACCCGATTGAGCATGCATGGGATATGCTACAGAGAAGAGCTCTGCCGAATATGGAGGGTATCCAGTCGCAAGAAGACCTTTTTTTGTTGTTGCAACGAACATGGGCGGCCATTCCACAGCGTGATTTGGATGAACTCATTTTGAGTATGCCAAACCGATGTTCTTGTGTTGTTAGTGTTCGCGGTAGAAACACGGATTATTAATTGTTTAAGTTACCCAATAAAATTTTAAAGAAAACTCTTATTTCAGTCTTTTTTTCGAACTTTAATGTTAGTGGTTCAAATGTCAAAAATCCCTTTATTAGGAAAATGGCAAATTTCTTTATTAATGCAAAGGTGACTTGGTTTATCGTTACTGTGACAAACGAAAACACTTTATTTGATGAATCCTTAAAGAAAATTTTAATTAATATCAATCAGGAGAAAAGTTATTGCAAAAATATATGTTGATCCCTAGACACTTTTGATGTGTGTAGTCGAAACGAGTCCGTGCCGGCTCAGTTGCATCCCTCTCTTACCTCAGTGACGCTGCAGCACGTGGCGAGGATTGAAGCGCGTGGTTGTGTTTGCGGCGGTCAAAATTTTATTATTTGACTCGGAACAATTTGTTGTAAGTATCATTCTATTCATATTTGTTTGTGTGCACTGATATGAAATATAAGTTAATTTAATTGTCATTCCATGAGTGTTATTAAATTTTGTCTAATCATGTCCATGTATATTTTAGATTTTTTTTTTCTGAACGAGTACCTTGTTGCCATCAATGGACCTCAAGAGAGTTCCACCGTTGGACCGGTCCAATCATAGGAACTTTTCGTATTGTATTTTTTTTTGTCATAATTATGGGAGTAGGCTCCGAGTATTTCACTAATTATGGAAAAATCTTTTGAAAAAACATTACAAATTTTTTAGTTTCAGAATGTTGCTGAATAAAAGAAAATACTTTACTTGTAATGAAACTAGCATGAACCTTGCTGTAGAATCAATAAGAAAACAAAAAACTGGTTTAGATCTCATTAAATGTGCCCAATGTAAAATTTAATTAGTAGTAGCGATAAGACCGCCCCTTGTATCACCCTTTTTAATTGTTAAGTCCATAATTTTATTTTACTGTTATGGTGTACAATAAAGAATATATCTATCTATCTATCTATCTATAGTTTGTGTACTTGTCGTAAGTGTATGAGTATTGTTTGTCTCTCCTCATATGCCATAATTTAATAATATTGATAATTATAATAAGTTACCTTGATTGGACCTCTAGAACAAATTTCTCGAAGACCATTGATGGCAACCTGGTGGTTCAATGAAGGTGCCCATGGTCCAAAGAAGGTAACAGCCCAAGATTTAGTTTTCTACGTTTATACCAAAAAGTGTAAGCCCAATTTGTTTGTGCGTTTGATTATTATAAATAAAGGTCCTACGAAATAAAAATAATAAACTACTTTCATTTTATCACTTATATTTTTTAAGATATGCTGTCGTAAAGTTAAGGGGTCCATTCATAGCAACCTTCCCCTAATTATTTATTCAGTAAATTTATAGTCAATTTGTTAGCTTTGGTTACCAGCAATTGAGCATGCAGCACTCTCTTATTTCGAACACTAACACTATACTACGGGCTGGTGCTCCGTCACCACGCGCATGCTCCCCTTGCGCAACGCCACCACGCCCTGACGCGGACTGTCGTAGTGCAGGTTATCATGTTCTTATATATGTAATTATATATAGGTACCTTGGGTTTATAGTGTCCATGCAGCAGCACATGAGAGTTGACACCGGTGACGGACATGCCGTTGACGGCGACGTACGAGCGGCGGAAGGGCTGGTGCTCCGTCACCACGCGCATGCACCCCTCGCGCAACGCCACCACGTCCTGACGCGGACTGTCGCAGTGCAGGTTATCATGTTCTTATATAATTATATATAGGTACCTTGGGTTTATAGTGTCCATGCAGCAGCACATGAGAGTTGACGCCGGTGACGGACATGCCGTTGACGGCGACGTACGAGCGGCGGAAGGGCTGGTGCTCCATCACCACGCGCATGCGCCCCTCGCGCAACGCCACCACGTCCTGACGCGGACTGTCGCAGTGCAGGTTATCATGTACTTATATAATTATATATAGATACCTTGGGTTTATAATGTCCATGCAGCAGCACATGAGAGTTGACACCGGTGACGGACATGCCGTTGACGGCGACGTACGAGCGGCGGAAGGGCTGGTGCTCCGTCACCACGCGCATGCACCCCTCGCGCAACGCCACCACGTCCTGACGCGGACTGTCGCAGTGCAGGTTATCATGTTCTTATATAATTTTATATAGGTACCTTGGGTTTATAGTGTCCATGCAGCAGCACATGAGAGTTGACACCGGTGATGGACATGCCGTTGACGGCGACGTACGAGCGGCGGAAGGGCTGGTGCTCCATCACCACGCGCATGCGCCCCTCGCGCAACGCCACCACGTCCTGACGCGGACTGTCGCAGTGCAGGTTATCATGTTCTTATATAATTATATATAGGTACCTTGGGTTTATAGTGTCCATGCAGCAGCACATGAGAGTTGACGCCGGTGACGGACATGCCGTTGACGGCGACGTACGAGCGGCGGAAGGGCTGGTGCTCCATAACCACGCGCATGCGCCCCTCGCGCAACGCCACCACGTCCTGACGCGGACTGTCGTAGTGCAGGTTATCATGTACTTATATAATTATATATAGATACCTTGGGTTTATAATGTCCATGCAGCAGCACATGAGAGTTGACACCGGTGACGGACATGCCGTTGACGGCGACGTACGAGCGGTGGAAAGGCTGGTGCTCCATCACCACGCGCATGCGCCCCTCGCGCAACGCCACCACGTCCTGACGCGGACTGTCGCAGTGCAGGTTATCATGTTCTTATATAATTATATATAGGTACCTTGGGTTTATAGTGTCCATGCAGCAGCACATGAGAGTTGACACCGGTGACGGACATGCCGTTGACGGCTACATACGAGCGGCGGAAGGGCTGGTGCTCCGTCACCACGCGCATGCGCCCCTCGCGCAACGCCACCACGTCCTGACGCGGATTGCCGCAGTGGAGGTTGGCGGCCAGCTTACCGGTGTGGTAGCCAAGTAAAACCTGTAAATTAACGAGAGTATAGCTTCTGCTACTTCTATAAAGTATTTTTTTCCTTCTGGGGTTGAAGAAATGTTCTAAATAGAGACCGCGGATCTGGAACACAAGAGCAACTGAAGGAACAGTTTGGGTTTTTTGTTAGTAAAAGTCTGACACTTCCCAGAGTGGGAGGCGTGATTAGACGATTTTCCAACCGAAAAATAAAAAGGTTTCTTTTTCATTGAAAAGTTAAGACCATCCTCATGCAATGTCATTGTGTAAACTTAGCTGATTTGCGGAGTGATGATCAATATTAAAATATATCACTGATAATTATTTTAAAGAACAGATTTTAATCTTATTTGTATTAAATCATTTGTCAATACTCAATACTCAATACTCAATACTTTATTGCATTCCATATTATGTATATAGGTGGTATAAAATAATTTCAAGATCAATATGGACCCTGTCGGGCACAGCAAAGTTAGGAGAGAGGATGAAGGCTAAGTAACAATTCATGGAATTAATTATTATTATAGGTAGATCTAATAGATGTATATGTATATTATTGTGTGGTAAATTATGTTAGATATTTTAATTTATTTTGTATCATTGTTATTATTAAATTATGTACCCATATATTTAAATTAAATTGTGTATGCATGTTATTTATTATGGATAAGTACAAGTTTTAAAATTTTGTCAGATATTTTGTTTATTTTCATCATCATCATTATTATTAAATTATGTTAATATTTAAATTAATTTATGTATGTGCATAACTAGAACGTCTTCATGTAAGTAAATTATGTCAGGTATTTTTATTGTCATCATTATTAAATTGTGTATTAATTTAAATTAATTATGTTTATATATTTTTATTATGTTTGTGTATTGGTAAATTATGTCAGGTATTTTAATTTATTTTCGTCGTCATTATTATTAAATTATGTCAGATATTTTATTTATTTTTGTTGTCATTATTATTATATTATGTCAGATATTTTATTTATTTTGGTCGTCATTTTTATTAAATTTATGTTATTATTGTAATTGATTTATTTATGTAATGTCTTTGTATAAGTAAATTAGATGTCAGGTATTTTTATTTATTTTTACCGTCATCAGCATTAAATCATGTATTTATTTTAATTTAATTATGTATATACTTAATTTATATTTTATTCACCTTAGTACTCTCATTATTTTGCACATTTTTAAACACATTACAACGATACAGTATATAATTAATAGTTTTATTGTAATTGATGTTTATCGTTATAGTATTCCTCTATAGTATAGTAGCATTTGTCTATTAGAAATTGTTTTAATTTATTGATGAACATATTATAACTATCTGCATTTTTGATGAATTCTGGTAACTTATTATATATTTTAATAGACATAACAAATGCACTAGAAGAGTGCATTTTCAATCGTGAAGCGGGTATGTTAAGTCTATTTTTATGTCTAAGTGTAATTTTAGTTTGGATGTCCTCTCTTTTGGTATAGAATTGTGGATATTTTCGAACAAATTTGCAAATTTCCAGTACATAAAGACAAGGTACGGTTAATATTTTTAGCTCTTTGAAGTAAGGTTTACAGGAGTCGGTATCTTTGATATTCATTATTATTCTTATCATTTTTTTCTGTAAAGTGAATAGTGTAGGCGCATCTGTGCTATTTCCCCATAGCATAATTCCATACTTGAGCCATGCAAATGCGTATGAATAATAAGTAACTAGTGCTGTTTTAAGGTCAGTTGTTTTTTTTATTTCTTTGAGAGCGTATGTAAACTTAGATAATTTAGCTCTTATTTTTTGGATGTGGGATTTCCAATCTATGTGTGAATCTATGTCTAGGCCTAAAAGGGTGAATTTATTTACAACTTCTAAGTTGTGTCCGTTGTAATTAAAGTTGATATTTATGGGTATTTTTTGTCGCGGGTAGAAAGTTATTATTTTAGTCTTAGTAAAGTTAATTTCGAGATTGTGTTCGTTCATCCAGTGTGTTGTGGTGTCAAGTGTGGAAGTCAATTTTTGATTCAAATCTATATTATTGTCACATGGTGTTAAAATAGAAATATCGTCGGCGAACAACACGCATGGCTCATTGATGTGATTAGGGAGATCGTTGATGTAAATAAGGAACAGCAGACATCCTATTACAGTTCCTTGTGGTATTGACGTGCTTACGGGTATGTTTTGAGATCGAATTAATTTAATTTCTCTTGTTTTGCTATTGTAATATTCAATTTCTACGACTTGTTCTCTGTTCTTTAGGTACGAGGTGAACAAATCATGACTTTTTCCGCGGATGCCGATGTTATACAGCTTATTTAATAATATATCAAATTTAACTTTATCATACGCTTTCGTCATATCTAATAACAATCCTATAGCATATTTTTTATTATTTATTATATTGAGGGCTTCTTGGATATATTTGTAAACGGCCAAAGTGGTTGATCTATTTTTACGAAACCCATTTTGACTGTCGTTGAGTATATTAAATTTTTCACAAAATGCGTAGACGCGGTCGCACATAGCTTTTTCGAATATTTTCGAGGCAGTTGGTAACAGGGCAATTGGACGATAGTTGTTCGGGTCGGTTTTTGAATTTTTCTTATGGATCGGTTTTATAAGAGCCTTTTTTAACAAATCGGCAAAAACGCCTTCTTCGAAAGATTGGTTGATCAGTATGTAAAATGGTAAAGTTAATTCGTCAGCGCATTGCCTTAACAGAGTAGGTGGGAGTTCATCAATTCCGTGGCTTCTTTTATTTTTAAGGTTTTTTATTATTCTATTTACCTCATAGGGATCCACTGGACTAAGATACATTGTATTTTGTGTAGCTGAATCTACCGGTAGTCGTTTTGGTTTATTGCCGATAGGGTTTGTGCTATCCCCGCCTATAGAAACAAAGAAGCGATTGAATGTGTTGGCTACATCTTCGGGTTTTGAAATTAAACTATTATTTATTTGTAGTGATATATTGCGTTTTTCACTTTTCGTTAGCTTGTTTGTGCGTTCATTAATAATTCTCCACATTGTTTTAACTTTGTTGTTAGATTGCATCATTTTATTTTTATAGTAAAGTTTTTTTGCAGTCGTGACAGTATTCTTTAATATTTTTTCGTATTTTTTGTAATATTTTGTTAATGTTGGATTTTTTGCTTTTAATGTTAATGTTTTTAATAATCTTTTATTTGTGCAAGATTTTTTTATTCCAGCGGTGAGCCAATATTTCTTATGTTTAGTTTTTAATTTAATTTTACGTAGCGGTATACATTTATTTAGAATATAAATAAGTATGTCATTGAATTTTTTATAATTAACGTTTATGTCATTGTCAGTGGTAAGAATATTGTTCCAATTAAGTTTTTGTATTTCTTCTTTGAATTTTAGTATGTTTAAATTATTATATAGCCTTTTCATAGAGTACCAGTGATTTTTTTCCGATTTATCGGGTATTTTTAAATGTAAAATTGTGCTATGGTGGTCTGAAAAACCCAATTCTTCTGTACTTGCGTACATATCTTTGTAGTAAAAGTTAGTAAATATTAGATCTAGACACGTCGCAGTGTTTGATGTAATACGTGTAGGGCTTTTTACATGTTGAGTGAAATTATATTCCTGCATTACGTTTAAAAATTGAGTTGTTTTTAAATTGTCTGATAAAATATTAACATTAAAATCTCCTCCTATAATTATATTTAATTTATAGTATTTATTGCTTATATATTTTAGAATTTGTTTTAATTGTTGATGAAATACTTCCTCCTCTCTTCTATTCCAGTACATAGTTACAATTAATAAATTTTCTTTTGGTAATTCCGTAGCGCATAGTTCTATCACATACTCTATAGACATGTTTGTAATATCATTTCTATGAATGCTTTCAATATGTTCTTGTAAAAGTATACATACACCGCCACCTGTTCTGGTGCTGCGGCAGTAAGAAGATGCACATTTATATCCACTGAATTGAATGAGTTCTAGTTTATCCCGAGTGAGCCAAGTTTCTGAAATACATATTGCCTTATATAGTGAATTTTCGTCGATAAATGCTTCAAGTATATCTTGTTTATTATTAAGGCTTTGGAAATTTTGGAACAGTAATTTAAATGGTAGGTCGTTGTTTACGAAATGTCTGGTTCTCAGCGTCGTTGGTTACGTTTGACGGGCAGGCTTGAGTTGTGTTATTCAATATTATGTAGTTTTCTTGAGTGTCATGTACGCTTTGATGTTCGTAATTTTTTAATTGAATTAATTTTCCATCAATGTATAGCTGGTTATTTTTTATTATTGCATGAGATCCGTTTTTTCTAGCCTTAAATAGTTCATCTCGCATTTGTTTTCTATATTTTCGTGTGTTTGCGTCTAAAAATTCAGATATGAATAGCCCGGTTCCTTGAAAATATTTACTATTGTTAGTTATATATCTAGACATTCTCTTGCTAATAAATTCAATGACAATTGGTCGGTTTTTTGAGCCACTAGGTCTTCCAATTCTGTATATATCTTCTATGTACCCTGATACATCTATGTTGATTATATCGCGGAATAGTTCTATTAATCTGTTATAAAGTGAACTTTCAGGCTCTTTGTAGTAGTCGTCCAGGCCGTAGAGTACAATTTTCCTATGGTTGTTTTCCTGTAAATTTGGTATTTTGGACGCAGCTGTGGCTAGTTTTCTTATTTCTTCCTTAAAATTCTCATTCTCTCTTTGAAGTTTTTCTAATCTCATATTAGTGTTTTCTATTTCTTGTTTTCTTTCGTCGATTTGTAAAGTTAAGATATTTGTTTTATAATCTAAATCTGTCTTTAATTCTGTAATAGCTCTATATATTTCTCTGTGTATTGTGTTTTGTAATTCCTGTATTATAGATTTATTATTTTCCCTAAGGTGTGTAATTATTAGTTCGCTCATACTCTGCATTGTTAATTGAGTATGCGTATCATTCGCGGTCTTTAAATCGTTAATATTCATAGGTATAGTATTCATAGGTATAGTATCGCCCAAGAAGCTCGAATCATCGGAAGAAGTTGTGTCGTTATTGGGATTTGTTGTTTTTTTCCTCAAAGTAATATTAGCTTCCTCAGGTGGTGTGGTTAATAGGTGACTGGATTCGGTGCCTCTAGGTGTGCGTATAGGGGTGTCTGTGTTTCCGGTCTTGGGTATTTTACAGATACATGTCTGGCACTTCCACGTATTTTTATTCTCTAGGGTCATCTTTTTGGTGTAGTAGTCCTTAGAAACACCGGCACATTCTAGGTCGTATCTGCATTTGCAAAGCACGCAGATAAGATTTTCTCTTATAGGTAGCTTATATTTACAACCGGCGCATACAGGTGTGGATGACATTTTGGTAAAGTAGGAGCTTAAAACAGCGACCTCTAGTGTGCAGTGTTAGTGTGCAGTGTTCAAGCCTCTTGAACGATTATGAGACACTAGTTTCAGCCTGTTGCGATAGATGGCGTTGTTTTATAGTATTGCAGCAGATGACTATTACTTTTTGAGGTTTTTTTTTTTTTCCGTGGGTGTTATGTATGCAAAATTATGTACCTTTTCGTAGGTTTTCCTTTCTTCTTCAATTGTGTCTTTGTTTTATCTTCTTGTCAGGTCAGTTCTCGCACTGCTGTTTGTAAGTTTTTAAATTGAGGATCCGTTACAGTCACTTATTATTATTGTTCATTTATAGATCAGTGAGTAGGTTTTTCTCACAAACTCCAATATCACACACTACATATAGCTTAAGCATTTGAATTAACACTTTTTCTTTGGTATTTAATCACTTAAACTAATATTTTGTGAATTAAAATACAGAGCAACTTGTTTGTTTGCACACGGTGGCGCCCTCTCTCCAGTCTTATTTGTTAATCCAATAGGATTCTAGTGTGGAGTGTTAAATATTTGTACACTCCACACTAGGATCATAAATATATTAAATTTTGTTTTCATGTCGTTCACTGACCGTGAAGTAGCACACTTTTTTTTGGGTTTACCTTAGTAATAGCAGTGATACCACAGGCAGCTTCATTGTAACCAATGTTGGACATGACACTGCCCACCAAAAGTGGATCTTCCCTGTCATTACAGTACACTTTCTCGATAGCCTCCAGTTCCACCTTATCCGCCTCTGGTACAGCTGTGAAAAACATACATGATTCTCGTTTTCAATTGTTTTTTATTACGAATGAGATCGCTCTTGACATCGATAACGCCTGATGATAAGCGATAGTTGAGGTGTACGATGGGACGTCCAAGCCCAGAAAATGCCTATTCAGGCTTGCTTTAAAGGCTGACGGGACATACATATGTGGTACGGAACACAGAAATTGGCAGAGAGTTCCAGCAGAGTGCTAGTGTTTAACACGAAGCGAATTCTTATCTGACCTCCAAAATTCAGTAGCTTTTCCTAGCATGGGAGAGAGATAAGAGCTTTGTAGGTATCTATAAATTTCCTGTAATTCTATTAATGACAAAAAAAATATATTACTCACCACAGCCACAAGCTTCTACATATTCAATGGCTTCCGCCGGAACGTTTACATCCTCATAGAAGCTCTTTATGAAGCCAGCCGTTTTATCGAGGTCTCTGTAGAACCCGTAACGAGGCCCGGTTTCTCCAGTCAGCATACATGTGAATTCTGTCTTAGCGTTCAATACATCGGCGTAAATCCTGCCAATAACATGATTACAATATCAGCTTTTATCAGGAATATAAGCTTTATTTAAAACTTCATCTACTTAGCCTTTTTCCCAACAATGTTGGGTTGGTTTCCAGTCTAACTGGTTGCAGTTGAATATAAGTGATTTGAACACAGACGTTCAAATCACTTATACTCAACTGCATCCATCTGACCTCCACGATCCTGTATCTGGGTAACACGATTCTCCTTGGCATGACTGGTGTCAGATGGCTTCTGACTACCCATAACGACTGCCAAAGATGTTCAAAAGACAGCCAACACTAAGGATTTAACGTGATTGCCGAGGCATGGATAAGACCGCCCATTGTAACACCCTTTAGTTTTTAAGTCCTCATTTAATTCTGTTATGGTGTACAATAAAGAGTATATCTATCTATCTATCTATCTATGTTAAGATGGTCACACATACACGGACAGATCTCAGCAAACTTTTTCGGATAAATGGCCCATGCGGCTGCTATTATTTTGCCACGAGGTTTAATTAAAATTTTATTTAAGACATAATATCTACCTTAAAGCGTTTTTCGCTTTTTGCAGGAACAAAACGTTGATAGCCTCAGATTTAGCGCATCCATCAGCATGTTCATCGAATGATTTTGTCTTTCCATCCCGACAAAGATTCATGAGCCTGTAACCAGACAATCATTTTAAAACTCTTTTGAAAAGTGCCCAGTGAGGGGTTAGAGGTTTTCAGGAATAATAAAACTCAAACATAAATTACCAACCTTCAGAGTAAAAAAAATTACGCATAATAATATTGAAGGCAATAGACAATCTTTGCAGTAGACAGGTAAAATACCATATTCATATTACGTTTCGCAAACCTCCCTAAAGCGCTATTGAAGCAAGGATGGTCCCAAAACCTTGACGCATTATTATCCTGAATACGGAGGCCCAATGTACGATTCTAGTTAATAGTACCTTCCGTAGTGCACAGCAGACTGTGGATGCAGGCACAAGTAGGCGCCTCCCACGATAGCTGCCTCGCACTCCCCTCGACTCATAGCGAGGTATGCCTGCTCTAGCGCCGCAGTGGAACTACAGCACGCCAGGTCGATGGACATGGAGGGACCCTTTGCGTTCAACCAGTACGAAATGCGATTGGCGAACATAGTCTTGCTGCACCTGGTTGCCAAAACAAGGATGAATTGAATAGTCTGGATATATTTAGAGATGGGAGTTACATCTTAACTACGACCAATACTTGTAGTCATAAAGAATATAACACACAGACAATATGTCGGGTTCAAAGCGTGGTAGTCAAACGCTAGCGTATCAATAATAGAAAAAAACTGTCTGACTTACCCAGCGATACCGAATCCAGATCTAGAAGCAGCTTCATAGAAACAAGCCTTTTCAGTTTCAGAGAAACATGTTCCTATGTACACGCCGACCTTCTTACCGGAAAGGTCATCCGGATTCACACCTATATACGAAAAACAAACATAACTAAATTTAATGAGCAGTTAAGACACTGTTACAAAATGCACTAAAGAGATGAATCGATGATCTTTTAATGACAAATAATGTTCTACAAAAGCACTGATTCAGGGTTTGGAGACATATGTACATTCAGTCTAAAAAGTATCGGGAATGGGTGATTTGTTTATAGTTCCAAATTATTTTTTTCTCAAAAAACCCAATCGCATAAGAGTCGCTGAGGGCATGTTAGAACAAATCAATTCTGACTCATCGTTCATGAAACGCATTTTTACTGGTAACGAAACGTGGATTTACGTGTTTAACATGCAAACTAGTCAACAAGCTTCTTTTTCTTGCAACTGAACCGAAATGCCACACCAAAGTCGATCAAAGGTCATGTTGACCGTTTTCTTTGAATATCGCGGTATTGTGCACTTGGAATTCTTGCCAGAAGGTCAAACAGGAGATATACGAGTAGAAAAATATTTGAGCGTTATGCGGTATTTAAGAAAGCTAATTGACGAAAAGGGCCAGATTTGTGGAGAGGAAATTCTTCATTTTTGCACAACGATAATGCGTTTTCGCACAGGGCCGTCATAGTGAATGAAGTTTTGATCAAAAACTCAATATATACCATCGACCTTATTCACGAAATCCGGCTCCAGCCTTTTTCATTCGGTAGAAGATATAAAGAAGAATTCGCGGCGAGAACTGAACTCAATTCCGGACAAACGTTAAGAAAATTTTTTGATGATTGGAATATTCATTTGCGAAAGTGTATCGTTTCTGAAGGAGCATATACTTGTGTATTATTGATCGGTTCTCGGTGCTTTATTGACGGAGTAGTCTTATGAAAATTCCTAGACAAAGTTCTATTTAACAGTATTTCATCTTCGACTTTAGTTTCAGCCTAGAAATTGCCGCTTCATTAAATTTTAGCTGGTTAAAAATAAAAGAAATAAAAAACCTCTGCTCGAAAAGAAACTCAAATTTAGTCTGTTATTTTAAGTTTATTTCAACGTATATCCTTAGCCTACATATACGTTAAACGGTCTGGTATTTAAAAGAAGGAATTGTAATGTAATAGCTATTTTAATAGAATGATAACTAATTTTGTTACCGATTTCTTATATTATTAATTAAACATGAACAAAAATGTTTGCATGTCACAGTTATATGACTAAGTATTAAGGATCCATAATAATACTGTTATATCTATCTTAAGACCGATATTGTACCAACACTTATCGCAAATAAATAAATTGAAATTGAAGTAGGTTAAAAACTCTAATTGAATTTAGGTGGCTTTCCCGGTGAAAACCCATGTTCCAAGATTAGGAAACAGATTTACAGCAGGCATTTACGAAAATATTTAGAGGATTCACCATGGTTGTCTGTAAAAGATCGCTTTTGGCGATGAGACCGTCCATCGTAACACCCTTTGTAGTTGTTAAGTCCTTTTTTAATTCTGTTATGGTGTACGATAAGGAGTATATCTACCTACCTATTTAATTTATTTTATTATCTCACCAAGGATCAAATACACTGATACAAATAGGTACATGGAGCCGCTGCCTATACTGTATTCTAAGTGCCTATACTAATCACGGAAACTGAGTAACACGATAGATACCATTTGGTAGTGTTAGACTTTCTGGCTTCGAATTTGTCGAAGTTACAGATTGTCCTAACGAGATACCGCAGTCCTGGAACACAAGAGCATCTGAAGGAATGTGGTGGGTTTTAGTCAATAGGAGTCTAATACTCCCTGCCGTTCCTCTAAGAGCGGGATTGATGATTATGATGGTTAATACCTACTTAAAATGAGTGTGTGCACCTACCGGCATCATAAATGGCCTGGTAGGATTGCTCCAAGATCTTGCGGCCCATGGGATCCATGCAGTTTGCGAGCCGGTAGTGCACTTTAAAGAACTGCGCGTCGAAGGAATGGAGGCCCGGCACGGTACCCGCATGCTGCACCACTTCTGGGTGATTATACTTGAAACGGAGTGCTTTCTCTGATACTGGGTTAATCTGCGTCACAAACAAAAAACATTCATATCAATTAACTAAAGTTTTTTCCATTATTTCGTTTTTTGTATTACCTACACAGGTAGTTAAAAATATCAACTTTGCTTTGGAATAGTTAGGTATTAAAGTAACAATATTTAAATCACGTTTCATTTCCTATTAGAATATGACGTCATTCGTTGCTGTACACTAGACATGAGATAGTACACAGTTATACTTAATATAATTAATTTACAAAGTGGAACTCAAATGAACTGATACAAGCAAACCTTTGTCTACATGCATGTACTAACATTAATTTAAAGTGATTTGAATTTGAGGACGTTGAATCTGAGTATTTATCTATCTAATTTTTTATCTCTGACGTTGTTCAAAAGCTCGTTACCTAATTGAAGAAGATATAGGTATATCATGTGTAATCTCAACACAGTGTACGCCTTAATTTTTTAGTTACCTATGTGTCAAAAGAAAAAAAATTAAAATAGGTATAGGAAATCTAAGCGATGGACCAAATATATATTTTATGGGAAATCCCTTTAGACGAAGATATCGTGAAAGTTGGCTAAAAATCAGCGAACAATTTGACTCACCTTGTTGTACAAAATGTTGGACAAGTCTTTGACGCTGTTGGAGTCAGGATAAAGCCCCGACATGCCGGAGATAACAATCCTCTCGCCTTCCAGCCCGTTGGTTGGGATCTCTTCGGCGGTCGCATGCTCTTGCGGAGTTGGCGTCATCGTGTGGTCCGTTTATGTGAACTGTATTCATGAGTAAATGGAATATTAGTATTTGACCGGGAGTAGATGGTGGAGGTCAGCCAAGATTGTGAAAAACGGGCAGTGTTATGCGTCCTGTATAGCTGTCTCTCTCTCTCATAACATTTGCACGTCATAACGGTAAGGCAGTAGTTCCATGTAAAAAAACTAGTATTAAGCTACGCTAACCTTTTTAATCAAATTAAAAGGGTTTTATTTTGGGAGTGTGCCATGGAATGCATAATCTAATTCCACCAAGCCCGTTCCATCTTCGGACTACAAGACGAACAGCGATGCGCCATTGGTGGATATAGGTACCTACGCATATATTTTTGGGAATATTTTCACTATCCGTAGTAACACCTAGGGAGTGGAATTAACTGCCAGTCTTTTTTGCTGATAGCTTTAGAAACCTTGAGAACCTTTAAGTCAAAAGTGAAGGTTAAACTTCTAGTAATCGTGCATCCCATTCGATCAGATTATTGCTTACTTTCAGGCGATATGGTGGTCGAAGGCGAGGCTACCATAAATAATTATATAAACTAGAAGCCGGATTTTGGGAATAGCTTATGCTGGATGATAAATATTTTAAAGATAAAGGAAAGCTCGCAACCCAAACCTATACACTTGTTTCTTCCCTCTACGTAACATACTTACTCAGAAATTGATTTGAGGTTGAGTGATGTATTAATTACATACACTCTTTTGCAAAAAAACGGGCACCTAAGGAAATTTACGTTCTAAGGTCGATTTGAGTTAATTACATGAAATTTATTGCTTTGACGTAGTCTGTATACTTATAATCGTGTAAATTAATGCGCGTGAAGTGAATTCGGGCAATTAAAAGAAAAAAAAACGACGGATTCTTTAAAACCGATGTACACGCCCAAACAATAAGAAGTGGTCGGCAATAAAGACAAGATTTTTTTTACTTTTTTAATTAAATAAAGTTACAAATGTAAAAACCTAATAACGAGTGTGACCTCCTCTTGCCAAAATCACAGCTTGAATCCTTCTGGGCATGCTTTCCACGATGTTTTTAATAACGTTTTGAGGAATACGTTCCCACTCTTCTGCAATGACTCTTTTTAGCTCCCTGATGTTTTGTGGAGCAGGTTGCACTAATCTTACCCGTCTCTTTAGAACATCCCAGACATGCTCAATTGGATTGAGGTCAGGACTTCGAGCTGGCCAATCTAAACGACGGATCCCAACTTCTTGCATGTACGCTTCCACGTCGCCAGAACGGTGCGGGCGAGCATTGTCGTCCATAAAAATGGAATCTTCCCCAAGTGCAGTCAATGTGGGTTGTGCATATGGAATTAGGACTTCCATTATGTACCGGTGCGCATTTAATGTTCCATTTTCTATGAAAACTAACTCCGTACGCTCCGTCGAATTAATTGCTGCCCAAAACATAACGGAGCCTCCGCTATAAGGAGTGATTTCTTCGAAACACACTTCCGCATAGCGTTCCCGTGGTCTTCGCAGCACTCGCCGGCGTCGGTCCTCTCCACACAAAGAGATTCTAGCTTCATCAGAAAACAATACTTTATTACAGTCCTCCAGAGTCCATGAAGCACAGTTCCGAGCAAACTGAAGTCGATCAACACTGTGCTCACGGAGTAATTTAGGGCCCCGAGCTGGGCGGTAACTCCTGATATTGGCAGCCAAAAGCCTCCTCCTGACCTTCCACAAGCTAACTTCTACTCCTCTTACTTCTTCAAGGCTCTTCTTCAGGTCCACACTTGACGCTTTACGATTCCGCAACGCCTGACTCACCAAAAAGCGGTCATCTCTTGGTTCTGTGCATCGTTTTCTTCCCGAACCGGGTCTTCTTTTGACCGAACCGGTCTCTTGATACCGTTGCCAAGTCCTCCGGACAGCTGAACGACTCACATTTAGCCGCTGAGACACGTAAGTTTGCGAACAACCTTCTTCAAGTAGGGCTATAATTTTACTGGCCCTTATCGCTTTATCACTCATATCAAAAAGTGGTATTTAATGTAAAAAGAAAGATTAAATTGTTTAATTTGCAGAAAATATCCAAAAAGTTTTAAAATATCGTAATCAGTTAAAAATCGTTTCAGCAATTCGCGCCATTAGTAAAGCAATTTTAGAATAATCCACAATAATCATTATTTTTCTTTTAAATTTCAAATTTTAAATTTGGAACGTAAAGAATCATGCCAGGATGCTTCAAATAACATGCCAATACATCGTCAAATTAATAAAACCTACTTCATGTTCTTCTTCATTGAAGTAGAGAAAAAAATCTAAAGAGCCCGTTTTTTTTTGCAAAAGAGTTTAGTTGGCGTATAAGTAGTATGGAAGCACACTATCTCCGACATAATTTTTCCTTTTTATTAACAACGCGTATCCCACTACTAGAGCAAAAAGACAAATAATATTCAGGTGACGCCGAGGAAAGAGTCTAAACAGACAAGTTGCTCGTTCCTCCATCCGACTTCGATGTTAACTACCTACTTGGGGGCCTAGATTTCACTATACTGTATTATTCTGGTTGCACATTAACAAAGATCACTGCATTTTACTAGAAAAAACACACTTTTAAATTTGATTGACAAAATCTATAGAACCTGTCGATGTAGGGAAAACTGGTTGAAGCCTATCCAGCAGTCGGCTGAAATGTTAATGTTGAGAACACCACGCTAATTTAGGATACCTAATACCGATACCGAACTTAAACACTAAACTATTTTACCTCTTATGTTATAAATGATTTAGTAGCGCTCACCTAACTTTGAGATTTATAAAGAGGCACACTTCAGATTAGTACTCCGTATTATGCGCGTCTCTGTTACAATAACGCGCTTATATAAACAGCGTTTATTGTATGTTAATTGATATTTTTAATGAAATATTCAGTACAAATTATACATGAATATCATTACGTAAGTTTTTGTGAAAACTTGACTTATTACATATTGAAATAGCATATCTTAATGCGAGCGTATTAAGTTATGCTGTTGAATATAAATGAGCCTTTATATTCTGCATACAAGATGTTTAAATACGGTGACAGTCCGGATTTACAGTGATTTTTTTTTTAACGTGATATAATTATCAAATAAGTCCTCCCACTCCGGGCAGGGTGGGAGGGACTGTCAGACTTTTACTGACTAAAATCCATGGTGTTCCTTCAATAACCCTTTACATACCGGGGCCACGGTAACGGGATGAGTCCCACGACCCCGGCAGGCTTCGGCCCTCTGCAGAGGGGGCCTCGTCATGTTGCTGACGCTCTTTGAGGCGCGCGTGGAACACGACGCGCCGTCGACCCGGGCATGGTCCATGGTCGGACAGCGAGTTGCCTTTTACTCGCTGTCCGCATGCCCGCGCCTACGGTGGCCGGAGATCGTCGGCCGACGCCATCCTCTCCCTCACGCGGCCCGCCTCCTCGAGGAGTGGCTACTCCTCAAAGAGGGGTATTACCGCCGCAATTGCGGCGTGCCCGGAGTGTTAGCCATTAAGTTGTTACAGATAAGGTAATTTATTTATTTATTTATTTATAACAAAATCCACAGCTCTTAAAACAATGTTTTATAGTAACTTATATCTAATCTTACAGCCAATTACGGATTTACAATTTATTCACTAGTACTTTCAGAGACCGATTACTGGACCGATTTCAAATATTCTTTCAGCAACATTCATTATAGATGAAGAGTTCATCAAAAATGCATAGGTAATAATGTTATGTAGTTATGATAGCTGGGAGGTGTTCATAAAATCTTAGACGTTCGTTCGTAAAATGCTTTGCCTATTTAAGCAAATCCAAACTAATATTAAAAAAATCAAAAGAGTGTTTGTTTGTCCTTCATTCACGTCACAACGGAGCACCGATGTCTCATGTGTTTTTTTTGGTGTGAAGCTAGTTCATGAGCTGGATATTGACATAGCCTACTTTAATTTCTGAAAAAACTTTTTCCACGACAGGGAAGCCGCGGGCTGAAGTAGTTTTAGTATTACCTATTGGCATCGAATGAGACGGCTTTCAGCGAATTCGCTAGCCTACTACCTAGCTAGTTGTAATTACAAAATTGTAAATATACTTAATTCGGTTGTCTATTTCCTCATTCACAGAATTGCGTCATGTTTTTTCTGCCACCCTTTTGTATTTATATCAGGCTAACAATGATTTACATACATTTCAAAATATTGCCCTAATAATGATTTTTCTGTTTGCTATGGCATGTTATAATATTGTTGTAGTAGTTTTCTCCTACTCCTAGTAGTCTGTAATGTACCTAGGTACTCAAATTCAATAAACAGTAATAATAACAACCAACCTGGGAATGATAATTGGATACAATCTGACGCACATAAACACGTAATAAGTCATTTTCAACCGACGACAAAAAGAGGAGGTTATCAATTCGAAGAGTTTTTTTTTTTATGTATGATCATCGTTTACTCGAAGACGGCTGGACCGATTTGGAAAATTCTTTTTTTGTTTGATAGGGTATACTTCGAATTTGGTACCATTTGTCACCAAGTCAGGATTTGATGATGGGATCCTGGAGAAATTGAGGGAACTCTTCAAATATTATAGGCACACCTATGGCGTTTTGGGTATTTCTTATAGTAACTTGTGCAGTTGCTCTCAAAAAGTACCATTTGGGGAAGTGGAACTGATGATGAAGACCACAGATGGCCGCCGAAACTACTCAATAATAAGTATTTCGTGGATTGCGATTCGATTACTTGAATATGGATATTAAGCACTTTATGCTCATCACAATGCATATGGTGATGTATAGCTGATGGAGAAGTACCAGGAGAACTCCTAAAAAATTAACGGCCCAGCATTGGGAAAAGCAATATTTTATAAAATGTTATAAGTAGTTGACATTTAGGCTCTTGTAACTAGGTAAATTAAAAATCAACCAACTAAAAAGAGTGAAATAAAAACCTTTTACCAAAAAATTAAACCGACTCCAAAAAAACACTGCAAAGTGAAAAATAACTTTAATTTCGGAAGTCGGTGCCAAAAACGAAAATAGAAAACTAAAGACACCGACTACCGAAATTAAAGTTATTTTTCACTTTGCAGTGTTTTTTTGGAGTCGGTTTAATTTTTGGTAAAAAGTTTTTTAACAACGAATTAGATTTTTAATGATTTTCGTGGTACTTATATGTCAATGTTTACCTTTATACAACGTGTAATTTAAAGGGTATACACATCATACCAAGTGCACGGCTTTTTTGGATGATAACAAACAATATGTCCAGGGTTTTCTAATCCTATGTCTACGTGTGTGGAACTTATTAGAAATTTTAATACATTGATACCAGAGACCGAATTTTTCAAATTAAGAAGAATGAAGAGAATTATCGTTTTATTGGCAAGTGACGTGGAAAGTGATGACTCTCATAGTGATGTGACACGTTTGTTATTATTGGTATTCAAGAAACATACGTAATCAACAACTTGGGGTCAATTCTGTGAGTCACTTATTTTGAGCTGAAACTTTGCATAGAGACTCCATACCAGATGTTGTCTTCAGTCCCTTTGGATAGATATGGGGTTTCCGTGACACGTTGTATATCTCGGTAACGTGACACTTTGGGGTACCATGTTAAGTAACAATTTTTGTTTGTCTATGTGTCCTCTATCCATATATTATAAAACTTTCATCGTGCGTCGCGATTTCATAAAAAAACTCAAAATGGCAGCGGTTCGATATGCGAGCTTCCATACAAAAAGGTTTGAACCCCTTTCTTCTTATTTACTTCTTAATTAAAATTCGATTCAACATTGAAATTCGAAGGTCAAACGATGAAATTGTGCAATCGATGACATTTATAAGCAATAGTTTCGAAGTCTTAAAAAAAGAAGTTGAGAATTTACACAAGGAACGTCAGGAATAGCAGCTATACATAGAAAATTTAGAAAAGAAAATTAATTATATGCAGCTCTTGTCACACTCTTCGGGAATCGAGATTCGAAATGTACCACCAAGAAACGAAGAAAATAGCCCCAGTCTCATCACAACAGATTGCAACATAGACAAGCGCATTGGAATCAACCTGACAGAACCCGAGTTTCGATATATTTACCGTCTTTCAGGGAAATCGTCTAATCCCGCCATTCCACGACCAATTGTTGTTGAATTTACTACTGTTCAATCTCAACAGTCATTACTATCCGCCGTCCGACTTTATAACAAAGAAAACAAAAAGGAAGACAAGTTGAACCCAGCACTTGTTGGTATTCCAGGGAAATGTCAGCCTATTTATATCACTGAACAATTGCCCACCAATTCTATCTGTCACGGAAGTTTGCCAAAAAGTATAACTTCAAATATTGCTGGATCGCTAACGGAAATATCTTTCTAGGAAGGGTACAGGGAGAAAAACTAATAATTATACGCACATAAAAATGTTACTTTACGTTTTTATTTTACAGTTATTTCAATATGTTTTTAGATGTATCTACTTATTTCTCAATGTATACACAAACAACAAAAAGTCTATCACACGTACAAACATAAACACAATAACTTAAAACTAACACACACCAAAACCATACTAACGAAATACATTCCATCGCCATCACTCACACCACAGAGCTATATGCTCAAAACTTGCATTTTAGGGGCTGTCTCCACGAGCGAGAGAATCGCGGCGATAATATCGCCGTGCCACGTATTTCTATACACTCTCTATGAACGCGTCTCCACACGGCGATGTTATCGCGGCGAAGCGAGGAGTGGCAACGCCGCGCGCTCGCTGCGAGAGCGCCGCGTTCTGCGGCGAGTGCGCGGCGTGCGCGCCACCAGTAGCGACGATTCCGCGGCGATACGACGACGTTACGCGAGCTGTCAAACGCAGCGTCATTTCAGCGTTGCCTCTCCTCAAGCAAGGACGTTAAGTATCGACAAGCTTTTTAAATAATAATAATAATAATTACAAGATTCTGGAAGCAGTTGTTCTTAAGCAAATATCTTCCTTTGTGTTTGGGAATAATCTGTTATCCCCTTTCCAATCAGGGTTTCGGCCTGGCCACAGCACAGCCACAGCTTTGCTTAAGGTTACAGAAAATGTAAGGAATGGTCTGGAGAATTCGAGATTAACGGTATTAGTTTTAATTGATTTCTCCAATGCTTTCAATACCGTTGATCACGACATCCTCCTGGCCATTCTGTCACACATTGGGGTCTCTTCATTGGCACAAGATTGGTTCTCATCTTATCTTCGTGGTCGCCAGCAAGCGGTTCGTGCTGATCAGATTTTTTCTGAGTGGTGCACCCTGAAAACTGGCGTCCCACAAGGCGGCATACTCTCTCCACTTTTATTTTCTCTTTTCATTAACTATCACCACTATCCTCAAATGCTTTTACCATTTGTACGCTGATGACCTACAGCTCTACACGCAAGCTGACGTTGACAACCTGGACAACTGCATCTCATTGCTGAATACTGACTACTGTTCTAGCTATCAGTGATTGGTCAAGCAGGTTTGGTGTCACTGACAATGTCAGTAAGTGTCAGGCTATCCTGATCGGTAGCTCATATTTCCTGCGAAACTTGGACACCAGCCAACTTCTCCCGCTTAACTTCAACAATACTGTCATCCCTCTCTCGCCACACGTAAAAGACTTAGACCTATATATTGACGACAGGTTAAGTTGGAATAAGCAGATTGCACAGGTTAGCCAGAGGGTGACATTCACACTGCGATCTCTCTATAGATTCAAGCATTTCCTTCCTTGTAGCACTAAAACCACATTGGTCCAACCACTTGAGCTTCCTATCATTGATTATGCTGATGTTTCCTATTCTGATCTTTCCCAAGAACTTCTTAACAAACTGGATCGACTTCTCAACAACTGTATTCGTTTCATTTTTGGTCTTCGAAAATATGATCACATTTCTTCCTTCCGTTCTCAGCTTAAATGGTTGCCTATCCGTCAAAGGAGATCCCTCAGATCCCTCTGTATGCTCTTCACTATTATGAACGATCCTTGTGCTCCAGTTTACTTAAAACAAAATTTTAAATTGTTGGGCAGTTCTCATGATCTTAACCTTCGCGCATCCAAAAACTTACTTCTTCACATTCCTTCTCACCGCACCGGGTTTCTATCTAATTCTTACGCTATTTCTACCATTAAACTCTGGAATTTGCTACCCCTTGACATCAAGAAGGCTGAGTCAAAATTTTCTTTTAAGCGCAAAATTAAAAACCACTACTTAAGGCGCTGTTATTCTTAGTTTGGTCTTCGTCATAATTATTATGAGCTCTCTTATTCAGAAAGAATATTATAAAGCACCGTATCTATTAGTTAGTCATTTTAGCATATATGTGTATTTTATTAGTATTATTATATATTAGTACAAGGTGTCTCAAAAGTAAGTTCACATTTGCTTATCTTATTACGCGAAAGCAACTATTCTGAGGGGCGCGGGGGGTATGTCAGTCGGTAGTCTGGCTCTTGGGAATTTAGTCGCTATGGAGCGTTTTTCTGGTGCGGACCGTGCGTTGTGCGTACGTGAGTTTTACAAAAACGGTAATTCGGCGACTGTAGCGCGTAGAAAATTCTGCAGTATTCGACATATTCGTCACTTAAATGATGCGCCTAGCACTCGTCTCATTGCAAAATGGGTTGAGAAGTTTGAAGAGACTGGGTCAACTCTGGAGAAACCAAAATCTGGGCGACCAAGAACATCAAGAACAGCCGAAAACGTGGACAGTGTTACTCAGTCTATTCGAGATGATCCAAACCTCTCGATTCGGAAGCGTGCTGTTGCTTTAAATGTGCACAAATCTTCATTATGCCGCATTTTACACAAAGATTTAAAGCTGCACCCGTACAAAATTCAGTTAGTGCAAGAACTGAAGCCTCAAGATGCTGGTCAGAGGCTTGCCTTTGTAAATCAGATGATTGAGCGCTTTCCAACGTTCACAAACATCTTGTTTTCCGATGAAGCCCATTTTCACCTGAATGGGCATGTAAACAAGCAAAATTGTCGTTACTGGAGTGCAACCAACCCAAAACAAAAACATCAGAAACCGCTACATTCACCCAAAGTCACCGTATGGGCAGCGATGTCGGCGCGAGTAATTATCGGCCCTTACTTTTTTGAAGATGGAAGGGGACGCACACTCACAGTGAATTCAGAGCGATAACGCTCAGTGGAGATGTTAGACGAGTTTTTCGTACCCCAACTGCAAAACTTTCCTGGTTACAACCAAAGAACATGGTTCCAGCAGGATGCAACTTCACACACGTCCAACAGATCTCTGCCTCGAGTTCGAGAAATTTTTCCGAACAAATTAATCTCCTGGCGAGGTGACATAAATTGGCCTCCACGGAGTCCCGATTTAACGCCTATGGATTTTTTCCTGTGGGGTTATGTCAAATCAAAAGTTTACGCTAATAAACCGACTTCCCTGGCACAATTAAAAGAAAATATCCGTCATGAAATGGCAGCCATCACGGAGACTACCTGCCGAGCTGTCATAGGCAATTTTAGTGCCCGACTAAATGAATGCCGAGAGCGCAACGGTTTACATTTGGACGATGTTATTTTTAAAAAATAAATTCCAAACAGGGTACTTCAATATAAAATAAACATTTTTTCAATAAAGCTAAGACTTTTCTTTTAAAAAAAGATTTAAATGTGAACTTTCTTTTGAGACACCTTGTATTATATTTATTAGTATTAAATATATTATTTCATTACGTTTTCTTGTACACCTACCACAGTGTGTTTTTTTTAACCCAAAGGTTGACTGGTAGAGAATGCCTTGCTGCATTAAGTCCGCCCATGTAACACAATTGTACATAAAGTTTAAATAAATAAATAAATAAGTTTATTCTTCTGTTTATTCGTTTTAGTTTATTCTTTATAACAATAACTGCATATTCACTAGCGTACTTCACAAGCACCTCAGATGAAATAATTAATGTATTGACTGAGACACTACTTAATTCGCTCTCGTCTGGCACCTAACTGAACTCTTTCAACAAAACTATTGCACAACGCCTCGTCGCGGAAACACGGCGATTCCGTTACGAGTCGTCGCGGGCACGCGGCGATTCCGTTACCAGTTGCGACGATACGCTGGCGGAATAATCGCCCGTTCGTGGAGACGACCCGACGATAGAAGCGCGGATCCGTCGCGATTCTCTCTCTCGTGGAGATGGCCCCTATGTTATTCATTATACTCATACCAATAGTGACTATAAACGTAGTACTAATATTAATTTTAATCATTGGGGCTACCGTAAATAACTTATGGTAAATAACATTAATGACGATCTTAATAACCTACACCTAAGATGTTCGTTTTTAACTAACCCAGAAGACTGTATTAAATTTTCAAAACTTTAAGATATTGCACATTAATATACGCAGTATAACTAAACTTTGATAGCCTCCAAATACTAATTCATAACACTAAGATCAACTTCGACATTCTTGTCTTGACTGCTGGTGAGTAAAGTGAATAACGTTCCAACAGTTAATGGGTATCAGTCACACTCTTCTTTAAATAACTCCATTTAAAATGAAGGCGTCGTAATCTACGCAAAAACAGAGTTAAACACTACGAACGGTTTTCGAACCCAACATAGTAAAATATGCAAATAGTCTAGTACTTATTCAAAATAGAACCCATGCTCGCGATTGTGGCTATTTACAGATTTCCTTCGTACAACACCAAGAGCCAGTTAAAGCCTAAAAGATACGTACAACGGTCTATCTACTTATCATAATATAGTCATTGTAGGAGACTTGAATATTGATATTAAACAAGAAACAACCGTAGTTTGGATTATCTCATTCTCAATGGCTCTCATGGACTTTCACCGACCCATTTACTTCCCACTAGATTATATAACTGTATAGATCACTTTCTTTTAAAGTCAAAATTAGACACTATCACCCTAATACTAGAATCGCACATTACATACCACAGACCTATAGTACTACTATTCAATTACGACAATCTTACACGCAATAAGAGAACTGATATAATCTCTTAAACTTCTGTAACACAATTTACTAGGAAACTAAAACAAGTACATGAAAATAACGAATTACAAAGAATTAAAACAACCCTAAAGCTTTATGGAAAACTATTAAAAAAATCTCAACTTCCATCAATCTACGTGAGCACCTATTTCAGCAATGTAAGCAAAAATTTGTCATTCGAGATATTTACTCAAACTTCAACTTTTCCCAGTAACAGCCAATCGTCTGAAAATATTGTCAAAAGTCAGGTATGTAGCTCGCTTGTCATTTCTGTCATCATGTCCTTATCTGACCTATAACCCACATCTTAAATCTCTGCATACAGTCTGGAGTTTCCCTAACGCCCTTAAGAAAGCCATTGTTCACACAATCTTCAAGGGAGGAGACAAAAACTGTGTCAAAAATTACAGACCCATTTCAGTCTTTACGGTACTCTCAAAAATCTGTGAGAAATTACTAAATACTAAATAAGTAACTTGAAAACTTCCTAAATTCAATCTCATAGCAGACAACCAGTACGGCTTTCGTCAGGGCGTGTCAAATGACGACGCGGTTCTGGATCTTACACAATTAGTTGCCAGGAAGCCCGACGGCAAGACAAAGTGTCTGGTGATTTTTTTTTTAACTGTCTAAAGCGTTTGATACAGTTTCTGTACCCAAACCTATCTCAAAACTAGAATCATTGAGTATTCCTTTAATATGTTGCAGTTATCCAGAAATATATAGAGCTGACTGCGTAAAATACCTCGGCGTCAAAATAGCCAGCGGTCTAAGTTGGGAGCAATACCTAGATACACTCTCCACCGGAACAATGCTACTTATTACTATTTTAAGTCACTGGAGGATCAGCTGACCATCATATCCTTAAATTGGTGTATTTTGCTCTATGCCAGTCGGTACTGGGGTATAGATGACGCTAAATAACTTGGCAAGATTTTGGCGTAGTGGGGGTAAGTTCGCGCAACGTGCACTTAGTGGAAGAAAAAAGTGGTCACTTTTACTGCTTGCCATTATTCTATGGTTATTGCCATAATTTATTTTTAATCATATCTGTTCAGAAGTATGTTAAAGAAAGAAGAGGAATTCATTCGTTAATTCGGTATTATAAATAAAATAGATATAATACATAAATACATTTAAAAGTGAAAAAAATGTATTTAAAAAAACATTAAAAATAATACGTTCTCGTCGTCACAATTAGTTAATAAAACTGCTACCCCTTTTTTTCTTCTTTTTTCCCGGTATCCCAAAGACAGTAACGAATTCGGAATTTCATCCTTCGTTAACTATAGTGTCTAACTGTTCTTTCTGACGTTTTAATAGTCTGCGTAAAACGGTATTTGGTCCTGGCATTGTAATCAAGGTAACAAAAAATAAATTTAAAACAACAACTCGTAACAAAAACAAAGGGTACAACTTTCGTGTACGCAAGTGTATTCGGGAGCAAAATTGAACGAGAACTACTGACGCACCAATCGCGCGCTCGGAGCGGCGCTACGTCATACCCCGCGTCCCACTGACGACCGCTGACACCTAAAAATCGACTTCTGCGCATTGAATGACTCTTGCCAAGTTATTTGGCGTTACCTATACTGTATCAATGTGTGGGTGGGGCCGCAAAGACATGTGTCCTGAGGCTTGAGAGGGCACAAAGAGCAGCCTCAAAGTGATGACGAAAAGACCGCGTAGATATCCTTCAGCTCAACTTTATGCAGACTGCAAGGTTTTAACTGTGAGACAGCTTTTTGTGCTTCAATCAATCCATAAGAGACATGACAGTGTGGCTCCCCCTGACCCTAACAAACGCAAACAGAACATCTCAACGGCGAAACACACGTAGTCCACGTTTACAAAACATCAATTTTATGTAATAAGCAGAGACTTATACAACAGAGCACACAAGAAATTAAATATGATTGGTTTCACTACGTTAAAACTTAAATCTGCAGTAAAAGAATGACAGCTCAATGTCGACTATTATGAAACGGAATCACTATTAACCTAGGTACTTCACCTAACAACAAACAACTACACATAACATTATATCACACAACAACATCTCACTTACTTAACTTCACCACATTTATAATACACATCACACTGCCACTCACTCCTGCACTATCATACACTCGCACTCGTCAAGTTTACCACATAAAATTATTATATTACTGCTGACACATTCCACTTGCAAGTCCGGAATGTAAATTTTATATTAATGTAACCCTATGGTCACATACTGCTTCCAAAGATACAGGCTTTGCCTAGTTTAAGGGGAAGGGTAGAAACTAGTGTATATAAATTATCTGTATTTAATTTGTTCACATATAAATATGTGCAATGTACACATCAAATTTGTGGTAAATAAATTTACTTATTATTTATTACTAGCGACCCGCCCCGGCTTCGCACGGGTGCAATATTTATATGCCGTGGCGCTGCAGTGCGTCTGGCATGTTTGCAGAAGCGCATACTAACGGCTTTCAGGCCATAATTCGTAAAAAAGCAGCTTCACTGCTGCAGCGCTTACGAAGCAGCGGCAACAGCCTCCTCAGGACAATCGCGGCGAGATTTGACTGCCCTATTCAGCGACACTGGATAGAGGTAGCGATAGGCTTAAGTTGAATGTATGTTTTATTTTATTTTTTATTCTTATTATTTTAGTTATCTTTGCCTTTTTTTTTATTTTGTACTAACATAGCATAAGGTTAAATTGTTACTAACACTCTATGGACTTTGTCTGAAATAAATGATTATTTATTTATTATATTAAATATACTATAGAATGTCTTTATATACATCGTTGACAGCCTTTTTGTCATTCGACATACATGTTCTCTTTAGTAATTACTTTTGAAAGTGCGACACATAATTTACCATGGGAAAAACATTCAACGCTCAAATCTAAGCAACATAGGCACGCGCGCCGTGCCTCCGCCGCGCACCGGCGCCGCGCCGCAACCACTACGTCTTTGCACTTTAAATCTGTAATATCTTCGAAACTATTTATTTAAATTATATTCTGTAAAGGGCAATATTGATTAATATTAAATGCACAATGTATTTATGGTACTTAATTGGATAAGGATTAATGCTGTATTGCTTAAAATCGCTTCGTAAAATATGCTCGTATTTCTCGTAAAATGTAAAGGATAAAAAATGGTTCTTGTGGGTTATCTATAAGAGATAAACAGATACCATCGAGGACTTTTTTCTTGACCTTTTTAAGGTGTACAATACTGTAGTACATTATTTTGATCTATCTCGTAGGGTTCAGCCAGCGTTTGCAAAGCAAGCGCAAAAAAATGTGTTTATTTGCGATATCACATTAGAAACCTCAAAAATTATCAGTGTTCCTCTACTATATTATGCATGTTATATACTTAAAAACCTTTCTATTGAATCACTCTTTCTATTGAAAGAAACGGCATCAAAATCCGTTGCGTAGTTTTAAAGATATAAGCATACATAGGGACAGACACAGGGAAGCGAATTTGCTTTATACTATGTTAAGATTATTATTAACACTTAAGGAGTCGCTAATGGGTCCAACGGACCCAGTCCTTTATATTTTGCTTCATAAATATTAAAATTCGACGAATGCGACGTTGCCGCTCTTAGTACCTTTTAACGATTGTGTAGCACAGCAAATGACGACGTCGGCAGTCAGTTAGCGCGCTGCAAGTGAGTGCTATGGACGTAAAAGGTGTGTGTGGGTCCGCCGGACCCGGTAGCGACTAAATACGTAAGTGATTTTCATTTTGTTATTACTATTTATTTACCTATTTTCTTTATTTCTTTCGTAGAAAATGGCAACCAATAGGGTTTTAAGGCCTGAAGAGATAGATGAATATCTAAATGAAGAAATAGAAAACGAAGACTGCTCTGAAACTGAAGACTGCTTAGATGTAAGTGAACATGAATCGGATTCCGAACAAAAAGGCGAAGTATTCAACTTCCCAAGGTCATCAGCATCAAATATACAATCTGAACGTGAACTAAACTCAGAGCCAAGGCAAGGCATCTGTCGACCGGCGCCTGATCTCCGACGTCCGGATTTAGATTGTGTTCTATTGTCGATTTTACAAAATGGCAATTATATTGGTAAAGACAAAACTACTTTATGGAGTATTGAAGAACCCGCAAGAAATGTAAGAACTCGGAGTCATAATATCATACGTGAAGTTCCTGGGCCTTGTCAAGAAATGTTGAACTCAACTACACCGTTGGAAAAGTTTTGTCTTCTTTTCCCCGATGAAATGTTGACGAAAATAATGGATTTTACAAATATTTACATGACTGAAAAAGTTCGAGATAATTTTGAAAGAGAGAGAGACTGTAAACCTACTAGTGTCACGTAAATAAAAGCTCTATTTGGACTTCTTTTTTATATTGGAAAGTTGAGAGGAGCACACTTGAATACTAAGGACCTGTGGGTCACCGATGGTACCGGATGTGATATCTGCATAACAGCCATGTCAGGAAGTAGATTTCACTTTTTGCTTAGATGCTTGCGTTTTAATGATATAAGAACAAGGCAAGCAAGAAAGGAAAATGATAAATTGGCGCCAATTCGAGAGATTTTTGAGCAATTTGTGTGTTATATTCGGAAATACTACAGGCATGGAGAGCATGTCACCATAGATGAACTGCTTTTAGCATTCCGTGGTCGATGTCCATTCCGACAATATGTTCCCAGCAAACCAGCCAAGTATGGCCTAAAAATATTTGCAGTCTGTGATGCAAAAACTTATTATACATCAAACCTTGAAATTTACGCCGGGAAACAAAATGATGGTCCATATCAAATCAGCAACTCTCCAAGCGATGTGGTAAAAAGACTGGTAGACCCAATAAAAAGTTCTCATCGTAATATTGTCATGGACAATTGGTTTATGAGTGTTTCATTGATGACAGATTCACTGGACAACTTTGGCTTGACTTGCTTAGGAACTCTCAGAAAGAACAAAAAAGAAATACCTCCTGAGTTTACTCAAACCAGAGGAAGACAGGAGCACGAAACTTACTTTGGGTTTCAAAATAATACCACATTGCTATCTTACGTGCCTAAACGTGGCATAGTAGTTCTTTTAGCATCTACTATGCATCATGATGCTAAAATATATGTAGGAACCGGTGAACCAAAGAAACCTGAAATGATAACCGATTACAATAACCTCAAATGTGGAGTCGATGTAGTTGACCAAATGACTGGTACATATTCTGTGTCTAGACGAACTCAACGTTGGCCACTTTGCATATTTTTTGGGTTATTGAATATTGGTGGACTAAACGCTTACGTTATCCAAAAGGCCATGTTACCTTCTGATAACTTCACACGAAGAGATTTTATCAGAACATTAGCTATTTCTCTGATTGTACCACACCTTCATGAAATAATTTCTATTACAAACATTCCTCAGCACATCAAAAATCGTATCCGAAATATAATACCAGAAGTAGAACCAACTGCTGCATCCAACCCACCAGTGAGTGGACGAAAAGTGCGTTGCGGCCTATGTAATTGGAAAAAAGATAGGAAAACCAATTTTTTTTGCACAAAGTGCAGTGTACCAATTTGTGGAGAACACATGAAGCATATTTGTACAAATTGTTATAACTAAATTTTATGTACAAAGTGTCTGAAGAATGTTGACAAGTGTGATTTTACTCCAAAGAAGCTATTATTTTTTTTGTAATTTTTTTTTATACTTCTGTGATGATTGATCTCTCTTTGCTATTACGTATAAATAAGTATATTATAGTTGTGTAAGTAAATACAGAAAATTTTGTTTAAAATAAGTAAATATAGAAATTACAATGATTACCCTAAATCTTGTCACAAAACTATGGAGATATAAGTATATTTTTGTAATAGCCTTTGTTTAAGTAAAAATAAATAAAAATTAATATTTGATTAAATAATATCTTTTATTATACATATAGAATCCGTATAAGAAAGTATACATTTACGTTTATCATGCAGTTCTGGAAAAAACTTATGACATTATACTGGGTCCAGCGGACCTGGTAGCGAGTACTTGTGCGACAAATTAGGACGCGAGTCCCTAAGTGTTAATTCTGAAGGTTTTCTTTATATTTAGCAATTCAGCCATGAAAATATTTTAATTTTATATCTGGGTTATACTCATAGCATGCAGGACATATTTAGTAATATTCAATAAAATAAAAATATAGCACCTTATGAAAACCGTATGTACTGATGTAAGTACCTAACTGATGAGTGTACATCTTAACACGACCGTACGTCGTTAGGCGAGAAATTAAAACAGTACGTCGCGCGTCGAGGGACGGGCCACTTATTTTTAAGACTACGTGTCGTCTCACGATAATTTTTCATATAAGTATTATGATGAGCAGTATCCACTGTTATATTATGAGCAATTTCATATCTTACTGCCGTTATACGAGTATTTTGTGGGTAGTTTCATATTACGTGCTTGGGCACGAGTACTACGTTGATTTTTCATTTAGTATGGAAAATTCTACTGTCGTAATGTGGTGTCAGGGTAAGTGCTCACTATCAGCGAACGTGTTAACTACTTATCTGTCAAATCTATCCAATTTATTTTCATATTTAAAATATTTATTTATTGCAGTACATATAGTTAAGTATTATGTATATATTTTAGCTTATTATCGATCGAACCCGTGGTTTAGTATAATTCATCTTTATGCAATACCTACTTATTAACTATTGTTCGCGACTTCGTACTATTGTCGTGACGTTTGCAAATTTCGTACATTTTCGCGGTATTTTATTTTATTCATTAGGGACAAACGGCAGACAAAAAGCAGTTACATGGTAGAAAATAAAACAAAAATTGTCAACATATTATAAAAAGTATTTAAAAGAAATTGAGGACTGTGGTTAGGCATCAGTATTTTCAAATATAATGTACTTATTCAATTCATTAATTAATTATTCAGAATTTAATTAGCCAAGTTCAAACTAACAGAACTACCGAGCAGCACCGAACCATTTGGAAGCACTTTTGACCCCCGATCACTCAAAAACTATTTCACATAATCCTATCAAATTTGGCTCATATATTGAGACTTACAAGGTATATAATTTTTAAGAGCTATAAATTATATGCTCTAAAGGGTCTAGCCGGTTAAGCATATGAAAACTGCACTCGCGTCTGATGAAGGATTCTAACCTTGTTTTTATTGTCTTTCATCTAAAATGAATAACGGGGGTGACAACCCTTAACGAAAAATGTTTTTTCTCAGTACCTATTCAAGATATCTTCATGAAATTGAAACCGTATATGACTATCAATAAAAAAATTATGTTTTTTTTTTTTAATTTTGCAATATTAGAAACCGTAAAAAAACGAGAAGTATTTTTTTGAGGGTGGTTTTTAATACCAACCCCTAAAGTGACACCTATCAAAAAATATATCTTATTTGTTAATTAGTTAGCTATTACATGTCAAAGTTACAAAAGGGTCAAGTTGGTGGAACATAGCTTAAAAAATAAAAATCAATTAAAGTATGTAGTTTTATAAAATAATGTATTATAATTAATTCAATCATACAAAAATATGAACATAATTACGGATAACGTTATTATGCTGAACATTCAATCATCGTCACTGTTTTCTTCAACAGTAGTCGTTATACCAGTCGCTTCAAACATGGAGGTCAATATTTCAGCTGGTTTTATAATTTTTGATTTATAACGAGCATGTGCTAAGTACTTACATGTGTAAGTAGTAACAGTGACTACATGAGCGCAACAGCCCACTGTTCTGTTCCCATTTGCACAATCACAAACATATCTTCGAATTCCTCTGTAGGTCTTCGAATTTGGCTCATACTCGATAAAGCAATTATATGTCTTGCTGTTAATATGCCTTGATCGTACCCTTACTTTTATAATATTTTCGCAATCTTTTAAAAATTCAAGGTTTAATTCGTTGTCAGTTATTATTTCAGCAAGATAACATACTGCTTGTGATAATTGATAAGTGCCAGTAAATAATATTTTAAGGTCAGTTTCACACAGTTCTGGAAAATTCATTAGACTATCTGAAGATAATTTCGTAATTAGTTTTCTACGCCGATTCAAGTTCTCATTTTTAACCAATTCTTGCATTGTATTCTGCTGATTTTGATGCTCCTTCATAAAAACGATAATAGTATCAGCAAGTTCGACATCAGAGTTCAATCTTTTACCATAAGTTATTTAAAAATCCAGCTATTCTGTACAATGATTTTGCTAGAGGTAAAAGCTTGTTGTCCAGAACATTATGTAATAAATGGTATATTTTACCAATAGCGCCATGTACAGCTTCAACAGGCCAACGTACCTTAGTTACAAATCGTGATGCATTTGCCTCTTCTACTGTTGATTGTGCTCTTTTCCCCTTCAAAGCTGGCATAAATACATGGTAACCTTGTTCTTTTAAAAAATCGACCACGTCACCGAAACCGCGATCAACAATGCAGATGGCACCTGGTTGTAGAAGCATTTTGAGTCCGATAGGTTCTTCTAATATACTTTTCATTATACTTTTCATTACGTCGTTCATCGTGCCATTGTAGGGACCTGCTATGTCATCTACATAGCCATTTGTTGTATTGTATTATTCAATGGTACAACAACAATGGTTGATGTGTTGTATTATTCAATGGTAAAAGGCTTACAGAGTGGTGTTTTTCTTTTTTTGTCCACTGTATGATTTTCTTTGGTAAAAATTGTTCCTACTTTTTTCATGCCTAATGTAAGTTCCATCAAAAATTTATCCAAGAGAAGTTTCTCCAAATCCGAGTAGATGTTTCGCGAGATAAGCTGTTTCATTGTTAATAAGATCTTGTCTACTTTTCGCATTTATTCCAAAATGAGCTGGTAAAATATTTTTTCGAAACTTTCGATTACCTGATGGAAATAATCTGAGACTTGTTGAGGATATTTCAATCCAAATATTTTCTGAATTATGTCGTTTGAATTACTAGTTCTGAATTTAACTAAAAACACTACCAATGCTTGTATTACTGACTGTATATCACTATCTCTCATGCTAGTAAGCATTTCCGCTAATTGAATAATTATATAAATAAATAATAATAAAAAAAATAAAAAGACCTATGTATATAAATATTTCTTCTTCAGAAACACAAAATCCGCCAACTCTACTGTGTAGTGTTAGACCAACATTATTAGCTAAAAGATTTAAAAACTGGGAGACTTCGCCTTTTTCTAAGAAACTATGATTAGAATAAACTCGTAATAGCTGTAAATCATCGTCAAAGAATCGTTTTTTATCAAATGGTTTGGGCAACATCTGTTTCCTTTTGGAATAAAAATTCTCCGTTTAATAAATTCCTGAAGGCGAGCACCTAAAGGCACAATAGTAAGTTTTTGTTTAGATTCACATACAGTATAGTAAATATGTGTTGTTTTAACTCTTTTGATTTGAAACTCTACTTAGTCTTCTTGACTCGACAAAACACTTGAAAGTCCGGATCATTCAAATCACTGCCATAACTGTCATTTTCAACACCACCACCACAGTCAGTAGACGTAGTCGGTTGCGCAACTCTATATATTATCAGTCTACATTTATTACAAAACACGGATCCAATATGTAAAGTATTTCTACAATAAGGTTGTATCTATTTAAATCTTCATTTCTAATGATACGTTTTGACGTTTAACTGATTTTTCTGACACTTATTTTACAATTAACACATTTATCATCTTTATGACATTCACTTGTTTTCTCCATTATTTCTGATCGCAAATGTTACAGTTAAATACTGAACCGTAGTTAATACACAATTAATATTCAAAACTCCCGCATGCGTAATATATACATCGCCTGCCAATTAGGTTTTGACTCGCTAATTAACTTCTTCTTAAGTGTATTGCTATTTTAGATGAAAGACAATAAAAACAAGGTAAGAATCCTTCATCAGACGCGAGTGCAGTTTTCATATGCTTAACCGGCTAGATCCTTTCATAAATACACCTCAAATGGTTATTTACTACTTAACATCCAAAAATCGTCATTTTTGTCATTGACTGATCTATAGACCAAAACTGTAACCCAGTTCCTGATGACCTATACTCGGAATTTTAATTCGATTCCAGATTTGACAATTTCAGTGTTGCAACGTTATGACAAGTACTAAATAGTGACGTTGCGAAATTATTCGATATGGAAATGGATTATTCCGGATCGATTCTTCTCGTTTATAATTTTACTCTAGTAAACTAAGTATCAGGAAATTAAATATTTTTGAACCGATAATTTAGTTTTGACGATTATTTAACGATCTGAGACTTTTCTTTTATAATTGTGTGTGAAATAAATAAAATAATGTGATCATGAAGGAACATGACAAATAAAACAGATAGATGTATTATGGTAATAATTTATTTTATAAATTGTCGCCGTCATCGCTATCGCTATCGCTGTCACTTTCTGTAACATTTATTATAAATGTGTCTGTGATATTGTCAATTAACATATCTAGCCTACTCATTTTTTCCTCTTCTTTGACAACATGGGATACGCATTTAGACCATTCGGTAGCCGTAATTTTTTGAATGCCTTCCTGAAATAAATTTCTCACGTCTGTCAATTTGAAGGTTTTATTATTTTGAGCTACATGCCCCTTTACCTGCGCCCATATCAATTCGATAGGGTTTAGCTCGCAATGGTAAGGGGGCAGTCTTAAAACCGTGATCCCATGTTGTGCTGCCATTTCGTCTACAGCGTACTTATTAAAAGACTCGTTATGTGGAATCAGTTCCAAAAGCGTAGCTTTAACCATATCTGGTTCGTAATGAATATTTTTATTTAAAAGCCAATCTTGAATGGCAGCTTTTTTCCAGCTCATTTTTGGTGCCGTTTCCAATTTTCGGGAGTGGTAAGGTGCATTATCCATCACCACAATTGAGTTTGGTCTTAATTTTGGTAAGTCATAAATCCACTTCATTTCCGGTTTGGTTTAGCGCTTCGCTAATTAAAATATTTAAAAATAAAGAACGTGCTTGGATTAGATGGAAAAAAAACTACGTAACCTTTCTGATTATGAAAAATTTTCTATTCAGCGTAAACGTTTTAAACTAATCTGCGAACAGTGTTACAATAAGTACATGCAATCGGTGGAACATAGCGTACCTCAAAATGTTAAGTACTTCTGGAAGTACGTTTCGAACCGTAAGAAAGATTCTGGGCTTCCGGCTACTATGCAGTTCAAAACTACATCATCCAATTGCCCAATTGAAATATGCTCGTTGTTTTCGAATTTCTTTCACTCGGTGTATGAGCCCTCAACATTTAACCCTAACACGTGGACACCCCCTCTTACCCTTCACGAGAATTCTGTATGCATTCCGGATATTTTCCTCGATATAAATGAAATATTTAAAGCACTTTCCTCTTTAGACTTAACTAAAGGGGCTGGTCCAGACGGCTTGCCGCCTTCTTTTCTAAAATACACTGCAAAAAATATATGTATTCCGCTACACTTTATATTTAATAAATGCCTCAAGGAAGGGATTTTCCCTACTGTTTGGAAGAGGGCTTTTATCACACCCATTCACAAAAGTGGAGACAAAGGCAATGTTGAAAATTACCGGCCAATATCTATCTTGTCCACCTTGTCTAAGCTTTTTGAAGGTCTAGTGCACGGTCACCTATATCCACAATTAAATCACATTATTATACCAGAACAACATGGTTTTGTGAAATCGAGATCCACTATAACTAATTTAATGGTGTTTACCCAATATCTTTTTGAAAACATGGATATGCGCACGCAGGTTGATGCTGTGTACACTGATTTCCAGAAAGCTTTTGATAAGGTGGACCACAAATTACTTCTCGATAAAATCGCCTTCAATGGCATAAGAGGCAACTTACTCAGATGGTTTGCATCGTATATATTTCAACGAACTCAAAAAGTGGTCGTCAATGGATTCGAGTCTGATTATGTGGTTGTTGAGTCGGGTGTGCCCCAAGGATCTGTTTTAGGCCCTTTGCTTTTTATCTTATTCATAAATGACATAAAATCATGTATACTCAACTCTAAATTTCTTATGTATGCCGATGACATCAAAATTTATAAGGCTTGCACGAATATTCAGGATTGCTTGCTGCTACAAGAGGATTTACTCAGACTTTCACATTACTGTATAGTCAATAAACTTCATCTTAGTCGTCCAAAATGTTATTTCATATCCTTTACTAAAAACATTAAAACTATTGACTTCCAATACATCTTACTTCTTACTTCTTCTTACTAATACTAATATTATAAATACTAATATTATAAATGTGAAAGTTTGTGAGGATGGATGGATGTTTGTTACTCTTTCACGGAAAAACTACTGAACGGATATGAATGAAATTTGGCAAGTAGATAGTTTATATCCTGGAATAACATATAGGCTACTTTTTATCCCGAAATTCCCACGGGATCGGGATTTTATGCGGAAAAACCATCCTACACGAACGAAGTCGCGGGCAAAAGCTAGTGTTAAATAACAAAACAATGAATAAAACAATCTGCATACGTGATCTTGGAGTACAACTGGATCACAAATTACATTTAGATATCCACATAAACAATATAATTAACAGGGCCTTTCGGATGTATGGTTTTGTCATGCGATCTCGCAAGGATTTCAAAAAACCTTCTACTTTTTTATTTTTGTATAAAGCTTTAGTTCGCTTACAATTGGAATATGCGGTACCTATTTGGTGCCCTCTATACAATAAATACAAAACTAGTATAGAAGCGGTACAAAAAAAATTTCTTCGTGCTGTAAATTATAAGTGCTTCCATACAAGGATTCCGTACACAGATTTATTAAAGCATTTCAAACTATTAACCTTGGATTCCAGACGTCACTTGCTAATGGTTATGATGCTGTATGGTATATGCCACAATAAGTTTAACTGTACTAAGTTGACTAATCGGCTATGTTATGTAGTACCTCGCACTGTAATACGGCGGGAGGTGCGCGTATACCTCGACTATTCTATACTGCACGCTGCAGGACGAATGCTGGGGTACGGGCCCCTCTCCGAAGGCTGGTGGAAACGTACAACACACATTTCATGGACCTAGACATTTTCGCGCTGTCGCATTCCAAATTTAAGAAAAAGGCATCGCATTTATTAGCTTCTTACCATTAATTACTTGTCCACCGCACCAGATTAATTTGTTATAGTTTTCTTTATTTCTCAGTCAATTTTATTTTTCATATATGTATTTAAATATACCTGTACGCGTCCGCATCTTTACTCATAATGTCATTTCGTGGACAATAGTGTGGGTTATACGTTTTTTACCTTTTAAGATAACCACTTTTTGTAAAATACTTTAATGTATAACTGTTTTTTGTCCCAAATAAATAAAATAAAATAAAATAAGACTCCAGCGAACCACTCCTCAAAACAAACTGCATTCAACTCATCATGGTAATCTTCACAATTTTTCTTTGCTTCAAAAATCTTGAGCCCCTCTTCCAGGAAGCCTTCTTCACTACCTATATGGCTAATTATGAGACGTTTGCCTTTTCCAGATGGATTTTTTAATCCAGTGGTCAGTCCCTCCAAAAACGCTTGTCGAGATGATGTGACTTTCTTGTCCACCCAAGTTTTTTTTACAGTATGACCTTAAAATAAATATAGTACTTACATGAACATTCAATATTACTATTAAATTTAATGTAAAATGTATATAAATTCATTTTGTGTATAAATGTTAGCCTTACCTGCGTTAACCCAAGTTTCATCTTGATAATATATATGTCTCCCTTCTCGTCGAAACTGACATGTAGATCGCAAGTAACGCTGGCGCCATGTTATTATATCATTTCGATCAATAAGTGTGCTCTTGCGTGACCGTGCAACAAATTTAAAATTAAGATGCTTCAAAATTTTTCTGAGGGTGTCTTTGGAAATCTTGGGCATTTCTGAATCATCGTTCATCACTTGTTTACAAGTTTAATCTAAAATAGTAAATTTTATAATAGCTTGGAATCATTACTTATATATAAAACATGTAGGTATAAAATAATACTGTCTGACTGATTGACTAACCTTTGCAATGGTTGGAGGTTCATTTCGGTAAAAGAACTGATGAACAATTCTTCGTTTTGCAGAGAATGTAAATTCATCAATTTTATCTTTGAAACTTCGCTTTGGTCCAGTTTTTTTAGGAGGAGTTGGCGGCGCACCTTTATTTACTTCCTTCAAAACGTTACAAACAGAGCGTGAGATTATTCCCAATATGTCAGCAACTTTGCTCATACATTCATTTTCTTCCACAACTTCAAAGGCCTCCAATTGCGCAGAAATTTCATTTTTCACGTATTTGTAGGCGTTGCGGATCATTACTATTTCAGTAACAGTGAAAGCTTTTCGTGGACGTTTTTTTCTTGGGGACAAGAAAACATCCACGTCTTTTTGTGATGTACTTGGCTGAGGATCCATTTTGATGGAAAACCAAAACAAATAGATTCACTCAAAGTTCACAAAAAACTATAAACGTAACAACAAACACAACGTAACACTAACAACACTTTAACAAAAACCCAACAAAATAACAAAATATCGATTCGCAATGAAATAAGATATTCGTGCAGTCAGACTGGGAGAATGAAGCCGAATGACACGATAAACAAAATGGCGATAGCTGCACGAGCGCGCACGGGTTGCCAATACTGAAAACTATCTAGGCTCTTTTATTATAGGTTTTGTTTTTAATATAAAAAAAATATTAACTTTTTATAAAATAGAGCATCGATTACTAATTAATAAATAATTATTATGAATAATTATGTATTTATTTAAATAAAAATCAATAATTTAGTCTTTAATTGGCACACTGATGGCACACACACTGATTGTTTATCGATTTTTGTGTTCATCACTACACTATTATATGTGGTATCATTATTTCACAAAATGATAGTAGCTAATGTCAAATCTGGAATCGAATTAAAATTCTGACTGTAGAAAGTTCAAATTAGTCATACAGGTAGGTATTTTGGCGAATACAAAAGAATAAATCAGAAACTAGTAATTTAGTTAATTCTATTAGAATTCAATTTAAATTGATGACAGCCGGCTTTTATGTGGATTTTAAGGTCTCCACATGAATATTCAATAACGAGAAGAATACCACCCTTAATTTTTTTTTAATACAATTCTATCACATTAAGTACTTGTAACTAAGAGTATACTAGATTTTCGTATTTATTACGTTATTAACTGGGATTTAGTATTAATTACTATTTCAATGTTTAGCGCACATCAATAGTGTAAGATCATTACTTATAAGACTATTTATTTCAGATTACTTAGTATTCATATCATAGATAAATTTTTTATTTCTGTGATTCATATAGTGTTAGTAACAATAACTTCAAATCTAGAGTTAGTAGGTACCTATCAATTTATTAATAAAATGGATAAGAATTGGCGAGCTTCCCGTCACAATTTTCAGCACGCTGTTGTACTTTCTTTACTTTGTTTATTTTTTTGCTGCAGGTTTTTGTATACGAATTATATTATAGACTTCGCAAGTTCTAAAGCTCTTCTGAAAATTTGGCCTGCGGGTAGAAACTAGCCATCGTTTATAATAATAATTCGTATATGAGCACTAGCCAAGTCAGATCTTATGCTTCAATATATTTATTATCCTAAGTTATAAGAAGAAATTATATTTTATGTTGCTATAAATAAATATCAAGACTGACCATTGAACTTGGCATCCATTTATCTTATCTTATTGAACTTGGTTCTCATTTCACATTTATGTTTTTGATGAACAGTATGGCAATAGCCTTTGACTCCTCCTTGCGTCGTATTGAGGGGCGTAACCGCTCTTCTGCATGACTTTCTTACGTATGATGATTCTTCAATAGTTTTTGTCTCTGGCGATGTGGAAGGCATTGTGAACTGTAGAGTCGGTCTTCTACAGACCGTACTTCGCAGAGGGTGGGCATGAGCTCCACGTCCTGATTCCTCCATCTCCCTTTCACTTTCACTATCAGTCTACAAAACGTACTGCAGGGTAACATTCTCACTTGGTCAATATACCGTATTTTAGTACTAAGCGCTTCTTGGCCGTGCGCACAACAAAAGTAGAGGACATTTATAGTGCGCACGGCAAAGGTTTGGAACTCTCTATCGGTTTCTGTGTTCCCTTCTACATATGACCCGTCTGCCTTTAAAGCAAGAGTAAATAGGCACCGTCTGGGCTCATTCGTTCCATCGTAGACCTCATCTATCGCTTACCACCAGGCGTGATCGAGAGGTCAAGAGCGGGCACATCAGTAATAAATAAAGAAGGGTCAAGAGCGGTGTGGATCTGGTCTATGAAGGGGGGGAATCCAACGTATTGGGCTGGTCCACAAGGCCTTTTACTTTCTACTTTGCCGGACACGATGAGCTTTTCGAGGTTTCCACCGTCTTCAAAGTATTCCAGAACTCTGCCTAGCCACGAGAAGACTGGTAGAGACGTTAGTCCGGAATGCTATCTAGGGGATGCGTAACATCTTTCTCCCCATATGAAAAGATCGAGAATACTAGAGTCTGTACCAGTTTGGTTTTGGTTTTTACGGAAATGTTGCGATCAATCCTTTTGATGATGATCGATGTGCCTTTGATTTAAATGAATATATAAGCTGAATATTTCAAGTACCAAAAGTGAGTGTTGAATAAAGTATGTTATCTTATCTTAACCTTACACTTTACAATAAGTATAATATTATTCCGAGGGCAGCTAGTTGTAAGTTGCAGGGGACAGCTAGCTTATGTATATTGATATCGAGCTGCTTGTATTCACTGAAATTGTATGCAACATAATAAAAACGGTAAAAACAATTGAGTTGTATGCTTTTAACTAATAACATAGTTTTATAATATAAAATAATAATAATAATAATATAAATAATATATATCGATTCGTAAGCGATTATTAAGTATCTAGGTATTAAGTGTAACTTTTATCAATATTTAGTGAAAAAATATTTTGACAACTAGCCACCTAAACAGCTCTTTGTGAAATAGCTGATTTTCTAGTTATTCGAAATTTTCTATTGTATTTAGGTAAATTTATTTTTCTTCATATATAGATAAGAACAGGAGTGCCGAGAGGTACAGCATCAGCGTTTGGAGTCCCCATTTTATTGGGAGAAACAAGTTGGTATAAGCAAAAAAGGATATTTATTGACTGAGGGTACTAATAATGAAATAATTATGTTTATTTTGCAAATAGGTTATAAATAACACTTTCACACGTCTGTTTTTCGTAAATTAAAACTAGATGAGGCCAGTGTTTCCTAACTGACTACTCTGAGAAGAAACACTCAAACAAACTCAGAGGTCAACGTCTGTTTTAAAGTCCATACAATCTGTAGTGATCAAATCATAATATATGAGAGCCATGTAGGTTAATGTCTGTGGCGCCCTTTAGAGGACAGAATCACACAGATTTGAGCAGGTCCATCCAAACAGTGCAAGCATTTGTCAAATATCGTGTAGCTTAATAGTAGCTTGTAGTCGTGTAATAAACAAACAATACAAAATAGTAATCAGGTAAAAGATAAAGCAAATTACAAAGAAAGAATACAGTTAGGTGAACAGATCCTTTTAAGGTCACAGTTCGTATAGTGGCCAAGCCACCCGATTACAAAGTGTATCCGCTCGCTAATAGCAGGTTTATACAGCTATTGTTAATATACAGCAGCGCTGTACCAAATAAACCGATAGTTTTGTCGGGAACAGGGGAGCTCTTTATTGAGTCAAATTCGAAGACAGACTGACAAGCTTACCGAGTGCACAGTCTTTTATAAGACGATACCCCCACTTCGCAATCCCTCCACAACTCTGTCCATTGGCACGCGGAAGTGCGTCACGTGTTTACTTGATACAAAACGTCATAATAAGATTACAAGATCAATAATATCTAATAAGATTTACGTTATAAAATAATCTGGGGCACGGCAGTGCCCCCGCCAAGTCGAGCGCAAAGCAAACACTGCCGTACCATCCTTTTCTGACACCATTTCGGCGTATTTTCAGGCCTCTATTTGGGGACCTCTGGATAGATTTAGAACGCTGAAATTATCGTTATCTAGTAAACTACCAGTACACACTTAAACCACAAAATTTCATGTTTGGAGCTTGTTTATTTCCTACGTTATGCAAAAGCAAAGTTGTACTATTTCGACATATATAGACTCACTGACTCACTGATCATCAAAATAGAACTAGTATTTCCCATAAACCTAGAGAGCTGAAATTTGGCATAGAGGTAGGGTTTAGTGAAGGGAAAACTATCAAAACTAGGATCATGGAAGATCTGGAGTACGTTACCACCCTGAGTAGAAACCGTAACAGACCAGCCAAACTATTGAAATTATCGACATGCTATGTTCACAAAGTTTATTAAGCGTGGTTAGCCCTTTCTTTTGAAATTAAAAAATTGAAGTTCTGAAGTATCTGTGTTTCGTCCAACGTGAAATGGAACGCACCTTTTTGGTTGGCAACATTATTCTATTGTCTTTGACTTTTTTCACTTTGACATATCCATTCCTTGTAAAACTAACTGCCTTGCTTGTTGAGATCAATTTATTTGTTTTGTGGAAAATCTAGTTGAATCTGCGCAGTTAAAGATAGATTAATCGTGATCAGTGACTAATTGAACTCTAGAATCCCAAATTGAGTGGAAACCTGGGATATTTTGAACTATCACGCCGAATGTCGTCAGCCTGTCTGACACGCGAGATTTGCTAAAAGTAATTGTGCTGTGATTGCTGACGGACCGCATTGGGAGGACCTGCATCTTTGAGAACCTTCGTCCATCCACACTTGACTTTCACTATACGTTCAATTACTCATTACCTACACACACACACACACACACGGACGTGGCCTCAGGAAGGTCGAAGCCTGGCGTCCCAGCTCAGAAGGTAAGTGGTAATTTTATATACTGACTGGCCTAAGGCCATTGGTTGTAAGCAACGTTTAGGGCTCCACGAACCGTGGACAGTTCAGACCGTCCAGTTACCGTTGGCTGGCTTCTTGTAGTCTTGAACAAATTGGTAGCAGAGCGTGGTTGACATTGGTAATAGTTTGGCCCGCCGAGGGGTCACTTGGTTGTTTGACCCGCCAGCCTGCTCCCATTGGGGGGGTATTTTTGAGGCCGCGGTGAAAGCGGCAAAGGGACACTGGCGGAGATGGTTGAAGACGTCCGTCCACTCTTTGGAGGTCTTTGTTGCGAACCGAGTGTCGCAGATTCAAGGTTCTGAAACGACTTTGATTTGGAGGCACGTGCCTGGTGACCTGAACCCGGGCGACGTAGCCTCATGCGGGTGCATGGCCCCCCACTTGATTGCTCACCCCCTCTGGTGGGAACCGGAATGCAGGCAATCATTCAAGGAGACGCCGGAAGAAGTCCGCGCAGACCCATCAAACACTGTGCGCAGTTTACCAGTGGATGGCGTGAGGACCGTGTGATGTGGCAAGAAGAAATGCTCTACTGAGCGCCAATCCAAATCTGACACCGACATGTGTCCCAAGTCTGCATACTCACGCATAAAATCTACATATTTTTGCCGCAGTACCGGATCCCTGGCCATGCGGCGCTCCATTGCCAACAATCTTTTCTCAGCCGTAGGTCTGGATTGGCCGAGAGGTGGTCGCACCGCAACAAAAGGCAGCCGGGTCTCAAGCCGACCGGAGCGGAGTCGACCAGTGTTGTTCTGATAGAACAACTCGCATTCTTCGTGTTCCGGATTCAAGCGGGCCACCTGAGGGGGCTCCTCAACCTCCCAAAACCTCTGAACGGCGTCAGAGAGGGCTGAGCCGGACACCAACGCAAAGACAGGTTCAGGTGGAGGGGGCACGTTCAACACTGGGCCCATAATCGCAAAGCCGAAGATGGTTGAGACCGCCACCAGGCCCCTAGGGGCCTGGTGGCGGTCTTGCAGCCGGAGACCTCATGGTGCCACCCGAGGGTCATATTTCCCAACAATATTTTCCCTAAAACATTGGAACCCAACAACAAATGCACCGTACAAGGGGAATCAAACCGGGTGTCAGCTAAATCCAGACCTGACGTCAACCGTAGAACATCCAAAGGCAACTGACAATAGGGATGGCTACCCAATATAGTCGGCAGAACAAGAGCAGGAGCACCAATTTTAGGGTACAGACAACTCACAGGGGTGATTTCAAACCAGGTCTCTCCCTCAACAGTGGTGACAGCCGCTTCGCCAATTCCCTGAATTTTGCCTGAAAAGTCGTTCACCTCCAGGCCAACCTGTCCCGCTAACCAAGACGACAAAAGGGAACCCTGGGCTCCCGTGTCCAAAAGGGCACGGACCACAATCGAGTCACCCAAGGGTCCCCAGACCCTGACCGAGGCCGTTGGCAACAAAACCGACTCGATCCGGGGGGGTTCTTTAGCGGGGCAGGTGCCATATTCCTAGCGGTGCCTGGGCGGCGACCGATCGCCGCATCCAGGCTGTCCTCTTCCACGACGAGGGTAACATTAGAATGGTTTGTCCGCGCGGTGTCCCAAGCCGCTCGCCATCGCTGGAAGGGCATATCCTACCGGATGCCTGAATGGCGGAGGGCGCGACTCCAACCGGGGACGTTCCGCCAACGGAGGGGAGAGGTAGCGGTGCTGGTCCAGCCACTGCTGCCTAGCAGCCAACGCGCGTTCTCCCTGACAAGGGGAGACCAAATGGCGCTCGCGGGGCTCCCGTTCAACTTGCGCGGAGGGTGGAGTGCGGCGTGCAGAATTGCGGGCCTCAGCCCGGTGCTCGTCTCCGGAATACCCCCCCCCCTGCGCGAACCCTCCTCAGAAGATGGTCTGCTGGAGCGGTTCGCGTTGGCGCACAAAATCTTCAGGTGGGACCCCTTGCAAATTCTACACGGACAGGGGTCGGGGCAGTCCCGATGGAAGTGGGCCCCCAAACACGAGAAGCACAAACGGCGTGCGTTGGCAATACGGCGGCGGGCACTTACGTGCAAGTTCAAAAAGGCCGAGCAACGTGCCATGACATGCCCCGTGGCCTTGCAAAAGTCGCAATCGTGAGAACTCCGGGCGCCAGCGAAACGGGGGGCGGGGCGAACATCAACAGGCCCCCTAGCCCGAGTTCGTCCCTGGTCTCTTGGCCGGGAAGGTAATGGGCGTGACCCCGTGGCGCCACGAGTGTTGTCCAAAAACCGACACTCGTCTTCCAAGAATTTGAGGAGGTCGTCAAAGGGGGGAAGATGGGTGGCACTGTCCCCACCATACTTCTGCTCAAAGCGGGCCACTTGTCGCCTTGCCGGAGTACCCCTTTGTTGATGTGAGCCAAAATCGGCTCTCGCGGTTTCAGTTGGTGCAACAGCTCGCTCAGAACTTTTGGAAGCGTTGGAGCTTAGAGTATTGGCACATCCTCCAGCAACGCGGCAAGTGGACGGATAAAACTCATCCGCCCAAGATCGGAGACCTCGTCCTGATTAAGGATGCCAACCATAAGCCTTTGTATTGGCGCAGGGGGCGCATTTTCAATTTGGTGGCTGGCACCGACGGGGGTCCCTCGTTTTGCTGAGGTTTTGGTGGATGGATCCACCATAAAGAGAGCGGTCGCAACTTTGTCAAGGCTTCCAATTGATTAGCGGACGGGTAGGCCCGTCCGGGGGGGGGTAGATGTTTCGTCCAACGTGAAATGGAACGCACCTTTTTGTTTGGCAACATTATTCTATTGTCTTTGACTTTTTTCACTTTGACATATCCGTTTCTTGTAAAACTAACTGCTTTGCTTGTTGAGATCAATTTATTGGTTTTGTGGAAAATCGAGTTGAATCTGCGCAGTTAAAGATAGATTAATCGTGATCAGTGACTAATTGAACTCTAGAATCCCGAATTGAGTGGAAACCTGGGATATTTTGAACTATCACGCCGAATGTCGTCAGCCTGTCTGACACGCGAGATTTGCTAAAAGTAATTGTGCTGTGATTGCTGACGGACCGCATTGGGAGGACCTGCATCTTTGAGAACCTTCGTCCATCCACACTTGACTTTCACTATACGTTCAATTACTCATTACCTACACACACACACACACGGACGTGGCCTCAGGAAGGTCGAAGCCTGGCGTCCCAGCTCAGAAGGTAAGTGGTAATTTTATGTACTGACTGGCCTAAGGCCATTGGTTGTAAGCAACGTTTAGGGCTCCACGAACCGTGGACAGTTCAGACCGTCCAGTTACCGTTGGCTGGCTTCTTGTAGTCTTGAACAATCTGATATATATATAGTCCCTAAGAGCTCAGCTGAACTATGAGAGATATGAAAATACGCCTTGACAAAAGTTATTCAGAGTGACGAGTCCCTTCTACTGATGTGTATAAAAAATTGAAGGTCTGAAGTATCTGATGAAGAACCCTTAGAGCTCAGCTGAACTACGGGAGATATGGAAATGCGCCTTGACAAAAGTTATTCAATGTGATGAGCCCCTTCTTATTAATGAATATGAAACTGGAGTCTGAATAATTAAGAAACTAATCAAGTAAAAAATAGCTTTCTACAAAAAGAAGTGAAATCCCACCAAAACATCCTGTAAAAAATTAGCCAAGTCTCGCCTAAGTTGCTTATTTCTCTATAAAAAGTAATGAAATCTCTAAGCAAAGCGAAGCCAAGTCTAAGGATCGTTGACTTCGATGTATTAACTAGTAAAAGTGCATAGAGTATGTTCAACGGCTGGCTTACATAAAATCTAATTATATTAATAAGGAAATCGCAGTAAAGATCCTTAGACTTGGCTTCGCTTTGCTTAGAGATTTCATTACTTTTTTTAAATCAACTCAACAAAATATGATGAATACCCACAATAATTAATTGTAATTGACAACCAACTCCGACACGGCCAGAACTGACGTTCTACATGACCTCGTGTGATCCTGAAAAAGAAAATCTCATGTGAATATCGATCGGCCTTTCTGACAGTCAAAAGCCTTCACAAAAAGTATGGTGAAACGAGAAATTCTGAGTTTGTCAAATAAAATTATTATTATCAATATTAGTTGCATCGCAACCATTCAAAAAGCCTTAACAAAAAGTAGGTATCGTGAAGCGAAGTCCTGAGTTTTTCAAATAAAATTATTATTATCAATAGCAGTTGCATCGCAACCATTCAAAATTACCAAACTGTTACTGACAATACATAGCTTTACTAGAGACATAGTCTCCCAGCCGAAATCACACCATGGGATTCGACAAATAATTAGGTCGAATAGACAACCCGCATAGGCGTCAACATAGACAACCCGCATAAGCGTCAAGATCAACCTCCAACTGAAATCACACCATGGGATTCAGTCCAGGCCTGCGACAGCATAGTACCAAAATCTGCGTTATAGCGCTACTGTCGCCGGCAACCATGTTTTTGGCAGCCATTTTGTCAGTAAAACTGACCAAAGAGAATGTAATACACTATGTTTTAAACCTGACGAGTGACAGATTGGATTTTCCGTCATTCGTGTCGAAACTCGTGTGCTGCCGGATTACAGTTTGTTTACTAGTCATTCTCCTTGCTGTATTGCTTAAGTTGAGATAGATTCCAAGTTCCTAATTCAATACGAATTATACTGCAGTGCTCTGGTGCTTTGGTTTGCGGCCATGGCTCCTATCAAATGCTGTGTTGTCGGTTGTATTTCAACCAACAAAACTCATCCATCGCCTTTATAATTTACCTAATGACGATAAACTTAGGGCTTTGTGACTGTCGTTTTTGGTATCAGTGAATTCCGAACTTCTTGGTCTATGAAAGTATCAGTTAGTGAATAAACGTGTGTCCCAAAAACACTTCGACAAATACCAACCGGATGGCGAGGGTAATCGTCTCAAAGATGTTCATCAATCATGATCCATGTTGTTTTTCCACTGAAGAACTAGAGCATGGGGTGCCTTTATCTGTATTAATGTGTTTGTAATTATTTACAAGTGTAACATCCAGTTGTTCATTTATATTCAAGAACTGCAGATATGTATGCAGATCCTCCTGCATCTTCATCTCTCAATACAATACAGGTAATAATTTTTAACAACTTTTAATTTCTTATCAAGAATATTCTATCTATACTAATATTATAAAGCGGAAAAGTTTGTTTGTTTGTTTGTTTGCTTGAACGCGCTAATCTTCGAAAGTACTGGGTAGATTTGTATGCAATTTGGCATACCAAATTGCATACAAATCTACCCAGTACTAGTTTTTAACTTCGCAGATTCCTTGAATATCTCCAATATTATCTATAAAGATAAGAAAAAATACCATAATATCGTAAATATATCTAATAATCAGCCACCAAGGATCAACATTAAAAGTCGTACTAACCTAAAAAATCCGAGATCGCATGTAAACATTGTTGTTTTTCTTGAAAAACAATTTCTTTCTCTTCTTGTTTTTGTTTAAACTTACTGATCATAGTATGTAGCAGCTTTCGCACATTACTTTTTATTGTTTTACCCATATTAAAGCGATTATTGTTGAATATTAATTGTGTTTATAAATTACTGACAATTTTAATCACAGATTTTGACAGCTTAATAATGTTGCCATATTAAACTTTTAAGAAAACTCCAGGTCACGCTTTCGTTAGCCAGACTCTACCACCATGACATGAATGCAGAAAACTTCAATAAATAGTTAAAAGAAAAATTGATACCTAATTTGAATGAGCCCAGTATCATTGTGATGAATAATGTGAGCTACCACATTGTACAACAGAATAAATTACGAAGATTGCCTAACAAAAGCAGAATTGTTATGTTTAGTTAACAAACATAAACCCGAGCCCCTGTACGTAGCTGACGAACTTTTGAAACAATGCGGCCATGAGGTACTGAGATTGCCACCTTACCACTGCGATCTCAACCCGATTGCGCTTATATGGAGCTCAGCTTAGCGTATGGTGGCAAAAAAAAACATTAATCTGCTCGTAAAAGAAACAGAAACACTGATAAAAACCACATTTGGCCGAATAACTGCAGAAGATTGGAAAAGACAAATCATGGAAAAAATCATAATAAGTGTAGGTTATGACGAAACCACTGATACAGAAGAATCCTTAGTGGTTGAATTTTTGGGATCGGATTTTGAGTACGATGATTAAATAATTATCACACTCAAAACGCCTGTAGATGATTAAACAAATTATACAATTAAACAAAATATTATGTAAATAAATATATAAATCTACGCATTCGTTTTTTTATTCAACCCATGACAGTCAAGGCTCCGTGACACCAAACGGAGTCTTTAAAAACATTATGTGGTATTATCCCTAAATTGAAAATTAAGTTCGTCAACAACTATTATACAAATTGATTGTCGTAAATACATAAAATTTCCAAGTATCAAAACGTTTTTCTCCTACTATAGTCAGTAATACCACATAAAGATTTTTTGAATTTGCCGCGTTTTCTCAGGTCACGCTTTCGTTAGCCAGACTCTATTGATTTTATTTTAGAGATGTCAAAAACGAAATTTTATAAGCAATACTGAAAAATCTATGTTTTTAGAAATAGTGTAATGGCAAATGTTAGAATGTTGCTCAGGATCCCGAAATAGTTACCTGATTCGTCTTTACTTAGAATTGAATTTTTCTTCTATTTACAGATGTGCTTCGGAAAAGAAAAAGGAGGTGTACTAGAAAAAATTGTGAAGCAGATGTGTGCACCACAACAATTGCCTTCAAGAAATACAAAGCCCATAGGATAAGAGGAAAAACAAATAAAAAGTAAAATCTGAAAACTCGTTTTATTTTTATATTTCTTTCGTTAAATTCGTATCCATTGGATTTAACGAAAGAAACAGTGAACCTTGCAAATAATAAAATTAACCCTATAAGAATTAATTATTCATGGCGCATCACTATGCTATCGATATTCTATGCCGGATGGTTATCGTGACGTTTATAGTACGATGTGGGTCATCATTAGATGACATTACGACACTAGCGCTTGGCGCATATTTTTGGAACTAGACGCACCATATTACTGTCCTATCTGTCTCTGACTTATTTAAAGTTATCTGTGATTCAGTCAGTAATTTGGAGTCGAATAGACAACCCGCATAGGCGTCAACATAGACAACGCGGGTTGTCTATGTTGACGCCTATGCGGGTTGTCTATTCGACTCCAAATTACTGACTGAATCACATGCTTATGCGGATAAGCGTTAAGATCGAGCTCCAAATCCGGGAGTCAACATAGACATCCGATTAAGCATCAAGCTAAAGAAGAGTCATCATCAGTGTCAGTATTGACATCATCACTAACAGTAACTGGACATTCAGGCATTTTTGAGATGAGATCAGATATTTGTAAGTTCTATTGTTACTCAAAGCTTTTAACAAATATCTATCACCATCTAATACTTCCAAAATTCTATAAGGACCTTTATATTTAGGATCTAATTTAGTAGCAATAAGTACAAAGTCTTCAACTTGGAACTTTTTCAAACCAGCAACAACTCAAGGCTGGTTGTGTTGACTTCCAATGCGAGCCGGCCAAACACTGAAGCTCGTAACGACCACGTGGGAGTACTTTCACCACATGATAGCCCTCGCATGCAGGAGTCCAGCTTCCCTGTCAACTGTGCCTTTTTTCTAAAACAAAAGGCAAAGAATTTAGAACGGTACGAGGCGCCTTGCAACCTCGGTCGTCATAGGTGTCCTGGGGGCCTAGACAAAATCCAAGCGTTTTCTGTTCAAGCGTTTTCCGTTCACGCTAAGGACATAACGTTAGCGTGTTGAAATTGGTAGACAAGTAACACATGGACTCAGACCAAATAAAAAAGGTAGACGGAGCGCGGCGCTCTCAGAGTGAAAAAGGGTAAAGGAAGCCAAATTTGAAATTGGAAGCCGACCGTGTTCCACAGGGCTGCCAGATTGTATATTTGGATACAAAACGTGTATAATCGGACTGCTCATTGTATCTATTGCGTATAGGTAGTCATTCAGTATAATTGGATACAAAAAAAAACACGGCAATTGGAATATTTATTTCTAAAAGAGATCTCCTTGAAAAGGAACGTTGTGTACTTATTCGCCTTTTTCTGTCACGAAGAATGATAAACAGAGATGGAGATATCGCACGCTTAATAATAAACCGGAATATCTCAAAAATTAAGGATGCCCACTTTTGTTAATAAAACGAACTAACTACGATTGAAGAATCTATAGGTACAATCCCGCCACGCGAAACAAACCAAAATGGCTGATTATTGGATCACCCGCCTCTTTTCTCCAAAAGCTCGCGACAATGCATTTCATGCGATAGAGAATCATTCAGTGATGCGGCGACCGTGATGTGAGATAGGTGTCGTTGTATTGTGACGACAATGGAGTAAGGTGAAATAATTCAGTTTATTTTCAAACGCAGGTGAGAATATTCTACTTCATTTTTAGGGTTCCGTAGTCAACAAGGCACCCTTATAGTTTCGCCATGTCCGTCTGTCTGTCCGTCTGTCCGCGGTTTAGCTCAAAAACTATATGTACTAGAAAGTTATAATTTGGCATGAGTATACACGTTAATGACGCCGAAAAAGTGGTGAAATAAAATTTTGAAAAAATATATTATTTAGGGTACTTCCCCTACATGTAAAGTGGGATGACAATTTCTTTTTCGTCCTTCCCACAGTGTGGTATATCCTTGGATAGGTCTTTCAAAAATATTAGGGGTTTGGGAAGACCGTTTTTTGATTAAGTAAACCGTTCGTGACTTATCAAGCTTTAAAGTATCAATTTTCGTTAGAGTCAAGTGTCCTCCCCCTCTATCAACTAAACGGTTGTAGTTAGAAATTCAAATGTCACGGCAGTAGTACCTATATATAACGAAGTTTAAAGGAAAACTATCACACATAAGTGGGCTTTACAAGTTTACGAGTAATAGTCGACCAATCAAATTTGACTCGAAAATTTCGAACAACTCCATAGAAATGTCGATAGATGGCACTAAGCGTCAGTTGTATCGCGCTAGTTTCATATTTAAATAAGTTTTATAAAAAAAAAACTTTTCTTTTGTTAGAAAGTTTCACCAAAGTTCATACCAAATTATGTTCCATAATGTTCAATCCTTACGTGCACACTTGCAAGATACTGTAAGCGATCCTCAAATAATGGCTTCAGATATCTACTTAGCAGTAGAAACGTGGAGCTGTTCTCAAGATTATTTTTACATAACTAACTAGCTGACCTGCCACGACTTCGTTCGCGTGGTATCCTACCCCTACCCAACCGATACCCTACCCCTATCCTACCCCTACCCTACCCTACCCCTACCCTACCCCTACCCTACCCTACCCCTACCCTACCCCTACCCTTACCCTACCCTACCCCTACCCTACCCCTACCCTACCCCTACCCTACCCCTACCCTAACCCTACCCTAACCCTACCCCTACCCCTAACCCTACCCTGCCCTACCCCTACCCTAACCCTACCCTACCCCTACCCTACCCCTACCCTACCCCTACCCTACCCCTACCCTACCCCTACCCTACCCCTACCCTACCCCTACCCTACCCCTACCCTACCCCTACCCTACCCTACCCTACCCCTACCCTACCCCTACCCTACCCCTACCCTACCCCTACCCTACCCCTACCCTACCCCTACCCTACCCCTACCCTACCCCTACCCTACCCCTACCCTACCCCTACCCTACGCCTACCCTACCCCTACCCTACCCCTACCCTACCCCTACCCTACACCTACCCTACCCCTACCCTAGTCCTTGGATAATATTTGGAGATTTTAATGAAAACTATCTCCGTAACGACAACACTGCAGTTTTCAAATTAATACGTGACGCTGGTTACCAGTCTTTATTACAACCACTTCCCTCTACACGCGGTGGTACTCAAATAGATCATATTTTTTCAAACTTCCTTTGTGAAGTTGGATTTTTAACCGACTTCTAAAAAAGGAGGAGGTTCTCAATTCAGATGTTTGTATTTTTTTTTTTTTTTTTTTTTTATGTTTGTCCACGCATAACTCCGTCGCTTGCCAACCGATTTAAAAAATTCTTTTTTTGTTGGAAAGGGTATACTTTCCAAATGGTCCCATGAAAATTTTATCGAAATCGGACGAGCCGTTTCTGAAAAATCAAAAAAAGTCGAAAAAAATAATTTACCTTGATGATCTTTTCGTTTACTCTGCATTGCGTTTTTTGTTCGCGCATAACTCCGTCATTTACGAATCGATTTGGAAAATTCACTGACCCACTAAAAAGCGCGAAAATAAAAACGTTTTTGCAAAAAATAAAACCGACTTCCCTATCAAAACACTACAAAGCCAAAAATAATTTTAATTTCGGAAGGCGAAGTGAAGAAAAAAAGAAAATTCAAAACCAATAACACCGACTACCGAAATTAAAATTATTTTTGGCTTTGTAGTGTTTTGATATGGAAGTCGGTTTTATTTTTTGCAAAAAAGGTTTTATAATTCCTTCTTCAATTACCATCGCCCTATGTGGGCCCGTTTTTAGAGTGAATTCAAATTAATATGTTTTTATTTATTTATTATTTTGCTATATAATATCAAACACAAAGCTCCCCCAGCAAACTACTTCCTCAATTTTATTTTTTTGTGACGATTGAGTAGTGTAGCTCTGTGTCCTGTATTTAAATTCAAAACACCGGCTATGACAATTTATTTTTATACAAATCTCTAAAAAAAATTAAAACTTTCCGTGCAAAATTGTCGGATCAGGTGAGGATTTGTATAGGAAGTTAAATTAGTTAGGTAGTCATGTTTGGCTTTTAGTTAGAGCATGGTACGAAACGATCAGTCAGCGAATACGACACGCATTTGGCTGTTATAAAAACTACGGAACCCTACACTGCGCGTGGCCCGACACGCACTTGACCGGTTTTTTTCTAAACTAGCATGTTTCGTTTTACTTCACTTTAGTTGAAAACGGTGTTATAATACAGCATGTACTATTTAGACTTGTTGAAGTTTATCATTAAATTATAATTGTATATATAAGAAAGATTGCATATTAGTGCGTTTTACTATAAAATTATTACTTTCATTCGAGAAGCAATTCATTTTATATCACTTTATTACCAAAACTATCGGTAGATTTAAATAATACTTGTGTTTATTTCGGATTACGTTTTAAATGATCCTAAAGCCTAAAAGTGCTCTAGCAATTGCTGCAGTTTATTATAAAATGTCCTTTCAATCTATTTTAAGTACCTATTAATAAAAATTATTAAATTTCTAATTTTATAGTTTTAATACTGAAGATGACGTCTGCAAATAGGGAATAGTGGTGCCAAAAACTTCTTATGATGAGTAATAATGCTGGATGTACTGATGCGGATAATTGTAAGACAGTCAAAATCAAAGTAAGTAAATAACGTCGTGTTTTCGTAGTTACAAGTGCAGTATCCCGACTGTAAATTTGCAAGTGAGTAAACGTAACTATCACGTTTGCGTTAAGATTTTTATTATTATAATACAGCATGTACTATTTAGACTTGTTGAAGTTTATCATTAAATTATAATTGTATATATAAGAAAGATTGCATATTAGTGCGTTTTACTATAAAATTATTACTTTCATTCGAGAATCAATTCATTTTATATCACTTTATTACCAAAACTATCGGTAGATTTAAATAATACTTGTGTTTATTTTGGATTACGTTTTAAATGATCCTAAAGCCTAAAAGTGCTCTAGCAATTGCTGCAGTTTATTATAAAATGTCCTTTCAATCTATTTTAAGTACCTATTAATAAAAAAGTATTCAATTTCTAATTCTATAGTTTTAATACTGAAGATGACGTCTGCAAATAGGGAATAGTGGTGCCAAAAACTTCTTATGATGAGTAATAATGCTGGATATACTGATGCGGATAATTGTAAGACAGTCAAAATAAAAGTAAGTAAATAACGTCGTGTTTCCGTAGTTACAAGTGCAGTATCCCGACTGTAAATTTGCAAGTGAGTAAACGTAACTATCGCGTTTGCGTTAAGATTTTTATTCTTACCCTTATATTTTAGCATTATGATATTCTCTTAGTCAAAGTTTAACGCAAACGAAATAGTTGCGCTTACTCTCCTGCAAACTTACACTCGGGGTACAGTATCCATAATACCTTTTTACGTCATATTCTTTGAATTAACTGAGGGTTTTACCTTTTTATTTAATGTATATTATTTATTTTAGAGTTTGTTCAATGAAACAGACGATAAAGTCCAGCACAGCATACACGAAGACAAGGTCTCCAGCTCACCATGCAGAAAGTCAAGGTCACCACGTATTACATCAAGATCAGAAAGATTCAGAAAGTCCAGGTCGCCAGCGCCACCATGCAGGAAGTCCAGGTCATCGTCAAGCAGTTTTTTTTTTTTATTAAATTTTTCTGCATTATTAAAATAGGCTTATAATTATATTTTACTCGCCAAACTTCGCAGTTTGTTGGCGAGAATCGCTCGTTCTTCCAGTTCTTCTTCAGACTCGTCTTCCTCGGACTCATCTTCGTCGGACTCATCTTCCTCAGGCTCATCTTTCTCAGGCTCATCTTCCCCAAGCTCTAATGTTAACTCACGTATACCCGAAAAACCGTCTCCGATACTGTGTAATGTTGACGAATGTGACAGTAATGAAATCATTGAAGATATTCCTCCACGCCTTATTAAAAAAAAAATACCAACGTAAGTAGCAACGTGTTATTGTTACAATAAACTGTTTTATTATTATAAGTACAATAATTTATTATAATTCACTTGTTTACTTATAATTTCAGAATGAAGAAAAATTGTCACACACGCCTGCAAATGCCATTACCAAGAACTTGCTAGTTTCATATTCTGATTGTTCTTCTCAAGATTCTGACGAGTGCGACCAACAGCTAGCTAACCAGAAACGTGTAGATGTTCCTAATGAAGAGGCTAATGACATTGAGACAATTGTGAATCTCTAATGTTAACTCACGTATACCCGAAAAACCGTCTCCGATACTGTGTAATGATGACGAATGTGACAGTAATGAAATCATTGAAGATATTCCTCCACGCCTTATTAAAAAAAAAATACCAACGTAAGTAGCAACGTGTTATTGTTACAATAAACTGTTTTATTATTATAAGTACAATAATTTATTATAATTCACTTGTTTACTTATAATTTCAGAATGAAGAAAAATTGTCACACACGCCTGCAAATGCCATTACCAAGAACTTGCTAGTTTCATATTCTGATTGTTCTTCTCAAGATTCTGACGAGTGCGACCAACAGCTAGCTAACCAGAAACGTGTAGATGTTCCTAATGAAGAGGCTAATGACATTGAGACAATTGTGAATCCGGAACAACAACACCTGGAAATTACAGTAAATATGTATTCAATAACATACAATAAATAATATAATAAGAGGAGGTTTCTCCGACCACTGTGCAACCATCTTTCACATGAAACTACCTAGTGACAGCAATAAAAAAGCTAACTGGTTCGCGAAAAAACGATTGTATAATACTCAAAACATAGACAAATTTAAACCTGAGTTAAGTAAGCAAAATTGGAATGAAATAATATCATCTAATAAAATATAAATGAAAACTACATTGCTTTTAATAATATATTAAGTAAAATTTTAAATGAATGTATTCCTTTGCAAAAGATAAAAATAAAAACAAAACATAAAAAGTACTGGCTTACTAAGGGTATTAAATTATCCTGTAAAAACAAAAGACTACTTAAAATTCTTTCTATGAAAACAAAAAATCCCACATTATTACAATATTATAAAAAATATGAATAGATCCTGAAGCAATCTGTAATAACTGCAAAAAAGCTACAATATATAAATAAAATAAAAAAATCAACAAATAAAGTAAAAGCTATGTGGAGCATAACAAATGAAAGAAAAATAAAATAATTAAACATAAAAAACTAAACATAAAACTACATAAAAATAATAATTTGATAACCGAACCTAAGCAAATTGCTAATATTTTCAATGATTTTTTTGCCTCCATTGGAGAGAAACCCTCATCGGCCAAAGGGGCCCCTGTGATGTGTCCCACAGAAAACACCATGTTTCTCACCCCTGTAGACGCTTGTGAAGTGAATAAAATAATAAAAAATCTAAAAAATAAAAAGAGCTACGGTATAGACGAATTTCCCCCTTTTCTACTTAAAAAATGTGCAGACGAGCTAACCCTAACATTCATTAAATTAATTAATCAATCTTTCGAAGAAGGAACTTTTCCACACCATCTTAAAAAAGCTTTGATAAAACCGATACATAAGAAAAATTCTAAAACCGATCCAAACAACTACCGGCCTATAGCGCTATTACCAACTGCTTCTAAAATTTTTGAGAAGGCTATGTGTGACCGTGTATACTCTTTTTGTGAAAAATATAAAATACTAGATGATAGCCAAAATGGCTTCCGTAAAAACAGGTCTACAACATTAGCAGTCTACAAATACGTACAAGAGGCTCTAACCATACCAACGACAAAAACTACGCCATAGGTATGCTACTCGATATGACCAAAGCTTATGATAAGGTAATATTTAAAATACTTCTAGACAAGTTATACGGGATAGGAATAAGGGGTAGAGCTCATGAATGGTTTGCTTCGTACCTAAAGGATAGAGAACAAATGGTAGAGATTGAATTTTTCGATATTAACAGCAATGAAATAATAAAAATAAGATCCGACAGTAAAGCAGTAAACGCGTCAATTCCCCAAGGTAGTGTAATAGGCTGCCTTTTGTCCCTTATATATATTAATGATCTACCTAAAATTATAAACGAACCATGTGTTTTGTTTGCAGATGACATCTCCCTACTCACCACATGCCAAAACGATAATAATATAAACACCAAATTAAACTCCCTTCTTTCTTCAGCCGTCAATTGGATGGAAAATCATAATCTAGAAATAAATTTTACCAAAACCAAAATAATTACTTTTCACCCCCACCAAAAATCCCCGTTAAAACTTAACTTCATGTTTAATGGCACAAAACTGGAACAAGTTAACGAATTTACTCTCCTCGGTCTGTCTATAGATACGCACATAAATTGGAAATCCCACATTCAGAAAATAAGAGCAAAATTATCAAAATTCGCATATGCTCTACGTGAAATTAAAAAAACTACCAACTTGCAAACTGCACTTGTCACTTACTACGCATATGCTCAAGCATGGCTCAGTTATGCGGTAATGCTATGGGGTGACAGCACAGAATCAACATCTATATTCACTTTACAAAAGAAATTAATTCGAATAATAGCAAATATCGAACCGACAGACAGCTGCAAACCATATACTTTCAAAAACACAAAATACTCACACTTGCCTGCTTATATATCTATGAATTATGTAAATTTGTCAGAATTCACCCAGATTTTTATACCACTTGCCAAGAAACACAAGAAAGATACAGTACACGACACAACAAAAACAAATTACACAAACCTCAATCCCGACTCAAAATGCACTCAACCAGCCCTTTAATTATGTCCATAAAAATGTACAATAATTTGCCAATGGATATAAGAGATATAAGCAAAACTAACATATTTCTTAATAAATTGAAGCTAGAAACCAAATCATATTACACAGTCAAAGAATTTTTAGATGATAAATATTTTGGTAAATAAAATTTTCAATAACATATATTACAAATATACAATTACAAACTATACACAATATACAAATTTGGTCTATTTTTGCAATTTTTATGTACATAGATTATTGCGTAATTATTAATTAATTTAAAATCAAAATATACAATATACATATTATTGTTTTATGACATTTGTAATCTGACATTGTTTTTTAATTCGTTTTTATTTAGTTTCTGACATTTTTCTGATTTGCCCTCGTGTCGCGTACAGGAGACTAAAGCTTTCGTTCATACGGGTGTGGACTACGCTGGTCCCATTAAAGTAACATTATGTAGACGCCGAGGTCAAAGAAGTCAGAAGGCTTACATATGTTTATTCATTTGTTTCTTTACCAAAGCAGTTCATATTGAGTTGGTTACCGACGTGTCTTCGGACACTTTTATTTCCGCTTTTAAAAGATTTATTTCTCGCAGAGGACCCGTCTCTTATTTATATTCCGACAACGGAACCAATTTTGTTGGAGCCAAGGCTCAGTTGCAAGAACTACTTGCTAACCGCTACCGCATAGAGTGGAAAATGATTCCACCCCACGCTCCCCACTTTGGAGGGCTGTGGGAATCAAATATTAAAGCTATTAAAATGCATTTTACCGTGTTATCGGTTCTCAACTCCTTACCTATGAGGAGCTTTCGACTGTTCTCACTGAAATTGAGACAGTTCTGAATTCCAGACCGCTTTGTGTCCTGAATGAGGATCCGTACCCAGAACCGCTTACTCCCGCTCATTTTATAATGGCTTCTCCGTTGACTTCGTTGCCTGTCATGAATGTTCCCGAAACGACAGAGTCTCTAACTTGCCGCAAAAAATTGCTTGACCAGATGATTTGTAGTTTCTGGAGGAAATGGCGCATAGAATATTTACATAATCTTCAAGTTAGACAAAAATGGTTGAATGCCGCAGACAATATTAAGATTGGTACAGTGGTTCTCATACATTAGGATGATGTCCCTCCTTTACGTTGGCCAATGGGTGTAATCACCGAAGTTTTTCCCGGCAAGGATGGGACAACCCGCGTTGCTATGGTAAAGACATGCAGTGGCTCTTTCAAGAGACCCGTTGTCAGACTATGTCCTTTACCTTCTCAATAACATCACCGCGTAATAAACCAAATTTAGCTGCAGTTAACATACTTAAAATATTTTCTTTTCTTAGTACGCTTTAATATATTATTATATTTCTCTCCTTTTGAGAATATTACATATCCTCAAAGCCGGGCAGGATGCTTGCGCAAGTTTTATTTAATTTATAATTTTCTACTATCATATATCCGAACGCATCTTACATATTAAAATACAGATTCCTATTTGACCGCGGTTTTTGAGCTGACCAATAACTCCTTCCCTCGTATCCAATTCCCACAAATGAGAGAAGAAATGTTCACCGCACGCGCCACTGATTGGCGCATTCATCGCCCGCCAATCACGGCACAGATGCTGTGATTCGAAAAAAAGGTATAATTACCCCCGCCATGTTGTGTCTCTGAGTCTTCGTCAAAAAACCGTCGTGAAGTTACCACGCCAAGACAAGTCCCCGCGCCGTGCCGAGATAATTAATCACTAATATATCTATAAATCTAAAACTATCAACTATTCGTGTTGGCCACACACGTGTGACGAAATAAAGATCAAAGTGAAAGTGTTCAGCAACTAAGAAGAAAGAGATTCAACCCACGTGCACCTTCTTCTCAAGCTAACCAGCTCAAGATATCCAAGTAAGTCCTTTTTCCTACCCCTGGTCGGCTCATTACTGTGTGGTCAATATTTCACCGCCAAAAATTGTATCCCCGCTAAGGTCCTTCGAGAAACTTCCGCACCAATTACAGTTTTATGTAAGACATTTTTGGATTCATTTATTTCTCAACTTCGACTGAAAACAAACTGTTTTAATTTTAAATTCCCAAAAGACCTTAATTGGAAACAAAATTGAAATCAAGAAAACGAACATAATTTCTCCGACATGGATCACAAAATAAATTTAATACGTACTGTAGTTGAAAAGTATCTAAATATAAGATTCCATCATATTTCAAAACTAGATACTACTATATCCATAAGTCGAGATACAAAAAGTCAGTACTACCGGAAACTAACGCAACACAAAGGTGTTTAAAATTTGTCTCTTTTATTTTTTATTAAAGGTACCTAACAGTAAAAAAGTGTTTTATTTATAAGAATTTCTTTTCCATGAATAATCATAATTATTCAATCAGAATTGGGATAAAAAGTTTTTAGTGGCAACATTTTTTTCTTTGCACACAGACGCATGGCAAGTGTTGCGACACGAGGTCACGCACACAACTCTGTACACGACGACGCTTCACTTATTTGAATGCTATTGTTGGCGTACGCTCCGTCTAGCTTTTTTATTTGGTCTGAGCACATGGAACGCTGAACGCCCATTCCGCAGCGTTACCCGAAACACTATAATTAGTCTATGGAATAGTGTGTAGCAAGTGTCATAGTGACACTATTGCGTCATATCTGTCACTGTCCACGGCAAACGCGCGCTTACAATAATATTCAAAAGTATTGTGTGTGTAGAAAGTAATTGTAGTGTTTTATTACAAAAAAGTGAACGGCTTTAAATAATAATTCAAGTTAATCCATGAAAAAATAATGGAATATTAATATTGTTACTAAAAAATAGTTTATATTGAGATGAGTACTCAATACTTACATACTTTTTATTTCAGATGGAATCTAGACTTCGTGCGAGTCCCGAACAATTTAGTTTGCTAATAGAATTTATGGAAAGGCAGGTTTTTTCCGAATACTTTTATTTATTCCAAATTTTATCCCTATTTCTAACTAGTATTGGACCAACTTGTGATTGTGGAATGCATAATGTAAACAACTTAACAATGGTGCACCTTAAGATATTGTTGTTCTTACATTTGTTATTCTTATAAAGATAAACTCGATTCCAAACCTTAATACTTGTTTCTTAGACAGGGTATTAGAACTTTAGTAGCAAACTTTATGTTTACTGGCTCTTATTCTCACTGTACACTAATCTTATGAATAATATTTTTAGCCATGGTGATCTTTTAAGGCCACAAGTTGGACTTCAAGGAAGGGTAAGGGGTGACTACCTGTGGCAAGAGTTAGCTGAAATTTTAAACTCAGTGGGTGGAAGTGGTGTTAACAAAACATCTGACAAATGGAAAAGGGTAATAAGATAGATATTAATATTAAGCAAAGTACGTACTGCTGTTGCATAGTACCTATGAAGATCATTTATTTCAATGTATTATTTTTTATTTCGTGCTACAGGTATGGTCTCACTGAAAAACTAAAACAAAAAAGAAAGCCTCCCTTATAAATCAGGACATTCATGGCACTGGTGGTGGGCCTGGTAGGGGAAAACTATTAAGTCGACTTGAGGAAAGGGTGTTACGTGTAATTGGGATCACCGCAATTACTGGAAATCAAGCCATACAAGAAGCAGGCTTTCAAGTAAGTGAACCCTTCATATATTAATGTTTTTTCTTGTTTTGCTGATTTTATAAAAAACTTGCATATTGCTGGTCAACAACGGGTTATATTTTTGTACTTAGGAACCATCTCAACCTCAAGTGAGCTATACAGCTGATACAGCAGAAAGGGTACCATCACCAGAAGAAATTGAGCTCTTGTCATTACCATCAGCTCTCCAGAAGATACACCCGTAACAGTGCCAGTAGATGTAACATCTGCAGCAGCACATCCTGTCAGTCCTGTGCCAGGCCCTTCAAATAGTAGAACTTTACAAGGAAGTCATTATTACAAAATTAGTATTGTAAAGGTAGTAGGATACCTACTACTAAATTGTTGAATAATTATTTAAACGAGTTATTGAAACTACCAACATTACTTAATAACATTATTAAATAACTACACTGCCACCATATTTTGTTAGTTTTCTCTCCATGTTAGATTTTCTATTATTCATCCGATAAACCACAAAATACAGAGGAGCTTTTATCTGTGTTCACAGAAAGGTCGCCGGTATCTGCCGGCCCTTCTACACCTCGTCGTTGCCGTCTCATACAGCGAAGACTGCGCCAAACACCATTTGACCGTGCCACCAGTGAATTTGTGACAATAGAAGAAAATCGGTTGCGTTTTGAAAGGGAGAGGGATGCGCGTCTACATGAGCTTGAAACTGAACGACTCAAAATAGAAGCACAACGTGTACAACTCGATAGAGAGCGAGTTCAAGTTGAAGCAGAGCGCGTTCGGGTCGAAGAAGTCCGCACCCGCGTAGAGGCAGGCCTATGTGACTACATCCAACAATTAAATTTAAAAATAACAGCCTTAGGCTGCGTTTCCACCAGAGATGTGCGAGGATGCGTAGCGAGGGATGTGTTTGTAAAGAACCAATAGAATCGCTTCATTTACCTCGCCTCGGTCAGCACAGCTCTGGTGGAAACGGCTCAGCGGAGCTAGATTTTTGCGCACACAAAACAAGCGAGGGATGTGTGCGGGGCATGTGTGCGAGGGATGTGTGCGAGAGATGTGTTGCAAGGAATGTGTGTTGAGAAGGATGTATTGCGAGGTTTGCGCATCCTCGCACCACACATTAATGCGCATTTTCACAGCTCTGCTACACATCCTCGCAGGCACATTTTCATCGCACAGCTTTGGTGGAAACACCCACACATTTTCACAGCACAGCTAGACATCCTCGCACGACACATTTCCATCGCACATCTCTGGTGGAAACGCACCCTTAATATCACTATTGGAGACTCATGATTTGAGACCAAATAAGTAACTATAATAATATAATATAACTACTACAACTACTAGTCTATCTGTCTGTCCATGCGTCCGTCCGTATGTCACAGCCATTTTATTCCGAAACTATTAAGACTATACACATGAAACTTGGTAGGTTGATGTATTCTGTGAACTATGAATTACTAAATACCTATAGTAATCAGAACTATGAATCTCTCATCAACACACTGACAAATATGTATCAGGGGCATATGTACGTACATTTACTATCACCAACCCAAATGCAAAGTGAATTAAACAGAGTAGCTCAGCTACTACCTCGCGGTGTTACGCTTCCTGATGTCCGAAATAACGTCAGAGACATCTACAGACTATTCAGAATACATGCACGCATTACAAAACATTACCTATTGATGGAAATAAAAGTACCTATATTAAGTGATACTCTATACGAGCTAAATCAAGTAATAAGCATTCCTCAACGTATTGATAGTAATCGGGTAATGTACGTGATCCCCAACTCTGCATTAATAGCATTTAACGCCAACCACTATTTATTTATACCTCTAGAACAATATGATATTCACAACTGCCAAAAATTACATGACCGAACTCTAATGTGCAAAATAAACCAACCTATATACAACACTGGAAATCGGCACAAATCTATTTGCGATGTACAGCTGATTCGAGACAACGAAGAACACAGCACTTTTTGTCATACGGAAATAAAACTATGCGCCGACAAATGGGTTAAATTACATAAACAAAACACCCGGTTTTATTATTTTTGTGGCACGTGCGAACTATAATAAAATTAGCGTGTGGCACACAAATGTCATCGGAGACGTTACGTCACTCGGGTTTGATTACGCTCAAACAAGGATGCACCTTGGAAGGCTACTCATTCACACTGCATGCATATATGGAATAGAAAAACCCACGATCTCACCGATCAACAGTATTATCAACACCTCAATCCGTAACTTAACACTTCACCTTAAAACATAAGAAGAAACATTCAAGAAGATTAACAACCAATTACTCTCCCTTAAAGAACAATCGAACCTAGAAACCTTATCCTCCCATGATTTCCACCACTACACAGCAATGTATATGATCGTTGCGATTAGCCTTGCACTGCTAGTAACAACGTTGTACCTATGGCGAAAGATATTAACCCTAAGACAGGGGGAGGGCTTGCGACACGCAAGAAGCAGAAGAAGAGAAGGACAACACGACATCGAGGACGCTGACAGCAAGATGGAAAAACGGGACGCTAAAGTGCATAAAGTGTCGTGCCAACCCTACTTTAAGTGAAGTGAAATTTGACAGTGAAAAACACAGTGATAATTGTAATAATATATAATTATGGTGACATTCTATTTTGATTTTAATCGTTTTTACATTAGTGATATGTATATTCTTTTTACATTGTTCATTTTTTTTTCTTACTTTAAGGTTTGTTTTTATTTACATGTTTACATTTGATTTTGATTTTGATTTACGGTTTGTTTTATCCTTAGTTGTGGCAATATGTATGGTGCACGTACATGAATTTTCAAAATATTGCATTTATTTCGAAATATTGGATTGTTTTGAACCCGACCTACATTTGACAGCTAGTACATTGACACTTTTACATTATGCTATGCATCTTTTTACAAGGTTACTTTTATATAATTTTACTTTTAATAATTAGTGTTCAATTAGACGTGGTTTGGGTCGGACTACTTACATTTTCATTTCGTCTCATCCCGTTGTTCACTCATTGACATTTGACATCCATTTATGCTAGGGATTCACCCTACAGTGACTGACGAAAAAGAATCGAACGTAAGGAGAACCCGAAACACTAACTGACTATGTACTAAATGAACAAACAGGATTTTACTGCAGGATTGGTAAAATTGTTACCTATAATTTTATACTGCACCAAATTGGAATTTGGTTTTGTCTAATGCGCTGCTTGAATTAACAATAGACTTTTACATCGATATCACGCAAAAAAAATCTTGAAAAGTGGCATACTTAGATGGAGGTGGATTCTACTCATAGTGCAATAGAATATTAAGTTAGATAGAACGATATCTACCTACCATCTCACGATGGATCTTTGTCAAAAGAAGCTCATCGTCAGCAGCCGTACCTACTCGTAATCGTAGAAGATGTCATTGCCGGGATTATTTTCAATTAATCTCTGCTATGACTTCTACGATTACATCCAACATCTCACGTAGGTACGACTCAATTCGTCCAGGCAGAGTTGCCAATGATCTAGTTATGACTTCTAGACTTAAAGAGTTCTACTTTATGAACCTAAAGGCGTAATAAAATACAAAGTTAACCAGGAGAATGAGTTTGCACTTTTACCTGGGAGACGTCAAGCAAGAAGCTATTTGCCCAGGCCAGAGCTTTTTTTTTAAAACTAGCAATGTGGCTAGAATTCACATTACTGGCAATCTTGTTAACTCCTCTAACTAAGCTAAATATGCTCGTGTCTGGTGTGGGCTCACGGCAATAGTGTAATGGGTAAAGTTCGAACCCGCGACCATTCGATCACAAGTCCGACACCTAAGCCATTAGACTATTGACGCTTCAAACTATCACAATATCACAGCCAATATCACAGGTAAAATGGAATTATTTAAAAGAACTAGCACTAGGAACTACGTGTTACTTGATTGTCATAGCTGTTACGATGGTATACGGGTACCTATATACCGCATAAATAAGAACTAATGATTTATTTGTTGAGAAGATTAGTGTAACTGAAGTTTACGAGATTATATTTTGTTTTAGCATAGATGTTATACTTTTGAACAGAAGTTTACAAAATATCTTAGACGAGAAGGTTTCGAAATTTGTTTTCTTTATAAATATTTTATATTTTTACCGAATTTTTCTAGTAAATTCTATTAATATATTCTTGACTCATTAGACAGCTAAAAGACCACGAATTATTATTAAGTATAAGATAAGGATAAATTTTAATTAAACACAGTGTTTATAGTTTAAGACTCGTGCTTTACTAAAAAAAGAGACTTAATCTTCTTATCATAACATAGTATAAAGCAAAGTCGCTTATCTGTGTCTGTCCCTATGTATGCTTAAATCTTTAAAACTACGCAACGGATTTTGATGCAATTTCTTTCAATAGAAAGAGTGATTCAATAGGAAGGTTTCTAAGTATATAACATGCATAATATAGTAGAGGAACACTGTAGATTTTTGAAGTTTCTAATGTGATGTCGCAAATAAACACATTTTTTTGCGAACTTTACAAGGAAGTCATTATTACAAAATTAGTATTGTAAAGGTAGTAGGATACCTACTACTAAATTGTTGAATAATTATTTAAACGAGTTATTGAAACTACCAACATTACTTAATAACATTATTAAATAACTACACTGCAACCATATTTTGTTAGTTTTCTCTCCATGTTAGATTTTCTATTATTCATCCGATAAACCACAAAATACAGAGGAGCTTTTATCTGTGTTCACAGAAAGGTCGCCGGTATCTGCCGGCCCTTCTACACCTCGTCGTTGCCGTCTCATACAGCGAAGACTGCGCCAAACACCATTTGACCGTGCCACCAGTGAATTTGTGACAATAGAAGAAAATCGGTTGCGTTTTGAAAGGGAGAGGGATGCGCGTCTACATGAGCTTGAAACTGAACGACTCAAAATAGAAGCACAACGTGTACAACTCGATAGAGAGCGAGTTCAAGTTGAAGCAGAGCGCGTTCGGGTCGAAGAAGTCCGCACCCGCGTAGAGGCAGGCCTATGTGACTACATCCAACAATTAAATTTAAAAATAACAGCCTTAGGCTGCGTTTCCACCAGAGATGTGCGAGGATGCGTAGCGAGGGATGTGTTTGTAAAGAACCAATAGAATCGCTTCATTTACCTCGCCTCGGTCAGCACAGCTCTGGTGGAAACGGCTCAGCGGAGCTAGATTTTTGCGCACACAAAACAAGCGAGGGATGTGTGCGGGGCATGTGTGCGAGGGATGTGTGCGAGAGATGTGTTGCAAGGAATGTGTGTTGAGAAGGATGTATTGCGAGGTTTGCGCATCCTCGCACCACACATTAATGCGCATTTTCACAGCTCTGCTACACATCCTCGCAGGCACATTTTCATCGCACAGCTTTGGTGGAAACACCCACACATTTTCACAGCACAGCTAGACATCCTCGCACGACACATTTCCATCGCACATCTCTGGTGGAAACGCACCCTTAATATCACTATTGGAGACTCATGATTTGAGACCAAATAAGTAACTATAATAATATAATATAACTACTACAACTACTAGTCTATCTGTCTGTCCATGCGTCCGTCCGTATGTCACAGCCATTTTATTCCGAAACTATTAAGACTATACACATGAAACTTGGTAGGTTGATGTATTCTGTGAACTATGAATTACTAAATACCTATAGTAATCAGAACTATGAATCTCTCATCAACACACTGACAAATATGTATCAGGGGCATATGTACGTACATTTACTATCACCAACCCAAATGCAAAGTGAATTAAACAGAGTAGCTCAGCTACTACCTCGCGGTGTTACGCTTCCTGATGTCCGAAATAACGTCAGAGACATCTACAGACTATTCAGAATACATGCACGCATTACAAAACATTACCTATTGATGGAAATAAAAGTACCTATATTAAGTGATACTCTATACGAGCTAAATCAAGTAATAAGCATTCCTCAACGTATTGATAGTAATCGGGTAATGTACGTGATCCCCAACTCTGCATTAATAGCATTTAACGCCAACCACTATTTATTTATACCTCTAGAACAATATGATATTCACAACTGCCAAAAATTACATGACCGAACTCTAATGTGCAAAATAAACCAACCTATATACAACACTGGAAATCGGCACAAATCTATTTGCGATGTACAGCTGATTCGAGACAACGAAGAACACAGCACTTTTTGTCATACGGAAATAAAACTATGCGCCGACAAATGGGTTAAATTACATAAACAAAACACCCGGTTTTATTATTTTTGTGGCACGTGCGAACTATAATAAAATTAGCGTGTGGCACACAAATGTCATCGGAGACGTTACGTCACTCGGGTTTGATTACGCTCTAACAAGGATGCACCTTGGAAGGCTACTCATTCACACTGCATGCATATATGGAATAGAAAAACCCACGATCTCACCGATCAACAGTATTATCAACACCTCAATCCGTAACTTAACACTTCACCTTAAAACATAAGAAGAAACATTCAAGAAGATTAACAACCAATTACTCTCCCTTAAAGAACAATCGAACCTAGAAACCTTATCCTCCCATGATTTCCACCACTACACAGCAATGTATATGATCGTTGCGATTAGCCTTGCACTGCTAGTAACAACGTTGTACCTATGGCGAAAGATATTAACCCTAAGACAGGGGGAGGGCTTGCGACACGCAAGAAGCAGAAGAAGAGAAGGACAACACGACATCGAGGACGCTGACAGCAAGATGGAAAAACGGGACGCTAAAGTGCATAAAGTGTCGTGCCAACCCTACTTTAAGTGAAGTGAAATTTGACAGTGAAAAACACAGTGATAATTGTAATAATATATAATTATGGTGACATTCTATTTTGATTTTAATCGTTTTTACATTAGTGATATGTATATTCTTTTTACATTGTTCATTTTTTTTTCTTACTTTAAGGTTTGTTTTTATTTACATGTTTACATTTGATTTTGATTTTGATTTACGGTTTGTTTTATCCTTAGTTGTGGCAATATGTATGGTGCACGTACATGAATTTTCAAAATATTGCATTTATTTCGAAATATTGGATTGTTTTGAACCCGACCTACATTTGACAGCTAGTACATTGACACTTTTACATTATGCTATGCATCTTTTTACAAGGTTACTTTTATATAATTTTACTTTTAATAATTAGTGTTCAATTAGACGTGGTTTGTGTCGGACTACTTACATTTTCATTTCGTCTCATCCCGTTGTTCACTCATTGACATTTGACATCCATTTATGCTAGGGATTCACCCTACAGTGACTGACGAAAAAGAATCGAACGTAAGGAGAACCCGAAACACTAACTGACTATGTACTAAATGAACAAACAGGATTTTACTGCAGGATTGGTAAAATTGTTACCTATAATTTTATACTGCACCAAATCGGAATTTGGTTTTGTCTAATGCGCTGCTTGAATTAACAATAGACTTTTACATCGATATCACGCAAAAAAAATCTTGAAAAGTGGCATACTTAGATGGAGGTGGATTCTACTCATAGTGCAATAGAATATTAAGTTAGATAGAACGATATCTACCTACCATCTCACGATGGATCTTTGTCAAAAGAAGCTCATCGTCAGCAGCCGTACCTACTCGTAATCGTAGAAGATGTCATTGCCGGGATTATTTTCAATTAATCTCTGCTATGACTTCTACGATTACATCCAACATCTCACGTAGGTACGACTCAATTCGTCCAGGCAGAGTTGCCAACGATCTAGTTATGACTTCTAGACTTAAAGAGTTCTACTTTATGAACCTAAAGGCGTAATAAAATACAAAGTTAACCAGGAGAATGAGTTTGCACTTTTACCTGGGAGACGTCAAGCAAGAAGCTATTTGCCCAGGCCAGAGCTTTTTTTTTAAAACTAGCAATGTGGCTAGAATTCACATTACTGGCAATCTTGTTAACTCCTCTAACTAAGCTAAATATGCTCGTGTCTGGTGTGGGCTCACGGCAATAGTGTAATGGGTAAAGTTCGAACCCGCGACCATTCGATCACAAGTCCGACACCTAAGCCATTAGACTATTGACGCTTCAAACTATCACAATATCACAGCCAATATCACAGGTAAAATGGAATTATTTAAAAGAACTAGCACTAGGAACTACGTGTTACTTGATTGTCATAGCTGTTACGATGGTATACGGGTACCTATATACCGCATAAATAAGAACTAATGATTTATTTGTTGAGAAGATTAGTGTAACTGAAGTTTACGAGATTATATTTTGTTTTAGCATAGATGTTATACTTTTGAACAGAAGTTTACAAAATATCTTAGACGAGAAGGTTTCGAAATTTGTTTTCTTTATAAATATTTTATATTTTTACCGAATTTTTCTAGTAAATTCTATTAATATATTCTTGACTCATTAGACAGCTAAAAGACCACGAATTATTATTAAGTATAAGATAAGGATAAATTTTAATTAAACACAGTGTTTATAGTTTAAGACTCGTGCTTTACTAAAAAAAGAGACTTAATCTTCTTATCATAACATAGTATAAAGCAAAGTCGCTTATCTGTGTCTGTCCCTATGTATGCTTAAATCTTTAAAACTACGCAACGGATTTTGATGCAATTTCTTTCAATAGAAAGAGTGATTCAATAGGAAGGTTTCTAAGTATATAACATGCATAATATAGTAGAGGAACACTGTAGATTTTTGAAGTTTCTAATGTGATGTCGCAAATAAACACATTTTTTTGCGAACTTTACAAGGAAGTCATTATTACAAAATTAGTATTGTAAAGGTAGTAGGATACCTACTACTAAATTGTTGAATAATTATTTAAACGAGTTATTGAAACTACCAACATTACTTAATAACATTATTAAATAACTACACTGCCACCATATTTTGTTAGTTTTCTCTCCATGTTAGATTTTCTATTATTCATCCGATAAACCACAAAATACAGAGGAGCTTTTATCTGTGTTCACAGAAAGGTCGCCGGTATCTGCCGGCCCTTCTACACCTCGTCGTTGCCGTCTCATACAGCGAAGACTGCGCCAAACACCATTTGACCGTGCCACCAGTGAATTTGTGACAATAGAAGAAAATCGGTTGCGTTTTGAAAGGGAGAGGGATGCGCGTCTACATGAGCTTGAAACTGAACGACTCAAAATAGAAGCACAACGTGTACAACTCGATAGAGAGCGAGTTCAAGTTGAAGCAGAGCGCGTTCGGGTCGAAGAAGTCCGCACCCGCGTAGAGGCAGGCCTATGTGACTACATCCAACAATTAAATTTAAAAATAACAGCCTTAGGCTGCGTTTCCACCCGGCGGCCGAACTGGCGATGCGAGGGGTTGCGATAGTCGTAGAAAGGATCCGGCAACTGGGACTCGAGGTGGCTTTGCACAAGTCCGAGGCCATGTGTTTTCATGGCCGTCGGAACGCGCCACCTTCGGGTTCCCAAGTAACGGTGGGAGGGGTTCACATCGGCGTCGAGACGACGATGAAGTACCTGGGACTTGTCCTCGACAGCCGGTGGAACTTCGTCGAACATTTCCGACGTTTGGCTCCAAGACTGGACCGGGCGGGGGCTGCACTCAAGCGGCTCCTACCAAATCTAGGGGGGCCAAACGCCTCCTGCCGGAGGCTATACGCGGAGATTGTGCGGTCCATGGCCCTCTATGGGGCCCCTGTGTGGGCGCTGAATCTACAGCGGCGACCAGCTCGCCAGCTGGTCGCGTCTCAGAGGGTCATGGCTATCCGGATGATCCGGGGATACCGCACGATCTCTGGGGAGGCGGCGAACCTCCTTGCCGGATTGCTGCCGTGGGATCTGGAGGCGGTAGCCCTCGCGCGCGTGCACAATTGGCGCGCGGAGGTGCTAAGCCGGGGTGAAACTCCGCTACCGCGGCAAGTCGCGGCTCAGCGGATAGAACTCCGGCGCGATCTCACGGCAGTATGGAAAGAGCGGCTGTCGCAACCGAAGGCTGGGCACGCCGCAATCGCGGCGATAAGTCCCCTCTTTGAGGAGTGGCTGGAGAGAGGCCACGGCGTCCTCACCTTCCGCCTGACGCAGGTGCTGACCGGACATGGTTGTTTTGGTAGGTACCTGTTTCGGATTCAGCGGGAGGACACGCCCGGGTGTCGTCATTGTGAGGACCACCTGGAGGACACGGTGGAGCATACGGTCGAGGTATGCCCTGCTTGGGCGGAGCACCGCCGTGTCCTCGTAGAGGCGGTCGGCGGCGGCGACCTCTCGCGCCCTGCTCTGGTTCAGACCATGGTGCGGAGCGAGAGGGAATGGGATGCGGTCGCCTCCTTCTGCGAAGCAGTCATGCTAGCGAAGGAGGAGGCCGAACGCGCGAGGGAGAGGCAACTCTCTTCCTCGCGCCCCAGCCGTCGTGGTAGACGCCCCGGGCGTCGGGGATCGCGAGCCAATTTCCGGCCACCGTAGGCGCGGGCTTGCGGACGGCGAGCAGGGGTAGCTCACCGTCCGGCAAAGACCAGGCCCGGGTCGGCGGCGCGTCGTGTTCCACGTGCGCCTCAAGGAGCCGTCAGCATTGGTGACGGGGCCTCATAAAGCCATAGCCTGCCGGGGTCGCGGAAATATAGTAAAAAGATACCGCGGCTCCGGAACTTACGGGCAGCTGAAGGGACAGGGTGGGTTTTTAGTCAGTAGAAGTCTGACACTCCCTCCCGCTTAACCCAGAGCGGGAGAAGTTATTCGATGATTTTCCCACCCAGAAAAAAAAAAAAAAAAAAAAAAAAAAAAAAAAAAAAAAAAAAGGCTGCGTTTCCACCAGAGATGTGCGAGGATGCGTAGCGAGGGATGTGTTTGTAAAGAACCAATAGAATCGCTTCATTTACCTCGCCTCGGTCAGCACAGCTCTGGTGGAAACGGCTCAGCGGAGCTAGATTTTTGCGCACACAAAACAAGCGAGGGATGTGTGCGGGGCATGTGTGCGAGGGATGTGTGCGAGAGATGTGTTGCAAGGAATGTGTGTTGAGAAGGATGTATTGCGAGGTTTGCGCATCCTCGCACCACACATTAATGCGCATTTTCACAGCTCTGCTACACATCCTCGCAGGCACATTTTCATCGCACAGCTTTGGTGGAAACACCCACACATTTTCACAGCACAGCTAGACATCCTCGCACGACACATTTCCATCGCACATCTCTGGTGGAAACGCACCCTTAATATCACTATTGGAGACTCATGATTTGAGACCAAATAAGTAACTATAATAATATAATATAACTACTACAACTACTAGTCTATCTGTCTGTCCATGCGTCCGTCCGTATGTCACAGCCATTTTATTCCGAAACTATTAAGACTATACACATGAAACTTGGTAGGTTGATGTATTCTGTGAACTATGAATTACTAAATACCTATAGTAATCAGAACTATGAATCTCTCATCAACACACTGACAAATATGTATCAGGGGCATATGTACGTACATTTACTATCACCAACCCAAATGCAAAGTGAATTAAACAGAGTAGCTCAGCTACTACCTCGCGGTGTTACGCTTCCTGATGTCCGAAATAACGTCAGAGACATCTACAGACTATTCAGAATACATGCACGCATTACAAAACATTACCTATTGATGGAAATAAAAGTACCTATATTAAGTGATACTCTATACGAGCTAAATCAAGTAATAAGCATTCCTCAACGTATTGATAGTAATCGGGTAATGTACGTGATCCCCAACTCTGCATTAATAGCATTTAACGCCAACCACTATTTATTTATACCTCTAGAACAATATGATATTCACAACTGCCAAAAATTACATGACCGAACTCTAATGTGCAAAATAAACCAACCTATATACAACACTGGAAATCGGCACAAATCTATTTGCGATGTACAGCTGATTCGAGACAACGAAGAACACAGCACTTTTTGTCATACGGAAATAAAACTATGCGCCGACAAATGGGTTAAATTACATAAACAAAACACCCGGTTTTATTATTTTTGTGGCACGTGCGAACTATAATAAAATTAGCGTGTGGCACACAAATGTCATCGGAGACGTTACGTCACTCGGGTTTGATTACGCTCAAACAAGGATGCACCTTGGAAGGCTACTCATTCACACTGCATGCATATATGGAATAGAAAAACCCACGATCTCACCGATCAACAGTATTATCAACACCTCAATCCGTAACTTAACACTTCACCTTAAAACATAAGAAGAAACATTCAAGAAGATTAACAACCAATTACTCTCCCTTAAAGAACAATCGAACCTAGAAACCTTATCCTCCCATGATTTCCACCACTACACAGCAATGTATATGATCGTTGCGATTAGCCTTGCACTGCTAGTAACAACGTTGTACCTATGGCGAAAGATATTAACCCTAAGACAGGGGGAGGGCTTGCGACACGCAAGAAGCAGAAGAAGAGAAGGACAACACGACATCGAGGACGCTGACAGCAAGATGGAAAAACGGGACGCTAAAGTGCATAAAGTGTCGTGCCAACCCTACTTTAAGTGAAGTGAAATTTGACAGTGAAAAACACAGTGATAATTGTAATAATATATAATTATGGTGACATTCTATTTTGATTTTAATCGTTTTTACATTAGTGATATGTATATTCTTTTTACATTGTTCATTTTTTTTTCTTACTTTAAGGTTTGTTTTTATTTACATGTTTACATTTGATTTTGATTTTGATTTACGGTTTGTTTTATCCTTAGTTGTGGCAATATGTATGGTGCACGTACATGAATTTTCAAAATATTGCATTTATTTCGAAATATTGGATTGTTTTGAACCCGACCTACATTTGACAGCTAGTACATTGACACTTTTACATTATGCTATGCATCTTTTTACAAGGTTACTTTTATATAATTTTACTTTTGATAATTAGTGTTCAATTAGACGTGGTTTGGGTCGGACTACTTACATTTTCATTTCGTCTCATCCCGTTGTTCACTCATTGACATTTGACATCCATTTATGCTAGGGATTCACCCTACAGTGACTGACGAAAAAGAATCGAACGTAAGGAGAACCCGAAACACTAACTGACTATGTACTAAATGAACAAACAGGATTTTACTGCAGGATTGGTAAAATTGTTACCTATAATTTTATACTGCACCAAATCGGAATTTGGTTTTGTCTAATGCGCTGCTTGAATTAACAATAGACTTTTACATCGATATCACGCAAAAAAAATCTTGAAAAGTGGCATACTTAGATGGAGGTGGATTCTACTCATAGTGCAATAGAATATTAAGTTAGATAGAACGATATCTACCTACCATCTCACGATGGATCTTTGTCAAAAGAAGCTCATCGTCAGCAGCCGTACCTACTCGTAATCGTAGAAGATGTCATTGCCGGGATTATTTTCAATTAATCTCTGCTATGACTTCTACGATTACATCCAACATCTCACGTAGGTACGACTCAATTCGTCCAGGCAGAGTTGCCAACGATCTAGTTATGACTTCTAGACTTAAAGAGTTCTACTTTATGAACCTAAAGGCGTAATAAAATACAAAGTTAACCAGGAGAATGAGTTTGCACTTTTACCTGGGAGACGTCAAGCAAGAAGCTATTTGCCCAGGCCAGAGCTTTTTTTTTAAAACTAGCAATGTGGCTAGAATTCACATTACTGGCAATCTTGTTAACTCCTCTAACTAAGCTAAATATGCTCGTGTCTGGTGTGGGCTCACGGCAATAGTGTAATGGGTAAAGTTCGAACCCGCGACCATTCGATCACAAGTCCGACACCTAAGCCATTAGACTATTGACGCTTCAAACTATCACAATATCACAGCCAATATCACAGGTAAAATGGAATTATTTAAAAGAACTAGCACTAGGAACTACGTGTTACTTGATTGTCATAGCTGTTACGATGGTATACGGGTACCTATATACCGCATAAATAAGAACTAATGATTTATTTGTTGAGAAGATTAGTGTAACTGAAGTTTACGAGATTATATTTTGTTTTAGCATAGATGTTATACTTTTGAACAGAAGTTTACAAAATATCTTAGACGAGAAGGTTTCGAAATTTGTTTTCTTTATAAATATTTTATATTTTTACCGAATTTTTCTAGTAAATTCTATTAATATATTCTTGACTCATTAGACAGCTAAAAGACCACGAATTATTATTAAGTATAAGATAAGGATAAATTTTAATTAAACACAGTGTTTATAGTTTAAGACTCGTGCTTTACTAAAAAAAGAGACTTAATCTTCTTATCATAACATAGTATAAAGCAAAGTCGCTTATCTGTGTCTGTCCCTATGTATGCTTAAATCTTTAAAACTACGCAACGGATTTTGATGCAATTTCTTTCAATAGAAAGAGTGATTCAATAGGAAGGTTTCTAAGTATATAACATGCATAATATAGTAGAGGAACACTGTAGATTTTTGAAGTTTCTAATGTGATGTCGCAAATAAACACATTTTTTTGCGCTTGCTTTGCAAACGCTGGCTGAACCCTACGAAATAGATCAAAATAATGTACTACAGTATTGTACACCTTAAAAAGGTCAACAAAAATGTCCTCAATGGCATCTGTCTATCTCTTATAGATAACCCACAACAACCATTTTTTATCCTTTACTTTTTACGAGAAATACGAGCATATTTTACGAAGCGATTCTAAGCAATACAGCATTAATCCTTATCCAATTAAGTACCATAGATACATTGTGCATTTTTCAACATTCGATAAGGTAAATGATTTATTTAATAATTTAGATCAGTTTAATGTTTCTGTCTCTTTAAGTTGTAACCCGGAACATTGCTCCAAATACATACCAACAGCTACCAACTACCTAAAAATTTTACAACAAAATATACGCAGTATCAATTGTAACTTTAATGAACTTTCAGTACTTCTATCTAGATTTTGCTTCAAATGTGACGTTATAGTATTGTCAGAGTGCTGGCTCCGTCAGGTATCTGAGCTTCCTGTTGTAAATGGATATAACTCCTATAAAACGAACAGGACTTCTAATCAAAATGATGGAGTGGTGGTCATGATCAGTAACGAACATAATTACACAATAGAAGAACCGCCTCTTTTAGAGTGCAACTGTTTGCTAATTAAATTTGGAACTGATATTGTTATTGTGGCAATATACAGGTCACCATCTTTTAGAAATTTGGATATTTTTCTGCAATCACTCCATAACATCCTAGAGCAATTGCAATCATTTCAAAATATAATAATTGTGGGTGATATTAATTTGAATATATTAAATACTGACTCTAATGTTTCGACATATCTAGATATTACTTCATTTCACGGTCTACTACCTGCACATAACCTACCTACTAGAGGAAATAGTTGTCTGGATCATGTTTTAGTCAAGAGCAAGTTGCAGTCCTATACATTTAACCTTCACACCTCAATAACTGATCATGACTCTATTCTATTTTGTCTCAAGCAAGTGGGATCAAAAAAACCCTTAAATAGTAGAGAAGTCAGGAAGATGAATTGGACTGGGATTATCACTGACTGCTCAAAATTGGATTTTAGTCAAGTTTATGCTGAAAATGATGTAAATCTGGCAACCAATAAGTTTATAGAATTATTGTCTAATTTATTACAACAACATATGTCGATCATGAGGCTGCCACGTAATAAAAGTACCTTAAAACCCTGAATTACACCAGGACTGCTAAGATGCATTAAAAATAGGGATAATATGCATATTAAAAGTAAAAAAGAACCATCAAATGAAATCTTTAGTATAACATATAAACGTTATAGGAACTATTGTAATAACCTTCTTAAAAAAATAAAACAACAATACGAAAGAAACCAACTAAATATGTCCATCTAAATAACTCCAAATTGTTATGGGACTCTATTAAAACTATAACAAATTTTAATAAAAACCGTGAATCTCCTGATGAACTACTACATATAGAACAAAACCCTCGATCATCTATTAATAAGGTAAATACCTTCTTTTCCACAGTAGGAAAGGTACTAGCTCAACGAATACCTCCGAATGTTCCACCCTTCAAAAACTCCTCAGTAATTAAAAACTTCTCCCCAGACAACTCTCTCGTACTACTCAAAGTGGATAACAACGAAGTAAAAACTGCAATCCTAAATTTAAAGAGTGAATGCTCACCTGGATGGGACACAATCTCATCTAAGCTATTGCAAAATGTTGTGGACTCGGTGGCTCCCGTTATCACTGATCTCATAAATCGTTGCTTTGATGCCGGTGTATTTCCTAAAGCACTAAAAAAATCTATTGTCATTCCCATATATAAGGCATTGCAAATGCCCAAAAATACAGGCTGTGTCAACAACTATAGGCCCATCTCTATCCTTTCTTCACTGTCAAAAGTTTTCGAGCGTACTATCAATCATAGGCTAATAAAATTCTTAGAGTCAAATAAAATTCTTGCTGAAACACAATATGGATTCAGAGCACGCAGATCCACTGATGAGGCTGTTCACATTTTTTCTGATTTCGTTGTAAGAAATGTAGACGAAAACAAAAAATGCCTAACGATCTTTCTTGATCTTGCCAAAGCTTTTGACACAGTCTCTATCCCCACCCTAATTCTTAAATTAAATGACATGGGAGTACGGGGAAAAGAATTACAATTAATGTCTAGCTATTTATCCGACCGTACTCAGCGTGTTAGAATCGGGTACCTCTTGAGTGATGAACTTCCTATCGAGCATGGAGTCCCTCAGGGAAGTATTCTTGGCCCCTCTTTGTTTCTGTGTTACATAAATGAGCTATGTCAACTTAATCTTGAAAACTGCAAAATAATATCTTACGCAGATGACACAACTCTTACTTTCAAGGGCGATTCTTGGAATGAAGTATATTCATTAGCTCAATCCGGTCTAAACATGATCTGCCACTGGCTCGCTGCAAACTCACTCACACTTAACGCAGGTAAAACAAAATATATTCCATTTGCAATCAGGAGCTCAGAAACCTTCTTTCAAGATAAACCTACACTATATGTTCATCAGTGTTCATTTCCTCCTATAAATCGATGCAGCTGCTCAACTATTCAGCCGACACAAAGTGTTCGCTATTTGGGTATAATCATTGATAAAGGACTGTCTTTTGATGAGCACATTCAAAACTTATGTAAAAGAGTAAGGAAACTCACTTATAATTTCAAACAGCTTAGACAGGTTGCTGATGGTGAAACACTTCGAATGGTGTATTTTGCCCTTGTTCAATCTATACTGACATATTGTGTAACAACTTGGGGTGGTGCCGGAAAAACAAAAATGTTAGAAATAGAAAGAGCCCAAAGGCTGATTCTAAAAGTTGGACTCTCTAAACCTCGAGTCTTCCCCACTGCTACACTGTATCAGGAAGCTGAGGTCTTAAATGTAAGACAAATTTACATCCTTTTTACTATCTTGCGACAACACTCAGATCCATCCTCTTTCAATATTTCGAAATTAGCCACGAGGAGGCAGTATGCAATTTGTAGCACCTTTAAATCCAAGAAAAGATTTGCCCAAAAATTTTATACTTTCCGGGGACCTGAACTCTACAATAAAGCAAATAAAGAAGTGGGAATTTTTAATCATAATAAAACCAAATGTAAATTAGTATTAACAAACTGGCTACTAAAAATTAACTATACAAAAACTGAAGAGCTACTTGAAATAAAAAAGTAATGGGAATTAACAGACACGCACTCACACATACAAGTGTATACACATCCCGACAAGCACACACGCACAAACACATACAATACAAACACATTATTCACATAGTACACCTTGAACAGTATCCAAATTTAGTATTAGAAAATGCTTATATTATTTACTTATTTTTATTCGTTTTAAAATTTTACTTATTAGTAACCCATTGTGTTAATGTTCTTGTAAAATTGATTGTAAGTAGGATATAAAATTTACTTCCATTTATTTTTATTAATTTTTTAATCTTTTTTTCCAATGTCATGTAAACTTATTTGTAAACTTAAAATGTAATCTATTCCTTTAGGGGGGAGACTCTGGTGTCCTGAAATACAAGTCACGGCTTAGTTTAGGCACCAGTCTCCCGCAAATAAATATTGTAAATAAGTAGTTATGTTATCTTTACCATTTTTTTTTTTTGTATTAGTGCATAAGTTTTATTTGTGGAAGAAAATAAATAAACATTATTATATTATTATTACTATATTATTTAATATAAATCAATATTGCCCTTTACAGAATATAATTTAAATAAATAGTTTCGAAGATATTACAGATTTAAAATGCAAGGCCATAGCGGTTGCGGCGCGGTGCCGGCGGAGGCACGGCGCGCGTGCCTATGTTGCTTAAATTTGAGCGTTGAATGTTTTTCCCATGGTAAATTATGTGTCGCACTTTCAAGAGTAATTACTAAAGAGAACATGTATGTCGAATGACAAAAAGGCTGTCAACGATGTATTTAAAGACATTCTATAGTATATTTAATATAAACATTGTACCCGTGCGAAGCCGGGGCGGTTCGCTAGTACATTATAATTCAATAAATACGTGATTGTTTAGTAATTTATTATTAATTTTTCCCATATATTCCCAAACAACAACGTAAGTCACACCAGATTTGGTAAAAAATATGACATCATGGCTTAAGTCATGATGTTAAGGTAAATACAAGATTTTTACTGAAAATTCATGGTTTTATTGTTAAAAGAACTATTTTGAAGTATAGGTACTCAAAGTAAAATATAGAACTAAAGATGTGTCTATATAAATTTAATCAGTTTTTTGTGTCTCCTGAAAAGTTGCTAAAAATGACTTACGTGGTGATAGAACTTAAACGACGATATGTGAGTTTATTTTAGTTATTTATGTACACAGGGTTAATTTATTGTAAAACACCGAAAACCTCTCAGGACTATGTTACTTACATCATAATCAACAATTATTGTTCTATGACTTTTCAAAATTCGTCATATTTTAGTTCACCAGATTTTCATACAAAAATAAAAATATTTAAATAAAACGCCCTAAATATTTCGAGGTCTATGCGAAGCAAAAGAAAACGATTTATACTATCACTTTCTTTTGCTTCGAATAGACTTCGTAACATTTAGGGCGTTCAAATTAATTATTTTTATTTTTGTATGAATATCTGGTGAACTAAAATATGACGAATTTTTAACCCTGTATATACAGTGTATAACGAAAACCCTATATCTATCCAAAAGGGCTGAAGACAACATCTGGTATGGAGTCTCTATGCACAGTTTCAGCTCAAAATAACCTGACTCAAAGAATTGATACCAAATTATCGGTTTCATATCGACGGTTAAAAGAAAATTGGGTACAAGCGACAAAAAAAGAAATGTTCAGGAGAGCCGTTCAAAGTTTAGAATTTTAGAAAAACTGATGTATTTTTTTATTAAAACATCGTGAAAACTAAAACAGTTGTTAATTTTCCAATCGGGAAATATGACAAAATAAAAGATAATAAAACACAAGAAACAGTCGGCTTTCAAAACAATACCAGTCCAAAATGTCGCTTATACCCTATTTCCTTTTAACCGTCGATATATTTATTGAATACCAATCATAACAAACGTGTCACAGCACTACGAGGGTCAATAACTTTCCACGTCACTTGCCAATAACACGATAATTCTCTTCGTTCTTCCTAATTTAAAAAATTCGGTCTCTGGTATCAGTGTATTGGTAGGGGAACATGGTACAACATGATCCCTTGAGGTAAAACGATCCCTGACAGTTTTACCGACTTAATAGCGCTATCTAGGAAATTTTATGTGAATTTCTGGTTCCTACGGCCTAGCTATACAATCTCTGTTAGGGACCGTTCAAGTATTACGTAAGTACTATAGGGGGGCGAGCGGGTCTTTGCTTTGCTTATTTTTGATGACATGGGGGTGGAGGGATCTAGATGGTGATTACGTCAGCAGTAATTATTTACTTTTTACACATATGGTAGATATAAAATGTATAAAACATAGAATGCTGTCATCTAAGAAGTGGCTTATTTAGATTAAACAACAAGTTTCTTCCACCTTCAGTAAAAGTAAAACAGACAGTTGATGACTTGGTCTTGGATGATGGAGGGCAATTTCTCAATCTTCCAGTCATCCAGATCCATAAAAAAGTATACACACACACTGATATAAAAATTAAGCCTATAAGAGTGGCTGCTCGTCGTGCTAATGAACTGATGTGCATTATTCAAAACTTAATAATGCACATTAGTTCATCAAGATGTTGAATGTCTCTATGAGAACGACGTAAACATTCCAAAATGTTGAAATGGATAAAAGTGAGCAGACACACAACATTGAGCAGCAAACATCCAATGTCATCGAAAACTTAGAATCATGGATTCGGGTGTCATGGACTAAAGACTGTTAATTGAAATTATATGTAGGGTACACCAACAATTTTAAAGAAGTTTGTTTTGTTCGTAATATTACCTACTTAAGATTATAATATTTGTAACTTAGGTAGGTAGTCTATATTCAGAATCAGAATATTTATTTGTGTAATATTTACATGTTGAATTCCGTACAGTCCTCTATTCCAAACCTATTCCTTATTTCTAGACTTATAACTGCTGCTCATGAATCAATCAATTGTACCAATGTTTACGTAAGTATGGAGGGGAGGGGTAAGAGCTTTGCTTACTTTTGCTGACAAGGGGGAGGGGTGGGTTAATAATTTAAAGAAATCTGTTTACGTAATACTTGAACGGCCCCTTAGTGTTATGGCGTTGTTCGCTGTAGAAAAGTTTTTATCACAAAATATTCAAAATTCCTGTGTTCAATCTAAGGTAAGCTGTTATTTGACATTATGTAGCTTTAGTCTATGTACATATTATGCGACAGGTATGTTTGTCTCGGGTTTTGCTGTCAATTAACTACCGAATTACCCGTTTTTCGTTACAATATATAAAAATCATAGGTTATGTTTTGATGATTTTCGTTAATAAGGCATTTGGGACAAAATGATCCCTACAATGGATGGGCAAAATGATCCCAGGATCATTTTACCCCGTGCCAATTGTGTTCAGTTAACTTTCAATAAATAGGTGTATATATTTTAATAGGTATGAAGTACACAATCATAACGAATATCTTTCGAAAACGTCTGGGCCAATTTAGCTAGTTTTGGTTTTGAAATGTTTGTCGTAGTTCAAGGAAGGTTTGAACGTTGAGAAAAAAAGTAGGTATGTAGGGTAAGTAGTGTAGTGTAGATTTATATGTTGCAGTGTAGGTTAGGGTAGTTTAGGGTAGTGCAGGGTAGGGTAATATAAGACTGTACCAATTAAGACTGTACACTAGTTATTAAGAGAGCATTATTGATTGAGATTATATTAAAACTGTTAAAGACGATGTTAACAGTTATGAGAGCGTTAATTGCTTAAAATTCTATTTAAGAAATACTGTTAAGGCCGTAACGGCAGTTGATACTGTTTGCTAAAAAGCATTAATTTTTGTTAAATATTTTATTTGAAAATAATTAAGGTTGTTATGCCAATGATACTTATATATATAGAGGTTTACGAAAATTAAAAAAAAAAATATTTAGTTGTTTTTAATAATAAAACTGAATTTACTTCGAAACTTATATTTATTTTACTTTTATTTAACTTACGTTTATAAGTTTCAACTGTAAATCTTTTAAAAGATCTTTTGAATGTGTTGAAAAGTTAAGTTCAAGTGCTGATGTGATAGCACTTCAAGAAACTTGGTTACAACCGAGTGAAATATCGTATTTAGGAAATGTAAACAAAGACTTTAGTTTCTTTGGCAAGTCTGCGATGGACACCGGTGTAATGTTACAAGGTCGTCCTTTTGGAGGCGTAGCCTTAATGTGGCGGAACACCACTTTTGATGCGGTGACCGTGATCCCATGCAGTAGTAGTCGTCTGGTCGCTATTAAAGTACATGTTTTGGATAGGACTAGCCTGATTTTTAATGTATATATGCCCACTGACTCCAGCGATAATCTGCCAGAATTTATTGACTGCTTAAGTGAGATAGTGGCTATTATAGAAAGTAGTGAAACTGAAAATGTTTACGTACTGGGGGATTTTAACGCGCAGCCTGGGGAACTCTTTGGAAAAGAGATGTTAAGTTTTTGTTCAGATCAAAACTGGTTTTGTGCAGATTTAATGAAACTAGGAAATGATTCCTATACTTTTGTTAGTGATGCGCATGGTAGTCGTCGGTGGCTAGACCATTGTTTGGTAACTGAGGCCGCGTGGGAATCGGTTAAATCTGTTAAGATACACTACGATGTTTACTGGTCAGATCATTTCCCTTTGGAGGTGCAATGTAATATGACGAGGGCCACGCCAAAGACTAATACACTACACGTATTTGAAATAAATAAAGTTATGTGGGGTGAACGAAATATAGGTCAGATTGAACGTTATACCGAGAAATGTAACTCTAAATTGCGGCTAATTAGTTTTCCAAGTAAACTAAGTAAGTGTTGTGATAATATGTGTAATGAGCCAGAACATCACGAAGAGATAGACGGTTTATACCATTACATTATTTTATCACTACGAGAGGCTGCCGAGTATTCCTATGAAGGTTTTTGTGGAGGGGGTGTAGGAAAAGGTAGACCTATTCTTGGATGGAACAAGTATGTGAGGGATGCTCACAGGAATTCCAGGCAAAAGTTCACAAATTGGGTTTGGCATGGGAAACCACAGACGGGAATTATTTTTAACGAAATGGTTGAATCACGAAGGATTTTCAAACAAAAGCTGAAGCTTTGTCAAAACAAGCAAGACCAAATTAAAATGGATATTTTGGCATCAAAACATGATAGGAAAGATTTTCGTGGGTTTTGGAAACACACCAAAAAATTAAATCCTAAGCCTGGAATTCCGGTGAGCGTCGCCGGGGCTAGCACGCCCAGGGCGATCGCAAACTTGTTTTTGAATCATTTTAAATTACATCTTCCTGTGAAACCGGACGTTGAGGGTGGCGTTGTTGCTGGGGCTGATGTGTCAGAGGTGCCTGCCCGTATTACGGCTAAGCAGATTAGTTTAATTATTAAAAGTATGAGACGTGGCAAGTCGCCGGGACACGACAGCCTCAGCATAGAACATTTGGAATATGCCGGACCGCATCTCCCTCGGCTGTTAGCATTACTGTTTACTTTCTGTATCCGACACTCCTACCTACCCGCTGATTTAATGAGAACAGTGGTTGTACCAATACTGAAAAATAAAACAGGTGACGTTAGTGACGTGGGTAATTACCGACCGATCTCGTTAGCGACTATAACGGCTAAGGTACTTGACAGTGTGTTCGAGGGACAACTTAGTAAACACCTTCAAATACACGATGCGCAATTCGGCTTTAGGCCTCAGCTATCGACTGAAAGTGCAATCTTTGCCCTCAAGCATACTGTCAGGTATTATACAAAGAGAAATACGCCAGTATATGCAGCGTTTCTAGATCTTTCCAGGGCGTTCGACCTAGTTAGGTATGACTTATTGTGGAGTAAGTTGCGCGAAGCGGGAGTGCCCGACGCCATTATAAATATGTTTCAGTATTGGTATGGCCACCAAACCAACCAAGTCAGATGGGCCAATGATTTGTCTGACGAGTACAGGTTGGAATGCGGGGTGAGACAGGGTGGATTGACCTCGCCAGCGCTTTTCAACCTGTATATAAACCAGCTGATTGTCGGGCTTAGTAGCACACAGGTTGGCTGTTCTATTGACGGTCTCTATGTCAATAGCATCAGCTATGCGGACGATATGATCCTGCTCAGTCCGTCAGTTAGTGCACTCAAAAGGTTGTTGGCCGTCTGCGAGGTGTATGCGGAGGAACATGGTCTTAGGTATAACGTTCAAAAGAGCAAACTACTTGTTTTTAGGGTAAACCAAAAAAAACCGGCACATGTACCCCCGGTTATGTTAAGTGGGGTGGCCCTTGAACGTGTATCAGATTTTAAATACCTTGGGCACATTGTAACTGAGGATTTGAAAGATGATGCTGATATGGAAAGAGAACGGAGGGCGTTGGCTGTCCGATGCAATATGCTGGCCCGCAGGTTTGCGCTTTGTACACCAGAGGTGAAATTAACTCTTTTTAAGGCTTTTTGTCAATCAGTGTACACGTGCACTCTGTGGGTTCGGTATACGCAAAGGGCATACAACGCCCTCAGAGTTCAGTACAATAACACCTTCAGGATGTTCTTGGGGCTCCCACGTTAGCGTATTGCACATGCACGTGTATTACGCGTTATGTAGCGCCTCAGGGATGTTTGCCGAAGCACGTGTGGATGGTTTCAACACCATCCTACGAAAACGGATGGCGTCCATGATGCGTAGAGTGCGTGGGAGCGCTAACAGCATTCTGAGGGTCATCAGTGATAAGCCGTGCTGCGACATCATGGCTCACTGGGTGCGTGTACACGTGCATGTGCCCGGGGTGACAGGTGAGCGCGGTCGGTATAGGAAGTGATGTGTATTTTATTGTTACTAACATAGTATGTAAGTATTGTGTACCTACTAACAATATTTAAATGTATAGACGTTTGTTATTAACATAGTTTATAAGTCATGTATAATACTAACAAAACTATGGATCTTGAGGTCTGAAATAAAATATTTTTATTTTTTATTTTTTTATTTCTTGCTTGAATTTTAAATGATGGGGTACAAGGAACCCCGGATCATTTTACCCGCACAATGGGGATCGTTTTGGATACAGGGGTGTACAAAATGATCCTTATGTAGACTTTTACGAAAATATTAATAAGAACTATTCCTTACAGCTTAAGCGACTCAACGCATACTCAATTTGTAGTACGATTAAATAGCTACTAATTAAATGTTTAAATTTAAGAAAAAAGTTGTGAACACTTGTTTTAGAGCTGTTTTCCCTGGGAATCATTTTGTACCACCTTCCCATATTTGTAATAAATTCTACACACGTAGAATTAGGATTACAAAACCCTTGCCATATCGTTTGTTATCATCCAAAGAAGCCATGCACTTGGTATGGTATGTATATACCCTTTAAATTACACGTAAACAAAGACACAATTAAAACATTGTGTATTACATTATCTTACATTGCGTTTCTGTAAAGACAAATCAATTTAAATGTTTATTAATAAGACAAATTTGTTAACAAGGGTTTTCCACTTATATCTTATATATTTTTTATCACTCACCTGTAAAGACAAAAACAACATTTAAAGCCTTTATTTCAGGTATAGATATTTGTTTACAATATTCACGTTATATTAAATTCTGAAGTTATTTAGGTTTATTTTTCCTAACCAAAGAAAATGTAATACACTATGTTTTATTCCTAACATCATTCTTTCACAATTCTTAGATGTCACTTCAAAAGTGACATCTATAAAAAAATAAATCTATAGATTACGCGGTAATTCAAAAAGGTTAAGAAAAACGATAACGGATTTTCTTTACATATACTTGTAATAAGACTTTTACTTACTTACTATATTATCTAGAATACATCGTTTATTTTTTTATGCACATGCCATGTTCTTTCTTCACCACCCATGGTTGACAGGTAGAGAATGCCTATGGCATTAAGTCCGCCTTTGTACATTTTGTGTTGCATAAAGTTTTAATAAATAAATAAATGCAAAACAAAGTTGTTTCGCTAATCTATGCTTGCTACTATGGAACCCTTCATGGGCGAGCCCTACTCGCACTTGGCCACTTTTTTGTTGTGTTAGTGTTATTTAATAGAATTAGGAATAGGTTATATATCTTTAGAATAAGTTACTTACATGATTTTTTATAACTATATAGGATTTTCTATCGTAGATTTATTTTGTTAATTTTCTTTTTCATACTGAAAAAAAGTTAAGATGGAACATTGCGAGATTTAAGAAGCAATAATCAACAATTGATGGCATTACTATTTTATTTAACAAACTTTATCCGTATTAACTTTATTTAAAACAGCATCATCACATGAGAGCAGCATCAGGCGATTAAGAGTTCTGTAAAATTCTTCTAGACCAACGTCTTTAAGAAAAACTTTTTAGCAAAAAATAAAACCGATTTCCATATTAAAACATTATAAAGCCAAAAATAACTCGTTTTTTTATATATATATAATAATATAATACTTTATTTTCAGACCAAAGTCCATATGGAGACACAAGTACACATAAACAAAAAATAAACACACAAATTTAAAATATATATAAAATACAATAATAACAAGACAAATTAGAAGAAAAATTTTTGACATCGCCTCAAACGCTTCCAAAGTGGTAAAATGTGTGTCCCCTCCTCCCTTCTAACTTCTATAATAATGGAGTGATAAATTACAAAAAAAATATATCCTCTAGATCTTAATGTAAACTTTCAACCAAAATTGGTTTAAACGAGAACGGGTCAGCAGTTTTTGAGATACAGCATATTTTCTAAAACCGCAAATATAACTTTGTAATTCATACAAACACTATGAAAAACAAAGTTATTTGGCGTAGTTGAAAAAAATGTAAATAAGCTAGTTTTAAGAAATTTGTAAGGTTTTTTTCAAATATATATACATATTATATTATATTATTATAGTTACTACGAAACCCTTCATGGGCGAGTCTGACCCGCACTTGGCCAGTTTTTTTTATTTTGACCTCGGGTTACACAAGTTGTTTAATATAAAGAGCTAGATAGATAGATAGGTATATAATTTGCATTGAATGCCTAGTTCATATACGTTGGCATGAAATCAGTGTCGCACGATATCCGTTCAAACAAGCAGCAACTGAATAAATACATATAATACTTTGTTGTGAAATTCTAATATATAGAAGAGCGAGATGCTAATGTAACTATTTAAAGTAAGTTCGCCCGCGACGGATTTAGAAATAATTTATAGTTTATAGCACTCATAAATAATGCACCTTACTACCAATGAATGGGGATAGAACCGATCTGGCAGTAAGTGCGATTAAGTGGATAAATAATTAATTTTAACATTACTTTTCTCGTGCTCCTAGTAGTATTTATTGTACCTACTCTCTTTCAATAAACAGTAATAATAATCAACCTTCTTTTTTTCCTGGTGGGAAAGTCATCAAATGGCTCGAAGCGGAAGGGAGCGTCAGACTTCTACTGACTAGAAACCCACACTGTTCCTTCTATTGCCCTTGTGGTCCGGGACCGCGGTATTTCTTAGCCTGCAGGCAATAGGGTCATTGCCTGCAGGCTGGGGCCGTCAGTGCTGCGCGCGTGAAACACAACGCGCCGTCGACTCAGACCCTGGTCCTTACCGGCGGCGAGCAGGGGTAGCTCGCCGCCCGCAAGCTCGCGTCTACGGGTGGCCGGACATCAGCTCGCGATCTCCGACGTACGGGGCGTGTCCCGCGGTGGCTGGGGCGTGAAGAAGGGCGTTGTATCTCCCTCACGCGTTCAGCCTCCTTCGCTAGCATGACTGCTTCGCAGAAGGAGGCGACCGCATCCCATTCCCTGTCGCCCTGCATCATGGTCTGAAGTGTGAACGGAGCGGAACTGAAGTGGCGTTTCCCCTATGGGTCTATTAAATACTTACAAGTACGTAATTTATTTCAAATCATTTATTTATACCTATTTTCAGGTCATATCCTATCATATTATATGGTTTGCCCTCAAGATTCTACGCAATCGCTTAGACTGAACACTGAATGAATCATTATTTGTTCAAGTAGGTGGCATACGACCACACGTCATAACAATCCTTTTAGCTTTAATATATATAAATCTGCTCACTTATTTAAAATTGTTATATACAGAGTTGATACGACCGAGGGGCTTTCCTTTAAACTGCGTATACTAGGTACCATTTTCAAGCTTTGTACCAAAAATCAATAGAATAGGAGAAGTAGATTAGTCGCAAATGATTTTGATGAGATGCACCTTAAAGCGATAAATCTGACCAAGACAAGAGACAGCGCTATGTTGCCACTTTGTTACCTAGGTATTTAAGGTCAGTCACATTTATTAACAAATGATGGTTGCGTTTTACTCTGATTGGTAAGCTATTTAGATTGTTTGAAAAAACAAATTTTTGGCTCTTTTTATTTTTTAACTGTATCAAATTAACACTATAATAATAATATAATATATATTTTATTTGAAACACAGCCAGAAAATTACATGTGCCTTAATAGCTAGAATAAGTACATGAATTTGACAGTAATACATAGCCTGCTGTCTCCCAAACTAGGCAAAAACCTGTATCTTGGGAGGCAGTATAAAAGTGAATTTTTATATTCTTTATTCATAGCCCGTGTAAGACGGTGTGAACTTCAAATAGATTAGGTCAAAATAAAAATATAAAGAGAAAACAAACTACCAAAAAAAAATACAGAGAATCGAATACAAACAAAAAAAATCCCTAAAAATAAATCATTGTTAAATAAATTAATAATATAGAATGCCATTTATCTACGTTTATGCTATAAAAGTGAGTTTATGGGTGTAGTTGTAAGTGTGTGTGTGCGTGTGTGAGTGGGTGTGGGTGGGTGTAAGTATGTGTATGCGTGCTTGTTTACTGATGTGGAATTTATATTAAAAGCGATTCTGTTTTGGTATAGTCTAAGGTGAATAACCAAGCTTTCAACTTGTTCTTACATTCGCGTCTGTTTAACGCATGGATATTAAGGATTCTGTTTATTTTATTATAGAGTCTGGTGCTGACAAAGGGGTATTGTCTATGCGCAAAGGCGGTACTGTGTGGTTCTGAGCGAAATACTATGTCAGCTCGACGATTCTTAGTGCTAACGAGAGGACTGCGATGTTTCCTCAGTATGGTATGAAACACAAATAGTTGCCGGACAGTTAATACTTCACTATCACGATAGAGTTGAACTGTTGGGTATCTATATGGTTTATGAAACATAACTTTTAGAACCGCTCTTTGTGCAATTTCTAGCTTTAAAAGTGATGTTTTATCAGCAGCTCCCCAACAGACTATACAATAGAAAAGTAAAGACTGACACAGAGAGTAGTATACTAGTTTGAGAGTAGTCACTCTCAAACTAGTATACTACTCTCTGTGTCCGATGTAGTCACATCGGCAGACTGCCTCAGATTTCTAAAAATATAAATGAGCACTCTAACTCTTTTGACCAAATAATCAATCTGCAAATGCCAGTTCAGATAACAATCTATGTAGACACCTACGTAGCGTATATAGGTGGATACGCAGAGAGGTGGACAGGAACAGTAGGAAGAGGAGTTCAGGTACGAGTGAACTCTGACATTAATTGGATCTTTAGGTTGCGAGAATTGAGAGACTGAGAAAGGTATTATTTTAGATTTCTCTGCATTCAATGTTAGGAGGTTTTTTGAAAGCCAATCACTAACTATATTGAGATTTGTCTCTGCTAATTGTGTGGCCTCATCCCAGGTATCTCCATGTATCAATAAAACAGTATCATCAGCATAAGCAAAGACAGAACAATTTTTAAGGGAAAGGAGACAGAGGTCATTTATGTAAATAAGAAATAATGTCGGGCCAAGAATGCTTCGTTGGGGTACACCGTATTCTATTTTAGCTTCTGTACTCATAACATATTTATCTATCATTACATGCTGCGAACGATCTTGAAGATAGTTTTCGAAGAGTTTTAGAGCACACACACGGATCCCAATATCGGACATTTTCGCCAAAAGTATAGGAACAGAGACTATGTCAAATGCCTTGCTCATATCCAGGAATATACCAAGGCATTTCTTTTTACAATTTAGGTATTTAGTTACAGCATCTGAGAGAGCAGACACAGCATCCTCAGTGGAAACACCTGAACGGAAACCATACTGATTATGCGCTAAGATGTTATTTGCATTCAAAAATTTTACCAGATGACTATTCAAAAGTTTTTCTAATATCTTAGAGATTGCCGGAAGTACAGAAATAGGCCGGTAGTTGTTTACGCAGTCCCTGTCTCCACTCTTATAGATAGGGTGAACTACTGCTTTTTTGAGAGCATCAGGAAAAAGTCCAGTATTTAGCGAAATATTACAAATATGTACAGTAAGCGGGACTAAAACATGGCGGGACATTTTAAGTACCTTACTCGATATAGAGTCTATGCCAACCGAACAATTATTATGCAAAGAATGATTGCTTCAATCTCTTGAGCATCTGTATCAAATAGGGCAATGGAATTGATATTGTTCTTTGGAGTAAGATATTGCATGCAGTCTACCAATGAGGATTTTTTTATTTTATTTGCTAATTTTTTTCCCACATTCACAAAGAAATTGTTTATAAAGTTTATGGATTAGGATGAAATTAAATCACGAGCAGGTAGGGTGGGAAGTTTAGTGTTAGTTACAGTTTTGATGACGTCCCAAGTAGCTTTTATGTTATATTTAGCTTTGGCGAATTGTTCTTTTTCATAATTAATTGTGCTTAAGTTTTCGTAGGAGAGCATTGCAAAAGTTCCGGTATCTATAATAGGTAAGTTTTAGAATGTGATTATCGGGCTGAGTTTTAAGCTTTTTCTAATGCATTTGATTAGACCGCGGGAAATCCAGGGCTTAATATTCCGGTATTTTTAGGTACTTGTGTTTTACGTGTGTGCTGACATATGATTTCAGAAAGTGTTCTGGTGAGAATGTTTGTTGCCTCATTAGCATTTTTAGAAAACAAAACATTGGAGAAATCTGTCTGTTCAATGTCACGTATAATCAAGGTATAATCAACCACAGTTTTAGTTATACTCGGCTTCAAGCTGGGACTATCTGTATCCACACTTAATAAAACTGGCTCGTGATCAGTAATGTGGGACTCTATGACAAGAGTAGTGGCTACCCTATTTGTTTTTATTAAAACGTGATCTAGGCAGTTATTGATTCGAGTTGGATACAGATGAGCTGGGAGTAAGCCTTGTGATGCGGTAAAATTCAAATACTCTTGTGAATGTCGATTTTTATTGCTATTTTTAATGTCTATAATTATGTCACCAATTAAAAATATTTGACCATATTTTTTTAAGAATGATAGGACGTTACCTAAGCTAGTTAGAAAATTATTTATAAAATGGTAGGATGGAGATCTGTACAGGGCAAAGACAGCTATATCGTCATTTATAATGCAAACCAGACAATTTGATTCCTTAAATTCAGGTTCTATAATTTTACAAGTTAGATTCAGTTTTGTGTAGATTACGATACCATCATTTTGATTTTCAAAATTCCTTGTTTGGTGTGATTGATATCCCTGTAAAGTGGGAATTATTGTTGTTTTCCTTAGCCAACACTCAGACAGGATGATAACATTACAATCAAACTGAAGTTGTTGAAGCAGAACTGTCAACTCATCAAAATTTTTGTTAATACTACGGATTTTGAGGTGTAATATATTTAATTTCCTATTATTGTTTTTTATTAGTTTATGGCAGTCAACCAGAGGAACTTTGAAAGACTTTGAAACCTGGTAATTATCGAGATCAGAAATAATATTTAGTGTATCAAGCATTTTTATACAAGAGAAGTGTTTCAAGGACATTAGTCGGTAGACATAATATTTTTACATAGACTTGTGATGGTGACTTGACAATAATTTTAATTTGTGATATTTTACATTATTTTACATTTTTAAATATTCTCTAAAAAAAACATTTAAAAATATAAAAAATAGTAGCCCACCGCCCAAGTGGCAAAATGTGGCCCTGTAATTATCCTAGGAGCACGTATTTTTCAATCCTATAGAAATCCTGTAAACGTTTATAGAGCCGCATTTGGGCGCAGTTTATAGGACTATTACGGCCTATAGTCGCTTTGTTATAATCCGGTAAAGTGCTATTTGAATTTATAATTACCTTATTAAGTGCTTTAACAAAATATAGTTGTCCTATAAAAATCCGGTAAATGCATCTAAAAAGAGCGATTGGTCTTTATTGTAGTACGATCTGGCGCGTGCCGCTACTAGAGTAATTATTGATCCTACAGTGATCAGCGTAATGCCATTAGTAGATTCATTCAGTCGATCATTCGTTCTTTTTTCGTTAACTCATTGTGCTGTGCTGGTGCGTGACATTGAATACTTTTTTATTTTCAAAAGGAAAGTAAAGTCACATTATAATAATGTCTGTCATTATAATAAAGTAACTTTTGCCGTGTAACTGTTTTGTAAAGAGTGCCTACTCAACTTGCGAAAATAATTTTATTGATGAAGTGTTAGATGATAATAAACATATCTTCATGCGCCTTCAAAATTTAACATTTTCATTATTTGTTAATTCAGTAATAAATTAATATATACCTATCCGACATAGTGTCGAAATACGTGCCATTACATTGCATTTTTTAGAACCTTTAAATGACTTTTTAATCAAAGTTAAGACGTTTACATGACATACCTACGCCACCATATTTAAGTTTTAAGGTTCTGTGGGTATTGTGAGTTAAACCATACGGTAATGTGTAAATCTTGTAAGTTGTTGCAAATATTTATACTTATATAAAACATCGCAACGTGTCATAATCTTAAAATTTCGCTATGTTATGGTGTGTAGGTAATGTTGTTATTACGTAATTTTGCACCCCTAGACTAGTGTCCAAACAAAATCAATTTCATTCCGTAGCCGAATGGCAAAAAACGGAACCCTTATAGTTTCGATATGTCTGTCCGTCTCTCTGTCCGTATGTCACAGCCACTTTATTCCGAAACTATTAAGACTATACATGTGAAACTTAGTATGTAGATGTATTCTGTAAACCGCTTTCCGATTTTAAGAAAAAAATTAAAAAATATTTAAAATAAAGGGGCGTCCCCATACATGGAACTGGAACTGAAAATATACTTTTTCATGATACCTATGCGTGTGTGGTATCTATAGACAGGTCTTTAAAAATGATATGAGGGCTTCTAAAACCACTAGTTAGACAGGCCCGTTGGTATAGTGGTCAGTGGCCCTGACTGCTATGCGCAAGGTCGTGGGTTCGATTCCCACCTCGGACAAATGTTTGTGTGATGAGCACGGTCATTTGTTCTTTGTCTGGGTGTAATTTATTTATCTATAATATGTATGTATTTAGAAATATATATGTATGTTTATCAGTTGTCTAGTACCCATACCACAAGCTCTGCTTAGTTTGGGACTAGATGGCGTTGTGTGAAAAGTTGTGGAATATTATTATTATTTCCAAATCGTTTTCTTTTCTCAGCTCTAGGCTGGTTTCTGCTATATTTACGGACCAAAGTCAAATAAATGTAACGTGTGGTGTGTGTTTTTATAAGAGTGTGTTTTCTTCTTCCAACTACATGTGTTGCGTCCCAAATGTATTTTTGAACGATCTTTTTGGTGTGGCAACATTCATGGACAACAACAGTTGTCCGTACCCTAAAATTGGTGCTCCTGCCCTTGTTATAACTGAACTTGGTTGGGACGAGCCACTTCGGGAAACCCTGTTGGAGGACGGTTGAGGCACTCTAGCCTTCCTTATGGGGCCCGTCACCCCCTTTTGTTGCCCAAGGAGGGCCACTTGGTTTAATTGTTGGTGACTGATCGTCACGTTAAGAACTCGCATGCCGGTTGCAATGCGCTGTTGGCCATTCTGCAGCGAGAATTTTGGATTTTGTCGGCTGATCGCGTCAATGAGACGAGGCCCTTTGCTGGCGTCGTAACGGACTTGTTGGTCCCCCTTTGTTGAAGACGTCCACCCTTCGTAATAGTAAGATTGTTAAGTCTTATTTGTGTGTTTGTCTGCCTGTCAACCAAGGCAGTACATTTGGAGCTGGTAACCTCCCTCTCGACAGAGGCCTTTGAGGCGACTTTGGAAAGATTGTGTCTCGCCGTGGGTTACCTTCTTTGATTAAGTCTGATTGCGGTACGAATTACAAGGGTACAAGTAACTATTTGAAGGAGGTATACGCCTTCATTAATGAGAGCCAGGTTGACATTGGTAATAGTTTGGCCCGCCGAGGGGTCACTTGGTTGTTTGACCCGCCAGCCTGCCCCCCATTGGGGGGGTATTTTTGGGGCCGCGGTGAAAGCGGCAAAGGGACAAAGCTGTCCCTTTGCCGCTTTCAAAGCAAGGGGGAAAGCTGTGTTGAATTCGCAACCTGTTCAAGACTTCCAATTGATTAGCGGACGGGTAGGCCCGTCCGGGGGGGGTAGATGTTGCGTGCCAAATGTATTTTTGAACGATCTTTTTGGTGTGGCAACATTCTATTGTCTTTTGATGTTGACACTTGACATAACTTTTGACTTGACAGATAGACTTTGGTTTCCTTGTTGAAAAATGTCCGCGTCGGACCTGTTGATTTAATTGTAATTGGTAAAATATCGTTTGGAATCGCCGTTTGCAACCGATAATTGGGTCGCGATTAACTATTGTTTGAAGTTGTAATCCCCATTTGACGAAAACCCTGGGATATTTTTGGATTTATCGCCGGGTTGATGCCACCGCGTGGCACGCGCATTTGTTGGAAATAAGTAGTGATAAATAGCTTCAATCCGGTGTGAGTTTGGGCTGTGATGCTGTTTAGACCGCGCCATCTGGAGATCGACGCCTTGTGAACGTTCTAGAACACGAGACTTACATCACACTTTTCAATTACTCACCTCATATTTACATACAAACCACACTTGGGCGTGACCTAGAAAGGTCGAAGCATGGCGAACCCAGCACAGAAGGTTAGTGGTAATAAGGTATTTATAAAGCCTCGGAGGCTGTAGATTGTTGTAGGCCGAAGAGCCTTTTGTTTACTGTTGTTGAAAGCAACGGTAGGGCTCCACGAACCGTGGACAAGTTTCGGACACCCCAGTTATCGTTGCACTGGCTTCTTGTAGTCCTGAACATTTTGGTAGCAGAAGCGTGGTCTTATAAGATCCACTGGTTTAATTGGAAGTTTTGAAAATAACTTTAGTTTAATTACTTAACATAACTTATAACTTGATAAGTTTGAATATATTGCTTTGTCAGCCGGGCTCAAATAGTACTTGTAGTTTGTACTGTAATTTGTAGTGCTAGCCCCTTGGTATTGAATTGACAAGTAAGATTTATTTGTGAAATTAGGAATTATTGGTTGTATTTGGTACATAATTTGGTATATTGTTGTAAAAGTTGTTTGGTATTTGTTGCAATTAATAATTGAATGTCACTGATCTGAATTTAATAGGTTATCTAAATAATAATTACACATAGTCTAACATAATAGGACTTGAATTGTGTGTATTGGTTATTGCATTTGTGGTACTTATTGGACTGTGTTGATAGAGATTCTCCGGCTCAATATTATACAGTCAATTGTTGTGTTTATTGATGTTTATTGGTGTTGATCCTGCACAATATATACATTGAATTGTTATTTATTTTGTAACTAGCCATCTGTACCAAGCTAGATTCATACTTGGAATAAGTACAAGGTCGGATTTGGACTTGAAATAATTGAATTTGAGTTGTTATTTTGGCGAAATTATTTGGTCGGCTAACAAGTTATTGTTGTTTGTTTAGTTAATTTTAGCCGGCTGTATTAATATTTGTTGTTGCAATGGCCTCATTAAGGGCAGTCAGGGAGGCTGCTGCTGGATTGACCTCACAGTTGAGATGGTTCACATCGGCAGCTGCAACGGTTGGGCGTGTAGAATTGGAAGAGCTCACCCTTGCTCGGTATGGGCAAGTGATTGAGAGGATCAAGTCAGCTGATGCTGCGCTCACACGCTTCAACGAGTACATCATGGACGTGGATTTGGAGGTGATGGATCAGGCGGCCCGCGATAGGATTTTGGGTGACTATGACCAGATTGTCCACCTGGGGGATGTCATATGTCTACGAGTGCGGGAAATTTTGAAGAGCCGGGTGCCTGATGCGGCCAAGCCGCAGACCTCCGTTGTTGCAGGCCCTGGACTATTGAGTAGGCTGCCCACCCTGGAGCTGCCACATTTTGACGGTCGCTTGGACCACTGGCTGGGCTTCCTAAATCTCTTTGAGAGTCTTGTCGATGCACGCTCGGACCTCGGACCTGCCCAGAAGCTGGCCTATTTATTGTCTGTCCTGGAGGGCGAAGCCAGAGCCTTGGTGCAGCACTTGCCGGTGACGGATTCCTCTTACCCGACCGCTCTGGAGCTTCTCTCCCGACGGTATCAGAACAAGCGCTGCCTGGCTGATGTGCACATCGACCAGATTTTGGGACTACCGGCCATTGCCAGCACGTCGACGTTGCGCACTGACTTGCTGAACCCGTTGGTCTCAGCGACCAACGCTTTGAGACGCCTGGAGTTACCGGTAGAACATTGGTCCTACTTGTTGGTGCACATAGTGCTGCAGTTGCTCCCCGCGGAGCTGAGGTCACGTTTTGAGCAGAAGTATGGTGGGGATAGTGCCACCCATCTTCCCCCCTTTGACGACCTCCTCAAATTTTTGGAAGACGAGTGTCGGTTTTCGGATACCACTCGTGGCGCCACGGGGTCACCCCCACTACCTACTCAGCCCAGAGACCAGGGACGGACTAGGGCTCGGGGGCCTGTTGATGTTCCCCCCGCCCCCCGTTTTGTTGGCGCCCGGAGTCCTCGGGCTAGGGGGCCTGTTGATGATCGCCCCGCCCCCCGTTTTGCTGGCGCCCGGAGTCCTAGGGCTCGGGGGCCTGTTGATGTTCACCCCGCCCCCCGTTTTACTGGCGCCCGGAGTCCTCGGGCTAGGGGGCCTGTTGATGATCGCGCCGCCCCCCGTTTTGCTGGCGCCCGGAGTCCTCGGGCTAGGGGGCCTGTTGTTGTTCGCCCCGCCCCCCGTTTTGCTGGTGCCCGGAGTCCTCATCATTGTGACTTTTGTAAGGCAACGGGTTATGCCATGGCGCGTTGCCCGGCCTTTTAGAATTTGCACGTAAGTGCCCGCCGCCGAATTGTCAACGCACGCCGTTTGTGCTTCTCGTGCTTGGGGGCCCACTTTCATCGGGACTGCCCCGACCTCCGCCCGTGTAGAATTTGTGAAGGGTCCCACCTTGAGATTTTGTGTGCTAACGCGAACCGCTCCAGCAGACCAGCTTCTGAGGGGGGTTCGCGCAGGGGGGGGTACCCCGGAGACGAGCACCGGGCTGAGACCCGCAATTCTGTACGCCACACTCCACCCCCCGCGCAAGTTGAACGGGAGCCCCGCGAGCGCCATTTGGTCTCCCCTCGTCAGGGAGAACGCGCATTGGCTGCTAGGCAGCAGTGGCCGGGTCGGCGCCGCTGCCTTTCCCCTCCGTTGGCGGAACGTCCCCGGCTGGAGTCGCGCCCTCCGCCATTCGGGCATCCGGTGGGATATGCCCCTCCAGTGATGGCGAGCGGCTCGGGACACCGCGCAGACGAATATTTTGATTGTTGGCCTCGTCGTGAACAAAGGCAGCCTGGATGCGGCGATCGGTCGCCGCCCAGGCATCACTAAGAGATTGACGCCTGCCCCACTAAAGGACCCCCCCGATCAAGACGGTTTGTTGCCAACGGCCTTGGTCAAGTTCTGGGGACCCTTGGGTGACTCGATTGTGGTCCGTGCCATTTTGGACACGGGAGTCCGGGGTTGCCTTTTGTCGTCTTGGTTAGTGGGACAGGTTGGCCTGAAGGTGAACGACCTTTCAGGCAAGATTTGGGGAATTGACGAACCGGCTGACACCACTGTTGAGGGAAGGACCTGGTTTGAAATCACCCTTGTGAGTTGTCCGTACCCTAAAATTGGTGCTCCTGCCCTTGTTATAACTGAACTTGGTTGGGATGAGCCACTTCGGGAAACCCTGTTGGAGGACGGTTGAGGCACTCTAGCCTTCCTTATGGGGCCCGTCACCCCCTTTTGTTGCCCAAGGAGGGCCACTTGGTTTAATTGTTGGTGACTGATCGTCACGTTAAGAACTCGCATGCCGGTTGCAATGCGCTGTTGGCCATTCTGCAGCGAGAATTTTGGATTTTGTCGGCTGATCGCGTCAATGAGACGAGGCCCTTTGCTGGCGTCGTAACGGACTTGTTGGTCCCCCTTTGTTGAAGACGTCCACCCTTCGTAATAGTAAGATTGTTAAGTCTTATTTGTGTGTTTGTCAGCCTGTCAACCAAGGCAGTACATTTGGAGCTGGTAACCTCCCTCTCGACAGAGGCCTTTGAGGCGACTTAGGAAAGATTGTGTCTCGCCGTGGGTTACCTTCTTTGATTAAGTCTGATTGCGGTACGAATTACAAGGGTACAAGTAACTATTTGAAGGAGGTATACGCCTTCATTAATGAGAGCCAGGTTGACATTGGTAATAGTTTGGCCCGCCGAGGGATCACTTGGTTGTTTGACCCGCCAGCCTGCCCCCCATTGGGGGGGTATTTTTGGGGCCGCTGTGAAAGCGGCAAAGGGACAAAGCTGTCCCTTTGCCGCTTTCAAAGCAAGGGGGAAAGCTGTGTTGTATTCGCAACCTGTTCAAGACTTCCAATTGATTAGCGGACGGGTAGGCCCGTCCGGGGGGGTAGATGTTGCGTGCCAAATGTATTTTTGAACGATCTTTTTGGTGTGGCAACATTCTATTGTCTTTTGATGTTGACACTTGACATAACTTTTGACTTGACAGATAGACTTTGGTTTCCTTGTTGAAAAATGTCCGCGTCGGACCTGTTGATTTAATTGTAATTGGTAAAATATCGTTTGGAATCGCCGTTTGCAACCGATAATTGGGTCGCGATTAACTATTGTTTGAAGTTGTAATCCCCATTTGACGAAAACCCTGGGATATTTTTGGATTTATCGCCGGGTTGATGCCACCGCGTGGCACGCGCATTTGTTGGAAATAAGTAGTGATAAATAGCTTCAATCCGGTGTGAGTTTGGGCTGTGATGCTGTCTAGACCGCGCCATCTGGAGATCGACGCCTTGTGAACGTTCTAGAACACGTGACTTACATCACACTTTTCAATTACTCACCTCATATTTACATACAAACCACACTTGGGCGTGACCTAGGAAGGTCGAAGCTTGGCGAACCCAGCACAGAAGGTTAGTGGTAATAAGGTATTTATAAAGCGTCGGAGGCTATAGATTGTTGTAGGCCGAAGAGCCTTTTGTTTACTGTTGTTGAAAGCAACGGTAGGGCTCCACGAACCGTGGACAAGTTTCGGACACCCCAGTTATCGTTGCACTGGCTTCTTGTAGTCCTGAACAACATGAATTTTCGAACGATTCTACAGGTATTTAGTATGGCTGCTTTCTGGAGGTTTGTTTTTTATTATTATTATTATAATTCATTGTTATGGGAAGGATCAATGAAAGGAATGAGAGAGCGTTGTTTTAAAGTAACATTAAGAATAAAAAGCTGACGAACTGACAGGACTTTAGCGGTTTTATACAGTTCTATTGTAGGGAAACGGAAAGGAAGGAATAGCGCGACTTTAAGGACTGCCCTTTGAGCCCTTTCAAGGATGATTAGGTTGGTTTTATACGTGCCACCCCATGAAGTGATACAATACGTTAAGAGTGATTGACACAAGGCGCAGTAGATGGATAGTAGTTGCTTAGGGTTCAGGACGGATCGAAGAGTTTTGACTACAAAAATAAATTTCCGTATTCGGCTTGAGAGACAACGAATGTGTGTGGCGAAGTTCAATTTGGAATCCAAAGTAACGCCTAGGTATTTGATGGTGTCTGCTTCCTGTAGTTTTGGACAGTTACAATCACTGATATGAGGCGATGGACAGGTATGAGCGAGAATGGAATGTGTTTGAAGCGATGATTGGCGGCGGCTTTTTAAGGTAAAAGTTATGAACTTAGTTTTCTCAGTGTATAAGGTGAGAATATTAGTTCGGAGCCATTCGTTGACAATATTAAACCCGGCCTGAGCGCAAACAAAAACATCTTTCCATGAGTCTGCACTGAAAAGAATAGCAGTATCATCTGCAAAGGTTATGATGCGTCCGTTTTGAAGGTTAAGATTACATAGGTCGTTTATATAGACCAGAAAAAGCGTGGGCCCAAGAATACTTCCCTGGGGGACTCCAAAGGTAATGGGAAGACTGTCACTTTTGTGGTTATCAATTCTAACATATTGCATGCGGCCAGTTAAGTAATCTTTAAAAAGTGACAACTGATTTCCTCGAATGCCTAGGTTCTCAAGTTTATCCAACAAAATTGGAACCGACACCGTGTCAAACGCTTTAGCCAGGTCTAGGAAGATAGCCAAGGTCTTTCTTTTATCATCCATGTTGGAAACAATGAAATTAGTCAGCTCGTGTACAGCCATGGCAGTCGATTTCTTGGCACGGAAACCAAATTGAGACTGTGACAGTAGATTATTTGATTCTAAATAGTTGACTAACCTATTGTTTAGTAGACGTTCCAGAATTTTGGATAAGGCTGGCAGTATTGCAATTGGTCTATAGTTATTAACACAGTGTCGGTCCCCATTCTTATGAATGGGATGGATAACTGCTTCTTTGAATACGCGTGGGAAGGTACCTGATTCTATTGCCAAGTTGCAGATATGAGTGATGGGTGTTACTAAGAGGCTATTATGTGTAATAAGAAGGTTTGGGGAGATTTTGTCGCAACCGACGGCACAATTTCGTTTAAGAGAGGAAATGATAGAAGTTTCATCAGTAGGCTAGATAACCATGGAATGCGGAAAAGCGGTATTTGGAGGGGCGGGAACATATCCTTGTTGTTGGGTTGCTATTTTTTCTGCTAAGGATGAGCCGACGATGGCGAAAAAGTGATTTATTTTATTTAATGAATCAACAGGATGTGCACTTGGGCTGATTAAATCTGTAGGTGGCGTCTTGGGCCTTGATCTGTTCGAGATTTCATTAATTACCTTCCAGAGGCGGCGACTGTCATGTCCCACTTTTTCCACTTCTTCTCTTTCAAACGTGCGTTTAACTTTTTTCAAAATTTTATTGCAGAAGTTTCGGTATCTTGTATAAGTTGCCTTTAATACAGAGTTTTCAGGATTTTTCTTTGTCTTTTTGTGTAGATTGTCTCTGTTTTTTATACACCTCAAAAGACCTGGAGTTATCCAGGGTTTGATAGTTAATTTCCGCTTGGACACGGTAACGATTTTTGTATTTGACTCAACTACACCCTTAAGAATACGGACCAGTTCTTCAGCTGCTGTGTTTGCCTCATGTGACTTAAGAACTGAATCGAAGTTTAATTTAATTAAATCAGAGTGTAATCCAAGTAAGTCTATCTTTGAGATCGTCCGTTTCAAGTGCTTGGGTAAAAATTTATTTAATGTAAGGATCGCAGTATAATGATCTGTGAGAGTTGTTTGAGCTATATAAGCATTTGCCTGGAATTTCGTTTGAAGTATAAAGTGGTCTAGGCATGTTTTATCGTGAGTTGGAATAACGTGAGCCGGTAGTAAACCGTGGAATGAAATCAGGTCGAGGTAGGATGAAGCATTTCGATCATGGCTTGAATCACTGATATCTATATTTATGTCACCGGTGAGTATTATGTTTTTGTAACTTGAATGTTTGGTTAGGATTTCGTTAAGAGATTGTAGGAAGTTCGATACATTATTATAAGATGGAGGACGATATAATGCGAAAACAACGGTGTCGTTTTCAATTTGTATTTTTTTTACTAATGATGAATTGATTTAGTGTCAGTTAGCAGAATCATACGGAGTTACGCAAGACCAACATCTTTCCATTCATTTCGCAGATACTTTTAAGAAAAATAATATAATGGCAGATTTAGGACCCTTGAGCACGCGCGTTATGGAGAGAATTTTATATCACCGCCGAAACGTAGCTCTTCGGAACCTGGAACTGGCTTTTGAAATGCCAGACTCAGAATTTATAGGACTATATCGGCTAAATAACAGTGTGTCGTGACCTCATACATGAGTTGGAACCGTACCTTAGCCGAGGAGGTGGAATAAGTGCTGTCGCTAAGGTAGGTTAAGGAATCATTAAGAAGGTAGTTATTATTTACTAAGTACCATTACATAATATAGAGGTGAACAACATAATATAGCCATTGATTTACCCCCATTATTTGTATTTTAGGTGTTGTGCGCACTAAGCTTCTGGTTCATAGCGGCTAGTGCACACCATAAGATGCATCAAGTGAGTGTATATATAAAACTAGCTTTTGCCCGCGACTTCGTTCGCCAGGGAGGTTTATCCCGCGTAATTCCCGATCCCGTGGGAATTCTGGGATAAACACTATGTTATGTCCTTCCCAGGGTCCTAAACTATTCCCATGCCAAATTTCATCTAAATCGATTTAGCGGTTTAGGCGTGAAAAGGTAACACAACATACAGACAGAGTTACTTTCGCATTTATAATATATAGTATGGATATAACCACACTGTTCCTGACCATTAATAGTTTTCAATTTTCAGAATATGAAGAGAGGTTTTTTAACCGAAAACAATATCACTCTTTAAACCCCAAACACAACTTTATTTACTCTCATAAACATAGTTAAGTTCACTTTGCTGTTACTAGGTCCCTTTAAAATATTATACTTACCATATAACCAGGGAATGCTAAGTACTTCAATTAAACAATAGGCAGTTTTAGGCAAAACTATTTATTAATTAATCAATTTTTAATAACATAAATCTAACAATCATTTTAATATAACTATAATTTAAAACTAACATATGAACTTCTAGGTTTGTGACTCTGATTTGAATATATTAAGTGTGGATGCTAGCCATGGAGGGGCAGACCATGACTCCTTTACATGGAACCACCATATACTCAAGTCCCACTTAGAGGATCTTCACCAGACTGAAAATGAAACAGTGTGGTTTTTAGGTCAGTATTATTTAACAACATTTTTAATAGAAATAAAATTGAAAACATGATGTATGAATTCAAGTTTTGACAGTGGAATATGTTGCAGGTGACTTAGGTTATCCATTAAGATCAACACTGATGACACCAATAGTGAACACAGAGCCCGATACACCTCAGCGGTACTACACTGAACTGCATTGTTAGGTACGAAATACAGTGGACGGACCATTGGAGTGCTTAAGTCACATTGGCGGTGTTTGTTAGTAGACCGCAAGTTACATTACCATCCCACTATGGCTGGTTTTATAACTAATGCTTGTGTAGTGTTACACAACATTGCCAATAGTGCTAGGCTGGCATGAGGCAAATATGCAGGTCAGTAATTTACAAAGAAATCAAATTCAACCATTGTGAACATACAAAACTATTGACAGATTCTGATAATAATAACACTAATAAGCCTATGAATACACAGATTGAAACTGCATCACGAAGAAACCACCACCTAGCTGCTGGTGAAGCAATGAGAGATGGTCTTGTACAGCGACTTTGGTCAACAATATGATGGTTTAGATTACATTTATTTCACTTTATTATCAATTTTAATGTTTTATTTGGCTAGGTAAATGTTAAGAATATAATTTATTTTCTGCATTAATATAGTGCAAAATAATATAACCCACAAACCTAATTATATCCAATATGTTACTAACATACTGCAAACAAATTTAAAACATAAAAATGTGAAATTGGAATGACATTAAAAGAACAATGTAAATAATTATATAAATACACACAATGGACCATTCTTTTGAAGTCTTAGTTGTCCCACTCCCTCAGCATTGAGCACTTCAGCCACCTCCGTCCACAAGCGCAAAGATTCTGCTCTTCCTTGGGCGCTGTTGTTATAACTCTGAGCCCTAGCCAGGTTAGGGTTACGCTCCATAAAATCGAGCAAGGTATTAAATTGAGCCTCGGAAACTCTTGCTACACGTCTTGCCATTTCTACAAAAGGGGTAAATACAAATTAATTGATTTGCATAATGATGATTAAAAATTCATCAAAAGTATGTTGTAATATTGGTTTTATGGAATTTTATGTCTATGGATTACTGGCAGGTTTTAAAGTCTATGGCCTTTAAAAACAAAATGTTGTTAGGAAGGTTTTTTGAATGTGACAAGAGAGACGAAAAGAAAAGTCAAGTGAGAAAATATTTCAGTCGAAGTCGTGGTTCAAGAAGTTCAGTTGAATATGGTCGATCATATGTTGTAGATTTTTAGAGCTGTTTTATCAAATTATACCAAACATGTATTGGATCTATTAAGCATTTTGTAAAGAGTTTTAGTATGGAATAAAAGCAGTGAAATGATTGAATGAAGCACTTTATTTGCATAAAGGATCCCACCCTTACAACATCTTGGTAAGAGAATAATTTGATATACTTTTACAAAGTAAACTTAGTTAACACTTACTTTGTTATAAACAGTCCGACTCTAACGAAATCCGCTAGGAAAATAATCGAATGCATTGTAGAAATGCATTCACGAAATTTACAAGAGGTGCAGGCACAATCAGTTTTTTTAAACAGCACAAACTCTTGAGTTGTTGAATATGTAGAAAACCACTTGAAACCATGATTTATGGTTTCCGACTCAGCCAAATGTTTTGAAATTTGAATTAATATTGCACAACTCTTTAAATTTAAGTTGATGTTGTCGAATAAGAGATTATTTATTTATTAATACGGAGTTACGTTACGGTATGACATTGACAAGCTGCCGATATTAAGAATGTTGCCAGTCTATCAAATTAATTTCTCAGATCTAAGACCTTATTTGCCATATTTCGTTGATTATTTGCATCCAATACCTTAATTATGTACTAATTACAGAAATTCTGCATAAATAACTTACTCAGCTAATAAAAAATGCAAAGGAAAAATAACCGGTAAAAATACGATCTTTACTTTTTTCCTGCGACAACATTAACACCAAATATGATTCTGCTTTGCGTATGATTCTGCTAATTTTGGTAACCATTTTACGAATAACAGAGGAATTGTTTAGGATCTGCTGGGAATTCAGAAAGTGATTCACTTTTAGCGGAATTGCTCTATGTGGCCTTTTTAAGCCTGCTGATTTTTCACATGCCAATAATGTCCTGTGCCCACAGTAGTAACTTCTATTGTTTTATTGCTAGTTTTAAGGTTAGTACGGGCATCCCTAGGTAAAGCATATTTTATCCTTTTATTTAAAATCGCAGAAAGTTCATTTAAAGCTGAATGTGATATATTATTCCTAAAAGACCACTTTTTTATATCCATCTGTAATTCATAATTTTTATCAAACTCAGTATGATCACCATCACTAAATTCACTAGGAATGCTTCCGCTAGCATATTTTTTCTCTGTAAAATTATTCTCCCAGTTGTCTAAGTCTATTTTCATTTTACCGTGTACGGAACCATCACAAACTTCACCAACTTCACCAGGCTCTTTTTTATTTAAGAACTTGTCTTTTGATCCGCTTGACCCGAACTCAGATACTGACTTCATTTCAAAGTACTTTTTCGAAACTCTTCTTCGATAACCGCCACTACGCTTAAATCGTCTCCATTTATTCAGCTTTCTCTAACAAATCACAAGATGGCCGATTACTCTAATAATTGCAAATGTAGAACACATTTAAGTACAATCTTACTTATAAAAATCAGAGGCTATGCTAGCTTGGTGCTAAAAATCCGTTAAGGGTCACGAATAAGATAAATGACATGGACAAAAAAGTACATTCCATGTACACATACATAGTAAATAATATTGTATATTAAAAATAGAAAAATGATTTAATACGTAGTTCTTAACCTCTCTGACCTCGTCAGTGTTTATTTCAAAATAATTAGTAATCAAGATGAATTCAAAGTACCATTTGTCAACGTTCGCCATAATGGACCAAAGAGTAAGATAAATATAATAATGGGTGTTCCACATCAAGAATACTACTTGCATATATCACATAGACGTGTGATATGGACGACAAAACGCTATTATTAAAAACATTTTATTTATACGAAACTGTCTTCGTTGGTATTTTTGGCATTTAATACAATTATCTTTTCATAATGTTGATGCGTAAGATAGTTTTTAAATAATTCACACAAAAAAAAATCGGAAAACGGAACGCGTTACTTGTTTGACAATGTGTCATTGTCTATGTCAAATGTCAATATTATGTTATTGCAGAATCAGATCATCAGAGATGTGATAAACGACTTAAAACTTTTAACGAACTTATTCGTTTATTTTTTATAAAAAGTCACTTACGTTAAGTGCTTAATTGCTTATCTGCTTATTTACTTGCTTACATTAAAAATAACGAAATTATGTATTTTGCTTTTTTAGTTGGTTACGTTTAAGTTGTACCTATTGGTTTTTAAACGACATCAATGAACTTTCCTTCGTACTTTGCCGATCAGTTTTATTAGCTCACTAATTTATTTTTATAGAAAAAAAAAAACTTGTGTGCAATTCACACGTGGTAGAAGTGAAACCTTCAAAAAAATCTTCAAATACTTTGTGTCCCTCCCCCTTCCCCCTTTACCCTCACCTCCCCCCGAACTCCCCACGAGCCCTCCCACCTCCCCGCCCCCTCTCAGGGCTACTTCACCCCCCCCGCGACCTAACTTCGTTCCCGTGGTCGCAAGATAGCCGAGTTTGGGCTCATTTTAAAGGGCATCAAAAGCTCTACCCCTTGACCCCAACAGAATTCCAAAATTCGGCAATTTATGTTTCTGTCTCTTTTTACTGTCGCTTTTTCGTTTCATAAGCTTTCAGATCACAACGATGCTAAAGAAGTTTTCACTTCAAAAGACGCCAAAATTAACACAATTACTTACACTATAAACTATTTACACTATTATTAACACAATTAACTACACCTAAAAACTATATTATATACGAGTCCAAAAGTCTCAGAATTATTTCCTTGGTACCTACGAAACAATTCACCACATGAAAAAATGTTTTACACTATTTATGTTTACGTAAACAAGTCCAAGTCATAACTTCAAAAACAAATTGTTTCGGAAATACACAAAACATGACGCTTTTAATCGGGCGGAGAAAACGCTATTAAACGTAAAAAGCAAAGTAAGCAATTTAAGCAGTTCACGATAACCCGTTTTAATTAAAATGTCGTTTTTAAAAGTGAACAACGGAATGCAATATTTGCGGTTACATTTAATTTTAACAAAAAGCAGAATAAGCAGATAACGTTAAATGCTTTTATAAACTAATCTGCTTATTCGCTTATTTTAAATAACATGTTATATTATATGCTTTTCGTTTAAACACCCATCTTTACAGATCATAGATGATACATATTAATTGCAGATTCTACATTGCGTCCTGTGTTTGTTTTTGCGATTATTTTCTAATATTTTTGATCCCTGCTTATTTCAACGTACTGAACCTTCTACCACCCGATTACATTGCTATTAATACTGGACTCTGATTTACATTGCGTTGTGGATTTGTTTTGTGGATCAATATGAGGTATGAGGTGCATCAACTGCGGAATAGCCATGCAAAGGTTGCAGAGGCATCTCATATCCTCGCTTTCTGCACACAATCAAACAAGACTTTCGCGTTGGATAACCAATGCCCAACCCAGGTAAGAAGTTGGACTAGAAAAAACTTAAACTGATTTATTTTTATATAGTTCTGGTATGCGAAATCTTACAGTGCATCTTATTTTCAGTTGCCCCTAGATACATTTATTTGTCATCCATGCTTATTACACTTCTGGACACATCTATTGGCCCACCTTGTATTTTCAGTTTCGTTTGGTCCTAGCTAAAATTTTATATTAGGTCGAGCAAAAAGTTTTTATGCAGTTTTGAACCTGGCACATTCACAATTTCATTCAATAGTCTTTTTTTGAATTTCGAACACAGAATTTAAAGAAACAAAAGACAATTTGGAGCCTGTTTGTTGATATCAAACAATCGAATACTAAGAAAACTTGGTTTTATTGGTTTACTTGGATTTAATTCTTGAAAAAGTGATTGATATCTTTGCTTTTGCAACAAACATTACTTATTCTTAACATTAAGGTGAGGTTCTATCAATAATCTATGGATACTTCACCTGAAGTCGCCGCCCAAGCTGTGGCACTTATTCAGGCCGGACACAGCCAAAGAAACGTGAGTGCTCAACTTAATTTAAGTCGATCTGCGGTCCGAAATGTTTATCGGAGGTACCTAGAGACTGGCGGCTTTGTTCGTCGCCAAGGAAGGCCACGATCTCGGGTCACAACTGAGAGGCAGGATCGATTCATCGTGACGACCAGCTTGAGAAATCGTCACCTTACCTCCATTGAGATACAAAACCAACTTCGCGACTTCCACGGAGTATCTGTGAGCGCTCGAACTGTTCGGAGAAGGTTAAAAGAACGCGATATGGTACCACACAAGCCAGCTAATGGGCCCAAACTAAAGCGAGCCCACCGAACAGCGCGCCTTCATTTCGCACGCAGTCATTTAAATTGGACACAGCAAGATTGGAGCCGTGTACTCTTTTCTGATGAGTCTAAAATTGTGTTACATGGCAATGATGGAAGGAAGAAGGTCTACCGGCGTAAGGGAGAGCGTTTCGCACAATGCTGCTTTGAAGAGAGGGTTGCTTATGGCGGTGGCTCATGGACTGTCTGGGGCGGTATATCCGCGAGCGGCAAAACTCAACTTGAGGTTGTTACAGGACCACGGCTGCCAACATTAAATGCTGAAAGATACATTCGTGAGTGCTTAGAACCTCACGTGATACCATATGCGGACTATGTGGGCCCAAATTTCCTTTTTATGCATGATAATGCAAGAGCCCATGCGGCCGGCATCGTCAGGGAATATCTTCGGGATGTGAACATCACAGTTATGGACTGGCCAGCCAGAAGCCCAGACATGAACCCCATTGAGCACATGTGGGACGAGCTAAAAAGGCGTGTTAGGGCTCGTCAGCCAGTTGGCCAGACGATGCAGGAGTTGAAAACTGCCATAGAAGAGGAATGGGAGATGATCCCTCAAAATTTCATAGAGCGGTTGATAAACTCTATGCCTAATCGTATGAGAGCTGTGGTAGATGCCCATGGAGGCAACACGCGTTATTAAATTAAACCTTTATTTGATAAAACATGTTTTTTATTCAAAAATTAATTGCCTTTAACAAGGCGCATATCCGACTTGTTAGGCGTAGGTCCATGTCGTATGGTATTCTGAATTCAAATTTAAAACTATACGATCGAAAAAGATGGTAAAATGTATCAGGTTTAAAACTGCATCAACAGTTTTTGTTCAATCTAGCAATCATATTTCGGTAGGGGCCATCGAAACCTAAACTCTAAGGTGGGCCAATAGATGTGTCCAGAAGTGTATTATTAAACACCGAAACTGGTGAACAAGAGAGACTACTGGGGCATAACATGGTTTTCCGTTGCTGGCTGTTCTATTATCACAAAATACTAATTATGTGGTAAGCATTTTGTTTTTCATTATTATAAATACCTAGTTGTATTAATCTATAAAAATTGATCTTTCATACTATGTATGTATGATTGTTATATCTGTGTTTTATGATTTTTCATCTTTAACATAATATACTTGCCTAAAGTAGGCATGTGTAACATAGTACTGCTCATTTTACTATAACATAGTACTTGAAAACATAAAGAGATATTTAAAAAGATACCCTTGTTACTAAAAATTATATAAACATAAGAATTATCTAATGATTGAATTAATTTATTATTGTGTTTATTCTAACTGTGGTTTATTTTCAGCCTTCAAGAAACAACTATGTTTGCCATGTGCATTGGATGCGAGCAAATAGACAGGCAGTGCATGACTCATCACGAGACATGCAAGAATTGGCTTTGGATAATGATGCAGCAGCCCCTAATGTTAGTCAAGTCGTTAGCCCACCAGAGTCACCACCGTTGCCGCCTGTTCAAAGAGGGCCATGGGAAAGTAATACCATAATATCATTACCTAATTACAAGCGGGCTTCGATTACATCTGTTCACAGTATATTTCAACAATGCAGAAACAGAATGGTACATTTGGTCCCGCAATCCCTCAAAAGAATGCTTTTGCAGGAACATAGTTTCTATGTTCCTCGCAGCTGTAGTGTGTGAAACACATTTGTACAGCGATCAATGGCATTTATTACCTCAAATGAATGAGACACATTCTACATTTAGTGCTATCCATATAGAAGACAATTAATATTATGAAGTCAAAAGCTAATATTTTGAACTTTGAAAATGTCTCAGAAATTCTCTCACGGAACAGTAATCACAATTATAAAATAATAATAAATAAATCTATGATTGTATTTTTTTAACAAGTCTGGTTATGTTTAAAGCAGTTATTTATGTAATTACTGAAGCCCTATATTTACACTTAATCTAGGTTAGTGTATTGGTGAAATAAAAATGCTCTGTTCTATCCAAGCTGGTTGATTGACCTCTCTAGGTCTCTTTATTAACACTATCGCTGCATTGCTCTAATGTATATTATCTTCGTAAGCATTTAAGATATAATAATTATAATATGTCAAAATATTTTTGTTTATTTTCTCTAATAAGTAAATAAATAATAATTTTTACTCCTTTGTTTTATTCTGTGTTTCCCTCGTTGGTCGAATGGTCGCAAGCGCTACTGCTGAGCATGAGGTCCTGAGTTCGATTCCCAGGTCGAGCAAAGTGATATTGGGTTTATTCATCAGGAATTTCTCGGTAGCAGCCCGGAGTCTAGATTTGTGCCTGGTTGATAGAAACAGACTCGCCCCCTATTAAATGGTACTCAAAATAACTGGTGAAGTCTGGGTGTACTATAGGTACACCTCTGCCCAACCCTTCGGGGAATACAGGCCCGATGTTATGTTAATGTTTGTTATTATTGTCACATTTTTTGAGACTATTACCCAGTTTAATAAAATGTTGGTCAATATTCAGTTTAAAATCCTCACTTTGTTTATTGGTTAAATACTAAAACTATATCAGTTATACGCAATAATTCACAACTGTTCACTATTTTAAAGCGCCTTTAAGTGTTTAATAGCGAAATTATAATCTAAACACCTTATTGCTAGCGATCTGATTAAAAGGTTTACTGTAACTGTTTTTTGTCTATTCTGGTGTAATGCCAGGATTTCTGAGTTTTTTATTTATAGCAATTTAATGAGTCAATATTCACGAATATAAAACACCAAAAATCATTGGTGTAGGTACACTAAATTCCATAACTATGCCGACGTCCATAGTAAAATTGGCCATGTCCTTTGTTCTGTAATATCTTTACCTCTAGCAGCTATATCTGTGGCATTTATAGGAAGTGCATGTCTTATAGAAGAATGAAACAAGACGTTAACAAGATAAAACGATCTTACTAAATGCGATTATCGGATCAAAAGTCACACTTTGCTAATTACTTTTATAACTTGCACTTCTGACTGACCGCTCTAGTAAGAGTCGTGTAAAATAATCCTATTAACATTTATAAAACTAAATGATAGGGTCAAAAGTATTTGGCAGGATCAGTGGCCTGAGTTAATGCGTCTACTAGATTTCTATAAGACGTGTAATCTTATAAGTCAATTGCTATAGGAGAATTTTGCTACTTGGGCGGTACCGGGAACAGGGTCCAAGCTACCGGCGGTCAGGGCTCCATAGAGAGGAACCTCCTGACGATACGCGCCGTGTCCAGGAGTACCGCTCTCTGAAGCAAGCCCTTGATCCAACTGTCTAACGAGAGCCTCCTGAGGTGTTGGTCGAGGCTCTTGGCTATTAAGCCATTGGCTGAGATGAATATCGGTACAATGATTGCCGAGCTCACATCCCACATGTCGACAATCTCGTGTGCCAAGTCAAGATACTTGATTTGTTTATCTTTCTCAGCTTTCACGAGGTTCTCGTCATGCGGGATGGTTATGTCGACAATCATGGCACGCCTCACGATTCGGTCCACCACCACTATATCAGGCTTATTGGCTACAATAGTCCTGTCAGTGATGATGGACCGATCCCAGTATAATGTGACATGGCCGTTATCGAGAACTGAGTCGGGCACATACCTATTATAGAACGGCACTTCCGATTCCACAAGAGAATATTTTAGAGCAAGTTGCTGATGAATTATCTTGGCTGCAAGGTTGTGCCTGTGCAAGTACTCTCCATTAGCAAGACGAGAACAACCAGAGATAATGTGGCGGATTGATTCACCCACAGACTTGGAAACCTATGGACTTGCCCTAACTACGAAATTAGCGTGCATACCATCGGGCACATAAGATGGCTGCCGTTCGTAGTGTTGTAACTGCGAGCAATGTGCGCAGCTGATATCGATATTTAACCTTCATGAATTCGTTTAACTTTTTAACCGACTTCAAAAAAGGAGGTTCTGTATTCGACCAGTATGTGTGTATATACAACGTGTAACGGAAAGGGTATATACATACCAAGGGCACGGCTTCTTTGGATGATATCAAACGATATTGGAAGGTTTTCAACTCAAAATAAAATACTCTATTTATAATATATAATATAATACCAAATTTTCGGTTTCGTAAGTTTCTTAAATTGAAATCATAACAATCGCGTCACCGCACTACGTAGGTCAATAACTTTCCACGTTACTTGCAAATATCACGATAAATCTATTCTGTGATGTGCTTATTTCAATTTGAAAAGTTTGGTTTCTGGTATCAATGTATTAAAAATTCTCATTACTTCCGAACATGTAGAGATAGGATTAAAAAACCCTTCCAATATCGTTTGATATCACCCAAAGAAGCCGTGCTCTTGGTATGTATATACCCTTTCCGTTACGCGTTGTATATATGTTTGTATGTCCGCAATTTTCTCAAAACTACTGATCCTGAAGTTGTGGGTCTTTTATGTTTCATCGTCCCTTTTTAATACTGGCTCTCTTTCTCTTCAAACTGGAAGACGTTGCGTTGGAAGGCCTCCTAATAGGTGGAGTGACGACCTGGTCAAAGATGCGGGAGCCCGGTGGATGAGAGACGCACAGAGTCGATTAGTGTGGCGGCGCTTGGGGGAAGCCTATGTCTACCAGTGGACGTAAAATAACAACCATATTTTATGTAAAAAAAAAGACGCTTATTCATTTTTGAACAATTCAATTCAACAATTCAATCTAAAATAATTTAAAGGATTTTCAATTATTAAAAATAAACAAGACTTTCTTAAAAAAAAAATTAAGTAATATTTATAAAATGTTTCCTTACCATTATACTTTAAGGAAGTTGTTGTGAGGAACATTGATGCGAGGAACAAATTTGCTTATGCTGAAAAAAAATTAGTCAAATTACTTATTTTACTTAAGTATTTCATTCATTGCGGTGACCAAATTGATCTGCAATGTGATTCCTTGATCAAGCTAAAAGCCAAAATTTATAAATGTATCGACATGGAGTAGTCATTATTATTGTTAATATCAGTGTTAAAGGATTCATTAGAATACTAAGCCAATATTAGATCTTGTTGTCTATACTTAAATTATCGATGGATTAATGTTATTTATAATTATAGTATAGATATAAATATAACCAATGCATGCAGAGTTTACCTTTAAGTGATTGTTACACTTTAGTCTGCTTTTAAACATGTGTTAGCCATAAAACTAGTGTAAGTAATTGTTGGTGAACCTATTTAAATAAATAAATTGAAATTTGAACTACCGCCAATACAGAAAGTATTTAACAAGATATTTATGTTGAAATTACTGTTCTATGCAATTTTTGTTTAAAAACATACCAGCATAGTCGATGTGGGCACTGCTCCGTCGTGTAACCTTATCACATCGAGGGTAAGATTCGTCAAAGTGCATGGAGCTGATATGCCACATTTTATGTCTAGGGTTTATATTTTCAGAACCAATAGCTTCTATCCATTTCTTTTTTAAACTGTCGTTTCGAGGAAACCTGTGGATTAAAATATCATTCCAATTAATTTCATGCACTGTATTAATGTCATCGATACTTATCCGCGCGAACATCTCACATCACTAGCCTTACAATTGTAAGTGCAAATGTAAACAATGCAACGAAATAAAGAAAATAATAACGTTTTAAGCCATATCAAAATGACACAGGTTGAAATAATATTCAAAAAGATCATCTAGTAACAATACATTACACATAATAATTCTAAATATTCGACTGGATTAGTGAAAACTAGTTACTAACCTGTGCATAGTCAAATTACGCTGATTTTTGTTGTTTCTCGCACCACACTATTTTATACAATACGAGGGCATGATTTTCCTATTATTGTCTAAACTCAGAACACCGAAATACTGTTTTACCTATACGTATTTTTCTATAAAACAACAAAAATATCTTCAGCAAGCAACTGTTTGACAGCACAACTACCATAAAACCACAGAGTACTTTGGGCACTCAATATGGCGACCGGTCACGCATAGACATGATATTGACGTCGAATAAAAGTTTTAACAAATTTGTACTTGAGAAACATTTAGACGTCTCTTTTGTCATATGCAGCTCTTGGTAGGTTAAAAAGAGACAACACGCTTTTTGTCGTGTGTGTGTCGATTCGATAGATACTTGTATAACTATTCTTCATATAGTAGAATATGCCATCTCCATAGGTACCTATAGGTACTTTTCCTATCTCAATGGATTCACCCGAACGGTGACATGCCCGACATATGTCAACAGTGCCATCCTTCACAATAAATTTCCGGTAGTTGTTCGTCATGATAACTTCGTCCATAATTGCACAAACAAAACCCTCGGTTTCCTCAAAGAGGTCACCGAAGCGCAACCAAGCTACGGACGCTACTTGGTCTACGTCGGACCCATGTAGGGCCCGGAAAAAACGTCCATGAAGCTCCTTACTCTGCCATATCCCTCTTCGATCGTTAGTGTCTAGCACTGCAGGTTTGCGCCAGTTCTCATTAGCCAAGGAGAGCGGGGTGAGTCCCTTATCCACCGCTACTACATCTCGAAGCATACCCACTTCGGAAGCAAGGAAATGTTCCCTGAGACTGCATACCTTGCGGTTGTGGAGAGTTTTAGCATTCAAAAAGCCTCAACCTCCACATTTCCGCGGGATATACAGCCTCATCACCGACGAGCGTGGGTGATGCATTCGATATGCAGTCAGCAATGTACGAACTCTCCTTCCTATCAAGGGTGTCAAGTTCAGTTTGAGTCCCTTTGAGTACGCCGAAAGAGTATATCAACACTGGCATGACCCAACCGTTGAAGGCACGCACCTTGTTCCCGCCCGATAGAAGGCTTTTAAATACCTTCTTTAGGCGGCCAAAGAAGCGCTTCAGCGATTGCTTCATGTCAACTACATTGATACCTAACGCTTCCGACATACTCAAATACTTATAGGTTTCGGTTGGAGAGAGGGATCTCAGGTTTATGGAATTCGAGGGTTGAGATCCCACGGATTCCACAATCTCCCCTCGCTTTACATGCATAATCGCACATTTGTCGACACCAAACTCCATCCTGATGGCACTACTGAAAGTTTCAGTTACCTTCAGTAGTTCCGTCAGCTGTAGACTAGTGGCGCCAATTTTTTTTAAATCATCCATGTAAAGGAGGTGAGAAATAACCTGACCACCTCTTTTCAACTTATAGCCTAGGCCTGAATTCTCCAGCAGTGTGCTTAGAGGATTCAAGGCTAAGCAAAAACAAAGCGGACTCAAACTATCGCCCTGAAATATACCTCGCTCGATCCTTATCGGTTTGCTGTACCTTGGGATATATCGACATCCTGGATAGCGAAGAACTGTCCTCCATTGTCTCATACATGATGTCAGAAAGGTGCGTAAAGTTGCATTAATTTTATACAATTCTAGCACCTTCATGAGCCATGTATGAGGCACTGAGTCATAGGCCTTCTTGTAGTCTATCCAACATGTCGACAGATCTTTTTTGGAACGTCGAACCTGTTGGCTAATGGCCATATCAATCAGGAGTATCTCCTTAGTACCGCGGGACCCATTCTTGCATCCATTTTGAGAGGTAGACATGATGTGATTGTTGTCAATGTGTTTGTTAATTTTAACTCTCAAAATGGATGTCAGAACCTTATAGACCGTAGGCAGACACGTGATTGGTCTACAATTTTTGGGGTTCGCGGTGCTACCAGGTTTGTGAAGCAGGTGGGTAATTCCAGTGGTAAAGAACTCGGGTAGTGAGCCAGATTCTAGGGCAGATTGGTACTGAGACGCCAAGCGAGCGTGCGATCTTGTTAGCCATTTGATCCAAAAGTTATGCAGTCCATCCGGCCCTGGAGACTTTCAATTAGGCAGCGGACGAACTGCATTGGCTATATCATGGGGGCTGATGATGATTGCCCCCATTTCTGGTATTGGATCGCACGCTTGCTTGACCTCCCGGGTCCAATCACCTTCGGTTTGACTGACAGGTATCGACCAGATGTTGCGCCAGAACGTACATAAGGCGTCATCATCGGGCAGGCACATATCAGTCGCACCTTGGTCCGGTCGCTCCCAAGCCCTATATACCCACCTTTCGTTACTTCGGAAAGTGCGATTCTGGGTGAATCGCTCCACCCGCCGTCTATACCTTCGGATACGGTTTGCCCATGCATACACCTTCTGCTTTAGGAAGTCGATGCGCTCTGTGACACAGGACATATAATTATGTGGGTGGATATTGGTTCCCAAAAATGCCCGTCTCACAAAGCGCATCACTCTCGGGCGAGTGTTGCCCTCCCTAAAGCAAATAAGTTTACCAATGAGTGCCCTGGCCTCACCAATACGGCGCTCGATCCTATACTGCCAAGCTGGGACAGCGGGTTTAGGTCGTATAGCTATGGCATTAGAAATTTTAACATTAGCTACACGACATGCCGCGACAGCTGCGCAGTATAAGACAGAGTGGGTATCAGCGAGGTCTTCGCAGTTATCAAAATAGTCTGACAACTGCGAATCCAGAGCAGCCACCAGTGCCTTATTCCTGTTATGCATGGGCAAACGAGGTAAGCGTGGTCTTATTTCAGGCGACATGTTGCGATATTCCCGAATAGCACATTCCAAAGCACTCTTCAATTGCTCATTCTACTGGGTACTTACGTTTGTAACTCTGTCACTACTCTCTTCAACTTGAATGTTGGGCTGTGGTGGTGCCACCACAGTCGGTGTCGGATGTGAAGTGACACAGCTACTCATTTCCGAACGGAAGCGATCAAGTACGGCTTCATCCAAAATACGGTTACGTTGAATGACACGCACTTGATCCGATAGTCGCTGGGCCGAAACGTTGACAGTTGGCTCAAGTACCTGAAACAGAGAGAGCATCCGACCACGGTACGCAGTCAGGTTAGTTCCCCCCCTCTGTAGCCCCATAGATGAGCGCATGACGTTCTTATTAATGGATTGAGTCCATCGCATACGCTGCACACTTCCACCGGCAGCGGGAACCCTATCAGAGGCCGGTGGGCCTCGAGGTTCCAAGCAGTCCGGAGGTCGGCCTCTTTCCCGTCGACGCGCAGGTGGTGGTGTCGTCTGCGGCGAGAAGTATTCGTCACTCGAGCTCGACGCAACTGCAGCGGCCGGAGTCTCTTCACTCACGGCTGGAGCAGGTCCCGGCAGCTGCGAGGCGGAGCTGAGCGACGAATCCGAAGATCTTGGGCGTGTTGACTCGAGCAATCTTGCCCGGTTTCTCGTCAACATTCTTTATGCACGAAGTTGTCATTCATACTTGGTTATTATATTATTATATTATTTTTTTATATTATTATCTATTATTATTATATTTTTTATATTATATTTTATACAAAGAGAGTATTTAGGAACAAAATTGAATAGATGTGGTATTAAATTATGTAAAAGTGTGTGTGAGTATATGTGAGTAGAGAGGAGTATGGCAATTCTATTTTGAAGACATTATGTGAGTAATTTTCCGTTTAACAAGAAGAAGACAATATAAAACAATTTGGTTAATAAAATTAAACATTTTTAGCGTTAAAGTAACAAGGAACCATATAAATTTATCATAAAAAATCGAGTGAAAATGAGGAATATTTATACCGTTGCCGCTCCATAGTCAATCCGCTGTCTGTTTTAGTGTATTTAGGTCTGAATCAGTTTTAATGAGTATAGCAGAATCACCCTCTTTTTTCCGCATTAGGATTCTGCCGTTAGCAATCCAGCAAAATGCGTATCCGTGGGATTTCGCGTGTATTCGTGCCAGATAGAATAAATGCCTCTTTTTGGCAGTTAAAGCTTCAGATATATAAATCGGTTTACATGGGCCCTGTAGCTAGATATCTGTTGTTGACAACTTGTTTCCGTTCTTATTATAACTTTTATAAGCCTGAAGTATAGATTCTTTCGCGATAACTGTCGATAAATCTACGACGATAGTGACAGAGACAGGTGACTTTTTGGATTTAACACGGAAAATGTCACGTATTTCGCTCATTTTCAACTCATTCTGTAGTAATGCACTGGTTTTTATAACTGTAGTACAAAGAGTAGCTTTATTTTCGTTTTGTTTTACAGGTATGTTTCGAAACTCTATGCTGGAAGACTTGTTGAGACTTTCAAAGTTTTCAATTTTTTCTTCAAGAACGTGTACATAGGCCATTTTCTCTCTGTTAGCACTTTCGAAGCTTTTTAATTTCCCCATTATTTCATCATAAGATGCCGATACAAACTCTATGGACTTACGCAACTCAGAACATTCGGCTTTAATTTCGTTTACCGTCCTTAAAAAAAGCAGCGTACTTCTTGTCTTGATTTTCAGTAAATTCGATGAGTATATTCTTAATTTCCGCTGTAAACTGGCTAATATCTTCACCATGTTGAAACTTCCGTTTAACACTAAACACGTATAGTATACTGTATACGTAGTGTAATTTAATGTCCCCTTTGTCGTATCAACTCTGTATATTACAGCTGCATTAAGCAGAGAAGGCCTACTTATTGATATCCAAATAATACCAAAATATGTTCTAATTATTTTGTTATTCCCAAATTTTAGTATCAGCTATGTACCTATGTATCTTTAAAGTGTACCCGAAAAAATATGAAAAAAAAAACATTGAGGTAGCGGTTAACCTTACCGTAGTAATTAGAAAAATATTAGCTAAAACTTAGAAAACAATTATTTTATATTAATAATATGTTGTTTGTTTTTTGCGACAATATACGCATGTAATGTGATGATATAATGAATATGTTTTGTATTCGCAATATCATTAGAATGTCTACCTATACGTTTTGTTTAATTGAGAAATATCAATTGAAAGAACTATGGGCAAAAATTTGCATTTATTTTGCTAAGCTATTTCTTTATTTTATCGTAGTCATTCACGAGGAAATGAAGAAATAGTGAATAAATGATTAAATAGAGTTGAAGCTGTTCGCCCCAGCGTGTGAGCAGAATCTTCATTATCTAAAAAAACTATCTATCCTATGTACTTCCCAGGGTCCTAAACTATTTCCATGCCAAATTCATCTAATTCGGTTCAGCAATCAGTGGTTTAGGCGTGAAAAGGTACAGACAGTTACTTTCGCATTTATAATATTAGTATGGATATGGATAATTAATTGTATTTTCAACACAATGTGAATTTGTTAATGAATAAATGAATGAATGATGACTCTTGAAGGAGCTGACGGCCCTGGTAAACCTTATGCTTCGGCAAGGTGATCGAAGCTGTCATTGACATTCTGTACGATGTTGATAATATACCTAGAGGAAAAAGAAAAAAATGAGTGTAGCACTCGGGGACTGCCGCGGTAAAGCTATTGCATAGCATTTTTTATCAACTTATGCAATTATAATTATATATTTATTTTATTTATGCATTTTTTTTTTCTTTGATATTAATTCAAGTTACACTTTTTGAGCGTGGTGACCGATAAGAAAACATTTTTTTTTTATTGAATAAATGAGAAGTTAATATTGTTTAAAATATTTTTATTATCTTACAATACATGTAGGTTATTCAGAACTAGTCGCGGGCTCGAACTCACTCGTGGACTCAGTTATGAGCAGTTAGCAGCTAGTCGACACGCATACGTCTAGTCGCACGCACATAAACACCGTTTTGCCGAACTGAAACGACGTTAGACGATGCACGGCTTTCAACGCCGCACGGTGGGCTGAAAAACGGCTTTCATAGACTTAGGCATTTTATTTTGCAAGTGCCAGTTTTTGTGCCGGATATCACTTCTATTTGTTATAACAATATACAAAAATGACACCAGAATTGATTCTGCACAAAAACGAAGGAATTATAATTTTTTTACGAAAATTTTGTATGGAGCTAGTATGAAAAATCGAAATATCTCTGAAACGGCAGCGATAACCGTAATATCCTTATAGGAGGTTTTAGTACTAATTATTTATGATTTTTTGACATACGTTACATAATGGTTGTAGATGCCTTTTTTTTTTAAATCGTCAAAATATTTTTATTTATTTTTACATATTAAACGTTCCTTTTAGTGTTTAAGTTGAAGAATTCAGAGCTTTAACAACTCTTAACATAAAATAGCATCACCCCTATAGACCTGAAGGACTAGACAGAGGTGTGTAGTATCTTGTTGATCTTGTAAGATTTCCAACAATACCAAATAGTTGAATATCAGTGTCAAAGTGCCCATGCTGTCGCTTCTTTTAGAAAGACAGGGGAATGAAATTGTTAATTGATCATACCCTAAAAGTATGATTACAACATAACCGGACACATAATAATATCGACACAAAAGGAATTTTAAAACCTTGCATACGTTCAAAATACAAAATAACATATTGTGTAGTCATCTAATGAGTCTGATGACAAGTAATTAAGTAATTAGAATGATGGTTGTAGTCTTCTGATTCTAATGAGCCTATTAAGTGATTAAATGATTTGAAATATCTCGCAACAATACCAACTAAGAACTGCATTCACCTTTTTATAATTAGTGAGCTAATGTGATTTGCTAATGTTGATTAGTTCTACTATGAGTTCTACGAAATGTTTTTGACGATTATAAATTTTTATTATCATATCTTTTATAACTTTAATGAGGGTAGTTAACTAATTATTGACTTTATACAATAAAAGGGCTATAATTTTGTTCCATAATTTAGATTGTTCACAACCGTGTAACTGCTAACACTAAAACTATTTGCTTTGCGACTACAAAATCTTAGAATGGAAAATTTAATCACCAACTTAGATTTGTTTGTTCTTCTAAAAAGTGAGTGTCCTTCATTTAATCATGAAGTATTGTTTAGTGCAATTGTGTCCCGCATAGGCGATTGCCTTTCTGCCGAAGATCAAGTAACTCTCAAAGAATTTTGCCGGAGATTCACGCGAGCTGCTTTAAACAGGTGGCAGAAATCTAAACGATTCTTTGATAAGTTTAGAAATACGTACGGAGAGTGGTTGCAAGCAAATATTGATTGGCCGAGTTGCGTGCAAACTTTAATAAATCAAGAACCAACTGTTGATGAGATACCAAGAGCACGCTCAGTCTCTCCAGAACCTTCGACATCATCGACTGTTGGAACAATGACAAAAAGGTCCCGAAAACCATTCAAAGATCTGGGAAGCAAACAGAAAAAGAGAAGATCTAGTGAGCACATAGGCGAGGATTCCTGTGAATTGGCATATGCAGCTGCAGCACGTTTAAAAGAAGAAGGTTATGAAGATATCGCATCTGTAATCAATTATATGATCAAAAATCCAGAAGCTGCCGTTAAAATCAAGGAAAGCATTAAGAAAACAGTAATATTTACACCAGAGAAAGCACTTGGATTGCTTCTTTCACTTAAGCTTTCAAAGTGGCAGTATATTACGTTGCGAGAGACTGCCATTCGGGAAGGTGCTAAGGATATTTACCCATCCTACTATAAACTGCAACAAACTAAGCTTGCATGCTACCCTCCTAATCAATCAGTATCAGTTACGGATTCATCAGCTAGAATTACACTTCAAGCTTTACTTGATATCACGGTGAAGCGGATTCTTCAAAGTCTTTCTGATAATGTGGAAAATAAGCAGTTAAAGCTGATATCGAAGTGGGGATTTGATGGTGCTTCCAATCAAAGCCGATACAAGCAGAAAATGGACGGCGAGCATGCTGATTCAAGCATATTCATGACCTCCTTGGTGCCACTGAAACTGACAGATGGAGATAATACTATATGGACAAACCCGAAACCATGCTCAACTTTTTATTGTCGTCCGGTTCAGTTCACTTTTGTAAAAGAAAGCCATGCAGTTGTCATTGATAACAAAAGAAAAATGGATGAGGAAATTGAGGCCCTTAACCCCACAGAGTGCATTAATAGTAACAGGGTGACTCATAAACTAATGATGACAATGATCGACGCAAAAGTCTGCACGTACCTTTCTGAAGCTAGATCAAATGCATCATGCTACCTGTGCTTAGCAAAACCAACAGAAATGAACCACTTAGATGCTGTAACATCAAAAACTGTGTGTTCTGACATATATGAATTTGGCCTATCATCCCTACATGCCCGTATAAATTGCATGGAATGTCTGTTACACATTGCGTACAGACTTGACTTCAAACAGTGGGCAGCAAGAAGTAATGAGCATAAAGATATGTTACAAAACAGAAAAAAAAACATTCAAAATAAATTTAAAGAGGAGCTCAATCTGTTAATTGATATAGTAAAACAAGGCTCGGGAACTACCAATGACGGGAATACCGCAAGGAAGTTTTTCGAGTTTCCCAATAAAACTGCAGCTATTACTGGGTTGGATCAAAACCTGATAAAAAGATTTGCTGTTATTTTGCAAGCAATAACATCTGGTGAGAAGATCGATGTCATCAAATTTAAAGATTTTGCTCGCAAAACAGCAGAAAAGTACGTGGAATTATACGACTGGTACTACATGTCATCAACCGTACATAAACTATTAATACACGGAGCTGACATAATCGAAAAAAATGATATTGTCCCGATTGGGACTCTCTCGGAAGAAGCCTCAGAGTCTCGAAACAAAGATTTTAGGAGGTTCCGGGAACATCATTCGCGGAAAAGAAGCAGGCAAGATTCTAATCAAGATATCCTAAATATGCTTGTTGTTTCTTCGGATCCTTTTCTAAGTGCACAAAGGCCGAAGTTAGATGCCAAAAGGAAGACAACCTTTTTTGCTGAAACTCTCGACCTAATACAGTTTCCGGAAACTGAGTTCGAGTTTGTAGGTATATCCGATCTGGATTCTGACTCGGAATTGGAGTCCGACAACGAAAGTTGTAAAGAAAATTTGTAAAATTTAATTATTTTTCTTTATGTTCTTTTGTTATTTATGTTAGTTTATTGTACCAATATGTTTAGTTAATAATTTCATAAATTATAGTTTCAAATATGTATTTTGTATAATTGAATTTATTAGATATTATTTTTGTTACTTCTGTTTTATTTAAATTACCTATCAATAAAAAGTTTATATACAGTCTTTTTTTTTTCACATATTCTTAATATTTGGGGAAAAAGCATGCTTCCTAACGATGTTCTTAACTTTGACACAGTTCATGGATCGTTTTGAACAGTTTCATATGTTAAAATAAATAATGTTAGTACTATAATCCCCTATAAGGATATTATTATTATTATGTGTCCGGTTATGTTGTAATCATACTTTTAGGGTATGATCAATTAACAATTTCATTCCCCTATCTTTCAAAAAGAAGCGACAGCATGGGCACTTTGACACTGATATTCAACTATTTGGTATTGTTGGAAATCTTACAAGATCAACAAGACACTACACACCTCTGTCTAGTCCTTCAGGTCTATAGGGGTGATGCTATTTTATGATAAGAGTTGTTAAAGCTCTGAATTCTTCAACTTAAACACTAAAAGGAACGTTTAAATATGTAAAAACAAATAAAAATATTTTGACGATTTTTAAAAAAAAAGGCATCTACAACCATTATGTAACGTATGTCAAAAAATCATAAATAATTAGTACTATAACCCCCTATAAGGATATTACGGTTATCGCTGCCGTTTTAGAGATATTTCGATTTTTCATACTAGCTCCATACAAAATTTTCGTAAAAAAATTATAATTCCTTCGTTTCTGTGCAGAATCAATTCTGGTGTCATTTTTGTATATTGTTATAACTAATAGAAGTGATATCCGGCAAAAAAACTCGCACTTGCAAAATAAAATGCCTAAGTCTATGAAAGCCGATTTTCAGCCCACCGTGCGCCGCACCGCTGTGCCGGTCAGAGTGGGGGTGTTAGGTTTATTTTCGTTACGGAATTTCTTGATTCGGTCGCCGCGCTCAAAGCCCGCGATAAAAGCTATGCAATAGCTTAAAACATATAGCATATTTTCTAAAACCGCAAATATAACTTTGTATTTCATACAAACACTATTAAAAAACAAAGCTATTTAGCGTAGTTACTACGGAACCCTTGATAGGCGAGTCTGATTTGCACTTGGCCAATTTTTAGTTACATCATATCTAGATCAAAGCTGCGTGTCCATCCGCCAACAAACTTCCCATAAATAAAACTATTTGGTACATTCGACAAAAAATATCCAAACATGAGTGCGCATTAGTCACTTCATTCAATTGGTCTAAAATTTTAGGAGTCCGTAGTGCTTTAAAATTAGAAGATTTTTTGCTATTTTTACGTGAATCAATGTTAAAATCTCCGCAGATGATACATTTTTTACTGAAGGAGTGTTCTAGTAATCGTTTCAACATTGATAAACAAAAATCATAGTTAAGCGGCAATAGTCTAACGGATATGGTGTCGGCCTTGTGATCTCGAAGTCGCGGATTTGAACCCTAACTATTACACAATGGCCATGAACCCATTCTAGACACAAGTACTTACGTTTAGCCTAGTTGACAACAAGATTGCTTTAGGTGTACCAAAATCTCATGACAAATGGGGAAATTAAAGTGTTTAGTAAGCAGCACTAGGGAACTTTAATTAAACCACCTTGATATTTTTCACAGTAATAATATTTTGGATGAAGGGGGTAATATAATAAAACTAGTCCACATGAGCTAAGCTACGTGTAGATCAGCTAGTTGATTATCTATAGTATATTGAAGCAAAAACTTTGTGTCCCTTTTACAAAAATTACGCAAAAAATATTTATTTATATTATAACGGCTTACAAAAATCAATTACAATAACATATGTATGAAATTCAGCACAGTTTTTCTATTTTTATATCATGCCGTTTCATCAAAATAATTATTTTTGACTGGAATTTAAAATATTCAAAGACAATATCTATACATATACAACTCAAAGGTGACTGACTGACTGACTGACTGACATAGTGATCTATCAACGCACAGCCCAAACCACTGGACGGATCGGGCTGAAATTTGGCATGCAGGTAGATGTTATGACGTCCCAACGAGCACATTAGTGGAAATAACAGCCTATTTTATTACTTTAGGCCGTAAAATAGCAGTTTAAGGGTTCAACAAGCAGTTCAAAGATGCATATCTGCATCCGTAAACGTCTATAGCTATAAAAGTTACTTAAAGTGCTACAAGCTGAATCAAATACTACTCTAGGCTTTACAGTAGTTCACTTTAGAACTCATTTACCGCTTACTCCTTTATATGAGAGTTACGAAGGTCATTCTACCACTTACAGCTGTACAGTGGTTTCCATTGTAACTTTTATAGATTACATTACTACAAAAAGGAGTTAATTGTAGACTGTTTGCAGCACCTGTACAGGAGTTATAGTAACCACTACTATACTACTACAAGTTTCATTATAGAAATAATAGATGCTCTTATGCATACTATAGTTATAAAAAATTCATCAGTGTAACTAATAATAAAAAGTAAAAAAACTAAAACCCGACTACGACAAAAAAATCTATGCTAAAGAGGATGAAACAAGATTTTCAGGATGCTGAAATAAACAAGGTTACTGGAAAAACAAGAACAGAACAAAAATAAAAGCCGTAGTCACACGTCACGTTATTAATTGTTTTGTTACGGTTGATATCCCATATAACGTGTGACTACGGCTTTTATTTTTGTTCTGTTCTTGTTTTTCCAGTAACCTTGTTTATTTCAGCATTCTGAAAATCTTGTTTCATCCTCTTTAGCATCGATTTTTTTGTCGTAGTCGGGTTTTAGTTTTTTTACTTTTTATTATTGAAACTATTTTAGTGTTAAATCACTGTGCTTCTATACTATTTACTTTATTTTTTATAAGTTCAAGTGAAGCCCTTTCAAATGATACCAAACACGGTATATCTATCTTACTATTATTTTTTACACATGACTTTTTGACCGCTAGAGGACGCCACATTAAATTTAAGCAATATTTTTGATAAGTACAAGTGAAGCCCTTTCAAATGATACCAAACACGGTGTATCTATCTTATTTTTATTTTTTTACACATGATTTTTTGTCCACTAGAGGGCGCCACTTTAAATTTATGTAATGTTTTGAAAATGTGCATGTGACGCCCTTTCAAATGATATCAAACACGATGTGTTTATCTTATTTTTATTTTTTAACACAACACTTTTTGGGCCATAGAGGGCGCCACATTGGGTTTTGTGACACGTCACGTAGCCTATGTTCAGCGGACGGTCAACACGGTTCTAACGATACCTCATTTGTCGAGTTCCGATAAGCAGCTTTAGAGCTATGAGGGAACAGATGAACATACATGAACATACACACATACATACATACATACATAGCCTGTCAAAATCATAACCCTCCTTTGGCTTTGCCGTAGTCGGGTAATTATTTTTTAACACAACACTTTTTGGGCCATAGAGGGCGCCACATTGGGTTTTGTGACACGTCACGTAGCCTATGTTCAGCGGACGGTCAACACGGTTCTAACGATACCTCATTTGTCGAGCTCCGATAAGCAGCTTTGGAGCTATGAGGGAACAGATGAACATACACACATACATACATACATACATACATACATAAATACATACATACACACATCAAAAGTGTCTAGGGATCAAGCATTTTTATGCGGATTTCTTGAGATTGAGATGTGGCTTTGTAATATATTTATGATTTTATAAATTTATATGGATCCTTTTTGGTGCATTTCATAATTTGAAACAGGAACTATTAATCAAATTCGAGTAAAAGATGAAAATCAGCTGTCAATATTTTCCCTATAAAAACATACAACGCATTGAAGACATTATTAGTGCTACTGTTTCCCTACTACTGATTAAAACCAACGTTATTATGGAGCGGCGACGTCATTTAAGCAGGGAAGAAATGCTCAGAGCCGTGGGAATGATAGAAGCTGGTTCCCGGCAACGTACTGTGGCTTTAGCTCTGAATACAAGTCAGAGTGTTATCAGTCGACTTTGGACACGTTACCGAAGCACTGGTACCGTGGCTGAGCGCCATGGAGGACGGTATCGCTGCACCACACGGAGACAAGACCGATACATTCAAATCTTAACTCGAAGAGCTCCAACAATAACCGCCATGATGTTAGCCGTGAGGCTTCATCACTCTTCAGGGAACTTAATTAGCGACCAAACAGTCAGAAACCGCTTGCATGAAGTAAACCTTCATTCCCGAAGACCGCTACGGGTACCACCTATAGCAATGCACAATCGTAGGATTCGATATCAATGGGCTCTTGAACACAGAAATTGGGCAGAAGAACAATGGCGTTTCGTGTGCTTTTCTGATGAGTCTCGTTTTGGTATGAGACCGGATACAAGACGTATACGACACTGGAGAACCCCTGGACGCCAACAGCGATTAAAATCCTGCCAGGAAGTCCATCCTTATAGTGGTGGAACCATCATGGTATGGGCGGGTATTTGGATCGGCGGAAGAACTGAGTTGATTTGGATCAGAGGCAACCTCAATGCTCAAATTTATGCTGAGACGATTGTATCTGACGTCATCGTTCCTCTACAAGTGCAAATCGGTCCCTTATTTCAGTTAATAATAAATAATAATAATAATATTCCACAACTTTTCACACAACGCCATCTAGTCCCAAACTAAGCAGAGCTTGTGGTATGGGTACTAGACAACTGATAAACATACATATATATTTCTAAATACATACATATTATAGATAAATTACATCCAGACAAAGAACAAATGACCGTGCTCATCACACAAACATTTGTCCTAGGTGGGAATCGAACCCACGACCTTGAGCATAGCAGTCAGGGCCACTGACCACTATACCAACGGGCCTGTCAAAGTTAATTAAGTTAATGCATGATAATGCACGACCGCCCACCGCAAGAGTTGTAAGACAGACTCTCGCCGCAGCTAACATCAATGTCCTGCTCTGGCCTGCTCAGTCGCCAGACTTGAACCCGATTGAGCATGCATGGGATATGCTACAGAGAAGAGCTCTGCCGAATATGGAGGGTATCCAGTCGCAAGATGACCTTTTTTTGTTGTTGCAACGAACATGGGCGGCCATTCCACAGCGTGATTTGGATGAACTCATTTTGAGTATGCCAAACCGATGTTCTTGTGTTGTTAGTGTTCGCGGTAGAAACACGGATTATTAATTGTTTAAGTTACCCAATTAAATTTTAAAGAAAACTGTTATTTCAGTCTTTTTTTCGAACTTCAATGTTAGTGGTTCAAATGTCAAAAATCCCTTTATTAGGAAAATGGCAAATTTCTTTATTAATGCAAAGGTGACTTGGTTTATCGTTACTGTGACAAACGAAAACACTTTATTTGATGAATCCTTAAAGAAAATTTTAATTAATATCAATCAGGAGAAAAGTTATTGCAAAAATATATGTTGATCCCTAGACACTTTTGATGTGTGTACATAGCCTGTCAAAATCATAACCCTCCTTTGGCTTTGCCGTAGTCGGGTAAAAACTACATTAAATATCTTAAAAAGAAACAAAAACTGCCTTTAGTAATACAATAGTCATAACTTCTTCCTTACAGGATCAATCCATTCGCCATTTTTTTACAGCCGCTTTTGTAAATATTACAAAAAAAAATGAATGGTAAACGATGGAAATTAATAAAGAAAAGTGGAGGTTATCGCAGGAAAGTACGCAAGGTTTATGAAAACCTCCTAAAATCGTCCAACATGGCTGAAGATTCCAGTGAATCTGCTAATCATCTAATACTAAAGTATTTTAATTTTTAAGCTTTTAATTTCAAAGAAGATTTTTCATTTCACAAATCACAAACTTAATAAAAACAAGCCTATTCTTGGGTTCTTATTGTATAAAGATATCAGTCTCAACATTTGGATTTGGCGCAGTACCATCACAGGATCCATTAACCTCTTTAGCCAAATTACGGTTTTTTTTTGTGCAACGTTCTCATCATCATTAGACAATATCTCTTCAATCGGAATATTGTCTTCGTTTGACAAATTTTCTTTATTCTGATCTAGCGATATTTCCCATCCTAAAGGGCAGATTGACAGCTCTTCCTTGTCTGCATTTATAGTTTTAAATATTTTAAAAGGCATTCTGTAATAAAACAATAATAGGTAGTTAATTGAAATGTTTAAACTTCATATTATAGTATAAGTAGGTATAACTAAACCATAAAGTAACTGGATCTTATTTCTACCGACAACAAAATAATGTAAACTATTATTGAGACGTTTGATGATTATCTATTTGAAAAATAACTTGTATCGTGTTTATGTAGAAATATCGGGTGTAAAGTCAAGTATCGTAATTAAAACACCGTAATCTTGGATTTGTTTTTAAAGTTGAGAAGCTTACAATGTCTATGTTAGGTGAACGTTTTTAAGGGTAGACCACGGATCTCCAAAATGGAAACCATTCGAATAAGTACGTAACTAGATCTTATAACCTCAAAAACAGGAAAATACGAGCTTTTTGTGGCTGTGAATTGCACTAGGGGAACAAAAATCACTGGAAGCATTAGAAGGGTGAAAATTAGCGCTATGATTCTCAAAAGGGAATTACACTAGTTTACACGGTTTTTGTCCTTGAAATTAAAAGTGTTATTTTTTTTTTATCACTTGAGATATACTGAGTTTTAAAAAAAATATGAAAAAAATCCAACACGTCACATTTCCTAAATATTTATTATTTTTGACTTACAAAAAAAGGCCTACAAAAATATAAAAAAAAAATTAAAAATAAATTGCCTTAGCTTTTCTCTTGTATTTATTTGTGTCTGTTTCTCTTATAACAGACCAGCAATAATCACCTAACATGGCTTGGTCCCAGTATCCTTGATAATTTTGTTCGAAAAATTTCAAATCCTGATGAAAACGCTCTTCGTGTTCGTCGCTGACTTCTCCGAGATTTTCAGGGAAAAAATCGAGGTGCGAATGAAGGAAATGAATTTTCAGAGACATGCTGACACCCATTAGTAACCGAAGGAACATCTGCATGTATAATTTTATCTTTGTTCTTCCGATTAAAACCAAATGTCTTAGTGAGACAGAAGTAACAGTCATTTTCGTGGTTGGATGGTTCCCTCCATATCATTGGCATATTAAAATTCAAAAATCTTTTTGCACCTGCAGCCCAGGATCTTAGTGTTTTCCTACATCTTTCACAAAAAACTTGAGGAACCCATTTTTTGTCCTGGTGAGAGACCGAAATTTTGAAATAACAAAAATATGCTTCTTTAAGAGATTCCGTTATAGGATATCCTTTGTTAGATATAATAAGTTCACCACAAACGTAACAAAAACGGTCAGGATGTGCTTTACACGACCTTTTTGACATTTTAAATACAAATATTTATTTAACTGAACACTACAATGCAGCAAAACTTTAGAATGATTTCAGAACCAACTTGTGGGTAGTCTTAAAATAAAATGTGTTGATAACTTCATTCTTTGACGTAATAAAAATAAAACAAATATATGTTTGCATTTAGTTTCTGTCACTAAATAAAACGATGTGAAATTCACTGGAAGGACATGAAATTTACTTTAATTTGTAAACTAGTGTTATTAGAGCTCAAACTGCAGGTTATGACTACATTACAATGACGCCATGATTTTTTTAAGAAAACTTATAATTCACTTGCAAAATTGAGTTGATACAATATATAATAAAAAAATTACTTGAAAATTATCTTATATATCTACAGTAAACTGGACAGCGTTTTAAGTATCTTTATATATCTTGCTAATACAGAATACAAACTTTTACTTAAGTACTTTTGTTTTATTTTCATGATGGCGACGAAAACACTTTACCAAAATATTACAAATAATGTCAACTGAAGATATACAATAAAGAACTATAATCAATTCATTCGTTCAAAGTAGTTCAAAATCATTCAAAAGTAGTGCTACGAGAGCTTTAGTATAGCGTTAATAAATCGTTATAGCTATTGAGGAACCTTTATGCAACCGTTGTGCAGGTTAAATAGAACTTTAGGCTGCATAAAATGGCGCCCAAATAGCGCTAAAGCGGCTGCTTTAAGTCTGTAGTAGACGCTCTAGCGCTTACGTCTAATGCCATAAGTAATAATCGGATACGCTCCAAAGCCCTAATGCAGCCCATTTGTGCTAGTTGGGGTAGGCATCCGCTAAGAAAGGATTTTGCGAAAATCCCACGGGATCGGGATATACACGGGAAAAACTTCCCACGCAGGCGAAGCCGCTGGCACAAGCTAGTTATAATATAAAAACACAATCAGGAACACACACAACAGTACAAGCAACTAAAGTTTGAAAATACATTTTTTTTCACGATTCTCTTTCGACAAAAATTTTTTCATTCCATGTGTAAGTATTCCATTACAGATGGTGAATTTCCTTCCATACAAAAAAATATTTTACTTTGTTTCTAATAACTTCTAAATCAAAACTGTATATTGATCTTTCCTCTTTTTAACGGGCGTAGTAAAAGTATCTTTGAACGGTCTTCCTTCATCAATAACACAGAAACTATAGGTTAGTTTTAAAAAAATATTTCTTTCAATTTCATGAAAAATAAAGTATCAAATCTAGTTCCTCCTACTAACCGGTCAATATATGAACACACTCTAAAATGTTTGATTGTCACAGTGTTTTTTTTTTTTATTTAAAATAGGTTCGCGTTTGACCACCATCTCACCTGATGGTAAGTGATGATGTGGTCGAAGATGGAGCACGCTTACATAAAAGTAACCTATTCACTCTTGACTTAAAGACTCCTAGGTTATAGCTATCGGGAAACACAGACTCCGGCAGGGAATTCCACTCCTTAGCCGTACACATAATGAAGGTATTCCCAAAACGTTTTGTGCGTATGGGTGGGATGTCCACCATGTAACGATGGCGCTTCGCCGTTTGTCTCGTAGTCCGATGATGGAACGGGCTTGGTACATTATACCCAGAAATAGAAAAAACAAAAACTCAAGCGTCGTTGACAGCACATGTACTTTGACTTGATAGAATATAATAGACATTAAACCATATGAAAATCGCTTTTTCTAATTATTTTTTTGTGCCATGTGATTCTGGTAGACCTATATAATTATAATAACGTGAATTCTATCCACATTGCTAAATAGCTCTTTAAAAAAAAAGTTCTGATCGATAAGATTTCTGGAATCACCACATATTTCGAAGCTTCAAAGGAGGTCGGCGAAAATAGCGGACACAAATGAAATATATATAGAAAAAAAAACTTTTATTTAATAGTTTTTTATCGTAATTTTTATACGACTTTTAATCATGTGGTAATGAAAAATACAATAAAAAGAAGATATAGCGGAAGTCATTGTGAATAAATTATCTGTCAGCCATGACATCTGCATTTCCTAATTCCGGGGTTACCAGGGGATTAAATAGTATAATATTGTATGCAGAGGGGTCATGATTTCTCATTATTTTGTATATTATTATTAAAAATAGATCCAAAATTCTAAATATATCAGTTAACGCATTACGTAAATATTTTTGCGTTTTTGGTCCATAATAACTGTGGCTTTGTGTTGATTTCGATAGTGCATACATTTTTATCCACTATCGAAATCAACACAAAGCTAGAAGCCAAATTATAAAAACTCAAGAAACATCAAATGGGCTGAAAAAATCAATCAATGTCATTCACTCGGCGAAGGCGCGAACTCGTATAGACTCATGCGTTCATACTCTTACGCCGCTGTGAATACCCCTACTTTTTAGATGATTTATTAATTATTCATTTTCGGTTTTATTTCTCAATATATAAACAACGTTTTTGTTATCTCTCTGTTATCTCGGTATTCTTGATATTGATGTTTTTATAGTGAACAGTGTTTATTACCAGTCAATTTAGTATTCATATTATATTATCTGTTGAGTTGAAAAAGTGGGCCGGATGAAGTATGGGCGGTTGCCAGAGTCCTTTCTCAAAAAAAAAAAAAATACTATAAAGTACCTCTAAAGACAAACTGGATAGGTGCCGTCAGAATTGGAGGGAGGACGCGCGGTCTCGCGAGAAATTGAAGGAGTGGAGGAAAGCCTTTGCCACAGTATAAAGATCATACCTTTGCCAAGAAGTGGGACAGATTGAACAGGCTAGCAAAAAAAAATTGGCCAAGGGCGAGTCAGACTCGCCCATGAAGGGTTCCGTAGTAGCTACGCCAAATAACTTTGTTTTTCATAGTATTTGTATGAATTACAAAGTTATATTTGCGATTTTAGAAAATATGCTGTATCTCAAAAACTGCTGACCCGATCTCGTTCAAACTAATTTTCGTTGAAAGTTCACATTAAGATCGATAGCATATATGTTTTTTAGATTTTGCCCTAACTCACTAGGGGGGACACACATTTTACCACTTTGGAAGCGTATATCTTTATCTATATATACATACATCTACCTACCAAGTTGCATGTGTATAGTCCTAATAGTTTCGGAATGAAATGGCTGTGACATACAGACGGACGGACAGACAGACAGACAGACAGACATGACGAAACTATAAGGGTTTCGTTTTTGCCTTTCGTAAGTAGATGTATTCTGTGAACCGCTACATATTGTTTATCAGAAATGCAGTCAATAGACGATCCAAACTCAAAGGGGTTTCGAAAAACAAGCGTACAGTCGCGAAAATGTTCAAAAACCACAGAAATGCACAGCACAATACACAGAAGCAAGGTGGAGGAAACTAAATCTCAACTCGGCACACTTAACTTGAGGTTTTATAACTATTAAAACAATAATATGACGAAGAAAAAATACAAATGCCGTTCCGTCTTCTTTTTTATTTGGTCTGAAACCACAATACATGTAAATATAGCTTCACAATATAGTAGCTGCTTTTTAGGGTTCCATAGCCGAATGGCAAAAAACGGAACCCTTATAGTTTCGTCATGTCTGTCCGTCTATCTGTCTGTCTGTCTGTCTGTACGTCCGTCCATCCGTATGTCACAGCCATTTTATTCAGAAACTATTAAAACTATACTTACATGTGGAACTTGGTAGGTAGATGTATTCTGCAAACCGCTTTTCAATTTTATGAAAAAGATTAAAAAATATTTAAAATAAAGGGGGGCTCCCCATACAAGGAACTGAAACTGAAACTTTGTAATTCATACAAACACTATGGAAAACAAAGTTATTGGGCGTAGTTGTAATAAATGTAAATAAGCTAGTTTTAAGAACTTTGTAAGGTTTTTTTATGTAAATATACATGTAAGATGAAAGGCGTAGTCCGGAATGAAACCATCGTGATAACTCATTACATTTTATTTACACATTATTTAAATACAATTATTTAAGCACTTCACAAATCACTGCTCGATAATATAACTCAAATAAAACACGAAATACAATCAGAGGTCCGCTCGGCTCGAAAGCCAACGATCGAATGCCCCTCACTTGAGTGTGCACGCCCTAGCCGGAGCCGGAGTCGGATTCGGGACCGAATGTTTCTAGTATGACTTCTTTCATCTGAGCAGACAATTATCTCTATCTGTTCATTTTAAAATACTTTGTTGCTCGGCCAGACTGGCTCGTGAACTACATGGCCATTAGCTGACGCTCTCAGCGTCTTCTTCCACCAACACGGTTATCTGGTCTCTAGTTGTTCAAGTGCTAAACGAGAAAAATCTTAGCTCGCGAAACATCAACCTTGAGTGGCTATTATGCAATTCGCCGCACGAAATAAGGCTACACAAAATTACTACAATTATCGTACCATCACTGCTGGCATTAGAGAGTGGACTGAAGAGTGAAGCAGCAAAACAAATTTGGTAAATGTATCCACGAAACGTACTCCCCGATGTCAATCTTAGCAGATAATGTATCGGAAGCATCAACAAAGGGTGAACATGAACTGCGTGTCACGAAATTGAATTGAGTGGAACTTCGCCAGAGTGCGCCAAGCTGACTTTCAACTGATACTCACACAGTCTGCACGATAGCAAACTTAGACAATTACCACAGCGCCGAATTTTATGAAACAAAATATTTTACGAAATTCGTAAATTCTACGCGTACTTTCTAGTAAAACTTCCGAACGCAGACCAGATATAATTTCACTGATTATGAAATTATTATCTGATTATGAAATTATTATTATCACTTATTATCTTCTGCCTGTATCCAGCACTAGAAATCAGGCTAAACCAACACGTTTCGGCTCCACAAGAGTGACAGCTATCTACCAGCTAGATGTAGGGAGAGGACTTCTAAGAAGGAAATCCATGTGATTCATCTCACCACCAATCCACAAGCTACAAAACAATATTGAACTCAAATGACTCAAATGAAGTTTCCAGAACTATAACCCGTTACAACTACGAACCCACGACCCAGCAAATAAAAATGTTTGATGGCATTACAGACAACGAACGTTTCTATTCCGAATGAACGGCTCTTCGATTAGGCTGGGGACGCCAAACCCCTGACCAGGATGGCATGGCCCCATCATCAAAACCTTCAGCACTAGCAATCGGTATGCAACTCGATAGCAAGTGCAGGGTCAAACATTGAACAAACACAAACTGGTCACAGAAGAAATAATTTTTCAACGAATACTCTCATAACTGGGTTCGCAACGAATAAGCAAAGAGATGGTGATGGAGAGTACAATATTTGGAAACCTCCATCAAAAACTGGGAGAAAGTTTTCCTCTAAGAAAATAATATCATATCTCTAATATGCTAACGACACTATTTGTACGGTGCACGTACATGAATTTTCAAAATAAGTATTGCATTTATTTCAATATATTGGATTGTTTTAAGTTAGCTAGTAGGCTCGCGCGTGTGCACTTTGAACGCGACCTACATTTGACAGTGCATTAACACTTTTACATTATTCTATGCATCGTTTTAAAAGGCTACTTTTAAATAATTTTACTTTTAACAATTAGTGTTCAATTAGACGTGGTTTGGGTCGGACTACTTGCAGTTTTATTTCGTCTCATCCCGTTGTTCACTCACTGACATTTGCATTCCTTTACATTGACATTTGACATCCATTTATGCTAGGGATTCACCCTACATAATTTTTTGGTCCTTCGAATATAACTAGTTTTCGTAACTATTGCAAGAACCGTACAGTCCGATACATCGGTCTATATTCGTCGCGCGGGATCTGTGTTGTGTGTGCCACGTGTGTTGCCGTACAGGAGCATCCGGGGAGACAGCAGCGAGCCAGGTTCCAGAGCGTCACTGCACTGCATTTGCGTACAGGGAGTCGCTAATTTCAAGTAAGATCGTTCATTTTTTATCTAACGGATTTACGATGGAAGGTTTAATCGTGCGTCAAGCTGAGATCCTTGAAGAGGTGAGGAAGATCCACTCTAATTTTAAGAAAGATTCGTCGAGCAGGAAGACCACCGATTACCTTCGTGACAGGCTAGAGCGAGTAGATTTGCTATGGGCGGAATGTGAAGAGAATAATCGCCAGCTGAGGGCAGTAGAAAACAAAGACCATCAGTATTTCACCGGTAACATGTACGAGGTCATTAGGAGTTGGTATCACGGAGCGCGTCAGGAGATTGCAGCGTTCGAGAAGAAGACTGTTGCCGGGCCCTCCAACGCCGGCCACAGTAAGGTAAACGTAGAGTTTAACAAGACCATGTTCGAGTCATCCATCGGAGCAGAGGACAAACTACTCGAGTTACAGCAGTTGCAACAAGCTAACTTCCGTGCATTCACTAGGTTACTGGATCGAAACCTAGACGACGTGGAAGAAAAATGGGAGATTGAGGATTTGCTGAAGACGGTAGAGTTCCGGTGGACAGCAATTGACAAGGTGCATTTACAAATTGATGGCATACTAGAGGGAAGATCACATACATGAGTATTATGAAGAGTTTGGTTGCTATGAACACTCATTTGTGAAAATGAAACGGGCGTTAAATACAAAATTAAACTCCTCCCTGCACCAACAACAAACGTTGCCGAAGATTGACATACCCATTTTTAACGGTAATTATACCTTATGGCCCACTTTTATGGATCTGTACGTAGAAGCGATCCATAAGAACTCAACTATCACAAAAAAACAAAAAATGCAGCATCTCAAGGGTAGACTTCGCGGCGAAGCGGAAAAGCTCGAACAGCATCTACACATAGCACCCGAGAATTACGACACGTGTTGGGAAATACTGAACCATAGATACAACAACAAGTTCCTCCTCTTTACCAAGAACTTCCAGGCATTTATGCGTCAACCTAATTTGCAAAAACAATCTGCATTCGACCTCAAGCGGTTGTACGACACTAGTAATGAAACTATAAACGCGATACATAACTTGGGCGTAGACACAAGCTCGTGGGATCCGGTTCTAGTGTACGTCTTATGCGAAAAATTAGACCCCGAGACGTATACCGAAATCCGAATACATGCAGTCCCGGTCGGATCTGCGAGAAATACCAACATTTAATCATTTTATGGACTTTGTCGAAAACAAATTTATGGCATTAGAACCATTGCATAGGAAGAAACCAGAAAACGGGAATAAACCTACATCTAAACCACTGTCAAAGACACCCCATCCGTTCCACAAAAATTATAACTCTGCCACCTCGCAACCTAGTAAAAGTTCATTGCATTATTCTCGAAACTTCCATGCGACAAATGCTGGGCAATACAGCAAAATTATTTGTCCAGTATGCAATGCCAACCATGCATTATTTCAATGTGCTAAATTCACTGACATGCGTAGCTCGGAAAAAATATAATTTATTGAGCAAAATAAAATATGTAAAAATTGTCTGTTTGTGCATACTAAAGGCTATTGTGCGTCACAAAAAAGATGCAAAGATTGCAGCGAACAACACAACAATATATGCACAACGATATAGCGGCGTCAGCGCAAACGCCCTCAGTAACACAAACAGCACCAAAACCATTGCCGTCAACTTCAACTAGGTCAAATAAAAACGTACAGAATAACTTTGCATCAAATAATGACGATGAAATCTTGTTAGCTACAGCACTATTACAAGTAGAAACAGCTGGAGGCGATTACATCACTTTAAGAGCCCTAGTTGATCAAGGATCATAACATTGATCACGGAGAATGCAGCTCAAAGACTGGGCATACAGCGTCAACAACTGAGCGCGAACATAAGTGGAATAGGTACTCTGTCCAATAGGAGCAAAGGAAAAATTCTTCTATCCTGCAAGTCCCTACAAAACGACTTCCGGTTTACAACAGAAGCCTTGATCATGACCCGAGTAGTAAACAACTTGCCTAATATTACATTTGCAAGGAAACCTTGGGCTCATATCGCAGGCATCACATTGGCTGACCCGGAATACAACATATCCAGGCCCATTGACATACTTTTGGATGCACACGTGTTTTCGGAAATACTCATGAACGGGTTGGTCAAAGGGGAGGTTAACGAACCCATGGCACAACAAACACGTTTGGGATGGATATTGTCAGGCAACGTGACTAAAACATTTAATTGCAACGTCGTAGTAAATGAAATTAATGATTTGACAAGATACTGGGAAGTAGAAGACATCAGTGGCGATTCATGCAATACTATGACGTCAGTGGAGCGATATTGTGAGGAGTTCTTCACTGCAACAACTAAGCGATTGAGTAATGGCAGATATGCAGTTCGTTTGCCAATGAAGCCTTATTTCCATCAGCGGCTAGGCAAATCAAAGCCACGCGCAGTAGCACAGTTCATGCATTTAGAAAGAAAATTAGGCAGGGATGACAAATTATCTGACAGTTACACAAAATTCATGCAAGAGTACCTGCAAATGGGACACATGAAGGAGACCATACCCGGCTATAATCCGGCATGGCTATTTACCTCACCATGGAGCCCTTAAACAGGAATTAAGTAATAAATAAAGTTTTTAATAAGAAGTAATAAATAAGAATTAAGTAATAATTAAGAATTAATAAATGAATTAAGAATTAAGTAGAATTAAGTTGACAGGCCCGTTGGTATAGTGGTCAGTGGCCCTGACTGCTATGCGCAAGGTCGTGGGTTCGATTCCCACCTAGGACAAATGTTTGTGTGATGAGCACGGTCATTTGTTCTTTGTCTGGGTGTAATTTATCTATAATATGTATGTATTTAGAAATATATATGTATGTTTATCAGTTATCTAGTACCCATACCACAAGCTCTGCTTAGTTTGGGACTAGATGGCGTTGTGTGAAAAAGTTGTGGAATATTATTATATTATTGTTGTGGAATATTAATAATATTAATTAATTAATAAACAAGTTAAGGGTAGTTTTTAACGCGTCCCAGAAAACTGACACAGGCTACAGCCTGAACGACTTGATGGAGTGCGGTGCTAAGCTTCATCAAGATATAGATCTTGATGAAGCTTAGGACCGCCATCCCAGAAGTAATGTCAATAGTGACATTACTTCTGGGATGGCGGTTATATAAGTACGTGTTTACTGCTGATTGCGAGAAGATGTATCGCATGATCTTCGTGCATGAAGAAGATCAACACCTGCAGAAGATTGTCTGGAGAGAATCCAATCAAGATCCGTTAAAAGAATACCAGTTATGCACAGTGACGTATGGTACTAAGGCAGCATCAGTTTTGGCTCTTAGAACATTAAAACAGCTAGCAAATGACGAACAAGAGAAATATCCTTTAGCAGCTGGCGTCATCTCTAATGACATGTACGTTGATGACGTATTAAGTGGCAATAACTCCATCGAACAAGCACAAGAAATCCAAAATCAACTTATCAACATGCTGGGAGGAGCTGGTCTTACATTAAGGAAGTGGTCAAGCAACAACCCTACATTGATTGAGAACGTATCTTCACTAGATCGGAACCAAATGACAATGCACTTCACGAACGATGGAATTACAAAAGCCCTGGGAGTCCAGTGGAATCCTACAACTGACACATTTACATTCACAAACAAAATACAGTCTGACACTAAATATCAACTAACAAAGAGGAAGCTGCTATCTGAGATCTCGAAAATATTCGACCCACTGGGTTGGTTGACACCATTGACAGTGAAAGCAAAACTGCTGTTCCAAAGCGTCTGGTTATCAAAGTGTGATTGGGATGAAATTTTACCTAACAGTATGCAAGAAGAATGGCAGCAGTTTACTAGCAATTTACATAACATCAGCAAATATGAAAAACCGAGGTGGCTGGGAGATACCACAAAACCTTTTCAAATCCATGGGTTTTGCGATGCGTCAGTAAAGGCTTACGCTTGCGCTCTTAAAAAGGCCACATAGAGCAATTCCGCTAAAAGTGAATCACTTTATGAATTCCCGGCAGATCCTAAGCAATTCCTCTATTATTCGTAAAATGGTTACCAAAATTAGCAGAATCGTACGCAAAGCAGAATCATATTTGGTGTTAATGTTGTCGCAGGAAAAAAGTAAAGATCGTATTTTTACCGGTTATTTTTCCTTTGCAGTTTTTATTAGCCGAGTAAGTTATTTGTGCAGAATTTCTGTAATTAGTACATAATTAAGGTATTGGATGCAAATAATCAACGAAATATGGCAAATAAGCTCTTAGATCTGAGAAATTAACTTAGTAGACTGGCAACATTCTTAATATCGGATTATCGGCAGCTTGTCAATGTCATGCCGTAACGTAACTCTGTATTAATAAATAAATAATAATTGGGTTTCCTTTGTCCCTTATTCGTCAATATCAACTTAAATTTAAAGAGTTGTGCAATGTTAATTCAAATTTCAAAATATTTGGCTAAGTCGGAAATTATAAATCATGGTTTCAAGTGGTTTTCTACATATTCAACAACTCAAGAGTTCGTGCTGTTTAAAAAAACTGATTGTGCCTGCACCTCTTGTAAATTTCGTGAATGCATTTCTACAAAGCATTCGATTATTTTCCTAGTGGATTTCGTTAGAGTCGGACTGTTTATAAGAAAGTAAGTGTTAACTAAGTTTACTTTTGATGAATGTTTAATCATCATTATGCAAATCAATTAATTTGTATTTACCCCTTTTCTAGAAATGGCAAGACGTGTAGCAAGAGTTTCCGAGGCTCAATTTAATATCTTGTTCGATTTTATGGAGCGTAACCCTAACCTGGCTAGGGCTCAGGGTTATAACAACAGCGGCCCAAGGAAGAGCAGAATCTTTGCGCTTGTGGATGGAGGTGGCTGAAGTGCTCAATGCTGAGGGGAGTGGGACAACTAGGACTTCAAAAGAATGGTCCATTTTATGTATTTATATAATTATTTACATTGTTCTTTTAATGTCATTCCAATATCACATTTTTATGTTTTAAAATTTGTTTACAGTATGTTAGTAACATATTGGATATAATTAGGTTTGTGGGTTATGTTATTTTGCACTATATTAATGCAGAAAATAAATTATTTTCTTAACATTTACCTAGCCAAATAAAACATAAAAATTGATAATAAAGTGAAATAAATGTAATCTAAACCATCATGATGGTGACCAAAGTCGCTGTACAAGATCATCTCTCATTGCTTCACCAACAGCTAGGTGGTGGTTTCTTCGTGATGCAGTTCCAATCTGTGTATTAGTTATCTGAAACATAAATTTCAATGTTAAATTTTCATAGGCTTATTAGTGTTATTATTATCAGAATCTGTCAATAGTTTTGTATGTTCACAATGGTTGAATTTGATTTCTTTGTAAATTACTGACCTGCATATTTGCCTCATGTTGTTCATCTTGAGGTGATAATGTTGTTACCGGAAGCCTAGCAATGTTGGCAATGTTGTGTAACAATACACAAGCATTAGTTATAAAACCAGCCATAGTGGGATGGTAATGTTAAATAATACTGACCTAAAAACCACACTGTTTCATTTTCAGCCTGGTGAAGATCCTCTAAGTGGGACTTGGGTATATAGTGGTTCCATATAAAGGAGCCATGGTCTGCCCCTCCATGGCTAGCATCCACACTTAATAATTATATTCAAATCAGAGTCACAAGCCTAGAAGTAAATATGTTAGTTTTAAATTATAGTTATATTAAAATGATTGTTAGATTTATGTTATTAAAAATTGATTAATTAATAAATAGTTTTGCCTAAAAATGCCTATTGTTTAATTGAAGTACTTAGCATTCCCTGGTTGTATGGTAAGTATAATATTTTAAAGGGACCTAGTAACAGCAAAGTGAACATAACTATGTTTATGAGAGCAAACACAGTTGTGTTGGGGCAAGTGCCTATGTATATATACTTACTATTTGAGCATTTAAAGGTGTGCGTTACCCCAGCAAAATAATGTCGAAAATAGTCATTTAAATCTTATAGATAATTAGTTGCCCAGCTTCTGTAATTGTTAAGCACATTTTTAAATTTGTTACACAAATAGTTTTTTAGTTATTACACAAAAACATATTCTGCTGGGTTAACGTTTGAAACGTTACCGCAGCAAAACTTTTTTTTAAATAATGGGAATATTGAAATAAATATTAGCTATACATTTAGTTGTCTAGACGAGGTAAATGTTACACGTTATTTTGTTTTTGTTCTTTCTTCGGCTGCGAAGTTATTCGAGATTTTGCTGGAGTAACGTTTGTGGTTTTGCTGGATCTCTGAAACGGTTAAGCGGATTCTTATCATCTTTTGTACATGACTTCTTAGGAATTAGTTTTAATTTGTTTCGCAATAAAAATAACAAAATGATATACTGTTTAAAAGTTATTTAATGAAATATAAAAACACTTCTTTAAGTCCTAACACTCTGAATATGAGCTCTAAAGACTTACTTTAAACGTTATTTTGTAGCTTTTAACTACCTTCAAATGTATATGAAGTTTCATTAGTATCCTGTAGGTGATTAACAAATTATGATGATATTCATTTCTCCACGTTCATGGTTACAATGCGCGCGGAGTTATTTGGCCACCGATAAACCTGTATACGGTTATATAAACTGAACATTATATCAATATTTAGTTGCTTAATTCAGTTATATACCTGTAAAGTTTCAGAGTAGTACATACAATAATTAACGAGATAATTAAATAAAAGTCATTAGGAACTTCAAGACCGTGGTAATCCGACCAAGTTTAGGTGGTTACAAAAAAGCGACCGAGTAGAACATTATGCTATCTTCTAAAATATGTAGGATAATACACCTTAAAATTTCGGTACAGACGCGTACACTGTTAAATACATAACAATATTATAATATCTGTACTATAAACATTATTATTATTACCTTTCAGCTACTTATTAGATAGGTATATATTGTATTATGTGCACCAGTTCAATGGCACAGTTGGACGGGTTCCTTCTATTTGGCAGAATCTTGATACTCCGAAATTCATTTGGCATAACACACTTGGTATAATCTTCCTTAAACGAATATTTTTAAGGCATAAAAATTATTTAGTATGTATAATTATTATTTAGCCGAATGTTTATACATTCGAATTCACAATGGCATAAATTACTTTTGGCAGAGTTAAAATTCTGCATAATTTCGTTTAGCATAACTGCATGCTGCATGCTTGCTTGCATGTTTACATGTTTCTTACAGGGAAATAAAAATCACGTATGTTCACAATCAAATGTTTTATTTAATGTCTGCCAAAAGATGGTTCTAACTGTAAACTTTCTGAAAGAATTATGGTTCTACGTTTTAATTATTATGGATATGAAATTTATGCCTAAAGATGATTCTGCCTTACATGATTATTTGACTGCAGTTTAATATTTTATTTTTGATCTGTGATTTTTACATAATTTAAGTTAATCTTAGAATACAACTATCTGTAATACACACATCAAAAGTGTCTAGGGATCAACATACACACATCAAAAGTGTCTAGGGATCAACATATATTTTTGCAATAACTTTTCTCCTGATTGATATTAATTAAAATTTTCTTTAGGGATTCATCAAATAAAGTGTTTTCGTTTGTCACAATAACGATAAACCAAGTCACCTTTGCATTAATAAAGAAATTTGCCATTTTCCTAATAAAGGGATTTTTGACATTTGAACCACTAACATTAAAGTTCGAAAAAAAGACTGAAATAACAGTTTTCTTTAAAAATTTATTGGGTAACTTAAACAATTAATAATCCGTGTTTCTACCGCGAACACTAACAACACAAGAACATCGGTTTGGCATACTCAAAATGAGTTCATCCAAATCACGCTGTGGAATGGCCACCCATGTTCGTTGCAACAACAAAAAAAGGTCTTCTTGCGACTGGATACCCTCCATATTCGGCAGAGCTCTTCTCTGTAGCATATCCCATGCATGCTCAATCGGGTTCAAGTCTGGCGACTGAGCAGGCCAGAGCAGGACATTGATGTTAGCTGCGGCGAGAGTCTGTCTTACAACTCTTGCGGTGTGCGGTCGTGCATTATCATGCATTAACTGAAATAAGGGACCGATTTGCACTTGTAGAGGAACGATGACGTCAGATACAATCGTCTCAGCATAAATTTGAGCGTTGAGGTTGCCTCTGATCCAAATCAACTCAGTTCTTCCGCCGATCCAAATACCCGCCCATACCATGATTGTTCCACCACTATAAGGATGGACTTCCTGGCAGGATTTTAATCGCTGTTGGCGTCCAGGGGTTCTCCAGTGTCGTATACGTCTTGTATCCGGTCTCATACCAAAACGAGACTCATCAGAAAAGCACACGAAACGCCATTGTTCTTCTGCCCAATTTCTGTGTTCAAGAGCCCATTGATATCGAATCCTACGATTGTGCATTGCTATAGGTGGTACCCGTAGCGGTCTTCGGGAATGAAGGTTCACTTCATGCAAGCGGTTTCTGACTGTTTGGTCGCTAATTAAGTTCCCTGAAGAGTGATGAAGCCTCACGGCTAGCATCATGGCGGTTATTGTTGGAGCTCTTCGAGTTAAGATTTGAATGTATCGGTCTTGTCTCCGTGTAGTGCAGCGATACCGTCCTCCATGGCGCTCAGCCACGGTACCAGTGCTTCGGTAACGTGTCCAAAGTCGACTGATAACACTCTGACTTGTATTCAGAGCTAAAGCCACAGTACGTTGCCGGGAACCAGCTTCTATCATTCCCACGGCTCTGAGCATTTCTTCCCTGCTTAAATGACGTCGCCGCTCCATAATAACGTTGGTTTTAATCAGTAGTAGGGAAACAGTAGCACTAATAATGTCTTCAATGCGTTGTATGTTTTTATAGGGAAAATATTGACAGCTGATTTTCATCTTTTACTCGAATTTGATTAACAGTTCCTGTTTCAAATTATGAAATGCACCAAAAAGGATCCATATAAATTTATAAAATCATAAATTTATTACAAAGCCACATCTCAATCTCAAGAAATCCGCATAAAAATGCTTGATCCCTAGACACTTTTGATGTGTGTATATTTTTGCAATAACTTTTCTCCTGATTGATATTAATTAAAATTTTCTTTAAGGATTCATCAAATAAAGTGTTTTCGTTTGTCACAGTAACGATAAACCAAGTCACCTTTGCATTAATAAAGAAATTTGCCATTTTCCTAATAAAGGGATTTTTGACATTTGAACCACTAACATTAAAGTTCGAAAAAAAGACTGAAATAACAGTTTTCTTTAAAATTTTATTGGGTAACTTAAACAATTAATAATCCGTGTTTCTACCGCGAACACTAACAACACAAGAACATCGGTTTGGCATACTCAAAATGAGTTCATCCAAATCACGCTGTGGAATGGCCGCCCATGTTCGTTGCAACAACAAAAAAAGGTCTTCTTGCGACTGGATACCCTCCATATTCGGCAGAGCTCTTCTCTGTAGCTTATCCCATGCATGCTCAATCGGGTTCAAGTCTGGCGACTGAGCAGGCCAGAGCAGGACATTGATGTTAGCTGCGGCGAGAGTCTGTCTTACAACTCTTGCGGTGTGCGGTCGTGCATTATCATGCATTAACTGAAATAAGGGACCGATTTGCACTTGTAGAGGAACGATGACGTCAGATACAATCGTCTCAGCATAAATTTGAGCGTTGAGGTTGCCTTTGATCCAAATCAACTCAGTTCTTCCGCCGATCCAAATACCCGCCCATACCATGATGGTTCCACCACTATAAGGATGGACTTCCTGGCAGGATTTTAATCGCTGTTGGCGTCCAGGGGTTCTCCAGTGTCGTATACGTCTTGTATCCGGTCTCATACCAAAACGAGACTCATCAGAAAAGCACACGAAACGCCATTGTTCTTCTGCCCAATTTCTGTGTTCAAGAGCCCATTGATATCGAATCCTACGATTGTGCATTGCTATAGGTGGTACCCGTAGCGGTCTTCGGGAATGAAGGTTCACTTCATGCAAGCGGTTTCTGACTGTTTGGTCGCTAATTAAGTTCCCTGAAGAGTGATGAAGCCTCACGGCTAACATCATGGCGGTTATTGTTGGAGCTCTTCGAGTTAAGATTTGAATGTATCGGTCTTGTCTCCGTGTGGTGCAGCGATACCGTCCTCCATGGCGCTCAGCCACGGTACCAGTGCTTCGGTAACGTGTCCAAAGTCGACTGATAACACTCTGACTTGTATTCAGAGCTAAAGCCACAGTACGTTGCCGGGAACCAGCTTCTATCATTCCCACGGCTCTGAGCATTTCTTCCCTGCTTAAATGACGTCGCCGCTCCATAATAACGTTGGTTTTAATCAGTAGTAGGGAAACAGTAGCACTAATAATGTCTTCAATGCGTTGTATGTTTTTATAGGGAAAATATTGACAGCTGATTTTCATATTTTACTCGAATTTGATTAACAGTTCCTGTTTCAAATTATGAAATGCACCAAAAAGGATCCATATAAATTTATAAAATCATAAATTTATTACAAAGCCACATCTCAATCTTTTAATTATTTTATTATTTTTTTATTATTATTAATTTTACTCGTAAAATGGTCTGCTTGTGCTTGATGTTTGAAGAACACTGACTCCTAAGATACAGGGACATACCTAGTTTAGGAGTCAGGGTCTCTACTGACACATGTTTCTTTTTTTTTTTATTGTTCATTTTATGCTTGCATTTTATTTAACCATGTGTTGCTTTGTAACCTTTTTGAGTAATAAAGATTATTTATTATTATTATTATAATCTCAAGAAATCCGCATAAAAATGCTTGATCCCTAGACACTTTTGATGTGTGTATATATCTAGGAAAAAATATTGTGATATTTGAAATTTGTCTACAAAATGGTAGGAATTACTGCTTTTAAGTATAAAAATTATTATTTTACCTGTAAATAAAAATTCTTTAAGAAATATGTAGTTTTTTTTAACACTTGTGTACACATCTCTACTAAACTTGTAAGACTATCCTACATATTTTAGAAGATAGCATAATGTTCTACGCGGTCGCTTTTTTGTAACCACCTAAACTTGGTCGGATTACCACGGTCTTGAAGTTCCTAATGACTTTTATTTAATTATCTCGTTAATTATTGTATGTACTACTCTGAAATTTTACAGGTATATAACTGAATTAAGCAACTAAATATTGATATAACATTCAGTTTATATAACCGTATACAGGTTTATCGGTGGCCAAATAACTCCGCGCGCATTGTGACCGTGAATGTGGAGAAATGAATATCATCATAATTTGTTAATTACCAACAGGATACTAATGAAACTTCATATACATTTGAAGGTAGTTAAAAGCTACAAAATAACGTTTAAAGTAAGTCTTTAGAGCTCATATTCAGAGTGTTAGGACCTAAAGAAGTGTTTTTATATTTCATTAAATAACTTTTAAACGGTATATCAGTTTGTTATTTTTATTGCGAAACAAATTAAAACTAATTCCTAAGAAGTCATGTACAAAAGATGATAAGAATCCGCTTAACCGTTTCAGAGATCCAGCAAAACCACAAACGTTACTCCAGCAAAATCTCGAATAACTTCGCAGCCGAAGAAAGAACAAAAACAAAATAACGTGTAACATTTACCTCGTCTAGAGAACTAAATGCATAGCTAATATTTATTTCAATATTCCCATTATTTAAAAAAAAGTTTTGCTGCGGTAACGTTTCAAACGTTACCCCAGCAGAATATGTTTTTGTCTAATAACTAAAAAACTATATGTGTAACAAATTTAAAAATGTGCTTAACAATTACAGAAGCTGGGCAACTAATTAACTATAAGATTTAAATGACTATTTTCGACATTATTTTGCTGGGGTAACGCACACCATTTAAAGAGTGATATCGTTTTCGGTTCAAAAACATCTCTTCATATTCTGAAAATTGTAAACTATTAATGGTCAGGAACAGCATGGTTATATCCATCCATACTTCCATACTAATATTATAAATGCGAAAGTAACTCTGTCTATATGTTACCTTTTCACGCCTAAACCGCTAAATCGATTTAGATGAAATTTGGCATGGGAATAGTTTAGGACCCTGGGAAGGATATAGGATAGTTTTTATCCCGGAATTCCCACGGGATCGGGAATTACGCGGGAAAAACCTCCATGGCGAACGAAGTCGCGGGCAAAAGCTAGTTTGTAATAAATATGTGATGTATGTATGTAACCATTTGCCTCGATGTCCACAGAGAGTGCGAACTTTATTCACTGGGCTGTCCCGCGTATTTTAAATGTAATAAAGGATTTATTTAACTTACCCATTTTTAATGACGCTCCGTTCTTCCCGAATTTGTGGAAAGTGGATATTTTTTTTTATGAGACAGCTCTCACACAATTAGATACACTCACTTGATGCATCTTATGGTGTGCACTAGCCCCTATGAACCAGAAGCTTAGTGCGCACAACACCTAAAATACAAATAATGGGGGTAAATAAATGGCTATATTATGTTGTTCACCTCTATGTTATGTAATGGTACTTAGTAAATAATAACTACCTTCTTAATGATTCCCCTACCTTAGCGACAGCACTTATTCCACCTCCTCGGCTAAGGTACGGTTCCAACTCATGTATGAGGTCACGACACATACTGTTATTTAGCCGATATAGTCCTATAAATTCTGAGACTGGCATTTCAAAAGCCAGTTCCAGTTTCCGAAGAGCTACGTTTCGGCGGCGATATAAAATTATTTCCGTAACGCGCGTGCTCAAGGGTCCTAAATCTGCCATTATATTATTTTTCTTAAAAATATCTGCGAAATGAATCGAAAGATGTTGGTCTTGCGTAACTCCGTATGATTCTGCTAACTGACACTAAATCAATTCATCATTAGTGGACCATTTTACGAATCTCCATACAAAACTGTCAAACAGATGATTTGCGGGATATGAATTGAACGCAGATCATATTATGAATTGCCAATTTGTGACCATTTTACGATCTGCAATATGATTCATATTGTTATCCTAATACGATTCATACAAAGTGGCTATTTTAGGCCCGCTGGTGACGTTAAATGACAGAAACGAGCCCGTGACAAGACTTATTGTAGCAAAGTCAAGGTTAGCGCCGATTAATAAAAAACTGACACTTCCGCGGCTTGAACTTTGCGGAGCATTACTACTATCACGGCTCATGAAAAGGGTCTTACAAGCCTTTAAATGGGACACAGTACACAATTATACATACGCCTGGACGGACTCTATGATTGTACTAGGTTGGCTACATGGAGACGTCACAAAATGGAAATCATTTGTCAGCAACAGAGTCCAGCAAGTGCATGACGTCATTCCAAAACAACACTGGAGATACGTGAAGTCTGAAGAAAATGCTACGGTCTGTGCATCACGCGGTATCAGTTGCTCCGAGTTATTGCAACATCCACTATGGTGGCAAGGACCCCAGTGGATCAAAAACTACAGTGAAGTAAACTCGGACAAAATTGTAATTACGCCAACAACCTGCGAATCAAAATAAAAATATATGCAAAAGAATGTTGTGAAATATGAACCATCTTCGATTGTAATTGAACTATTAGACAGACACAGCGATTTGACTCATATTACAAGGGTAATAGCCTGGATCAAATGATTTATAAGCAACAGCTGTTCGAACGTCGGCTCGAATTTGACAACATATTTAACATCTAAAGAACTACAAATCGCTGAAAAGCTAATAATTAAACATATTCAGTTGCATGCCTTCCACGACGAGATTTTGAAATTGAAGGAAAATAAGAGTTTGAGTACTAAATGTAACCTCCTGAATTTGAATCCGTTCCTTGACAGCCATGACATTTTAAGAGTGGGGAGAAGGTTACGTAACTCACATCTTAAAGAAGATAAGAAACATCCAATTCTCCTACCACATGACCACAAACTGACAGAGTTATTCATTTTGCAAGCACATCAAAAGACCTTACACGGAGGTCCTAAGCTAACCCTGACACATTTACGGCAAAGAGTCTGGATCGTAGGAGGACATCGCGCCGTCAAAAAGGTTTTACATAAATGCGTAACATGTCGCCGATTTAATAAATAAAATAAATAAATAAATAAATGCTGCTTTATTTCAGGCAAAACACCCATATACAAAATAAAAACAGTGAGAACAAATTTAAAAGAATAAAACTAGAATCTAAAACTTTGAGGTATGTATAGGTACCCATAGTCATAAAATACATCATATTGCATAGAAATTGCATATTCATCCTAATTATTACGTCATTTTTTGTTCTCGTTCAGGTGAACAGAAATCCAATGCGTATATATGGGACATAGTAAATTGCACGAGACAGCCCTCAAGATGCTGTTGCTGGAACGTCTCAAAGCTTCCCAAAAAGACGCAACACGCGACCTCATGATTGCATAGAAGTCCGGGAGCCTCGCTTCTGCAAACATGCTCGAGGCACTGCAGTATCTCGGTAGTTTCATAAGAGTTCGGTAAGCATTATTGTACTGAACTCTTAATGAACTGTACATCTTTTTTGTGAAGTTGCACCAAAGTTGACAAGTGTACATTGACAGACAATAAGCTCTGAAAAGAGTGTTCTTGACATCATTGGTGCAACTCGCAAATCTTCGTGCGAGCATGTTACGCCTCACTGAGAGGGCCCTTCGCTCTCTTTCTATATCTGTGTCGTCATGCAGTCTGTCTGTCAGTATGTGCCCCAGATATTTAATCTGTTTTACTACCTTAATGGCGGACCCGTTCAAATTAAGACTGGGTATATTCTCCGGACCAGCTCCAGATCTGAAGACCATAGTTTCCGTCTTGAGAACATTATATTTCAATCCGTGAGCATTAGCATAATGCTCACACACTGACAGCAGCCTTCATTTAAGCTCACATTTAATGCTAGACAACCCAACCAGATTATGGCTGATCTACCAGAGCCAAGAGTGACAGTATCTCGACCTTTCACACATACAGGTGTCGATTTTACTGGTCACGTTGAGATCAAGGCAAGTAAGGGCTGAGGCGTCAGAACAATGCTGGCGTACGTGGCAGTATTTGTTTGTCTAGCAACCAAAGCTATTCATCTGGAACTGGTATCAGAGTTATCCAGTACAGCGTTTTTATCTGCTTTCAAACGTTTCTGCGCACGTCGAGGCACGCCACGGGACATGTATAGTGACAACGGTACGAATTTCGTTGGAGCAAATAGAATATTGTTGCAACAATACAGGCGCATTGTGGAAACTATTGACAACGCGTTTTTGGGCAAAATATCAGAGATGGGAGTTCAGTGGCACTTTAATGCTCCGGCTTGGCCCAGCGCAGGCGGACTTTGGGAAGCCGCAGTCAAGAGCATGAAGCATCATCTGAAGCGAGTCATTGGAGAGCAACGTCTAACTTACGAAGAATTTTCTACTTTGCTATGCCAAATTGAAGCTTGTTTAAACTCACGACCACTATGCACCGTGACTGAGAACGTTGAAGAAATTGATTGCATAACGCCAGGACATTTTTAACCGTTTCATCAGTCCTGACAATTCCAGAACCCGAAATTGACAACACTTACAACTTAAGCAAGAGATGGCAAATTGTACAACAACTTGGCACGGATTTTTGGAAGAAATGGTCGCGAGAATATCTTCAACACCTACAAGCAAGATTAAAGTGGAAACTACAGAAGACTGATCCACAGAAAAATGACATCGTATGCATTAAGGATGAAAGGCTTCCTGCAGGAAAATGGGCATTAGGTCGCGTAGTGGAGCTACACCCTGGGAAGGACGGTCACACTAGAGTCGTCACATTGCAAACCACGAAAGGCGAAACAAAACGTCCTATTACAAAATTGGTACCCTTAGTTGAGGCCGAGAAACCAAAGTGCATGGACACTGACAAAAATAAGCGAAATGGATCTAAAAGATTGACCTGGAACAGCTTGCTATGCTACACATTGATGGTGGTTATGACACTGATTACACCCACTGTCCAGCAAAATATGAAGCTTACTCCGTTGACAAAAAATCAAACAATTTATTTTGACAAGATTGCAGACTTACAAGAAATTAGAGATGAATGGAAATTGGTATTTTATTACAATATGACAAACTATTGGGGGTGTTGTGGATACTCTGCAAATATTCGTATCTCACATTAAGCAAGCTCAGTGCGAAGAGTGGCTGATGCAATTTCATGTAATAATTAACCAACTAGAACAAAGCACAAATGAATTAAATTATTACAATGAACTCCTGAAGTCTCAACAGATAATACAACACCGATTCAAAAGAGGATTGATCGACGGAGTAGGATACGTTGCCAACTCGTTATTTGGACTATTAGATCAGCATTTTGCAGAACAATACGAACAGGATTTTGACAAAATTCATCATAATGAAAACCATCTACTACAATTACTAAAAAACCAAACAAGTATTCTGGAAACCGAAAACAACGTTATACAACGCAACGAAGCGACAATGGTAAAGCAATTAACCTTGATAAATGATCACCTCTGTGCTCTGGAAAACAAGACGCTCCTAGAGAAACTTGAGACTACAAATGCATTTTACATTATAACATCGGCCATAGCTGCAGAAAAAATGGCGCAAAATTTAAAAGATAATCAACAATCTCTCATCAACACACTGACAAATATGTATCAGGGGCATATGGACGTACATTTACTATCACCAACCCAAATGCAAAGTGAATTAGACAGAGTAGCTCGGCTACTACCTTGCGATGTTACGCTTCCTGATGTCCGAAATGACGTCAGAGACATCTACAGACTATTCAGGATACATGCACGCATTACAAAACATAACCTATTGATGGAAATAAAAGTACCGATATTAAGTGATGCTCTATACGAGCTAAATCAACAAATCTGTAGGTGAAAGGTGAAGGGCCTTAAGTCACATTTTATAAAATATTCAGTAGAGCTCATTAAAGATGTCCATACTCGAAATTTGACATTAAAATCGACAGAGTATAAAAAGTAATTATCGTATCATTGTCGAATAAAAAGTATGATTATGATGGGTACTTAAGCTATTATATTGAGATATTTTTTTTAACAAATAAAAAAGAAAAAGGCTGTATTATCGGACTTAAGGTTCTTTAACTTTGAAGCTTTACTAGATATCTTATAGTATGACGGTACTTACGTCTCTCCTGTATCAATAATGTATAGTAAATTTTATTATTTTATAAGTTAGGTACGGTACAACATCATAGAAAATTTTATTAAAAAGTTTTAATGACAAATAACATTATACATAATATGTTATTTTAATAAAAATTAAAATCTTTGTATTTTAAAATCTTTAACAAAATAAATGAAATTAAACAAAACACTTAATGTTATTCTGGTAAGTCACATGCTATACCCTCATGGGCTAATGTATTATAAAAATTATGAAAAATGGGTGGAATCCATTGCAGAGCTTTCTGTGAATCCTGAAATTTTTAGTGCTTATAGGTTTGTGGCCTAATCGAATAGGCTGCAATATAGGCATGGCAGTCTTTTAGGGATCTCCTTCTATTTCTTATTAAGGATACCTTTTCGAATTCTTGTTGATTAAAAGATGTTTTGTAACTCATTGTGCCATACTCTTCTTTTTCTAATTTCATTTATTGTTTTTATTTTTTATTTATAATAGGCTCGCGTTTGACCACCATCTCACCTGATGGTAAGTGATGATGTGGTCGAAGATGAAGCATGCTTACCTAAAAGTAGCCTATTCACTCTTCTCTTAAAGACCCCTAGGTTATAGCTATCGAGAAACACAGACTCCGGCAGGGAATTCCACTCCTTAGCCGTACGCACAATGAAGGTATTCCGTACTGGATATTTTCTCCGACTACCTAAGGGGCCGGACACAATACGTCAAAATTGGTCAAAATGAGACTGAAACACTGCCTATAGCATATGGCGTGCCACAAGGCAGCATATTGGGGCCCACGTTGTTCCTCATTTATATAAATGAGCTGTGTAATATACCTATCCAACATTGCAAAATATTTACCTATGCTGATGACACAGCTATGATAGTCGATGGAGTGGATTGGGCCCAATGCTTTCTTAATGCTGAAAATGCACTGAAACATGTCATGAATTGGCTAACAAACAACTTGCTTACCCTGAACGTGCAGAAAACGGTATATGTTCCCTTTGCCATTAGGTCAAATCTAACCCCACCGCTATCTTATCTTCTTCAGGCCCACACTTGTACTTCTCTGTCCCCTTCTATATGTGACTGCCTCAACATATCTAGGATTACTAGCGTGAAATATCTGGGCACTCATATTGATCAACAACTTAACTGGCATAAGCACATAGATGTTTTCACGGGCAGAATCCGTAAACTTATATTTATTTTTAAAAAACTACGCAAGTCTGTGGATAGTAATACCCTGAAACTGGTATATTCTGCACTATGTCAGTCAGTACTTTCATACTGTATTCCAGTTTGGGGGGGTGCAACATTAAACGAATTTATCAGGCTTGAGCGTGCACAACGGGCGGTCTTAAAAGTTATGTGGTCTCGGCCTCGAAGATATTCCACAATACAATTATATGCCGAATGTGAAGTGTTAACTGTCAGGCAGCTCTATGTTCTCCATACGGTAATCCATAAACACTCTTCCCGTCCCCACAAAGAACCATCAGGCAGAATTAAACACAACATCTTCCCACAAGAATATCACAGAACAACGTTTTCCAGGCGCCAGTATTACATCACCAGCACAAAATTATATAACAGTTTAAACAAAATATTAAAATTATCCACAAAATCAAAATATCAATGCAAACACACGTTGCACAATTATCTGTTAACACTCACCCATCAACACACAGAGGATCTTCTTTTAGGCAACCTTCCAAGTTTAATATAAAACTAATTTCAATTTTCCGCATACGACACTCACTCACATTCATCATACTCGCACAGTTACATACAACACACACATACACACCTCAATCACACATAAATGGCATACGTTCACTTATTTTTTATTTATTTTTTTATTTGTAAAAGTAATAGCTTCATTTTTATTCTATTTTGCGATGTTTAGAAATTGTTCTAGAGCTGTAAAAATTTCTGGCTTGTAAAATTGTTGCGGAGGGACACTGATCTTCTAAGATACAGGTTCTAACCTAGTTTAGAGGTCAGGGTTTCAATGTATTGCTACCTAGTATAAGCCTCTCAATGTATCTTGTACTATAACATTGTAATAGTTTTTTAAGGCTTTAGTTCAATAAAGATTTATTTATTTATTCCCAAAACGTTCAGTGCGTATAGGTGGGATGTCCACCATGTAACGATGGCGCATCGCCGTTTGTCTTGTAGTCCGATGATGGAACGGGCTTGACGGAATTAATTTGTGTTATTCCATCGCACACTCCTCGAAATGTAACCGATAGAAAACCGATAGACTAGCAACTCATCGCCGATGTTCAAGGCTCTGGAGCTTTGATTCGACCAGTGTATCGTTGCCAATTAGTCTTTTGGCCCGTTTCTCAATAGATTCAAGCCCATCTAGTTGGTACTTGCCAGATCCATCCCAAATATGAGAGCAGTACTCCATACACGACCGAACCTGGGCTTGATAGAGATTTAGCAGCTATTCGGGTGTGAATTACCGTCTCACCTTTGCCCAGGATTCCCAACTTTTTTGATGCTAGTTGAACCGTAGCCTCGATAAACGGGCCAAAATTGAGGGTAGAAGTTAGTGTTACCCCCAGAAGCTCTATACGATCGGTTATCGGCACTGTTACACCTCAGAAAGTAGGAGCCGGTTTGAATTGACTCCTTTTTGCGGAGAAGAGACACGCCTGGGTCTTAGCAGATCATTAATGTGCAGCAAGAATAAAGTTGCTGAGAGAACCGACCCCTGAGGGACCTCGGCATTAATTGCCAATAGGCCAGATGAGCAGCCATCAATGACCACTCGAATGGACCGATCTCTCAGGAAGTCTTCTATCCAAACGCAAAGTTGGGTGGGTAAACCGAAAGAAGGTAGCTTAGCAAAAAGGCTATCGTGTCAGACCCTGTCAAAGGCCTTAGAGATGTCAAGGGAGACAGCAAGTGCTTCCCCGTGCTTCTCGATGGCCTCACTCCAGATATGAATAGCATAAGCTAGAAGTTCCCCTGTAGACCGGTTTTTTCGGAAGCCGTATTGTCGGTCACTGAGGATGTCGTTGGCTTCTAGGATGCCAGGAGCTTACTATTGAGTATGGACGTGACTGAAATAGGTCTGTTGTTGGCCGGGTCAGCACGACTGCCCTTTTTGGGCATAGGCTGCACGTTAGCCAGCTTGCATGCTTTCGGCACCTTTCCAGTCTCAAGCGAAAGGCGAAACAGGCGCGTCAAAATTAGAGACAGTTCAGGCGCACAAGTTCTAAGAACAATTGCTGGTATCCCGTCGGGGCCACTAGTTTTGTTCACGTCAAGATTACGCAACACTCTACGAACGTCCTTCTGATGGATGCGAATGTCCGACATACACGACCCGCATCCAATAAGAGCATCAGCAGGGTGAGCGCCACTACTATCCAGACGTGAAGACTCCGCAAAAAGAGCGAATAATAAGAATAAGAATAATAAGAATAAATTTTATTGGACCAGAGTTACAGTAATTTTCTTAACCTATGATTAACATCTCGAGTATATAATCTTGCTGTAACTAAACTTTGTTTTATTAAAAAGAATGTCGGCGGCCTCCAAACTAGGCAGCGCCTGTATCTTGGAGACCAGAGTTGCGTTAAGGCTGCGCCGAGTAAAATAACTCAAAACGGTCTTCACTACTAAAGGAAAATAACCTATAATAGTACTTTAATTACCATACAAAAATATGTAATGAACACTAGAATAAATGTGTTAGCAAACATAGTTGGCAAAATTTAAAAATATTTTATAGTTATTAAACAAAAATACATAAAGTTGGACAAAAATCCTTACAAAACATGCTCGTGCGTCGCTGAATTTTGATAGTAAACTGTTGAATTTTTTCATAAACTTCAATTCATATTATTCTCTAATTATCATACTATCATTTACAGCTTTAACATTTCAAAAATGTCGCTTGGTTGTTTTAATTTTAATTTTTTCTTCTAATTTGCGCGCTATTTTGAACCATACGCAACGTACACCGGTCGAAAATTCAGTCGTCCACGGGAGCTCAGAGAGGGGTCACGTCTCATCGTGGAGCGTTTCGCCGGTAACGATAATTCGCGATCTATTGTGTACGTATGTATTGCAGCAATCCGTTGAATAACATAAGTCTAATTTTTTGTTTTTTGAGTACGATTTATTATGCATACCCAACAATTACTTTTTATTGTTCAATATATATTTCTTTAACATTTTTTTTTTTCAATATTTGTTTTATTATGGGAAAATGTAAAAAAAAATATTATTAGAAGAAAGTTGGCGCAAATTTTCAAAAAAAACGCCATTCTCATAAAAAGTACGTATTTCTATTTTGTGATGTTATTATTGCTTTTTAACCGACTTCAAAGAAAAGGAGAAGGTTCTCAGTTCGTCTTAAACTTTTTTTTATGTATGTAACCTCAAACTCGAAGACGGCTGGACCGATTTGGAATTTTTTTTTCGTTTGAAAGGGTATACTTTCTAGTTGGTTCCATTGTTATGAAATCAGGATCTGATGATGGGATCCTGGAGAAAGCGAGGGAACTCTTTAAATATTATAGGCACACCTATAGCGTTTTGGGTATTTCTAATAGTACCTTGTGCAGTTGCTCCCGAAAAGCACCATTTGAGGAAGTGAAAGTGATGTCGAAGACTTTTTTCAAACATTCGATATGGGTATCGTGTAATGGGTTTTTGGGGGTGGTAATTGCAAATCTGGCATTCATTTTAAAATCCAAGATAGCGGATGCAACTTTTTCTCAAACAATCGATATAAGTATCGTGTAATGGGTTTTTGGGGGTGGTGATTGCAAATCTGGCATTCATTTTAAAATCCAAGATGGCGGATGCAACTTTTTCTCAAACATTCGATATGGGTATCGTATAATGGGTTTTTGGGGGTGGTAATTGCAAAACTGGCATTCATTTTAAAATCCAAGATGGCGGATGCAACTTTTTCTCAAACATTCGATATAGGTATCGTGTAATGGGTTTTTGGGGGTGGTGATTGCAAATCTGGCATTCATTTTAAAATCCAAGATGGCGGATGCAACTTTTTCTCAAACATTTGATATGGGTACCGTGTAATGGGTTTTTGGGGGTGGTGATTGCAAATCTGGCATTCATTTTAAAATCCAAGATGGCGGATGCAACTTTTTCTCAAACATTCGATATGGGTATCGTGTAATGGGTTTTTGGGGGTGGTGATTGCAAATCTGGCATTCATTTTAAAATCCAAGATGGCGGATGCAACTTTTTCTCAAACATTCGATATGGGTATCGTGTAATGGGTTTTTGGGGGTGGTGATTGCAAATCTGGCATTCATTTTAAAATCCAAGATGGCGGATGCAACTTTTTCTCAAACATTTGATATGGGTACCGTGTAATGGGTTTTTGGGGGTGGTGATTGCAAATCTGGCATTCATTTTAAAATCCAAGATGGCGGATGCAACTTTTTCTCACACATTCGATATGGGTATCGTGTAATGGGTTTTTGGGGGTGGTGATTGCAAATCTGGCTTTCATTTTGAAATCCAATTTAAAACGCATACGATATCCATATTGAATGTTGGAGAAAAAGTTGCATCCTTGGTGGATGCAACTTTTTCTTCAACATTCAATATGGATATCGTGTGTGTCTACTAAGTTAAATACACTGATAACCTTCAAGGGTTTATTGCTAAGTATAATTAACAAACTAACGTAACGGCTAAAATTATCGCTAAATGATGAAAATGAGTGCACCCGGTTGCTGTTCGAAATACACTAAGCTCGCGGCGAACTTAGTGCGACCGCATTATATCGCTTGCTCAGCAAACGAGGTCGATTGCAAAATATTGCATCAAACATCGTGTAATAGGTTTTTGGGCAAACCAATTGCAATCCTTACATTCATTTTAGAATTTACGACGAAAGTTCATTGGCTACTTTGTTAGCTTACAATTTACACTGGGTTATTGACAATTTAACTGATCCTAGGTTAAGTGACTATTCAGTATTATCTAGGGTATCTAATAATACTGAAATTAATTGTTTAAACCCTTAGATGTGACAAAGGAGAGTTATAATAACAAAATTTTACTATATCATCAGAATATAAATCGTTTCTCCGGCAAAATATTAGATGAGGAAATGTTAATAGATAAATATGATATAGATATCTTATGTTTTTGTGAAACCTGGCTAAAACCAGATAGAATGTTGTTTAAAATTAATATTTTTCTGTTACTAGTGCATACAACAGGTCCTCAGTAGGAGGTGGTACTTTAATATTACGTAATAATTCTCTTAGATATAAGGAACAAAAATATATCACCGCTTGCTCTGTTGATTGCTTGTGTGAGGTAGCATGTACAGAAGTTGAAGGCCAAACTTTCTTAAGTGTTTATAGACCACCAGCATCAAACTTGTCATCATTCTTAATGATAATGGGAGAAATTTTAAGTGCCTAAGCTTATAAGAGATAATAAATTAGTTTTCATTTGTGGTCACCTAAATATTGATTTGTTAGTAAATTCACCTGAACACTGCAAGCTTACTTCATTGTTTGGTTCATTTAACTTAAAATGCACATACAAGGAAGCAACAAGAATAACAGCAACATCAGCTCAATGCATTGATAATATTTATACTAATTGTGCCATAAAATACTCGTCTCAAATTAGTGGAGTTAGGTCTGACCATACAGGTCAACTAGTATCCTTTGAGTTGGTTAAAAAGCGGCAATTAAATAAGACTATTAAGTTTAGGCCACTAACTAAAAAGAAATTAATGTTTTTAATGATAACATGTAAAGTAATCTTTCAATGGCCAATTTTGACTCCCATGACCCCAATGAAAATTACAGGATATTTTTTCTTCACCATGCCACGAATTTAGTAAGGCATGTCCAGTTAAAAAATTTCAAACGAGTAATAAATCTAAATTTAATGAATGGGCCACTGCTGGAATAAGAATAAGCTGAGACAATTTATACAACTTATACCATGAAAAATCATTGACTTCCGATGAAGCCTTCCATAATTATGTAAGAAACTACTCAAAGATATTTAAAAGAGTATGCGCCCTAAGCTAAATCTAAATCAGAAAGTAATAAAATTAGCATTTCTAACAATAAAATAAAAACTGTGTTGAAGGTGATAAACAAAGAAACTGGAAACACAAACCAACAGGGTTAGAATGATTTGACTTTGAACATCGATGATCAGGTCATCTCAGATAAGTCAAAAGTGGCTGAGAAGTTGGAAAATTACTTTACCAATATTCCAGTAGAGGTTACTAAATCTCTACATTCTTCGCCATTATCAGCAGAATCTTTTTTAAAGGAAAACTTCAATAAGGATATACCAACATTTTCATTTAAGCCCATTTCTATTGATGTAATTAAAAAGCATTCCAAGTCTTAACATAACAAACACTGATGACTTATGGAGTGCATCTGTTAGGGTTCTTGGTAATATTATTGACTCAATTGCTGCTATCCTAACAGGCACATTTAATTAATGTATAGACAGCGGTAATTTTCCCGATTTAATGAAACATAGTAAAGTAGTACTAATTTTTAAGTCGGGTTGTAAGAGTGATCCCTCTAACTATAGACCGATATATGTGCTTCCAGCATTAAGCAAAATATACGAAAAAATCATGCTGGACCAGATGCTATCATATTTTAACTCAAATGGAATTCTGCATAGTCGGCAGTTTGGTTTCACGAAAGGTAGGTCAACAACAGACGCAGGAGTAGCGCTCATCCGTCACATTCTGGAATCTTGGGAGAAATCTCAGGATGCAATTGGCATATTTTGTGACCTCTCCAAAGCTTTTGATTGCGTTGACCACAAAACACTGATCTGTAAATTACACCATTACGGAGTTCGTGGATTCGTGTTCTGCTGACCTTGTTCTTTCATATTTATCAAACAGGCAACAAAAAGTTATTGTTAATGGAGCGACATCTGCAGGATCCCTAGCCAAGATGAGTGCTCCGCAAGGTTCAATTCTTGGCCCTTTCCTTTTTATAGTGTATATCAATGACATACATGATGACCAACGTATCGGATATTTTTTATTTGTAATCCCATTGTGCTGTATTAATTGGTCTATACGACAGTATAGACCAAAGTTTTAAATATAATTAAGCATATCTTAGAACTGGAAACATATTTTACAACTATATAATAATATAGGTTATCCATCAGAATTCAGACAGGCTTTAATTTATAATCATATTGTGGGAAGTACTAATTTCACACGGGTTCCCGTTAGTATATGCTTAAACTAGACTTATGGTCTCATGGTGCGTGGTGCGCTGGTTGCACGCTACTGGCATGATTGCTCTATGTTATCTCTTAAAAAGACTATTTTTTAAGAGATAACATAGAGCAATCATGCCAGTTTAAAAATTAATTTCAAATTGAAAGAACAATGGGTCATTTTGTATGGAGCCTGTACCCACCTTTGTAGCATTTTAGACTAGGTGTCATTTAAAAGAGGCTTAATTGACTAACTCAAAAATAAATGAACGAATGAATGAATGAATGGGAGACCGAAGTTATGATAACTTCTTTATTACATTTTGAATTGTCAAGTGTTATAATAATCGCACCTCATTCTGCTCTGTAGACCAAATAAATAACCAGTCGTTTTTTCTGTCTAAAGAGAGACCGACTTAGCTTCCTACCGTTCGTTTTTGGTACGGAAAAAATATTAAATAAAATCCATCAATCTTAAAAAGCAGAGTTTTATTACAAAAGACAGCAAAAACATCATTTTTAAATCGTGTTGTTACTCTCAATGATTATATCATCCCACGCACTTGCCGGACCTAAGAAGTTACCTAGGTGCCTGCCAACACCTAAGTACCATATTATGCTAACAGTGTGGGCACAGGCACCTAGAGTTCTCATACCCGTCATGCAGGAGCAATAATAGGCTTCGATGGCTTCTCTGCTCTGGACATTCATTTTGATAGCCGTCATTGTAGTGAACACCGCCCGTTGTCTATTCATATTTTCTGCGACTACATAATTGCCCAGTCTATTAGGATCGATAATTCTTTGAGCTATTATATCTATAAAGGCGTGGGCATGCTCATTGTCTGTCAGACGCTGCCTAAATGCATTTATAAAGGCTCCCGCAATGCGAAAGTCTTCAAATACGTGAGGGAGTGTTTTGTTAATAAGTGTATGCGTAAATATCTTGTAGTCTCTTTTAAATCATCCGTTTATGACTTCAATGACCCATCGCACTATTTGTCGAGATTTATTTGCTTGAATATCTGTGAGCTGTGTGGCATGCCTATCTTTGCTTGGCGGCATATGGGCAACATAACCAGCACTTTCTATATCTGGTATAGAGTCTCTAAAACCTCGATCTAATATAAAAACGCTCGGCTCGCGTCAGTATATGGCGGTTTCGGTCACGATCTATATATATGACGAGTATATGACGGTTTCTTGTACACGTAATACACAATACGCTGCGTTCACCTTCCATTTAGTCGAAGCAGGTGAGTAATATTTAATCCAAACGTTAAGCAATCCGCTGAAGCGCACTGAAATAAATTAAGATACTAAGAGATACTAATAGATACGAATAAAATAAACTAAGATGACATAAATGCGTGCGCTCAAAGACAGTTCCAAACAGGTACTATGACGGATAAAATCGCAAAAACGTCGAGCGTGCGTGGGTCGATTTTACTAAGGATTTTCGGCATTTTCAACGTCGAATATCTTTTTTCCCCCGCAAGCTACAAAGTTGCCCCCATACAATAAATATATATATTTTCAAAGACCTTTCTAATGGTACCAATTTCAATTTGCTACATGGGTGGGTACGTTTTGTTCCATGTTCTTTAATTATTTAATTGAATTAATTTGAAATGAATTAATTTTTTTCTTAAAATTCAAACGCGAGCCAAAAATAAAAAAAAATCACAAGAAACAGTAGTAGGTATCTCTACTTAGTAGTAGAGATACCTACTACTGTTTCTTGTGATTTTTTCAAACTCAAAATGTTTTATTTCACATAGGCCTACATGGGCACTTATAAAACGTCAGCAGTTTGGCGCAGGGCACGGTTCGAAATTGGTCGTTTTCTATGGAGAAGATCCGGCAAGAAACTCCACAGTTACTCTTTTAAAATATCATTCTTACAATGTATCTATAATACAGGTTAATTACCTAATTAACCTGTATTATACCTATGAGAGGACATTAAAGCCTGTCTGAATTCTGATGGATAACCTATATTATTGTATAGTTGTAAGATATGTTTCCAGTTTTAAGATATGCTTAATTATATTTAAAACTTTGGTCATTACAAGATATTTTCTAAATTTAAACCCACGACCTACGTCATTTAAATTTAAAAGTCAATTATCTGAAATTAAGTATTTCAAATGGCGGGAGACTTTGTTAAACATAAAAAACACAGTGATACGACGTCAATGTGGAGCTATTTTTTAGTTGCGAATGATAGGAATAGTGCCAAATGTAACCGATGCTCAGCCATTCTCAAGACTTTGGATGGATCGACTAAGGGATTACATACACATTTGTCATCAAAACATAACATAAAGCTTATATCAGCTTCAACAAGTCTAGATTCTGATAATCTGAACACAGCACCGCCGCCAGCCAAGCGAAAGTTAAATGATTATTTTACTAAAAGTGCCGACGATAGCCTCGATGATGTTTTGGCAAGAATGATTGCATTAGATGGATTTCCATTCAGTATATTCATAACTTCAGATGATTCGAGAAAATTTGTCTTTGCAAAATACACGGATTTACCAAAGTCAGCCGTCACCATTCAAAAACGTGTCATGAATTACAGTGAAAAAATCAGAAAGCAAGTAACTGCAGAATTGAAACATTTGAAAAGTGCAGGTGAAAGATTTAGTCTTTCTTTCGACAAGTGGACTTCAACATCCAATAAACCATATGGTGTTGCCCAAACGAGAGTCTCGCAAGAGTCTTGCAATTAGCGATTATCCTATTGCTATTTATTAAACGGTAGTTGAGATCAGAACAGAGTCTGTTACATTATTGTTAAAAAGTATATTGTTAAAAAACTTAAAAGTCGAGATGACACGGAAGAAGAAGAAGGAAGATCAGGATCACAAACAGATGATGAGTTAATGCCACAAACCTCCCAATCCCAACCCCAATTGACACTAAAGGAAAAGTTATAGCTGGAAATTGATAAGAGTATGAAATCCCCAGATCGTGAAGTACAAATACAAAATTAATCAGGGTTGGCAAAATAGACGTGAAATAAGCCTGTTTGAAAATGGAGGAATTAGTGGATATCACTTAGAAACAGCATATAAGTATCTATTGTCTATTCCTCCAACCAGTGTAAAACCTAAACGAGCGTTTTCAGCTGCTGCTTATGTTGGTAATAAACGAAGCAGGCTTGGAAGTCAAACCTTGAATGCATTGATATTTCTACGATTGTATTTTCAAAATTCGAAATAAGTTTTATTGTCTTTTTATTTCTTACAAAGTATAGTATCTTTTTGTCATTTTTTCTTTTCTTACTATACTGTGATATGTGTAGTGTACCAAAATTAAAAATATATATTTAAAGAAATTACTCGTTTTTTAGAGTTCAGTTGCCGAATGGTAAAAAACGGAACCCTTATAGTTTCGTCATGTCTGTCCGTCTGTCTGTCTGTATGTCTGTCTGTCTGTCCGTCCGTCCGTATGTCACAGCTATTTTATTCCAAAACTATTAAGACTATACATGTGAAACTTGTTAAGTAGATGTATTCTATGAAACGCTTTCCGATATTGAGAAAAAAATTAAAAACATTTAAAATAAAGGAAAATACTACTACCCCATACATGGAACTAAAACTGAAAATATTTATTTTTTTTCATGAAACTTATGCGTGTGTGGTATTTATAGACAGGTCTTTAAAAATGACATGGGGTTTCTGAAACCACTTTTTCATAAAGTCAATCGTTTAAAAGATATAAGCTTCCAAAGTGGTCAAATGTGTATCCCTCCCTCTAACTTCTATAATAGTGGAGTGAAAAATATAAATATATATATACAACGTGTAACGGAAACCCCATATCTAACCAAAAGGGCTGAAGACAACATTTGGTATGGAGTCTCTATGCACAGTTTCAGCACAAAATAACTGACTTAAAGAATTGATACCAAATTATTGGTTTCACATATTTTTTGAATACCAATCATAACAAACGTGTCACAGCACTACGAGGGTCAATAACTTCCACGTCACTTGCCAATAACACGATAATTCTTTTCGTTCTTCTTAATTTGAAAAATTCGGTCTCTGGTATCAGTGTACTGGAATTTGTAATAAGTTCTACACATGTAGACTTAGGATTACAAAACCCTTGCCATATCGTTTGTTATCTTCCAAAGAAGCCATGCACTTGATATGTATATACCCTTTAAATTACACGTTGTATATATATATATATATATATATATATCTATAGATCTTAATGTAAACTTTCAATCAAAGTTGGTTTTAAAGAGATCGAGTCAGCAGTTTTTAAGATACAGCATATTTTCTAAAACCGCAAATATAACTTTGTAATTCATACAAATACTATGAAAAACAAAGTTATTTGGCGTAGTTGCAAAAAATGTAAATAAGCTAGTTTTAAGAAATTTGTAAGTTTTAGTTTTTTGTCAAGTAAATATACATATTATATTATATTATTATAGTTACTACGGAACCCTTCATGGGCGAGTCTGACTCGCACTTGGCCAATTTTTGTAAAATGTTATAATAAGCAATATAACATTAGATTTATAGATTTCTTTTATTTTTTTTTTCTTTTAAATTAAGTTACACTTGATACATATATTGTTATGAAATAAATTACGCTTATATTTTCTGCGAAGTAAGTTCGCTAGACAGCATTAATGAAAAAATGTTTTTTTGGTATGGCCCCACGTATATATAATACAGTAAAGAATGTTATTAAAAATATGACAGTACATCAGAATTTAAACGAGCACTAAATGAAATTTTAATAAACAAAACTTATTTCAGTCTGGTTTTATTATGACATTACATAATATTTTTTTTTATTTCATACTGGTTTTATTATTCAAATAAGTACTGCATACCCATCTACCCTAACTTGCTACTTACCCAGTTTCGAAGCGTCAATAGCCTAATGGATAAGGTGTCGGACTTGTGATCGAGAGGTCGCAGGTTCGAACCCCACCCATTACACTATTGACGTGAACCCACTCCAGACACAAGCATATTTAGCTTAGTTGGAGGGGTTAACAAGATTGCTAGTAATGTGAAATGTACCCACATTGCTAGTATTCTTTAAAAAAAAAATCTGAGGAGTTTAATATATAAAATCAAAGTTTTATTGCAATAGGATGAATAGTGAGGGAACGGATAATGTATTACTACAGTAAAAACAAACGTTAATTTTTATATAATAGGTATAATTTATTAAATTTATTTTTGTGATTTATTTACGTACCTACTTGCTTCATTTAGATCCATCCAGCCGTTTGAGCGTGAAGAAGTAACAAACATGCAAACAGACACATTCATTCACAAACTTTCGCCTTTATAATATTAGTGTGATAAATAAAACCATCTAAATAATTAATATTCGTTTTTCAAGTTTATTCAACATAACGACAAAAAATTAAAAAATGCAAAGTTAGCAAACTTCGTCGTGCAACGGCAAGCGGGCCTCGAGCGAACTTGTCATTGTGTGTGTGACAACGCACACGACTAGCCCGCTGCAGTAAATACCTATTTTCCGCGCGTCTCGTAGGCTCGACACCCTCTTAACAAAAGATAAAAATAACTATTCTGAACAGATATATGAATGCAATGGTCACAAAGTATTTAAAAAAAATGCCTAATTTAATAATAAAACAATATCTAAAAATAAAACAAAACATTAAACAAAACGTAAAACAAAACAACTGTGTGCACTTTATATAAAATAATTAACTTAAATACAAATTGAACATAAGTTTATTTTATGGTTTGTGAATAAGTGTGTAATATTGGTGTTATGTGTTAGAGTGGTGTGCGTTTATAGAAGGCTTAATGCGTGAATGTATGTGAGTTAGCATGTATGTGTGTCTGTACTAGATAATTTCCTCTGTTTCATTATACGATAAGGAAAGGAGTAATTTTTGGATTTTATTCTTGCATGAGTGAATGTTAATGCCTTTGATGTTAATGCCTTTAATGTTACAGTATTTACTGATTTGATTATAAATATGGGTGTGAGAGTAATATGGACAGCGTCTTGCTAGTAGACTCGTAGCGTTTGGTAGAGGGATGTGTAGAACGCGTCTGGATAAGAGATGTTGATGGTCAGATCTACTTTTGAAGGATTTATGAGCATGTAGTGTGGCACTTAAAATGAATAACTGCCGCACTCGGAGAACAGGAAATTCATTATATAACAGGTCTGTTGGGAACTTAAAAGGCTTTTTTAGCATTACTTTGATGACAGCTCTCTGAGCCCTTTCTATTTCAATAAATGTGGACTTACCAGCACTGCCCCAGATGGAAATTCCATACTGCAGCACTGATTGACAAAGACCAATATATACCATTCGGAGAATTTTAGTGGGTGTGCAGTCACGTAACTTTTTCATAATGTAAATAAGTTTTCTGACACGAGCCGAAAGAAGAGCGGCAAACAAGTTTGCTTTTTCCTCAGCGGAGTGGGCCAGAGACCCGTCAGGTTTAAGCAGTGGTGGTAGTGAGGGGCGACAGAAGTTCGAATTGTCCGACTTTGCCAGGGACCAAAAAGCTTTACTGCCAGCAGGGTATGAAGCAAGTTTGTTCCCGATTCGGCTAACGTGGTCAAACCGAGCCCTCCGCAAAACCTTTTTACAGGACTTGGCAGCCCTGTTGAAAGCTCTTTTCTTCTGAATCACGTCATTTGCTTTGCAGTTTCGAGCATCGACCCATGCTAGGTACGCCGCGTGTTTAAGCGCTTCAGCGCAATCACATTCGGCGCCAAACCAAGCTTTCGATCGAGCTTTGCCGGACATTGTTAGGTCAGAGAACGGAATGTAGTACTTCATCCCCTGTCGCAAAACATCCGCCACGGCGTCTGCGCATGACGATGAATCATTTGAAGAGACGCAAGTAGGCTGCTAAGGATAACATGCAAAGAAATATCGCATGCCATCCCAATCCACTGACTTGTATCGCCATACCCGCCGTGTGCCATTAAGGCTGGGATCGGGCGGGGAGTAGACGGATACAGACTTCACCAGACAGTGGTCGGGACCCTGGGTATGAAAGATACGACACGTCTGACGGACTTCTGATCTGCGTCTCCGAAAGAAACAAAAGAGCAGGTTTTTCAGTCTCGAGATTGTGGTGGACTGCAACGAGATTTGCAGACCCCGGATATTGCTGAAGTGCACTTTGAGAGAGAGGGATTGCAGCCGCGAGTACGTCTTCGAGTACGTCTAGTATTGCACGAAACACAAATCAAACTAAACTGAGGGAGAGCATACGCGGGGGCGCGTCGGGAATCGTACGTACGATGCACCCGCGCAAATCTAACCCGCGAGCGTAATGGTAAAGAACAGTAAGTCCCACATACAATCATTTAACATTTATCTATATTTATTGTTTAAATAGTGAACAATATTAAGTAACCATACGATCATTTACTTTTTCTCGTCTAGGGACTTAATGTTATTTATAATTTTACATCTGCGAAATTAGCGGCTGTAAGACTTTATGGCTTTTACCATTTGATGAATTGGGGTATTCTGAATAAGTAACATTTAAAATATAAAAATGTCAAAAAATGGACTTAAGGTCATTTAGCTTTCACCTACAGAAATAAGCATACCTCTACGTATTGATAGTAATCGGGTAATGTACGTGATCCCCAACTCTGCATTAATAGCATTTAACGCCAACCACTACTTATTTATACCTCTAGAACAATATGATATTCAAAACTGCCAAATATTACATGACCAAACTCTAATGTGCAAAATAAACCAACCTATATACAACACTGGAAATCGGCACAAATCTATTTGCGATGTACAGCTGATTCGAGACAACGAAGAACACAGCACTTATTGTCATACGGAAATAAAACTATGCGCCGACAAATGGGTTAAATTACATAAACAAAACACCTGGTTTTGTTATTGTTGTGGCACGTGCGAACTACAATTAGCGTGTGGCACACAAATGTCATTGGAGACGTTACGTCACTCGGGTTTGATTACGCTCAAACAAGGATAGAATAGAATAGAATATACTTTATTGTACACCAAAAATTGGAACACACTTACATTACCTTATTAATTTCTATAACTTAGGTTACAATGGCGGTCTTATCGCTGAGAGCGATATCTTCCAGACAACCTTTGGAAGGACTTTAAAAGCTATTAATTGAAATTGGGGAGGGCTAAATTAGTGTACTACAAATACTCATAACGGAAAAAAAACTAATTGAAATATATAAGTATATATATATATATATACAATACATAACTATATAAAATATATAAATGTAATGTGTTCTTTATCATCGTGTGGAGAAAAACAAAGAAATAATCATAAATTTGAAAGAAAATGATTGGCAGCCGAGCTTTTAAAAGCAGCGAGTGACTGTGCTTGTCTTACTGACACCGGCAATGCATTCCACAACCGCATAGCCTGCACCGTAAAAGAATGGTCGTAAAATTTAGTGGAATGTGTAGGCATCAAAAGTCTCAAATTTTCTGATGATCTCAAATCTCTACCATGTGTGTCATGAAGGAACTTAAATCGTTCTTTGAGATAAAAGGGAGTCGTTGGATTGAAAAGAATACTGTAGAGTAATGATAAAATATGTGTATTCCGGCGAAGGCGGATAGGCAGCCACTTGAGTTTAATGCGAAACTCAGAAACATGATCATACTTGCGCAAACCAAATATGAATCTGATACAAAAATTTTGGAGTCGCTCAAGCTTATCTAACTGCACTTCATTGAGATCTGGGTAACTTGCATCAGCATAGTCGAGGATAGGGAGAAGAAGAGATTGGGCAAGCGCAGTTTTAGTGGCAGTCGGCAGGAAATTGCGCAATCTGCGTAAAGACCCCGCAGAGGCAAACAGTTTGCGGCTCACTTCCTGCAACTGGGGACCCCAAGACAAATCCTTATCAATATAAATACCAAGGTCTCTTATTGAGTCACAGTAAGGTATAACAGCTCCATCAAAAACGATTTGGGGAAGGGTCGTCCAGTCAATTTTGGAACGTAGTCTAGGGCTGCCAACAATAATGACTTGAGTCTTCGCAGGATTAACCCTCAAACCATGACCCAAACTCCAGTCAGAAATACGCTCTAAGTCTTTATTCACTATCTTCACCGCCTCAGACCATTCCTCAACGGGAGCTTGTGAATAAATTTGCAGATCATCAGCATAAAGGTGGTAGGATAAGAGAAGTTCATTAGAAATTGAATTTATAAATATGGCGAAAAGAAGAGGAGAGAGAACGCCCCCTGCGGTACGCCAGCAGTAGTATTGCACCATGAAGACAATGAACCTTCAATGCAAATACGTTGTCGGCGGCCACACAGGTAACTACGAAACCAATCAATAGCTGTTGGAGATATGTTAAGAGAGCAGAGTATCCCGAGCAAGACATCAAAATCAACAGTGTTAAAAGCATTACTGAAATCAAGTAAGGAAAGGACCGTCAGTTTCCCACAGTCCATTCCTGATCTTATGGATGCACCTTGCAAGGTGACTCATTTACACTGCATGCATATATGGAATACAAAAGTAATATCATAGTCAATGAACCTTATGCCATGACCATACCCACGATCTCACCGATCAACAGTATTATCAACACCTCGATCCGTAACTCAACACTTCACCTTGAAACACACGAAGAAGCATTCAAGAAGATTAACAACCAATTACGCTCCCTTAAAGAACAATCGAACCTAGAAACGTTATCCTCCCATGATTTCCACCACCACACAGCAATATATGTGATCGTTGCGATTAGCCTTGCACTGCTAGTAACAACGTTGTACCTATGGCGAAAGATATTAACCCTAAGACAGGGGGAGGGCTTGCAACACGCAAAAAGCAGAAGAGAAGAAGAAGGACAACACGACATCGAGCTGGGTGATCGCAAGATTGAAAAACGGGACGCTAAAGTGCATAAAGTGTCGAGTGCCAACCCTACGTTAAGTGAAGTGAAATTTGACACTGAAAAACAGTGATAATTGTGATAATATATAATTATGGTGACATTCTATTTATAGACTTTAAGTTGCAGTTTTTCGTAATATATTTTTGATTTGATTTTAATCGTTTTTTACGTTAGTGATATACATTATTCTTTTTACATTGTTTGTTAAATTTTTTCTTACTTTAAGGTTGTTTTTATTTACATGTTTACATTTGATTGACGGTTTGTTTTATCCTTAGTTGTGGCAATATGTACGGTGCACGTACATGAATTTTCAAAATATCGCATTTATTTCAATATATTGGATTGTTTTAAGTTAGCTAGTAGGCTCGCGCGTGTGCACTTTGAACGCGACCTACATTTGACAGTGCATTAACACTTTTACATTATTCTATGCATCGTTTTAAAAGGCTACTTTTAAATAATTTTACTTTCAACAATTAGTGTTCAATTAGACGTGGTTTGGGTCGGACTACTTGCAGTTTCATTTCGTCTCATCCCGTTGTTCACTCACTGACATTTGCATTCCTTTACATTGACATTTGACATCCATTTATGCTAGGGATTTCTTCTGGCATCCCTTATAGATACGAGTTAGCTGTTTCAAAGACGCAAGTTGAAAATGGCAACTATGGTTTTGCATAGAACAGTAAAAACTAAAATGATGATGATGTTAGGGGGTGGAGCCGGAAAAGTTAAGCTAACAGATGTCACCTACAACATTCTGCTGGCTGGGAACACCGAAGGCGAAAAAAAATGACATAGTCGTTCACCATCAAGGTAGAGAGATCAAGAGAGAGAAGAGAGAGAGTCGAATGGAACAATAAAACTTCAACGTTCATGCCGTTGGTCATGAAATGAACATCCGCAAAGCTTCCGCGTTCATTGAAAAATTAGCCTTGGTAAATTCATCCACACACAGTGTACCGAAACATGTTCTCGCTTTTAGATGACCCTACTATCAAAATGACACCGCCGCGACAGAGACCATAGCTATAGGCAAGGTTAGTTAAGGCTCTAATCGCTGAAACCCTATCAGAGACAACACTATCAGATTTCATACTAACGCTGAAACCCTGATCCGAATCTGGCAATCAATTCTGGAAACAAGATCTACAACCACAGATTGTCAATCACAACCTTAAACAAAACTTACAGGCTAGTAAGGTTTGTACACTTCCCTCAAACCAACCATAAGGATTCTGAAAATTACAATGTTATACGCTTGCGCTGAAAGTTTGACGCGAATAATCTTTAAAAATATGTTATACTGAAATAATCTTCCAGAGACTATTTGACACTTGAATAAAATAAAATGGATACGACTCACCAGATTTCGTCATATTCACAATACTCCGATTGCTAAAATAGCAACGAGTCGTTCCTTGCTCGACACTGCTGCAGGTGTACCGCATTTGTAATATTTCAGCTAAACCCGTAAGCGTTGACTGCTGCTTAACCCGTTAGCGTTGACTGCTGCTTAACCCGTACGGCTTCTACGTCGACGTCATGTTTCGCTTATGGACCAGCCATTTGCGTCCGAAACAAATTCGCGTGATCGCGTGACGTCATTGCTCCATTTTTCATCAACTTGAGTGAGTGAATCCCACTTCTGATGTAAGATGAAAGGCGTAGTCCGGAATGAAACCATCGTGATGACTCATTACATTTTATTAACACATTATTTAAATACAAATAAAACACGAAATACAATCAGAGGTCCGCTCGGCTCGAGAGCCAACGATCGAATGCCCCTCACACACTTGGCAGTCGAGGCGAGCGGCCTCAGGGCTTCGCCCCCAGGTCGCAGGAGCAATACCGTGTCCCGTCAATACGGGACCGTCGTTGGGTAGCCTAGTTACGGCGTAGATGTTCGGGTGTGCGTTGAAGCGCCTGTCCAAAAGTGAACGGCAAACGCACACCCGCGTGATTAATTGCTATTGTGTAACTATAGGCGCGCCGCGACGCCGACCTTTAGGCATTTTCGGCGTCCGTCGTTTCTTCACGACACCCCGGCGGTCTAGCCCCGCCAGGTGAAACCCCCCTAGGTGGGAAGCCAAGCGGAAGCCGACCAGCGACAGGAGTGCCGACTCAGACGCACCTATAGTGAATGCGGGGCTCCCGTCCGTCCCGCTTCCAGATCTAGCCGGTTACGTTTCGGACCGCAGAGCCGAGTATGTATGTGTGAGCGGCATTGTACTGTGAGTCGCCGCTCAGTGCGTCTGCACCGGATAGCGTGCGCTGCTATCTGGTGCTAGTTATATATAGCGCATGTAGAGTTATGAATGTATGTCTTTAGTACGTAACGTGCCTATATTAACTTAGAACACGATACGCACTATGTGGTGTATTTATTTATTTGTGTAGTTTAACTGTTTGTGTAAGTCGCGTGTAACGTGGGGCGACTTACCCAGGCGTCAAGTCCGGGAGGGATGGGGCCGCGACGTCTGTCGGGAGCAGATCTCTGGGGAGCCGCCTCGCGTCAGGCGGGCGCACATGCCAGGGCGCCAAGTGCTTGACGTGGGGCCAAGCTGAGGCGTCGGCACGCGCGAACATTGCCTTCGCGAGGCGCTGCACAAACTCTTCCAGGCTCTCAATCCCGGAGTCCCGCCTGATAACATCGTTCCTCACATAGCGAGGGGCGTGGAATATGGTGCGCAGCGCCGAGTTCTGCTGCGCACTGAGCTGCTTGCGTGATGTCTCGCTAGTGAGGGCGAACCAGGCGGGGGCGGCGTATGTCAGGAGCGGGCGTATGTACAGCTTGTACACGCCCAGCTTGACACGCGCCGGGAGGCGGGGCCCCTCACTTGCGTGTGCACGCCCTATAAGTCACGTACCGGCGGAAGTGAAAGGTGCCGGAAGTGGGGCGCGCAGTTTAACGTTGAGTAATTTGACAAGGTCGACGCGGCGCCGACATACATATTATATTATATTATTATAGTTACTTCGGAACCCTTCATGGGCGAGTCTGATTCGCACTTGGCTAATTTTTAATGTTAATTTTCTATAATTTCACTTTATTTTAACCCATTTACGCCCAAATTTAAACAAATAGCATTTATTTAAGTATTTCTTTATTAAGGGATTACTTAGGTCTATAATAAACGCATTAAGAAATAAAAATGTTTTTTTTTTTTTTTAAGTTAAGTTATTAAGGTGTACTTTTTATATGTGTAATTTTTATAGGTGTACACTGGGCACTTATGCATGAAAAATCGAAAAACAACTTTGTCAATGCACAGAGTTTTTGGTACTTTACGCACTGCCATTTTATGCGAGTATGGCACAACACACATCTCAACTGTTTAGGTAGCTTTCCTGGATTGTGGCCGTTATTGCTGGGACTTGGGCCTGCTACTACAGAACTAGATGGGTGGCTTTTGTTCTTGCTATTGCGGAGGTACTGGTGTGCTATATGTCTTCTAAAAGCCAATTGATCGAAGCGCTCATTGTTAGTGAACACATGCAGTCGCCAAGCATTAGATATACACATATCAAACATGTAGGTGAAAATGGACCAACACCATCTTTACCACGAATACTCACGCGGTATAATCATCCATCTCATCTACACCACCCATGCTTTTATTGTAGCTCTGGTAAAAGTGTGGAATGCTCACATGTACCTTCTATTTCCTTTGCGAGCACCAGCGTTTTACTTTACCAATAGGCTCGATTGTATCAAATTTAGTTGCCATAGTACATACCGACAGTTAAAAGGAAATAGGGTATAGCGACATTTTGGACTGGTATTGTTTTGAAGCCGACTCTTTCTTGTGTTCTATTATCTTTTATACAACCTCTGTGAAAAGTACCTTATCTTTCTTTTACTATTACACTTATTCAACTGTCTGATGTTTTAATAAAATTATACATCAGTTTTAAAAAAATCTAAACTTTGAATGGCTCTCCTCAACATTTCTTTTTTTGTCGCTTATACCCTACTTCCTTTTAACCGTCGATACGTTATTGTCCTTCCATCTAACAAGCAATAATTCGTTATTTTTGTCGAACCTATGATCATATTCAGCTCGTGCTGATTTTTTCATGTCTTTTACAGAACGTAGCGGACATTTTTTAGTTCTATTGTCACGTATTGTCCCAGTTGCCTTGTACCCAGACTGCTTCAAATCTTTCAGTAAATCACAACTGGTGAAAAAGTTGTCAAAGTATACTGTGTGCTCTTGTGGTACTGCTGGAATTTTTGCTAACAACAATTTCACAACTCGAGTTCCAAGAGGCTCCTTTATATTATCATTAGTTGAAACTAATAGGTTTGCCTCTGATGAATTGCTTGAATGGGTGATGGCCATGATATTTTATCACTGACTCGTCAATTGAAATGTCTTCATGAAAAACAGCATACTGACAAAATTTTCGAATCAAAATATCACACAAAGGTCTGTGACTTTGAACATTTTATCATTTGAAGTGGGAGCTGAAGTGTTATCAACTAAATGTAAGTTTTTTTTATATCGAGAAACCTATTTGAGACATACTATTTGCCACATGGGGCACACCAAGATCTTCATCAAGACTCCAATATTGGCGTTCTCTTGGTAGTCTATGATAGCCAAATAAAATTAGGATTCCTAAAAATCTACGTAAATCTTCTATGTCCATATCAAAGCTGTGCCTATTATTCTGTCCTGCATATAGTATTGTAATATCATCATCAAAAATTTTTTCGAAGATCTCTACACGTGAAAGGTTTTGAAGTTGCTCTATTACGCTGCTTTTCCTTGACAAACATGGATTATTTGGTAACTCTGAAGAAAAAGAGTAAGTTGGTGCACATTGCCTCCATTTCGGCATTGTGTTCTGTGGGTCTTGGCACGGTAATATTATCATACAGTATTGTAACTCGGCCGTATCTTAGAAATAAATGCCTACAGCCGCGCGGTACGTAAACATGCGATAGGGCTGCCCGCCTCCAGCATTTTAATTACATTTGCCTACTTTGCTTTTCCATTTAGTTTTGTGATTGTAAATATACTTTTTTATATAAACAAATAAAATAGTTTGTGAATTGAATAGGAAGTGTTCAATAAAAATGCGTGTTGTTTTTTGATTGGTAGATTTAATTATTAAAAAAACATGTTTATATTTTTTCTGATATTATTCATACACATAGTACAATAAACACCAATTATTAATAATAAAATACCACGTCTTTACTTTGAATTATACAAACTAACAAAACAAAACACACATGCCCCGAGGTTTTAACACAAGCGTACCTACCGTATCATGATTCATGAACCGCCTATGACTACCTATTTCACTCGTGTCAATCACTTTCCTTAACTCTATTCACTTTATTTATTAATCCAGACATCTTTTTTTTCGGGAGATAAAAGGAAATACTTATCCATTAAAAAGAAAGACATTATGTACATACCTACTATAGTGTATTCACGGAGACGAGTTAGTATAGCGCCTTCTCTATCGCACATTATCATAGAAATGACAAAGACAAAAAAAAACTTTTTTAGGATCAGTGGGCGTTAACAATACCTTAGAAATGTAAATGTGCGTTCACACTGCGCTTCTTAAAAGTTCGCTTAGTTCATTCCTACGGCTTCGTCTGTCGTATAAATTGAGAGACATTTATTTGATTTTTTTTTATGGGTACCTACTCTTTTATATATCTGATGGATATGAAGGAAAGAAATAAAATCGGGAGTTAATGATTAAACTTTCTTTATTATATTATAATATCTACCTATACAAATTTATAACATATCAACATCATCATCACTTTCCGTACTATCACTACTGTCGTCGTTTCCTACATTTATTATGAATCTTTCAGTCATTGCTTCCACATTTCTGTCCACAGCACGTCTGCACAGTACGGGAAGTATGAGTAGACTAAAAAGTACTCGTACTGTGTACACCACCTTAGCGTTTATCACTGACCAATCACAGTTAAAAAAATGTGTGAGTTAGATAGCGCTCTACTAACTCGTCTCCGTGAATACACTATAGTAAGTAAAATTATTTTAGTCTTAGGTACCTTTCAAAGTTTCCAGGTAATCTAAAAAAGTTATCTCTGGATGCGTTTTTGACGAATTCATGCAACCAAAAACATCACAATATATCCTACTCGTCATATTAAATATGTACTTGAACTTATTTATAGCGAAAAATCGCGCGGTTGTTGTTAAAAAAACAACACACCGTCCGTTCGTCACTGCGGCACAGTCACAGTATAAAAATAATAGACAGACAGTACGGAATCTACCTACAAACGCTCGAAACAGCACACTCACACAAACATGCGCACCGACGAGACCTCTAAGTCTTAGTTACAGTGCTCTCAGTAGTGCGTGTCTCGTTGAGACCAAAGAGAATGTAATACACTATGTTTTAGTTGAGACGATTGGTTACGTTTAAATTTTATTTATCTCCGAAAATGCCAGGAACGTATTACGTTGTGTACGGCTGTTTGAACTCGGCTTCAATAAAACCGGAGCTATCGTATTTCAGACTTCCTGCTGATTTTGAAAGGTAAAATAGTACATTGTTCACTGAGAGGAGAAAGTGACCGATTACCGTCGAGGGTGTCGTTTCGTTGGCTTTAAAACACCCGAGATCGGGAATCGCACTTTCTCTCGAGTGATACATAGTGCTTTATACTACACCTACGAGGAAAATAAATAGTACTTTTCAACATTGAGTACATAGACCATAACGTACTTGGTTTGTATTTTTGCGCTTTTTCACTGAAATAAGCTAGCAAAACAGTTTCAGAAAAAAAAATTGGCCAAGTGCGAGTCGGACTCGCCCATGAAGGGTTCCGTAGTAACTATAATAAATATACTAAATATATTTATTTGAAAAAATAAATAAACAAAAAACCTTACAAATTTCTTAAAACTAGCTTATTTACAATTTTTACAACTACGCCAAATAACTTTGTTTTTCATAGTATTTGTATGAATTACAAAGTTATATTTGCGGTTTTCGAAAATATACTGTATCTTAAAAACTCCTGACTCGATCTCGTTCAAACTAATTTTGGTTGAAAGTTTACATTAAGATCTACAATATGTTTTTTTAGATTTTTCACTTCATTATTATAGAAGTTAGAGGGGGGGGACACACATTTTACCACTTTGGAAGCGTATATATTTGAAACAATTAACTTTATGAAAAAGTCATTTTAGAAACCTTAATGTCATTTTTAAAGACCTGTCTATAGATACTACACACGTATAGGTTTCATGAAAAAAAAAATTTTCAGTTTCAGTTCCATGTATAGGGAGCCCCCTTTTTTTTAATTTTTTTTTTTTAATTTTTTTCTTAAAATCGGAAAGCGGTTCACAGAATACATCTACCTACCAAGTTTTACATGTATAGTCCTAATAGTTTCGGAATAAAATGGCTGTGTCATACGGACGGACGGACAGACAGACAGACGGACAGACATGTCGAAACTATAAGGGTTCCGTTTTTAGCCATTCGGCTACGGAACCCTAAAAAGATGCCGCATTTTTTTCACTTTTCCATTGCAAAAAACCGTCATAAGTTTTATTATATTTTTTAATTGATTTCTGTGGTAAAAGGTTATCAATCAGTATTTTTGCTGTTTCCTTCAACTGCGGCGGAGTTAAAAAATCTTCATCATCACTATCACTACTTATCATTTTGATAGTTTTATTTTACTTTCTACGAAAACTGAATCCTCAAACAACACACAAATTGAAAATGGCGCCAATGGCGTCTGCAATTTTCACATGTTCTTTTTTCAAATTGTTTACCCTGCCGCCGCAGGGTCGTACTGCCAGCCCGACACCATCCAACACACAACTAGTGGCCAGTGTCATTTTGTGAACTTGGAGATAAAAACTCACTGTAAAAACTTTTTGGCTTTTGATATTTAGGTTACCGGCGCATAGTCTTACCTAAAATTAAAAAAGAAAAACCACGTAAGAAATGGATTTTCATACACTTTTCTCTCCCACTCAGATGCGTTTTCTCCCCGCATATTTGTTCGATATGCAATGACGTACTTTCTACCGTAAATTTGATAAAGTATCAAGGTACTTTCCAAGCAGGTGTAGTATAAATGATTTATTTGTTGTATTTGTTATACTTTTAATCGTTATAGAATTATAAATCCGCGATCATGATGAATTCGTGACCTTATTACTTATAAATCCAGAAAGCGGCGGTTATGAGGATATTTAAAGCCGATAGTGCAATAGTTGTAACAAAATGTAAATCAAAGATGGCGGCCGCAATAGATATCAATTTTTTCATCATCGGTGTCGTTTTCATGGTATTCGAGGGTGCTAAAAACGATAGTGCTGTCAAAACGTGGATCCAAGATGGCGGCTGCACCAGGTATCAATTTTTTCGTCATGGGTGTCGTTTTCATGGTATTCGAGGGTGCTAAAAACGATAGTGCTGTCAAAACGTGAATCCAAGATAGCGGCTGTAACAGGTATCAACTTTTTCGTCATGGGTGTCGTTTTCATGGTATTCGAGGGTGCTAAAAACGATAGTGCTGTCAAAACGTGAATCCAAGATGCCCAAGTAACACAATCGCGTCTAAAAACGGACTATTAGATATCTAATAGAATTTAATTTTGTCGTCTACCTTAAGAGTAAAATATCCCCCAAGTAATCTTCAATAACGCTTATAGACACAGTTTAGTAAAAGTGGGCACAACCTTATCCGCTCGCATAAGAATGAGTTAAGAAAACATGAATAGATAGAGATAAGAGTTGTAAATTTTCTAATTGTCTATAGAGATTTTTCTAGTGTGTCCCTAAACTATTTATAGATCACAAATTTTACTAGTAGATAGTTTATAGATAAAGTTAAGACATTTAAAGAAGTCTTTACTCGTCGAGTTTTTAAACCAAAATTAACTCAAGACTAACAACTTTAAGTAACTTTTGATTTGTAATAGACAACGACACATAATGGCGAAGAACTTACAAGAGTTATTTAAACTTATTATTGTATTGCATCATGGCGTAACAAATTTCTTATTTCATATATACTTATGTTTTAGCTAGTTATAAACAAGCAAATCTATATGCGATTGAAATTCTATCGTCGATTATTATGTAAAACTCTCTTAAAATAAGAGCGCCCGCTGTAAATGTAAGATTTAATATTTTTTTACCAAATTATTTCTATAAGGCAATTTTTGAAATTGCATTATAATGTTTCAAATATTCATTTTATTTAAAATATAGTAATTTAAAACATGTTAAATGTTTAATTAGACATAATTTAATTATAAAAACATAATAATAAGCATTAAAATATGTAACGAAAATCATTTGAAGCAAAATTAAGCAATAAAAATGGCGTCAAGATAAAATTTACTAGAAAAACGACAGAACAAAACAAAACAGATTTATGAGTGGTTTAAGATTATCTAGTAACTGTCATCCAGGTCATTAGATGTGTTGTGAACGGAAGACCATTTTATGCAGTAACAGAGCAATCTAATTAATCAATTCAAGAGGGTAAGTAAAAGATTTTTTATTTATAGACAATGTGAAAAATAGCAGGTATTAAGGTAGGTATGTATATGTATGTATGACGCCGGCGGCAGCGATGGTGCCAAAGACGCAAAGTGACAAGTGAAGGGAAAGTGACACATTTTGTGACAAAATGCGTCACTTTCCCTCCCCGCAGGCGAACGCGAGGGATGTTATCCATTCGTCTCGGCAAATATGTTATTGTGTTTTTGCTAACTAAACTGTTAGGCCACGCCTATAGCCACGGTTAGCAAACAATGTTATACTGTTTGCAAACACGAAAACACGGCGCAGCGTACCCGGCTTAATAGATGAGTAACGCATGTTTTGACATGTTCGGTTGTATTATACCTACTCAGGCACGGTCGCAGCCTGCAATTTTGGAGGGGGTCACTTATAATAAAATAAGTCGACTAAATTTGACTTTATTGCACAATACACTATTTTATTCCTTTTTTAGCAGAAGGGAGTGTCAGGCTTCTTCTGACTAAAAACTGACCCTGTTCCTTCAGTTGCCCTTGTGGTCCGGGGCCGTGGTGTCCCGTTAGAACATTCCCAGCAGGCAAAGGCTCAACACGACGCACCGTCTCTCCGAGCCTGGTAACCAAGGGCTGCCATCCATCCGGTTTTCCCCGGATTTGTCCTAGTTTGGAGAGCGTCCGGGGGGATTTTCCCTATAAGCGTTCATGTCTTACGGGTGCTAAAAAGCACGATGATTTTATCACATTGTTTTTATAATGTTGATTTATATAAAGAAAGAGACTATATGAAAAATATAGAGCTCTATAATGTTATATAAAAAAATAAAACCATAAGTAAACCTCGTTTTGTTTCAACTTCGAAAATATTTTTTCTAGGGTGTCCAGGAAAAAACTATAATTTTAGTTGGGGGTTGGTTTTTAAAGTCTGAGGCCGGCAATTTAGGTGACAGCAGACCTATCCTTACCGAACGGTGGGCTACCCCTGCTCGCCAGCCGCAAACCCACGCCAACGGTGGCCGGAAATCGGCTGCCAACGCCCGAGGCGTCTCCAGCGGCGGCTGGGGCGTGAGGAAGCAAGTTGTCTCTCCCTCACGCATTCAGCCTCCTCCTTCGCTAGCATGACTGCGTCGCAGAAGGAAGCAACTGCATCCCATTCCCGCTCGCCCCGCACCATGGTCTGAACCAAGAACGAAAGATCGCCGCTGCTGATCGCCTCCACAAGGACACAGCGGTGCTCCGCCCAAGCGGGGCTCACTTCTACCGTATGCTCCTCCGCTTCCTGCGGGTTATCTTCACAATGACGACACTCAGGTGGGTCCTCCCGCTGTTTCGAATACAGGTACCTCCCGAAACAGCCTCGAGTTCGGTCAGCACCTGCATCAGGCGGAAGGTATTCATATTCATATTCATATATTTATTTGCATACCATAATGTTATTTTGGATGTTACAGTTATTGCTTAAAGCTAAGATACAATTATGGACCCTGTAGGGCACAGCAAAATTTAAATTAATTCCATTTACAATAATAAAATTTAAGATGTCAATAAATAAAAAAAGTCAAAAGATTAATAAAAAAAAAGTCAATAGATTATTAAAAAGTCAATAAATTAATAAAAAAAAAATCAATAGCTTAATAAAAAATAATAATAACAATGTCATAGAAAAATTTCAAAATAAAAAACTAGTCGAGATAATTATTAATTATTAACATGTCCAAGTAAATAAATTATATAGGTATATTGCGATCAATGTCCATACTAATTAATTTAATTATTCTATGTCAATTCATACATATTATTGTCATTCAAATAATCATTCACTGAATAATATGCTTTCTTAAATAATATCTGCTTGAGTTGATTAATAAATGATATTTCACTAGTTACATTTTTTATGATATCCGGAAGTTTATTATATATTTTTATCGACATAACATAAGGACTATTTGAATGCAATTTCATGCGCGAAAGAGAGGGCAACATTAACATATTCTTATATCTAACAGATCGGTCAGGATGTTTATCACCACGGGTTTTAAAGAAAGACATGTATTTCCTAACGAATTTACATATTTCTAAAATATAAATAGATGGTAAGGTAAGTATACTATGTTTTATGAAAAAAGGTTTACAAGTTTCGGTTTGATCTATATTCACTATGATCCTAATTAATTTCTTTTGGAGTATGAAAAGTGTATGAACGTCAGTGCTATTTCCCCACATAATTACGCCATAGCTAAGCCATGAATGAGCGTAGGCATAGTAGGTCGTGAGTGCAGTTTCGAGGTCGGTAGTTTTTTTTACTTCTCGAAGTGCATATGTGAATTTTGATAATTTAGATTTAACTTTAACTATATGCTGTTTCCAGGAAATTTGTGTGTCTATGGTGAGTCCTAATAGTGTAAAGTCATTCACTTGTTCTATTTCCGTGCCGTTTATGATGAGATTGACTGGTAGTGGTGTTTTTTGCCGGGGATGGAAAGTTATAAGCTTGGTTTTTTTATAATTAATTTCCAGATTATGTTCTTTCATCCAGTTTGTTATTTTATTTAAAATTAATTTCAGTTTTTCTGTAGTATTGCTATTTGTTTGGCATGTGGTGAGCAGAGATATATCGTCTGCAAAAAGCACGCATGGTTCATCCAGGATTTTAGGAAGGTCATTGATGTAAATTATAAATAGGAGACATCCAATAACACTACCTTGGGGAATTGATGAGTTAATAATAATTTTGTCGGATCTAACTTGAATTATGCGTTTTTGATCTTTATTAAAGTGCTCTATTTCCACGTATTGTTCTCTATCTTTTAGATATGATGCAAACCATTTGTGAGCAGTTCCTCGAATTCCTATTCCGTACAATTTGTCCAGTAGGATGTCAAACTGGACTTTGTCGTATGCCTTAGTCATATCTAAAAGTATTCCCACTGCATATTGCTTATCATTTATAATATTAATGACTTCTTGCATGTATTTATAGACAGCTAGAGTTGTCGAACGGTTTTTTCGGAATCCGTTTTGGCTTTCGTCAAAGATTTTATATCGTTCACAAAAACTATATACCCGGTCACACATAGCCCTTTCAAAAATTTTAGAAGCCGTTGGTAGAAGGGCTATGGGCCGATAATTATTGGGATCACTTCTAGAGTTACTCTTGTGCAAAGGTTTTACAATAGCCTTTTTAAGTAAATCAGGAAAAATACCTTCATCAAAGGATTGATTTATAAGGACACAAAAAGGTATAGCCAGCTCTTCTGCACATTGTCTAATCAAGGTGGGCGGTAATTCATCTATTCCATGACTTTTTTTATTTTTCAGATTTTGTATGATCCTAAGAGTTTCAAGACAGTTCAAAGGTCTGAGAAATAGAGTATTTTCCGAGGGATTAAGTACAGGTTGGCCTTTTGCCTCACTACCAATTGGACAGGTGGCATCCTTGCCAATTGATGCGAAAAAGTTGTTGAAATGGTTAACTATTTGTTTTGGATCCGATACTAAGTTATTGTTTATTTGAATCTGAATATTGCGTTTGTCTTTTAGAGTTGTTTTATTCGTTCTTTCGTTAACTATATTCCACATCGCTTTAACTTTATTTTGAGAAGTTTTTATCTTTTTAATGTATTGCTGTCTTTTAGAAATTATTACCGATTGCTTTAATATTTTTTCGTAGTTTCTATAGTATTTCTTGATAATTGGATTGTTTGACTTTATACTTAAAATTTTTATAAGTCTTTTGTTTTTACACGAGATCTTTATGCCTTTTGTTAGCCAATATTTTTTGACCTTCGTTTTTAATTTAGTTTTTGTTCTGGGTATAGTTTTGTTAAGTATACTAATGAGAAAATTGTTAAAGGCAATATAATTTTGATTTGCATCATTTCCCTCTGTAATGACGTCTCTCCAATCAACAGATTTTAATGCGTTCTTGAAACTTTTTATGTTATTTTTATTATATGAACGTTTTTCAGTATAACAAGTGGTATTTTTAGGACGCCGCGGTATTTTAAATTTAATAATTGTGGCACAATGATCTGCAAAACCTAAGTCTTTTACATGTGCCTGTACATCTTTATTCATAAAATTGGTAAATATTAGATCCAGGCACGTTTTCGCTGTTAGTGTAATGTGTGTTGGATGTTTTATGTGTTGTGTGTATTTATATTCGGACATCAGGTCTATAAAATTGTTAACTTTACAGTTATTTCTCAAAATATCTATATTGAAGTCACCACCTATTACTGTGTTCAATGTTTTGTATTTATTGTTTATGTAAGCTAGTATTTGATTCAATTGGCTAAAAAATATATTTTCCTCTCTTCTGTTCCAGTACATAGTAACTAATAATAGATTTTCTTTAGGTATTTCAATTGCACAAACTTCTAAAATATACTCAAGTGACATCTCGGCTATGTCACATCGTTCTATATATTCCGAATTGTCTTCTAGCAGGATACAGACTCCGCCGCCTCCCCGGTTTTCCCGACAGTAGGATGCTGCGACTTTGTAGCCACTGAAGTTGATAATGCTTAATTTATCTTGTGATAGCCACGTCTCGGTAATACATATAGCCTGATGTGGTTGGTTTTCACTAAGAAATGCTTCCATTATATGTTGTTTGTTATACAGGCTTTGGGTGTTTTGAAACAAAATACTAAAATGTTGTTCTTGGTCTTCGAAATCTATTACTTGTTCTATTTTCTCGAAATGTACAGTGTTCAGGACTGCAATTGGCCAGTGCAACGACACTGGTGTCTGAAACTGTCCACGGTACGTGGAGCTATAAACGTTGCTTACAATAAACAAGGTTACACAATAATCTACAGGCTCTGAGGCTTTATGAATACAAATAACAGGTCTAACCACTAACCTGTGCTGGGTTCGCCAACTTCGACCTTCCCAAGGCCACGCCCCAAGTGTGGTATGTATGTAATATGAGGTGAGTAAGTGAAAGTGTGTGATGTAAGTTACGTGTTCTAGGACGTTCACAAGGCGTCAATATCCAAATGGCGCGGTCCAGATCAGCATCACACCCACCTCACACAATTCAAGCTATTTATCACTACTTCTTTTTTCCAACAAATGCGCGTGCCACGAGGTAGCACCAACCCGCGATAAATCCAAAAATATCCCGGGGTTTTCGTCAAATGGGGATTACAACTTCAACCAATAGATAATTCGCGACCCAATTATCGGTTTCAACACGCGATTCCAAACGATATTTTACCAATTATAATTAACTCAACAGGTCCGCCGCGGACATTTTTCAACAAGAGGAAAACCAAAGTCTATCTGTCAAGTCAGTAATGTCAAGATCAAATTTCTTTATGTCAAAAGGGTGCGTTCGGAAACGTTTGGTACTAAACATCTACCCCCCCCCCGGACGGGCCTACCCGTCCGCTAATCAATTGGAAGTCTTGACAAGGTTGCAAATTTAACACAGCTTCAATGCGGCCAAATACCGTAGCTAGTTCCTTAAATGTGAGAACGGTGTCTCCCAACAATCTCCGCCAGCGTCCCTTTGCCGCTTTAACCGCGGCCCCAAAAATACCCCCCCAATGGGGGCAGGCTGGCGGGTCAAACAACCAAGTGACCCCTCGGCGGACCAAACTATTACCAATATCAACCTGGCTCTCATTAGGAAGGCGTGTACCTCCTTCAAATAGTTACTTGTACCCTTGTAATTCGTACCGCAATCAGACCCAATCAAAGAAGGTAACCCACGGCGAAACACAAATCTTTCCAAAGTCGCCTCAAAGGCCTCTGTCGAGAGGGAGGTTACCAGCCCCAAATGTACTGCCCTGGTTGACAGGCAGACACACACAAATAAGCCTTAACAATCTTACTATTACGAAGGGTGGACGTCTTCAACAAAAGGGAACCAACAAGTCCGTTACGACGCCAGCAAAGGGCCTCGCCTCATTGACGCGATCAGCTGACAAAATCCAAAATTCTCGCTGCAGAATGGCCAACAGCGCATTGCAACCGGCATGCGAGTTCTTAGTGTGACGATCAGTCACCAACAATTGAACCAAATGGCCCTCCTTGGTCAACAAAAGGGGATGACGGGCCCCATAAGGAAGGCTAGAGTGCCTCAACTGTCCTCCAACACGGTTTCCCGAAGTGGATCGTCCCAACCAAGTTCAGTTATAACAAGGGCAGGAGCACCAATTTTAGGGTAAGGACAACTCACAAGGGTGATTTCAAACCAGGTCCTTCCCTCAACAGTGTGTCAGCCGGTTCGCCAATTCCCCAAATCTTACCTGAAAGGTCATTCACCTTCAGGCCAACCTGTCCCGCTAACCAAGACGACAAAGGGCAACCCCGGACTCCCGTGCCCAAAATGGCACGGACCACAATTGAGTCACCCAAGGGTCCCCCAGACCTTGACCGAGGCCGTTGGCAACAAAACCCGTCTTGATCGGGGGGGTCCTTTAGCGGGCAGGCGTCAATCTCTTAGCGATGCCTGGGCGGCGACCGATCGCCGCATCCAGGCTGCCTTCGTTCACGACGAGGCCAACAATCAAAACATTCGTCCGCGCGGTGTCCCGAGCCGCTCGCCATCACTGGAGGGGCATATCCCAACGAATGCCCGAATGGCGGAGGGCGCGACTCCAGCCGGGGACGTTCCGCCAACGGAGGGGAAAGGCAGCGGCGCCGACCCGGCCACTGCTGCCTAGCAGCCAATGCGCGTTCTCCCTGACGAGGGGAGACCAAATGGCGCTCGTGGGGCTCCCGTTCAACTTGCGCGGGGGGTGGAGTGCGGCGTACAGAATCGCGGGTCTCAGCCCGGTGCTCGTCTCCGGGGTACCCCCCCCTGCGCGAACCCCCCTCAGAAGCTGGTCTGCTGGAGCGGTTCGCGTTGGCGCACAAAATCTCAAGGTGGGACCCTTCACAAATTCTACACGGGCGGGGGTCGGGGCAGTCCCGATGAAAGTGGGCCCCCAAGCACGAGAAGCACAAACGGCGTGCGTTGACAATGCGGCGGCGGGCACTTACGTGCAAATTCAAAAAGTCCGGGCAACGCGCCATGACATGCCCCGTTGCCTTACAAAAGTCACAATGATGAGGACTCCGGGCGCCAACAAAACGGGGGGCGGGGCGAACATCAACAGGCCCCCTAGCCCGAGGACTCCGGGCGCCAGCAAAACGGTGGGCGGGGCGATCATCAACAGGCCCCCTAGCCCGAGGACTCCGGGCACCAGCAAAACGGGGGGCGGGGGGAACATCAACAGGCCCCCGAGCCCTAGGACTCCGGGCGCCAGCAAAACGGGGGGCGGGGCGATCATCAACAGGCCCCCTAGCCCGAGGACTCCGGGCGCCAACAAAACGGGGGGCGGGGGGAACATCAACAGGCCCCCGAGCCCTAGTCCGTCCCTGGTCTCTGGGCTGAGAAGGTAGTGGGGGTGACCCCGTGGCGCCACGAGTGTTATCCGAAAACCGACACTCGTCTTCCAAAAATTTGAGGAGGTCGTCAAAGGGGGGAAGATGGGTGGCACTATCCCCACCATACTTCTGCTCAAAACGTGACCTCAACTCCGCGGGGAGCAACTGCAGCACTATGTGCACCAACAAGTAGGACCAATGTTCTACCGGTAACTCCAAGCGTCTCAAAGCGTTGGTCGCTGAGACCAACGGGTTCAGCAAGTCAGTGCGCAACGTCGACGTGCTGACAATGGCCGGTAGCCCCAAAATCTGGTCGATGTGCACATCAGCCAGGCAGCGCTTGTTCTGATACCGTCGGCAGAGAAGCTCCAGAGCGGTCGGGTAAGAGGAATCCGTCACCGGCAAGTGCTGCACCAAGGCTCTGGCTTCGCCCTCCAGAACAGACAATAAATAGGCCAGCTTCTGGGCAGGTCCGAGGTCCGAGCGTGCATCCACAAGACTTTTAAAAAGATTTAGGAAGCCCAGCCAGTGGTCCAAGCGACCGTCAAAATGTGGCAGCTCCAGGGTGGGCAGCCTACTCAATAGTCCAGGGCCTGCAACAACAGGGGTCTGCAGCTTGGCCGCATCAGGCACCCGACTCTTCAAAATTTCCCGCGCTCGTAGACATATGACATCCCCCAGGTGGACAATCTGGTCATAGTCACCCAAAATCTTATCGCGGGCTGTCTGATCCATCACCCCCAAATCCACGTCCATGATGTACTCGTTGAAGCGCGTGAGCGCAGCATCAGCTGACTTGATCCTCTCAATCACTTGCCCATACCGAGCAAGGGTGAGCTTCCCCAGATGGGTGGCACTATCCCCACCATACTTCTGCTCAAAACGTGACCTCAACTCCGCGGGGAGCAACTGCAGCACTATGTGCACCAACAAGTAGGACCAATGTTCTACCGGTAACTCCAAGCGTCTCAAAGCGTTGGTCGATGAGACCAACGGGTTCAGCAAGTCAGTGCGCAACGTCGACGTGCTGACAATGGCCGGTAGCCCCAAAATCTGGTCGATGTGCACATCAGCCAGGCAGCGCTTGTTCTGATACCGTCGGCAGAGAAGCTCCAGAGCGGTCGGGTAAGAGGAATCCGTCACCGGCAAGTGCTGCACCAAGGCTCTGGCTTCGCCCTCCAGGACAGACAATAAATAGGCCAGCTTCTGGGCAGGTCCGAGGTCCGAGCGTGCATCCACAAGACTTTTAAAAAGATTTAGGAAGCCCAGCCAGTGGTCCAAGCGACCGTCAAAATGTGGCAGCTCCAGGGTGGGCAGCCTACTCAATAGTCCAGGGCCTGCAACAACAGGGGTCTGCAGCTTGGCCGCATCAGGCACCCGACTCTTCAAAATTTCCCGCGCTCGTAGACATATGACATCCCCCAGGTGGACAATCTGGTCATAGTCACCCAAAATCTTATCGCGGGCTGTCTGATCCATCACCCCCAAATCCACGTCCATGATGTACTCGTTGAAGCGCGTGAGCGCAGCATCAGCTGACTTGATCCTCTCAATCACTTGCCCATACCGAGCAAGGGTGAGCTCTTCCAATTCCACACGCTCAACCGTTGCAGCTGCCGATGTGAACCATCTCAACTGTGAGGTCAATCCGGCAGCAGCCTCCCTGACTGCCCTTAATGAGGCCATTGCAACAATCAAATATTAATACAAAACACCAATCAACAACCAACAATCAAATATTAAACAAACAGCAATGACTTGTTAACCGACCAAATAATCTCAACAAAATAAAAATTCAAATTCAATTATTTCAAGTCCAAATCCGACCCTGTACTTATTCCAAGTATGAATCTAGCTTGGTACAGATGGCCAGTTACAAAATAAATAACAATTCAATGTATATATTGTGCAGGATCACACCAATAAACATCAATAAGCACAACAATTGTCTGTATAATATTGAGCCGGAGAATCTCTATCAACACAGTCCAATAACTACTATAAATAACAACCAATACACACAATTCAAGTCTTGTTATATTAGACTATGTGTAATTTAATATTGAGCCGGAGAATCTCTATCAACACAGTCCAATAACTACTATAAATAACAACCAATACACACAATTCAAGTCTTGTTATATTAGACTATGTGTAATTATTATTTAGATAACCTTTTAAATTCAGATCAGTGACATTCAATTATTAATTGCAACAATACCAAACTATGTACCAAATTATACCAATAATTCCTAATTTCACAAATAAATCTTACTTGTCAATTCAACAAAGGGCTACAGTACAAATTACAAATACAACTTCAATTGATTCAACTTCAATTAGATAGCCCGGATGACATGGTAATATATTCAAAACTTATTAAGTTATAAGTTGTGTTAAGTACACAAACCAAAGTTACTTTCAAAACTTCCAATTAAACCAGTGGATCTTATATTATAAGAGCCACGCCTGCTACCAGAATGTACTATGTGGATTTTATATTAAAACCCACGCTCTGCTTACCAAATGTTCAGGACTACAAGAAGCCCAGTGCAACGATAACTGGGGTGTCCGGAACTTGTCCACGGTACGTGGAGCTATAAACGTTGCTTACAATAAACAAGGTTACACAATAATCTACAGGCTCTGAGGCTTTATGAATACAAATAACAGGTCTAACCACTAACCTTCTGTGCTGGGTTCGCCAACTTCGACCTTCCCAAGGCCACGCCCCAAGTGTGGTATGTATGTAATATGAGGTGAGTAAGTGAAAGTGTGTGATGTAAGTTACGTGTTCTAGGACGTTCACAAGGCGTCAATCTCCAAATGGCGCGGTCCAGATCAGCATCACACCCAACTCACACAATTCAAGCTATTTATCACTACTTCTTTTTTCCAACAAATGCGCGTGCCACGAGGTGGCACCAACCCGCGATAAATCCAAAAATATCCCGGGGTTTTCGTCAAATGGGGATTACAACTTCAACCAATAGATAATTCGCGACCCAATTATCGGTTTCAACACGCGATTCCAAACGATATTTTACCAATTATAATTAACTCAACAGGTCCGCCGCGGACATTTTTCAACAAGAGGAAAACCAAAGTCTATCTGTCAAGTCAGTAATGTCAAGATCAAATTTCTTTATGTCAAAAGGGTGCGTTCGGAAACGTTTGGTACTAAACATACAGTGTGGTCCGTTTTCTATGTTATTTTGTTCATTTTCAGTTGTTGATAGGGGGCATGTTTCATTTATACTAGTAATGAGTTGTCCTTCAATATATAACTGATTATTTCTGATAATAGCTTGCTGCCCTTTATTTCGCGCTATTAGCATTTTTTCCCTTAAACATTTCCTCTCGTTCCTTGCTTCTTCGTTTAGAAATTCTGATGCATACAGTCCGGTTCCTTGAAAATATCGGTTACTTTCTACTATATATTTCGTCATCCTTTTGCTCATGAGCTCAATTACTATTGGACGATTTCGATTTTTAAAATATCTTCCGATTCTGTAGGTATCTTCAATATAACCCAGTATGTCTACTCCCAGAATATCCCAAAAAACTGCTCTGATTCTTTCGTATAGCTCTTGTTCAGGTTCTTTGTAGATTTCCGTAAGTCCATATAGCACAATTTTCTTATTATTATTTAAGATATTATGTGACTGATGCGCTAAAGGAGGGGTCTTTGATTTTAGTATTTTTATTTCGTTTTTTATTGTTTCAGTTTGTTTATATAGTTTTTCTATTTGAATGTTAATTTTATCTATATCGGTTTTTCGTTGCTCATTTTGCAAAGATAAAGCAACTGTTTCTTGTTTAATGTCTTCCCTTAATTTTAATATAGCTTTATTAATTTCTGTTTGAATAGTAGCTTTTATTTCTAGAACTATTGATGTATTATTTTCTTTTAGTTTTAACGCTATCATTTCGCTTAGATTTTGTAATGTCAGCTCAGGTTGATGATTACTTTTTGGACTTTTATTATTATATAAAGTATCTCCTAGTATACTCGTATCTTCAGAACATAAAGTGTCATTCATGTTATTTTGTTTATGACGCAGTGTAACATTTGCTTCGGGTGAAATGCATACATTGGCTTCTATTTCTTGTGATCTTACGGGGGTGTTTGAGTTTATACTTTTAGGTTTTTTACACCTGCATTCTTGGCACTCCCATGTCAATCTAATCTTGCTGGTCATACGTAAATAATTAGCCTTCGTAATATTCGAACATTCTAGGTCATAGTGTTTCTTACAGATGCAACAGGTTAGATATTGACTACCTGGTATTTTTTGCTCACAGCCTGCACATTGCGTCATTTTCAGTTTTATACCTACCTATGTATGTGTTACCAATGAAGTTAGATTTAATGCTTCAGTAGTGTCGAGTGGTAACTGGAACGTTTTTTCAATAATCTCGTATAGTCAGCACTCGGTGTCGTTAGTGCGGCACTTCATGTTTCCAATAGCGATTAGAATCACTATTTAAGGAACTGGAACGCGCCCGTCAATTTTTGTAAAAGATTTTTGTTGTTTTAAATGTTAACGTTCACTTTGTTTTTTTTTGTTCACTTTATCACGAGTTTAGCACTATTTCATGAATTCTGAGTTCGGAATAATCTTCCTTGTTTATAGTGATAATGTTTCTATAGTTTTTGCACTTCTTTTATAATTAGATTACTTTTTGTTGACAAACACTTAGTCACCGCAAACTTAAGTTATAAAACTTTACTGTTCATGTATTTCACTCTGCAAACGATATCACTGGACAATCAGATAAATACTATTTGTTTTTTTGTAGTCTTTAACGGATCACTGAGATGTTAGTATTTATTTACTGTAATTTAGGTATGAGACGAACTTGTTTACTTTGCGATCGCAGCGCCACCCCCGCAGATATTAAACTACAACCACAATTTTTGTGAATTTTTGTCTGTCTGTGTTTCTCTTTCCGGGATAATCACTCGGAAACTATAGAATTTAACGGGAATTTCACTGGAAGATAGCAGAGTTCCAGAGTTCCCACGGAATCGAGATATACGCGAGGAAACATCCAACGTGACTGAAGTCGCGGGCATAACTAGCTAAGTGAGGACTCCATGGCGTCAGCTCATCGGCGGCTCCAGCCACTCCTCAAAGAGGTGATTTATCGGCGCGATTGAGGCATGCCTAGTCCTTGCGCCAATTGTGCAAGCGCGCGAGTCCTACCACCTCCAGATCCTATGGCAAGGACCGTACAATCTCCGAGTAGAGCATTTGGCCGTCCTAGATTGGGCAGGAGCTGCTTCAATGCAGCCTCTGCCTCGTCCAGCCTTAGAGCCAAACGTCGGAAGAGCTTTACGAAGTTCCACCGGCTGTCGAGGACGAAACCAAGCACACCATAAAATGTATCAGAGCCCGTTCTCACTTATCCGATCAGTCTTTTTTCTCGGTCAGTCTAAATAGACGGATGTGCCAGTGGCAGTACAATTTGTATGGAGCTGTTCACATTATGACTAATCCGGGAAAAAAGACTGATCGGAGTTATTTGACGGACGTTTTGCCACTGCGACGATCAGTCAAAACGCCCGGATCGGAACGTTGCGTCTAGACTAAAGACGAGACCCCCTCCGCCCCGCCCTTCCTCGCGTCGCTAGTCTCATTCGGCGTCTAGTGTATTACATTCTCTTTGGCGTCAGTGTTCGTGCAAAATGGACGTGGACGCTTGCGCGTTAATATCGCTAGTCGAAAATAAACCCATATTGTGGGATAAAACAAATTCACAAATCGACGATTAGAAGCGTGACGGGAAATTTGCGTAATATTAAATCCTGAGTTTGAGAAACTGGACGAAAAGGTAAGTTAATTTTTTATTCAATACTATGTAGGTAGTTTCATATAGCTGCTTCCTACCAAGGTATTCTTCTCTTGCTCTTCGAATTATATTTACAGTAGGACCACCTCTACACGGTTGCGGATGTGAACGATGTGGAAACGGGCCCGTTTCTTCACTTATTGGGTTTTGTTGTAAATTAATACCGTCTTTATCTAGGACAAAGTTATGTAAAACCGTAGAAGCTTTTATGACGTTAATCGCCGTTTCTATTTGAAGATCTGTCGGCCCATGTAGGCTAGAATACCAAAGGCACACTCAACATATCTTCTAGCTCGGTTCAGCGATAGTTGAAGATTTTTTTTCATGATCTAAATGTGTACCCCGATATGGTCTTAAGAGATTCGGTGTTAAGCTAAAGCCTTCGTCACCAATGAGTACATACGGCATTTCTTCATAATTGTGTGGTTTCTTGTACAGGCTTGGGGTTTGGTATATTTAATGAACCATCATTAAATTTTTACCAAAAGGTACTGTTCTTTAATATGGTAGAATCACACTCTTTTCCATATGAACCAACACTTATGTAGATGAATCGGTATTCTGAATCGACCACAGCAAGTAATACAAAAGAGAAATAATCTTTATAATTAAAGAACATAGAACCACTATGGCATGGTTTTATAATTCTGATGTGCTTTCCGTGTACAGCTCCAAAACATGAGGAAAGTTAGCTTTTGTTTCAAATTCATTTGTAATGGCTTCCCATTCTCTCTCAGTATCAGGCAACTTCATGAAATCTGTGAATAATCTCTTCCAAATAATGACGCTGGTTTATTTTATTATTTTACTAATAGTCGATATTCCTACCCTATAATTATGAGTAGTGGAGTTCCTTGAACGAACACCCAGGAGCAAAATATCTGAAAACAAATAAAATATATGAAAACACTTAAACAACAAAATTTTATAATACTTATTATTATTTGTTTGCAGGAAAATCTGTATCGGATAAATGGAACAACATTCGAGACACATGGCGAAAATCGATGAAAAATAAGAAAGATGAAAAAAAATTGGATCTACTGCCAAAAAGTCTCGACGTTATGTAGACGATGATAGATGATGTTTTTAAAGAAGGTTTGTGAGCCGAGATCAACCGAAGAGTCAATTCAAAACTACGATGAAGGAAATGTACAAAGTGGTCCTAGTAATGAAACTGACTTTCGTAAACCTTCGATTCCCATAAGCACGAAGAGCACAATAGACGTCGATGAAAAGATGTCTAAATTCCTGGACTTTAGAATGACACAAGAAAAAGAAAACCCAAATTTGTTATTTTTCAAGGGTGTACTACCCGCCGTTGATTCTTTCACAATGGATGAAACTTTAGAGTTTCAAGCAGGAGTTTTAGCTCTTATACAAAAAATCAAAGGAATAGTGTTAGTTTCCAAAGATATGATTATCAAACTGAATGGCAAGATCAATATCGTGGATACCATACACAATCTCTTCAGCAGCCGGCAGCATTCGTACATTCACCATCACCAACCTTTCAGTCATCGTATCATTCTCAACCATCTTCTGAAGCATCGAGTGTATTAGATTATGATTTTGAAGGAATTTAGTCACTATGACTTAATCAAGACGACAAAAACAAAAGCTCTCATGTGACTGTTTCCCATAAAAATATTTCAATAATTGCATATCTGTATTTTATTAAACTCCTAAAACTATATTACAATCCAACTAGCCACCTTGGAAGAGCATTTCCTATATAAATATTTGAAAAAAAAAAGGACGTACCTTAAACATATGGACAGCCTTTGTTGTGGACAAATGCACTCTCTAAATCTTGTGTCTTGTAATTTTATGTCCATTGAAATTCTTCCCAAGAGATCGTCGAAAGAGGAAAAAGACATTCAAAAGTAGTTAAAGAACTTCGCCTCATCATTCCTTAATTCACCCATCAATGTTTCAAATATGTTGAAAATCGGTCTCGAAGTATAGGATGCACCCAATGTTGTCTCCGTTTTCTACTACTTTTTCGTCTCAAATACCACCACAATATAAGAACATCATCGTCGCCGTCCATCGCGTACGAAATACAAATGTAAACTGGCAGCGAGTCGAACTACCGACCTTCCGGCAAAACAGACTGATCGGATATAATGTGAACGTCCGACGTCCGGTTTCAGAGCAAAAAGACTGATCGGATAAGTGGGAACGGACTCTACGCTCCGTTTAAATAGCTTTCTTTTATTTTGTAGAAGATTTTTCAATTTGACGTGTACGATTTTGTGGGTCATGGTCATGTCCCCTGTGACCCCCCCCTTCGGACCGCGCATGTACCTACTATGCGTCCGCGGGGCCGTTCCGTCGCAGTTTCGACGTATGTCTTTTTTTTACTGTTTCCATTGCATAAAATCATCCAATTCAAATATTTAATGTAAAATATACTTAATTAAGCCATTTTTAGGAAAAAAACCACTAGAAACACGTTTTCACTATACTTTTTTAAGACAGTCTGAAAAATATCTATTTGAGTATTTTATCTAGACTTAAAAGTCTGTTTATAAACAAAGATAAGAGTACCAATAGATAAAATAGAATGTTTTATCTTAAAATATATCATATTATCTATAAAGTTATATCAAGTTAGGTACCTTTAGGCTTTATTAACTATGTATTTGTAGAGCATTGTATCTTAAAACATTCAATATACCTATAAACGTACTTAAAATAAGTGTGCTTTAGAACAAATGCTCTAAAAATAATCGAGCTTGAGAAAAAAAAACTCTATAAGAATACATGTTCTTTATTGAAACCATCTTTAGAAAGCCCCTATCTAAAAATTTACCATGAATAGCCTCCAAGACTGTGTTACTTGGGTGGCGGCTGCAACAGGTATCGATTTTTTCGACATGGGTGTCGTTTTCATGGTATTCGAGGGTGCTAAAAACGATAGTGCTGTCAAAACGTGAATCCAAGATGGCGGCTGCAACAGGTATCAATTTTTTCGTCATCGGTGTCGTTTTCGTGGTATTCGAGGGTGCTAAAAACGATAGTGCTGTCAAAACGTTAATCCAAGATGGCGGCTGCAACAGGTATCAATTTTTTTGGCATGGGTGTCGTTTTCATGGTATTCGAGGGTGTTAAAAACGATAGTGCTGTCAAAACGTGAATCCAAGATGGCGGCTGCAACAGGTATCGATTTTTTCGACATGGGTGTCGTTTTCATGGTATTCGATTGTGCTAAAAACAATAGTGCTGTCAAAACGTTAATCTAAGATGGGGGCTGCAACAGGTATCAATTTTTTTGGCATGGGTGTCGTTTTCATGGTATTGGAGGGTGCTAAAAACGATAGTGCTGTCAAAACGTGAATCCAAGATAAAACTTGCAAAGGTTACGCCGCCGTAATGACAAAGTTACAGATCTATAGTTCTACAAGTTGTTGTGTGTTAATATTAAATTGTTTTTCATGTTTAAACTATCGTCATTTACTGAGATTAACCGAAACCATAAAATAACTTATTTAAATTGTATTTGTAAGCTAGGAAATTATTTAAATTCGATGGATTGATCACTACAGAACAAAAATGTGAAAAAAAACAATACCAAAATCATTAAAAGTGACAACCCTAAAGCTTCAATGGAGCGTAGGTAATTATGTCGTCAACTAGGCTTTTTTTTTTAACGTGGTAAAATCATCAAGTAAGTCCTCCCACCCCGGGCAGGGCCGGAGGGACTGTCAGACTTGTTCTGACTAAAATCCACAGTGTTCCTTCAATAGCCCTTTACGTTCCGGGGTCACGGTAATGGAATAAGTCCCACGACCCCGGCAGGCTTCGGCCCTCTACAGGGGGAGCCTCGTCATGTTGCTGACACTCTTTGAGGCGCACGTGGAACACAACGCGCCGTCGACCCGGGTATGGTCCATGGTCGGACCGGTCCATCTTTATTCTGTGGCACAGTCGCCGGTCGCGACTGTCATCAAACCGAGCGCACACCGAGATCGAGGCGCGTAGGTATAGCTCGCGCTTCGTCCGTTTGTATGAAGTCGGAATACTGTATACATAATATTACCGTGGTCTTGGCGTTGTCTTTTGTTGGACAAAGGTTCATCATCACTGTCATCCCATTCGGATGTTTCAGGAGAATTAACACGTCGACGAATCACTTCTAACGTCCCTGGTACATCTCGCGGCAATTCTGAAGTTTGCAAATCATCTTCACCTTCTTCGTCAGAAAAAACGGCTGGATCAGATGGTACAATTACTACATCATATTCATTCTCACTATCCTCTTCCACTACAGCATTGACAGCTTCTTCAAGGCCAACGAAGTTGTTTACAGCTCTAAAACACGCCATTGCTTATAAACCTGCATAAAGTAAAAAATACATTACTTGTGCCCATTGTACCAAAAAAACTACAGTCAAATAAATCAACTCAAAAGTTTTACAGATTATAAAATATTGCATAGTATTTCGTTATTTAGGTTACGTTTACATGTTATCTAGCCATTTCATGGAGATTTATTTGTAAATATATGTAAAATACATGAAATTATGCAACACAAATGCACTTACCTCCAAACGTGAAAAATTCCCAAACAGAAATGTCAAAACATGGGGCCAATTTCACTGACAACTTTTTTTTTGTTTTTGTATAAGTCAGTCAGTGTATTAATGACATCTACCCACTATTTGTGAAACTAATTCATTAAATATAATTATGCAGTACCTGTTTAAATAGGGTTGCAAATGGTGTCGTTTATTTAGTACAGAGGGCGCTAATGGGTGTGATATTTTGAGAGCAACACAACAGATATATTTTTTTTTTCTTATTTTTGGCATGGCGCGGTTTGCGCATTCGCCACGACAGTGTTACAAAGGTTGGGAAACGTTATTAGGAATTAAAAAGGATCGGAATTTAGGCAGGTAGAAAAACCGTTTAGATAAATATTTTATATATTTCAATAAAATATATTATAATTTGATATTATGAAATTGTATAAAATTAGATATACATAGATAAACATCATACGTTCGGTAAAATAAAAGACAGGATATGGAGGTAGGGAGAGGGATGCGAAGTGAAATAAGGGAGTTTATAAAAAAGGAGTTATCACGAAGAGAACAAGCAAAAAATAAATGATTCAGATCACCCACATCATTGCCACAGTCACAGCTATCATTATCAACGATTCCTAGTCGGGCAAGATGAAAAGGGATACAGACATGGCCTAATCTCATACGAATTAAACTAGATGTTAGAAGTTTACCAAATTTTAAATCACTAAACCAAAGTTTTGCAGGGACTGTAGGTTGGATATTTTTATAATGAGTTCCTTTGGTCAAACTGCTTATCTGCCATCATTTTTCCCAAGAAGTAGTCAAATCATGTTTAGGGATACAAATGAGGTCATGAATAAAATTTTTATAGGGGAACATGTCACCATTATTGACAGCATCATTTGCCAAGCCATCAGCCTTTTCGTTACCGTAGATATTTTGATGGCCAGGTATCCACGCAAAAACTACATCAAGATTTTTTATAGCGCACTGTAGTAAGAGTCTCCTACACTCCATTATTACAGGATAGTTGTTAGGTGTTTTAAAAGGAATTCTGTTAAGAGCTTGTAAAGAGCTTTTAGAATCACATAATATCAGTGTTTTATTAAGTTTTCCAAGCAAAATGTATTCCAAGCATTTGAACAGTCCGAAACATTCACCAGTAAAAACAGAGGATTCAGGGGGAAGTTTAATTTCCTGGGAGATTTTGTATTGATGGTGGTATACACCAACTCCTACAGAACCATCGTTACTGTATTTCGAAGCATCACAATATATAGTGTGCCAGTCGGACCAATCATTGTCGAGAATGAGGTTTAAATTCGTATTGGCGTTAGTGTCACCTTTTACAATATTAAAATCAAAATGTATTTGTGGAGAAAGTATAATAGCTTCAAAATCAATGGAGAACATGGGTAGATACTGCGATCTATGTGTAAGCGCTTGAAGAGATTTAAATTTTTGAAAACTTACAACAAGGCAAGGAGGATTTTTATGTTTCCAATATGACGATGTATGAACTTTTTCAGTTAGGGCGATTAATTTTTGGTAGATGGGATGATCAATTAATTGTAAAGCGCGGAAAAGGAATTTATCACATAAATATTGACGTCTTAATCTAAGCGGCGCTTCACCGCATTCTAACTGTAATGCATTGACTGGGCTTGATTTCATGGCTCCAGAAACGATTCTGAGAGCTTTACTTTGTACGCCGTCAAGTTTACTTAACCCTAAAGAGCTACAAGGCTCTAGAAAATAAGTACCATAATCTAAAATACTTCTGACGAGGGCATTGTATAAAAGTTTTAAAGAAAAAGGGTGAGCACCCCACCACACACCGGTTAAACATCGCATAATATTAAGACGTTGTTCACATTTAGCTACAATGGAGTAGCAGTGAGCAAGGCCTGTTAATTTGGAATCTAGTGTTATTCCCAAGAAATTAAATTCATGACTTACTGGAATTATTTGACTGTCGTAATAAACTGTTACAGGAGGCGGTAAGCGCATTCTTGAAAATAAGACAATGCGACTTTTAGCTATTGACAATGTTAAGGCATTATCATCTAACCACGTTTTTAGAAGATTTAGAGATTCTGTAAGAATAGTACTCATGTCATTTATCGATTGTCCAAGTACATACAATACCAAATCGTCAGCATATTGTAAAACATTGACTTTGTTACTAACAGAAATGTCTAAATCATATGTATATATGTTATATAGAAGGGGGCTTAGCACAGATCCTTGTGGCAGACCTCTCCAAACCAACCTTGACTTTACATCTTCCCCGATATTAATTTTAAGATGTCTCTCTGATAAAAGATTCATAATGAAGTTAGTCAAAATAAAAGGAATTCCCAGGTTAATAAGTTTCTTTTTAAGGATAGTGTGATCAACACTATCATACGCTGCCTTAATATCTAAGAAAGCTCCAAGAATCGATTGATTACAAGAGAAAGCTAATCTAATGTCAGTAGTAAATAAAGCCAAACTATCCATCGCACTATGACCTTTTCTAAATCCGTATTGAGTTTTTGCCAGTAGACCTTTACTTTCTACAAACCATTCCAAACGGTTTTTAACAAGGTGTTCAGTGATTTTACAAAGAACAGATGATAAAGCTATTAAGTAAATTAGTAAATTGTTTATTTCTCGCCACAATACAATGGTTTTGTACATTAACAATATATTACAAATAATATAAAAACATATTGTGGGAGACTGGTGCCTAAGCTAGGCTCATGGCCTGTATTTCAGGACACCAGGCCTCCTCCTTAATTATTTAAAATTTACAAATTTGTGCATAGAATAGTTTACAATAGATTATGGTCGAAAATTATATAACACAGAAAACGAAATCACAAATCAAAAAATAAAATAACAATAAAACTATACAAAAAATAATTAAAAAAAAAATAATAATAATAATGGACAAAGATGTGTGTGAGCGAGCGAGTGCATTAGATTGTGTGTGTGTGCGTGGATTAGAGTGAATGTGCGTGTGAGTGTGTGTGTTTGAATGAGAGTCAGGCCTATACTAGTACAGCAAACAGTTCCTCTGTATCGTCATAACTTAACTCCTGTAGCCAGTTAGTTACTTTCATTTTGCACTTTGTCTTCTTGAGTTGATATATCGACAGGATTCTGTTAATTTTGTTATACAGATAAGGACCTAGGTAACAAAAGTAGCGTCTGGAATGCATGGTGGTAAGTTTCAGTTGGCTTCTACCTACAGGATTATAGCGCCTTTTGTCACAGGACAGAGATGGAGTATACTCAAGAAGACTGTGCTGCATCAGAATAGTCTGCTGGATGAATATCTGGCGCACAGTCAGAACTTTTGCCTTCTTGTAAAGAAGTGTGGTAGGATATCTGAAGGGCAGAAACAAGGACACCTTTAATATTGCTCTCTGAGCTCTCTCCAGTTGAAGCAGAGTGGTCTTGGGTGCACCACCCCAGGAGGTAATGCAGTAGTTTAGTAGGGACTGAGCGAGTGCATAGTATACGGCTCTCTTTAATTTATCATCCGCTACATCTCTCAGGGTCTTAAAGACGTATATCAGTTTGCGCATCCTACCACTAAGTGTAGATATGTGATCTTGGAAACGCAGGCTACTATCCACTATTATCCCAAGGTATTTTACCGAGTCAGCTTTCTGGAGATGCATGCAGGAGCAAGTGGTGTTGTGAGGCTTGGGACAGGAGTGAGCTATAAGGGAATGCTGTGTCGTCGAGTTTGGTATTGGTCGGTATGAATTAGCTTCTGACGGTGATTTATTTGGTTTTAAAATGGGAATTATTTCTTGTGTCTTCCAATTAATTGGTACGGATCCTGATATCATAACCGAATTAATAATGTTTAAGAAATACGACAAGCTGGAATCACTTAGGTGAACAAAAAATGAATAGGGAATTCCATCATTGCCAGGTGTAGAGTCCTTGACGTAAGTTAGAACACCTTTGAGTTCAGAAAGAGTAAAAGGAGAGTTAAGGCCAGAAAATTCTGCTGGAGAAGGAGGGATATCTAAGCAAATTTTTTCTAGGGGAACATATGGGGGAGCTAATATATCTAAAAACTCATCAGCAATATTTTCATTTAAATAGAAAGATTTAGGTTCTTTATAAGCTGAACGGAATCTACGAATATTTTTCCAGACAATAGACGGAGCCACATCAGGCGATATGGAGGAACAAAAAGATTTCCACCCTTCCCATTTTTTTTGTTTAAAAAGTTTACGAGTTGATTTAATTTTATCACATAAAAAATCAAAATTTTCGGTACTAGAATTTTGTTTGTATGTTAATTCTGCTTGTTTTCTTTCTTTAACCGCTACTGTACAGTCGTTATCCCACCATGGTGGGGATGGAACGTAATACATACAGTTGCATTTTTTGACAGGGAATATTTTGTCAGCAACTTGGACTAAAACTGAAGCTAACGAGTCAGCACAGAGGTCATGGTTACTATTATTAATTTCAGGGAGAGAAGAAATGGTTTTTTCAACTTCTTCTTTAAATAAACTCCAATCAACATTGTCCAATTTATACTTCATTCTAGGAGGCCGTTTTGTAGGAGCTTTACCTACAGCAGAAGGAAAAGAAATAATTAAAGGAAAGTGGTCACTCCCATAAGTTGATGAAAGGGTGTTCCAGCTTAAAGATGACCCCAAGTTGGGGGAACAAATAGTTAGATCAGGTGCACTGATTGCTTCGTGGGGCTGCGTGCGACGAGTTGCTTTGCTTTGTGTTTAAAACACAAAAATTGTGAAAGTCAAAGATGTCTAACAGTTTGACACCATAACAATTGGAATTGGAGCTGCCCCAAGCCTGATGTTGTGCATTAAAATCTCCCATGATTATCATGGGTTTTGGCAAATGAGTAAAAATAACATTCAGTTCTTCATATAACAAAGTACTTGGATGGGGAATGTAAACTGACACAAAACAAATGTTATTCAATGAAATTGCAATTATAGAAATATCTACATTATGATTGGGAATAGGTATATGACAAAAATTTACAGAATTACTAACTAATAGTGCAACGCCTCCGCCGACACCATCAGTTCTGTCCTCCCTGACACTTAAATAGCCAGGGACACGAAATATTTGACCTGGTTTAAGCCAAGTCTCTTGTAAAGAAATAATAAAAGGTTTGTACTTATTTACTAAGTACAGTAGATCACTTTTATTACTGTTAATGCTGCGACAATTCCACTGGAGAATCATGGACATTTGGTCCATAATTAGAATTAATGTTATAACTTGAATTATTCATATTTACAGGGGCAGCGTTGGACGGTGGAGGTAACAAAGGACATGAGGGATTCAGTGATTGAATAAGTGCAATAATAAGTTCCCTAGTTGAAAATTTATCAAGCAAACTATTGTTATATCCAGTACCAACAGTAGGTAATGGGATATTATAATCCTGAGTGAGAAGAGCATGTGATATTTGATCAAATCCCCTAGGAGACTTAGGAGGAGACCTAGGTTTTAAAAATACTGTTTTCTTATATGACTGTGGTTGAGATGAATTAGCAGATTTTTTATTACCACTGTTGGCATTTATATTAAGTTGTTTAGTTTCAGTAGAAGATAAAACATCAGCATAAGGCTTACTAACAGGAGCGTGAAGTTTAAGGGCCTCTGAATATGAAATGCAATTTTTGGCCATTGACTCTTTGATCATTTTTTGACGTGCAAATTCAGGGCACCTACGATTTGTTGCATAATGTGAACCAGTACATAAGCAGCACACTACCTCATCCTCATCAACATTACATACATCACCTGAGTGGTTGTTGCCACATTTAAAACACCTTGGAGTGGACCTACACTGATTCTTAATGTGACCATAACGACAACATTGAAAACACTGAACTGTTGGAAAAATGTATAAGTCTACTGGTAGTGAATTATAGCAAAGAAAAACGCGTTTTGGTAGTACCTGACCATCAAAAGTTAAAACAACAGTTTCCACAGGAATAAAATTTGGTTTACCATCAACAATATTTTTTTTATTTATCCTTCTTACTTTAATTATGTTGCCACAACCTATTGGAACAGATATATTTTGCAAAATGTCATCTTCAGTCCAATCTACTGGTACACCTCTCACAACACCCATCCGTGTGACATGAAAGGTTGGAATGAAAGCTTTATAATTATTATTTTTTATAGCACTACTCTCTATGAAAGCATTAGCATCTTCAAACTTTGAAAAAGATAGTGAGATTTTGTTCCGTCCAATACGTTTTAAGCTACCATTCACAATGTTAGCGAAGGAATTCTTTTTAAGAAAATGGCCAAATGAAACTGGGTGTAATGTAGCATTTTCACTAGATATTTTCTGAACATGAATAGTGTATGGTGAAGCATCTGAGTTCTGATATAGTGTTCTACCAACTGGAGGAGTAAGTGTAGGAGATGGTGTAATAGAAGCAGTCTTAGTCTGTGGCATTGATGTGGTAGTTGGTGAAACATATTGGAAATCTGTCTTGTTTAGAGTGATATTTGACACTGTAGCTTTTTGACACAGGCAATGTATTTCTGTATCAAATTCAACCGATTTGTGACATCTACTCTTTTTACACTGCTTACAAAGTTTGCGTGCTGTTATTCTTTTGCGCTTATGAGATTTTACTGATCTATATCCCGAACCATCGGTATCTAATATGGACGCTTCCGTCTCCATTCCAGAGCCGTCGATTGTAATCACACTAGACACCTGGGGGCCAGAGCCCCCAGGGTCTTCGGGGTCAAACATAGAACAAGCAGATATGGATTTTTTTGACTTACCAGATTACAGCAAAAGTTAAAATAAATTACATAAATATATAGACAAATATAGTATTGTGAATTAATATCAATTAATATGATCCTTCTACACCACTTTAAACAAGATATAGCAATTTTTTTAAAAGACGCCAAAAAAAAGTCGACCGAAATGTTGAACGTTTCCCGCGCTTTTTTTAAATACCACACAACAGATATGGTGGATCAGACATGTTGTTGAACAGTGATGCGAATGTCATTTTGACCAGTCGACAAAATATCGATATTTTTACATAAATTAATTCATAAATATCGATGATATTTTTGTTAGAGTATAGCAAAAATAAACCAATCATTCCGCCAAGCCCATTCCATCATCGAACTACGAGACAAACGGCGAAGCGCCATCGTTACATGGTGGACATCCCACCCATACGCACAAAACGTTTTGGGAATACCTTCATTGTGCGTACGGCTAAGGAGTGGAATTCCCTGCCGGAGTCTGTGTTTCCCGATAGCTATAACCTAGGAGTCTTTAAGTCCAGAGTGAATAGGTTACTTTTAGGTAAGCGTGCTCCATCTTCGATCACATCATCACTTACCATCAGGTGAGATAGTGGTCAAACGCGAACCTATTTTCAATAAAAAAAAAAAAAAAAAAATCATACTTCAACATCTATCGTTCTCTTTCTAACCCATAAATATTGTTTTTAATGGTCCGAGCCCCGTGTCACCACTTGATGGATATTCCTTATGTGAAACAGTACTGTATTCCCTTAGCCCTGCTTGGAATCACACGTCTTACGTAATATTATTGAAACACACCTTCTGATATATTATTATAAAGTAAAGGATAATAAACTCTTATTATCTAAATCCTTAAATCCGTCTTTCCTTTGGTTTCCACCCATTTTAAATCTCAATGAATCGATAATCGTTATTTTTTTTAAATTCACTTAACCTAACCTAACCTAACCTTGTCATATCCGGGGAGTAGTTCAAAAGTTGATCACTAAATCATCAGCACGTTTGCGCCATAAGAATATAAATATGATTAGATAAGTTTTTTTATATCACGAGATCGCGTAGTGGCAAAAATCACGTACCAAAATTGTCAATTTCACCGACGTCCTTTACGAAAACTGTCGATAAATCGATATTTTTTACTCGATAATAATCGGCATAGCATAAAAACATCGATTCCATGTTTATCGATATATTTTTTCACTTGCTTATCCCTACGATTCACAGAAAGACATGAAACGTCAAGAAACTTAAAAGAAGATCCTTGATATTACTTTACTCTTTGAAACTCTCATTAGTCTGAGTGTCACGACTGTCATGGCAGCCCTTTTTTTTTTAACGTGGTAAAATTTTCAAATAAGTCCTCCCACCTCGGGCAGGTTGGGAGGGACTGTCAGACTTTTACTGACTAAAATCCACGGTGTTCCTTCAATAACCCTTTACGTACCGGGGTCACGGTAATGGGATAAGTCCCACGACCCCGGCAGGCTTCGGCCCTCTGCAGAGGGGGCCTCGTCATGTTGCTGACGCTCTTTGAGGCGCGCGTGGAACACAACGCGCCGTCGACCCGGGCATGGTCCATGGTCGGACAGCGAGTTGCCCTTTACTCGCTGTCCGCATACCCGCGCCTACGGTAGCCGGAGATCGTCGGCCGACGTCCGACGCCGTGGGCGTCTACCACTGCGGCTGGGCTGGAGGCAGTGGCGTGCCTAGGGTTTCAAAATAACGCAAGCCCAATAAAATTTTAACCGATTTCAAAAAAAGAAAGTTCAGTTTTCGACTGAGTATGTAGGTACCTACGTATGTATCATCGCAATTTTCTCATAAACTACTGGTTAGGTACAATAAATTAAAAGTGAATTCATCCATCTTCTTCTTTCCTCTTCTTTCTTCAATTTCACTCTTGCTTGTCGTGCGGTGAATGAGGTAACCAAAGCACACTGAAGGCATGCTAGTGCTAGATTGAATATAATAAACATATCAGCAATTGCATACCTCCGGTGGCTTTGAAAAAAGCCGTTTGGTTTGCTTCATTGCTTGAGGGAACAAAGTTATGGTAAGTAGTTGCTTCCTTCGTAACAGAACCCAGGTTACAGACAAAAAAAAAAACAAAACAAAAAGTTACAAAACGAAAGTTAAAAAATAGCTAGATAGAATGTAATAAGGAATTTAAATAAATTATTTATATTCTAATTGGAATCGTCTATCTTTCTTAAGAAATGATTTAATTACATCAGAGTAAAATGTTGGTGATCGTTTTAATTCTACCAACAACTGTTTTTCAATAGCTATCATTGATAATTCGGAAAGACGCTCTTGACCTTGTGTATTTCTCAGATAGGTATGGATACGTTTAAGAGACGAAAAAGCACGTTCCGCGGAAGAACTTGTAGCCGGAATAGTTACAACAAGATACGCTAACTTTAACAGCTCGGGAAAGGCATCTTCGAGGTTATTCTCATGAATGAAATGATTGACTGATCTATTAAATTTTCGTTTATGCGATTTACTAGTCTGAGAAATACACAGATTAGGCGTCGGTTTTAATGAAGAAATTAACTGTTTTTTCTGAGCAAAGTTTAAAGATTTTACCTTATCTTCGCCAATCAAAACTTGAACGCATTTTAAATCCTCACAAGGTACAATTACCTCCATTGTTGTAGGTAAATCACCAAAACAATTGTATCACTGAGAAAATCTTAGAAAACAAACAAAAAACTTTAACAACAAAACCTTTTCTCACTCAAGCAAATGAAACTGAAGTTAGTTGCACTCTAGGATGTCGGGAACTACTCAAGTGTTGTCATTTAGGCAAAAAAAGTCGCCAGGTATATGAAAAATCTACCTAATTTTTTTTTATTTTTAAGATATTGCTTGAATACAGTCAAAATCTGTTATAACAACATCCAAGGGACCACTCATATTTGGTTGTAAAAACCGATAGTCGTAATAACCGGTGATGTTTTCAAGGTACAAAGTATTTTGTACCTATGATTTTGGTCTATATAACCGGTATGTTGTTCTAAATGATGTTGTTGTAAACGGTTTTGACTGTATTTAATTTCGTTATTTTAAAAGTCGCTAGTTTTTATTGTTGATAAATGTTAAAAAAGTTTCCAAACACGTTAAAAATCTCCAAGATCTTTCAACGTGTGGCTAAAACGGCAACACTGCAGAGTTGGCAAGCTGACAAGGTCACGCATACGCATGCAACTTCATACGAATGCCCTGCTTAAATCTGCCATAGTGATCGATTTGTTCTATGCACAAGGCCTAACTCGTTATACGGCACATCGCTATAAGTGCGAAAGTGACAGATATAGTATTTGAAAGCCCGGTAAAAGCCGGTGCGTGTAAGCGAGATAGCAATATGTAGATCATTAGATGCTACAAATGCGAAACACTGCGCGCGAACAATCGCGATGCGTAGTAGTGTAGCAGTACTCAGTAGATACATTGTGTTATTTTGATAAGAATTAAGCGCGCGAACTTTTAAATAGTTCGGGTTTGACATTGATTCTCTATCGAGCATTTTTTAGTAAGGCATGCCGGGCTTTTGGGCTTATATGAAGGTACCGCCACTGGCTGGAGGGAAGACGCCATCCTCTCCCTCACGCGGCCCGCCTCCTCCTTCGGAAGCATGACTGCTTCGCAGAAGGAGGCGACCGCTTCCCACTCCCTCTCGCCCCGCAGCATGGCCTCGACCAATGCCGGGCGCGAGAGGTCTCCGCCTATCGCCGCCGTGAGGACACGTCGGTGCTCTGCCCAGGCGGGGTAGTCTTGCACCGTGTGCTCTACGGTGTCCTCAGGGCGACCCTCGCAGTGGTGACACCCAGGCGTTTCCTCCTTTCCCATCAGACACAGGTACCTCCCGAAACTTCCGTGTCCGGTGAGGACCTGCGTCATGCGGTAGGTCAGGACGCCGTGACGCCGATCTAGCCACTCCTCAAAGAGGGGTCTTACCGCCGCAATTGCGGCGTGCCCGGTCATTGCTGCCCTAAAACAAGTTATCACAATGAAAGCGCGGGAAACGTTCAACTTGGCGGACGCGTCCTTTTTGAATTTGAGATAAATTATTTTTAAATACTGTTTATAGGATCAGCAGTCGTAGTTTTAGTGCTTTAGTTTCTTTTAATTTATAATTTTGTAGTTTTTTTCTTCGGTAGTGGTAAGATTTTACTTATTTTTTTTTTGTTGAAGCCATTTAATGAACTACCCGCCCGACCCGGGGGACTTTGTTCCCCCAGCAGGCAATTTTGTTACTGTAGTAAGCAATGAGTCAGGCATGGATACTGATGGGTCGTCCTCGGCTCGTCACCTGAAAAGAAGCCGCGTACATGTGCGCAAGCACTGTAATAAACGCCGTCGCACCCGAAAAAACCACGCTTCCGAGCCGTCGGGTTGTGGTTGCATGGATCCTACAAGTCCTACAACAACTTTAACAGAACCTATTTGCTCTGAAATATCAACCATTACTGCTAATTTTCATACTCCATCCGTAGCTGTTCCCGCGCCAATTGGTCGTAAAGCATACGACAAAACCGACAGTGCACCTTATATTATTCATTTACAGAAGAAAACTATTTCCCCTGATGATGCTACTACATTGCACCCAATCACATTTGGTAAATTTCTTAAACATAACGCCTTTCAAAATATAATCAATGGTAACGTCAAAAAAATTGGGCGTAATAAAATTTCTCTCGCATTTTCCAATTTTCTGGATGCAAATTCTTTTATTTCAGATAGTAGTCTGGAAACATATAATTACAAAGCTTTTATACCCACTTTTAATGTTACAAGGATGGGTCTAGTGCGTGGTATTCCTGCAGAATGGTCTCCAGAGGAAGTTATTGATAATATTACAGTTCCGATTGGTTGCGGTCCAATTTTAAAAGTCAGACGCCTTAATTTTAAATCTGTTGTTGATGGTACAACCGTTTGGAAGCCATCCCAATCCATAGTTGTTACTTTTGATGGACAGGTTCTACCTAAAAGAATCTTAATGTGTTATAATGCATTACCTGTTGATTTATATATTTTCCCCACTGTACAATACTTTAATTGCTGTCGTTTTGGGCACACCAAAATTCAGTGCAAGTCTAAACCTCGCTGTTATAAATGTGGTCAAGGCCATACTGGAGATAGCTGTGAAAGGGAATTAGAAAATGCATCTTGCTGTCTATGCTCTGGCTTTCACTATGCCATTAATAAGTCTTGTCCTGATTCTCTCGACAAAAACAGATTAAATCATACATGGCACATAGTTCAGTTGCTTATGCTGAAGCAGCAAAAGTATATCCCCCAGTAACTAAATCATATGCTGACACACTTTTATCTTCTCCTTCTAAAAACTTTGCAGATACTCCATCAATATCTTCACCTAATAGAATGCAGGCTTCAAGTGTTATAAAAAGACTGTCTTCCTGAAACCACGCTTCCCACCCAAATCTGTACAAGGTTATAATAAAGAGGCCCATAATGATATTATTAATGATTTTAAAATCCCTCAGCCATCTAATGGTTGTGCTTTTTCTAATAATCAAAATAATGATAAAAATGATGTTAACTTTTCTATAAATGATTTCCTTTCTGCATTATACAATCTTCTTTCTCAGTTCAACATCTCCTCACCGTCCAACGTTGCCTCAACTTTCAATGTACCTCAATCCATTCATAATGGACAACACATCCAATATAATCCAGTGGAACTGCCGCAGTCTAGTAAACAAAAAGAGTTATGTTATATACCTTTTAAACAAATATGAGCCATTTGTCTTTGCTTTAGCAGAGACTTGGCTCAAATCAAATCATATTTTTAAAATTAATGGTTATTTAACCATTAGGGAGGATAGATCTGATGGGTATGGTGGTGTAGCTATACTTATCAAGAACTCTATTCCTTTCTCTATTGTTTCATTACCTCCTCATAGTGAGGAAATTTCTATTGTAGCTATTAAAGTGCACCAAACTTGTTTTGTTTCTATTTACATTCCTCACCCTTCTTCTTCTATTCTTCAAGAGATGAATAATCTCTTTTCTTTTCTTCCAAAGCCTTTCTTAATATTGGGGGACTTTAATTGCCATCACCAATCATGGGGTTGTTCTGTCTCTAATTGGCATGGTGAGGAATTACTAGATATAATAGACTCACATAACTTATGCATCTTGAACTCAGGAGCTGCTACTCGTCGTTCAGAGCCCAACCAAAACCTAAGTGCAATTGATCTCTCTATATGTTCTCCAAACTTAGCCTCTTCGTTAATTTGGCATACTCTAACCTCCACTCATAGTAGTGACCATTTTCCAATAGTTATTTCTTACCCTCTTTCCAAATCAAAGGCATCTGCAAGGAGATCTAACCTAAAACAAAAATTGCCTAGTAGAAATAATAATGACTGGGACAAATTTAGAAACATTGTTGACAGTAAGCTTTGCTCCTTGCCTGTAATTTCTGGTGGCAATGAAAACAGCTGTGCTGAAGTTTTGGCACTTTTGTTAATTGAAACTGCAGATGAAGTTTTTCCTATAAAAAATAACAAAAGTAGTACAATTCCCTCGCCTCCATGGTGGGACTCTGAGTGTACTGAATTAGTTAACAAACGTAAAGAGGCGGAACACATTTATAACCTTGATATGTCTGATATTAATTTTGAAACTGTTACTAACATAAATAACGAAACTTATAAACTTTTTAAGATGAAAAAATTTGAATCCTGGCGTAACTTCTGCTCATCAATTTCACCGAACACCCACCCAACGATTGTCTGGCGTAATATCCGTAGATTCAGATCCATTTATAAGAACCCTTCCCCTATACCTGATTCTTTAGCCAGCGAATTTTTAGATAATTTAGCGCCGCCTTGGGTTCCTGAGGCTATTAACCTTAACCTGCCCTTACCAATACCAATACTGTCAACCAACGGATCCCATAACCAAGACACACATACGACTCTAGATGGCCCATTCACTCTTACTGAATTAAAGGGTGTTATTCATAAAACTAAGGATTCTGCACCAGGCAGTGATGGCATCCCATATTCTTTTTTTGCTAATTTAAATGAAGACGTCCTCAGTTATTATTTACATCTTATCAATTCTATTATGACCACTGGTAACATCCCTGTTGAATGGAAACGTCAAATGGTGTTGCCATTCCTTAAATCAAATAGAATCCCATCTGACGCTTCTTCATACCGTCCCATAGTTTTGTCTTCAGTTCTGATGAAATTAGCGAAACACTTAATTAAAAATCGCCTATAATGGTTTGTTGAAAGTAAAGGTCTTTTGGCAGAATCACAATATGGCTTTAGAAAAGGTAGAAGTATCAGTGACTGTTTAAGCATTTTAACATCGGATATTCGGATTTCATTTTCTAATAACCAATCCACGGTCGCAGTTTTCCTTGACATTAATTCAGCTTATGATAATGTTGTATTATCAGTTTTACAAAATAAATTAAGAGCCTTACGGGTTCCATTGAATTTGTCTAATTTTATTATTAATATCCTAACTAAACGCTCTATTAGTATGTTAATTGGAGATCAAGAGATATCTCACCTTGTGTGGAAAGGCCTTCCACAGGGTTCTGTGCTCAGTCCCCTTCTATACAATATTTACACTTATGATTTAGACTCGTCCTTATCTGACCATGTTAGGGTTCTTCAATATGCCGACGATTTGTTGTTATATTCTTCAAGCCAATCCGTCGAACAAGCTAGTCAGGCTATTAATTCCGCCTTATCTAATTTGTAGTCATGGTTACATCTAAACGGCTTGGATATATCCACGTCTAAAAGCGCGGCCGTTTTATTCACCCGAAAGAGAAATATTCCCACAATAAATCTATTTTATAAGGAAATCCCTATACCGATTAATGATAATTTCAGATATCTAGGTGTAATACTTGATTGTAAATTAAGTAGTGTTCCTCATTGTGATTATATAGTTAACAAATGTGAAAATCACCTAAACATGCTTAGATGCCTCTCTGGTGTGTGGTGGGGCGCACATCCTTTTTCTCTAAAATTAATTTACAACGCTATATTCAGAAGCACATTAGATTATGGATTATTTATTCTCGAACCGGGTAGTGTTATGGCTTTTAAAAAGTTGGACCGCATCCAGTCTAAAACACTACGAATTATTGCGGGTGCTATGAAGTCGAGTCCGATAAATGCCTTACAGGTCGAATGTGGGGAAGCTCCTTTATACCTTAGAAGACAGTTCCTTTCTGATAATTATTTGTTCCGAATTATTCAGTTCTCAACTCATCCTCTCATTTCTAAACTTGACACTTTAGTGACGCTGTTTGATTCTTCAGATTACTGGTCCCATAAAAGTGCTCCTTGTTTAGTTATAAGCTATAAAAAATACCTTTCTCTATTTTCTCCAATTCACCGCTCCAACAAACTTCCCATATTTAGCAGTAGTCATGATAGTTTACATTTCAATCCCATTGTAAAATTTCACTGTACCAGTAAATCTGACCCAGTTTGTCATATAACTTTCAATAATTTTCTGGCTGAACACTGGGAATATCACCACATTTTTACGGATGCTTCCAAGCGTTCTCCGACGGGCTGTGTAGGCATTGGCACGTACCACTCGCAATACAATATATTTAAAAAAATAAAACTTCCTCCGGGGACTTTCGTTTTTACAGGAGTATGTTTTGGCATTTTAAAAGCTGTTGAATATAGTCGTGTTTTTAAGCTCAAAAAAGTCATAATTTTTTCAGATTGTCTAAGTGCTCTTCTAGCCATCAACAAATCTCCTACGACACATAAATTCCAGTCTCCTATAATTTATCTAATACCTCACACCCCCGCTTAAAGAGATGGGGCCCGCAGAGGCGGGACGGCACTAGTCGAGGGTCGCGTTGAAGAATGCTTATGTGTTCCCGCACCCTCGACCCCTTCGCCCGCCCCAGGGCGGAGGACATCCATGAGGATTTTCAACTCGAAAAAAAAAAAACAGGGTAATACATTGGAATTCGCGTGGGTTCCAGCTCATGCTGGAATCGAGGGCAATGAAGTGGCGAATTCTCTCGCCGGTGAAGCGGTGCAGTGTGAGGACATAGCTCCATACATAAATTTCAATTCAGACATTGTAAATCTACCTAAAACTTTTCTTTTGGACACCTGGAAGGTGGCCTGGGAAATCAGCAGTAGACAAAAGGGCCGTTATTTTTCTTTGATCCACCCCGGCGTTTCGGAAAAACCGTGGTTTGGCAGGGCTAAGTTTTGCAAGATGGAGACGTCCGTTCTCATACGGATGAGACTCGGTCACGTTTAGTGTTGCCCAAACGAGAGTCTCGCAAGAGTCTTGCAATTAGCGATTATCCTATTGCTATTTATTAAACGGTAGTTGAGATCTCAGAACAATGTAACAAATGTAACAGAGTCTGTTACATTGTTCTGAGATCTCAACTACCGTTTAATAAATAGCAATAGGATAATCGCTAATTGCAAGACTCTTGCGAGACTCTCGTTTGGGCAACACTAGTCACGTTAGCTCTCCAGCTCATCTTACCAGACTTAAAATTATCCAAGATCCCAATTGCTCGTGTGGCACAGATGTGGGTGACTTGAACCACATTCTTTTCTCCTGTCCTCTTTACGGCCGTTCTTCCTTTCTCCATGATCTATTGTCTCTCCGTATCCCTTTTCCTACTTCAGATCTTTCTTTATTTTGTACAATTAGTTTTCCTGTATATAAATGTATAGCTTCATTCATCACCATTAATAATATTAAATTGTAATATTTATATATATTTTTCTCTTTCGTCATTAGTTAGATTGTATCCCATCGTTCATTAGTAATGTATGTAGTTACTTAGCTTTATAACCCTACTGATCCTATACTTTCCTAAATTCCGATTTTTATTTTTATTTTTTAAATATTGATAAATTCCAGTTCCCCTACCTTTGTCACTCCTACACTATAAATAAATAAAATAACAAACATGACATTGGCTAAATGCACAAACCGTGCGAAGCCAGAAAAAAAAAAGTTATCATAATAAATAAAAATCTTCCCAAATAATAGTTAATCACAGCTGTAGTTGTACCCGTCTCCGAATATTTTTTTGAATATTTTTATGATAATCGCTATTGTTTTTTCTATTTATTTATGAGTATGTTGGATTACCCACAATATCAGAAGCTAAGTTTTTAATGTGTTTAGAGTAACTATAGATTTATGGAAGTAAGTAGAATGGAACGAGCAGGCATACTTAAATACCAGGTTATATCATGGGAATAAATAAAATAAAACAAAAGCAGAGGAACTATTAAAACAATGGTTATAATCAACATTTGCTTATTCATTATTATATTACACTAGCATTGTGATTCTAACAAACTACGACGATTCTGAATAAAAATTACAGATATAGGATTACAAACTAAAACGCTTCCAAGTAAAATAACAGCCACAGTTTAATATTTAGGTCGTATGGTATTATTCAAGTTTCGGAATAAATGTTGAACATAAAAATGATAACATCAAAATACAAAATCAACTTACAGTAGGTTCTTCTAGATTACTCACACTTTCACACAATATGACTTGTCGGCTCGGTGGTCGGTGCTCGAATGGCCCGAATGGCTCAAATGCTCTATAGCTCGCCACTTTCCCGCGCGCGCCAACGTTGCAAACATTGATATACCAAAAACCCAAGATGCACACTCAACGTCTCAAAACCGTCCGCATAAAATGAGTGCTTAATTCTAAATGATGCGCTCATTTCAAATAGTATCGCGTCAAATTTCAATGGCCGCGTTTTCAGTGTCAAAACAATGTATTATGGCATCTTTTATATTTTAGTCGCATAATAAAAATTACCCTGTTGAACAAATAATGGAGTCGATTTTATTTTATTGTACATATTTATTTTTTATTTATTTATTGTATTAATAAGTTTATGCTTTATTGTCCATATTGTCCATACTAATATTATAAATGCGAAAGTAACTCTGTTTGTCTGTGTGTTACCTTTTCACGCCTAAACCGCTGAACCGATTTAGATTAAAGGTGAATGCCAAGTTTCGGCTCAAATCATGTAGTGTCCGACAGACTTTCTAAATTAATGATAATTCATTAAATCTGTAGAAGTACACCGTTTAAAAGTCATTTTAAATAGTTATTTAATTTATCAACACGTTTTTTATCTACAATTTCAATTAGAAATGTTGCCAATACCAAAATAAAATAATATCGATACGAAATTGCACTTGCAAATCATTACATTAATATCATTATGAACCTACGTAAGTGAATTTATTAGTTACTAAAGTCATAACTCGTAATTCTTATAATAATTAATAATGTTTAGTTATATTTTTTAATATCTTATAATAATTTAAAGTAATTCACTGCAATTATCGATACAGTTTAGAATAGTTATTTAGTGCTGGTAACACTTAATCTTGTAGTTGTCATTGTCACTGATAATTGTCAAAAGTTTTACTTCTCCCGCGTTTTATGACGAGCGAAGAAGTGTCTTATGTGTCTTTTGAGTTTTGTGTTGTTTATTGTTTTGTTACCGGACTCCGATTTCTGTACCACTAACGACCACCTTGGCTGTTGAAAACGAATTCAATAGTAATTATTCAATAATTTTATAGTTTATTTCATGTTATGGTTAAAATTAGAAGTATTAAGTGGTCAACTTCAAAGAACTATAACTTGTTTTGGGTACTTCTTATAGAAAACTAACTATACAGGCAAATTATATAATTATATTCCTTTTTTATGATATATAGTTCATCTTTGTCGGTTCTGGCCGAGTCTTGAAGGAAGCCTTGGCATTTTCCTTTAGCATGGGAATAGTTTAGGACCGTGGGAAGGACATAGGATATTTTTTATCCCGAAATTCCCATGCGATCAGGATTTACGCGGGAAAAACCTCTACGCGAACAAAGTCGCGGGCAAAAGCTAGTATTTAGAATATTAAAATAAACTTTACTGTACACCAAAAGTTAAACACATCTATTTTACAATAATTAATACTAATTTAGTTTTTGGCAAATATGTATACGTTATATAATATACTAAAGGAGAAGAGGTCGTCAATTTTACGGTTTTAGTAATGTTCATAAATAAAATAAATAAATAATTTATTAAACATAAAAATATTACATCTTGTAAGTGAAGCCCCTGACTCCTATGCTAAGCGAGCCTGTGTTATAGGAATCAGTCTCCTACGCTATATAGTACATTAATACACTTTTAAATTTTTATGTAATAAATTACAAACAAAAATTTACAAAAGAAATAGAAGCGAAACGTGTATGTGTGTGTAAGTTTGAGTGTATGTGCGTAATTGCGTGTGTGTGTGTCTGGAAGCGTGTGCGTTAACATGAGTGTGTGTTTTGAATAGCTTAATTTACTGTACTGATGAAATTATTTTTTTAATATCGTCATATCTCAAAGACTGAAGCCATGGTTTTAAAATTTGTTTTACCTTATGTCACATAAGCTTCTAAATTGGGATAGTTTTATTTGATCTATTGTAGATCCTAGAACTTAATGCCTTAAAGTATCTAGACAAGTTTAGTGTGACATTTGGGAACTTTACAAAACGGGAAACCCAGTGCGTTTGCTTATTAAATCTGGGCTTACTTGTAACAATCTGTGTAGAGTCTACGTAGTACGTAGGAGTCTCCGTACGTACGTACGGAGGATATACATATATTGGGAACTGTAAGTACTTGAGCTTCCGAGTATAGCAGTCCAGTGGGATAAATTCGTTTTTTGAACGACATCACTTTAAGTATTGCCCATTGTGCGCCTTCCGCTCTTAGTATTACAATTTTAAACGTCCCTCCCCATACTGGAATAATTTAAATGATTTAATAATGGAATAAAAATATATTTTAAGTATATCGATTCATCATGGGATAACTTATGGGTTCACGACATGCGATAAAAATGTGTGTGAGTGTTGCTTTGGCGCAACACCAATCTCATTAAAAACTTCTTATTACGATGTGGAGAACCAGACATCAATAGTCAGCCAATATTTAAAAAAAAATTGCTATAAAAAAATCTCTCTCATTTGCGAGAGATTTTTTTTATGGCAAATTTTTTTGACGAAGATATTGTGTATATCACGGCAAAAGGTATAAGCTTTATTGAATTTAAAAAAATATTAAACGATTTTAACAGTTAATAGGTATTTGTTTCATTGATATACACATGTTCTACCCAAAAACATTTACACTATAATTACGTCTTTAGAACACAATTTAATAAACTTATCACACTAACAAAAATGTCTTATAAAAAAAATTGTATAAGGTGTAAGTCTCCACTCAAGACCTTGTCCTATCGAGCAACGTCAGTCGTAAAATTTGATTGTCCTTCGCACACTGCTTTGTAAAAACAACTTTAAACACTTTTCATAAGATGGAATTTGCAAAAACATATTTTATACTTATAGCATTACTATTACCACGTAGATAGTGAGTGTTTGGCGAGAGTTTCGAGCGTCACTTTTCTTCGAGACTGTGCATCTTGGGTTTTTAGTATGTGTATAATGGTTGCAAACCAAGAACTTTGACACTTGTCACGTGATCGGAAACCGAAATCGGAATCGGAAATCGGTTACTAGAGTCAAATCGTTTCCGGAATATTCCAAAATCTTAGAATTAATTTCTTGATAAAACATTAAAAGGTATTATTTAAAAAAAAAACTATAACAAGTACATAATGAAATGAAATGAAACATTTATTTTGTAAATTGGTTATAAATAACTCTTATACACGTCATTTTTTTGTTTTCTAAGTTAAGCTAGATGAGGCCGGTAATGGTAGCCCAAAATGAAACATCTCCTTTAGGTCATTTGGAACTAGCTGTTAATTACCTAAGTTACAACAAGAAAGAAAGAAAAAGTATTTATTGCCAACAGACAAACGACATGCTAACAATATTAAACTTTCCTTAAGTAAGACTAGAGTTAGTATTTGTCGCTTTTAAAAATAAAAATGTGCATGTTTCTTGCATTTCAGTTGATCAGTCGGGTATTTTAGATTTTCTAAATAACTTTTTTCCAGCTTTTTAGTTTAAATATTAATAATATTTTTTTGTTTTCCCGGTCGTGTTACATTGGCACCCCACCAGATTCAGGAAGTGAAAGAGCAAAGTCCATATGTTTAAACTTTCTCATTGTATTATTTTATTAGTATTACGCTAATGATAATCATGATATACCTTTTCAACCGACGACAAAAAAGGAGGAGGTTATCAATTCGACGCGTATATTTTCTTTTTTTTATGTATGTTCACCGATTACTCGAAGACGGCTGAAGCGATTTGGAAAATTCCTTTTTTTTGTTTGAAAGGGTATACTTCGAAATTATTCCCATTGTCACCAAGTCAGGATCTGATGATGGGATCCTGGAGAAATCGAGGGAACTCTTCAAATATTGTAGGCACACCTATGGCGTTTTGGGTATTTCTTATTGTAATTTGTGTAGTTGCTCTCAAGAAGTACCATTTGGGGAAGTGGAACTGATGATCAAGACCACAGATGGCCGCCGAAACTACTCAATAATAAGTATTTCGTGGATTGCTATTCGATTACTTGAATATGGATGTTAAGCACTTTATGTTCGTCACAATGCATATGGTGATGTAGAGCTGATGGTGAAGTACCAGGAGAACTCCTCAACAATTAACGGCCCAGCATTGGGAAAAGCAATATTTTGTAAAAGGTTATAAGTAGTTGACATTTAGGCTCTTGTAAGTAGGTAAATTAAAAATCGACCAACTAAAAAGTGTGAAATAAAAACTTTTTACCAAAAAATTAAACAGACTCCCAAAAACACTGCAAAGTGAAAAATAACTTTAATTCCGGAAGTCGGTGCCAAAAACGAAAATACAAAACTAAAGACACCGACTACCGAATTAAAGTTATTTTTCAGTTTGCAGTGTTTTTGGGAGTCGGTTTAAATTTTTGGTAAAAAGATTTTATTGAAATTCTTGTGTTGAGCCCTTTAATTTGATACCCATATTGTAGTATTCGAAAAAAACATTGATTTTTCACTTAGTACAATGGCGTCGCACAGCCATGCTTGATTTTTTAACCGACTTCAAAAAAAAGGAGGAGGTTCTCAATTCGTCTTGAACTTTTTTTTCATGTATGTTACCTCATTACTCACAGATGGCTGGACCGATTTGGAAAATTCTTTTTTGTTTGAAAGGGTATACTTTCTAGTTGGTTCCATTCTCGTCAAATTTGGATCTGATGATGGGATCATGGAGAAATCGAGGGAACCCTTCAAATATTATAGGCACACGTATAGCGTTTTGGGTATTTCTTATAGTACCTTGTGCAGTTGCTCTCGAAAAGCACTATTTGAAGAAGTGTAACTGATGATGAAGACCCCAGATGGCCACCGAAACTACTCAATAATAAGTATTTCGTGGATTGCGATTAGATTACTTGAATATAGATGGTAAGCACTTTATGCTCGTCACAATGCATATGGTGAAGTAGAGCCGATGGTGATGTACCAGGAGAACTCCTCAAAAGTTAATGGCTCTGCACCAGGAAAAGCAATATTTTGTAAAAGGTGATAAGTAGTTGACATTTTGGCTTTTGTAACTGGATAAATTACACACCGACCCACTAAAAAGCGTGAAAAAAATATTTTTAGCAAAAAATAGAACCGACTTCCATGTAAAAACACTACAAAGGCATATTTTTTGGTAATTTTTTTTTTAACGTCTTCTATCTAAGTACACTGGTTGCTAAGACGAATCTAACGATACCTCAATAATGTAAATCCGTTCAGCGGTTCTTGAGATATGAGGTAATAAAGAATATTACATACAAACATACAAGATACGCGTGAAAAACATAACTCTTCCGTTGCAGTCGGGTAAAAACAGTACCTACTGTATTCAATCTAAATAAGAGATGCAACTTAAACTCCGCGCCAAAATGGAAAACAGTTGTGCCAATCTAAAAACATAAAAGAAAAAAGAAATAAAATTTGGAATATAAACAAGTCATCCAGTCTCGAACTTTTTGACTGAATATATAATAATAAGATAATATTTCCTAAAATTCGCCCAAAAACCCACTCCACTCGTAACAACTAACGGAGAGTTATATCATAACTGTTACCGAACACAACGAATAACGTCATTTATTAACTGTGGTCGCCTCTGTCAAACCATGCCAATATTAGCACTGCCAGGTTCGTAAAGATGTTATATTATGGTGAACGCAGACCTAGCCGCACCGCAGTCTCTACAGTCCCCGCAGTCATCGCTTTTTGTTAATGGCCTCGCACATCTATCCGCGCCGCAGTCGCTGCAGTCGTTCCCGTCAGTGTTGCCAGATTTTTGAAAGCATTATCTATCCGAAGATTTAAAAAATCTGTATAAAATCTGTATTTGGTATTGGTATTTTGCTCTTTTGTGTAATTTTATCTGTAGGTGCTATAATAGGGAATAAGCAAGTAATTATTTATACTAGAATAAGTAATTTTATTATAAACCGTTGACAGAGATTCTCTGTCTACTTTATAACTCTGGCAACACTGCGTGCCGTAGATGCGAATGACGTCATCCGCGCTGCGTGCGGGTGACGTCATCAGCTGCGGCTAGGGGAGTTCGGTCGTTTCAGGGACTGCGGCGACTGCGGCGCGTGTAGGTGTGCGAGGTTGCATAGAACTTCATATAAAGAATTCGAATGCAAAGACTGCGGTGCGTGCGGTGCGGCTAGGTCTGCGTTCACCATTAGGGTCAAATCTTGATATTCATAATATTGAATATATTAGTAATCTCATATTAGGATACTATACCTATTATTGGATATTAGTCAAATATTCGTTTAGCCAATTCATATTCTTATCAATATTCATACATATTAAACGTTCGCTCGTACATATGTATCGGTACGACACCTATTACTGGATGGCCACTTATGACCTTTCAGCCTATAAAGAACGAGTAAATAGGCATCTTCTGGGCTCGCTCGTCCCATCTTAGACCTTATCTATCGCTTACCATCAGGCGAGATTGAGGTCAAGAGTGGGCCCATCAGCAATAAAAAAAAAGAAAAATATTAGTCGAGTATTAGTTTAGCCAATATTAGCATTCATTTATATTAAGCGGATTCTCGTGATTATAAATTACATAGTGAAAAAGTGATTTTTTTCTTTATACTTATTAGGCTGAGGTCTATCAACGATGAATACTTTTATTTTTTTCTGGGTGGTAAAATAATCAAATGACTCCTCCCACTGTGGGTGGAGCGGAAGGGAGTGTCAGACTTCTACTGTCTAAAAACCCACCGTGCTACTTCAGTCGCCCTTGCATTCTGGGACCACGGTATCTCGTTAGAATATTACCGCAACCCCTATCGGGCCCCGTCAATGCTACTGACTGCTCCTTGAGGCGTGCGTGGAACATGGCGCGCCGCCGACCATGTTCTGGTCCTTACCGGATGGTGAGCTATCCCTGCTCATCGTCCACAGGCTCATAACGATAAATACGTTGGCGTATTTAAAAAGTTCATCACTTAATTACAACTATTTTTTAAATTAAAATTATATTTATATTTCACATCAAGAAACATTCACTATTTCACTTTTTCTGCGTATGTTCACACATAATAACATTTTTTGCAACGAGTCGCACTATTATAATCTGCCAAGAATCTCGCCATAATTGCGCCATTTCACTCATACGATCGTATCGGCACCGTATTACCAAGCCGCGTCCATGCATCTTACTATTTTGATATTCTCATCGTATTAGCCATATTATTATAATATACTAATATGGCTATATTATCTAATATCGATATATTAGTGTACTATACTAATATTGCTACTTTGCCTAATATCCAGGGAGCCTAATATATGATATTCGTATATCCTAATATGAGTATGAGGGCTTGTATTATAATATGTATACCTATTATGAATATATTCGTTCACCACTACAGGGTCGCAGGAAAAACGAGACAGAAGAAACGAACACTATCATTGGAACTTTAATGTAAGGCAGTAAATGGTTAAATTGCTTAACAGTGTAGTGTATCTGTTACTCATTCGTAAATAGAAAGAGAGAGATATTTTTTTTTTGTTGAAAATTTTAGCTGGGAATGCCTCGGCCGAACACCGGCCGGCCCCGCCTACTTAATTCGGGTTATTTTCATTGCATTACCATTACCTATATACAGTCATCCTATATTCGATACCTAGTACAGTGAAGTGCCTTAAGGAAAACAGTGCAAAGTTGCAAACTGTCATTTACTCGAAACGGCGCAAGGTACCTATGTAACTTTAACTAATTATATTATTTTGTTTGATATGACGACACGCCACTACGTATTACCCAATAGATTATTATACTCTTTGTTAAAGCGCCTACTTCGATATGATGAGGTCATCTCCATATTTTGTTAAATTTGTCCTATGGCATAGGCTATTCAATGTTATTTTAATGTTAATAACATTATGTGGCCCTCGAAAAGAGAACCTGGAAGGATATGGGTGAGGCCTTTGCCCAGCGGCCAGCAGTGGGACATCGACGGCTAAAGAAAAAACATCTGTAAAATATACTGATTATATGTGGGTACCTAGCCTACATAATTAAAATGATATTAGCACATTTGAAATGTCATTAATGTATCATACTAGCATTTTCCTGCAATTTTACTCACTTTAATATTCTATGTAAGAATCAGTCGTGAAAATATATAGCTTTTATTCTTCTATAAGGCTCTTATCTATCTCTATAATAAAATTTGACAAAACTGGTTCACCTTTACGGAGTCTCCGTCCAGGCGCCTCGTAGGTAGTTTCAAGACCAAGGTGGTGTATTTTTTAGTAGTATTGTATAGTAGTAATATTAAGAAAATATATGTAACAGTGCCTAAGACGACTCACTGACCAAATATTTTTTTATCATCTATTTAGACGTAAACCCGTAACAAACTAGCTAAGACGACCCACTGACCCTAGTAAATATTACTAGTTAGTAGTACCTATTTGGAGTACTAAAAAACCTAGGTAGGTACATCAATATTCAAGAGACCCCATAATTATTTACTTATATTCTAATAAGTATTTAAACATTTCAATGTAAGAAGTAGGATTTAAGGTAGTTAATTCGTTTTGTTTAAGGCAGTTAATGATTTTTGATTTAAATAAATTAGGCGTAAAAGAAAAAATATCAATATTAACAAAAATAATTGTATAGTTCAACTAGTCTATGGAGGAGCGCCCGTTTACCCACATTTGAGCGACAAGGGGTACCCCTTGCTCAATATAATACATCAAGTATATCATTGATTAGTTTTGTTATAAATTAGTCTATAAAGCATCATTTATTTAATTTACTAGTACTCACGCGGGGCTTCGCTCCCGTGGACTCTATAACGGTAAAAACATAACTCTCCTTTTTTGCAGTCGCTTCCTCAAGCTTCAAGCTACTTCCATACCAAATTGCATCCAAATCCACCCAGTACTTTCAAAGATTAGCGCGTTCAAGCAAGCAAACAAACAAACTTTTCTGCTTTATAATATTAGTATACACATCTATACTAATATTATAAAGCATATAAAATGTTACGAATAATGCAAGCATTATAATGTACTTAATATCGTTTATTTTCCCTAACAAATTTAAATTAAATAAATAAGATTAAAACTTGCAATAACAGGTGTCTTGATTTGAGGGTTAGAAGTTTATTTAATGATTCTTCATAGGGAAGTAGCTACAAGTGACATTTGTATTGTAATGTTATAAGAAACTCACGCTGCACTCTTTCTATTGCTCTATCATATTTTGTATAGAAAGGATTCCATATCATACATGCATATTCAAGTTGAGTTCGAAACAAAGTATTATAAAGATAATTAAACTGGCTGGATGTTTAAAATCCGATGATGATCTTATGATAATTTAATGATTCTTCATAAGGAAGTAGCTGCAAGTGACATTTGTATTGTAATGTTATAAGAAACTCACGCTGCACTCTTTCTATTGCTCTATCATATTTTGTATAGAAAGGATTCCATATCATACATGCATATTCAAGTTGAGTTCGAAACAAAGTATTATAAAGATAAATTAAAGTGGCTGGATGTTTAAAGTCCGATGATGATCTTATGATAAAGTTGTACATTTGGAACTCTTTACAAATTACCAACCAACATATGTTTCTAATACATTGAAGCATCTATTTCGGGTAGGCAACCTTGAATTAGATTCAGATGCATACAGCAAGTGTCGCCTACACCTACTCAGTTTTTCACGATTTTTAAATACTTCGTTTTCATTTAGAAAACATAAGTTTATTCTATATATTCAAATCCAATTATGGATGGATGTATGATTTTTTCGACTACAAAACCTCTTTTCATGAACTTTATTGTAATTAACTTTTATATCCATCTTTAATACAGGCTATTTTTAAAAACTAGTGGTGCTTAGGCGCTTGGCTTCTAGCTATAGATAAAAATCTAGATTATCCGCATCTAATTATTCATAAATGACTCAACCTTCCATTTACCTAGTATGTATAATTTACTAGCTTTTGCCCGCGGCTTCGCCCGCGTTAATTTACACTTTGTCAATAATTCTTGTTGCCAAAAAGGTGTACCGCACCTTTTTGGGTGGTAAAAAAACGCATACAATATTTAATAAACCATCACCAGGGTCCATCCATGCCCAAAACGAGACAGTATTTAAAATTTATCTTTTAAAAACCAAAAACGTAGCTTACAATACATTTTTATAGGCTATGTTTCTGGTTTTCCCGTCCTTGGCTAAAACCTGCGATTTTGTGAGCTTGATACCTACTCGTGAGCACGCCACATACAGTTGCCCATGGGAAAAGCAGTCTTTTTCTAAATGTACACCTGCGACTTTCAGTACCTGTCCTTGAGCTTTGTTTATGGTCATTGCGAATGCTGCTTTTAGGGGAAATTTGAGTTTTTTGAACGGGAATGGCAAATCGGTCGGGATTATTGGAATGCGAGCAATAAACACGTTTTCACCGCTTGCTGCAGTTCCTGTCATAATTATTGCTTGAACAAAATTGCGTCCAAAGTGTATAATTTGTAGTCACGTGCCATTTCAGAGCCTTGATACGTCCAGATTACGCATCAACAGGACTGGGACACCAAGTTTAAGCCTCAAATAATATGATGTACCTGTAGCACCTGGGTACCCTGAAAATTCCAGAGAATTGATAAACTCTTCAGGTTACGACGTCAGTTGCTCAATATCCATAACATTGTCGACGGACAGATACTTGACAACATCACGATCCACATGAGACAATTTTTTCGTTGATCTGCCCTACAATTTCGTTAGTCGATGCCAAAATTGCTCTTTAACGCAGCCATACTCTATCCCTCATATTTGTTTTCAAATCCGAATAAACGTGGTTTATTAAATTATCTGTATCTTGGACTATGTTACAGAATTCAGAGCTCAAATAAATCATCCCGTTGATATCTGTTGCCATACGATCTTCTCCTATTTTCAAAAGGGCAGCCGCATATTGCCTCGATTTTAAAATAGAAATGATTCGTATATTAACTTGATTGGTTAAAATTTAAACGACACCGTTGGCGTAACAGTTGACTGGTGCATGCCGTGGGTTCGACCCCAGCCCTAAACAAAGATTTGTATAGCTTACATGTAGTTGTGCAGTTTAAAAACAAATGATTTTAGTGGTTTTTGAATACGCAATTGTAATATATATAATATATATATAATACGCAATTAACGAATGAATTGGGAGGGGGAGGAAACAAAGTTCCAACACCCCTTTTACATCCCTAAGGATGATTTCTTGGATAAAAACTATCCTAGGTCTTTTCCAGCGTCTAAAACTATCTCCATACCAAATTTCATCTAAATCGGCTCAGCGGTCTAAGTGTATTATGTGTGTGGGAAGTGCGGGGACAATATTGATTCCCTATACGAAATTCCAATACCCTTTTTCATCCTTTCGGGATGATTTCCCGGATAAAAGCTATCCTGTGTCTTCCCCAGGGTCCTAAACTATTCCCATGCCAATTTTAAAAATCAAATTAATTAATTTAATTTAGCTTTTGCCAGCGACAGCGTCCGCATGTAATTCGAAAACTATCCCACGGGAACCTTATATCGGGATAAAAACTATCCTATGTCCTTCCCAGAGTCCTAAACTATTCCCATGCCAAATTTCATGTAAATCGGTTCAGCGGTTTAGGCGTGAAAAGTTAACAGACAGACAGACAAAGTTACTTTCGCATTTATAATATTATATAGTGTTATGTATTAAAGTATGGATAGATTTTGCCCGCGACTTCGGTCGCGTGGGAGGTTTTTCCCGCGTAAATCCTGATCCCGTGGGAATTCCGGGATAAAAAGTAGCTTATGTGTTTTTTCAGGATGTCAACTGTCTTTTTACTAAATTTCATTGAGATCCGTTCTGTAGTTTTTGTGTGAAAGAGCACCAAAGATACAATTTGAAAACTATCCCACGGGAACCTTATATCGGGATAAAAACTATCCTATGTCCTTCCCAGGGTCCTAAACTATTTCCATGCTAAATTTCATGTAAATCGGTTCAGCGGTTTTGGCGTGAAAAGGTAACAGACAGACAGACAGTGTTACTTTCGCATTTATAATATTAGTATGGATGGATTATAGTGTATGTATTAAAGTATGGATAGATTTTGCCGGCGACTTCGGTCGCGTGGGAGGTTTTTCCCACGTAAATCCTGATCCCGTGGGAATTCCGGGATAAAAAGTAGCTTATGTGTTTTTTCAGGATGTCAACTGTCTTTTTACTAAGTTTCATTGAGATCCGTTCAGTAGTTTTTGCGTGAAAGAGCAACAAAGATACAATTCGAAAACTATCCTACGGGAACCTTATATCGGGATAAAAACTATCCTATGTCCTTTCCAAGGTCCTAAACTATTCCCATGCTAAATTTCATGTAAATCGGTTCAGCGGTTTTGGATGAAAAGGTAACAGACAGACAGACGAGAGTTACTTTCGCATTTATAATATTAGTATGGATATGGAAGTATGGATTAAGCTTTGAAACATTTCTTTTTCTAATTTTTTTTTATGCTGTTCGAGCCGGCTCTTGACCTCGATCACGCCTGATGATAAGCGATAGATGAGGTCATCATAGGATGGAACGAGTGAGTCCAGAAGATACCTGCTCACTATTGCCACAAAAGGTGACGGTTTATATGTTTTAGAAAACAAAACTGTTTTCTTTACACATGCTAAAACAGAAAATTGACAATGAATGTCAAACACAATAAATCAATATTGGTCTGGCGTGTGACTTCTAGCTATAGATAAAAATCTAGACTATCCACATCTAATTATTCATAAATGACTCAACCTTCCATTTAGAATGTAAAATTTATTAAGCTTTAAAACATTTCTTTTTCTAGTTTTTTTTTTTATGCCGTTCGAGCCGGCTCTTGACCTCGATCACGCCTGATGATAAGCGATAGATGAGGTCTATGATGGAACGAGTGAGTCCAGAAGATACCTGCTCACTATTGCCACAAAAGGTGACGGTTCATAAGTTGTAGAAAACAAAACTGTTTTCTTTACAAACGCTAAAACAGAAAATTAAAACGAATAATGTCAAACACAATAAATCAACATTGGTCTGTATACTAATGTTTCAGTGATTGTATCATCAATGTTTCAGTGACCCATCTAACCGCATAAGCTTAGGTTGATCTATGAATGTTATAGTAGCCTGTAAGGTCAATTTATTGTATAATGTATTTATCTACTGATGGTATCAAATAATCGATCCTGCTAGAGTCGGGAGGTAGGTTCATAACTAAGTACCTAATTGTTATTGTTTCAGAGCTATATTTATTTTTTCCAGATCACGTGATGGCACCACTAGACTTGCAAGGTGGAACCCTCGGGGAGAAACATAAATATTATAACGGTGTACTCAAAACAGCAATTGCCAATCAACAACCGGTTGCAGACTTCTCATTGGATGACGCCGATGTGGAAAAGTTGATAAAAATTGATCTGGCGTGTCACAACAGGGATATCGATTATATTATCAACGTGTATAAACGTAGTGACATGTTGTGCGTGTCTCGTGCGCTCGCGCATAGCACGTGGCTGATTACCGACCCCCAGTACGCTGACATCATCAACCCTGAGTATCTGCACACACAGTTGCGCCCCCACATGAGCACTAAGGCATTCATCAAGCTTAATAAACACATAAGGCACAACATACAAGATGAAGCACGTGCTGAACAATTCTACTTGCATGAAAAGAAACCAAAGGACGCAGTGAAATGGTTACCTAACTGCTCCGTTACTTTTATTGAGACAAACATTGATAAACATGTTAATCACTGTAAAGTCAGAACATTTAAGCGGCTCTGTGAGAAATCTAAAAATGCTTTCGAGATTGCTATTAAAAATATCACATATTATGAAAAACAAAATTATGCCAAGGCTGTGACTTTCCTCTTAAAAGCTGATGTCGATAAATATCTCGATATTTTTGAAAATGAAGATAATTTCCATCATTTTCCAAAGCTTAATGACAAAGCAACAAATAGCATTATGAAGAGCTCTCCGAAAAGGATCATCGATAAATTTGATCGGTACGTAAGCTTTATTCACATACCGACCTTTTCTAGATACCTCAAAGCAGATGAAATTAAAACATTTTTATATACGCAAGCTAAGAAAAGCGATGGAAATCGATATGAATTTCATAATTTGCAAAGACGTTTATTTAACTATAAATCTTTGAAATTTTTCATTAAAAAATTGCCTAAAGCAGAACAATTTGATTTCGTAAAAAAAATATTCATTGATAAAGAAATTGTCGATGCTATTGAAGAAAATTTAGAGGTTGGAACTGAAGCTTATAATATGAAAAAGTTATGTGTCGCAGTGAAAACACCTGGATACGTCTGGTATCGCTTCGCTAGTTTTGAACGTGCATTTGAAGATATCACCAGAATAATATCTAAGGATTTGGATAACAATAACAAAGGTGGCATGCTGAAAGTACTGGCATTATGTGCTGACCAAAACTTGCAACACATCCAAACTTTGCTGAAGTACTACCTTGATAAACACAAGAATGAGGAGTACCAATTTACATTAAATTTTACTACAGAATTGCTGCAACACACGAACATTCACCAATATGATGAGAAAACTTGGAAATTGGTAAGCGAGCTATTTAAAATTTTGAAAATTTATGACAATACTAAAATTTCTTCAATTAAACAGATTATTGAATCCATCATCATATATAATCTGCTACACGATCAAAGTGTACCTACCGACATACAAGAAAAGTTCTCTTTTTCGACATTAATATCATACGGAAATAAACTAAACGAAGAACAAAAAGAAAAGATATTTCGTTTCTTATATGAATTTTTGATAGGCAAATTTAAACCTATCACAAAAGAGGAGAGCTCACTCACTGATTCAATTAATATTATACTGAGTATGTTACAGTTACTGCGTGACTGGAAAAAGCAACTAACAGATTTTCCTTTTGTTACGGACAAAATTAAGGAATGTGTTAAAGTTAAAAGAGAAAATGCTTGGAAAGAGACTTTGGGAACTATTTACAACTTTAATAAGTCCTGGCGGAAACACATGTTTGAGGACTCCGTTACGATGAATCCATCTGAGGAGGTGTGCTTGAACGCGTTGAAGCACGAACCACAGCTGCTACAGCGGTACGAAGAGGACGTCAACAAGTTGCGCACTAACGATGCTGTCTCAATGCGACGTCTGCTTGCCAAGCTGCGCGTCTACTGGCCGCAATCACTCGCCCAGCTCTGGACCGACGCTTACCTTCTCAATCTAAGCAGAAACGATGGCCACAAAGCCACTATTCGTGGTATTTGTTCAGCTCTGCCACAAAAACCGTTAATTGAATTTATAGAAAAATATAAGCCAGCACAAGCCAAAATTGACTGGAACGGAATTGACGACCGTGTTCTCAGCATTCAACGGTTTATAGCAAAAAATATGCACATCGCGCGTCCGCAACCTTCCCCCGACACTATCTTGTGGTTTGCTCAAGGTGACTACTTGCAATTCGCTCTTCCGTCACTACTAGCCATATTTTACAATCTGAATATAACTGAAAGTCAGGAACATATTCCAAAACTTTTGGATGCCCCGGTGTCTGTACAGAAACATGGCATTAGACTTGCATATCGCAAGCTAGAGCATGAATCCGTGAAAAAGATATTCTTCGATTGCTGGAAAACTTCTAAAAACGCTAGCATTCGAGCAATAATATTTAAATTTACTTTCGAACTCTTGTGCCATGAAAAAGACCCCCAAAACGCTTTGAGCCTGTGGGAATTACTGGAACTGTTTATTGATAACTTATCATTTGAAGAAGATAAAAAGATTTACGAATTAATGTCTAACGTTGAAAACGTTCCACTAAATGTGAGAGCTAAATATTTAATAAAAAGTTACAAGTTTATGAAAAATTTGGCTACAAAAGTAAAAGAAGAGGATCGCGACCGTTATCAAGTGCTAAGTGAGCAGTTAGCGCAACATTCACGAGAAATAATGGAAGACATGTGTCCCGACTTTGTTATTGAGATTATACAAGAGTTTATCGATAAAGATTTTTTTAGCTCTGGAAATAATTGCGGTACAGTTTACTCATCTGGTGGAATGTTATCCGTACTATCTGCTTATTTACTTTGCGCCAAGAATGAAAACGATCAAACAGAAAAATACAAAAAACTTTTGGAGCCTATTATGCAACGCGCTTTCACTAAATGGGGAGAAAAACGGGATGGAAATTATGTTACCAGAATAAACTGTCAGTATTTATTAACACGCCTCTCCGATGACTTAAAAGAATATGCCAAAGAAAAAAAAATGATTATTCCTGTAAAAATGTTTACAAACATACAAGATGAACTGGATAAAAACTTGTCAGTCTCAGAAAACTATATGTTGTTAACCAAGTGGAAGTTTACAGTAGCCGTGGCTAAGCTGTCTGCCAAATCGAATTCGGACGACAATGATTGGAACGCTATTGTTACTGAAATAGCACCCGAGTTGGGCAAAATTTTTTTGGACTTTTTGAAAGAAGATGTTAAGTTACATTTTCCTTGTATTTACAAACTTTTCGCCAAAGCGTTAAATTCAATGTTTTTAACATTAATTACTGAAGAAAAAAATAAGGTTAAAATTTACGAATGCTTGCTAGCGGATGCGGATTTTGTTCAAGGTTACTTAACCACAATTCTGAATAGCAGCGAAACGTTCAGTTATGACAAGGACAACTATGGAGATCTATGGAAGAAAATATTTGAACACCCCTCTGTCGAAGTAAAAATGCATTATTACTATCGCAACGACGAGGCGCGACGCTACTAAATTAAAAAGCCCGTATCACTTTGCTGTGTAATTTTTTTTGTTTTTTGAGTGTTTGTGAAAACTAACCGTTTTACTAATAAAGAGATCTTTAATTATTTTACACATAAACTTATACTAACGGGCTCATAGTTTTTAATGGATCTTTTGCAAATTTTCATTAAATATTTACTGCATTATTTAGTTGTTTAATTTATTAGGCAGCTGAAATATAATAAAAATCTGCGCCTTATTTGGGCTCGAATTACATAGTTATATCGAATCAGTTTAGGGTATTTGCTTTGGGGTATGTTTATACAGAGTTGATAGGACCGAGGGGCTTTCCTTTAAACTGCATATACTAGGTACCATTTTCAAGCTTTGTACCAAAAATAAATTAAATAGGAGAAGCAGTTTAGTCGCCTTCTAATACAGGCATTGTTTGCTTAACTGAAGGCTCCGAACACGTTCAAATGTGATGTCATTTTTATTTGTCTCAATAAACTATTTTGTATTTGTTTGTAAATGATTTTGATGAGATGCACCTTAAAGCGATAAATCTGACCAAGACAAGAGATAACACACGCCGCGCTACGTTGCCACTTTGTTACCTAGGTATTTAAGGTCAGTCACATTTATTTACAAATGGTGGTTGCGTTTTACTCTGATTAAACATAGTGTATTACATTCTCTCTGCTCTGATTTGTAAGCTATATAGTTTGTTTGAAAAAAAAAAATTTGGCTTTTATGTTTTAACTGTATCAAATTGACACTAAACACGTATAGTATCTATACGTAGTGTAATTCAATGCCCCTCTGTCGTATCAACTCTGTATAACACTACGTGGGAAGATAATTTAAAGACGTTAATAGTTACTACCCAGACCGTTCATCGTAAGATGGCCACTGCCGTGATGTTAGCAACTTGGCACTATTGCTTTGTATTACATTCTCTTTGATCAAACTCTTTTTGTCAAAGTTCCGTAGTGTGAAGTATTCCGCCCGTTTTTGTGTTATTATTTAATATTTTAAGAATCAATCATGCCAAAGCCATTTAGAAGCAGTGCAAGAGAGACTTGTGTTGAAGGTGCGTGCCTTTTGTAAGATAGAAAAGGCAAGCCAAGCCCCGTTAATTCCACTCAATCAAGTTCGAGCTCGTGTTGCGGCCATGACAGATTAGTAAAATAGGGATACCAGCTTCAGACACGATGCCTTTAGTATGGGTAACAACAATTTACTGACTTGTATAGGTAATTAAAATGGTAGACATATCTTTATTACATATACATATTTAAATCATCTTATTATGATATTGCCCTTATTTGTGTTTATATATTGATTTTATAAAAGGACTAGTATTTGCGTGTTGCGCGAGGTGCAAGCACCTCGCGTACTTGTGAAAAAAAAAATGGGGTGGGGGTGCACAATTATTTCGACTAAGGCATTGCCCCTCTAAATGAATCTGAAAAAAAAAATGTTCCAAGTCTCTTAATTTCAGAGATCCGCCTAAAGGGGGTGAGAAGGGGGGCAAGGGGGGCGACTTTGAAAAATGGTTTTTACTTTACTGAGCCTCCTCTATACGAATCCGTAAGAAAAAAAAATACGGGTCTCGTAGTTTCCGAGATACGATAGGGAGGGGTGAAAAGGGGAGGTTTGGCACTATTCCCGTAGGTTAGAGAGCTAGTATTTGCGTGTTGCGCGAGGTGCAAGCACCTCACGTGCTTGTGGAAGAAAAAAAAATGGGGGGCCCCCCCCCATTTTTTTTTCTTAAAAATAATTCTTTAAAATAATTGTGCAACCCCCACCATCACCCCTGATGGTGGGGGTTGCACAATTATTTTGACTAAAGCATTGCCCCTCTAAACGAATCTGAAAAAAAAAGTGTTCCAAGTCTCTTAATTTCTGAGATCCGCCTACAGGGGGTGAGAAGGGGGGCGATTTTGAAAAATGGTTTTTACTTTACCGAGCCTCCTCTATACGAATCCGTAAAAAAAAGAAAATACGGGTCTCGTAGTTTCCGAGATACGATAGGGAGGGGTGAAAAGGGGAGGTTCGGCACTTTTCCCGCAGGTTTGAGAGTTACTTGTTTACGAATCTGTCAAAATATACCCACCTCCCCATCCACCATCTGGGAGAACAATTATGTCAATGAGTGAGTCAGTGAGTGGTGATCTAGCTTTATATAATATAACTAGTATTTGCGTGTTGCGCGAGGTGCAAGCACCTCGCGTGCTTGTGGAAAAAAAAAAAAGGGGGCGTGATGGGGTGAGATGGGGGGGTTTAGCATTTGCGTGTTGCGCGAGGTGCAAGCACCTCGCGTGCTTGTGAAAAAAAAAAAAAAGGGGGGGGGTGATGGGGGGGTTTAGTATTTGCGTGTTGCGCGAGGTGCAAGCACCTCGCGTGATTGTGAAAAAAAAAAAGGGGGGGAGATGGGGGGGTTTAGTATTTGCGTGTTGCGCGAGGTACAAGCACCTCGCGTGCTTGTGAAAAAAAAAAAAAAAGGGAGGGGGGGGGGTTGCAGAAGTATTTCGACTAAAGCATTGCCCCTCTAAATGAATCTGAAAAAAAAAATTTCCAAGTCTCTTAATTTCCGAGATCCGCCTAAAGGGGGTGAGAAGGGGGGCGGGGGGGGGACTTTGAAAAATGGTTTTAACTTTACCGAGCCTCCTCTACACGAATCCGTAAAAAAATAAATACGGGTCTCGTAGTTTCCGAGATACGATAGGGGGGGGGGGGGGGGGAAAGGGGAGGTTTGGCACTTTTCCCGTAGGTTTGAGAGTTACTTGTTTACGAATCTGTCAAAATATACCCACCTCCCCATCCACCATCTGGGAGAACAATTATGTCAATGAGTGAGTGAGTCAGTGGTAATCTAGCTTTATATAGTATAACTAGTATTTGCGTGTTGCGCGAGGTGCAAGCACCTCGCGAGCTTGTGAAAAAAAAAAAAAAAAAAGAGGGGGGGGATGGGGGGGGGGGTTGCACAAGTATTTCGACTAAAGCATTGCCCCTCTAAATGAATCTGAAAAAAAAAATGTTCCAAGTCTCTTAGATTCCGAGATCCGCCTAAAGGGGGGGGAGAAGGGGGGCGGGGGGGGACTTTGAAAAATGGTTTTTACTTTACCGAGCCTCCTCTATACGAATCCGTAAAAAGAAAAAAATACGGGTCTCGTAGTTTCCGAGATACGATAGGGAGGGGGGAAAAGGGGAGGTTTGGCACTTTTCCCGTAGGTTTGAGAGTTACTTGTTTACGAATCTGTCAAAATATACCCACCTCCCCATCCACCATCTGGGAGAACAATTATGTCAGTGAGTGAGTGGTAATCTAGCTTTATATAATATAATAAAAGTTTTATGTGTCTATTACAGGCATGTCAGAGAAAACCGTGAGTAGGATAACTAAAGGTGAAGTTGCTGCCTCTGCGTTCCAGAAACTCAAGTCTCCCGGAAAACATCGTCAAAAACGTAAAACAGTGGATCTTGATGATTTCGATTTATGCGCATATCCATGAAATGTATACTGTCAGAAAAGTAGTTCCTACCTTGAATAAACTACTTGTAGAATTAAAGAATGATATAAACTACGGTGGAGGTCGATCGACTTTGTGGAAAAATTTAAAACGAATTGGATTTCAGTACAAGAAGTTTGGTTCGAAACGGAAAATTTTAATGGAAAGACACGACATAGTGGCATGGAGACGCAAGTATATCGACACTATGAGGCAAAACCGTGTAGTCGGTCGGCCAATAGTTTTCATAGATGAAACATACATTCACGCATCGTATGCAGTGAAAAATTGTTTACAAAAAGATGACGAGGACGGAGTACTAACGAGTGATTCTGCTGGAACGCGATGGATTATTGTTAATGCAGGTGGTGAAATGGGGTTTATTCCTAATGCTCAATTGATTTTTAAATCACAGAGTAAATCTGGGTACTACCATGACGATATGAATAGAACGAATTTTATGAAATGGCTTACAGAGAAACTTATACCTAATTTGCCTCCGAACTCTTTAGTCGTCATGGACAACGCTCCCTATCATACTGTACAAGTGAATAGAGCCCCTACCAGGGGGTGGGTCATGGGGGTCATGCCCCCCCTTGGTCTGGGTCCAGGACCTAGGTGGACCACTAATTAAAATTGTTAAACAATGTTTTTATATATTTTTTGTCACAATATACATTTTATTTAAGTACTTTCACTTTTCAGTACTAACATTTATTAATAAAATACCTACTATTTACATCTATCTATTATTATCAAAATTTAATTATAACTTCTTGTGACTTGACCATGACTATGTGGACCCCCCCCCTGGCGCCAAAGCTGGATCCGCCCTTGGCGCCTACTATGAGTTCTTCAAAACTGCAAATGCAAAATTGGATTACAAATAAGAGACTGTAAGAGTAAGAGTCTTATTTACCAACAATGTTGAAAGCAGAACTTTACCTAATTATAAAAGAGCACAAAGGAGCGCCAATTTATGAAGCTGACAAAATATTGCTAAGTCATAAAATAAAAATTATCGCAAAAAGATAGCATTTTCAGTAATCAACTTCTATTATCACTCAAAAGAAGTGTAATGAAAATGTATAATGAAAAATTTACACGACGATAAACTACTTAAGTACTAGTGTCCTAAAAATCTGAAAATCCTTCAAACGAATCTTTGAAACTGACGATTTTTTAAATTATTCCTACATTTTGACACACAACAACCAGATCAAACATTCAAAAATTCAGCGCATAATGCACAAGATACAGAAGGTTGCTCTGCTTACTGAAACTTACTGTAAGCGTATCAATATTAAAACAAATACGAGTAGAATGATTATTCGGTATAAATGACTCAGCCATCTTCTGAGCAGTGACCGACTTCTTGTCGGAACATAATCGAGTAGAGATGGCACTATTTGATGAGAATGGTCAGGAAAGCTAGAATTTAGAAAGTGTTTACAATCTACTTTTATCAATATTACAAACCAGCGTTGAAGCAGAAAGACCTCTACTACAGGATACATAATTATGTAACCATTTAAGAGCTTCCATAAAAGAAGATTTACGTGATAGTTTAAGGTTTTTAAGATCATATTTGGAATTTATTTGATAAAATACAATTTAAGAATTACAATTATAATGAGATAGTTGGTTCAAGGTGGTGGTGGTGGGTTCAAGCTTATCTAGCTGCACTTCAGTAAGATCTGGATATCTTGCATCAGCATAGTCGAAAACAGGGAGAAGAAGGGATTGGGCAAGCGCAATTTTAGTGGCAGTCGGCAGGAAATTGCGCATTCTACGTAAAGATCCCGCAGAGGCAAACAGTTCGCGGCTTAATTCTTGCATTGCAACTGGGGAAATATCAAGAAAAACAACAGGAGAAAGACACCGAATTCAAACAAAAACAAGATTGTTTACGTGTGGTGTTCGATTTCATAAGTTAGTATGACGCTACTAAGTTGATACTTTGTCGTAATTCATAATTTATAGTTTTATCTTTTAGCGAGGAAAAATATTTATCTATTTTGATTCACATTCATTTTAGTATGTTAAACACCTTCATAATAATACATTATGGTTTAACATACTATTAACAACATGGTATTAACATAGGTACTATTAAATGTTGCATGGCTTTTAACAATTTTTTTTTCTTTTATAGAAAATCTGGTGGATGTAGCAAGAGTTGATGAGATGGTGAAAACTATTGAAAATCTTACGGATTTAGAGCAGAAGGATAAGAACCCAGAACCAGTACTTGGATGAAATAGCTTCAATCACTGGTAAGTTTTTACTAGGAGTACATAACTTTTATAAAGATGTAATTGAATTCATGATTTGCAGAGCCCAATCATTCTGTTTTACCATTCTTTACAGAAGTGAGCGTTACTACATTAAAAAGAATTAAAAAGAAAGGTGCGCGTAAAGGCCATATAAACCCACAGTGTCCGACTTAGATAGTTTCGACATAGATGCTATTCGTAACAAAATTAACGAATTTTATATCGTTAGAAAGCAAGTTTAAAACGAAACACACCAGAGCCAGAATATGAAGCTGATGAAATTCTGAAGCAGAATGGGCACGAGGTATTGCGACTTCCCCCCTACCACTGTGATCTAAATGCCATTAAGTTAGTATGGAGTTTGGCTAAACGTAAAGTGGCAAGTAAAAATATTGCTCTGCCTGCAGTGGAGTTGGAGAAAGTTATAAAAGAGTCGTTTGAAAATATAACTCCCGAGGAGTGAAAGAAAATGACTGATCATGTCATCCATGTTGAAAATAAATATAAAGAAAGGGACAGAATTACAGAAAATAATTTAGAAAGTTTTAAAATTAACGTAGGAAACAATGATTCCAGTAAATCTAATGAAACTTACATTCAGATTTTGATTATAGTGAATAAATAAATCAGAACTATTTTAGAATACTGTTGTTTTTTTTTCGAATTAAGACACAATATCTAAACAATTACCTACCTAAACTACCTTTTGTATTTTTATTCCGATGAAATAAAGTATATAATTCTAAAGTATCAAATAAGGTTATTCCAGGTATTTCATAGTAGTTTTGGGGTTGCTATGCTGATATTTTTTAAATTTGCCGTGCTTTTTCAGGCTCTACTTTCCTTTGCCAGACTCTACTTTAGTACCTAACGTCATAAGCAATGATTCGCAGTGATTCGCAATGATTGAAGTAAGAACGTTTAGATAAGTAATTGGATCTCTTAGGTGAGCTTATATCAACTAACAACCGATAATGCCCTAAAAAATCGGCACCAATTATAGGTTGTTTATAACAGCTGCCACTATAAAATGTCCATCTAAATGCTCTCCTTAAATTAAGATCTAAAACTAAAGTACATGTACCATACGTTCTTATCTCCGTACCGTTTGCTGCGTAAACCTTGTAAATATCACTGGCGCTATTTTTAGACACACTGTTTTGACACTGGAAGCACTGAAATGTCTGCAGTTCTGCACCCGTATCTATCAAATATTTTAGACCGGTTTTTTTGTCCTGTTACGCAGTAATTAGACGGTAATTAGATACACCGACACAATCCTCCGCCTTTGGTTGTATGGCACTTAGTTTTTGGCTGCAGTGCAGTGGTTAGTTTCTCCTTCCCCCAATCACATGCTCAACGTATTTTGCAGCCTTCACTCCATAACGGTGATGGTAGAAACACAACGAATATGGATGTTTACAACTTCTGCTGATGCTTCGAATCTTTGACCTTGACCTTTAACGGTCATGCTGTCTTTGACTGCCCCTTCCTGATTGCGATTGTCGTGAGTGGCGCAATTCAGCTACGTCAGCGCTCAATTTTTTATCATCGCGATCAGGTTCTTGGTGCCAGAGTCCGTATCGGTTGAGTTAGTCCTGACTTTTTCCACCTCGGTTGGTCTAGTCGCTTCAATTACCTTGTCCGCTATCGCTAAATTTTCCAGGGCCTTCATCTAATCCACCGCTAAAACAGCTTGCACCACAGATGGAAGATGGCTTTTCCACATGATCTGGAGTGTGGTGTCTGGAATCTTTCCTCTTGTGAGATCTCTCATCCCTGGTAATAGCTGGGATGGTTTTTGATTCTACAGTCTACAGTGAATTTTGAAACTACAGTCACGGCTGGTCCGCCCAAAATTCGGTAATTCTCGCGGACCCGGATACCGTGATGCTCGCTAGCGCTGTTTCATCACGTATCTTGGCCTTATTTTCCTGAGGAGTCACCCGGTGGGTATGAAATATGCGGAGCTACAACTTGAGAATTCATTGGTCAAAATCATTATTATTAAGACGACACTTAGATGTTCATACGGAGTCACCACTTTAGGGTACCTTTATGCTTTGGGGTATATATATACCGATATAGCACTACGTGGGAAGGTAATCTAAAAACGTGTTAATAATTACTAGGTATATTCGCGACTGCAAGCTTAAGCGACGGAACGCAGCCGTCTCTAGACATCTATAAGTAAGTATAGGTACTTATGTGTATACCTAAGTGTATCATGTTATGTGACCCCTACAATCAGTAAAAGTAGCCATGTTGATACCCAAGATGTACATATTTAAACGAAAATCAGAGTAGTACCAATTATAGGACTTGGAACATTTCCTTACCCACTGCCTTGCAGACGATATTGAGATGCAGTGCAGGGCTCTAGCGGGCGGAGGTAACATGCGAGATGGGTTTATGTGTATGACATTTTAACATTTTGATGCAGTATAACACGCTTTAAAATTGCATAATGAATCGTTACAAAAAATCTTTATATTGTATCGATATTTAAATTTGTAGTAAAGTCCCTATCCCTGGTCAAAAGCACTGCGGCTGTTATCTTGATTGAATATTAAGGTAGGTACTTGAAATTACTTTAAAATTTTAAATTAAGTTGTGCATAAACGTTACTTCCCAGTGTTTTTTTCCGCTGATCTGATTTTGATAAACCATGGATCGAATATTTTTTGTGTTCTAATCTTGTGCGACTTTGCCGGATCTGTCTCTGTATGTGCGAGTTAACTTTGAGCAGCACTTCCGTCAGATCCAACGCATTAACGTCCTCATCGAATGATCCGAAGTCCGGCTCCGGAAAAAAAACAAACAAACACAAACGATCCAAACTCGGAGAACACATTAATAGCTCTTTTCAGAGCTGCCTATGTTTCATTTTTTTCCCCGTGTCGCCCGCCCTTCCCGTGTTTTTGCAATGTAAGTTTTCCCATTTTAATAATAATATCACAACCAAAAACGACGGTCTGATCTAACTGCAAGACGCAAGAGTCTCGCAGGCTTAGTCTTGTTCTTGCTCAAATTTTACAGGATAAGTCTTGGTCTTACTAAAATTAGGCAGTCTTGGGCTTGGTTTTGGTCTTGCAAAATGCAAGAAAAAGACCAAGACCGATTTTGGGCAACACTGATGCCATAATTCGCAAGAAAACGGCATTCCAAATCTGCAGATTGCGAGGCGGCCGCAATATAGATCATAGTGGACAGAATTTCATTCCCATTATGGATGTCCCTTATTATAAGTTGGTTATATGATAATATAATATGTGTGTGAGTTATAGTTTAATTTCAATAAAGATAACACTAGTTTACATAATATAGTTATATTTTTGTTGCAGTAGATGCAATGATGGTTAGGTACCTAGTGCATAAAGAACTATGCATAGCGTGTATAATCCTCTGAGAAACCATATTTACGTCTACTAACTCTAGATTTTGAGAACCTAATCTATTACGATTTACGGTTAAAAATTTTCATTATTTCAGCAATTTCACTATACCAGGACTTTTATTTCGATGCAGTAGACTGACAGTTTCAGTGCTGTAAGATAATGACGATTGTGATGTAACATGGATGTAACTAAATTAATCGATTTTAGAATAAAATCGAATAACGATGTAAACAATTATTTTAAGTAATATTGTGTGAAAAATAACCAAAAGTAAAATGTGAGTATGAATGAAAAATAAAACTAATAGATCACATAATATTTTTTATTTTTTGCAATATACCTGTACCTGTACCCATTGGCCATTCTAACGGGGTTTAGGTCGCAGTGGTGCGGGGGCAGTCTTAATCTAGCGCAATTTATTTAAATATTTATCACATGAAAGAATTTGCAAAAGAGTTTATCGAGCCTGGTTAGATATGAACATTTTATTTATACTATAATTCGTACCGAGGTATTTCCCTTCTCTCCGTTCCAGGAAAAAAAATTGCCCGAGTCCCTTCTAAATAGATTGCTGCCTTTATCCGAAGAAATACTGCCAGAATCTCAGTTCGACTTCAGACCGAAGATAGGAACTGGGAGACCATCTTCTCAATCCGCCAGCTTATTGAGAAGAGGTCGTTCTGTGTTTTGTCAACCTTGAAAGCACATTAGCGCTCTCGACAGGTATCACTTAAAGTGTCTCTGAGATATAATGAACATCCGGAGATCGTGTCCAAAACACGGATGTTTATTTATTATATACTTTATTATACACCTCACAATATTTCTATGGATACAAAAATTTAAACTGGTGTACAATGGGCGGTCTTATCGCACAGGGCGACCTCTTACAGAAAACCTTTGGATGGACAAAAATTAAAGGAGACAGATTAAGGGCTGTCAGTGTACAAACAACATAAATAATATTAATTGAACATAATAATATAATCATTGTTTCCTACGTTAATTTTAAAACTTTCTAAATTATTTTCTGTAATTCTGTCCCTTTCTTTATATTTATTTTCAACATGGATGACATGATCAGTCATTTTCTTTCACTCCTCGGGAGTTATATTTTCAAACGACTCTTTTATAACTTTCTCCAACTCCACTGCAGGCAGAGCAATATTTTTACTTGCCACTTTACGTTTAGCTAAACTCCATACTAACTCAATGGCATTTAGATCACAGTGGTAGGGGGGAAGTCGCAATACCTCGTGCCCATTCTGCTTCAGAATTTCATCAGCTTCATATACTGGCTCTGGTGTGTTTCGTTTTAAACTTGTTTTCTAACGATATAAAATTCGTTAATTTTGTTACGAATAGCATCTATGTCGAAACTATCTAAGTCGGACACTGTGGGTTTATACGGCCTTATGCGCACCTTCTTTTTAATTCTTTTTAATGTAGTAACGCTCACTTCTGTAAATAATGGTAAAACAAAATGATTAGGTTCTGCAAATCATGAATTCAATTACATCTTTATAAAGTTATGTACTCCTAGTAAAAACTTACCAGTGATTGAAGCTATTTCATCCAAGTACTGATTCTGGGTTCTTATCCTATCTTTCTGCTCTAAATCTGTAAGTTTTTCAATAGTTTTCACTATTTCATCAACCCCTGCTACATCCACCATTTTCTATAAAAGAAAAAAAAATGTTAAAAACTATGCAACATTGAATAGTATGTTAAATAACCATAATGCATTATTATGGTGTTTAACGGACTATAAAATGAATGTGAATCAAAATAGATAAATATTTTTCCTCGCTAAAAGATAAATATAAATTATGAATTACGACAAAGTATCAACTTAGTAGCGTCATACTAACTTATGAAATCAAACACCACACGTAAACAATCTTGTTTTTGTTTGAATTCGGCGTCTTTCTCCTGTTGTTTTTCTTGATATTTAGACATCATGCAAAACAACATCTCCCGTACTCCACTTTTAATAGTTTTGTTCATTTTTCGCTGAATAAACGCTATTAACAAGATCACAACAAATCACCAACAACACGCCATCTTGTTTTGGAAAATTGAGTTTGACATTAGTATAGCATTGCCATATCAAAACTTTGCAAATAATTCGAGTGTCTACTTTCGTTTGCCAGACTATAATAAATATTACATGTATCTATAATTGAGAAAGAAGGGGATAAACTTATAGGGAGAGGTAATGCTCCTTCACCATTCTTTTGAACGCTAGTAGCGTTTGAGCACGCCTCACTTCTATGGGTAATGCATTCCACAAACGAGCTGCTTGAATAGTGAAAGATTTATCAAAGAAAGAAGTGGAATGCATAAGAATACTTAACTCTAAAGGGAATTGTTCAGTTTGTTAGGGGCTTTGGCTTTACGTGAACATTAAATATAATTATAAATGACATTCATTTTGAACATTTTGTACCTAAAAGACATGAATTATAGTAATTAGGTGGCTACAAAGTCTAAAAATGTGGCACAATAAGCATGTGCAATATTGTACTATTTTGGTCAAAAAGAGTGAATTATGGTTTTTTGTATGACTTAAAGTACTATTGGATCACTTTTGATGGGTTAATTACACTCGTTGAGGTAATATAAATGAATATAAAATAAAATAAAAACCTTTCTTTTTTCATATTAATTTATTCAGAATCATAAACAAGTAATATGTTCTACTTGTGCTTTGTGCGTTTTCCTGAAGTGATGTAGCATTTAATGCCAACATCCAACAAGAATAACAGACCAAGTTGTGGGCTGCAACCTGCAAACAAAATGATTTTCAATTAAGGACAGTGAACAATGGTTGGTCAGTGGGTATTCCCTGTTTTAGTAAATCATGCATTATGAGGCTCACAGTGAGTAATTAGCGACGGGGATCGCGTTTGTTGCAAATCGGATTGAAATAGAAAATGTGCTTACAAGTTGTGGAGCGGTCCATTGTCGAATTACTGTAAGTACTTCAACGTGCTCCAGACTGCGTCTTCTGCGATGTGTAATATCGGCGCTGCAATTAATGCATCGAATCGGTTTTTCATTCCCACTCGAAGTCGAAGGAACGTCCAAGTTCATAGCGGGGTTGTCATTTGTAGCCGGTTCAGAGTCCAAAGTAGAGCTGGGGTCATCGTCAGAAGCAGATTCGGTGTCCAAGGGTAATGCCGGGTCTTCATTTCGAGAGGTATCGGAGTCCATTATCAAAGAAAATCGGGTTCACAAAAAAGAAGTCGAGAACGAACATTCACAGTAGGTACACAACGGTAAAGCGAATATTTTTTTTCAAGGACTCATTGTTGACAATGTCAGTGGAGTTGCCATGTACAAATAAAGAAAATAAAATCGATATTTTTTTAATCGTATGGGAAACTATTTGCTTGACTAAAACTAAGTATTATTGATTGTTTTTAGTATGTTTAAAGAGAAATAATTATGTATGGGTAGAATCACTTAATCTTAGTGTGTTCGTAAGAGAATATTTTATTTATGTATATTTTTAAGTCTGACTGCGGGTATCGATTTTGTATGTTTGAATAAATTATCTAATCGCATGTTCAGTAATATAGCAACACAGAAATCAATGGCTGAACTCCGTCGTTAAACTTCCTCAGCAAACATACTATTTATTTAATTTATTTTTATATTTACTTTCTGGCGACCAGACATCAAGGAATATTAATTTTAAATATAATTGTATTTTTCTGTAGATATACTTTTTACAGAACAACTTGTTCAAGCAAGGCCATAATAGAACAATTCTCTTTTCCGATGATCTCAGGGATCTAGAATGTGTGTCACAGAGGAAATGAAAGCGTTCCTTAAGATAAAAAGGAGTAAAAGGATTAAAGAGCACATTATAAAGCAGAGAAAGTAAGTGAAGATTTCGGCGAAACCTAATAGGAAGCCATTTGAGCTGAGCGCGGAAATCAGAAACGTGGTCATACTTGCGCACGCCAAATATAAACCTGATACAGAGATTTTGAAGTCGCTCTAGCTTGTCTAATTGGTCTTGGGTCAAGTCGAGATAGCTGGCATCAGAATAGTCCAGAATAGGGAGAAGAGAGTTTGTGCAATTGCAATTTAAGTAGAAATGGGAAGAAAATTACGAAGGCCTCTCAAGGAGCCTGCAGAAGCAAATACTTTACGACTAACTACCTGTAACTGTTTAGTCCAAGAAAGGGTGTCGTCAATGTGTATTCCCAGGTTCTTCACAGTGTGACTAAAAGGTATGAAGGTGTTATTGAAAGAAACCTGGGGAAGTGCCGTCCAATCGATCCTGGAGATAGTACGAGAGCTACCAACAACAATAACCCGAGTCTTAGCAGGATTGATTTTCAGCCCAAACTCAGCGTCCAGTCACCAATTCGAGCGAGGTCCAAATTAATAGCTTCAATGGCATCAGCTAACTCTACCAGTGGAGCTTGGGTGTAAATTTGAAGATCATCACCATACAAGTGGTAGAAAGAAGATAGTCGTTGAGTGATAGCATTTTTAAAATTTACGAAAAGTAAAGGAGATGAAACACCACCCAGCGGTACACCGGCAGAGGTATCACACCAAGAAGAAAGAGTCCTCAACGGAAATACGCTGCCGGCGACCAAACTGGTAGCTACGACACCAGTCAACTACCGATGGAGATATGTTAAAAGAGCATAGAATGCCGAGCAAAATGTCGAAGTCAACTGTATTAAACGCATTACTAAAGTCTAGTAATGCAAGTTCACCTTCCGTTCCGCCTTTCGAGCGTGAAGAAGTAACAAACACAAACTTTTGGATTATAATATTAGTGTGATTATTATTATTATATACTTTATTGTACACCTTAACTTAACACAGGACAATCATTTATAAAAATAAGTGTACAATAGGCGGTGTGCTTAGCGACCCGTATCTACTACAGACGGATGCAGGCTACGTGTGGTTAAAACGTCGACATTTCTGTGCAATCTTAGTTAAACATTTATGAATTATACACATGAACAGTCCGAAAACAATATTCTGAATGATGGTGCCAGCTATGAAATGAAGAGTTAGAAATAAATAAAAAATATCGATACGGGCCTACTTTCCGATTGTGTCCCATCCCTAATTGAGTAGCGTCGAAGTTACTAGAATTTATAGTATGTTGCTCCAGATAACGACCAAGTAGATTTAAACGTTGTGCTAATGAAAATAAGGTTGTTTATAGTTTGCATTGAAGTTATGAAATGTGGTATTGTCATTAACATCAAATATATTTAAAATTAACTAAGTTTAATACTTACCGATGATACGATACTACTCCACAAGATACATACTTTTTTCTGCTTTCGTCTTTGCAGGTCAAAACCGCACAATAATGCATAATTTCTAATATATTTCGTGTATTTTGGAGACAACCATTCGCGACTTGAATCTAACAGCGAATAAGCTAATGTTGCGCATCTTTGCCTAATGTCGACACGCGCGCGATATGTGAGCGGCACTTCCATTGTATTTTCTATTCCGTGATTGAAATGATACCAAAAACGACGTCGAGTTCCACAATAGAGGAAGCACGAAATTGTAAACAAAAGGTTTTCAAACTTATTAAGTAGACTTTAAGTTTCATTTTAGAATAAATATTGTTAAACTAATGACTTTTTATTTTCAAGCGACATTTTAAATTTATTGCTTTTTAAATTTCTCGGAAGAAGACTTAAATAAATATAATTTGCAATGGTAAGCAAACTTTATGTAGTAGAACTAAGTTTTATAATAAAGCGAAGCGAAGTTGTTAATATTTATCTTTTTTTCTATGAAATTTAGGTGTTTACGTGTGTGCAATCGTCCACTTTAGCGACTTATTTTTGTTCCTGATCCTTAATCTAGTAAAATTGTTGATCGAAGTGTTGAAATCCTTATTTTGTAGGGTAGGTTAGTGTTTAATTTATTAGGATGCGCGAAATATATAAAGAAATTATAATGCTGGGCTCCATAATCATCGATCAGCAGAGCTCAAACGAAACTTCTTAGAACTGTTGCGCCTAAATTGTCTCTGATATCGATACACCTATTTTCATACTATGTTGAGACTGGGACTGTGCCTGACGCTAAAAAGGAACCTAAGCAATGGGGCTGACCTGGCCGACTACAGACCATCTCAGGAAGGCACACTATCTATAACAATATTGAACGGGTGCACTTACACAAGCTCCTGGCATAGATACCTCAAAGCTATGTCCAGTGACCGATAATACAAATCCGCTAACATCGGTTACCTAGTTCTCCCGAGTCCATCGAGAAACACTAGCGCCTGCCATCTCCATAATATGGAAATATATATATTTCGCGAAGGCCAAAGTTTGCCCAGTAGTGGATTGGCCAGTAAGCCATCGGAATTCAAGCGTTGACGGACGCTTGAATTCCGATGGCTTACTCTTGATCTAATTTGACTGCAAAGCGGACCAAGTCGTCCCATAGACCTAGTAGATGTTACAGGTAATGCCAAAGAACTGTTGTGAACGGTGTGTTCTAACACGTAATTAGAACTGGGTTCTAAAGCGGTCTAGTGCAAATATTCGTTGCACTTCGGCTAAATGGGACACGTTGCTTCACCAAAAAAAAACTTGAGGTGTCAAGGGACACCCGGATGGAACGAAGTTCCTTTCGATTAATTAGTGAAGGAATTGTAAAAAAAAACATGTGTGCAATTCACACGTGGTAGAAGTGAAACCTTCAAAAATTTACGAAATTTCAAAGGTATACCATTGCCCTCTCTCTCTCTCTCTCTTTACCTCAACTCCCCACGAGACGCCCCTCAACACATGCCTCAACTCATCCCGCAACTCGACCCGCAACTCGACCCGCAATTTGACCCGCAACTCGACCCGCAACTCGACCCGCAACTCGACCCACAACTCGACCCGCAACTCCCCCCTCAACTCCCACCTCAACTCCCCTAAAGAAGTTTTCACTTCAAAAGTTCAAGACGAATTGAGAACCTCCTTTCTTTTGAAGTCGGTAAAAGTGTCGTTACAACTTTTCGTATGAATTTTTTCCGTCTAGCCCCCTTTCGTAACGCGTAATTCGCTTTTCGTATTAGTTTATGTTATATACAAAATTAGTAGGTATACGGTACAGACCCTCTGTACCGTATACCTAACGTGACCAGACGTCCCGTTTTGAACGGGACTGTCCCTTTTTATAACTACGAGTCCCGGTGTCCCCGCAATGATCTCTGGGACGGAAAATTGTCCCGTTTTCTGAGACCGCGTCATCGGACTCATCGGTCGATGCCAAGACAGCCGAGAATGGCCAAGACGTCGTCGCTCGTGCTTTGTTGACTATTTATTTGACAGATTTTTCGTTCGCCCACTTCTCGATATTTGTTTTGTTCTTGTTTAATGCTCGTGTACCTAGTAAATAACTAAAACTTTTTGTTTTGGAATATTCTTCTGACTTTTAATTATGGGATTTGTATTTATTTATTTTTTACGTACTTTATATTTGACATTAACATTCATATCTGTAGCGCGGCCATTGAGAGGCACGGAGAAGTACTTGATGTATCCCTCGATATCTCGGTCGGTTTAATTTTTTGGTAAAAAGTTTTTATTTCACTCTTTTTAGTTGGTCGATTTTTAATTTACCTAGTTAAAAGAGCCCAAATATCAACTACTTATAACCTTTTACAAAATATTCCTTTTCCCAATGCTAGGCCGTTAATTGTTGAGGAGTTCTCCTGGGACTTCACCATCAGCTCTACATCACCATATGCATTGTGACGAACATAAAGTGCTTAACATCCATATTCAAGTAATCGAATCGCAATCCACGAAATACTTATTATTGAGTACGTTCGGCGGCCATCTGTGGTCTTCATCATCAGTTCCACTTCCTCAAATGGTACTTTTTGAGAGCAACTGCACAAGTTACTATAATAAATACCCAAAACGTCATAGGTGTGCCTATAATATTTGAAGAGTTCCCTCGATTTCTCCAGGATCCCATCATCAGATCCTGACTTTTAAGAAAATGGGACCAATTTAAAAGTATACCCTTTCAATGAAAAAAAGAATTTTCCAAATCGGTTCAGCCGTCTTCGAGTAATCGATGATCATACATTAAAAAAAAAAATATATATATATATATATACGCGTCGAATTGATAACCTCCTCTTTTTGTCGTCGGTTGAAAATACAAACTGGACGCGCTTGAGTCTATCGAGAAGCGGGCCAAGAGACTCATTGGCAACGATGCACTGGTCGAGTCAAAGCTCCAGAGCCTTGAACATCGACGACGAGTTGCAAGTCTATTGGTTTTCTATCGGTTACATTTCGGGGAGTGTGCGATGGAATTACACAATCTAATTCCGCCAAGCCCGTTCCATCATCGGACTACAAGACAAACGGCGATGCACCATCGTTACATTGTGGACATCCCTTGTTAAAATAGTGTGGTTAAAATTGTTTATAAAATAAATTAAATGAACTATTAAGTTAAAATGCCGAAACGCAAGTGTTCGTTCAGGATTTGGATATGGCCGCGGCAGAAGACGTCTGAGATTATCACACGATACAAGAAAACCACAGCTTTCGGTCTAATGATTTTGCATCGAAATTAATTCAATCATGTTTTGATCGCGCATGCGAAAGACTTCTTGTGAAGATATATATATTTTTTTTTATTTACACGATTCGAGTTGAAGCTCTAAAGGAGTTTTGAGCCGAAACTGAAACGGAATATCAACAAATGCTCGGCTATAGCAAAGCCTCTTATGCCTGCCTTGGTAAGGATTTCAAAAATGTATCAGCCATTAAAAAACTACTTTTCGAGTATTGAAAAATATCCCCTGTTACTAAAAAACTTTTTTGAAGATTCCACATCCAAACTGTGGCTTTATTTTTTACACGCTCAGGCAGCAAGTTTTCATCAAGCTGTAAACTTGAAGATCAGACTACTACTACTCTTACCATAGAAATGGAGATACTTTATTGGGCTGATTTAAAAAAGTTGCCGCATGGGAAATTGTTCAAAAATTGTAGACATCTGAGAAAACCCAGTTACAAATTTCAGTTCTAACCGCGATTTTGATAATTAAGGTGAATATAAAAGAAAGGAGCTAAGAATTTCATTCTTACTTAAAATCATCACCAGCTATATTAAAGCCAATTTTTTCATCTGATAAATATAAATTTTATATAACTTAACTTTTCGGGTAAGTATATATATATTTTTAATTCGTAACTTTTAAGCTAACTGACTATACCTAAATAAAAAACTTAAATGAAGTGTTTTTTTTTTCATTGACAACCTGTTAATTGACCTTTATAAACCAGTATCCCGTTTTGAGACAAAAAATAAATGGTCACGTTACGTATACCTACTAATTTTGTGTATACTTACTTTAAAAGTTATTGCAATTATATAAGTATGGTATCAACTAAGTTTTGAAAGATAGTGCATTTTTAGGGTTCCGTAGCCGAATGGCGAAAACGAAACCCTTATAGTTTCGTCATGTCTGTCCGTCTGTCCGTCCGTATGTCACAGCCATTTTACTCCGAAACTCTTAGGACTATACATGTAAAACTTGGTAGGTAGATGTATTCTGTGAACCGCTTTCCGAATTTAAGAAAAAAATTAAATAAAAAATTAAAATTAAGGGGGCTCCCCATACATGGAACTAAAACTGAAATATTTTTTTTTCATGAAACCTATGCGTGCCTACTAAAACCTATTTATAGACAGGTCTTTAAAAATGACATTGAGGTTTTAGGCTATAATAATGGAGTGAAAATCTACAAAAAAGATATGTCTATATATCTTAATGTAATCTTTCAAGCAAGACTCGGTTTGAACGAGATCGAGTCAGCAGTTTTTGAGATACAGCATATTTCCTAAAACCGCAAATATAACTTTGTAATTCATAGAAACACTATGAAAAACAAAGTTATTGGGCGTAGTTGTAAAAAAATGTAAATAAGCTAGTTTTAAGAAATTTGTAAGATTTTTTTTTGTCACATTAATATACATATTATATTATATTATTATAGTTACTGCGGAACCCTTCATGGGCGAGTCTGACTCGCACTTGGCCATTTTTTTCATTACCTAACAAGTACATAAAATATTAAGTAGGTACTTACAGTTTTATTCTTTGGAATTTCCTCTTGTATGCTATTTTCAAATTACGCTTCTTGCGTCTTTTTTGTCACCCATTTTAATATAATAATAAGAACTAGTATTTGCGTGTTGCGCGAGGTGCAAGCACCTCGCGTGCTTGAGATAAAAAAAAAAAAGGGGGGAGATGGGGGGGGTTTAGTATTTGCGTGTTGCACGAGGTGCAAGCACCTCGCGTGCTTGTGAAAAAAAAAAAAAGGGGGGGGTGATGGGGGGAGATGGGGGTGGTTTAGTATTTGCGTGTTGCGCGAGGTGCAAGCACCTCGCGTGCTTGTGAGAAAAAAAATGGGCGGGGGGGTTGCACAATTATTTCGACTAAAGCATTGCCCCTCTAAATGAATCTGAAAACAAAAATGTTCCAAGTCTCTTAATTTCCGAGATCCGCCTAAAGGGGGTGAGAAGGGGGGCGGGGGGGGGGGGCGGGAAATTTGAAAAATGGTTTTTACTTTACCGAGCCTTCTCTACATGAATCCGTAAAAAAAAATACGGGTCTCGTAGTTTCCGAGATACGATAGGGAGGGGGGAAAAGGGGAGGTTTGGCACTTTTCCCGTAGGTTTGAGAGTTAGTTCTAGTATTTGCGTGCTGCGCGAGGTGGAAGCACCCCGCGTGCTTTCTTTAAAAGAAAAAGAAAAGGGGGGGAGATGGGGGGGGTCGCACAATTATTTCGACTAAAGCATTGCCCCTCTAAATAAATCTGAAAAAAAAATGTTCCGAAAAGTTTCCGAGATCCGCCTAAAGGGGGTGAGAAGGGGGGCAAGGGGGGCGACTTTGAAAAATGGTTTTTACTTTACAGAGCCTCCTCTATACGAATCCGTAAAAAGAAAAAAATACGGGTCTCGTGGTTTCCGAGATACGATAGGGAGGGGGGAGAAGGGGAGTGAAAAGGGGAGGGTTGGCACTTTTCCCGTAGGTTTGAGAGTTACTTGTTTACGAATCTGTCAAAATATACCCACCTCCCCATCCACCATCTGGGAGAACAATTATGTCAATGAGTGAGTGAGTGGTAATCTAGCTTTATAATTTACGACAAGTAGTAATTATTATTTACGTTATACCTAATTACACACTAAAATAACCTAATATTTACACACACTATACATAAAACAAAGAAAAATCTAATTGGTTGGGCTATCGACAATAATTTTGTTTGCGGAGAAAAGTGTCACAGGTCCGTCCAGCACTGCGTCTCATCCCGCACTGATTTACTGGGCGCCCGGAGGGGTGGATACGCGATTTGCGAGTAGCGATTACGTAAAAAAAATCCTTATAAATAATTAAGAAAGTTATTGGCAAAAATAAGCACATGGTCCCATCGGCATTACTTAATATAATATATTGGTGGCAATTAAAAGATCCTGTGATTGATAGTTTAGGAGAAAAATGGTAGTAAGTCACAAAAACAGAGGCCACTTTGCGTATTTATTTAAGATATTTCAAATATATTTTTATTTTTTCTGAAGCCAAGAGGACACGCTTTACATTGTGTAGATTAATATATATAATTTTGAAAAAAAATCTTGTAAGGGTTACGGAAAAAAAAGGTTCTAATGTATCCTAAATGAAGCCTGATTCACGAATATCCACACCTTAAAAAGTGTCGTTACAACTTTTCGTATGATTTTTTTCCGGCTAGCCCCCTTTCGTAACGCGCGATAAGGAACTTCGTTCCAAAAAATATTATCTTGTGTAGTATAGTCGCAACTGTAACAAGGTTGAGACAAATTTATTTTTGCCGATGTTAATAATTGGTGTTGGTGGATAAAAAACTGTTTTCTTGTGTCCCCTTTGTCAAACATTTAAGAACCTCCAAAATAGGATACACAATAATATAGAATAAATTAAAGATTCGAAGGGCTGGATCCGCCCCTGATCATCATTATGATCATCCACAGCCTGGCTTCACCCACTGCTGGGTTTTAGTCTTGTGCCTGCTCGGTCACTTTGGAGATCGCTCCGTACTAGTTCATTTCGGACAGTGAACTAGTTCACTCTATTAGTTCTAATAGCTCTATTCGTTCTTCGCTCTCGGCGGTCCTTAGCTCAGACTCGGACCGCCGAGAGCGAAGAACGAATAGAGCTATTAGAACTAATATGTGGTCACTCAGAGAACAGCGCGGACCACAGAACAAATGTAGGTACTATCAAATTCATCGTATTTATTTATCTCTGTATTACCACAGCGTAAACAGCTGACATAATATTAGTGTTGCGTCCCAAATGTATTTTTGAACGATCTTTGGTGTGGCAACATTCTATTGTCTTTTTGACGTTGACACTTGACATAACTTTTTCACTTGACAGATAGACTTTGGTTCCCTTGTTGGAAAATGTCCGTTCTTGGGACTTTGATTTAATTGTAATTGATAAAATATCGTTTGGAATCGCCGTTTGCAACCGATAATTGGGTCGCGATTAACTACTGTTTGAAGTTGTAATCCCGGATTGACGAAAACCCAGGGATATTTCTCGGAACATATCGCCGTATTGCCTCACCGCGTGGCACGCGCATTTGTTGGAAATAAGTTGGGCTGTGATGCTGATCAGGACCGCGCCATCTGGAGACTGGCGCCTTGTGAACGTTCTAGAACACGTGACTTACATCACACTTCAATTACTCACCTCATAATTACATACATACCACACTTGGGCGTGACCTAGGAAGGTCGAAGTTGGTGTACCCAGTGCAGAAGGTAAGTGGTTAGAACTGTTATTTATATATATGGTTTGTAGGCCGAAGAGCCTGTAGTTTGTTTATTGTTGTTGAAAGCAACGGTAGGGCTCCACGAACCGTGGACAAGTTTCGGACACCCCAGTTACCGTTGCACTGGCTTCTTGTAGTCCTGAACAATTAGGATTATGTATAATTTAAACAGAGATATTTATTACCATTGAAATGTGAATCTGAAACGGTACTCATTCATACAGACACAGAATGAATTCGTATGACGTTTCTGTCAACCAATCAGTGACTGTATTTCATTTCTCGTTCGCACATTACGATCGCACGGTTTAGAATATGTACGACAATAGCGGGCCATCCACTAACGTTCATTTCTTCTGACTTGTCCCGTTGTGCAAACTGTACAGAAAGCGACGGGTTAAAATAAAACCGTTGAAGCCACTAACTAAACCACAATCCTACGTTATTTCCCTTGACTTTATCACAACACGCCAGTCCGACAGGAAAAACAATCCTTCAATAACCATACACACGTTTAGGTACATTCCTGTCAGTTTGCATCTTGTCAGTCATACCGAGGGATTGCGTGTCTGTGGATGGTTATATTCCTATCATTTTATGAAAATTGTTGTCATTTAAAAGGAATGCTCGTCATTTTGAATTATCTTTATGGATTATTTTCATTTTGCAACAACATGTGTATTTTGTTTGTTTTTACACCGCCTTCCGAAATTAAAGTTATTTTTGGCTTTGTAGCGTTTTGATATGGAAGTCAATTTGATTTTTACAAAAAAAAATTTTTCGCCCTTTTTTGTGGGTCGGTTTGTAATTTATCTAGTTGTAAAAGCCAAAATGTCAACTAATTATCACCTTTTACAAAATAATTCTTTACCCGATGCAGAGCCGTTAATTTTTGAAGAGTTCTCCTGGTACTTCACCATCAGCTCTACATCACCATATGCATTGCGACGAGCATAAAGTGCTTAACATCCATATTCAAGTAATCGAATCGCAATCCACGAAATACTTCCCCAAATGGTGCTTTTCGCGAGCAGATGCACAAGGTACTATAAGAAATACCCAAAACGCTATAGGTGTGCCTATAATATTTGAAGATTTCCCTCGATTACTCCAGGATCCCATCATCAGATCCTGATTTCATAATGATGGGACCAACTAGAATGTATACCCTTTCAAACAAAAAAAGAATTTTCCAAATCGGTCCAGCCGTCTTCGAGTTATGAGGCGTTATTAATTTATACATTAAAAAAAAAAGCTCAAGACGAACTAAGAACCTCCTCCTTTCTTTGAAGTCGGTTAAAATTGAGAAATGTAGTGATATTAGACTTATAAAAGATCTGGCATGTGATGAACCTTCTATTTCTTGGTAATCCATTTTATCCTTCCGGGACGAAGACGAACACAAAATGATAACGAACGAGCGCTCCATCACGCCGGACAAATAAACGGGCACTAACTTGATGTCATAGCGCGTCGCGTCCTTCGCGACGGGAGAGATGGCGGGGTTTTAACACCGTCATTCTTTCTTGCTCTTGCAAATCCACTGGCGTTCATTCCGTAAGGATTATAGATTCCGGCAGGAATGAACGTTAGTGGATGGCCCGCTAATGTACGAGTACTAAGAGCTATTAGAACGATTACAAACCAGCGTTCGTAAGCGGTTCTTTTAGTACAGTGCAAAGATTCGGCTCCTATTCGTTCATCGTTCACGTACTACACAAGACTACTGGGTATATCTCCCTTCGCTTGTGCCAAGCTCCACGTTCATGTGCCAGTCTCATCCAGGGCATACCCATGATGAAAACAATGTCCACGTCCATATCGTTGACGGACGACTAACGCTCCTCTTACCAGATCTTGGACGCCACTCGGTCCGTTTTACTTCACCTGCCATCACTGCGCCTTCCTAGGTGTCCTGCCCAATCCCATTTGAGTTCCATAATGCGATTTCCGATATCGAAGACCTTCGTACGTCTTCGGATCTCGACATTTGGAACCTGATCAACTAGTCTGATGCCAAGCATGTCCACGTCTCAGCACCATACGTCATGACGGGCAGAACACACTGATTGTAAAGGCGGGTCTCTTCAAGCATTGTGGGATTTTGTCTAATTTTAGAATGTCGTCAAGTTTGCTGAATGCAGCCCACGCTAACTGTATATCTTATGAAAATAGCATCTTAAAAATTGGCAAAGTACGAGTCAGACTCGCCCATGAAAGGTTCTGCAGTAACTATAATAAGATAATATGTATGTGTTTACTTGAAAAATAAAATCCTTAAAAATTTCTTAAAATTACCTTATTAACATTTTTACAACTACGGCAATAACTTTGTTTTTCCTATGAAAAACAAAGTTATGAATTACAGTTATATTTGCGGTTTTAGAAAATATGCTGTATCTCAAAAACTGCTGACCCGATCTCGTTCAAACTAATTTTGGTTGAAAGTTTACATTAAGATCTACAGATACCTATTTTTTTTTTCACTCCATTATTATAGAAGTTAGAGGGGGGGCACACATTTTACCACTTTGGAAGCGTATATCTTTTAAACGATTAACTTCATGAAAAAGTGGTCTTAGAAACCTCAATGTCATTTTTAAAGACCTGTCTATAAATATCACATAGGTTTCATGAATAAAAATATTTTCAGTTTTAGTTCCATGTATGGGAAGCCCCCTTTACTTTAATTTTATTTTCTTAAAATCGGAAAGCGGCTCACAGAATACATCTACCTACCAAGTTTCACATGTATAGTCCTAATAGTTTCGGAATAAAATAGCTGTGACATACGGACGGACAGACGGACAGACAGACATGACGAAACTATAAGGGTTCCTTTTCTTGCCATTCTGCTACGGAACCCTAAAAAGATGATGCAGAAATACGTGGTCATATTTTTAGGTTGATGTTAATGAATATCTTCTATGCGAACAATTGTAAAAATACGATATTATTTTGCTGGAGTAGCTGCCATAAAATAAAAGTCACCAAATTGTCCAAACATCATTATAATGTAGGCTTACATATCCTAAATCGAACTTAAATTATTGCCAATCTTATATTACCTTATCTAAGCAAAATAATATTGGCAAAAACTTGGCCAATACTACAATACATAAAAATTATAATTCTTAAACTAATATTTCACACAAACATTATTCTTATATGCCTTCCACTGATAAAAATAAAAATCTAATCTGGAAATATACAACAATAATGTTTTGGTAAATACATTAGTAAGCCTTTCGCCATTTTGTTTGTCAGTATTTAATAAAGAAAATGATAGCAAGAGACAGAGCAGTTGGGATCGCAAGCCGATCTCCCGCAAACCTGAGCGCGGGCTTGCAGACGGCGAGCAGGGTTAAAGATGGGGTAAAGATGAATGATTATATGATTTTTTTTATGCGGGAATGTTCTAAGGAGATATCACGGCCTCGAAACGCAAGGTCAGCTGAATGAAAAATACCATGCCCCAGTACAGAACCCTTGGTGGACGAATCCGACTCGTAGTTGTCCGGTTTCTTATATCTACTTTGAATTTTATTAAAAAAGTATTATGTTTGTGCACCCTTTTCCATATGGACTATAACTTTGTCAAACATCGTAGTATTCCGATGCGTAATTTTCGTAAAAAGGGTTACAAAGTTTTTATAAGATTGACCACAGACTCAATTATAGTTTTTGAACTGGTTAGTTACTAACAATATTATTAGAACTTAAAACGTGATTTTTACCATGTATACTAACGATCACAGACGAACTCATCCGTGATCATGGCGGTTGCAACAGAGCCGAAATATCGGAAACTCGAAACAAGAAATATCCCGTTTTAAGTTTTAATCACATCTATAGTGCTGAGATCCAGGGATGAGTCGCAAGAAAATTCATCAATTCCTTGCTTATTAACAGTTGAGGTAACATTTATCATTTAAATCGATACAATGCCGATCGACTACACAACAGGCATAGCTGTTTGGCGTGGAAAAGCGTAAATAATAGCGCGTCGTCCAAGAGCCATCATTACGGCGATATTTAAGTCCAGAATACCTTAATCTATGATTTTATTTATGCATTGCAAGACCTGTCACATACTGTGTATCGCATTAATCTAATGTATTCTAAAGTAGCAATACATACTCTTACAACACAAAAGGTCAATTAATATAAAATTAATTAACATAAATGTCTGTTTATATTAACAATAAGAAACACTGACATGAAAATAAATGTATATTATATAACACAGTTGGATTCTCATTTCACCTATGAGCCGAGCTTCAAAAAATGTTAGTGCTCTTTTGTTTTCTCTAAGTGTTAATGAAAACAGGCATTAGTGTTCGTTTCATCAGTTACTTTATTTGTATACATACAATTTAATGTCAAGAAAATCAAAATTCAATGTTATGATAGAATAACATATGTAAGTGTAATATACTATTTCTTATACTAAGTAAAAAAATAATAAAGACCCCCAATGATTTATCAATATATCGAGAGTCGCAAACCTATATCTACAATGTCGAATAAAACTAATTTTAAAATGAATGATGTTTGCTTAATTAATATCTGAAGCACTGGAGGATGATAAAAAGTAAGAATTCCCAATGTCTTATCATTTTAGACTTATAACTTCATGTGTAGCATCATGTAAGGTTAACCTGAAAAAAAAAAAATATATATTTATGCTAAACCAAATATAGCGTCAATAGCCTAATGGCGAAGGTGTCGGACTTGTGATTGAGACACAAGCATAATATTATATTAAGCTTAGCTGTGGAGGGGGTTGACAAGATTGCTAGTACTTAATGTGAATTCTACCAACATGGCTAACATTGCATTATAATGAAATAATGATGTTTATTTTGCAAATAGGTTATAAATAACACTTTTACACATCAATGTGAACTAGATGAAGCTGTTTCCTAACTGATCACTCTCGAAGTCACTGATCGAAGAAACACCGAAAAAAACTCAATCTATTAATTTGAAGTCCATACAATTTGTAGTGATCAAATCATATAGATAAAACATGTATCACATAAAATGCATGTAATAGTATTCAGAGCAAATACGAGGATGCGTTTTTAAGTTCGCGGAATGGGAGGGTAGTGATGAAAATAGGTCATTATCGGGGTGGCCACGACTTCAGCCACTCAATATTAGTATAAATACCAGGTTTTGTCTTAATTTGATCATTAGTCTTTGAACTATCGTCAAGCAAACAACTCAATCGGGAAGAAAGTGTACATTATGGAAAAAATCGAGTATCGTGCCGTAATAAAGTTCCTGACCAAGCAAGGAGTCAGTTCAAAACATACTGGAAGAGATGGAATCCGTTGACGGGGACTCTTGCCCGGGTAAAACTATGGTTTACAGGTTAGTGGCACAGTCTCTTTAAACAAGGCAGGCCCTCACTTGAAGAGGACCCGCGGCCCGGACGGTCGCAATCGAGGCGACTACTCTGGAAATCATTAAAGTCGAAAAAATAATGTTGGAAGATGTCAGACTAACGAAGAAACGGCTTGCAGAAATGGTTGGAGAATTGGATACGACAATTTTTAAAATTCTACACGATCATCTTGGCATGACAAAGGTCAGTACAAGATGGGTGCCAAGAATGCTCACGCCGCCTCAAAAACAACGCCGCGTGGAGTGTTCTCGCACGTTTTTGGACCTCTGTAATGAAGATAAGGATGGACTATTGAGTCGAATTGTTACTGGAGACGAAACTTGGGTTCATCATTATGAGCCTGAGTCAAAACAGGACTCTATACAGGGGCACAAAAAAGGCACACCACCACCCAAGAAGTTTAGTGTCACAATCGGCTGAAAAAATCATGGCAACAGTGTTTTGGGATTCGGAAGGGATCCTGTAGACTGATTATAAAGATAAGGCGCTCCATTCTAACCATAGAATAAGCGATATTGTTAAATAGGTGTGTTTAAATTTTGGTGTACAATAAAGTATATTCTATCTATCTATCTATAAAGGCGTTTCTATAACCGGAGAATAATATTCCACAATATTCCACAACTTTTTCACACAACGCCATCTAGTCCCAAACTAAGCAGAGCTTGTGATATGGATACTAGACAACTGATGAACATACATATATATTTCTAAATACATACATATTATAGATAAATTACACCCAGACAAAGAACAAATGACCGTGCTCATCACACAAACATTTGTCCTAGGTGGGAATCGAACCCACGACCTTGCGCATAGCAGTCAGGACCACTGACCACTATACTAATACTACTAAATACTATACTACTATGCTTCTATCCTCGAGAGGTTGAAACAAAGCATTAAAGAAAAAAGGAGGGGAAAATTTACCAAAGGTTCTTCTTCACGACAACGCGCCTGTTCACAAGAGCCGTGTTGCGTTGGCTGCCCTGCATAAGGTGGGCTTCGATATTTTAGACCATCCACCCTACAGCCCAGACCTGGCTCCCAGTGATTATTACCTCTTTCCAAAAGTGAAAAAAGAACTTCATGGAAAGAAGTTCATCAACTGATGAAGAAATGAAGGACGCAGTTTCAGCTTATTTTTCGGACAAAGACAAAACATTTTTTTATGAAGGTATACATAAGCTAATTGAAAGATCAGAAAATGTATCAGGGTAGCAGGTGAATATATTGAAAAAGAAAAATAATTTAGTATTTTTATTTTCACTCCTTGCCTTCCATTCCGCGAACTTAAAAACGGCCCTTCGTAAGACATAACTAAAATATTGTGCATAAAAATTATACACACATGACATTACAATTATAATACACTAGCTTCTACCCGCGACTTAGTTCGCGTGGGAGGGTTTTCCCGCGTAAAATCCTGATCCCGTGGGAATTCTGGGATAAAGAGTAGCCCATGTGTTATTCCAGAATGTCAAATATTTACTTACCAAATTTCATTGAGATCCGTTCAGTAGTTTTTGCGTGAAAGAGTAACAAACATCCATCCATCCTCACAAACTTTCGCATTTATAGTATTAGTAGGAAGGAAGTAGGATTTTCAGAATTTCTATGACATTAGTGAATGTTAACGAAGACTAGCCAAGTATGTACAGCCTTGGCCAAAAGTATTGAGCACTCATGACATCTTTCAGTTTTATGAGGAGTATCAAATACACTGGACAGCAAATAAACCGAGCCACCCGCTACCTAGGCACTCTAATTCGATTTTCTCAAAAACTAAAAAACCTACAATTATCAAAGTTGTACCTACAGAAAGTGCGTTTCATGGTGTTTAAAATGAAAGGAAACTCATTGGGTTTAATCAATATTTCAGTGTTTATTAAGGATTTTACAAAGAAGAGTCGTTTTCCAGTCGTGACATTCGTTAGTAATGATAAAGAGAAAAAAAAATAAAGCCAAAAACAAAGATAAAATAAAAAAAAGTTTTTGATCAATATTCCGTATTCCCTCCCCTTGCTCGGATAACTGCTAGCATCCTTGTATTCATCGACCTTACGAGCCTGACGATAAAATCTTGAGGAATTGTATTCCACTCCTTTTCAATTGCGATTCGCAGCTCTGGAAGCCTTGTTGGAGCAGGTACCCGGGCTCGAACCCGACGTTTCAGCTCATCCCATAAGTGTTCTATCGGATTCAAGTCCGGGCTTCGAGCTGGCCAGTCCATCGTACGAATGCTGACGTCGCGTAGATACTGGGTCACCACATGAGCAACATGAGGCCATGCATTATCATGCATTAATTGCATATCCTGTCCGATATATCCTGCGTAAAGTACCACATGGTCTGCGAGGATTTCAGTAATGTAGCGATGAGAAGTCAGTCCACGTGTACGGCCCGTCGCGCGTCGGTTCGGTGGAAACTAACGCTGTATGTGCTGTTAACGAGATGCCGCCCCAGACCATTACAGATCCTCCTCCATAAGCAACAGTTTCCTCGATGCAACACTGAGAATAACGTTCTCCAGGGCGACGATATACTCTCTGACGTCGATCACTTCCATGTAGACTCACCCTGGTCTCATCAGTGAAGAGTACATTACTCCACTGCTCTAATGTCCAATCCCTATGCTCTCGAGCAAATTCAAGTCGTGCTCGACGATGTGCTACCGTTAATGCTGGGCCTGTTGCAGCTCTTTTTGGGGTCAGGTTCCGTTCAGCAAGTCTCCTTCTGACGGTATCTGAACTTATGACCACTTGGCGTTCGTCACGCAGACTTTGTTGGACTTGAACTGCGTTGAGGTGGCGATTTCGCAGAACAGTAAGGTGGATATAACGATCATCTGCTGCTGATGTAGCCCTAGGTCTGCCCGTACCTGGACGGCGATCGAATGCTCCAGTCTCTAGGTATCGTCGTGTAAACTCGTTGCACCGAAGATCTGCTGATTCGAAGCCTTCGAGCGACTTCACGTTGCGCAATGCCTGCTTGAAGTAATGCTACAGCTTGAGCTGCTTCCTGAGGTGTTGTATCCATTATTAATCGAAAAAAGTAGCAAAAACACACGCGTCTGAGCAAACGATGGGCAAAAACTAAAGAAATGATAAGAAATATCCGACTACCCTCATTGTAGAGAAAAAGAACGCTAATTTCAAACTCTGGTGAGTGTCTTAGACAAAAAGACCTGTAAACCTTTATTACAATCTTCAATAAGGTAGCTAGCCATCAATATATTGAATGGGGTAGAATTGCTTCTTGCTGATGACATCACTTTCAAATATTGTTCAACTGACTCAATAGTTTCCAAAGATTTTAGCAATACTTTCCGAAGTTTCTGTCACATTGGTTATAAGAGTGGCCTCTTACTGAAAATATATGTTCAATTGGCATGTTTAAGCTTTTGGCCAACCATGTGGAGAACATTACTGTTATATTTTTATTTTGGTCTCCACAAGCATCAGAGAAAAATACCATCTTCTTAATATTGGGCCTTTTTTTTGGGGGGGGGGGCTCATATTCACTCTGGCCAGCATCTGATCTAAAGTCACTTGAATCACTCGATTCAATCATTTTTACATGATTAAGTTTTTACACACTGCATATAGGTCGTAACGTGTTCGAATTTAAACGCACTTTTGTTATCTATGCAACAAGGGCGTAGCGTCACCTTCGAAATCAATGATTCTTACGCCATCTGGGAGCGGCTGATCGAAACGAGTTTTTGGGATGCTAAATTAGATGGTGTTGTGCATGTTTTGATGTAATAACATCAAAACGGGCTTTGGGTACCGATCGCCCTTGTTGCTCCCAATGCTTCAATTGAAAATTAATATTTTGAGGGTCCACCCTTTGTCTTAATTATGGCAGAAATTCTTTATGGTAAAGAGCCAACTAGATTTTTAGTCTTCAGCATTAATCGCGTTCCATTCTAGGCGCAGGTAACGTTTCAAATCTTCTCTGTTGTTAATTGTGTGGCGCCTAACTCTACGCTTTAATAAACCCCATAAATGTTCTATGGGGTTCAGATCTGGCGACTGGGCAGGCCAGTCAAGAAGCTCTGTGTTAATTTTCGGAAACCATGTCATAGTGCGGGCAGATTTGTGGCATGGCGCGTTATCCTGCTGGAATTTAACACCATCCATGTTCGTGTCGCCGAAAAGTTTCGTGAATGAAGGCAACGCAGTTTCTAGTACATTTATGTACTTAGTAGAATCCATGCGGCCCTCACACACGAACAATTCGCCAACTCCAGAATCGGTCATGCAACCCCAGACCATTATGCTGCCGCCGCCGTGTTTTACGGTTGGGATCACACACTCTGGCTTAAATTCTCCGCCCACCCGGCGACGCAAAAAGGTCAGACAAGTTGTACCAAAAATCTGCAATAAAGAGAAAAATATCGAGTTCTGGAAAAAAAAATACTTCATCTATGCGTTTGGTTTTTAAACCATTTTATATAATTTTATTAGGGCATTAAATTGACTTACTCACCTCAAAGTTTGATTCGTCTGACCACACAACATTTGACCACTCTTCAGTGGTGAAAGTTCGGTGTTTAAAGGCCCATTTATACCGAGCTTTTTTGTTGTTGTGGAAGAGCCATGGCTTCTTCCTAGCTTTACAGCCTTTCAGACCAGCTTCCTGAAGTCTTCTACGAGTAGTTCGAGCAGAAATTGATTTCTGAATTTGTTCTGACAACTCAGCAGCGAGCTCTGAAGACGTTTTTTTCCTATTTCTTAACGACTCTCTCAGTAACTGACGATCCTGACGGTCTGTGGTGATGCGTTTGCGCCCGGTTCTCGGTCTATTTTGATGTGATCCGGTAGCAGAGAATCGCTTAATAGCATATTGCACGGATCGGCGCGAACATTTCACAGTTTTGGAAATCTCTACTTGTGATTTCCCTTGCTCATGTAGAAGCTGTATCTGCACACGCTTTTCTAAAGAAAGTTCGTTTCGTTTTGGCATATTGCATCGATAACACTTAAAACTTTGAAATAAAATACTAAAGGCGCACTAGATCACTGGATGTGTTCACAACGAGCGATGGTAGCGAACTGATAAATATACACTAAAATTGTAAGACACATTTTATTGCACCCAGGGGTTTTATTGCTAACTGCGGCGTGGGTCATTGTTTTTAAATCTTTGTAGATGACCGACAAAAGAATACTGAAAACAGTAGATTTGGTTTTCTCCCATACATACCGTGAACGAGCGAAATTTGTAAGGTGCTCAATACTTTTGGCTGTAGATGTTCACAAATGTTTGCAGCAACTTTCTGTTTCTTAACTCATATTCAGATGAAGTGGCAGATCGACATTACCCGGAAAAGATCGGAAGCAAGACCAACACCTTTACGCGCTTTCTGAATCACATCGTGTCATACGACTCAATTCCAAATTCCGGTCTGCTACTGAGATTCCTAATAGATACTCACTCTGACCAACCCAGGAATCGAACCCAGCCGATCACGCTCAGCTGGCGCGGTTTGCGACCACTTGATATATACCAATGAAGCAATAACGCTTACATCTAATAGCATTAAAGTATCATAATTCTTAGCTGTTCAATGTTTACGACATATATTTTCGAGTGACTAGACAATAGTGAAATCTAATTTTGGCAAAGGAATGTTAAACATTTCGAATATTTAATCTGTTGTGTTGGGTCACAAAGATTTGGCTTAGGTCGGCAGTGATGTACTTACCACCAATACACTGAGCGACAAGACGTTTTCAACTTTTAAGTTAAATAGTCTACAGCTTTGCCTCATTCCTAGTCCTCAGCGCCCGCTTCATCGGGCGCAGGCGTATGCCACGTAAGCCTCTCCTCGTAAAACTGTATGACGACCTGCGGGCACCGCACGTTCGCCTGCTTCGCGGGCACCAGGTCCGCTTCGTCAGTCCCCTGCCATTTCATCAGGAACATCAGCTCACCACTACTGTCTGTAGCTCCTGTAATATTGAAAATATAATTCTTTACAATTTGTAATAAAAAAAAATAAAGAATAGCACATAAACCAGTAATAGTTGTGTCCATAATAGGTGTATCAACACGTAAGTCTGACCTAAAGTATGACACTCTGTACGCGCGATATAAATCTGTATACTGCTATTTTCCTAGCAGGGCATCACCAGTTTTATGGTTATTTGTTTTTTGAAGTGCAAACAATATGCATATTTCAGGGATTTTCCACTTTTTTGTGCACTCGGACTTCGGGTGTTCCACTTTTCCCCAGTGTCCACATGAAAAGATTATGCAAGGAAGTGCCGGCTAACATAGCCAGCCATGGTCTACACAGCAGTGAAAATTCTTCCAAAGATCACATGTGAGACTATGGTAATACAGGTTTAGTATATAAACATCTAATAGCCAATAGTCTGCTACTCGCAAGCTTGCTGCAGTATGAGTACTGTATTTGAAGCAGTGAACATACAAAACATAAATAAAATCCCAGCTAAAAATCTAAACTTCGTTTTATTCTATGATATATTGCTACCAACTGAAGACTCTTATTTAGTACTATAAATTCTAAATTTATTTAAACAAAATTTCTACAAAAAGTTTGAAATATATGAGTTTTAACTTGTTTTTTCCAAAATATGATACCTAGATGTTTAACTACAAACCTGCTTAGTGGATTAGTTTAAATTTTTGCTTGTTATCCATAACACTAGGAAACACCCTAAATAGAGCCCAAAATGATGGATTTTCAATTCTTGGCACAAAATTTGGCTAGTATAATGTAAAATATAAGCAGTGATTAAGTTGTGCAAACAATTAATCTCAAGCATACATAGCTTGAATACACTTCAAACATACTAACCAATAATTTTTTCAGGTTCCAGTCCACGATCAAAGCCTGACGCTTTTTTGTCATCACTTTTTGCTTTTTTGGCCCCTTTCAAGTCAGGGGTGGGCACAGCAGATTTGCGCTTCTTTGCATCTTTGTCAACTTTTACAGATTTACCCTCTGAAATGAAAACCAACATATTTTTTTTATACTTATTACTTCTTCATCTTCAGGCTATTGATTGATTTATTTCTGTACAACCACTTTGTAAGACACATTGTGTTATTATCCTAAGAAAATGTATTTTATGTAATTAATTCCAACAGTTGGTTTCTTTTGTGAGCTGGATTCATTTTTATTTAATTAATTAATTAAATTACTTTTGGTTTAATATTTTTTACATATTTTACACTTTCTGTCTATGTCTATGGTCATGATATACTGTTTTAGAATCCTTAGGATGAGTCCTTTATTTTGATACCCATATTACAATATTCAGAAAAGGTTTTTTTTATTAACTTTATACTGTAGTTTACGTCATTAATCAAGAACATTTGGGTAATTGGATTATTAAGACGTATCTACCGGTAACTTGATAAAAAAAATACTGTCAGTGGCTTGCACGAAAAATGAGATATTATTATAAAGAATATTACATGCATAGATACAAGATACGCGTGAAAAATAACCCTTGCCTTGCGCAGTCGGGTAATAATAAATTATCGTGATTTAAATTCATGTGATCTCTATTTTTGTTAGATTATTAAGTCCTATTGTTATTTAGAGTTAATGATGAAGAAAATTGTGGACAATAGGTGAGTTTAAATTTTGGTGTACTATAAAGTATATTCGATCTATCTAAATATGGAAATGTCGAAAGTTATTTTTTTTATTTTACATTTTGATAATGGATGTGTTATTGAGAAAATTAATAAAAACGATATAAAATATATTGGTATAATTTATATCGTACTAGTACTCACGCGGGGCTTCGCTCCCGTGGATACTATCACGGTAAAAACATAAGTCTCCTTTTTTGCAGTCGCGTAAAAAGTAGCCTATAACCTTCCTCAAGCTTCAAGCTACTTCCATACCAAATTGCATCCAAATCCACCCAGTACTTTCGAAGATTAGCGCGTTCAAGCAAACAAACAAACAAACTTTTCCGCTTTATAATATTAGTATAGATTAGTATAGATTTCCATGGCAAAACCTTTTTACCCGACTGCGCCAGAAGGAAGGTTATGTTTTTCGAGAGTATGTACTTATGTATGTATGTTTGTATAATTGTTTGGCACGCTCTGTGGTCTGAACGGCTCGACGGATTTTAGCTTGTATCGTTAGATTCGTATTGACTGTGAGAGTGACACTGGGTATATCAAAATAAAAAAAACCAAAATGGCGGATTTTTGGCGCCATATTATGCCTTCAAAACGGTTTTTTTTTTCTCAAAACCTATCGAGTGGGATATCAAAATAAAGGGTTTTAAAAGGTGATATTACAAAAATATATATAACTTATATGGTTAAAAGTAATTCAAAGTAACAAATCGTAAAAAACGTATAAAGAACTAAATTGACTGCGAACTCTAGATTGACTGGAAATAAAAAAAAAAATTAAAAAATTAAAAACCCGACTGCAACCTTATACTAAAACTAACTGCAAAGCTAATAAAAACAAGCCCATTTTAAATTAAATAAAAGTTGGAAGCAGGCGGGACCCATTTGAGTTTGAAACTATAATAATGGTATGGGCCCCGCCTGCTTCCAACTTCTATTTAATTTTTTAATTACTTTTTTTATTTACTTAATAATTACTATTAGGGTTTTGGCCAAATCGTACGATTTTATAAAAAAAAAAATTGGCAAAAATCAGGACAACTTTGATCCAGTATAATTCACCACCTAATTATGCTTGCAACATTTACACCTGGTTAAGATTATCCCACACCATGCTACTCTATTCTGTAGCAGAAGGCACCCAAGTAGTGACAAGAGCCTGATAGATGATATGTTTCAGCCATCATAAGATAGCTTGTTTTGAGATGATATTCAAGATTATTATTACAACTAAGACTTTTTTTTGATGGGAAAATCATCTAATGATTCCTCCCACTCTGGATGGAGTGAGAGGAAGGAGTCAGAAGGGAGTGTCTGGAAATGACTAAAAACCCACCCTGTACCTTCAACTACCCCTATATCCCAGGGGTGCTGGTATCTCATTAGAACATTCCGGCAACATCACAGTTAACGACTAGTATCATAATTATTTGACTCACCAGCTTCTTTTTTTTTCCTTGCCTCTTCGAATGCCGATATTAGATCTGGACAGTCTAGATTCTCTTCTGGTTCCCAAGTGTTGTCTTCATCACTGTATCCTTTCCATTTGAGGTAATACTCAACCTGGAACATTCATATTTATACATTTTAACTTTTAGGGTCCATCTCATCTACCTTTTACCTATGTTGATACGGCTGAGTACTAATGTTTTACATGGAGTGACTGCTTATCTGACATCCAAAACCCAGCTACGATACCCCTTGGCAAGTCTGGTATCCGATGTTCTGGCTTCTGACAACTTGTAACTATTAAAGATGTATAAATTACAGCTGAATAGTCTTGGGTAGTTCGTGAATGGAATAGGAACCGTATCTTCGTACTGTATTAGAAGAACCGTTTCGAACTCGTACATTCTAAACCGCGGGATCGTAATGTGTGAACGAGAAATGAAATACAGTAACTGATTGTTTGACATAGCCGACAAATGACGATGCTACCCAAACCCAACTGATTGAATTCGCACGAATGATGCGTGTTATTTAAATGGCATAATGTCTAATTTAGCTTATCATCCGAACACGGGAGACATGTCTAGTGACCGCAGACTGCTGAGAGCCAAGACCGAATAGAGCTAATGTAACTAATAGAATGAACTATTTCACCGTCCAAATTGAACTAGTACGGAGCAATCTCAAAACTGACCGAGCAGGCACAAGACTACAGCTAATGGCATAAAGTGCTTTTCTACGACATAGATGAAATTAAATATGTTAAGATGGTCACCCATACACAGACCTTAGCAAGTGTTGCTTAACATTGAAGTTAAACCAGTGTGGCTCTTATTATTAAGCCACAAGCTCAAAATATATACACTAGCCACACCCACTTGTGTTACTGGGCCTTTCGAACTATCAACACCAATTCTACAACTTTTTGAGAGGGTAATCATAAAATTCATTAGTTGTTGTTTCCTAATAATCTACCAAGTGTGCCGAGTTGCGTCTTTGTGGGTCATCGTTTTGGGTTGCGTTCCCTAAATTTAGTGAGTGTATAAGTGTTAAATATCTGAGCCTAAGCATTTCTATAAATGAACATTACTGACAACAAAATGGTATAATATATATTATATATATATACGCTATATATAATATATATATAGCGTGTTCATGTTTTATTTCACTAATGCAACTCTCGTTTTTCGGGAGCAACTAACTACTAAGGATAGACATAGAAGTTGTCCATATCGATGCTTTCCGCTACAAAGGGCGTAACTCCAAAACCCATAGTTTTGGCTATGAGCAAAAGAGTAAACAAAAAAAAAAACTTTCTCAAATATCTCGTTCATTTTTATACTTATAAAATTGAGTCCTAGGATGAAAGTTCTTAAATTTTGGCTGTCTTGCCTCATTTAATTACAGTTATGTACGATAGTTATTAACGAAGTTAGCATGGAGTTACACCTCTGGAAACGAAAAAAAAATGTATATACACCTCTTAATTAAATGACTTGATAACAAACGTCTGCGGTAAAAACCAGTTAGGCACATACAAGGGTAATTTACGTAGTTATAAAGACCATGTTTTTTCGCAAAATATGTAGATACACCCTGAAATTAATACTAAAGCAATGAATCTGTAGGCAATTTTATTAGTAAGGATGAATATAACTGAATTAATAAGGATGGGTTGTAGGTAATTTTAATATAAAAAGTAATAACTTGAGTAAAAATGAAATATACGGTTCTAAAAATATCTAAACATATTTATTGTTAATTGGTAATATCAATTGCAATCAAATTGGAAGTTACAGGTGCCGTGAGCAAGTTGGGTTCTGGATAACACAATTATTTTATTCACTAATTATTATTTTATTCAGAATCGGCTCGCGTTTGACCAGCATCTCACCTGATGGTAAGCAATGATGTGGTCGAAGATGGAGCACACTTGCCTAGAAGTAACCTATTCACTCTTGACTTAAAGACCCCCAGGTTATAGCGATCAGGAAACACAGACTCCAGCAAGGAATTCCACTCCTTAGCCGTACGCGCAATGAATGTATTCCCAAAACGTTTTGTAAGTAAGGGTGAGTAATAGGGTGGGTCACTCTTGTATGAAGAAAAAAAAAAGTTGACAAATCAAATTCTAATAGTAATATTATGTTGTAGTGTACCATTACAAATAGTTTTTGTAAAAAAAAAGTTAAGGGAACTTATATCTTCAGCCCGCGCATGCGCTTCAAACATTTACGTTTTATTAAAAAATCACGTCTTACTAAATATCATAGTTCTTTATTGGATATCGCTTAAATACTATTGTAACAAAACAAAAATTTAGTTACGGACACACATTAACCTCAAAAATAAAAAAAAATAATCAAATAAACACAAAAAGTTATCAAAAAAATTATTTATTTTTGTGCATAAATTCCTGCTTGCTATCAAATTTCGGCATAAGTTTTCTGGACGCAAGTTTTGCATGAATTATACCGTCCCTTGATTTTTTATCACATGCCTACATCGCAGCTTCTGTAACTATTTTAACAGATCGTTCAACCGTTTGAGTATGGCAAGGGAGCCTCATAAACAACAAAATTTCATCACCTTTTTTCTCTATTATCTGAATAAGATCTTCATTCGTGTGATTTCTTAGAATAGGTGGATCAAAGTTGACTTCTGGCCAGTTTATTAGATCAATGAAACATTTAGCATCAAATTTGAGTTTACGCCCTTCTAAAGTACGTGGTAGATTCCAGTTACAGGTAAACTACGCGCCCTTAGAATTCTTCTAGCTGCGAGTTCTCTTATATGCTTTTCTTCATCTGTTAACATCGCCAACAATAAATTTTCAGGGTGAGCAAAATATGCGTTCCGTTGAATAACAGGATCTATGACTGCTTTTAACGCACTTGGTAAGTATCGCGAACTTTCAATTAATTTCCAAAGATGCCGTGATCCGTCTTTACATGATGGGTGTGTCTTTATTTGGAACCAAACAGGGGCATGGGTGTGTCTTTATTTGGAACCAAACAGGGGCATATAGTTTCACAATGTATTGGGCCAAATTAATTAAATTACTTGATGGTGTTAGTGTAGAAAAGTAAAGACGCAAAATCCTGTTAGCTTTAGTCAACCGAAGGGCATGTGACATTTTTCCAGGCGATTTATTTGGCAAGTCATCTGAACATCTTCCGGTAATTGCTGCTGAGGTAATTTCATACAAATATTTTTGGCCTGTACTTAAGTCATCAGGTTTTAGCTATGGTAATTGGCCTGGTATTGGCTCAAATTCAACTACAGCTCGCGTTTCACACTTATCCAGCAACTTACCAATAGGACCATTTTATGAAGATGGACCAGAAGTTTTACCATCTATGTAATCAAACCTATTGCCTCAAAGGCAGTTCATTTAAATGAAGCATGCAAATTATCCATTGCAAAGGTCTCTGAAGACTTTTTTCCAATAGCCTTATGACACCACTAAATTTATCTGTATTTGTTACTGTTCCATCGCATCCAATAGCCAGGAGATCATCAGTAATAATATTTTTTGCAAAAAGTAGAGCGTTTATTGATATCTCAATGGTTTTAGCTATTCCTTGTGCTGGTGTCACATACCCTAAATAAATAGAATCCGGTTCCTTAATAACAGATACGTGTTCTTCAATATATCTACCTTTTTGTACCCTTTGACATGACACACATTTGACACATTTAGACATGATGGTTAAATTTAACTCCAAGTTCTAAAACAAAAATGATAGTTTTACGGAATATCACAAGAATTTAGTCACCTTTTTACAAGAACTTTTTGAATGTACTTACCTCAAAACTGATTTTTCGGAATAAACAACACAATTTAAATATCACAATCGACATATACAAAAAAAAATTTTTTTTGACCCACCCTAGTGAGTAAGCATCTGTTCCGGTTTAAAGTACCGTCTCACATTTGCTAGGATTCCCAACTTTTTTGCTGCTAGTTGAGCCTTAGCCTCGATAAATAAACCAAAATTGAGGGTAGAAGTTAGTGTTACCCCAAGAAGCTCAATACGATCGGTTATCGGCACGGTTACATCGCGAAAATTAGGAGCCGGTTGGAATTGGCTCCTTTTTGCGGAAAAGAAACGCCTGGGTCTTAGCTGCATTAAACTTGACCAAGTTGGCATCCCCCATTCGGAGACAGCCTTCAAGGACAAGTTCAAGCGCCCAACCATCCTCACGGAGAGACTGGATCTGTGACTCACCGTCACGCGCGCTGGATACATATCTCTCAGCAACTGTGCTGTCGTCTGCATACCCAAAGGTACCGGGCATAAGCAGATCATTAATGTGCAGCAAAAATGAAGTCCCGGCAGACGAGCAGCCATCAATAACCACTCGAATAGACGTCTCAGGAAGTCTTCAATCCAAATGCAAAGTTGAGTGGGTAAACCGAAAGAAGGAAGTTTAGCAATAAGGCTATCATGCCAGACCCTATCAAAGGCCTTGGAGATGTCAAGAGAAACAGCAAGTGCTTCCCCGTGCTTCTCAATGGCCTCACTCCAGATGTGAATGGCAAACACTAGAAGATCCCCAGTTGACCGGTTTTTGCGAAAGCCGTATTGTCGGTCACTGAGGATGTCGTTGGCTTCTAGGTATGCCAGGAGCTTGCTATTAAGTACGTAACTGAGATAGGCCTGTAGTTGGCCGGGTCAGCACGACTGCCATTTTTGGGCACAGGCTGCACGTTAGCCAGCTTCCATGCTTTCGGAGACAGTTCAGGCGCACAAGTTCTAAGAACAATTGCTGGTATCCCATCGGGGCCACTAGCTTTGTTCACGTCGAGATTACGCAGCACTCTAAGGACGTCCTTCTGATGTATGCAAATATCCTATATATGTAGGGCGTAACTCACATTTTGTTTTGTTGCTGTGTTTTACCCCGTTTTTTTTTTCAAGAAAATATGTTTATTTGTAGATACAGCAAGTTTGCTGTCGTGATGAAAAAGAAATGTGTCTTACGACTTGGTTTTTCGAAAAAGAGATGTTTAGCGTTAAGAAAATGTTGGGTAGTAAAAACCATTTTTTTCAACGTAGCGCAATTTTTAATATACAGATAGAAAGAGCGTGAAAAACTAAGTAAGACTGCATCAAAAAGTCAATTTGGCCAAAATTGTCTTTACGCCCTTTGTAGCGGAAAGCGTCGATATTTACCTTTCCATTTCGCATACGACGATCCAACACTTTCTCAACCGAGAATTCTTCCTCACCCTCAGGTTCGCCATCCTTCTTCCGTTCAGCCATGTTTAGATCTAAAGTAAGGATTACATAAACATTTGTTTTGATTAAAAGTTTTAATACAAATATCGTGACACGGAAGATTTAAAAAACCGCGGGAATCTACGAAAAAAAAAATAACAAACAATAAATGTCTTAGTTGACGTAAAATCTAAAACAGACATACAGAAATCCTATAACATTTGAAATCCCTTAAGATGACCTTGCTTGCAAAACGTGCATTTTGAGGGGGAAGACCAGACATGGCTAGCACAAAATGAAAATAACCTATGAACTATTGCGTATGCAAAACATGTCACTGGTTTTCTATTCATCAAAACAAACATATTGATAGACCTAAACCAAATTCATAATATGATAAGCTTAGCAATAGTCGGAATATACACAAATCAATTTATTCTGCATCGTGTCCCGCCATTTTGACTCACGAGAAACCAAATTCTTGAGTCGTCGTATGTTTTGAAACGTTCTTTATTATTTCAGACTTACATGAAATTACATTAACAGTATTCACACGTAATACGCAAAAGTAAAAACTTAGATGTTTTTTGACAATACACACCTTTGTTAAATATGGAAAAATCGTAACCAAATCTAGAAAAACCAGAAACCGGCGTTACTTCAAGTTGGCGTCATCGGCGCACAGATATAATAATAAATGGTTAATTTAGAGATGAGCGTTGAATCAATAAACTGCTTTTTTCAACAACTTTTCATTCGTCACGACTTAACTGTTATTCACAAAAATGAAAAAGCAGGTTGAAAATATTAGCTGTTAATTTTCGTCAACGCGCTCAACGTCTTTACACATTATTCGTTTCCGAAACAGGTTGAAAATGTTAGCTGTTAATTTTCGTCAACGCGCTCAACGTCTTTACACATTATTCATTTTCGAAACAGGTTGAAAATGCTAGCTGTTAATTTTCGTCAACGTGCTCAACGTCTTTACACATTATTCATTTTCGAAAACAGGTTGAAAATGTTAACTGTTAATTTTCGTCAACGTGCTCAACATCATTGCACATTATTAATTTCCGAAAACTGTTAATAAATTAACAGTTTTTTCAACCTGTTGACCATGGAAGATTAACAGTTCAATTACATTAACCAAAAATCCGTCAATGACACTGATGGTGATGATGATGACCAGTGATCGGAGTAGGTAGATTGATTTTTGGTACTTGTATCATAAATGCACACAGAAAGAAGAACATGGATAAGCCATTTTCCCGGAAAGTAATTCCGGTATTTCCGGATTCAATTAAACATTTTTAATGTTGGTAGTGATATTATTCCTACTCAATTCAAAATTTAAAGGAAGGTATAAAAACTAAATTAATTCATTATTTATCTGTTGAATAATAAAAACAATCTAATTCCGATCGAAGCTTTAATTTTCATTTTTTTATTTTTAGCCTTTTATGGCTAGAACTTTTATAGATAGACATAAATTGTTGCACTTAAATTTAAATATTTTTATAGTGGTCATGGTAATTTGCATTAAGGGTAGAATAAATGACGGGGCCCCATAGAGGGCCAATGCCTGCTGGGGTCGTGAGACTGTTCTAAGGATGCACCACGACTCTGAAACGTAAAGGGCATACGAAGGAACAGGTTGATTTTAGTCAGATTTTAGGACCAAAAAAAAAGGGGTAGAATAAAGAAAAAAGATAAAAATCAACATTGTTTATCGTTAAATATGTACATTTTACATTTATTCACATTTTTAATCTTCATCGATTACAATGTCAGCATCCTGGTAATCCTGATCTTTACAATTAAAATATATAACTATGAGTTTCTCTATATTTTCAATTTTCAACCTATTTCTTTTAACATCTAAAATCCATTTATAAATGGAAAAAGACCGTTCTACATCTGACGATGTCAAAGGAGCAAATTTTAAAAAAGGTATTAAATTATGTGCTTCATTTTTTTCAATGGCCTCACTATATTCTCTAAGTGTGTCTGGTTGCGCTGATATACGATTCTTTTCGTTTATATTTTTAATTATTGGCAACACGCATAATCGCTAATTGGTTAGACATTCCCCTTCCGCATATTATCCTTTCTCCCTTGCACTAGACCTTCGTCTATTCGAGAGTGAGGGAGAGAGACTATACCGCTCTAGAAAAATCGATCGCGTCTGGATCTTCCGATGGACGATCGGACCTTCAATGGCTGTCGAGTCGCGTTAGAGCACACACGCATCGAATCGCATTCGAACGGTCGCGTCGTTTTGTGCGACCAATTCGTAGCAGAAGAACGGTTATACTGTGGTGGTGAACTGTGATCAGAGTGCTGGCAGTCCTGAATATCCTGGATTATCAAGGTTAGTGCTGCCTTTCCTATACGACGCTGGACTCTTATCTTTTGTTCCAACCAGCGCCGGTTCCCGTCAATTGTGTAACCGAAAACTTCTAAGTCGCATACGTTGCATTACCGCCCATCCATTTAATGGTCCTTCCCGAGTCGGATAATAATCAGCACAGCCATTCCCTAGAATTCGCTAGGTATATCGTAGTTTCGTATTCGTATTTCGTAGTCAACCCCGCATAGATACTTATTTGCCAACGCGTGGCAAGTAAGTACATCGTAATTCATTACGTCGTTTTCGTGTCTTCCTAGCTAATAATCGATTAGTAAGGAATTTCGCAACCCCGCTTAGTAGTTAATTATCGTTACTTGTAAAGTAAATACCAATCGGTCGAGTCAAGGTTACTCGAGACCGCGTCGCGCACCCGGCCGTTATTTCGCAAAACGGTGGGTAGTTACTAAATATTTCTTATAATAATTAGTTTGATTCATAGCTCATAAATATGGCACCGACCGATATTACTCTTAAAAGATTGATAGCAAAGAGAGATCGTATCTTTGCTCGCATGCAGAGTATTGCAGATAAAATAAAACACATTCATTCGGATGAAAGCGTTAAGGAATCATTTTTGTGCGACATCTCGTTAGTACAATCACTACGTGTGGATTTTGAAAGTGCTTTGGATGAAATTGTTATTCATGAGCTAAAATTAAACCCTGAATATGTTGTAGATTATCAATCGCTTTCTGCGTTCGAAGACCTTTTAGGGCGCATTTTACGGGCTGAGAAGAACCTGACGGCTCACTCTCATAGTGAGGTCCAAAGGTCACCTCGATTGCCGCCAATTGAAATACCCGAATTCAACGGAGATATTAAGAATTGGCCATTATTCGTCGCTAGTTATCGTAATGTCGTGCATAATAATGTTTCTCTAACAGACTGTGAGAAATTATATTATTTATTAGGTAAATTAACACATAAAGCTCGTACAATTTTCGCTGGTATTACCCCGTCTGCGGATAATTACCCACTCATTTTCGATTTGCTTTGTAAAAAATATGAAGATAGTCGACAATCGGCAACTTCATACTTAACTCAAATATTTGAATTTAAATCTATTACATCAGGTACCCCTAGTAGTTTAGAATCATTTATTGATAAGTTCGCTTCGTCGGTAGTTGCTTTAAAACATACAAAAGTCAGTGACCTGGCTGATTTTATATTATTGCATGTCGCGCTTAAAAAACTGGACCCAGACACCGTTCGTACGTTCGAATCCAATTATCAATTAAAGTCGAATGGATCCGAAATCCCATTGTTTTCCGATTTAGTTAATTTCGTTAGTGATCATATAAAGGTTTTAGAACGAACTTCGATACCTGTTGCTCGAGTCAATACTAATAAAAGGCCTTTAGATCGTAAATCAACTAACGCATATGTGTCCAGTTCTCAACCAGTCGCTTGTAGTTTGTGTAAGGAAAACCATGACTACATTTATAAGTGTACGGTTTTTAAGAGTTATAACCCCGATCAACGTTTTAAATTCGTTAAGTCAAACAACTTGTGTATAAATTGCTTAAGTAGTGGTCATCGCGTGTCTGCGTGTGAGTCGACGTCTACATGTAAAAAATGTAGGTACAAACATCATACATTGCTATGTTTTGGAAATAGGCCTGCGTCAAATATGTCGCCGTCACGCTCAGTCGAAGAGCCGAGCGCGGGTTCGATTCCCGCGAATTCGGATGTAGCATTATGCTCAAGTGCAGTCGGCCCTTATAAAGGCTCTAGAACTGTGTTGTTGGGTACCGCACGTATCGTTATTCTAGATTCTCGTGGTCACGAACATTGCGTTCGTGCATTGTTGGACAGCGCGTCTCAGAGTAGCTTTATTACTCGCGATTGCTGTCAACGTTTAGGATTAAACATAAATAATAGACCTACTTGTTCCACTGTTAGGGGTATAGGAGGTTCGAGTAAACCCATTCAAGGTTCCGTACAATTTAAAATTCATTCTCGTTTCGATCATAATATAACTTATGATATTGAGTCGTTGGTAATAGATAGGATTACCGAACGTCTGCCAACCGCGACAGTCGACACTTCGCGACTGTCTAACTTCGAAGACTTACCGTTGGCAGACGATACATATTATTCATCAGGCCCGATTCACGTATTGATCGGCGCTTCGATTTTTCCGCACCTGCTTTTGTCGAACAGAGTTCAAGGATCGACTTCGAATTTATCGCCGCTCGCATTAGAAACGGTCCTTGGCTATGTGATCGTAGGTGACGCACCAGCATGTACTGACGGTAATTCGACCGTATCGCATTGCTGTATCGCGGACACATTAGACTCTGCTGTCCGGAAATTCTGGGAATTAGAGGAAGTGAGTGTTCCCCCGGTATTCAGCCCGGACGACCAATTGTGTGAGGAATTTTACACCCGCACTACCACTCGGGATAGTGAGGGACGTTACGTAGTAGCTTTGCCTTTCAAGGCTGATGTCGAATCCCTTGGCAATTCGCGCCAAGCAAGTGAACGGCGGTTTTACTGCTTGGAAAGGAAGATGCAAGCTTCTCCACAATTAAGGGTCGCGTATGACAGTGTCATCCGGGAATATTTAGAAAAGGGCTACATTTCATCTACGAATCCTGATTCGGCGGGAAGTTCGTATTTTATTCCGCATCATGGTGTGATCCGAGATGATAAGGTCACAACCAAACTTCGTGTCGTTCTCGATGGTAGTTGTAAAACTACTACCCGCATCTCGCTTAATGATCTCTTGTATGGTGGACAGAACCTACAAGGGAACTTGTTCAATATTATTATTGGTTTTCGTTTGTTTTCGATAGCGCTTTCCGCAGACATTCGTCAGATGTTTCTCAGCATTGGAGTCCGAGAATCTGATCGGCGTTTCCAACGCATTTTGTATCGCTTTTCCCCGCAAGAACCTTTACAGGTTTATGAATTTAATCGTGTCGTTTTTGGGCTTAAGTCTAGCCCCTTTCATGCACTTCGAACTATTAAGCAGTTGGCTGAGGATGAGGGTGACTCCTACCCTCAGGCCAAAGATATTGTCGCTGCGGGGTTGTATATGGACGACTACGTCCATTCCGTTCGCACGGAAGACGAGGGCATTTCCACCGCTTCGGAGATGATAGGTCTCATGAAGGCTGGTCAATTTGAGCTAGTTAAGTGGACCAGTAATTCCCAAGTCGTATTAGATTCGATCCCACCCTCGCACCGCCTGCCAGTTGTCAAGGAATTCGATGAGTCCGACCAACATAAAGTACTGGGCTTGTGTTGGTCACCTACGTCGGACAACTTCGGCATGAAAATTAATACTCCCGCTCAGATTTGTACTAAGCGTACAATATTGTCGTGTGTCGCTAAAATATGGGACGTCATGGGATTTGTCGCACCTGTTGTCCTGTACGCTAAACTTCTAATCAAGCAGCTTTGGCTGTCTGATTGTGACTGGGATGATACTCCACCTGAAGATATAGTCAGGCTGTGGATTCGCTTCAAAGAAGAGCTTCCCTTGCTCTGTAATATAAGGATCCCACGTCACGTTGGTATCGTCGGCGATAGTGTGGTTACTATATTGGCTTTCGCGGACGCCAGTGAGAAAGCATACGGGGGGGTTATTTACTTCCACGTTCAAAATAGTGATGGCAATATCGTTAGGTTGTTGACCGCTAAGTCGAAGGTCTCCCCTAAAAAGGTCGTTTCTCTTGCTCGTCTGGAGCTGTGCGCTATTCTTGTGCTAGCTCAACTCATAAAAAATGTCGTAGTCGCTTGTCAAAACCGCATTATATTTCGCAACATATTCGCATTTTCGGATTCAACAGTCGCTCTCTGTTGGGTACATTCGTCGCCCCATCGGTGGAACACCTTCGTGGCCAACAGAGTCTCGAAAATACAGGACGACTTATCGCCACAAAACCTGTATCACGTGTCCGGTACGGACAATCCCGCAGATTGTCTGTCACGTGGGCTCACACCTTCCCAAATCATTGATCATCCGCTTTGGTTCAGTGGTCCTCCGTGGGCCAGCTTAGACGTTTCGAAGTGGCCTGTCGTCCCCTTCAATCCCTCTTCGGTATGCGAAGTGCCCGAAGAGAAGAAACATTCGTTGCTCTCCGCTACACCAACCGAAAGATCTACTATTCTTTCTTTGGTCGATCGTATCTCGTCTTGGAGTAAATTACTTCGAGTAGTAATTTACATTTGTCGTTTCGCTAAACTGTTGCCTATTGGTTACCGCATGGCGGCAGCGGATTACAACTTCGCTGAATTGCTCATACTTCGCGAGCTTCAACGCTTTTATTTCTCCACTGAGTTGGTTAAACTCAGGAAAGGCAAACATTGTAGTCCTGCTTTTCGACACTTAAAACCGTTTCTCGAAGACGGACTCATTAGAGTCGGAGGCCGTTTAAGAAACTCGGATTTAAGTTATGATGGGAAACATCCCATTCTGCTTCCAAGCAAGGACCTCGTTTTGAATTTGTTAGTCGATTATCATCATAAATTGAACTGTCACGCAGGTCCCGACCTGCTAATGTCGCTCTTGCGTCAGAAGTATTGGATCCTTTCTGCGCGCAATTTAATTAGGAATAGGATCCATAAGTGCCTTCCCTGCTTTCGGCTGCGCCCTAAGCAGAGCTTTCCTGAGATGGCCGATCATCGCTCTTGTCGTATCGTTCAAACCGCTAAGCCATTCGTCCACACGGGCACGGACTACGCCGGTCCGTTTAAGGTTACGATGTCTCGCGGTCGAGGTGTTCGCTCCACCAAGGCCTACGTGTGTCTGTTCGTCTGCATGACTACACGCGCGGTGCACATAGAGCTCGCTGGGGATCTTAGCACAGCTAGTTTTATGGGCGCCTTTAAACGGTTCCTGTCAAGGCGTGGCCCGGTTAGTAGAATTTATTCCGATAACGGGACTAATTACATAGGCGCTAAACGGAAACTCTCGGAACTTCACGCATTTCTTTGTTCGAAGTACCATAATTCGGAATATGGTCATACATTAGCTATAAATCGAATAGATTGGTCACTCAATGTCCCGACGGCTAGTCACTTTGGCGGCAATTGGGAAGCTAATATTAAAAGTTTAAAGTCACACCTATATCGGGTCATAGGCGATACTATTCTGTCGTTTGAAGAATTAAGTACCGTTCTTATTCAAATAGAATCGGTAATGAACACTAGACCTCTTTGTAGGACACTCTCTAGTGATCCTTCAGAGCCGCTCGCATTGACTCCAGCGCACTTTTTGAATCTCACGCCTCTGAAATACTTGCCTGCCGAGGAAATAGACGAGAGAACTCTTACTGCTAGACACGAGCTACTAGATAAGTTAGTACAGTCGTTTTGGAAGCGCTGGAGAACTGGATATCTCCATACTTTGCAATCTCGCCGCAAATGGAACACGCCGGTCGATCCGGTCTCTGTCGGCACGGTCGTGATTCTTATATCCGACAACTCGCCCCCACTACACTGGCCTTTGGGTGTCGTGGAGGAAATTTTCCCTGACTCAACCGGAGTCACTCGTATCGTTCGGGTTAAGACAACCACTGGATCCTACTTGCGTCCCGTGGTGCGTCTTTGCCCATTGCCTAACCAGTAGTTTATTTAATTCGTCTTTAAGGTTAGGTTAATATTAGTTATTAGGTATTTAGTTTCGTAGTTATAGGATAGTAATTATCGAATAGATTCGTTTTCTTGTGGTTTGCCTCACTCTTGAAGGCATCCCTTCAAGCCCGGGGGAATGGTTGCGCTGATATACGATTCTTTTCGTTTATATTTTTAATTATTGGCAACACGCATAATCGCTAATTGGTTAGACATTCCCCTTCCGCATATTATCCTTTCTCCCTTGCACTAGACCTTCGTCTATTCGAGAGTGAGGGAGAGAGACTATACCGCTCTAGAAAAATCGATCGCGTCTGGATCTTCCGATGGACGATCGGACCTTCAATGGCTGTCGAGTCGCGTTAGAGCACACACGCATCGAATCGCATTCGAACGGTCGCGTCGTTTTGTGCGACCAATTCGTAGCAGAAGAACGGTTATACTGTGGTGGTGAACTGTGATCAGAGTGCTGGCAGTCCTGAATATCCTGGATTATCAAGGTTAGTGCTGCCTTTCCTATACGACGCTGGACTCTTATCTTTTGTTCCAACCAGCGCCGGTTCCCGTCAATTGTGTAACCGAAAACTTCTAAGTCGCATACGTTGCATTACCGCCCATCCAGTGTCTAAATCTGGGTTTCGTTCCATAACACATTCTATTTTATTTTTGCACTGATTTATAGCATCTCTGACGTTGTCAAATGCTAAACGTGAATCTGTCAACGATAAATTATGCTTTTGCAATTCTTTTAAAGACAAATGAATTATAAAATAAGTGTCTTTAATGTAATTTAAATCTTCTTTTAAATTTTCTTTTTCTATAATATTTTTTGCCTCTCGAATAGATACCGCATCAGAGCTGCTTAAACAAGATAATACTTCTTTTATTTTTTCAAAGTTTTGAGCGTAGTAACCACTCAAGCGTCCGGGCGACTACGATCGCCCAAAATTTTTTGGCGTTAAGCGTTAGGGCGACTATAGCAGCCCAGATGACTCATCCACTTTAAACGTGTTTTTATCTGTTACAACGTTCAAAAGAGTCACGAGTGTTCTACTAGATGGTTCTTTATTAAATAAGGCGTCTTGGTCGCTAAAACAGCACGCCAGGCGACACTAAGATTAAAAAAAAAATGTTACAGGAATGGGTAGAATGGGTAGTTTGCTTTGATTTATTTTGTTACACTGTTTGTTCTAAGTAATAATGATATATCGGTATCAAAAAAAAAGCTTAATTAATCTAGTTTATTAATAAATAAATAACATTGAGATATGTTACGAAATGTTTCGTAAAAACTTAATTTAACTTTAAAATTATTTCGCCCATATTGTAAAGTTCAACTTTTTTTTGTACATTTTACGATAAGAGTTATAATTTAGTTTTCACATATTTTGATTCCTTATAATGTCAGCTCTATACAGTTATTTTTTAATTTGCTATAACAGTAGTAGTTTTTTAGAAAATAGGCTTTAAATCGGTGATGGCATGCGGCGCTCGACCGTTGAATACGTCCGTACGCGCGCGGACGTACAAAGCGGTGGCAGCTGTCAAACTCGGACGTTTGAGTGGATAAAATGCTGCCTCTAACCAAGTGCCCCATCTTGTAACAACTGGTTGGGGAGGTAGCGGCAAATCTGGATATTTTTCTTTTAAAATTTTGACTCTACTTGGGGCTTTCAAAAATACCTTTTTAACATTTGCTATTAAAATGTTAACATCGTGATATTCTAACCTAATTTGCTCAGATACGCGATGAAGAGAGTGTGCCAAACATGTTACGTGCTTCATTTCAGGTAAGTATTGTTTTAAATTTCGTCCTGCAGACAGCATATATGCAACGCTATCAGTGCAGAGGACAAGAATGTTACCTACCTTCGATTCAAAAGAATCTTCCCAAAAGTTTTCCAAACATTCTATCACAAATTGCGTGATTGTTTGTCCATTAACTACAGTTAGCATTTTACATGCTACCAAATAAGGTCTAGTCAAATTGCTAGGATGTAATGGTTTTATTAAAAAATGGACTATATAGCGACCTAAAATGTCTGTCGTTTCATCTAATGATATCCATAGTTTCTCATTTTTATAATTTTGCCGAATCGAATTGATTTTATTCTTAAAAAACTTGTCCAAGTAAACTTTCCGTAACTGTGATTCATCTGGCAGAGTACGATTAGTACACGTACAACAACAGGTACTACACATATATTTTTTAAAGAAATCTTGTAGTATTTTTCATCTGAGACCACGGAATATTGCACAAAATGAGAAATTTTATAAGATCGAAATAAAATTCCTCTTCGGGCCGCTCAAACTTTCCCTGGTGTACTGCTCCTTCGATATGTCTTTTAACGTTTCCTTTATTTATGGTTTTCAAATGGCTTTCACATTTTGAACAGTATATTGTACCACTAGCGTGATCGTAAAGTAGTTCGGGATGACCGGATATCCATTTTTCTACAGTTTCAGCCTTGACGTTTGCCATATCTGAACTCTGTTGTAGAGATGGAACCTCGTATATATCACCTAAAACAAAGACATGAAAAAAATACATTTTATTTAGTTTATTTAGCTTACTCCGTTTGTTTTATTTTTCGTGGATCAAATTTAGTCATTGAAATTTCACCCTCTTCCTGTCAACCGATTGATCTAAAATTTGGTATTCGCCTTTGATTCTGGTGACAATACAATTATGTATATTCAATATTATTGTCAATCCAAAATGGCTGCCGCTACAAGATGGCGGACAACTTAGTTTTTTTTTCAATCCCATCAATATGGGTATCAAATGAAAGGGCTTGTTACGTAGAATATTTTGTAGAGAAGTAGATAAGGCCTATAGTAATTTATTTTACCAATACATTGCAAGAGGACACAGCACACAGGGCATTCAAATTATATACGGATTCCAGTAAAATGTCGGTTAATAGTGGAGTTAGCTGAATTGCGACTACATTACTAGAATATCATAATTTTGTTTCGCACTAAGCTCACAGGTATTAAGACTCATGGTATGTTCAGCAGGTTAAGCGAACAAACACAATACTAACAATATTCTTATAGTACATCCAAACATGCTTTATACTCCTTGTAACTAGTAAAATATTACTTACCAAAGCTTGGTTTAAATATGTAGATCCAATTCAATAGTGAAAAATCTGAGTCCGTATATTCGAGCCAAATCGTGGTTTAGAGCAGATTCCAGAAGTCAGTATGTACACAAGCCAGGGTCAAGTAACGTTTTCACAACACAGTAAAAAACAAAGATGCGCACTCTACGAACCGAAGTAAACGAGTGAGCTACCTGGCATGTCGTCGGCGGGCGTACGCATTGTTCTGATAACCGGTTATTGTACCACCCATGATCCTTTGTTCTGATTGGTCGTTGGGTTTTGTCAAATCGTGAATGTGTGCCGTTAAAAAAAATATGAAGAATAATAAAGAATAATATTGCTCATTTTATTACAATTCCTACCTTTTTTTTGAGGATGGCAAATCATCAATGACTCCTTCCACTCTGGCAGAATAAAATTCCTACATAAGTTCCGGTTTTTTTTTTAATAATCCACCAATTCCGGAGGAATGTCCATATTAATATATACGTTTCGGATCAATGACCCCATTTCAATCTACCTACTCCGATCACTGGTGATGACACATGCCTAGCATACATAAACTAAATTTTAATATTTTTTTTGGTTTACTTAATTATTGTCATATCTCTCTTAGATAAAACTTACTTAGAAAAAACTTATCCTCTACTTTTGAAGTACAATTTGTCCAATCCAGATTGGTCCAAGTTTGCATCATCACTGGAGCAGAAAATAGATATACTTCCTTATTTAACTTCAAGCTTACCTCATCCCTCTGATCACCGGTAGAGAAACTGCTGAACTTTTTTTTTGATAAAATAGCTCCACCTTACGTTCCGCTCCTGTCCGAGTGTCATAGTTTACCGCGCCTTATAGAATCTGATGACCCTTTTGACGCGCCATTTACCTTAGAAGAACTAACTGTTGTGCTTAATCATATCCAGGACTCAGCTCCTGGTATTGACGGGGTACCATATTCTTTTATTGCCCGTGCGGGAAAAAAAGCGAAAAGTTATTATCTAGATTTAGTAAATTACTGCTATAACCATGGTTGGGTTCCAGATCAATGGAAACTGCAAATTATTATCCCTCTGCTGAAACCAGGCAAGCATGTGGATGACCCTAACGGCCTTAGACCTATCGCCCTGTCTTCAGTCTTAGCCAAATTACTGGAGCACCTAATCAAAAACCATCTAGAATGGATAGTAGAATCTAGAGATTTGCTGCCGAACTATCAGTTTGGTTTCAGAAAGGGGCTCAGCACAATGGACAGTGTTGGAGTCTTAGTCACAGATATCCGTTTGGCATTCTCCAAAAACGAGTCAGTTGTCGCCGCCTTCCTAGACATTTCCTCCGCATACGATAACGTTCTTCTTCCCGTTCTCAGGCAGAGACTGCATCAGCTGAGTATTCCGGCTAAGATGATCGAATGCATATGTGGACTACTTTGGTCTCGCTCTTTGGTTTTGAGGGTTCAGGGTGAGGACTTTGATGGGAGGGTGACTTGGAGAGGACTCCCGCAGGGCTTCGTCTTAAGCCCCCTTCTTTATATCCTTTACACAGCTGATATTGGCTCCTGCCTAAATACTGACTGTTGTATTTTACAGTACTCTGATGACTTAGCCCTGTATGTGTCACACTCCTCTATCGTAGACGCTGCGTCATCTCTGTTCCTCTCACTGGACTCTCTTAATCATTGGCTTTCAAAACGCGGCCTCACGTTATCTGCACCAAAAAGCTCGGCAATTGTCTTTTCCCGCAAGAGGACAATCCCACAAATAACAGTGACCATTTCGGGGAAAAACATCCCTTTCTCAAGTAAGGTCAAATTTCTGGGCGTTTTCCTTGACTTGAAATTAACTGTCAAGCACCACATTAACCACCTAATCAGCAAATGTGAACGTGGCATCTCAATTTTAAAAGTACTTGCGGGCGTCTGGTGGGGTGCTCACCCGTACACCATGAAATTAGTTTATAATGCCCTAGTTCGCAGTATTTTGGACTATGGCACGTTCCACTTAACACCATGCAACAAAGGTGCTTTGGCTAGACTTGACAGGGTACAGTCTAAGTGTCTTCGGATCATCTCTGGATGTATGAAGCCTTCGCCTATCGGCACGTTGCAGGTCGAATGCGCCGAAACTCCCCTGGCCTTAAGGCGACAGTACCTAGCCTCCCGTTTTCTATCTAGGGTAATTTGTAGGTCTTCCCATCCACTTATTACTAAACTGCATGAGCTAAATTCCATAAGCAAAACCTCAAATTATTGGAAAAATAAAGAAACCCCTTTAATCCTTAAACACTTTCGTCTAACTCAAGGTTTAGAATGCCCAATCATACAGCTTCCCAAATGACCCCTCTTTCATTTAGATTACGAAGTCTTATGCTTCATTCCAAAAATCCATTTCAACATAGGTATACCCAAAAATTCCCCTTCAGCTAATTCAATCTTCAATGCGTCCGTGGCCTAGCGATGGGACGGTTTTCAGAGATTTTTTACAAGCGCCTCAAAATCTACTGACACTAGTCACACTGGATCTTGCAGTATTATTCGAAAACTCCAGGATCATACTTCAATACAAATGTCCCAAGGAAGCCTCTGTGTTCACAGACGAGTGTGTGGCTTTATTGGAAGTATGTCTTTTTATCGAGTCCCACCGCATTGACAAAGCCGTTATATTTACAGACTCACTAAGCTGTCTCCAAACCCTAGTCCAAAACCCTTTCAAAGGTAAATTGCACAGTTCGTTTATTTTAAAAATTAAAAATCGGTTGTCTGTAAAGTCGGTTTACTGACGATAGTTGAACGTGACAACGTCATAAGAAAATACTGATGGAATGGTTGCATTTTTCAAAAGAAAATTTTAATTTGGAAGAATCCCTACACAGTGACGTCATCTCTTAGCGTTTTATGATAGCCTAGTACTTGACTCGTTGAGTCATACATAAATGTCAAAGAATCCCTACACAGTGACGTTATCTCTTACCGTTTTATGATAGCCTAGTACTTGACTCGTTGAGTCATACATAAATGTCAACTTGTAGATCCAATTTGATTTGCTTTGGAACGCCTCAGAGCGATGGAACGCCTCAGAGCGAGGTAACGCCGCATGAGTCATGTATTTTAGTGCGTGCAGCCAGCTTCATCGAATTATAAGACGTTGTCACGTCAAAAATCTCTTTTCTCGTGCAGTTGTAGTCAAAAGGATGTTCAGTTAGTTTGGATACCTAGCCATTGTGGCATTAAGGGCAACGAGTGCGTCGATGCCTTGGCTAAAGGTGCATGATCGTCTGCTACAGCCGATCTCTGTCACAATGTCCATCAGGGTTATGATTTACTGAGCCTCCCGAAAGAAAACCTTTACAGTACTTGGCAACAGCAGTGGAATACGACTGGGAAGAAGAAAGGCAAATTCTTTTATGCAGTGCAACCATATGTCAAGCCGAAACCTTGGTTCTACACGTACAAAAAGGTGTCGAAATCCATCATCTCCGTCCTCAGTAGAATCCGCTTGGGTTTTTGTTGCACTCCTGTGTTCCTGGAAAAAATCCGTGTTCGGGACTCATCTCTATGCGAATGCGGCCTGGAAGAAGGCACACTGGACCACATATTTTTTAAATGCCCAAATATCGTCCCATCTTCACATTTGTATAGTCGTCTCCCGAAATTTAAGATCCCTCTTCCAATTAACCTCTCTTCCCTTCTAACATTTCCTTCGCCAGAACTGCTTGTGGCGCTGATGAGTTTCATCCGCCACAACAATATAAAACTGTGAGCCCGAGTACCAAACATTGTCTGTGTGGTTGTGGCATAAAAATTTATCTGATCGTTTAACAACTATAATATTTATGTATTTTTATTCTTTGTTTGTTTCAGTCCTGTACTAACCTAACAAGTTCATCTGTACCATTTGAAGAAACAGAGACTACCGTTCCTGTTCTGAGTTTACCATTTTACTTTTCTTAATCCATTCTGTCTCTAATCATCAGTGATCGGAGTAGGTAGATTGATTTTACGTACTTGCATCATGAATAGTCATAGAAATCATAACATGGATAAGCCTTTTTTCCGGGATTTCATTTTGGTACTTACGGGATTGAATCAAATATTGTGAATGTAAAGATTTTTAAACTACTACATTGAAATTTATAGAATGCGATAGATAAACGTTTAAAATTGTTTTATTCTTATTTATCAAGTAATAAAGTGAATCTTACTTTTGTGCGTCCATTCGAAACTTACATATGACTAATGTAGTAGTTATTTCTTGCAAGTTTATTATCTGCTGCTTGTAATTATTATATTCTTGAATAAATAAATAAAAATAACTTTTTTTACTCCTTAATATTTTTTCGCATTCAGTGCAATAACTTTTTATGAATATGAAAACAGGTAAAAATAAAATAAAAAGCAGTTTATATCAAAATCAACATATTTATTGATAAAAATATGTCTAATCATCATTTTCATTAAAAAGACAGCAAAAGGGTTAAACATTTCTTAATCATATTGTTATATTCTACATCCTACATTACAATATTTGAAATTCCTAAAAAATCTTAATTATTACAAAATCCCGGAACCCCGGAGTCATATCCATATTAATATATACGTGCCAGTTCATTGACCCCAAATCAATCTACCTACTCCGATCACTGCTAATCATACACACTTGCTTTTCCAATTTACTTTAGACATTGGCAGAATAGTCGACATCGGCTCCACTTGCCATTAACAAAAAATAGAATAGAATATTTTCATTGGTTCTGTTTAAAATAATGCCGAAAACATTCAAAAGTATGACGAGAACGCTTCTCTTTACAATGATTAACAAATATAAAGACGTAAAAAGTGATTTGAATCATAAATCTACAGAGAAAATACGACTACTAGATTCAATCGTGTCACTTATAGGTTATTTTCTGAAATTTCCATTGAAACATCTTGATACATTTCGCAGTATTTAAAGGTTTTATTTAGCTTGCCCTGTTTGTTTGTTTGATTTCACGGTGTATCTACTTTTCAGGTAGTATTAACAACGAGGATGAGGAAACAAAAATTAAAATTGTAAAAACAGTAAAGAAATTGAAGAATCTTGAAAATAATGAATTGTCGTCTTGTGAAACACATTATTTAGAAAAGATATCTTCAATGACAGGTATCTATTCTACATTAATTTAGAAATTATAGACTTAACAGTCACGTTTAAAGGTTTTATACATGGTATAATGACTAACATGCTTTCCTTGCATTTTATTCATTATAGTTTTTGAATTGTATGATTGAGTGCACTAACCAAAGATTTTACAGGTTAGTTTTATAATATTGTTACATATTTTTTTTTCTTCAGATGTAAGTTTGAAAACTCTAAGAAGAATTAAAACTGAAGGGTCTAAAAATCAAGGACAGTGGAATACTCCAGGGAAAAAACGTCCACATGCAGAAACAGTTTCCAATTTGGATAATTTTGACATTTCGGCTATAAGAAACAAAATAAACTCATTTTATGCAGTGAAAAAACAAGTTCCAACACTTAGAAGCCTGCACAATGAGCTGAAAGAAGCAACTGGATTCATGGGATGTCATTAAACTCTTAGAAAAATTTTACACAAGAACGGCTTTTACTTCCAAAACAATAAAAACGAACAGACTTTACTTACAGAAAAATATGAAATTGTGGCATGGACAAATAGATTTTTGAGAGCAGTACATCAAAAGAGACTAGAAGGTAAACAAATTGTATATATTGATGAGACGTACGTACATCAGAACTATCTAAATATATATATAAAAGTTAAAAAATCACGGCAAGGACCTTCAACAAGTTGTGTCACTACTAAAATATCGTCAGGAAAAATTGTGCATGCAGGATCGGAAAAAGGGTTTATGCCTTGTGGATTATTGTTATTTACAACAAAATTCAAATCGGCTGACTACCATGATGATATGAATGCTACCAACTTCAAGAAATGGTTTGAAGAAATGTTGAGACCTAATCTAACTAAACCTAGTGTACTTGTGATGAACAATGCAAGTTATCATGTAAAACAAGTAAATAAACCCCCTACTATGTCTGATACTAAAGCTAATCTCCAAAAATGGCTGCAGCAGCGAAGAAAGCAACGAAGCTAATTCAATTTTATCAGGTGTAGAATTCTTGGAATCCGATTTTGACTATGATTTCTAGCCCCTATGTTTGTGTTATGAAATAAACTTTTAGTAATAACTTTTTGTTTAATTCTAACTTTTCGATATAATGTCTTGCCAGGAAGTCGAGCTGTGAACTACAATGCACGCAGAAGTTAAAAACTGTCATATATGTATACTAATATTGTAGAAAGGAAAGATTTGATATGAATATTTGATTGAGTGGTATATATATGGCAAGTCCCATGTAACAGGGGGCGCACCTATTGCCATCAACCGGGAACAAATCCAGACTCTGTGACTGTTACTGAGAAATTCCTGATGGAAAAACCCAATTCCACTTTGTCCGACCCGGGAATCAAACCCAGGACCTCTTGCTCAGCAGTCGAGCTTGCGACCACTAGACCAACGAAGCAGTGTAAACATCACTTATTAGTCTTGAATAATAAAAATATCAAGTCCGTTTAAGCAGCGTATAGCCAGTGTTGGCAGCTCTTGATTTTTTAAATGCCGCCTTTTTCTTGGACAGCTTTTGTTGGCCAGACTCTAGAAAAATGACTTTAAGTATGCTATAATAAGTATGACTGCTCCGTGCAAACATATCATTTTCAGAGACGGGCATTTAAACGAAAAACATATAATATAACAGGTTATTTAGAATAAGCAAATAAGCAGACTTGTTGAATTGTTTATTTAACGTTATCGGCTTATTCTGTTTTTTGTTAAAATTAAAACTTAACCGCGTTTTGATTATTTTATTCCATAGTTTTTATTTTCATTCATTCCATAACGTAAGTAAGAACGTGTTCAAACGAATTACGCAACAACTGATAGATGGCGCCTGATTCAATTTTAATTGACAGCCATGTGGCGAATTGAGCTCTGACTAAAGCCCGATTTACACTTCAACAAGTACAGTAGCAAGTTAAGAACTCAGACAGTTAAGTAATAAGTAGTAAGTTGTAAGTAGCGTCCAAACGTAGGCGAGTGAGTAGTCATAAGTTGCCCGAGAAGAAGAAAAGAAAATAACACGTGTACGCGGCCGCAACCTACAAATTTATGGACTGTACTAGGGATGTGAAATAATAATCAATTATGGAAATAATCGAATAAAAATCGATTTTTATAAAAAGGAAAATCGATTAATATAACAAAATCGATTATTTTCTTAAGAAAAGTCGATTATTTATTAATCGATTTTTCATGCTTAATATATAATCGATTAATTAAAAATCTATTTTTTATGTACAATGTTACATCCCTAGTAGGGATGTGAAATAATAATTGATTATGGAAATAATCAATTAAAAATCGATTTTTATGAAAAGAAAAATCGATTAATATAACAAAATCGATTATTTTCTTAAGAAAAATCGATTAATTATTAATCGATTTTTCATGCAAAATATATAATCGATTAATTAAAAATCGATTTTTTATGTACAATGTCACATCCCTAGACTGTACTAAACTCGCCCGTCTACATGCCAGCCAGTTAAGTTGGAGGCACGGCACGTAAACTTAGAACAAAAAATTTCAACCGTATACTCTATGGTTGGAAGAATCGAACATGACAGGTTTCCACGCCCCCTTCTGTCTTTCTTCACCCTTCTTACGCCAGGTGCCAAAACCATAGACAATTGACAAATGTTTTATTTAATTGACATTTGACTTTAATTTTTACGCCGGCCGCCATTACAGTTTTTGACTTTTTGGACATGGATTTTGGAAGACTGTCTGCGTTGATTAATTTCCGTACTGTCTTATCCTCTCAGTGATTAAGCTGTAATATTTTGCATTGATACTGCAAGATGTACAACAAGTGTTGTATCGAACATTGTGGTACTAAACGAAAGGACGTTTTAGTGCATTCATTTCCAGTTTGTGAGTTAAGACTCAAAAAGTGGCTTCTGTGCCATAATAGTGACTATTTGCGCAGCTTAAGCCCGCAAGAACTTCGAAAACTATGTGTGTGCCATAAACACTGAAAAAAGGTTCATCAGTGAGAAGTATCGGCTCAAACTTGGTGGTTATCCATAATTGTTTTCGGCCTATGAAATTACTTCTGGAATACCCAAAAAAGTTCACGAAGGTTCGTACGTAACCTACGTAAATATCTGCTAATCTTGTAAAACCAAAAGTTTTCGTAACCAGCTTGCTTTTTATATTGCCTTCAAACAGGCTGGCCAACTTTATTAAGTATGAGGTACTATTTGCAAATTTAATTAGGCTGACTGCAACCTGCAAAACTAATGCGTTTAAAGCTAAAGTAAAATCTTGGTCAGTGGGTCGTCTTAGGGGCGGCTTTGTTCAAAGGCATACTATTCTACAAACAATTACTTAAACAATAAGAATAGTTGGTCGCTGTAACTCAAGACAATGTTTATGTTCTTTCTCCAGAATTACCTTACCTACTGACAGGTTATATGAGGTCAAATAATTGTTTATTTTATTTGACTATATATGTAAATTTATTTAATTTGACTTACTCTACTCATTACCATGTTCTTTTAATGAGTTGTATGTGGAAAGCTAGCGACCTCAATAATTTTGTCATATTTGCGCCAGTTTAATATAATAAAATCAAGCAATTTTTGTTTTGATATATACCAGTCATTAATCTCATCATCTTGAATTTTAATATTTCTGATAATTATATTTTTCTATAACTTGAACTTTAACTTATTTCAATTTACTTACCATATTATACCAAGTTTAATAAAAGTGTAATTTGTTTCAGCTAAATATGCTGAGGAAGAAGTGTTAGCTCCACCCTTGAAAATACTGCTGAAACAGTTTAATTTTTTAACGATCTGTTCAACTCAGTCAATGCTGCAAGCTTAAACAGTAAAACAACAAGAGGGAAACCTTTACGCGTAGCCTGTACATCAGGGTCACCACACCAACGATTTTGGCATGAAGCCATACAAAAATTAAAAGAAATATGTTTTGTGGATGTTAAAGGCAGGGAGACAACTGTGCCTTCATTAAAAAATTGGTTTGTAAGTCCTCAAAATTATTTAAAGCTGTGGCTATTTTTCCAAAAGAAAAATGTGAAAATAATGCGCCCGCCCTATTTTTTGGACTAGAGCGGGCATATAATTTTAGAAATAATAACCTGAATTGATTCTTACTAATAACCAGATTTATAAAATTTCACTCGGATACTTTTATTGTGAAAATGATTCAGCAGACCAGCTCGTTAAACTGAAACAGCTATTTATATCTTCCGAAAATGTGATGTTCAGTATCCGGGTGAAATTAATGTGGGACCCCATATGTCAGGAGCAGTGCCACAATCTGCTGCTTAGGAATGCCTCTATGTACATGCAAGAGCGTATACAGCAGGGTGGGTCACAAGATTTTTTTTTTCAAAAATAATATGTGTTGATTGCGTTGCCGATTTGACAATGGGCAAAGTTAGTGCTATACACAATTAGGTGCAAAAATAATAATAATATGAAACTATGAAGAAAATGAAATTTACCTACCCTTCTGAAAATGCAGTGAGAGTGTTCGGAGTAGTCACAGAGGAAGCAAATGAGTACTTAGAACATTCTCCAGCATAAAAACAACATTTCGAAAATAATAAAAAGCCAAATTATGTGTCTAAGTACTTATTTGACTTCATGTCTTGTGATACACAAAAAAGATATTGAAAAGGCCTTCCTTGACCATGGGTTAAAGTTAGTAATTTTTAATTGGTGTTGTTTAATAAATAAAATAATGAAAGGCACATATGTACCTATCCCGATTAACTGAAAAATCTCTTCCCAGAACGCAACATAAGGCTTATAAATTTATATATAATAAATATAAATATAAAATGAAATGACGAAATAAAAACTTGAATAAGTATTTGTTGTGTTTCATTTACATATTTCTCAGTAGTTCCCTGTAATTATTTTTACCGCCGAGTTCTTTCATAGGAGCTCATTGGAATTTTGCTGCAAACAGCAAAAAGAATATTAAGGTCTGAATACAGTGCAATTGGGTAATTGAGGCTTTATGTGTCTGCCTTTGCTCAAAACTCAACACCTAAATTAAAAAAAAAAGAACTGTCATGTTCGATTCTTCCAACTTTTGACAATCTATAACGACCATTTTCTTTCTATGGGAGTGGGTCGTCTGATCTATGTAGTCTGTGGTTGGAGGGGTGCGGGAGACGCGAGAGAGGGGCCTACTTCGCGTTCGCACTGGACTCGCCGAAAAATAGGATTGCGATCTATTTAACTCAACTTAATCAACAACTTACTACTTAACTCGCTTTTGCCGTTCAAACTACAATAACAACTTAACTCGCCGATGACGCAAGTTAACTCGCTACTGTACTTGTTGAAGTGTAAATCGGGCTTTAAGGAAAAAAAGAGGACATGGCATAAACATTATATACGAACAGTAGTTATAGGAATATGATGCATTTCGACGGCATAGTTACTGATATATCGGCATCTCTTTTTAACTTGTGAGAGTAATCATATGTAAAAATGGACAACATTAGTTTTATCATTGCCAAAAATATCAACATAACTTTGGTAATGTCACAAAATACCTAACTGCGGCCGGCCGCCATGTTTTGTCACAGCCAACAACAAGTACATCAGTTGTCATCGCGACTTGCTTGTTTCAGTGTTTTTAAGAAAATTTGGTGATAATAGGCGAAAATTGTGCTTGTTTATAGTGTAAGAACTTGCATAATACTGCATTTATCATGGGTAGGTGCAGTGTGTTAGGCTGCCGCATGAAAAGCAACAAAAACATCCCAATAAAACGTTGCACAGGTAAGTAACCGAATTCATTCAAAATATCTTGTTTTTTTCTATTATGTTGAAAGATTTTGCTATTTTTGGGAAAGTTTATAAAGATACACTTGCTTTTCTGTAATTATTTACTGTTTTACTGTTGATATTATGTGATTTTTAAGCAAATCATTTGTTAGTAAACAGAGAGTTAGAGTTACGGTTCGGAATTTTCAATTTATCGATAAAACATATCGACTGGTGAATATTATTTAACTCGATTTCTTTTTATGATTTTAGATTGCCAACATGTAAAGAAAGAAAAGAACAGTGGCTGTATATACTTGGGATTGAAAATTTGAATACTACAACCAAGCATATCTTTATTTGTTCCCTGCATTTTGAAGATAAATGTTTTAACCGAACTTTAAATATAACAAGACTGCGCGATGATGCTTTGCCTTCAAGTGAATTATTGGTAAGTTTTGAAAATAGACAAGTTTATTGTGTTTACCTACTTACTGACAAGTAACCAATCCAAACCAGTTGATGGAGAGGGAGGAGGGACGAGAAGCATGTCAGTAACAACAGTTTTATATTGCTGAAATACTGGTATAAAGATTCAGGTTTAAATACACATCAGTCAGAATAAATAGATAACTTTTTTTTCTGAAAATTATAAAACATCCTTAAAATTCTCGTACAGACTGAATCAAAACCTAATATAAGTTATATGATTTTAATTATCCACCTCCTCACACAGATTAAGACACATATACCTGCACTATTTTTACTCTGATATAGTCATAGCAAAAGGAGATGGATAATGATTAATTTTTGAAAATGATACATACATATATCAGGTTATAAAATGTTGTGTCTATGTTAAAATGCAAGCTAAACAAATGTGAGCGTGAGTTAGTGATTAAATTCGCAATGTAAATATTATTAAACATTTATGGTTATTCTTTGTATAGTTACCAGCACAATTTGACGAGTGTGAGGAACAACGATCTGTTCCTCGCAGGGTGTTGGAAGAGAAACCTGTTTGCAGCACTTCTAACAATGCAGATGTAAGTGTAATATTTCATAATAATTATGTTCCTTATGGTAATTACCATGCTATCTTGACTTTTAAATACAAACTCACTCAATATAAAAAATTGTTGTTATTTCTTTACAGTTACCAGCCCAATTTAATGAATGTGAGGCACAACATTTTTTTTCTCACAAAGCACTGGAAGAGGAGCCTGTCTGCAGCACTTTTAGCTATGCAGATGTAAGTGTTCTATTCTATAATATGTTACTGTATGTACTGTGGGCAGCGTAACTGGTAATTTCCGGCAATTAATTTACGGCAAAAACTTTAACGAAGTTGCAGAAAACTAGAAGATAATGCGTTTTTTTTTTTTGTTTCAGGATAAAGCGCTTGAAATTATTCAAAAATTAAAATCAAAATGTGAATATCGGAAGAAAAAAGTTAAAACATTAAATGAAAAAGTGAGAAGACAGAGTAAGAAAATCCAGACTATAATCTACATCTGTGCCAAATTTCATAAAAATCCGTTCAGCCGTGATTGAGTAACAAACATCCATCCATACAAACAAACTTTCGCACTTATAATAATATTAATAAGTAAGGATTGTGTGGTTTGTATTTTTTTTTTGTTTTTTGTTTGTTCAACATGCTCATGTTTTATTAATGTGTATATTTGTATAAAATTTGCGCAACGTGCTCTTATTTGATTATTGTGTATACATATTTGTATTTTAGAACTTAAGTATGACTGGGATAAACGGCTTTTATAGTTTTCAATAAATCTGTGTAAAATGATAATTTTTGTTTTATTATGAATGATCGAGCCATGTAGTAGTACTTAAATAAAAAAAACATTAATGTTAAGTTATATTATTAGTTAATAAAAATAAGTATAGTCTGACAAACGATGAAAACAAACCGTATTTTGTATTTATTTATTCTTTTCATTGGTAATTATACCTATTACCTTAGGTACAGGTACTGCAGTCGTGGTATGCTAATCAGTAATAGTGATACTCTAATAAGGCTCCTACACATATTCCCCGGCACAAGTCGCAGAAACTAGAAGTCCGCACGAAACTCAATCTTAAATCCAAGCGCTAAGTAACCCTGAGCCGCGCGCGGCATCCTCCCCAGCCGGCGGCACTGTGTGTAGGAGGTTTTTTACTCGCACCCACTATGTTGAGCGTGGTCGCCACAGTTGTTCTGGCCGCAATTTCGGTCGCATACTACGCTCACAAGAAAAAGCGAGCAATGAACACAGCGATCACAAGGCTACAGTTTTTTATTCGTGATCGCCGCGGTGGCAACTGGGAATAAATGGGATACCACCATAGTAAAATTTGTTTTATTATGAACATACCTGTACAAGTACAGAATACAGATAGTTAATTTAATTGCAGTAGCATCTATTCAGTATCCACGTGCCCTGCCTGCCATGTAAAGTGACACTCTTCGAGCGTGTGCGTTTTTATAGCTCACATTACCACGTAAATAAAACTGAAGAAAGCTAAAAAAAACGTGTGCATCTGGATTGGGGGCCTATTTTTTTAATCTTTGCGAAACGAAATAAGACTTATAGGGAAATTAGTTAAAAATAGTAAAAACTTAAAGCAAAGGGCCATGAATTCCTCAACGTTAAACTCATTTTCGACAATTTTGAATTCTGTAAGCACCGTGCAATTCAACTATCGATGTTATAATGCGCGCAGCTCTATGGCAAGCCGCCATCTTTGTGCCAGACTCACAATAGGTATGCACGCTTTTTTCGTAGGTATTTCATGTCTATTCTTTTTTCCTTAGTCTGAGGAATTGAGTCGTACCAAGGAAATAATTCTGTGACTTTTGTATGTACTTGTAAATAATATAGTTTTTAGGTGTAGTTAATTGTGTTAATAATAGTGTAAATAGTTTATAGTGTAGATAATTGTGTTAATTTTGACTACTTTTTCTATAAAAACAAATTGGTCAGCTAATAAAACTGATCTGCCAAGTACGAAAGAAAGTTCATTGATGTCGTTTAAAAATTGGCCAAGTGCGAGTCCCATGTGACGGCCTGTTTTTTAAGGATGTTTTAGGATTTTTTTTTCTACGACCAGTAAAAAGATAGAGCTTTAAGTTTATTATCATTTATTAACATATGTTTCGACAGCATAAATATAAATTTTGAGCTAAAAATATTGTGTAGAACATGAGTTACAGCGTTCTTAACACCCCCACCTCGAAAAAATGGGCTCGCACTTCCTCCACGATTCCGGCTGATTGGCTTATCTGAAACAAAAAATATTAGCGGCGTTTTAATTTGTAAGCCTATATGCACGGAATGGACTATTATCAAATGAATATACCAAAAATTGGACTTTTGGTAGACATTTGAAAAAAAAGTTGCGAATTTTGCGTTTTTTTTTTTGCGTTTTGCTATAAAAAAATCGAAATTTTGGGAATTTCTGATTAATAATAGTTGATTCCATGCGTTTACATGTGCTGAGTGTACCCTACAAATTTCAAGTCATTCGGTCAAGCTATTTGTGAGATACGATGGAGGAAAGTTTGAAAAACACAGTTTTGAGAAAAACGCGTTTAAAGTTTCAATTCCGCTTAAAACTATGAAAGTCTCAACTTACCCTCAATCAGCACTTGAGTCAATCCTGGCTTGTTTAACGACATCACTTACGCGCCGCTCAGAATGTGAGATTCGCTTTTCATCACGTTTCTCAACATAAGTATGGGCTTCGCGGCCAATGGGTTATCCCATAACCGACATTACTTTTAAAATACCTTCAAAACCTTCATTAAAGATGATAAGTAACTGATAAGTAGCTAGCAATTTCAACTATCTTGGGGCCAGAATGGTGATGCTTAGGAACAAAAGTCCATATCAACGAATTCAAAGATTCGTTATTGTTTTGTGTCTTTGCTCCGAAACAACGAATTAATAATTCGTCTTTCGATAAATCTTCGAATACAGGTTTGATAGCTATTTGTACTTCTGGTATTAGAGGTGGTTTATCGTGATGAAATTGGTCGAGCCCATTCTTAGCTTCTGCCTTACGCCATTTACACCAACTGTCTTCGCCTTCTGGACAAAATTGATGTTGAGGGTTTTCATCTGAAGAACATTTGTGATAATACTTGTATAATAATATAATATTGTATAATAAAAAAATATATAATAAAAAAAAATATTTTGTGATAAGACTAAAATAACTTCGGTAAAATATTTAATACTTATAGAAATTCCTTTTTAAGCCTGTAGAACCTTGTCTAAACTTGTATAAACGTATATATGTATAAAAGGGTGCCAGCTATCAAGCCGACTGTACACAATAGGCCCGGACTCCGACTGCCAACTCAGCGCTCCGAACAGCTCCTTCTTCTAACTGCTGTATCTTCAAAACGACTTCGAATTTTTAAAAATCACTTTACAACCGTAGTCTAAACATGTTAAAAAAGCAATTTATGAAAAATAAAAAAGATCGATTTTTTGAGCCCATCACATGGGATGACCCCCTTAAACGATTGACTTTATGAAAAAGTGGTTTTAGATATCCTTATATCTTTTTTAAAGACCTGTCTATAGATACCACACACGCATAGGTTTCATGAAAAAAAATATTTTCAGTTCTAGTTCCATGTATGGGGCCCCCTTTATTTTAAATATTTTTTAATTTTTGTTTTAATCGGGAAGCGGTTTACAGAATACATCTACCTACTAAGTTTCACATGTATAGTCTTAATAGTTTCAGAATAAAATGGCTGTGACATACGGATGGACGGACAGACAGACAGACAGAAAGACAGACAGACAGATAGACGGATAGACATATCGAAACTATAAGGGTTCCGTTTTGTGCCATTCGGCTACGGAACCCTAAAAACCAATAGGTATTTAAACTTAACCAACTAAAAAAGCAAACAACATAATTCCATTATTTTTAATGTAAGCAAGTAAATAAGCAGTTAACGTAAGAACTTTTGATAAAAAACAAACGAATAAGTTAAAAGTCGTTTATCACATCTCTGGTAATTTCTAATAAAGGTGAACGCAGACCTAGCCGCACCGCAGTCTCTACAGTCCCCGCAGTCATCGCTTTTTGTTAATGGCCTCGCACATCTATCCGCGCCGCAGTCGCTGCAGTCGTTCCCGTCAGTGTTGCCAGATTTTTGAAAGCATTATCTGTACCGAAGATTTAAAAAATCTGTATAAAATCTGTATTTGGTATTGGTATTTTGCTCTTTTGTGTAATTTTATCTGTAGGTGCTATAATAGGGAATAAGCAAGTAATTATTTATACGAGAATAAGTAATTTTATTATAAACCGTTGACAGAGATTCTCTGTCTACTTTATAACTCTGGCAACACTGCGCGCCGTGGATGCGAATGACGTCATCCGCGCTGCGTGCGGGTGACGTCATCAGCTGCGGCTAGGGGAGTTCGGTCGTTTCAGGGACTGCGGCGACTGCGGCGCGGGTAGGTGTGCGAGGTTGCATAGAACTTCATATAAAGAATTCGAATGCAAAGACTGCGGCGCGTGCGGTGCGGCTAGGTCTGCGTTCACCATAAATTCTCAGTCGTAGCCAGTGCTGCCACCCTGGTTTTCGAAAAGAGGCAGTCGGCGTAGCTGGAAAGAGCTAGATTTTGCAAATATTACCATCAAAAGAGGTGCTACAAAGAGCTAAAAAACCTAAATACAGCTAAAAACTAAAAACATAAGCAGAGTTACAAATTATTTATTTGAAACATATAATATAATCTAATTATTATAAAATTACTATGAATAAATTGTAACTACATCCTAAATTAGTTGGTTTATATTTAGAAACAAACTTGGAGAATTCCCCAGTAAAGAAGCAGAAAGAGTAGGTACAGGTAGGGTTAACAATGTTACCATAGCTTAAAAGCTAAAACGTTAGTCAGTTAAAAAGTAAGAAAAACATATTAAAACTAAAAATACCTACACTCAATTAGTGATCATAAAGTGAACTGAAGGAATCTATAGTACATGGCGCGAATTGATTCACAACTTGGTAATCGTGGTGTGAAGTTTTCGTATCGCTTGAAAAGGGCTAGATTGCTCTTTCCGGGCTGAAGCATGAAAAAACGAGTTTACCTTTAGTAAAAAGTGCTAGATCTAGCCCGAAAAGGGCTAAGGTGGCAGCACTGGTCGTAGCTATTATTATGTCAAAATATGTCCCTTTACGGCGACGCGACGGCGGTGTACGAAGAGCTTAGACAAAGATATCTACTGATACTATTAAACTGACACTTAAACTTTACCACAAATGTTTGTACATACCAAACCGTTTTAGAGACCGTCTTTAGAATACTTTTGGAGCTGGGATGTTTGAGCAAGCACGACTTTCAGACTATCATGGCTAAGTTAAATTTAAAGCGTCAATAGCCTAATGGGTAAGGTGTCGGACTTGTAATCTAGAGGCATAGGCGTAGGAAGGGGGCGAGCCGGGTGGGCCGTGCCCACCCCAGAATTGTCTGGTGCCCACCCCAGAATTTTTACTAACAAACAATTATGGCTGAAAAATTTAAAAATCTGGCCAATCGCTTCTACTACTGGGGGCCAGGCCCCCCCTAGGAAATATCTCTAGATACGCCAATGTCTAGAGGTCGTGTGTTCGAACCCCACCCATTACACTATTGACGTCAACCCACTCCAGACATAAGCATATTTAGCTTAGTTGGAGGGCTTAACAAGATTGCCAGTAATGTGAATGTACCCAAATTGCCAGTTCTCTATAAAAAAAAAATTGCGTAAAAAGCACCCTCACTGCTGCAGCGCATACAACGCAGCGGCTACAGCCTACAGTGACATCATTATAATCTAAGCTTTTTCTTTTTCCCAGCTTACAGTCTAACCGAATTCAGTAGATAAGTAGTGTTTTATAGGAAGTGACTGACAATCTGACCACGCTGCCCAACTGAGTTGTATAGTTGTGCTACACGTTACACTATGGCAAATTTTATGTCAGTTTTTCTTACTTCTGACTACCCATAATTAACGACTAAGATGACTGTCAAAAATATATAAATGACAGCCAGGGCCAACAGCATAATGTGCTCTTTGAAGCGGTAATGAATCATGATATGCTGGTCACCCATCCAAGGACTAACTTCAGCAAACATTGATCAGTGCGACTGTTATTATTTAGCCACGAGCTCCTTTGCGGCTGCCACGCTGCTGCTATGTGTTTGGATTGCAAAATTACAATAAATAAAAATGTTTACAAATACTCTTAACTATGTTTGATTAAAAACCATTTTACTAAGACGTATGTACATACTTCATCTGCAGAGTACCGTAGCCAATCTGGAAATCACTTAAACGGCTGCGGGCCTAAATTGGCCGCTATTATATAATAATTTGGCCAAATGGGATATCCTTAACCCATCGCAATGCAATGCCAGTGTGGAGCCCCTTTAACAGCTATGCCCCACCGCTCATCATGCTTATTGTGCACGGCCACCTTCACCTTGCCGAATTTACAAGAGGCCAATGGTCTTCCTCTTTATGGTTTAACCTTTCGACACTTGATGAGTGCAAATTGCACCGGTAAGAGGCCACCGGCGCGCGGCGCTGGCAAGATCAAAAGTTACTGCATGTATACGATACTTAATAACGCGAGTTTTTTGCATTATTTTGTTCATTTTCCGAATTACACAGATCATAAAAACAATATCGACTATGGACATATGAAAATCGATTGTCATGAGATAACTCGATTTGAAAATCGCGAGATTATAGGTAACATATTTATCTGTAATTCTGTATGTGTCTATGTATGTATGTCTCAATACGGGAAAGTTGTAAATAATTTTCATTATAATTTTGACGAAGCTCCTTGTCTAGAAGCCTAAGATAAATATAAAGTGACCTAATGATTACAAAGTGAGTTTTGAAAGTGATGGGAAACCGTAGATGGTGTGCCTTATGAAACAAAAAACTATCATTGCGCACGATACCCCAACGCCATTTTGAAGCGAAATTTTGTATGTAAGTGCCAAGTATTTCGCAATATTTTCAATTCTCGCCCTTGTAAAGGGGGTGCGTTTGATACTTATCGATAACAGTGAATGTGAAACACGCCTGAAGAAGTGTCAGTATGTGATCAAGTGCATTGACGGATGCCCAGAGTCAGTGGTTGCATCGAGGTGGGTTGCGCCGCCGTTTATCTGGAGCTCGCATTAATTAAATTAATAGTGGTATATTGAACTGACAAATTGTTAACTGACGAAGTGTACAGTAGGCAGTAAAGTGTATGTTATTCCTGTGGGCTTGAGACATTAGTGGCCAGTGTGGAGTGCTGTATTTCGGTGTGGCGAGCGTTATCGGTGGCGTTTCCGACTGTTGCAGATAGCGGGTGGCGCGGAGGATGGCTCGGCCTGACGGGAGTGTTCTCAATAACTGACGGACGCTGCCGGCTTCCAGCTGGCGCAAGCAGTAGGTTCAATGCCTTGTGTTTTTATCAATTATACTCAATATGAAACATTACTATGACATCGTTTTTCCATGAAGATTTAAGCTCAAAATACGCGTTTTTCCCACTAGACGGGCCAGTAATGCATGGTAGATGTGTTCACAATTCTGATCTGCCAGAGATAGGTATAATCTGTTTGAACTTTTCCCAGATTTTCACAAGTACTTATATAGTCCCTAACATTGCAAAATGATTTAAATTTTCAAGAATCTAATTCTACTTTCCAAGTAATTGCAGTAATATGTAATGACTTGATTTAGAATAAGTAGACCTATGGGACATTGAGCTAACTGACCCATCAATTTGTCAGTGGATCACAAAGACCTAAATATTTACATGATAGGAACAATTATTATGCTTGTACTGCAATAAAAAAGGGCTGCAGTACCTTAAACACTCTCTGATCTTATTGAAATTATTCATATTGATTGGGAGTAATGGTTGTATTGATTAAAAAAATGTACAGGTTAACATAAATATAGAAGACGAAGATATAAGGAAAACAATAATGTTACTTAGAATTTTAATGACTGAAGCCTCATTTCTCATCAACTTTTTTGTGGTATGCAGTTTGTCGAATGAAATATGATGACCAACTTGAGATTTGAGAAAAATTTGGATCAATAGACTTATAGGTTATGTCACTTACTTGTAAGAATAGCAAATGTCAAACACATTATAGTAATGAAATGCCTTGTGTCTCAAAACAAAGCTATTCCTTCACCATGTCTATATTTGCAGCAGGATGGGTAATTGTTTTGTAATGACATCAATAAAAAAAGTATATAAAAGTTTGACTGTTGTCAATTATAGTAAAATATTATAAATCTCTTTGGAAATCATGTATCATGTTCAGGGTGGAAATGTGTTCTAGACCAAATTTAACTAATTTGATGTGTGTAAGTTGTTGTAATACAGATTTAAACACATTTTATGAAGTCCATTTAGTGCCGACTGTTTCCTAGAAAAGGCCATTTTAAAATAAATTTTATTATGTAATTATATTTATTTAAACTTAAATAGCTGATGAAACAAATATGTTCCAGATAAAAATGCCACGGCCTGGCAGTCTGAAAGACCCAGACATTGCTGAGTTGTTCAGCAGACATGATCCGGAGAAGATCTTTGAGGACCTTCGTGAGATCGGTCATGGGTCCTTCGGAGCGGTCTACTATGCTCGCTGCAATCTCACCAAAGAGATTGTGGCGATTAAGAAAATGTCATATGTTGGTAAACAAAGTGAGGAGAAATGGCAGGATATCTTGAAAGAAATTAAGTAAGTAATTATATATGTGCCAACAGGACTGGTAGTAAAGAAAACTAAATTAAGTATTTCTTTAGGTTGAAGTCCGCATTCATCCACCCACATATAATTACTAGTAACCCTCAATAACTAAATGTACACATAACTGACCTATCCTCTGTATTTTATAATTAGCATAATGACAGCATATGAATACAATGTCTTTTCCTTTTTGTTTGTGACACTGAACCATATCAGCTTTTTACAATCTGGCACAAAATAAAAAGATAAAAGTCAAATACTATAAGTTAATGAAAGTAGGTGAGATTATTTGTGTAACCAGTATTCATATTCATTAAAATAAATTGTAATATTTAATGCTATTATTATTATGTTCTTTAAGTAAAGAACTATCCTCTCATATTTATTAGTATCTACTGTAATTAAAAACATTGTTATAATCAATCAAGTTTTGAAAAGAATAACTGTGTTTCTTGCCAGTTCTCCAAAAATAAAATATTTATAATTTTACGAAGGAGGTTAATTTATGGAAAGATAATTTATTTTCTATTCTAATTATAAAATTATTATCTACAGCACTGGTTGTTATGATTAAAAAATGTCTCACTCCATTTAAATTATTGAATTAGGATGTGTGAGTGTTTGGGTACCTCCCATGCCATTTACATACCTAATATAATCTATACTAATATTATGAAGCGGAAAAGTTGTTTGTTTGTTTGAATGCGCTAATCTTCGAAAGTACTGGGTGGATTTCAAAAATTCTTTCTGATTATGATAGACAAATTTATGAGGAAGGCTATAGGCTATCTAGCATTACGCTACTGGTCTCGGTTTTCCTAAAATAAGGGTATTAAAATAAGGGTAAGTCGGAAGAAACTATGCTGGTAAATTACTATAATCGCGTGTGCTGGCGAAATGCTGAGATTTACCAAAAGATCATGTACTACAAAAATGTAGGGTTTATGTAGATCTAAAACAAAGTCTGCAGTACTACATATCTAACTTTTATGAATAATCCACAATAAGGCAAATTATGTAAAGAAAACATAAAAAAAATAAGGCATGACTTTGTAGTGTTATTATTATGCGGCCCTATTATACTTACGTTCGAAAATAGTCTCATCATCAAGACAATTTTATGAAGATAAACTTTGCCTTTTACAGTATTTAATTTGGACTTATAGTTTAGGAGAAAATGTAAAATTAATATTATTCCACAACGTTATTTACCGAACTGGCGCGCGGATGCACGGCGCGTTGAGCACAGTAACTCGCGATACATACGGCACTGATAGTATAGGTACCTAAACTTGGTTTCATTTCTATATCTTTGCTAAAAGACTTCCTATGTAAGTGAAAATTGTTTCAGCTTTTTTTTTGCGTCAGATGTGTGTTTTTGTATCTATACATTTGAATATTTTTATTTTACTTTCTGTTTAGTTGAATAAGTAATTTTGATAGGGTGTTTTTTAGTTTAACCCATTTTTTTTAACCGGCTTCTAAAAGGAGATTGTTAAGGATCGTTTAACGTTTATAGTAAGTTTACTCATTTTGTTTTATTTTAGTTCCATTGATATGTATACAATTATAAAAATACGTATTTGTAGTCTATACTTTTACGTTTCTTAATTTTATGTGGGAGTTCAATTCCTTTTTTAACCCCTAACACAAAAATAGGAGTGTTACAAGTTTGATGTGTCTAATTGTCTATGTATCTTTGTGTCTGTGTCTGTCTGTGGCATCGTAAGACCGATTATGCAGCGGTTTATTTCTTAGAAAGCTGACGTGATCGAGATGGTTCTTAACTACAACTTATCAAGATCTGTTCAGGTGTTTCATGGTTATCGGAGGTTACCTAAAATTTAAATTTAGTTTTTATATGCTAATTAAGTCGTTACTTCTATTAAAATATCTACGAAGCAATGTCATATTTGCTATAGGGGGAGGACACGCATTTTACCACTTTGGAAGCTTATATCTTTTAAACGATTGACTTCATGAAAAAGTGGTTTTAGAAACCCTTATATCATTTTTAAAGTCCTGTCTATAGATACCACACACGCATAGGTTTCATGAAAAAAAATATTTTCAGTTCTAGTTCCATGTATGGGGACCCCCCTTTATTTTAAATATTTTTAAATTGTTTTCTTAAAATCGGAAAGCGGTTCACAGAATACATCTACCTACTAAGTTTCACATGTATAGTCTTAATAGTTTTGGAATAAAATGGCTGTGACATACGGACGGACGGACAGACAGACAGACGGACAGACATATCGAAACTATAAGAGTTCCGTTTTTTGCCATTCGGCTACGGAACCCTAATAAAAATTCATCTGGCATTATGTGCTATTTTGTCTTCATTTTTAGGGTTCCGAAGTCAACAAGGAACCCTTATAGTTTCGCCATGTCCGTCTGTCTGTCCGTACTAGAAAGTTGTACTTTGGCATGAGTATACACGTTAATGACGCCGAAAAAGTGGTAAAATAAAATTTTGAAAAAAACAATTATTTAGGGTACCTCCCATACATGTAAAGTGGGATGATAATTTTTTTTGTCGTTCTTCCCATAGTGTGGGATATCGTTGGATAGGTCTTTCAAAAATATTAGGGGTTTGGTAAGACCGTTTTTTGATTAAGTAAACCGTTCGTGACTTATCAAGCTTTAAAGTACCAATTTTCGTTAGAGTCAAGTGTCCGCCCCCTCTATCAACTAAACGGTTATAGTTAGAAATTCAAATGTCACGGCAGTAGTACCTATATATAACGAAATTTAAAGGAAAACTATCACACATAAGTGGGCTTTACAAGTTTACGAGTAATAATCGACCAATTATATTTGACTCGAAAATTTCGAACAACTCTATAGAAATGTCGATAGATGGCGCTAAGCGCCAGTTATATCGTGCTAGCTTCTTGTGACGATTGAGTAGTGTAGCTCTGTGTCCGTATTTAAATTCAAAACACCGGCTATGACAAGTTTTATACAAATCTCTAAAAAAAAATTAAAACTCTCCGTGCAAAATTGTCGGATCAGGTGAGGATTTGTATAGGAAGTCAAATTAGTTGGGTAGTCATGTTTGGATTTTAGTTAGAGTATGGTACGAAACGATCAGTCAGTGAATACGACACGCACTTGGCTGTTATAAAAACTACGGAACCCTACACTGCGCGTGGCCCGACACGCACTTGACCGGTTTTTTACTTCTAATCCTCTCATTATGGGTGTTTGAAACAAAGCGTCGTCTTCTAATTTTTGCAACAAGTTAAGAAGAATTGGTGCCTTCCTAATTATTTTTGTATTCAGTGTTTTGTGCCAGCTTTCTTTCATTGAAATCACTATTTTGAAAATAGATCACACTAAGGAAACTAAAGAGAATTTAATTTTTCAGGAAGTATTTACTAGCATAATATTTATTATTAACAGATTTATAAATAGTATGCCGTTAATTATTTAGTTTATTGATTTGTACTAAAATAATTGAATTTAAGTGATTATAGTGAACAGATTAATAAATCAATAGATAATAATTTTACATAATTTATTTTGTACTAGACTGTACAATGTTTATAAGATGCTTAATCGGATGCATGGGAAAAAACATTCCCGCTCCTCCTACCAATCGGAGTTCGGATCGGAGGACAGGGAAAGACCCGTTTTCACAGGACCAGTGGCTAGACAAACGGCACTATAATACCTCGAATCCCCATGGTACCTACAGATTTACCTATTATTTTAAAACGATACAATTTGCGGGGTTGCGGGAAAGTTCTAACGAGATACCGAGGCCTCGGAACGTAAGGGCACATGAAGGAACGGGGCGGGTTTTATTCAGTAGAAGTCATTCGATGATTTTCCCACCTGAAAAAAAGGGTCAGACATTCAAACACGTCGGCATAGATTTAAAGCCATGTTGTTAGGGTTCCATAGCCGAATGGCAAAAAACGGAACCCTTATAGATTCGTCATGTCTGTCTGTCCGTCCGTCCTTCCGTATGCCACAGTCATTTTATTCCGAAACTGTGTATTAAGACAACAACCAAGTTTCAACTCTGTTGTCTTAATACACAGTTTCGTATAGATATATTCTGCAAACCGCTTTCCGATTTTTATACAAAAATAATAAAAAAGGAACATTAAGGGGGTGGCTTATAATATAAGGTGAAATATTTTTTCATCAAACCTGTACGTGCGGGTGTCGGTGTCTATAGATAGATCTTTCAAAATGACAGTGACGACGATGATTCCTAAAATCATTTTTTCTCAAAGTCAATCGTTTGGAAGATATACACTTCCAAAGTCGTAAAATGTGTCCCCTCTGAGTTTTAGAATAATAAATTGTACAATGATAAAATATATGCTGTAGATTTTAATGAAAACTTTTAACTAAAATTGGTTTGAATGATATAAGTCGAGTAGTTTTTGAGATATAGCAGTTTCAGAAACCGCAAATATACATATTAATTTATTTATGTACACATAAATGAAACTTATAAGAGAAAAATAATTACAGAAAAAAGAGCACAAAAGTGCTGCTTATTTCATAACAAATTTCTTCCAGCAGACCTGCGTCAGAAGAGTTGCATAATGTAAGCCATACACGCTACGGTCTACCGGAGAGGTTATCTGTGCAGGTGTGCTTGCGTAGGTCAACCGAACATTGGTAGCGTATATGGGGACGTTTCGGTGTACCGGAGCGGTCTTCAGTTCTTTTTGCGATGGCATCGACTGAGGACAATGACGCGCTGGCATTGCTAGGCCTTGCTTTAATTTTGAAGATAAATGTATAAAAAATAAATAATAAAATTTAACAAATCGTAGTACCACAGTTTAACACGGTACACATCATCAGCAGATGCCCCAGACTTTACTTTAAGATTATCATATTAATTCTTTTCCTTCCTAACATTGCTTCTTAAATTATTGATCTTTCTCACAACTACTTTGTTCGCATCTGGCTCAATTTCTCTCAATTTTTCTATAAGTTATTTATAAGCAGCTTCTTTTTTGTCTCGATTATGATAATCTTTGTTTTTAATTTGCCAAAGACATTTCGATAAGCATCAATAGCCTAATGGATAAGGTGTCAGACTTGTGATCGAGAGGTCACGAGTTCGAACCCCACCCATTACACTATTGAACCCACTCCAGACACACGCATATTTAGCTTAGTTGGAGCCTTGTCGCCTGCGCAGGCTCAAAAAACTGCACAGTTCTATTCCCACACACATTCCGGTCTACCTGCGCAGGCGTACCTGCACAGGTGGACCTTTCCGGTAGACCGTAGCATGTATGGCAGCCATAAGAGACGATGGACAGTATGTATAAATACTATTTACGTAAATTAAAACATATTTAGCTAATAAAATGCATATTTATATTAATACTGAAAAAATATATACCTATAATATATAAAAAATACGGGATGGTGGAGAGGTAGCGTTCTTTGACTTTGTTTTTTGGAAATATGTATCGTTTGAACGTTATTCATACAAACACTATGAAAAAAGTTATTTGGCGTAGCTACTACGGAACCCGTCATGGGCGAGTCTGCCTCGCACTTGGCCATTTTTTTACAGATGGCCAATTATATGTTGCTTTATCTAGATCCGCAAGGAAACCAATACATACTAATACCACAAGAAAATAGGACTAAAATATTGTATATAATACCGAAATACTCTAAATCTATTCTTAACAATATGATTAACAACTATCTTTACTTTGCGATTCTCTATCTATTGCAAATTAGATAGAATTAATAAAAAAAATATCATCTATACATCAATATTCAGAGCTTTTTGCGTTAATAATATGTAGTAGTAGGATTATACGCGGGTGAAACCGCGGGGCACAGCTAGTATATTCATATAGGAAAGCCTAAGATTGGTTTGCAGGGTATATTTGAACCCTGCAAACCAATCTTAGGCATTCCCAATTCTTCACCAATGTTAGCATTAAGCATTGATGATCTCATAAAAGGGATTAACACCATTAAGTAGTTGATTTTGTAAGACCCATGTCAAGCAAATCAAACATATTTTATTTTACATATGCATTCAACACATGGATGATGTGTACCAAAAAAATATTTTTTCAAACTGGTTGCTTACTATAGAGAAGAACTGTCATGAAACTCCACTGTTACACTTTTCAAAACTTCATTTGAAAATGTAATTCAACATTTCCATTATTCGGTTTTTATAGGTGTGAGAGGACAGTATAGACCAAATTAAAATAGTAAAATGTAATAACAATACAAAACGAATCTTAGAGACTACAGTGTTCTTTCTTTCCCATAAAAAATAAAAAATATAACACAAACAAAATAATAAAAAAATACAAAAAAAAGTAATTAAAAGAACAACTACATAAATGCACCATAAACAGGGCACAAATTAGAATCAGATCCTTATAGTAATACCCAAGAACTCGGACTTAGGAACAAGCAAAGAGTAACCATGGTGTTTCTTGCCGGTTCTTCTCCATAGGAAACAACCAATTTCAAACTGTGCACTAGCTTCTCACGTTTCAGAGTGCTATGTGAAATAAAATATTTCGAGTTTGAAGCTCAGAAACTTGTGCCCTGACGCATAACTTGATTAACAAGTGCGTTAATCAAGTTATGCGTCAATAGTCTAATTGATAAGGTTCAAGATCAAAAGTTCGCAGGTTCGAACCCCCACTCATTATACTATTGCCGTGAACTCACTCCAGACACAGGCATATTTAGCTTAGTTAACAAGATTGCTATTAATGTGGATTCTACCCAAATAGTTCTCTTATAAAAAAAAGCAGTACTGACAATGACCCTTTTCGTTTTAGATTCCTGAAACAGCTGGAACATCCAAACACCATAGAATATAAGGGGTGCTACAAGCGAGAGCATACAGCATGGCTGGTTATGGAATATTGTGTTGGTTCAGCATCAGACATCATAGAGGTATTTTTTTATCTTCTTTTAGACTTAAATGACTTTTTACTACATTCTGTGGGTTATCAACAGGAGCCATGCTTTTTTCCAGGTTGAATAGAGTATTTAAGTTCCTCTATAAAGCCAAAAGGTCCAGATGCAGATCTTTTTAACAATTACACGACGACAATTATCTTAAGCTACAAATAACAAAATAAATGTGAATAACAATTGGCTGCTATACCAACACCCAAATCAATCAAATGTCCCCAAATTGGCAAAATGCTGTTCATTACTATGTTTACTTGACTTATCCACAGACAATTTGCTTATATTGCATCAATTGATTTGCTTTTAATTTGTGATGGGTTGTATGTATGTATGTCAGGGCAGGTATCTGCAACTCCACGACTAAGCGCGTATTTTGCGTAAGGGCAAGGTATCTTTTTATTCAATCCATGCCAGTTCCTCCAGGAAGGCCTAGTTTTGCCTACCATTTCTCGGAGGGTACCTGGGTTGCCGAAGTATTTGGTCCTGTAGTCCGTTACTACAGGGCAGCTCAGTAGCAGGCGTGCTGCTGTTTCGTCCTCCTATATGCAGGCTCTGTAAAGTGGGCTGTCAGTGACTCCTATAATATAGAGGTGGTGATGTTGATAAAACCATTCCAAAGTCAGGTGCATTTATTGCAGATGTAGAGAACACGCATTTTATGTACATGGGGTATTTGTCGCCAGACTTGTATTACACATCTTTTATTATATTTTAGCATTTGACGGCAATGCTTTAACTTGCTTTCCGAGACACAGACGAATCTCGATATTATTATGTTAAGATGGTCAGCGTAGCCATGATCAAATTCTAAATAAAAATCTATATTAGTAATGTGCATTATTTGTGAGTGCTTATAGGCTGTACATTATTTCGAAATCTACGTGGGCAAAGCGCTTGACGAAACTTGCGACTTCCGCCAACCCGCACTGGACCTGCTTGGTGGACTACGCCCCATTCCCTCTTATATTGAGGAAGCCAGTGCCCCAGCAGTGGAACCGCTATAGGCTGATTATGTAATACTAGTACTCACGCGGGGCTTCGCTCCCGTGGATTCTATCACGGTAAAAACATAACTCTCCTTTTTTGCAGTCGCGTAAAAAGTAGCCTATAGCCTTCCTCAAGCTTCAAGCTACTTCCATACTAAATTTCATCCAAATCCACCCAGTACTTTCGAAGATTAGCGCGTTCAAGCAAACAAACTTCCGCTTTATAATATTAGTATAGATTTATTAGGACCGCATTATTTCTTTAATCACTGCAGGCAGAGATTAGCTGCATGATGTATCTCGCTAATGGTTATTAATTTCCATTCTTTCTGGATATGCTACATATAGATCTTTTTTGCTTGAAATTAAGGAACTGCAAATCTTGCGCTTCACAATACCCGATTAATACTCAATAGGATTCCGGCGATATCGCATTTTGGCCCTAGATTATATGCACATCAAAGTACAACATACATAATTTATAAAGATCTGTGGTCAAATACCAATTTGACATGAGCGCAGCCACGGCCGGTAGCTAGTGTTGGAATATGCAGGAAATTGGTAGTGTCAGAACCTGAAAGAAGTACTTACATTAATTAATTCAGTCATTCATCACAATCATCATTCTAATCTAATTGTACCAGGAAAATTACGGTAATGTAGGTAATATAATCCAATGGTGTACTCATTAGATACCATGTGACTTGGACATAGAAGGTATTCTACATAAACTTACATTAAGAAGTTCTGGTCTTTCACTTTAGATCTGAGACGGCTTTGTTATAACTTGCTGGAATGCGATTTGTTTTTAATGTCGATCTCACAAAGCTTCCACAATATAGTCAACCAACATCTGACATTCGTCGTTGAAGATTTTCTCGACAAGTCTTCCTTAGACGTAGGAGAACCGTTTCTCACCTGTCTATTCACTTTTTATTTATTTATGATATGCTCGCGTTTGACCATTATCTCACCTGATGGCAAACGATGATGTGGTCAAAGATGAAGCACGCTTGCCTAGAAGTAACCCCCAGGTTATAGCTATCAGGAAATACAGACTCTGGTAGGGAATTCCACTTCTTAGCTGTACGCACAATGAAAGTATTCCCATGGGTGGGATGTCCACCATGTAACGATGGCGCTTCGCAGTTCATCTTGTAGTCGGATGATGGAACGGGTTTGACTGATCCACAACTGTTTTGTTGTATTCGCACAAGATTCTTAACGGTGGAGCAACGAATACATACACGAAACCATGATAGACCTTCCGTCGGGTTTGTTTATTTTTTTTTTTATTACGGATGAGCCCGCTGTTGACCTCGATCTCGCCTAATGGTAAGCGATAGATGAGGTCTAAGATGTGACGAGTGAGCCCAAAAGATGCCTATTTACTCTTGCTTTAAAGGCTGAAAGGTCATCAGTGGCAGGTAACACAGAAGCCGGCAGAGAATTCCACAACTTGGCCGTGCGCACAATAAATGTGGAGGAGAAGCGCTTGGTACGACAAGACGGTATATCAACCAAGTGTGGATGGTACCCAGCCGTGCGTCTGGTAGACCGGTAGTGAAAGGGAGATGGAGGAATCAGGTCATGGAGCTCCTGCCACACTCCCCGAAGTACAATACTTACGTAGTACTTAGCTCGTTCCTTTCTAAGTACAATCTTCTGAATCCCTTCCAATCTGGTTTTCGTCCTGGTCACAGCACTACTTCTGCACTCGTACATATTTCGGACGATATGTCTGGCATGGAGATGGGGAAGTTAACTGTACTTGCACTACTAGACTTTAGTAATGCGTTTAATACAGTTGACTTCGACATTTTGCTTGGCATTCTCCGCTCGTTTAACATATCTCCATCGGTAATTGACTGGTTTCGTAGTTACCTGTTTGGTCGTCGGCAGCGTAATTCCACTGAGGACTCCTTTTCTTCTTGGTGTGATACCTCTGCCGGTGTGCCACAGGGTGGCGTTTTATCTCCTTTACTTTTCGTACTTTTTATAAATGCTATCACTCAACGACTATCTTCTTTCTACCACTTGTATGCTGATGATCTCCAAATTTACACCCAAGCTCCACTCGTAGAGTTAGATGATGCCATTAAAGCTATTAATATGGACCTTGCTCGAATTGGTGACTGGAGCGCTGAGTTTGGGCTGAAAATCAACCCTGCTAAGACTCAGGTTATTGTTGTTGGTAGTTCTCGTACTATCTCCAGGATTGATTGGACGGCACTTCCCCAGGTTTCTTTCAATAACACCGTCATACCTTTCAGTCACACTGTGAAGAACCTGGGAATACACATTGACGACACCCTTTCTTGGACTAAACAATTACAGGAAGTTAGTCGTAAAGTATTTGCGTCTGCAGGCTCCGTGAGACGCCTTCGTAATTTTCTTCCCATCTCCACTAAAATTGCAATTGCACAAACTCTCCTTCTCCCTATTCTGGACTATGCTGATGCCAGCTATCTCGACTTGACCCAAAACCAATTGGACAAGCTAGAGCGTCTTCAAAATCTCTGTATCAGGTTTATATTTGGCTTGCGCAAATATGATCACGTTTCTGATTTCCGTGCTCAGCTCAAATGGCTTCCTATTAGGTTTCGCCGGAATCTTCACTTACTTTCTCTACTTTATAATGTGCTATTTAATCCTTTCACTCCTTTCTATCTTAAGGAACGTTTTCAGTTCCTCTGTGACACACATTCTAGATCCTTGAGATCATCGGAAAATCTAGAGTTGAGTATTCGTATGCATTCCACTTCTTTCTTTGACAAATCTTTTACCATACAAGCAGCTCGTTTGTGGAATGCATTACCCATAGAAGTGAGGCGTGCTCAAACGCTACCAGCGTTCAAAAGAATGGTGAAGGAGCATTACCTCTCCCTATAACTTTTCCCCTTCTTTCTCAATTATACATGTAATATTTATTAGTATATAATTTTGGTATTGTATGTATTTTATATTATTATGTTCAATTATATGTTTGTACACTGACAGCCCTTAATCTGTCTCCTTTAAGTTTTTCCATCCAAAGGTTGTCTGTAAGAGATCGCCCTGTGCGATAAGACCGCCCATTGTACACTAGTTTAATTTTTTTTGTATCTATAGAAATATTGTAAGGTGTACAATAAAGTATATAATAAATAAATAAATAATAAATACAATCTATAGAAAACCGACAGGCAAGTAACGGTTCGGCGATGAGCCAGGCTACGAAGCTTGTCCACTAGCGCCTCGTCACGTCACCTATAAGCCCTTTAGCTCTGCGCTCGATCGTGTCCAATGCTGCAAGTTGGTATTTTGCAGAGCCATCCCACAAGTGGCTGCAATAATTCAAGCCACAGTTCAAGCCTCGTTCACCCTTTCGTTCGATTGTCGCCGCACAAACTCGACTGACTCTGCATCTCTTAAGACCTATGTCAAAGAGTCTTCTTTTTTCCGTTGGCAGGCTTATCACTACCCACCACCATTGAACTATAGAATAGAATTTAGGATAGAATTTTTTATATTTCAGGCAACTTGGCCCATACAAATAAAATACAATCTATTACAATAAATATAAATCAACTAATACATACATCACCAAACCAAAACTTATACTATGTTACACGAGTTATCGGCGTCGTATGTCTCGAGATGTCCGGTAACCGGCCTCGAAAACGCCGGAAAATTACACCTCTCGGCCAAAATTCATTCCTCCTTCATGAAAGTCGATATGTTCGGTCGGCGCTCTCACCACAAAAGAATTAAAATTAGTTTCATGATGAGACTAGCCGTTCGACCCTCAGGGAGAAATTGGATTTCGCCACAATGTATTTGACTATGTCCTCTGCCGTTGTAGAATGATGCAGACGGGACACGTAAATTAAAGTTGTAGGTACGGCCGGACGCAACCGGGGCGTCCTGCGGACACTCCGTCCGCATACTGGCCTATTGTGCTGCTCGACGAGGTGGGCAAAATCTTTGAAATTGCAAACCGCCTCGTTGGGCACCTAGAGAGGATGGGGCCGGATCTTGCGGATAGCCACTTTGGTTTCCGCAAGGGGCGTTCGACGAATGCCATCATGCGTATGAGGGCTCTCTCGACAGAGGCTGCGTTGTCCAGGGTGAAGATATAATTATAAAGAGTACATAATTATCTACTTGTAATTCTTTCACTAGCCGGTGCCCTACACCGACTTGTGAAAGAATTACAAGTATCATTTTTGTAAATGATTCTCAACGTGCATATTGATATGAATTACATAATACAACATCAGTTTGTGATAAAACGCGTAAATTGTGAACTCTTTTCGTCTCGATAGGATACGTATAATAATAGTAAACTATCGAATGCAGATTAATTGTATTCCCAGTTCATGACATCATCATCATCTGCTTAGCCTCTACCCAACTATATTGTGGTTCGCTTCCAGTCGGTTGCAGCTGAATACGAGTGTTTTATATGGAGCGACTGCCCACCTGACTTCCACAACCCCGTGGTTGTAGGAAGTATAATCCCCTTGGCGACATATTTTCTGGCTTCTGACTACCCGTAACAAATGTCAAAGATGTGCAAATGACAGCCAGGACCAACGGCTTTGTGTTTTCCGAGGCACGGAAGAATTTCAATATATTCAGGTGGTCATCCTTCCACGGACCAACCTCATCAAGTGTTGCTTAACTTTAAAGATCGATGCTAAATCACTTATTACTATTATTTAGTCACGAGTTCAGTCAGTTTATAACAAAATGAAGATTTACTGGAATCTTACGGTGTTTGCAATAATCCGGCAAAACATTCGTCTATAACATGTTAAGTTTAAAACTCTGCTCTCTGTACTGTAATAAATCTCCTTAAAATGCAGTTTGGATTTTCATGTTTCCTACAGCGTACAGTAGTACGTGCGAAAATAATCATACGACTCCTCCCGCTATTGGTTCTTGCCCATAACACTAACAGGAGGCTTGACGTACATGTGTATTATTAATGATGCGAAACTAAGTTGAGCTTGTACTTTTCTTTTAAAGATTAGTAGCAATATGGGTAGAATTCGCATTACTAGCAATCTTGTTAACCCCTCCAACTAAGTTAAATATGCTTGTGTGTGGAGTGGGTTCACGTCAATAGTGTAATGGGTGGGGTTCGAACTTGCGACCACTCGATCACAAGTGCGACACCTTAGGCTATTGATGCTTCAAAAACATTAGGTTGGTTACCAACAGTTTTCAGGAATCGTCAACTAATTTCGTCGCGGGAACTATAAAAACGTATCGCCTGCGGTCGCCCTTATAACTAACATATAGTTTGTTGCGATTATTTTTTCCTAACGTTGCACACTCAATATTCTTGGAATTTCGATGACTAAATAAATACATGTGAACAAGTTACATCCGAAAATTATTATTCTAATGTTCTTGTTGTATGCGCTGTTAGTTATCTTTGATTTCCCAGAAATAATTCAAATCGGCTTAGGTAATACGCACTGGCAATCCGCATTTGAGTCATTTATTTCTTATCTGTGCTATTATCAATAGAGCATTAAATTAGCATATTCGGATGATTTTTTATGATACTTTGATATGATATGGCGGAATAATCACCTGCAAAAAGAAATTACCATCCTTGTTCTTAATGCGTCTTACAGTACTAAGTGCTGTCTTATAATGATCCGACACGACCAAAAATAATTCTTAACTATCCTCTGCAAGCGTTTTCGCCCAAGTGTAACTCTTATACCTAGCGGACATCGGTACTATCAGTTTAAAACGTAACCTATATCCTAATCATAAGTGATGTGAGTCATGATCTACCTGTTCGCCAGGTTTATTGAAATTTCGTTCAGTCAGACGTGAAGAGTATCTAACAGACTGAGTTAAAATGTTCGCATATTTATAGACTATAATATGTACCTATTTATTTAAACTTTATGTACAATGGTGTTACATGGGCGGACTTAATGCACCAAGGCATTCTCTACCAGTCAACCCTTGGGTTCTAAAATCTCTGTGCCAAATTTCATCCAGATCCAGTCAGCCATTTGGACGTGATTGAGTAACAAACATCCATAAATCCACCATCCATCCATACATTTAAAGTTTCGCATTTATAATATTGGAATTTATAGACTTATATGGAATTTTCATTTTTTTTTCAATATCTGATCTTGATATATCGTAGCCGTTCTACGTACTTGTTCGTCAATGTCCATACAAAATGTACCAAAGCGGTACATTTATATGTCAGTCATTACATATTTACCTCAGATTGTCGTATTCATTTCAGCACTTCACAAAGCTAGTACCTATACATATACAGTAAAATTATAATATACAAATAAAAATTAGACTAGCCCAACGTCCTAGGTAGAGAACCGGCTTATTATGTAACATTAGATTCCGCAAAACGCCTATTGCTGCCGGGTCCCGTCTGTATTTGTTTAATGAATGCACGCCACATACCGACGCGTTCTACATGCTAATTAAATAAAATATCATAATGTAATGTCATATTGTTTCCTGTTTTTGTGTTACATAATACAATCTGACTTCCGACATCATTGTTCGTGCTTCACTTGACTCTCATTGCTTTCGAGTAGCGGCTTTTGATAGTTAGTAGTTTAATATAGGTAAATAATTCATTATTCCCGAGAACATGTGAGCATTTTATGTAATCACATGCCTTTTGCAATAAATCTCAATTCACTGATTCATTATTATTCACGTAAATCACAATGAGCACACTAACTAGATGTCACCCACTGAGGTTAAATCTATGTTCTTGAAATAAGCACTTAAAATTTTTAAAACGATTTTACGTAGGTAAGAAGAGTTATAATTATGGCGATGCGAAATCGTTACATTGTGGACGTCCCTCACCCATATGCACAAAAAGCCTTTTTTGCTGGGTGGGAAAATCATTCCGGGGCCGCGGTATCTCGTTAGAACATTCCCGCAACCTCGTAAGGCAGTAATACTTTCAGTGTGCGTCAAATTCCCTGCCGGAGTCTGAGTTTCCTTATTGCTATAACCGGGGGTCTTTAAATCAAGAGTGAATAGGTTACTTCTAGGTAAACGTGCTTCATCTTTGATCATAATTATACACAAGCCGATACCAATAACAGTCACGAAAGCGGGAGGATTTCTAAAACTGTGTGTTTTAGATGTCACTGTTGTAAATTTTCAGCTCTACCCCATAATCAGCCCCGGGGTCGTGGGACCTATCCCATTACTGTGACCCCGGAACGTAAAGGGCTATTGAAGGAACACCGTGGATTTTAGTCGGTACAAGTCTGACAGTCCCTCCGGCCCTGCCCGGGGTGGGAGGACTTATATGATGATGTAAAATCATCATATAAGTCCTCACGTTAAAAAAAAAAGAAAAAAAACCATAATCAGCCAATATCTTCCCACTGTTGGGACACAGGCCCCCCACTGTATGAGAAGGAATCGGCTGTACTCTACCACGCGAGCCTTGTGCGGGTTGGTAGATCAGATTTTTAGTTCTAGAACATACCGGTTTCCTCGCGATGTTCTCCGTTTTGAGAGCAGTGGCAATGATGCAAATTGCACAACGTAATGTGGCTGTCTAGGTTTGAACCCAAGATCTACAAATCACATGTGCATGTTACCACAGCTCTCTAAAATTGATGAGTGTATGCCACAGATTTTCTTACAAATACCGCCCATTGTACACTAGTTTTTTTTGTATCCATAGAAATATTGTAAGGTGTACAATAGAGTACAATCAATCTATTAATCAATCATTGCTTCCCCAACCAGGTACACAAGCGGCCTCTACGCGAAGAGGAGATCGCTGCGATCTGCGAGGGAGTGGTATGCGGTCTGTCTTACCTGCACAGCCTGGGTCGCATCCATCGCGACATCAAGGCGGGCAACATCTTGCTGACGGAGAACGGGACAGTGAAGTTGGCTGACTTCGGCAGCGCCAGCATCAAATGCCCCGCCAACAGTTTTGTTGGGACTCCATACTGGATGGCACCTGAAGTCATACTCGCAATGGACGAAGGACAGTATGATGGAAAGGTTAGTTTAGTCTCTATAACATTTTATCTAGATAATATATAGTACCAGACATTTATATTTATGAGTACCTACTATATGCTTCTCAGTAGAAATAAGTCCCAGAAAACGATGGATGAAGATTATTTTTTAAAGAGATCTAACAATATGGGTAGAATTCACATTATTAGCAATCTTGTTACCCCTCCAACTAAGCTAAATATGCTTGTGTCTGGAGTGGGTTTACGGCAATAGTGTAATGGGTGGGGTTCGAATCCGTGACCTCTCGATCACAAGTCCGACACCTTAGCCACTAGGCTATTGACGCTTTAAGATAAGCTAAGGTGATCTGGTATTCTATGTAGATGTTCACAGCGATATAATATATACAGTCATTTTGAATTCCCAAGTCAGCCAGACAGCTTCTCTGATTTGTAACCTTATAAGAATATGTGCTACTAGCAGTTGCTCGCGACTTCGTTCGCGCGGGAAGTTTTTCCCGTGTAAATCTCGATTCCGTGGGATTTTCGCAAAATCCTGCCTTAGTGAGCATCTACGTACTAAAAGGAACCCCCATGCAAAATTTGAGAGCCCTACTACACACATCAACACTATCTAGGTATATTTTGGATTTACTCAATTTACTCAAAATTTATTAAAAATAACGTACAACATGTTGTGCACAATATGTAATTTTGTAGCATTTAGAAATGCATGTAACCAACATAAAATTTCTGGGGCATTATCAGACTCACATGAGGGAATGTCAACATTTAACAAAAGTTAAATGGTCACGCAAACGCAACGATATTATTAGCAGCGAACCATTTCGCAAGAAATGTTAGACCCTCATTTATATGTAAGACACCCGCATCTTTTCTATATATTTTGAAAATGAGAGAAGTGTCATCAGCAATTAGAATTATATCCGATAAGCTGGTCATCATGTATGGTAGGTCATTGATGTATACTAGAAAAAGGAAAGGGCCAAGAATTGAACCTTGCTGAACGCCCATCTTGACTAGGGATCCTGCAGATGTCGCTCCATTAACAAAAACTTTTTGTTGCCTGTTTGATAAATAGGAAGGAACAAGGTCAGCAGCTTGTCCCTGAATTCCGTAATGGTGTAATTTACAGATCAGTGTTTTGTGGTCAACGCAATCAAAAGCTTTGGAGAGGTCACAAAATATGCCAATTGCATCCTGGGATTTCTCCTAAGATTCCAGAATGTGACGGATGAGCGCTACTCCTGCGTCTGTTGTTGGCCTACCTTTCGTGAAACCAAACTGCCGACTATGCAGAATCCCATTTGAGTTAAAATGTGACAGCATCTGGTCCGGCATGATTTTTTCGTAGATTTTGCTTAATGCTGGTTGATCCTAATTGTATGCGCCCCTATATACTTTTTACCCGACTGCGTTAGAAGAAGGGTCATGTTTTTCGAGCGAATGTTTGCTTGTATGTATGTCAATTTCTTTGGCAATCCCTACAGCCCCAACGGCTGGACGGTTTGTGCCATATGAGATGTCGTTGAATCAGTCAGAATTGTGGTAGTGATATAGGCTAAATTATAATTTATCAGGGATGGGCCGAAATTCGGTTCACATTCGGTTCAACCGTATTTCGGCAGAAGTCTGGTTCAGATGCCGAACATTCGGCACAAGAAAAATAATACCTACTTGCACTATTTTGACTGAAATTTAATAGAATTAGAATATCATTACTGTAAAATGAAATTGTCTTTTACTCACTCATGCTCATTTATTTTAGTTACGAACATTGTAAATGTAAACCTTAAATTAAATCAGCTCTTCTTATTAGTCTTGAAAACTCTGTCTTAAAAATTAGACATACTATTACAAAAATTAAATAAACTTATTACCTATTCTTCTAACAAACATCTACATTACAATTCGTAAATTGAATAAAAAAATCACGTTTTTTGGTTCACAAACTAAACATTCATGAACATCAAGTATTTTTTATTAAAATTAAAGGGTATTTTTTTCAACAATCAAATTGATCAAACTTTTGTCATCTATGTACTCACTCATATTTAAAATTTACTAGAGGCCTTAGCTGGCAGAAGTTTGTTACATTTTTTTTCGTATACTTTTCCTGCCTCCGAAAAAACTCGCTTAGAATATACAGAGGAGGAGACAGGAGACAATAAATATTTTCGAGCCATTTTAGGGAACATCTAGCAATAATTGAAGTAAAGTGCGTAAGCAAGTCACGACGTGTCGCTGTTGAGAAAGCACGCTAAACTTTTAATTTTAACCGAATGTTCAGTCGAAGTTCGGATTCGGTTCAAACTACATTCGGCCCATCTCCATAATTTATATAAATTTTTATTTAGCTAAGATATGAATTTTCAAAATGGCGCCCGTAAATGAAAAAAAAAATTGTGTGTTTTTGATTTTTTAAAATAACTTATTTATTGGCCTAACTGAGTTTAGTCTTCAACTTTCTTACTACTACGCTGATTTTTTTTTTCATTTATATTTTTGCGGGTTACAAGACAGTTGATATTGTTTCTCCAGGACTCGTCAAACTTCATTGATTGGTTATTTTGTTAGTCATCGCTGTGGATTTATAGTCTTTAAAAGCTAGAATAGTGTAGCGGACTGTATTGGCTGATGTAGCTGATCCTTTAATTACGCTATTGAAGCATATTGTTTAGTTGAATACTTATGCATTCTAATCCTTCAGAAAAATAACTGGTGTTAAATCCGCCATGAATTAGATGGTCAATCTTGCATGATATGGCACTGCCCTCCCGCCCGCTAATATATACAGAAGGAATTCAATAAAAATGCATACCACATGCAGGCAAACCACACTCGACACGTGTTTTGCCCCTCGACGGAGCATCAACAGGAGATGTTGACGCAAAATTAACATACAACCGTAAAGTAACGCCTGATTCCATTCTGTATACTTATGCATTGTTTACAGGTGGACGTGTGGTCGTTAGGTATAACGTGTATCGAGTTAGCCGAGCGCAAGCCACCCTACTTCAACATGAATGCCATGTCTGCCCTCTACCATATCGCGCAGAACGACTCGCCCACCTTACAGGTAACTATAATCTTTGTGTCACATTATAGCTCTCGAATTCTTAAACTATTCCTTTGCTCAACTTTAAGACGTCTTTAAGTCTCATGAAACAATACTCACTTAAACACGGTTCAGAATATTTAAAAATCTACTTTAGCATGTAAGACTATCAATATGAAGTCCAAGTTTGACACGTTCTTTTAAGAGTATTCACAATTCAGAGACAGAAGGAAAGAAAACTTGACGCTTAACGGTATCTTAAAGTTGAGTAGTTTGAGTGTTCGGGAGCAAACCGTTTGCTCATTAACTTATTTGTTTTCACGCTTACCGATCGGATTTCATATCATTTGTGTTGTTTTTTCCATGATTTCTAATCAAAATATTTATATACAAAAAAGTACGTATTGCAGGCGCCAGAATGGACGGACACGTTCCGTTACTTCGTGGAGGCTTGTCTGCAAAAGAACCCTCAGGATCGTCCGTCGTCTACGAAGTTGCTGTCCCACCCGTTCATTACTCGGCCGAGGTCGCCCAACGTACTCGTGGACCTAATCCAGAGGACCAAAGCAGCCGTTCGAGACCTCGACAACCTCAACTACAGAAAGATGAAGAAGATTTTGATGGTCGACGCTGATAACGAAAGCGCTATAGGTATTTACTGATTCTGTTATCTCTTATATTTAGAAACACTTGACCCACTTGATTTCGTCGAGTATTTGACCTTTTTATCGTTCACAAAGGATTTATGTTTTTGTATTGTTTCAAATGCGTAGTATTGGTTTTGAATAACATGTTATTGAACATATTTTTGCGGTTTGTCTTGTGGAGTAAATTTATAACTTTTATAAACATTTCTTTGTATTAAACACAAGTAAAAGGTTATTTAGTTAACAATTAATATTAATTTGTAAAACAACGCGTAACCAATTCTTTTCAGAGTAAAGTTATGATAACCTCTCTATTCCTAACTGATGAGATAATTCAATTCTAAATAAGGATTACTGTAATCTTATCTCATTTAAAGTATTGCTTGTCCACGCTTTATGTTTTAAGGGGTGGCATTAGGTGCAAAATTGGAATACGTCATGTATTCAAATTTTGCAAGTAATGCTCTATATGCCATTCTATATTATGGCTCTTGTGATACAGAATTTCCTTGTACAAAAGTTTTTTGTTAGTGGCCTAACCAAACTTGCCTGTAGCGGTCTTAATCATATTAAGCTCTTCAGCCAGGGCTTTAAATAAAACTTACAAACTATGCGCTAAAGGCCCTCCTATTGTGGCTTAGGGCGTCCCTGGGGGAGGGCAGCTAGGGACAGGCTGGATCGGACATGTTTGTGTATAAAATGCGTTATATATTTTTTAAAAGATTTAATTTGATTTAGTAATGATGATAGATCGCATTACTAGCCATCTTCTTTTTCCAACTAAGCTAAATATGCTTGTGTCTGGAGTGGCTTCACGGCGATAGTGAAATAGGTGCGGTTTGAACCCGCGGTCATTCTCATTCGATTATTAGTCGGACACCTTAGCCATTACTATAGGCTATATATTATATAGGCTATTGACGCTGCAAGTTATGTTCACGTCATATGTTGTAGTGTACAAATGGATATTTCGTTCGAGCTCCTTAAGGTTCTAAGTTGAGCTACGCGATAACTGACAGATGGGACGAGCCTGCTCAAATCTGTATGATTCTGTCCTCTAAAGGGCGCCACAAACATAAAACCTAGATGGCTCTCATATGACTTGATCACTATAGATTGTATGGACTTAAAAGAGATGTTGACCTCTGAGTTTGTTTTAGTGTGTCTTCTCAGAGTAGTCAGTTAGGAAACACTGGCTTCGTTTAGTTTTCATTTACGAAAAAAAATGACTTGAAATGAAAGTGTTATTATAACCTATTTGCAAAATAAACATCATTATTTCATTATATATTTGGTTTGTTTTGCACAGGTGACAGCGAAGAGACGGCAGAGGAGCGGTCAGGCGGCGATAGCTCCAAGTCTAACTCTGCGACGTCGGAACACAGTGCGGCGGGCGCCTCCAGCCAGAGCTCGTCGTCCGGCAGCCTGCGTCGCCGCGCGCCCGTAAGTACCACACCACTTTTATTTTTAACCGACTTCAAAAAAGGAGGCTTTGTATGCGAATATATTCTTTACTAGCTTTTGCTAGCGGCTTCGCCCGCGTTAATTTACACTTTTTCAATAATTCTCCGTAAGCTTTTTTTGCCGGCGTCATCACAAAAAACTTTCATCGCCTATTTTTACCCCCTTTAGGGTAAAATTTTTACAAACTGAATTTCGTATTTATTAATATCTAATCAAATGTCTAAAAAATAAGTTTCAAGTTTCTAGCTTTAAAAATTACGTAATTTCTATACAAACATTCATCCCCTATTTCAACCCTTTACAGCCCTTTTTTCGCATTAAAAAGTAGCCTATGTCCTTTCTCAGGCTCTAGACTATGTCCGTACCAAATTTCATTTAAATCGGTTTAGTAGTTTAGGCGTGATTGCGTAACACACAGACAGACAGTAGTAGTAGTAGTAAAGATTGGACACCATAACAGTAAAACAAATAAGGACTTAACAACTAAAAAGAGTGATATAATGGGCGGTCTTGTCGCTAAAAGCGATCTCTTACAGACAACCTTTAGATGGATTTGACACAGAAGGAGAAAATATATATTATGCGGGTAGTTCATGGTGTACTATTTATTTACTTATATAAAATACAAAAACAATAAATTAAATTCACATTCCATGTTCGACCACATCATCACTTGCGATCAGGTGAGATGGTGGTCAAAAGCGAACCTATTATCAATAAAAAAATGACACATAAATATAAAAAAGAAACAAAGACATACATAATCACAACAATTTAGGGAGATTTAGGAAGGTCTACGAATCACACTGACTTCAGCCACGTGAGTCCTAGCCCTTATTTTAAACGGAATTAGAGATGCAATTAAACAATCTTAAAGGTTATTATCGCTTTGTAGTACAGCAGTGTTTTCGTTTTGAAGTCTGTAATGTTTTTTTGTTATAAAGTTTTTTTTTTTTGTGATATACTATCTCAATGACTTCCGCTCATCTCGCTCAGGTGGCCGGAAGGGACTGTCAGACTTCTACTGACACTCCCTTCCCGTCCCGCGGCAGCGCAGCGGTATCTCACAAACTTCTACTATCTCACAAACTGACCGTGATAAAAACTTATCTACTCAATCCCCGTGGCATTAGGGTTCCGAATAACGAATGATAAAGGAACAGCCTATACATGTCACTTTTTAAATGGACTCACGAGACAGAAGAAATTCCTTGATTGAGGTAATCTATACTAATATTATAAAGCGGAAAAGTTTGTTTGTTTGTTTGCTTGAACGCGCTAATCTTCGAAAGTCCTGGGTGGATTTAGATGCAATTTGGTATGGAAGTAGCTTGACGCTTGAGGAAGGTTATTGGCTACTTTTTACGCGACTGCAAAAAAGGAGAGTTATGTTTTTATCGTGATAGAATCCACGGGAGCGAAGCCCCGCGTGAGTACTAGTGTTATATATTTAAATAAACTGAATGGACCAACCATAGCAGGTGATGCTTAAATCATCTGCCAACGTTGGCCTCTTAATGTTTGACCAACTTTTCATAACGAGATACCTACGTGCCTCGAAAAGCCCACTATGCCGTTTATCTTAACTATTGTTGGCAAGGATAGTATAGTTTATCCAATTACTGGCATGTAGAGGTCTGACATGCAGTTGCTCCATACGAGTCTTGTAGTCCGCTGTAGTAGATAGACTGAAAAGCTGTTGGCAGATTGTTTTCTTTTGCTTTTTCATTTAATAAATGTTAGTTATTTTTAAAATGTTTTTTTTATTTATTTAGTTAATTAATTTACATACAGAGGTATCACTTAAATCTAAACTCGCCAAACTTACGCTTGATGGCGAGAGGCGCTCTTTATACATTAACATTAATTAACAATTCCAATTACTTCTACACAATATATTGCAATATAATCCTGTATCTATAATCTCACAGTAACAATGTGCTAATTACCTATATGATTAGCATTCCAATATATTTTTTAGTTTTTTCTTTAGTGTTCCTTTACTTATTTTTATTTTTTCTCTTTATGAAATAATGTTCATTTTGCAAATAGGTTATAAATAACACTTTCACACGTCTTATTTCGTAAATGTAAACTAGATGAGGCCAGTGTTTCCTAACTGACTACTCTGAGAAGAAACACTGAAACAAACTCAGAGGTCAACGTCTCTTTTAAAGTCCAGACAATCTGTAGTGATCCAATTCATATGAGAGCCATGTAGGTTAATGTCTGTGGCGCCCTTTAGAGGACAGAATCAAACAGATTTGAGCAGGCCCGTCCAAACAGTGCACGCATTTATCAAATATCGCGTAGCTCAACTTTGTTACATACTTGAGGTACCGATTACTTAGATGTCCTCTTACCGTAATAATTAGTTATCTTGCAATCTTGTTAACTCTTCCAACTAAGCTGAATATGCTTGTGTCTGGAGGTTTCACGGCAATAGTGTAAAGGGTGTGGTTCAAACCCGTGACCTCTTGATCACGAGTCTGACAGTCCGACACCTTAGTCATTATGATGCTTAAAATTAGATAAGATTGAAAGTTGAGACTCGAAATGATTGTAGTATTTTGTTCCACAGCAGGTGAACGCGAACCATCACCAGCACCAACAACAGCCGCAGTACACACACCTCAACCACCAACACTCTGCGCACTCCACCAGGTATGTACCCTTCTGCATATAATGTATAGACTAGAGATTATGTATTATACCACGACTTTTAATTCGAGTCAGCAAACTGACAGTTTCAGCGTTGTAAGATAATGACGACTACGAAATTGTGATGTAACTTCATTAATTGAGCAAAGCGTCAATAGCCTAATGGCTAAGGTACTTTGATCGTGAGGTAGCAAGTTCGAACCCCACCCATTACACTATTCCCGTGATCCCACTCCAGACACAAGCATATTTGGCTTAGTTGGAGGGGTTAACAAGATTACTAGTAATGTGAATAATACCTACATTGCTAGTAATCTTAATAAAAAAGAATCGATTCGGGAATAAAATGAAATAACGATGTACATAATTTATTTAATAATATTGTGTTAAATGAACAAAAAGTAAAACGTGGTTGTGAAGGTACATGAAAAATAAAACGAATAGATCATGATAATATTTTTTTTGCAACATGCCCCTCCACCTGTACCTGTAACAATTACAATTCAATGGGGTTTAGGTCGCAGTGGTTGGGGGGCAGTAATCCCACGTTATTTATTAAATTATCACGTGAAACAATTTGAAAGAGTGGCTTTTATCATGTCTTATTAATAATTAATTGAGAATGTCCTCCTTTTTTAGGGTTCCGTGCCAAATGGCAAAAAAAGGAACCCTTATAGTTTCGTCATGTCTGTCTGTCTGTCCGTCCGTCCGTATGTCACAGCCATTTTATTCCGAAACTATTAGGACTATACATGTGAAACTTGGTAGGTAGATGTATTCTGTGAAATGCATCCTAATTAAAAAAAAAATATATATTTAAAATAAAGGGGGGTGGGGGGGTCCCCGTACATGGAACTAAAACTGAAAATATTTTGTTTCATGAAACCTATGCGTGTGTGCTATCTATAGACAGGATGGTATCTATATACATATCTTTAAAAATGACATTGCGGTTTCTAAAACCAATTTTTCATAAAGTTAATAGTTTAAAAGATATATGCTTCCAAAGTGGTAAAATGTGTGTAACTTCCCTTTTAACTTCTATGATAATGGAGTGAAAAATCTAAAAAAAATATGTGTATGTAGATCTTAATGTAAACTTTCAACCAAAATTGGTTTGAATGAGATCAGGTCAGCAGTTTTTGAGATACAGCATATTTTCTAAAACCGCAAATATAACTTTGTAATTCATACAAACAATATGAAAAACAAAGTTATTTAGCGTTGTTGTTAAAAATGTAAATAAGCTAGTGTTAAGAAATTTGTAAGGTTTTTTTGTCAAATAAATATACATATTATATTATATTATTATACTTACTATGGAACCCTTCATGTGCGAGTCTGACTCGCACTTGGCCAATTTTATTAAGTCGTTTTAAAATAGATTTATTTATAATAAAATATAGTTACTATTTAAAAAATAAGTGATAATACTATAAATTTAATAATTTATTTATATTCCGCACGGTTAAAAATCGCTCATTTATTCTTATATTTATTGAATCCATCCACCAATCTATTCGGTTAAATATGGTATCTGATCAGGACTGCAATAGGCCAGCCAACGGTAACTGGACGTGTCCGGAACTTTTCCACGATACGTGGAGACTACCGTTGCTTTTCAATAAACAAGGTTACACAATGGCCTGCCTCTACTAGGCTTCGGCCTACAACAATAAAAAACAAAAATGTACCACTAACCTGAGTGCTGGGGACGCCAAGTTCGACCTTCAAAGGTCACGCCCTAAGTGTGGTTTGTATGTAAAATGAGGGTGAGTAATTGAAAGGTGTGATGTAAGTCAAGTGTTGTAGAACGTTCCCAAGGCGCCGATCTCCAGATGGCGCGGTCACAACAGCATCACACCTAACTCGTTTCCAGCAAGCGCGCGCTACGCGTGGTAGGCAATAAGGCGATATGTTCCAAGAAATATCACTGGATTCTTGTTAATCCGAGATTACAAAGTTCAATCAATCACTGAACACAATTAATATGTTAATCTCACGTGAGATCCAAGCTGATTTCCAATTATTCCGCGTGCCACGAGGTGACGCAATACGGCGTATGATTCAACAATATCCCGGGGTTCTCGGCAAATGGGGAATACACTTCAAACAACAAATAGATAATTCGCGACCCAATTATCGGTCTCAACAGGCGAATCCAACAATATTTTACCAATTAATTAACTCAACAGGGTTCCGACGACCGGCATTTTTTCCAAGCAAACCAAGTCTATCTGTCAAGTCAGAGAGGTTATGTCAAGTCCACAGACAATTAATGTTGCCGGCCAAAAGATGCGTTCTGTTTCACGTCGGACCGAACATCTACCCCCCCCGGACGGGCCTACCCGTCCGCTAATCAATTGGAAGTCTTGACAAGGTTGCAAATTCAACACAGCTTCAATGCGGCCAAATACCGTAGCTAGTTCATTAAAGGTGAGAACGGTGTCTCCCAACAATCTCCGCCAGCGTCCCTTTGCCGCTTTCACCGCGGCCCCCAAAATACCCCCCCAATGGGGGGCAGGCTGGCGGGTCAAACAACCAAGTGACCCCTCGGCGGGCCAAACTATTACCAATGTCAACCTGGTTCTCATTAAGGAAGGCGTATACCTCCTTCAAATAGTTACTTGTACCCTTGTAATTCGTACCGCAATAAGACCTAATCAAAAAAGGTAACCCACGGCGAGACACAAATCTTTCCAAAGTCGCCTCAAAGGCCTCTGTCGAGAGGGAGGTTACCAGCTCCAAATGTACTGCCTTGGTTGACAGGCAGACAAACACACAAATAAGCCCTAACAATCTTGCTATTACGAAGGGTGGACGTCTTCAACAAAGGGGGACCAACAAAATCCGTTACGACGCCAGCAAAGGGCCTCGTCTCATTGACGCGATCAGCCGACAAAATCCAAAATTCTCGCTGCAGAATGGCCAACAGCGCATTGCAACCGGCATGCGAGTTCTTAGTGTGACGATCAGTCACCAACAATTGTACCAAGTTCAGTTACAACAAGGGCAGGAGCACCAATTTTAGGGTAAGGACAACTCACAATGGTGACCTCAAACCAGGTCCTTCCCTCAACAGTGGTGTCAGCCGGTTCGCCAATTCCCCAAATCTTGCCTGAAAGGTCGTTCATCTTCAGGCCAACCTGTCCCGCTAACCAAGAAGACAAAAGGCAACCCCGGACTCCCGTTTCCAAAATGGCACAGACCACAATCGAGTCACCCAAGGGTCCCCAGACCGTGACCGAGGCCGTTGGCAACAAAACCGTCTTGATCGGGGGGTTCCTTTAGCGGGGCAGGCGTCAATCTCTTAGTGATGCCTGGGCGGCGACCGATCGCCGCTTCCAGGCTGCCTTCGTTCACGACGAGGCCAACAATCAAACCATTCGTCCGCGCGGTGTCCCAAGCCGCTCGCCATCACTGGAGGGGCATATCCCACCGGATGCCCGAATGGCGGAGGCCGCGACTCCAGCGGGGGACGTTCCGCCAACGGAGGGGAAAGGCAGCGGCGCCGACCCGGCCCCTGCTGCCTAGCAGCCAATGCGCGTTCTCCCTGACGAGGGAAGACCAAATGGCGCTCGTGGGGCTCCCGTTCAACTTGCGCGGGGGGTGGAGAGCGGCGTACGGAATCGCGGGTCTCAGCCCGGTGCTCGTCTCCGGGGTACCCCCCCCTGCGCGAACCCCCCTCAGAAGCTGGTCTGCTGGAGCGGTTCGCGTTGGCGCACAAAATCTCCAAGTGGGACCCATCACAAATTCTACACGGGCGGGGGTCGGGGCAGTCCCGATGGAAGTGGGCCCCCAAGCACGAAAAGCACAAACGGCGTGCGTTGACAATACGGCGGCGGGCACTTACGTGCAAATTCAAAAAATCCGGGCAACGCGCCATGACATGCCCCGTTGCCTTACAAAAGTCACAATGATGAGGACTCCGGGCACCATCAAAACGGGGGGCGGGGCGAAGATCAACAGGCCCCCTAGCCCGAGGACTCCGGGCGCCAGCCAAACGGGGGGCGGGGCGATCATCAACAGGCCCCCTAGCCCGAGGACTCCGGGCGCCAGCAAAACGGGGGGCGGGGCGATCATCAACAGGCCCCGTAGCCCGAGGACTCCGGGCGCCAGCCAAACGGGGGGCGGGGCGATCAACAACAGGCCCCCTAGCCCGAGGACTCCGGGCGCCAGCAAAACGGGGGGCGGGGCGATCATCAACAGGCCCCCTAGCCCGAGGACTCCGGGCGCCAGCAAAACGAGGGGCGGGGCGATCATCAACAGGCCCCCTAGCCCGAGGACTCCGGGCGCCAGCAAAACGGGGGGCGGGGGGAACATCAACAGGCCCCCGGGCCCTAGTCCGTCCCTGGTCTCTGGGCTGAGAAGGTAGTGGGGGCGACCCCGTAGCGCCACGAGTGTTATCCGCAAACCGACACTCGTCTTCCAAAAATTTGAGGAGGTCGTCAAAGGGGGGAAGATGGGTGGCACCATCCCCACCATACTCCTGCTCAAAACGTGACCTCAACTCCGCGGGGAGCAACTGCAGCACTATGTGCACCAACAAGTAGGACCAATGTTCTACCGGTAACTCCAAGCGTCTCAAAGCGTTGGTCGCTGAAACCAACGGGTTCAGCAAGTCAGTGCGCAACGTCGACGTGCTGACAATGGCCGGTAGCCCCAAAATCTGGTCGATGTGCACATCAGCCAGGCAGCGCTTGTTCTGATACCGTCGGGAGAGAAGCTCCAGAGCGGTCGGGTAAGAGGAATCCGTCACCGGCAAGTGCTGCACCAAGGCTCTGGCTTCTCCCTCCAGGACAGACAATAAATAGGCCAGCTTCTGGGCAGGTCCGAGGTCCGAGCGTGCATCGACAAGACTCTCAAAGAGATCTAGGAAGCCCAGCCAGTGGTCCAAGCGACCGTCAAAATGTGGCAGCTCCAGGGTGGACAGCCTACTCAATAGTCCAGGGCCTGCAACAACAGGGGTCTGCGGCTTGGCCGCATCAGGCACCCGGCTCTTCAAAATTTTCCGCACTCGAAGACATATGACATCCCCCAGGTGGATAATCTGGTCATAGTCACCCAAAATCTTATCGCGGGCTGTCTGATCCATCACCCCCAAATCCACATCCATGATGTACTCGTTGAAGCGTATGAGCGCAGCATCAGCTGACTTGATCCTCTCAATCACTTGCCCATACCGAGCAAGGGTGAGCTCTTCCAATTCCACACGCTCAACAGTTGCAGCTGCCGATGTGAACCATCTCAACTGTGAGGTCAATCCCGCAGCAGCCTCCCTGACTGCCCTTAATGAGGCCATTGCAACAATCAAATATTAATACAAACAACAATCAACAACCAACAATCAAATATTAAACAAACAGCAATGACTTGTTAGCCGGCCAAATATATTCAACAAAATAAAAATTCAAATTCAATTATTTCAAGTCCAAATCCAACCCTGTACTTATTCCAAGTATGAATCTAGCTTGCTAAGGATGGCTAGTTACAAAATAAATAACAATTCAATGTATATATTGTGCAGGATCACACCAACAATTAAATACAACAATTGAAGTATAATATTGAGCCGGAGAATCTCTATCAACAATCCAATAATTACTATAAATGCAATAACCAATACACACAATTCAAGTCCTATTATGTTAGACTATGTGTAATTATTATTTAGATAACCTTTCAAATTCAGATCAATGACATTCAATTATTAATTGCCACAAATACCAAACAACTTTTACAACAATATACCAACTTATGTACCAAATACAACCAATAATTCCCAATTTCACAAACAAATCTTACCTGTCAATACAATAAAGGGCTACAGTACAAATTACAAATACAACTTCAATTGATTCAACTTCAATTAGATAGCCCGGATGACATGGTAATATATTCAAAACTTATTAAGTTATAAGTTGTGTTAAGTAATCAAACCAAGTTTTAAGTTTTCAACAATATTCAAAACTTCCAATTAAACCAGTGGATCTTATAAAACCACGCTCTGCTACCAGTTTGATCAGGACTGCAATAGGCCAGCCAACGGTAACTGGACGTGTCCGGAACTTTTCCACGATACGTGGAGACTACCGTTGCTTTTCAATAAACAAGGTTACACAATGGCCTGCCTCTACTAGGCTTCGGCCTACAACAATAAAAAACAAAAATGTACCACTAACCTGAGTGCTGGGGACGCCAAGTTCGACCTTCAAAGGTCACGCCCTAAGTGTGGTTTGTATGTAAAATGAGGGTGAGTAATTGAAAGGTGTGATGTAAGTCAAGTGTTGTAGAACGTTCCCAAGGCGCCGATCTCCAGATGGCGCGGTCACAACAGCATCACACCTAACTCGTTTCCAGCAAGCGCGCGCTACGCGTGGTAGGCAATAAGGCGATATGTTCCAAGAAATATCACTGGATTCTTGTTAATCCGAGATTACAAAGTTCAATCAATCACTGAACACAATTAATATGTTAATCTCACGTGAGATCCAAGCTGATTTCCAATTATTCCGCGTGCCACGAGGTGACGCAATACGGCGTATGATTCAACAATATCCCGGGGTTCTCGGCAAATGGGGAATACACTTCAAACAACAAATAGATAATTCGCGACCCAATTATCGGTCTCAACAGGCGAATCCAACAATATTTTACCAATTAATTAACTCAACAGGGTTCCGACGACCGGCATTTTTTCCAAGCAAACCAAGTCTATCTGTCAAGTCAGAGAGGTTATGTCAAGTCCACAGACAATTAATGTTGCCGGCCAAAAGATGCGTTCTGTTTCACGTCGGACCGAACAGTATCATTATTATAAACAAGTACAGTAGCTTATGTCAGCTTACTGAATCGAATTAAAAGTCGTGGTATAAGTAGTCTCTAGCATAAATTCAAGAAATACCCACAAATAATGTGTTCGAAAAATGGAATAATGTTAATGCATGTACAGAATCCAGTAGCTTGTTTATAGTCAATTTAAATTACCTGGAGAAACTTCGCAGATGTTCCAAAACAGTTGTAGTAAAATAGTCTTTAACCCAGTTTGCAATTCGAGACTGTTTGTCAATCTATCGCCACCATTAGCGCTGTGTTTTAGGTTGATTTGAACTTTTTTATTACATAAAGCCTAAAAAAGTATCTTCTTCTTCTTATCGTGTGGGTAGTAAAGTCTTACGACCCCATACACCCTAGTGTTAGAGTTTCTAGACCGCCTCAAGGGCCTCTGACGTGGTCTATTTTGACGACCGCCATTTGGCGACCGGGACCACTTTTTTAGGGTTCCGTAGTCAACAAGGAACCCTTATAGTTTCGCCATGTCCGTCTGTCTGTCCGTCTGTCCGCGGTTTAGCTCAAAAACTATTGCTACTAGAAAGTTGTACTTTGACATGAGTATACACGTTAATGACGCCGAAAAAGTGGTAAAATAAAATTTTGAAAAAAACAATTATCCCATACATGTAAAGTGGGATGATAATTATTTTTTTTCGTTCTTCCCATAGTGTTGGATATCGTTGGATAGGTCTTTCAAAAATATTAGGGGTTTGGTAAGACCGTTTTTTGATTAAGTAAACCGTTCGTGACTTATCAAGCTTTAAAGTACCAATTTTCGTTAGAGTCAAGTGTCCGCCCCCTCTATCAACTAAACGGTTGTAGTTAGAAATTCAAATGTCACGGCAGTAGTACCTATATATAACGAAATTTAAAGGAAAACTATCACACATAAGTGGGCTTTACAAGTTTACGAGTAATAGTCGACCAATTGTATTTAACTCGAAAATTTCGAACAACTCTACAGAAATGTCAATAGATGGCGCTAAGCGCCAGTTGTATCGTGCTAGCTTCTAGTGACGATTGAGTAGTGTAGCTTTGTGTCCGTATTTAAATTCAAAACACCGGCTATGACAAGTTTTATACAAATCTCTAAAAAAATTAAATTTTTCGTGCAAAATTGTCGGATCAGGTGAGGATTTGTATAGGAAGTCAAATTAGTTAGGTAGTCATGTTTGGCTTTTAGTTAGAGCATGGTACGAAACGATCAGTCAGCGAATACGACACGCACTTGGCTGTTATAAAAACTACGGAACCCTACACTGCGCGTGGCCCGACACGCACTTGACCGGTTTTTATCTGACAATCAGGTGATTCAGGCCTGCAAATGTCCTAGCCAAACTGGAAACAACTTTACAAAGTATGCTTCCAGCGGAAATCGAACCCACCGAGTCACAAGCCAAATGCCTAAACAACTCGCGCGGAGGTAGTAAAAAAGTATGGGTTGCAATTTAATTGGAATTGTGGTCTATATGACATAGAATGTGTTGCATGATAGAGCACATTTGAGATTTGTCGCGAAGTATATTTCAATTAGCTATAACTAGGCGCGTCACTCGTGCCAGTTACTCAAAGGATTTTTTTATATATTGATTTATGGTATCGGTATATAATATTTGGATCTGTGTAGTGTCTCTAGCTAATTTTATTAAGTATTTTGATGTAGACAATCTATGTCTTACATATTCTATGTTTAGCCTATGTAGTAAGTTTTTGTTAATTAATGTGCATGGTGGAGATCTCAGTATTTAAGTATACATTGTCTACAAAATGCATGGTACTTATAGGCTTACCAGAATATCATGTCAAATATATAATATAAATTTGTAGTAAGCAACACCAGGGAAGTTGGATTAAAACTTCTTGATATTATCTATGCTACTAATTAAAAAAGTAAAGTAAGAAAAGTAGGGGATAAATACAATAAAACTAGAAAACGTGAATAAAGTTGCTGATAATATTTTTTAAATCTGTGTAAAATATTGAATCAGTGTATTAAAACATGAAGAAAAAAAAAAACAAGTTGTTACATACTTTACTAAACATAACATTCTAAATATTGCCTGCTATATATGCCTGCATTATAATTGTCCTCTTCATCAGATAAACATGATGATGAAGATCATCTTTCATTTTCATTAGAATACATTTGTTGACAACATTTTGTCTACTCATCAGCTCCATTTGTGAGAAAGCTGTTTTAATATCACTTGCAGGCATTAGTCTCAAAAACTTTTTGCTTCATTATATCCATTTTCCAGTTCAGATTCAGTGTGAAATGATAGGTGGTGGTGGCCTTATAGTTTCGTGATCATGCGATTTCAAAACTCTCCAAGTTGATTTTTTTATTCTACCTTTCCTTTTTACCGGCTATAGATAATTATACAAAATATCAAAATTAGTCAGTCCTGATTACCGGTCAAATTATAAACGCAAGTTAAAATCCCAGATTGTCATTGGCCTCTATCTTCTTCCTGACAAATTTCATTGTAGGCATTAAAAACAAAATTGCTCGCTAGGAGAAGTGGTATTTTCAATACTCGAATACATTTATTTGATTTATTTTCGACATTATATAAAAAACCCATTGTATATTCAAGAAAATAAACAAAAGCTCTAGTATATTTGACACAACACACTATGAATTAATAGAAGATATATGAAAATCGCATTTTCAATTATTTTTTGTGCCATGAGATTCTGGTAGACCTATGAATATCTTTATGTACATATTAAGTAGATATAAGCACGCACCCGTAGCGCTTTCAGTATGCACGTCCCGCACTAGATAGAGCCGCACTTGCCTTTCAGAGTTCGCAAGAGCTGGCTTTTCTCATGTTGCTGTTTCGTACGCAGAGAGAGCGAGAGCCCTCTGGCGGGCGCGCACGATGACTACGTGAATAGGGACGCGCTGCGGGACTACGCCAACCGCGACTCGCTGTGCGACGACTACGGCGACGACTACGCCAACCGCGACGCAATACGAGACGCGCGCGAGAGGGAGCGCGAGCGGCCGCCAGCCGACTACCGCGAGTACGTCAACGCGCCCGCCGCCTGGCGAGACGCCGACGACAACCGCAACACGCAGCGCCGCCAGACCAGCCGCAGTCAGTACACCCACCTACCCATGTCACAACACACCCATGTCACAACACACCTATGTCACAACACACCCATGTCACAATACACCCATGTCACAATACACCTATGTCACAACACATCCATGTCACAATACACCCATGTCACAACACACCCCTGTCACAACCCACCCATGTCACAATACACCCCTGTCACAATACACCCCTGTCACAATACACCCCTGTCACAATACACCCCTTTCACAACACACCCATGTCACGTTTGACTTCTACTGAATAAAAACCCACCCTGTTCCTTTACTTGCCCTTGCTTTTCGGGGTCTCTCGTTAGAAAATTTCCATACATCACACCCAAAAAAAACAAAACTAGACATCCACCAACTTGCATGTGGATTATGGCCCATTTATTCTTATAAAAATGAGACTGAGTCCAACAGTGGAAACATTACGACAGGCAATGACCCTGATAGACCCCGTTAATGCTGCTGACTGCTCTGCGACACACATATACTATCATGCTCATTACTAACCACCAACCAAATACACCTCAGCATCAGATACGAGCAGTGTTTCGTGATCGCCAAGAAGTAAGGTCTCGAAACGAGTTTTAGTAGCAGTAGTTTCACACCCTTAGAGAAAATCTTTCTCTAACTATGCTTTAACATCTGACCGCATTGATTTTAAACAGCGATGTCAATTTGCATCTCTCAAGATGTACATCGTTAAACTATTTGCTCTATTTCGATAATAACGCTTAGTCGAGTCAAGAAACACTCATCGTGTAAACGATGTAGGTATTGTAAACGAAAAAGCTAGGTCAATTCTATTTTAAACGCGGGCAGTTGGCACTTAATATCACTACAATCATGAACTTGCGAAACTACTCTATTTATCTGAGTCTCAATGGTACTATCGTTTAGTATATTATACCGTGCTGCGCTAAAACATTCTCAAGTTTGGTTCTAAATACAAAAATTACGTTAAGTACGTGACGTTACTACATATATCAGTACTTTTGAAGAGCAACCTCTTTTCGCAGTAAACACCAATGATATTTAAGTAGGCCTTTATCTTCATAATGTATCCGTGTATGTGGCAGGTATAAGCAACAACGTCTCGGCTGCGATGTCGCTTGTGTCGGAACATGGCGCGAACAACTTTGCCACGATACGAACCACCAGCATCGTCACTAAGCAGCAGAAGGAACACAACCAGGTAATTAACTGCTCTTAGTGAAGCACTTGGGGGTTTTAGGATGGAATACGCTACTTCTTGGCAAGCGTGCTTTAAAAGTTCGATATTATTATCGCTTACCATCGGATGAGATGGTAGTGAAACGCAAGCTTGTCAACAATTCACTAATCTTATAGTGACAGTATCAATTTATTTGACTGCATACAATTTTGTGTCGTTAAAGTATGTGTGTATTTATTCCCTGTGAAGATTAGCAGACATGGGTTATTAAGAACATAATTATAAGCTTAAGTGTATGTAATTGCACATATGACATCATCTCTAGGATTGCAGATGTGATGTATAGCAGCAGTGACCACTTATTGTTAGGTGTATCATGTGCTTGTTGAAAACTTAGTTCGATATTTTTTTATTAAATAATGTGCACCTGCTAATCGCATATTTTATATCTGGCTGGTGTTGTATGGTAATTATAAACGATAGGAGTTCGTGTCTAAATGGGTGATCATCTCAAAGTATCGAGATACCTCCGTGTCTCGGAAAACATGATAAGCCGTCGGTCTTGGCTGTCAAAGGTCATAAAATCTGACTTTAGTCTTATAAACTTTACCGAGCTACTGGATTGTGGAAGTCAGATAGGCAGTCAGTCCATGTAAAACAATAGTAATCAGGTGTATTCGGTTAGAAGCCAGCCCCAACATGGTAGAAGGTTAAGCAGACAATGTATAGATAGATAGATAGATAGATAGAATATACTTTATTGTACACCAAAAATTGAAACACACTTACATAACCTTATTTCTATAACTTTGGTTACAATGGCGGTCTTATCGCTGAGAGCGATATCTTCCAGACAACCTTTGGAAGGACTTTAAAAGCTTTAATTGAATAGGGGAGGGCAAAATTAGTGTACTACAAATACTTATAATGGAAATGTATTTTATTATGTTAGAGCAAACTAAATAACTGCAAATTTTTCTTAATTTATTTTATTTTAATAAGTACAGTCGCCAGCACATCAAGCAGTGGCGTAGCGTGCCTTGTCGGGGCCCCGTATAAAAATTTTTTTGGAGGCCCTTATATGGAGGTAAAGATTTTTCACAAAAGAAAAAAAATATTGTGAGAAGTCAAAAATCGAATTTTAAATATTCACTCTCCTTGCCTTTTTATCGGCAAACTGATTTATTAAATCATTTATGGCTGATGATGATTTTAGTTTTTCTAAAGTTTCTGCCTCTATGGACAATAGTGAGATGTCTGACAGCCGTTCTTGTCCCATCGAAGTTCTTAAGTAATTTTTTATTAGTTTTAATTTTGAAAAACTTCTTTCTGCCGTTGCGGTTGTAACTGGAAGGGTCAAGAATAAAAAGCATGCTGTGATTACCTCGGGAAAACTGGATGCAAGACTATTGAATTTTACTAGAAATAATTCAATGAGTTCTTTAATGGAATATTTTTTTTTAATTTCAGAATTTAAGCATGTTTTTAGAGCCTTTAATTGGTCACAAAGATTAAGTGAGATGTCTTTACTGTATTTAGCAGACAGTTTTCCGGAAGCGTTTAATATCTCTTCGCTTGAAGAAGATAGGAGTTTCTCCGGTTGTAATATTTCGAATATACTACTCAGGTTGCAAAGGCTCTGAAATCTTTCTTTAGTTTGAGAAATTAATATATCTAAACAGCAATAGTATACATTGACTTTGAAATAGGATTCCGGGTCGGAAATTCTCTCATCTTGTGATAACTCATCAAAAAAACGCTTCGTTATCTTTCGCCTACTGTTTTTAAAAACAGTTGTTACCCCCCACTTTTTTGCTAAATCTTTGGATTCATTTAGCAAACTATTAAATGAATTCTGATTTCTTAATTGGCACAGTCTATTTAAAAGATTACTTAATAAAATACTAGATTTCTGTAAGTCATTATTATCATGCTGTAGAGCTTTAGAAACAGGATTAATAATTTCAAATAGTGAAGAAAAAAATGTAACGAGCACTAAGAAATCAAAACTCTCTAAAATATTAATTATACTTTTACATTTTTCACGTTCATCTTTTTTATTTGAAATTAAATTTAGTTGGTACAAAGTTTTCATGATTAGTAAAAAAATTTTCTTTACTGCTAATAAAGCGTCGTTCCTAGAAGACCATCTGGTAGGACATACCTTTTTAAGGGTAATCAAATATTTTTCAGATGAATCGTCACTTAGCATAGCCCAGCGTTTTATACTATTGCCAAAAAAAGTATATATTTTTTCTAAATTATCGAAAAAAGTCGATACTTCACGAACATGTCTCGCAGCATCGTTCAAAACCAAGTTTAAAGCGTGCGCAGCACAATGAACATAATCGGCATTTGGAGCATGCTCTTTTATTAGGGTTTGTAATCCTCCATACACACCCGACATAACATTTGCTCCATCGTATCCCTGTCCTCTACATTTAGTCAAATCAATTCCATATTCTTTAGTCAAATTTAAAATGACAGTTTTCAGACCTGCAGCACTGCAATCGGTTACTGCTATGAATCCTAAAAAGGACTCACAGATTTTTATTTCTTTAGGCACATTATCATCATTTTCTGTAACCGAGATATATCGAAAAACTACAGATAGTTGGTCAATTTTTGACAAGTCTTGTGTTGTATCCAGAATTATTGTCAGAAATGGAGCTTTTTTAATTTCTGAGATAATACTGTTCCTAACGTTAGTACCAAGCAAACTAATAATTTCGTTTTGAATCGTAGGGCTTAAATAATTTATTTCACCTTTCGGTTTTAGAAAAAGTTCCTTTAAAGTTGCATCATAGTTAGATAGCAGACGTGAAATTGCCATAAAATTGCCAGAATCAGAATCATGCCCCCTCAAAGGTAGATTACAAGATACTAAAGTAATTATAACATTAATTATACGATGCAGTACATCTCTCCAGAATGTAATTTTACTATCGATTTCACTTTTCAATAGAGTATCGATGGTATTTCCTTGCAACCAATTATTATAAGAGAGTGAGGCACTAATATGCTGCTGTGACTTTTCATGGTCAAGAATAGTTTGTGTGAAATTGCTTCTAACCGAAACACCGTTAACCCAAGCAGAGGAGTACGATTTGTTTTGACGATCTGCTAATAACCAACAGAAGTGACAGTACGGTTTGTTTAAAACGTTAGAATAACATAACCATGGTCTTATAATTTTTATGCCTGCCTGATTGAAATATGAATAATAATAAGCTGAAAAAGGTCGGTTATTTTCTGAAACTTTTGGAAATGGTCCTTGTGGTTTAAATGGACCCAATTTAAAAATTATTTTTCGTTCGCATTCAGTTAAATTGTCACCAAAATTTCCTCTATCTGATGAAATTATATTACAATCTGCATTATCTGCAGATATATCAGAATCGTTGACTTGGGGTTCCTCGATTTCTGGATGGACATCCGATAAAGTATGTGCTTGGCTTTCTTCTATTTCCGGATGGATATGTGACGAAGAACATGCTTCAGAAGAATCTAAAAATAAACGAGTAATTGTTAAAAAATAAATACGAATGCTTTGATACTAAACTAAAAAGAGTTATATATAAATAAATAACGTTACTAAGGGTCACAGTTAGAGAGTGTTCAGTTCAGACGCACACAGATTCTACGCGGATTGTGCTCGTACCTATTAGTAGATACAAAATCACCTGCAGCCCGTCCGTGCATTACTATACACCTGCGTGCTATTTAAACGCAGCGCGTAGTGTAGTGGCCATACAAAACGAGAACCCGAAAGCGAGTCTGCACATCTGAAGTTCTCAACACGCAATTAACGATACGATACGGACTGATAAACAAACAACAAAACAAATCGATCCTATAGATAAGTTAGAATTTTGTTTTTTTTAATCAAGGCAGGGAACCCTAAAAACAGTATAATTGTGAAAATCGAGGGGGGAGACAACTTTTTGTGACGGACAGATGGACAGACCGAAATTAAAAGATTTCCTTGTTTATCACTACGGGCCCCTAATAAATGGGTTGGGTAGTAGTGTAGTACTTACCTTTCCAATCTAAATCACTCAAGTATCTTGTCTCTGAAAAAATGAAGAAATTTTGGGCACTTTTTTTATAACCTCGTCCCTTTTCTGTTTAATTTTTCTTTTCTCAGCGCCGCTGGGATAATCTCTTTTCCTTTCACTCATTTCTTTTACAAATCGTTACTCATACTGCTAAACCAGAAGAACAATATTGTTTGTACTGAATTACAATGTAATGCACATTTATATAAAGCGCGTAAATAAACAGTGCACTGCACTCCGTGGTTTAACATCCAATGCAAAGTACAACAACGTACACGTACATCGCGATATCGATGAAGGATTCCCGGGGATTCCCCGCTGAGTTGAAGATGAAGTAAGTAAAACGGGGAAGTCCCGCAGCCCGCCATAACGATGTAGTGTTGCCAACTTTTGAACGCACGCTTAAGGCGGGAAAAAAAGGAATTGCTTTATAGAATTTTGTCATTTGTAAAATAAAATAAATTAGAAAGTTTTTATTCTTTTTCCTTACACACTTTGGGGGCCCCCGTGGCCCGGGGGCCCCGTATAATTGATACGGCAAATACGGCGGTAGCTACGCCCCTGACATCAAGCTATCCGAATTAGCATTGAAAAAAGCAGGAAAAATTCCCGTTTCTTCCCAATTCCGCTGTTTTTTTTTTTTTTCAATGTTTCATTCGAAAGTTTCAAGAAAATTTTCCAGTATATATTTCATGTTTTTTTTCAATAAAACCGAAAAAAAACCGAAGAATATGAAAGAAACGGGAAATATTTCATGTTTTTTTCAAATACATACTTTTAAATTAGGATTTTAAATTAAGAAAAAACATGTGAAATAATGGCAAACTTCGCTGAATACCAAGCTAGAAGTGGTTTTTGGGTCAATGAAATAATTTTGCAACCAGTAAACAATTTACACCCTCGCGACTGGTGGAAAGGATTTTGTCACTCTAAACAACTTTCATATGCTGCCATAAGATTGTTTATTTATTTATTTATTTATTTATTTATTTACTTTATGGAGGACTTACAGCTAATAAAACCATAAAAAAAAGGAATACATAGTCGCCAGAGAGCCAATAACAAGTCCTCACGTTTAGACTTATACTAAAATAAAGTTATAAGCAATAAACAAGCAATAATAAATCTAATTATAAATTAAAGATACAATTTACACAGTAAGAATACATAATATATAAAGATTTGCTTGCAATGAGTCAACAGCATAACATAACCACTAACGCTTGAAAAAGTTTAAGCTTAAGCACCTTCTGGCTGAGTTCACACTAGTTGTGAAAGGATCCAAATCATACTGCTTGCATATCTCATTAAAAGTTCTGCTTGCGCGCACAATATAGCTATTTTGCCTATAATTAGATGATGAATGAGGTATACATATAGGAGGATTAAAGCGCAATATTTTGTTAGGTACGTTAAAATAAAATTTAGAAAGTAGTTCTGGACTATCAATATTATTGTGGAGGATTTTCAATAAATACAAACAGTCTGCAATATTACGCCGATCTACCAGTGGCAACAGGTGGTACTTCTTACAGAGTTGATGATAACCTGCTGAATGATATGGAATCTTTTGATGGAAACAAAGATATTTGATGAACCGTTTCTGTATATTTTCAATCCGGTCGATGTATTTATGATACCTTGGATTCCATATCTGAGACGCATACTCGAGCTGACCTCTTACAAAAGTGCAATACAATATTTTGAGCGTTTTAGCATCTGTAAAGCATTTAGAAAGACGCATTATAAATCCCAGCAGTTTCGATGCTTTTTTGACTATGGCGTCAATGTGTGTATCAAAAACTAACTTACTATCTTGAAAAACGCCCAAGTCACGGATAGTATTGCACCTTGGCAAGTTTTGGCCCGCCAAAGTATAAGTGGTGACCAGGACCGCACGTTTCCTAGTGAAAGTGATAACGGAACACTTTGATGGGTTGAGATCCAATTTATTGATCTGACAATACTCTTCAAGCCGACATAAGTCAGCTTGAAGTGCCAGCATATCATCAGCCGATTCAATAGTGGCAAAAATTTTCATGTCATCAGCAAAACATAATAGTTTGGATGCATAGAGGCACAGATCAATGTCGTTCACATAGACCACAAATAAGAAAGGACCGAGCAGCGATCCCTGAGGCACCCCACTGGGCACATTCACCCAGCTAGACGTATAGTTATTAATTACTACCGCTTGTGACCTGTTATCAATGTACGAAGCGAACCACCTCAGCAGGTCTCCACGAATGCCTATGCGTCTCAGCTTCATTATTAGGGAATCATGGTCGATCCGATCAAATGCCTTACTGTAGTCCGTGTAAACCACATCAACCTGCTTACCATTGTCCATAGCATCTGTAATAAAATCGTTAAATAGGATCAAGTTAGAACTCGTAGACCGTCCCTTTAGAAATCCATGCTGGAAGGTGCTCAATGAGTTTGCAAGGGCGGGGTATAACTGGTTATAGATTATCCTCTCAAATATTTTGGCAATAATGCACAGTTTGGATATAGGTCTATAATTGGTAATCTCAGTCTTTGAACCCTTCTTATGCACGGGTGTAATAAATGCAGATTTCCATAGTTTAGGGACGACACCTTGAGACAAAGACTTAGTGAATAATATTGAGATAGGAACGGCAATGGAAGGCGCACATTTAATAAGAAATGTAGATGTCAAGTTATCAGGCCCGGCTCCTTTAGATGGATCCAAGTTGCGAAGTAGACCGGCAACAGCATCGATATTTATTTATATGTGACAAATGTCAGAAGACATTTCATCACTGTCGAGAGGGAGGAAAGAGGCTGAGCTGGGGGGAGTATTAGCTGAAGTGTTATCGAGAAAAGTCGATAAGAAGTAAGAAGAAAAAGCCTCACAAATAGATTCTCCTGTAAGCATTGTTTCATCATTATACTTTAATGTATTGGGAATAGCATTCGAGTTGTAGCGATTTTTAACAAAGGTCCAAAAATGTTTAGGGTTGTTTTTAATTGAGCTTTCAGTTTGATTGAGATAACACTTATAACATGAGGCTTCCATAGTCTTCACTCTTTCACGCAAATATTTAAAAGTAAACTCATCAGACTTGTTGCCATAAGTTTTGAATCTTTTCAGGTATTTATATTTTTCCTTAATTGTTCTAATAAGGGATGTGCTGTACCAGATTGGGTATGATTTATTACGTGCTAGCTTTTGCGGTATATACTTGTTTTGAAACTGTCTGATATTTTCTATAAAGTACGCAACGGAGTCATCCAATGATCTGGCTGAGAACTCACGCTCCCAGTTAATAGCATATATCTCGTTATTTATAGACTCAAAATCACCTTTACTATAGATATATCGCAATCGCGGCGCATGATCGAGGGAAGGAAGTTCAAAGGTATCAATATTAATTAACAAAGCCGGATGATAGGGATCAATAGGCACTAGAGGGTCAGAACACTCACTAACACAGGCAAACCTACTTGAAATGACTAAGTCCAATAGTTTCCCGTACCTATTAACTACCCTGTTACACTGGCCAAAGTCCAACGTACACAACTCATCCGCCAGCATACATTCATCACTAGTGGCTGGGTTCACTGGGACCAGCGAAAGATTATTGGATGGAGCCCACGAGATTCCACTCATATTAAAATCACCCACAACTAAAAATACATCAGTTTCATTCAATGCTGTATGGTTCAATTTAGACAAGAAATTACTAAGTTGTTCCGAGAACGAAAAGCCCCTGTTCTGTTTACACAAATAGACACCGCAAATATGTAAGTTAACGTACTCACGTGATTTCATTTTTTTAAGCCGTATGGTGATCCAGATATCCTCCGCTGTAGAGTGAAGGAGCGGTTGCGGAGTGACGGGTAACTCCTTACGCGTCGCAATGAGTACACCACCACCCCTAGTTTGTCCAGTAACAGTATAATCCCGGTCACGACGCCACACTAAATATCGGTCATCAAACAACTCTGAGTTTAACATACCATCAATTAACCATGTCTCCGTTAAAACAATAATATCGTATGAATTCATTAAAACCCGACGATAGAACGAGTCTGTCTTTGTTCTTAATCCTCGCACATTCTGATAGTATATAGTAAGACAGTGTTCACTGTTATTAGCCATTACAGATAACTACAATAATGATCGGATAAGCATCGACAACAAAATAACATAATAATGTCAGCAAATGAACTACAAAATGAACACTAATTGCGCATAGAAGATTTAGATATTTGAAAAGTGGGTAAAAATTAAAGTAATTTGCATAAAAGCGTAAGTCATCCGTTGTTGGACAGGACATGCGAGTGCGAGCAGGCAAGCAGCAGTATATCATGAATGCATGCGTAAGCGAGATAAGTATATTGTAAAGTATTAGAACTAGAAAACAATCAGTGCGATATGGAACACAATAGAGACTAATTAGTGGTGCCGAGGTGCTAAACCTTTTACAAAAATATAACAAACTAGCGACTCGCCCCGGCTTCGCACGGGTGCAATGTTTATATTAAATATAAGCAGCGTTCGCGAGAATCGTTAACGTACGGCAGTTTTTTTGACGCCTTACTCCACAATTTTCACTACCACGAAAAATCCTATCTATTTTCCGGAATAATATATAGCCTATACGGATTCGGAAGAATCCCTCTAAGTAATGGTAAAAGAAATTTTAAAATCGGTCCGGTAGTTTTTGAGCCTATTCAATACAAACATACAAAAATACAAAGGTTTCCTCTTTATAATATTAGTATAGATAGGCAGCGTTCGCGAGAATCGTTAACGTACGGCAGTTTTTCCGACGCCTTACTCCACAATTTTCACTACCACGAAAAATCCTATCTATTTTCCGGGATAATATATAGCCTATACGGATTCGGAAGAATCCCTCTAAGTAATGGTAAAAGAAATTTTAAAATCGGTCCAGTAGTTTTTGAGCCTATTCAATACAAACATACAAAAATACAAAAATACAAAGGTTTCCTCTTTATAATATTAGTATAGATAAATTTTGATACGTAAGATTCGATACATTTTAAAGGTAAAAAAACAAAAAATTAATAAAGGATGCAAATAGAAGCTGTTTATACTATCTTGTTTAAATCCAGTTCTTTTCTTACTATGAAAGTGTTGCAATTAGCATCCTTACGTACATGAATTTTGCCGTGTTTCACCCATACAAATTCATAATGTTTTTCTTTGGCAATTATTTTAGTTTTACTCAACAGTTTTTTAGACTCAACGCTTAGATGGTCGTTAACATAAATACGATGCGGTGCTCCTTTGAAGCCTATATCCGAGGTTGACAGATCCTTATCAGCACGTGCAGCTGCTATAAAGTCTTCTTTTATATACCGGTTAAGGAAGCTCACTATCACTAATTTCTCCTTGGAATTATGTATAGGCACCCTCGTGATATAATTGATTTGGGCCTTTGAACAATTATAGTTTATTTTGCGGCAGATAGCATCCACGATTGTGAATAAATTTTCATCCCTTTTTAGAGGTACGCCCTTAATCTCCACATTATTTAGCCGTGAGCGCTGATCACTGGAAGAAAGCTCGAACTTTGTAGAGGCTAGTTCTGTTTGCAGCGAAGAAACAGTGTCCTGGAGCTTTTCAAATGCGGAGGCTTTAGCTTCTAGCTCAATAAGTCTAATGTCGAAGTCATCGAGTCGACCACTAGAGAAATCACAACTTTTCTTGAGCTCAATCATCTCATCTTTTATGGATCTTATGTCGTCGGCTAAAGTTGGTAAGCTCAGTAATTGTTGTTTCATTTCACGAATTTCACTCAGCACAATATCCAGCGAAGCAGGAGGTTGCGGTGAAAGCAAAGTTGGCGATGATTTACACACAGAACATTTCCATTGTGCTCTTCGATCAGAGCCGAGTTTTCTCCAGCTCACTTCCGACACGCTTGCACAAGAAAAGTCCAAGAATTTCTTGCAACTTCCACATTGCACCCCATCGTTAAACTGGTTATTGCAAATTGCACACGTCTTCATCGCAAACAAAATAATTATTTTATAAATGTAGCTCTATGGAATCGTAAAAAGGTTGATGATCTATTTTTTGCGAGCGAAATGCGTACTGTGCTTATGCGTGCTTATTCGGTACTGAGTATTCCACCATCATCTGCGGCGTCTGAAAGAAATTGGTCTATTTTTGGTCGAACGCATACAAAAGATAGGAATCGCCTTCTTCCAGAACGACTTAATAAACTTGTTTACGTTCGATCAAATTAACATTTAATGTAAGCTAAAAAAGAAATATTCTAGCTCGAGCGTGAAGTTGACGATTAAATATATTTCAATAAAACTTGTTTTTTTCAACTTTTCAAAACATCTTGCGAAAAATTCGAAAGAATCCTGTTTCTTTCCAAAGGATTCTTTCTGTTAAAATAATTCGAAAAAAACGAAAAAAAACCACAATTGTTTTTATTCGTGAAAAAAAACAATTTGTTTTTTTTCGGCATTTTCAACGCTAATCCGAATCTGTCAAATTTACCCAATTGAGTTTGAACCTTATCATGTTGTAATAAAGTTGTAAATCTATTAAATTATTTTGACAGATTGGAGTATGTTGATGTGCTGGCCACCTAACAAAGATAGATAAGACATTTAGACAGCTATAACAATATACAGTACTTAAATCTGAAGTCCAATTATAACTGTACACAGCATTCAGTGTCTAATATACTTCATTAGTGATGTTTGGGTTCAGTTAATATGAAGTTTAATATCGACATCATTTCCACATATTACTGAAGTATTATTTACTTAAATAGGTATTCAATAGTTATTGATAAAGGTGAGGTATGGTAATCATAAAAGAGCAGATAAGCAGGATGTTGATTGGTTTCAGGAGATGCACGAGCAGATGTCAGGTTACAAGCGCATGAGACGTGAGCACCAGGCGGCGCTGCTGAAGCTGGAGGAGCGCTGCAAGGCGGACGTGGACGCGCACAAGGCACAGCTGGACCGCGAGTACGAGGCGCTGCTGCAACAGCTGTCCCGCGAGCTGGAGCGGCTGCAGGTAACAACATATAGCAGATGTCAGGTTACAAGCGCATGAGACGTGAGCACCAGGCGGCGCTGCTGAAGCTGGAGGAGCGCTGCAAGGCGGACGTGGACGCGCACAAGGCACAGCTGGACCGCGAGTACGAGGCGCTGCTGCAACAGCTGTCCCGCGAGCTGGAGCGGCTGCAGGTAACAACATATAGCAGATGTCAGGTTACAAGCGCATGAGACGTGAGCACCAGGCGGCGCTGCTGAAGCTGGAGGAGCGCTGCAAGGCGGACGTGGACGCGCACAAGGCACAGCTGGACCGCGAGTACGAGGCGCTGCTGCAACAGCTGTCCCGCGAGCTGGAGCGGCTGCAGGTAACAACATATAGCAGATGTCAGGTTACAAGCGCATGAGACGTGAGCACCAGGCGGCGCTGCTGAAGCTGGAGGAGCGCTGCAAGGCGGACGTGGACGCGCACAAGGCACAGCTGGACCGCGAGTACGAGGCGCTGCTGCAACAGCTGTCCCGCGAGCTGGAGCGGCTGCAGGTAACAACATATAGCAGATGTCAGGTTACAAGCGCATGAGACGTGAGCACCAGGCGGCGCTGCTGAAGCTGGAGGAGCGCTGCAAGGCGGACGTGGACGCGCACAAGGCACAGCTGGACCGCGAGTACGAGGCGCTGCTGCAACAGCTGTCCCGCGAGCTGGAGCGGCTGCAGGTAACAACATATAGCAGATGTCAGGTTACAAGCGCATGAGACGTGAGCACCAGGCGGCGCTGCTGAAGCTGGAGGAGCGCTGCAAGGCGGACGTGGACGCGCACAAGGCACAGCTGGACCGCGAGTACGAGGCGCTGCTGCAACAGCTGTCCCGCGAGCTGGAGCGGCTGCAGGTAACAACATATAGCAGATGTCAGGTTACAAGCGCATGAGACGTGAGCACCAGGCGGCGCTGCTGAAGCTGGAGGAGCGCTGCAAGGCGGACGTGGACGCGCACAAGGCACAGCTGGACCGCGAGTACGAGGCGCTGCTGCAACAGCTGTCCCGCGAGCTGGAGCGGCTGCAGGTAACGGCATCATCAGCATATAGCTGAACAACTCCACCACTTGATCATAATCTTCCTGCCCTTACCCCATTTACTTGGTCGGGGTCGGAATGAAGCGTTAATAGCCCAATGGCTAAGAGGAGAGTTCGCAGGTTCGAATCGCATCCATTAAACTTGTCGTGAACCCACTCCAGACACAAGCTTAGTTGGACAGGTTAACAAAATTACTAGTAAGCTGAAATCTTACCCACATTACTAGTTCTCTTATAAAAATATGTAGCGTTGAGGATTTGGTCCAGTAAGTGTCGCAGTAATGACTGGTGAATGAACCGTGTGCTTCCCGTGCAGTGGAAATTTAATCTTAGACAAAAAGCAAAATTCTTTTATAATTATGTATTCTGATGATGGTTGACAACTAAGATGGCTCTTTACGAACGATGAAGTTCATGCCTGCCTTCAATAGTCAATGCCCATAAGCGATACTGCTGAAGAATCTGCTGTTTGCTGCTGAACAGAAAAGCCTCTTAATATATTTCTATATAGTTGTTATAAAATCACATTACTTCTAAAAGCGATATCACTGAGAACATTTCCCTGTAATTCCAGACGAAACACGCACAGGAATTAGAACGCAAACAAAAGCAGAACGCAGCAGCCGAAAAGAAGTTAATCAAAGACATCAGTGCGCGGCAGGAGCAGGACCGCAAGGCCTTCGAGACGCAGCGCAAGCGCGAGTACAAGGCCAACAAGGAGCGGTGGAAAAAGGAACTCAGTATGGACGACGCCACGCCCAAGAGGCAGCGGGATGCCACGCTGCAGTATGTCTCCCATAATATTTATAAATATTTAATTCGGCCCATAACATTCACACAACACAGGCTTTCTCTCTTTGAAAATGGGCTATAACCTACAATGCGAGCCCAATGCCCATCACCGTTTTGAGAGAAGTGATATGTTACATCAAGTAATATTAACACGTGTATTTATATATTATAGAGCAACAAGTCCATCATTTAATAGTTGGTCGCTAGTTGTAGGTCTATAGCAGATAGATCGCAAATGCGTTGCCCATCTCAGACGAGTTAAGAATGAATGAATATTTTTTTGCTTGATAATACCAGCGGGCCTAGACAAAATCCATTTTCTGTAAGCGTTAACGCCAACGGAAAAATTAAATTGTATGGAGTTGACATTTACTAACACGTGACAATCACGTGACATGTGGTTAGCAAATGTCAACTCCATACAATTTAATTTTTCCGTTGGCGTTAACGCTTACAGAAAATGGATTTTGTCTAGGCCCGCTGGTGATACATTATTTCCTGAAGTAAAGTGGACCATGAAACAGTTTTCTATATGTGTGTGAATACGTACACTTTAGGGCGGAAATCAGCCATTACTAGTGTCGAAACGAAATAGCTGCTAGTCAGAACAAAATAGCTGGTCTGTGCGTCGATTTGAATTTTGGTCATACCAGACTGAACTGACAGTAGTAGTACCTCTCTCATGTGACATGTTACAGATCTCAAAAGGACAACTTAAAACAAGCAGAGGCGGCGGAGGAGATGAGGTTGGTGCGGTCGCAGCGAGAGTACCTGGAGCTCGAGCTCAGGCGCTTCCGCCGCCGCCGCATGCTCGCGCTGCATCACAAGGAGCAGGAACTACTGCGGGAGGTAATAGAGTTACCATTACTTACATTATCCATACTTCTATACTAATATTATAAATGCGAAAGTAATTCTGTCTGTCTGTTACCTTTTCACGCTAAACCGCTGAACTGATTTAGATGAAATTTGGCATGTTGTGAATCCCAGAATTCCCACGGGATCGGGAATTACGCGGGAAAAACCTCCCACGCGAACAAAGGGGAATGTCTTAGGACCTCATGACTAAATACACTGGTCGACAAAATTTTTAATCTTCCAAAACTATTATTTTATAAAGAACTATGCATAGCATGTATAATTCTTCAATAAACTATATGTCTATCGGGTCTAAATTTTGAATAATCTGATTCTGTTTTGCTGACAAAGTCATAAAATTTCATAATTTTTGCATATTTCACGACTTTTTACAAAGAACGAAACAAAATTTAAAACTTTAAACATATTTAAACTTAGATTTTTTTATGCACCTGCCATGTTATCTCTTCACCACCGATGGTTGACTGGTAGAGAATGCCTATGGCATTAAGTCCGCCTTTGTACATTTTGTGTTGCATAAAGTTTTAGTAAATAAATAAAATAAAAATTTAAACATGAAAATAAAAATGTTTTAGGTGTTGCAAAACAAAAGTTAAATTTTGTCGACCAGTGTTATCAACAGCCACGCGGTTCAATCTTCATTGTGGTGAACCATGAAGATAGACCGTTCGGCTGTGGCATAGCATTGAATGCCGAAGTAATCCATGAGACCGTAACTGGTGACATAAAAATGGTCTATGTATACTTCGCAGTTGACACCACTATCTCAACTGCCTCTTTGGTCTAGTACATGAGGTCTCGAGTTCGATTCCCGGGTAGGTACCCAGGTGCAATTGGGTTATTCTATTATTAGCCTGGAGTTGGTTGGTTGGCGGTGAGATAACCCGTGCTTTGAAAAGCACGTTAAACAGTTGGTCCTGTGTCTGATCTCCCTCCGGTCGTGTCAGATGTCCGTCTTCTCGGACTATGAGAGGTTTCTGTACCCTACCGGTGCACTCGGCGTTTCTTTGCTTATGCTCTATAATATGACCTGTGCAGATGGCTTATCTCCGCTGAGATTTCCCGCCGTGGCCGAAATCAGTCAGGGGGACTATACAACGTGTAATTTAAAGGATATATACATAGCAAGTGCACGGTTTCTTTGGATGATAATAAACGATATGGCAAAGGTTTTATAATCCTATGTCTACATGTGTGAAGTATAATAGAAATTTCAATACATTGACACCAGAGGCAGAATTTTCAAATTTAGAAGAACGAAGAGAATCACAGTGTTATTGGCAAGTGACGTGGAAAGTTATTCACCCTCGTAGTGCTGTGACACGTTTGTTATGATTGGTATTCAAGAAACATGAAACCGATAATTTGGTATCAATTCTTTGTGTCACTTATTTTGAGTTGAAACTGTGCATAGAGACTCCATACCAGATGTTGTCTTCAGCCCCTTTGGATAGATATGGGGTTTCCGTTACACATTGTATAGTTGGTATCACAGATAATAATTTTTAAAAGGTTGTCGGAGTACATAATATCGCGTAGGAAATCGTAGGGATATCATGTTGCCACCTTACTGGGCTGTATAGGTTAGATAGACAGTCGCGCTATGTGCATATACTAGTACTCGTCTGTTATAGGAAAAAGACGATAATGAGGATTAGAAGATCCTTACACTTATAGAAAGATACGCTCACTAAATGGCGTTTGGCTGAAAATAAGTAATCATTTATTTATAAAAAAAAACAAAATTACAGGTTAGAAACCAAAAGCGTTATTCAGAAGATAAAATCGTATCTTACAATTTTCCCATAAAAGTACAGAACTATCATTTTATTTTTGGTTCTATTTTGAGCGATAGTTCAGCAACAACTAGGATTGGTCCTTATATGCAGTTATGTACCGCTTACAGGGATTGTCATCGGTTGATAGGTCTATGAGTTGGCTCCTTCATTCATACCCTTTTCGAATATCCCACTGTTCTCCAGATATGTTAATAAAAACAAAAAAGATATGAATCAGATCAGGAATAAATGGATAACTCATTCAGTGAACCTGCGGCAAAAGCTATACTGATGATACAAGTCTGCCATATCAATCAATCAATTTATATATTTCAGGGAACTTGGCCCATACAAATAAAATACATTCTATTACAATAAATAACTACAAATAAACTAATATATATATATATCACTTAACCAAAACTTATACATATTACACGAGTTATCGGCGTCGTGTGTCGCGCAGTGTCCTGTAACCGGCCTCGAAAACGCCGGAACATTACTCCTCTCGGCCAAAATTCCTCCTTCAAGAAAGTCGAGAGTAGTATATAATTATAACAGCTAACAACTCATCTGCATAGTGTACTTACAATATATAATTTTTAAATATGTAAATAGTTTAATTCAATCTCAACACATACAACATTCAGTTCTTTCATGGTTGTTAATCAGCACATTATAAGTGATTTACCAACTCCCATACTAAGTCAAGGTTAATTTTGAGAGTTTGTGATCCTGAAGATGCGGGACTTAGATGCTCACAACTTTTTAGTGTAGGATGTTTATTCTAAAACTTGTTAGTCAATAAATAACTACATTTATAGACATATATTACGAAATAATACAAACCAAAAGAAAAAATTCAATAAAAAGGAATAAATACATTCACAGAAAAGTAAAATTTATCAAATTGTAGTTAGGACTCTGTATAACAAATGTCCTGAGCACGTTTTCAATAATATTAATGTGCTAAAACTGACGGTATTAATTGCAGGAGCTGAACAAGCGACAGAACCAGTTGGAACAGGCGCACGCCATGTTGTTACGTCACCACGAGAAGACGCAGGAGCTCGAGTACAGGCAACAGAAGGGCGTGCATGCACTCCGGTACGTAACTTACGCACTTACAACTTATAGCAGACGTATAAATTATATTGAAAATGGTTCTAATATGGGCAATTTTGACATGCATAATCCTTACATATTATAAAACAAACTGCGCTTCTACCTGTCTGTGTGTTCTGTTCGTGACTAACTCAAGAAATACTAAACAGATTTTCCTGCGGGTTACACTAATGGATTCATGAGGAAGGTTTTAGGGTGTAATAATCAAGGTTTTATGTGATTTATCAGAATAAAACCGTGCGAAGCCGGACTGGGTTGCTGGTTTTTATGCTTAGATTTATTACTCGACTGCTGCGAAGCCCGAAAGGAGAAGGGTTGTTTTTAGCGCGTATGTTTTTTTATTTATTACGATGATTGTGATTGATATACGTCAGTTTATTGGTGACCAAGTTTAGCGACAATTCTGTAACTGTTAAGGATCCATATTATCTAATAATCTTAAAATGTATTCACTTTTTTGTAACAATGTACAAAACGCAATCAGGCGTGACTGAGGAATTCCGTTACTATTTAAGACAATACAAATCACACCGCAAAGTTCTAGTAGTTCGAGCTTGATTGCAGCATAGCTTTCCCGTTCGCAAACATATATGCACATACAGAAAGCGCGGTGATGCAACATAGAATCCAAACACATACTCGATACGAGTCTCAGCCTTTGTCGACGCGACGGCGGTAAATATATCTATATGTAAATATGTTTATTGTGTTGCAGAGAGGAGCAGTTATCGAACCAGCACGGCACGGAACTCGCCAATCAGCGCGAGTACATGCAGCGTGCAGAGCATGAGTTGCGCAAGAAACATGCACTACAGCTCAAACAGCAACCGAAGAGCCTCAAGGTAACCCATAGCCCGGACATCGATAGCCTATTCCTCCTACTAATCCTACTTCCTACTAATCCTACTATCCTACTTCCTACTAATATTATAAATGCGAAAGTTTGTGAGGATGGATGGATGTTTGTTACTCTTTCACGCAAAAACTACTGAACGGATCTCAATGAAATTTGGTAAGTAGATAGTTGACATCCTGGAATAACACATAGTCTACTTTTTATGCCGTAATTCCCGCGGTATCGGGATTGGCGCGGGAAAACCTTCCCACGCGTACGAAGTCGCGGGCAGAAGCTATATTATAAATTGGAAAGTTACTTTGTTACACTTTCACGTCTAAAACCACTTAAACAATTTTGATGATCTTTGGTACAGAGATAGATAAGTCCTAGGAGCAGGACATAGTAAAAATTTTTTGAAGAATACAACTTGACGCGAGCGAAGCCGCGGAAATAAGTTAGTATGTCATAACATTTTCTGCATACAAAATATAATGACTATTCTGTTGGTTTGAAGCCTGAAACCTAACATAGGTCGGAAATGCTAGATAGTTAATGAAGTGTGGATATTAATCTCGACGTGTGTTACCACGTTATATTTTGCTACGATTTTCTTGAATGTTGTTATGATGTTTTTAACGAACAATAGTTGCGATAGTGACTTAAAATATTTCCTGTATAGGTTAAACAGTTCTTCAGACACACATCCAGATATTTAAGTATGAGATTCTGCATCTGATACTGCAATAAAGAAAATAACTGATCGCTTTTTAAGCAGTTTGTCGCGGTTGGCAGCGTTTCATTTACTTCGATCAAATGCATCAAACTTTTGCGTGTAGCCACATCCAGTATTTTATATTATAAATCAATCAATTACATAAAACTTTGATTCGTTCTTACAATTGAGCCACATGACAAGTTATGCAGTAATTTTTTCGAGTATGTATACGTATGTTACTTCTATATTTTCTGATGACATAATGTATATGCTTACAGCAAAAGGAGATGCAGATTCGCAAGCAATTCCGTGAGACGTGCAAGATACAGACGCGTCAGTACAAGGCGCTCAAAGCGCAGATACTACAAATGACAGCTAAGGTAAGCTGTTACAACAGTCCTTCACTATTCTACCTAATGGACTTGGGATTGCAGGAGAGAGGACAGTAAAGATTGCTACTAAGTTTGGGGAATTTATATATATATATATTTATTTATTTGTCTCAGACCATTGATCCATAAAGTGTTAGTAAAAAGCTTAACCTATTGTCATGGCTGCTCCACATTAGTGCCGTGAATTCACGCGCTAATTCTCGCCGTGAATTCACGGCACAAGTCGTGCCCTCCACATTCACGGGATACTTCAATCGTTGTGAAACCTGCCGCGAAATGGACGTAGAAGCAGCTGCTACATAATATCAAAACAATCCCCTTTAAATTATTAACCTCTCGTATGCCGGAACGTATATCTACGCTCAAAATAAGTTAGTTTTAGTCTGCCGGAGCGTATATCTACGCGTATTTACGTGACATCGAAAAATTAATTATGTGTGTGTAACCGAGCGTCTAAATCACTTTAAACGCATTTAATGATTAAAATTATGACCTAATGAACCTAAAATATTGCGCTATTTATCCTTACGCCGGAACGTATATCTACGTTCGATTAATTGATAGTGATAACTACTTTCAAACCACAGTTTCTATTACTTTTTATTTTATAACCATGTTTATTCTAAATGTAATGTATCATACTACATGTGCTTTAGTAAATAAAAAAGAAATTTGACGTAATTCTATTGTAACTGTTTTTTATTTGATATTTTCTTCATGCCGAAAGAAACCCTTCTAAAATAATAAATAACTCATATTTTTATTGTAAAAGGTAATTAAATAAAGTTTAAGTATCTATTTATACGTAACATTAACATAAAACTATATAAGTTACGTTGTTACTTTAAAATATATTTTTGAAATATTATCAAAGAAGGCCGCGCGCGTACCATTTTCCGCGGCACCCAGCGCTTTCGGTGCGCATTGTCACCATACGAGGGGTTAATGACTTGAAAAAAATTCACGTGAACCCCGCGAAAACCGTCCACATTCACGTTCGCGCCTGTTTACGGGGCTTCACGGCACTAATGTGGAGCCGCCATTAGTTAATACAATTAAAATAAAAACAAAAACAACAATTTGATAGCCGACATGTACTATAGTGGACCCGCCTGATCACCACTAAGCTTATTTTTGCTTGCACTTACAACATTGAAACACTCTCTAGCCCCGCCCCGTTGACTTTGTATAGAAATAATGAATGAAGTACTTTACCGAACGGCCGAGCGCACTGACGACGCACGCTAAACGAGAGTTATTTCCAAACTGCTATTATCAAAAAGAAATAAAAACTAACTAAAATTGGCTTACATTACTAATGATGTGTGATTTTTAAATTTTTGTTGAAATTGGCTTACGTTACTATTGATATGTGTGTATCGTTAATTGTAAATTCACAGATTCCTGGATTCCTGTAATTAAACAGGCAATAGGTAAGCGAGCGTCTGTAAGCGTGTTCTCTAAATCGGCTTTGACGATTTCGTAAAAATTTTAAATATTTAATGAGGCTTTAGGGGGTGAAAAGTAGATCTAGCTAGATCTCATCTGTGGAAAAATTCGTTGCGTGTTAATATTAGTCGTGAGCGGAGCACCTCGGCACTCGGTCACCAGATATTTTACTTAAACTATTCTAACTATAATAATTATTTATTCTAACTAGAACTTTGATTTGATAAATCCTATTATCGTTTAGACATTAATTATTAAGTAAAATAATATTTAAAGGTTTTTCAATTTTACTACCCAAGTGTCATTCGTTACAAAATTACGATCTACTGTTGGTGGTAGATTCAAATATGAAACAATAAAATTTGAAAAATAAATAAAAGCTCTGATAATAGAGGCTCTGACTAAAAGAGTAAGTAGTAGTGCATATGCCTTGTACATATTGTCACGTAAGGTTAAAATAGATGCTTTATTAACTGCCTACTACGGACTAACTGAATCGGTTCTTAGATACGGAATTATATTTTGGGGTAACTCAACTAACAAAGAGGATGCTTTTAAGGCACAGAAGAGATGTCTCAGAGCCATGTTTAATTTGAGTACCACTACTAGTTGTAAGCCTTATTTCATACAATATAAAATACTGACACTAACTTCCCTGTACATTCTGGAAACAGTCATGTTCATCAGAAATAATAACGCCTTATTTTCGCGAATGGCAGAAAAATTTCCCAGAAATAGGCGTGATCAAAATCAGCTCTGTCAGCATAGGAGTAGGACTGCACTTATGCGCAAAAGTGTTTTCTGCATGGCTCCCGTGATTTATAATAAGTTACCTAAAAGTTGGAGGGAGCTTAATAATAATGAACTGAAAAAACAACTTAAAACATTCCTAACCGATAAAGCTTATTATCATATTAATGAATATCTTGCAGAACAATTTACTGTGACATAGATTTATTGAATCAATATTGTATGTTATTAATCTTGACATGTATACTTCTGATATTAAAATTTTTATTTTTAGTTTTGACATGTACAATTTGACTTTATTTTATTTTTTACTTTTGACATATGATATTTTTTTACTTTTGTTTCGTTTTGTTATGTATAATTTGACATTTAATATTTTTATTTTTGTGATGTATAGTTTTGAAATTTATTTTTTTAATTATTGCTAATCTGTATCAATTTATATTATTGGGTTTAAATTAGAATTGTCATATTGATTATTTAAAACATTTGCACGCCATCGTATAGGCAAACATGTCTGAACTTTATTTTCATTTTTATGTTATCTCACATGCATTTTTATTCTGTATGTGTACACATGTTTGGAGCAAATAAAGAAATCTTATCTTATCTTATCTTAATAAACAAATATGCAAAATAATTGGCTTTTTGCTGGTTCTTATTAAAAAAGGAAATATTTTTTTAAGTAATCAAAAATATCTACAGATGAAAGCAGCTACAAATATTAGTAGTTATACTCAAATATTTTGCAATATATCCGAAAACATTAACATTATCTGTAAGTAACCATTAAAAAAAGTATAATAATAAAGACAACATAAACAAAAACTTATCTAGAATTAAAACAATCGTTAATTCATTTTTTTTAAATATTAAAAACAAGGTTATAATAATTATAATCAGTCATTCAGTAATTCCCGTAAGAAGAAGCTCCATTTAAAACAGAATTTCAGTCAACCCTAAACTATAATTACTTATAAATATTTTTTAAGTTAATAGCATTGTTTCCTTAAAAACTACATAAGAAAATGAAACAGATAGTGCATGAGTAAGCGCGAAAGTATTCGAGTTCGCCTGGAACAACAAAACGATAATATCCGGACATACATAATTATTTCATTTTCGCTATTATTAAAATAAAACTTTCTATTTAAAATGATTCAAAAAATAAAAATAAACAACAAAAAACACAATAAACAATATCTTCCCTAAAATTAAATAAATAGTCGGTAAATAACAATTATTTTTACTATACCTTAATAAATACAAGATTATTCACAATAATCACTCAATGGCTACTCAAACTCAATAGTACATTAAAAAAAAAGAAGCCGACTTCTAAAACAAAAAAAAAATGTAAAATAACTTTTCTTTCGGAAGTCGGTGGCAAAAAACTCAAGGAAATTAGAAACAAAGACACCGACTTAAGAAAAGTTATTTTACAGTTTTTGTTTCAGAAATAGGTTATTTATTTATTTTTCAAATAAAAAAAAATGTTTTTTAAATATAAATAAATGTAATACACTAATATTTAGTCATTGCGCCTCCTGCGTCAATAACAGCGTCGCACCTCGTTCTTATTGACTGTATCGTTGACAGTAATGGCCTCGCCATCATTATTTTCGAAGAAGTACGGACCAATGACGCCGCTGGACCAAAATCCACACCAAACAGTAACTTTTTGTGGATGCATTATCACTTGGTGAACCTCATGTGGGTCGTGGTCGTCCCATATACGGCAATTTTGCTCATTAACAAAACCATGAATGAATTGTTTTGTTAATGCCCAAAAATGCGCCACGTCGTTAAAGATGATTTTTCGGCCAAAATCGGGGTCCTCTTCCAAACGTTCTGAAGCCAACGAATTAGGAATGATATAGAAACATAACTCTCTAACGAAGCCCGCTAAAACATGGTTCCAAAATCATACCACTAAACTGATAATACGAATGCAACGCGCGCACAAACAAAACAAAATACTTTGCTAAATTTATTTTCTGCGCATGGATCCGTCAATTCATTCATTTTGGGCGCTATTTTATTTAGTAAGATAATGTTAGAGTGAAACTGAAATATCGAATCAAGCGAGTGCGAACGAGATGGATTGTTTTGTGACATCGAGCGGCGAGGATGGTGTTATGCAGTATGCAGTAGGAGTCGAGTCATTTATTATGAATTCAAATATTATAAATTAGTATTTAACCTCTTTACATTAATTTTTCAAAAGTGTAAAGCTTCATAAAAGGGAATGCCCGTCGGCCATATAAAAAAAATCCTGAAATGAGCAAGAGTGAAATATACGCCAAATGTTACTACAAATCGTAGGTAACCCATTACAATTTCAATAATTATCAAAAAACTAGGTAGAAGTCAGTTACAAACCTTTTTCTGAAATATTGGTCGTAATAAGTCTAGGGTTAAGGATGCCAAGTCGTCGTTTAGGCGGGTCCAACCTAAGTCCGTGTTTAAAAATGGGTATCGTGTGCACAACTAAAATCAAAATCTTCGAAAAATGACCATAGTCGTTGCTATACCATAAAAAAGCAATCCGTACGTAACTCAATTCGCAAGCACTATTGTAGAATCAAGTAAACAAACAATCGAAAATGCAGTAATGTCAAACTGGTAGTCTGTCAGTAGGTAAGGCAAAGGAGATGTGATTCATACAGCCTATGATACGTTTTCTATTCAAAAAATATTTGATTTTAATTAATATTGACATGCATATATTATTTTTTTAGATTTATGGTACACATAGTTCTAATTATATTAAATTAATAATTACTGCGAACTAAATCTACAAACTGCAAATAAAGCTGAAAAAAAAAACTGCAAAGCAATATAATTCGTTAGGAATTATTTTACGATTCCTGTTTGGCTGAATGCCACTTACTAGTGTCAAATAAACACTGACCTCCAATAAAAATAAGAATGAATTAAACGGATATCAGGTTAAATATTTTAATGATTTCCATATTTTTATATCCTACTTAAACAAAATTTAAATTATATCATTATAAATATTTTATTTTAAAAAGAATTAAGGACTATTCGCAGTTTCTGTCCATTTCAAGCATTTGGACAACACCCTTTGGAAACGAAACAGTTGTTTTATTACTTATCTAATACCTATTTTAAATGGAAATCATTATTTCCTCAGGATTTACCGAATTTCATATTTATTAATTTCTTAAAGTACATAAATAAGGTAAGAATTCATTAGCTAACCCCCCATCATAAGAGCGCGAGGCTTATAAGCTGTGAAACTAGATTTATATATATACAATATATATAATGTGTGAGTAGAGTAAATTTAATATACAAGGTGGTTTTTAAAAAGTACGAGCCATAATTTAAGGGTACTCGAGGTACTCAAAACAAAACTTTGTTGTTTAGTAAAATGGACAGAAACATCTCCTAAATATTGGCTCGCTCTATTTATCAGCTCCTATACGAAGTGCAGATTTAATGACCTGCATTGTTTCAACGTGGTGCAATACCTACTGATAACATAAAACACATTAGACGTGATATAAAATTTGTATTCTTAAGCAATCCTTAAATTAAGTTATTAGGATGTACCCAAATTTTTCACGAAATGCTGTGCAACAGTACTAACCGTACAAATAGGTACAGCTGATTTTTTTAGCATATGATAGCCAGTGCGTGACGAATATATGTCTTCGTTACCAAAATGTATGGAGCAAACCCTACTGGCATGGTTACCATAGTTATAGTTGGTAACCAGTCATCCTCTCTTTTTTCTAAGCGGACTGCTGCAATCCACTGTAGTAGTCGAATCTCTTTTTAACTAAACTAAAATAAGAAACACACTGGCAAACCAATCCATCCAATTTATAAAACTCTGTACTTAATATAAAATATATAATAGTTAGGTATTAAAAACTGGCTGGCTACCTGTTGCATAATACTGACAACTCGTGGTTGTCTATACGAGAATAAAACACGAAATTATTTTACTTACGAGTGATAAGCTATCCCAGTTAGTTTTTGAAATGAAATGAAATGAAATATTTATTTTGTAAATTGGTTATAAATAACACTTTTACACGTCATGTTTTTTTACTTCCTTCTTTCCATCTTTTACACCACCTTACTACTCAGGAAGTCATTTATATCCCTCAAAAACGAGCGTTTACTTGGATTTTTCACTAATCAACACGATTCTGGTGTCTGTCACTGAGCGCACGTCAGACTGAGAGGCGCTTTGATTGTATTTTTTTCACCCCGCCTACTTTATTGTGTTTTCCGTGGAACCATTTTTGAGCGGAGTTCGTGTTCTATATCATTCCTAATTCGTTGTCTGAAGCCCAGTCAGCGAACAAACGGCGTTGTCTATGGTCATTCACTTTGAGCTCCTGGGTCAATTGGATCTTGTACGGATGTAGGCCCAAGTCCCGACGCAAAATTCGCCAAGTTGAAGTCTGCGAAAGGCCGAGTTCTTGTGCACGGCGAGAAATCGACTGCCTCGGAGTCTCCTGCACACTCTCACGGACAGCAGGGATGTTCTCGGCCGATCTGGGGTTCCTTTGACGTAAGGGTGTTGGTTGGTTGTTTACTGAACCAGTAGTCTCGAATTTGGTCACCAAACGTTGGAGAGTCGACTTTGAAGGGCCACCGCGTCTGCCGTAAAATGGACGTAATGCCCGCAACGTTTGCACTAACGAACTCTCATTTTGATAATAAAGTTTCATCATTTGGACGTGCTGCTCAATCGTGTAACTTGCTATGGTGATTTGGATCAGTAACTGAAGAAATAACAACGCATTTGACAGATGCCGCCTAAACAACATGGCCGCCACAAACTGTCAACATCGACCCGCCCTATTTGAAAGACCCTTTAGTATATACTGAAGTATGGAGTTACTGTGAAAATAAAATAAAAAATTGTGCTTACCTGCGTCCGAATCTGTAATTTATATACCTATTTCAACTTTATGTATAATAGTGTTATATGGGCGGACTACCAGATTAGCTGTTGGTTGGTGCCGTATAATTATTGTGTACCTACTTGTGTATGTTACAGGAGCATCAGAAAGAAGTGATAAAGACGCTAAAGGACGAGAAGCGTCGCAAGCTAGTGCTACTAGGCGAGCAGTACGATCAGAGCATCACCGAGATGCTGCAGAAGCAGACCGTCAGGCTAGACGAGAGTCAGATGGTAAGATAAGATTTTTTATTTGTGGAAACTTTTTTTTATTACGCATACGTAATAAAAAAAAAGTTTCCCATAAGCCCACTCGTGACCTCGATCTCGCCTGATGGTAAGCGATAGATGAGGTCTACGATGGAACGAGCGAGCCCAGAAGATGCCTATTTACTCTTGCTCTAAACATGGTGTACATGATACATTGCATGCAAGATAATAAAGAGATACAGAAAAGTTCTAACATGTTTAGCCGCATATCGTGGCGTACAAATTGGTAAGCATCACGTAATATATCGTCAGGTTATTTCTCAAATGCTAGTAGTGCTTTATAAATCTTTCCCTGGAAGATAGATGACTCATCGCTCACATCTTCTAGTAAAAGCCCCCATTAAAATCGGTTCGACCATTCCAGAGATTAGCCCGGACAAATAAAAACATATACAAACAGAAATGACAGTGTTTTAGTATTGTGTAAATAATTCTAACCACTTCAGACTGACACTGCCTTGTTGGTTTAGTGGTCGCAAGCGTCGAAAATGAGGTCCTTGTGTCCAATTCCAGGGTCGGCCAAAATCAATTGGCTATTTATTGCTATTGGATTCTCTATTTTGTTATGTCATTTATATTTAGAAATGTATTTCAAATTTGTCTAGGTACCCCTTTTTTATTATCTAAGCCAACCTATCTGTGGATACAATAAACAATATATTTTTTTATAATATAATGATATGAACGACTAAAAGCTATAAATACATATAACAGACCTGTTTTTGCGTCGGGGGTTAGACACAGTATAATGTTATAGTAGTAGACAGTGATCTAATTAAAAGTTGTCATGTTTCACTCTCATTCTACTTGAAGTGAGCATATTGACAATACTTTAACAAAATATTTTTTTTTTTTATAGTAAGTTATGTTATAAAAAAAACCCGGCTAAGTGCGAGTCAGACTCGCGCACGAAGGGTTCCGTTCCACCGTACCATTATCTATAATAAAAAACGGCAAAAAAAAATCAGGTTTGTTGTATGGGAGCCCCACTTTAATATTTAGGGAGTGCCTCCGCTGCCGGCGCTGAATAGATTGCCGGCGCCGGTTGCTGAATAGATTGCCGGCGCCGGTTGCCGACAAGGATGCCGGCTACGGTTTCTAAATTAACCTATCCCAATAGAACACTCACAGAACCACATAAATTTTTTTGATTCATTATTCTTGAAAATAAAAAGTCAGTCAAGAACTTTTATTAAAAAAACCTAATTTAAAAATGCTCTAACAGTCACTCCAAACTCGATTTAGGGTTTTCAAAATAATTAAAATGAGTAGGAAAAATAATAGGTTGGCAACTACAGTGAAGTAGCATTTTAAGCATAAAGTAGCAGCTTTATATTGAGTTCCAAGCTTTGTTTAAATTTAAGTTGGTAGTGATTTTATGGTGTAGCAACTGAATTTATTGTTAGGCGACAACAGTTTCGGGGCTCCTATTTCTAGGTGGTTTAAAAAAAAAAAACCAAGTCGAGTCGGGGTGTTAACCAATAGTTGCTAATAATACAATGTTTGATATCCGTCTGTTAATACTAGCTGCCAAGTCATTATTTTTTAATATTTTTTTACCGGCACCCAGCGTTTTGCGCATTGTCACCGGTTCCCAATAGTGATATTTTTGGTAGCCGGCGCCGGCAGCGGAGGCACTCCCTAATGTTTATTTTATTCTGCTTTTAGTATTTGTTGCTATAGCGGCAACAGAAATAAATCATGTGTAACAATTTCAACTATCTAACTATCACGGTTCATAAGATACAGCCTGGTGACAGACAGATATACAGTGGAGCCCTAGTAATAGGGTCCCGTTTTTACCCTTTGGGTACGGAACCCTGAAAATGGCATAGAAGCAGTGTTTCAAGGTATAAAGTCATTAGCTGAGCCATTCTGCATCACCCAGACAACCGGTGTAGGTGGTGCAGTGCCTCGTAAGCTCATTTCTATCTTCTAAACGCAAATATAATACCTAAACCTTGTTCTTCAGATGGAGTGCCAGCAACTGAAGATGCAATTGGAGCATGAGCTAGATATGCTGACAGCTTACCAGAGCAAGAGCAAAATGCAGGCAGAGGCGCAGCGCAACCGAGAGCGTCGGGAACTAGAGGAACGTGTCGCCGTTAGGAGGGCGCTGCTGGAGCAGAAGGTGACTATCTCACGTACATACGCACACACTCCTCAAACTGATTTAATATACAGGTGTCCCGAAACTCAACGTCGAGCGGGTACGGGGCGATAGGCTTGGTTGTACCAGTTCTAGCAAAAATAATAATAAAAATCCATGTGGCTAGATGGCATCTTAATAACTATTCTACAATGGAGGGTGCGCATCTTAACACAATGGCTGCTGGTATATACAGTGGTAGGGCATCCAATCCCGCAGCCTTAATTCAATCTCGGTATTTGCGGGACTACGAATTTTCAACCCCGCGGGATCTCGGTATTAGCGGGATCCCGCATATTGAAAATATTCACATTATAAGGCAAATAAAACAATGAATTAATCAACTAACTCCACGTTTATTTACGTACCTATTACTATTAGTATGAGATCAATCAAATTACACCGTTTATTTATCACAAAAAAAACAATGAATTAATCTACTAACTCCACATTTATTCCAGTATTACTACTAGTATGAAATCAATCAAATTACACCGTTTATTTATCACAAAAAAAAACAATGAATTAATCAACTAACTCCACGCTGTGAAAAACGGGCGACATCGGCCCCTGCGTTGTTTGCAACACTGCCGGCCGCCAGTCACCGAGCGCTCGCGAGAGGTCGTCTTTCAGTCCCGCAAATCCCGCGGATCCCGCGCCCGTAATCCCGCATGACGCGGGATTGTAAAATGACGCGGGATCCCGCAATACCGAGATCTCGGTATTCCGAGATTGGACGCCCTATACAGTGGTGGTCATATAATTAAGAACGACTATTTAAAAACAAGCTTTTTTTCAAACTTACGAGAATTACACTTTTTGAATGTATTTTTGTATCTCTCGCGGTATCGCAAAATTGTTCCACATTGTCGTAGCTCACAGTTTTTTTGAAAATTTATTTATATATTTCATTTCATCAAGTTATAACATGCTTAATTCAATAATATATGGATATACGTTTTACATTTAACCTTAATATATTATTGCTAACTTACTGGCTGGTCATATAATTAAGAATGCTGGATAGTTTATTTTTTATGCAATTTTAAATAGACACGCTCTGTAACTAAGCCATTATTTTGGCGCCATTTAGTGCTGCAAAAGTCAAGAAGTTGATTATTTCACATAAAAACAATGGGGAAAAATAAAAGTTGCGATGAATCTACAAGGGAAGTGATAATAAAATTTTGCGATAAGAATTCGTCATATAAAAAGATAGCCGATCACCTGCAGTGCTCAAAAACGATGATATTCTACGCTGTGAAGCATTTTAACATGTATCAAACAACTTCAAATATTCCACGTGTACCTAAACAGAGACATTGTTCTCGGCGAGACGATAGAAATATCGTGCGTATGGTAAAACATTACCCTTTTAAGAGGTCTAACGAATTAAGAAAATAATATTTTAGTGAAAACAACTCTTCAGCGATCTCAGCGCGCACTATTCGAAGGCCTTGGGTAGAAGCTAAGTTGAACGGAAGGATAGCAAGAAAGGTACCCATGTTGAAATGGTGTCATAGACAAGCCCGGCTTACATTTGCTAGGGGGTATGAAAGCTGGACAGTAAGACAGTGGAAAAATGTTCTTTTCTCTGACGAGACAAAAATTAACAGAGTATGTTCTGATGGGAAACGATATGTTCGACGCCCTCGCAATACATTATTCGACCCCAATAACATAAACATTTATTTCGAACAAAATAATTTTACACAAAAGAAATCATGATACCTGCAAACTATGGCTGCAAATTTCATCGCCCAGCCCCAAAGACTATAAAACCGCACGAAAACTAATAGCCTTTTTGCACCTATATAAGGTGTATCTATTCATACACGAAATATTTTAAGAGATATACCTATAGCTTGTAAAGAAACAATAAACACGACAAAAAATGTTTATCAATATTTTTTTTATTTTACGTAATTATTATAATTTTAAAACTGCTTGAGACATTTTGCATAAAATCTTTACTCCATACTCTATGAATGACCCGCCCGCCCGCGCCGCGGTGAAGTGACGTGCCCCGCGCGCCTGTGTCGAGCAGCCGCGTGTTGGTGAGATTGTGCGAGTATTCGCTTCGTATGCATGTCTCCACGTGACGGCGCTACATGCTAGTTATTTCGCGTCCTGAAGGTTACCGCACTCCAGTCTGTGTTCTGCCGGATTCAAACACCTGCCCCCACCTCATTTTACATGAGACCTAACAATATCACTGGTGATCTGTAGTGGACTTACGAAAATACACCTCTGCATAGGCAGAGAGCTCTACCGAGAAATCAGGCGTGATGATGTTAAAAATAAACCAATGTAGCTAGACCTTGTATCTCATTCTAGTGTCATTTTAATAACGTATCGCTTACAATGGATAATAAATGTGAATTTAAATTACAATACCATTTAAAGCTAAGTAGGCAAATTATTAAATTCACTCCATTAAAGTTTTACGAAAAGGAACCTAGATGCGATTAAAATATTTTTTCAATTATAATCCTACCCTACAATTATTATTATTACCCATCTACATTTACATCTATCCTACCTACATCACATACGATGATACGAATTGAATGGACTTTAAGAGACGTTGACCTCTGAGTTCGTTGTTTCGGTGTTTCTTTTCAGAGTAGTCAGGAAACACCGGCCTCATCAAGCTTTACTCAAAACTCAAAAAAAATGACGTGTAAAAGTGTACTATTTAGAACCAATTTACAAAATAAATAATTATTTCATTTCATCTGTAAGCTAGGTAAATACCAATAAACAGCTGATAGGTTCAACTCAAATTCGCATGTTAATGACCTCTGTGAGGTTATTAAGATGCGTCGAGCAAGTCGTATCCGTCAGCTGATTGTTAGTTGCCTACACATGTGAACTTTAAGAATGCCGTCAATCTATACTAATATTATAAAGCGGAAAAGTTTGTTTGTTTGCTTGAACGCGCTAATCTTCGAAAGTACTGGGTGGATTTGGATAAAATTTGGTATGGAAGTAGCTTGAAGCTTGAGGAAGGTTATAGGCTACTTTTTAACCGACTGCAAAAAAGGAGAGTTATGTTTTTACCGTGATAGAATCCACGGGAGCGAAGCCCCGCGTGAGTACTAGTAATGAAATAATAGGTACTTATTATTCTACTGTTATTGTTTTGGCTTTATGTCGCAGTGAAGTTAGTCGGAAACCTGTCTATTTTACAAGAAATTCGTAATTGTGACGCTTTTTACGAATTACAGTAACAATAAGCAATAAGGGTGCTTCCCCCTTCACGTACGGCTCCCTTGTCTGGTGGCCCAGAACAGACTTAGGTACAGCACAAAAAGACCTCGAGAAGCTGCAACGACTCGCATGCGTGGCGATCACCAGCAGCATGAGAACTGCACCCACTGCCGCTCTACAGGCCATGCTGGGACTACCACCATTGCATCTCATAGTACGAGAAGAGGCTGCCCTGGCAGCCTTCAGACTCGCCATATCCGGAGCACTCTTGAGGGACTCCAGGATCAAGCACACACGCATCATGGAGGACTCTGTCAAACGACAACCTCTGATGACTGCACCCTATGATAAGATTACAAAGACACACCACTTCCAAAAAAATTACCAAATACAGCTCATGCCGGAGCCAGAGGACAACTCAGGACCCAAGGAGCTTAGAATCTACACTGACGGCTCAAAGACAGACACTGGAACTGGAGTTGGAGTCTTCTCCAACGATCTCAACATAAAGATATCCAGACCGCTAGGCAAGCTCAACACCGTATACCAGGCGGAATGTGTGGGTATTATCCAAGCGATCCATGCCTTGGAAGCCAGGAGAGTTACGGATAGCCACATCCGTATACTTTCCGACAGTGCCTCAGTACTACAATCCCTAGGGAAAAACTATATCACATCTAAACTCATACTAGAATGTCACAACGCGCTGCAACGCTCGGCGGTCGAGAACCGCAACACTGTGACACTACAATGGATAAAGGGGCACAGCGGATCACTCGGCAATGATGCGGCGGATGAACTGGCCAGGAGGGGGTCCAACACGACGGTTTTCGGACCAGAGCCCATCGTGCCGCTCCCCCCCACCCAGCTGCGCACATGGTTAAAAGAACACACACACGTTCAAGCCCAGAAATGTTGGTCCTCGGCACCAGGCTGCAGGCAGTCCAAGGAGGCGATGCCAAACCTAAACAAAAAACTAAGCAGGCGCCTCCTACACATGGACAGGAAAAGCCTGCGAATGGTGGCGGGGACCATCACCGGGCATTGCTCACTGAACAAACACTACCACACAATAGGTGTAACGGACAGTCCCTTATGCAGGGCCTGCATGGGGACGGAGGAAACGGTGGCACACGTGCTCCTAGAGTGCACGGAAATCACTGACATACGAAAGCAAACCCTCGGGTCTTTGAATTCCCTTACAGACATCCTGAACAGACCGAGAGACCTGATCTGCTTCTGGAAGGAGGTTGGCTGGATGGAGTGACGGCCGACACGGCTCACGCACAATGGTCTCGTGCAGAGACTAAGTGCGGAAACCAAACCGAGAAGAAGAAGGGTGCTTCCCCTCATCCCGCAGAAGGCGCCAAACGGTCATTTTGCTCACGTTAAAAACACGAGCGGCGTCTGATGTGCTGGCCATTGGGTGCTGCAAAAAGAAGTCGACGATGTCGTCCTCGATTCTTACTAGCACTCGTTGCCTTCCTCCGTCTGCAGCTGGTGGCATGTAGATCCTATAGTCCATATGCCGCTGTACAGTTCCAAGGATGGTCTGCAGTGATGGTCTTCTCCCAAATCGCTTCAAGAAGAGGGCTTGTGCTGTGAGCAAAATATTTCCACCCTCATTGTAGCACCACCACCATGTTCTGGACCTGGTACTCCTGTAGTTAGGCATTGTTTAATATGTTCCCCGAGCGAGCCCGACGCGTGTCAGCTGTCTGCTAAGGCGCGCGCGAGCGACACGACACGCGGATCGAGCGGGACGAGTAAGACTGGCCTAGCAAGACGCCGCGACTGAGACGCGGGCGCCGGGAGGGGTAGCAGGCGCCCCCGCCGCCCGCTGCGCGCGCATGTTTTTTCTTTGATCATATTCACAAAAGCTGCGCGCCGTTTCAAATACCGCCGCCCGCGTAAACTAGCGTAGTGGATGTTTAAAAATAAGAAAGAACCAGTATTTATTATGTGTGTCAAGTAATATTAAATTATTTAATTTCATTAATAATATACCTAGATATTTTTTTATTTTTTATTGCTATGGTTTCCTTACCACCTATAGGTATATCTCTTAAAATATTTCGTGTATGAATAGATACACCTTATATATTGGCTACGGTACACGTACCATTTTAGTTGTGACCAAGTGTTAGACCCGTGTGCATACTAAATAATTACAAATTTTAAATTTTTGTATCCAATTTATAACGCATAATATAATGCCTTCATGCGCGTTGAAGTGGTGTGGAAAACATTCCCAGACATCTAGATACTAAATAGATGACATAACTATTCATCAGTAATGAAATACTGCGAAAATTATTTTTTATTTAATCAAATTATAAGCCACCGCAGAGGTCTATTTAAAATGGTGGTTTATGTGAGCAAGCCCACGGTTGAGTCGCGCGTTGATGTCTTTTGGAAAAGTATCTTTCTTTCATTAAGAAATTCTAATTCTTTTATTTCTTTCTTTCCCTTTGTATTTTTATCGTAAAAATCTGTGCTGTTACCTTTAACGGCTGAATACGATATCGATAATTATAAAATTAAACATTTTTTTTTAATTCAGTTCAGTTACTATCTGCCTATCTACTTTTAACCGACTTTAAAAAAGGAGGAAGTTCTAAAGGTTTTTCTTCTGTGTGACATGCATGTTTTCATTTAAGATTTCCGAAGATTCCAGAATTAAAATTACAGTGGATAGATAAGGTTACTAGGGAATATTGGTTTCTAGTTTTGTTTTTATTGATATAATGTTGAGAAGAGTCAAATCGTGAAAATAAGATACCTATATTCAATCTTTTTATGCTTCAAATAGTATGGTGAACTCTAATACTATTTAACTTGGGCCTTAATTAAAATATTTTTACTATGGGATTTTTACTCAGTATTTTTACAATGTTAACATCAATTTTATCGATTTCGACTACTTTTCCTTAATCAATTACACCAATCCCTAACCAGGTATATCTACGCAACTTGACCTTGAACTGACCAATTACAGCTCTGAATTTCTCTCTCCCGCCCGACCAGAAACAGTGAGTCGTGTTCTTCAAAGAAATCGGCCTATACGATCTCTAGTGGTTATATACTCTGCCCAGCCCGGTACAAAATATGCATAGTATCAGGCTATGGTTATATGGTGGTAGGCTATATGGTTCTAGGCACAGTTTCGCTTCAGGGGTTGCGGGAATATTCTAACGAGATACCGCGGCCCCGGGACTTAAGGGCAGCTGAAGGAACAGTGGTTTTTAGTCAATAGAAGTTTGACACTCCCTTCCTAGAGCAGTAGAAGTTATTCGATGAAATTCCCACCCGGAAAAAAAGCACAGCTTCTCTAAGGTTTTCAGTAGGGACCTCATCTTATTGGTCTGTATGTTTTGGTTTCTGTGTAGGTTTTGTCTAGTTAGGGCATTAAGATTACCGTATATATATATATATATACATATATACCAGCAGCCATTGTGTTAGGATGCGCACCCTCCATTGTAGAATAGTTATTAAGGTGCCATCTAGCCCTGCAAACTTGCCTCAAAGAGCAGTCATTGACATTGACGGGGTCCGATAGGGCCGTTAAGCTTTGGTTTCCTAGGATAGCGGTGCCGTCATATAGCGGCCGTAATACAGCGGTGATTGACGTCACTAGAACGTTGTCTATGTAAACAAAACGGCGCGGTTTCCTAGAGAGCGGTAACTGACACCGTAAAGCTTTGTTTTCCTAGGATAGCGGTGCCGTCATATAGCGGCCGTAATACAGCGGTGAATGACGTCACTAGAACGTTGTCTATGTAAACAAACTGGCGCGGTTTCCTAGAGAGCGGTAACTGATACCGTAACGTCAAAAAGCGGTGCCGCCATTTGCACGACGGCCGTCTTGTCGGTGACAGATGGTTTCGTGAACGTTTCATTGATAGCGATGAAGCAGACTGTGTTAAAACGGCCGTGAAACTTTCCACATGTCGTCACCGTAAAGACGGCCGCCTTTTTGCGTCCGTAATATTACGGCCGCTATATGACGGCACCGCTTTCCTAGGAAACCAAAGCTTTACATCAAAAAGCGGTGCCGCCATTTGCATGACGGCCGTCTTGTCGGTGTCAGATGGTTTTTGAACGTTTCCAAAGAGAATGTAATACACTAGATAGCGATGAAGCAGACAGTGTGTTAAAACGGCCGTGGAACTTTCCACATGTCGTCACCGTAAAGACGGCCGCCTTTTTGCGTTCGTAATATTACGGCCGCTATATGACGGCACCGCTTTCCTAGGAAAACAAAGCTTTACCTGCTAGGGTTACGATTCTAAAAGATACCACGGCCCTGGAACGCAAGAGCAACTGAGAAAGCAGGCTGGGATTTTAATCAGTAGTAGTCTGTCACTCCTTTCTGCTCCACCCATAGCGGGAGAAGACTATTGATGATAGTGTCACCCATAAAAAACTCGCCCAGCAAACATGTATAACTGATGCCCTGTATTCCGGTCCTTCGTGAGTCGTATGTTAAGTTGATTAAATGGTTGTGTTCCAGATGGAGTCGGAATGCGCGCAGTTCGTGGCGGAGCGTGCGGAGCGTACGCGGTTGCTGCACGAGAGGCACGAGCGCGAGCTCGAGCACTTCGACAACGAGAGCGCGCGCCTCGGCTTCAGGTTATTATAATGCTACCGTAACATATTACTTTCCTCCAATATTTGCTCCAAATTTAGGAAATTGTGAATATTTAAAAATTTGATGATAATATGCTGAGATGCATCCACATAAGAAGTATATCTTTCTCAATGTTTTGTTATAAATAATTCCACATAATAACTTTGCTTACATATACAGAGTTGATACGACCGAGGGGCTTTCATTTAAACTGCGTATACTAGGAGGTACCATTTTCAAGCTTTGTACCAAAAATCAATGAAATAGAAGAAGTAGTTAAGTCGCAAATGATTTTGATGAGATGCACCTTAAAGCGATAAATCTGACCAAGACACGAAACGGAGAAGATAACACATGCCGCGCTACGTTGCCACTTTGTTACCTAGGTATTTAAGGTCAGTCACATTTATTTACAAAGGGTGGTTGCGTTTTACTCTGATTTGTAAGCAATTTAGTTTGTATGAAAAAAAATTTTTTTTTGGCACTTTTTCTTTTTAACAAAATTAACACTAAACACGTATAGTATACGTAGTGTAATTTAATGTCCCTCTGTCGTATCAACTCTGTATAAAACAATGAATAAGGAGCAAAATTACCCATTGTCATGGGTTGTCAGATAACTTATAATACTCGGCACGGATCTTGAGCGTTGACCTTCACCTGCGCAGAAGCTAATTTTGGTTATTTCATTGTATTTTGCCTTAGTATACGATGCGCAAAGCCATCCGCACCCTACTGCTTAGCGCTCAAGATCTGTGTCGGTATCTATAGCTCCTAGATATGGTTTATAAGCGATCTTAACTGTGGAAGTTTTTGATCATATTTATGCTTTTATCTAACGAAATGCTGTAAATATTTGAACATCAGCGATAAAAAAAATTAACGAATTGAAGTATGCTAAGACTTACAAAGAAGCAACATAGTCTTAGAAAGGACTTTTATATAGTAGTTATGAGAGACGATAATACTAGTTTACATAAAATTAAACCCTTTTTATTAATGATAATAGGCTCGCGTTTGACCACCGTCTCACCTGATGGTAAGTGATGATGTGGTCGAAGATGGAGCACGCTTACCCAAATGTAACCTATTGACTCTTGACTTAAAGAGTGAATAGGTTACTTTGTAAACAAACCTAAATGTCTGTTTTTGTTTTCTAAAAATAATAACAGTCATTTAGTATTTGAACTATAGGATTTCGACAAGTTCAGTTAAAATCTGACTTAGAATTCTTTCAATACGTCAGCATTTCTAGATATCTTAGCTCTCAAAGTCGCGAAATCTCGAGTTTTGAGACATCATAATACCATGATATAAATGAGTTCCGTTACTTGAAGAAATCACTTTGCTCGTAAAATCCACTTCGCTTCTTTTCTCATTCTATCTCCGGATAAAAATCGGATATTGACTAACTAACAAATTGTATGGAAAACTTACTGTGGAAAAATATCCTGCCATTGATTGATGTTATTGGATGAAAAAATGAAATCCGGATTTTTTTACATAATGTTGTTAATGGATGGCAGTACTTGCAGATATTATGAGGTTTTTTTAAACAATTAATTATGCTGATGATCTCTAAAATCTACTTTTTGGTACTTTTTGGCTTATTGGCCCAAGATTTCTTAAAATCCTGACGTGATAAAAATGTTCATAACTCGTTAGGAAACAACCAATTTCGAATCGTGTACTAACTTCTGAAGTTTCATGAGTGCTCATGTAGGCCTATGTGAAATAAAATAATTTTGATTTGTTCTGATGTCAGATCTGCATTTAGCGCATCGAAACTCTTGTGTCTCCTCTCTTGTATCTTGAGTTGTCAATTCATCAATCTATTTGTAAACTAGTGTAATTATAATGTATTTGAAGCGGTTTTTTTTATTTCTTTAAATTAAATTAAATAAGAAAAACCGCTGCACCAGATTTTATTGTCGAATGTGTTCTTTACACTGTTACAGTCAATTTTGCAAGGCAATGGTAACATGTTTGGTTTCCCCGCAGCGCGATGGCGATCGCGGAGGGCAGCCGGGAGGGCTACGGGGAAGAGGAGCAGTCGCTGTCGGGCTCCATGCTGTCGCTGGCGCACAGCAACTCGTCCGCCAGCTTCGCGGCCGGCTCGCTGTAACCGCGCGCTAATGCTGATGCCAAACACGCGCCTCTAGTGCACGGCTCATATACATCATCGCTTGCTCGTATTCGTGATGGAAACTATCATAAGCCGTATACAGAAAGAAAGCTGGCAGCCTACCAGCGCTTATAGGAACCGGTCCACGCAGGTAACCGGCGCAGGCATATGAACAAGCGCCGACAAGCGCCGAACGTCGCCGACAGTCTTCGACACGTGCCGGTCAGCGCTGGCGCCGCCCGCCATTGTCCGATGAGTACGAGATTTGGCTCGCTCTGCTTCCAACCTGCTTGCTTTATGTAACTTACCAGAATGGAACAGCGCCGATAAGCGCTGGTAGATCGGCGCCGGCTACCAGGTTTCTTTCTGTATACGGCCTTATGCGACGCTACGGCCGGCCCTCCGTCCGCACTCGGCCCGTGTCGCCACTGTGATAAGGCGAACGACGAATGCCGACGGCGGCGACCGAACGCGATCTATAGACCCACTTCTGTGGACCCGGGTGTAAGTATTGTAAATTTTTCATCGCGAACTTTTAGTGTCATACACTCTTGCGCTCTCTAGTATTCGGAGCGGTACATACTGTCGATTGTTGTTATTATCGTTAGCGATGTTCACGGGCTACCTCATTAGACTTGTTACGGAAATTATATGTATCGGTTGATTGAATCGTGTGAGAATATTGTAGTCCGCAGTATTATTATTTCGAGTATTGGGCACGGAACCATGTTTTGGCACCAGCATTAGAACTCCACGTCCCATTCTTATCACTGAGACTGTCTGCCCTCCCGCAGTATTTAAGCTCATGTATGTTGCCGATGCAACATGAGATTATTTAATATACTGTTGAACACTAATAATATTAGCCTATTTTTTTTAACTAATTTTTGTTACGTCTTCCAAAAGTACGGTCATTTGTCAATGGCTCGGGAGGGCATTTCCTATTTTATTACACTATTAAGTTTATTGCACTCCATAATTAAATAATTATCTCTTAGCTACAGTCGAGTCGAGGAATAAACTGGAAAGTTGTAGCACGCAATAGTAGGCACTATTTGTATTGAAATAAGGTTACAATTGCATGTTGTAATGAGACACAAACGATTATTCTCGGCCCAGTTGTGAATGCACCATCATGTTTCTGGTGTTTTGACAAATGATCAGAACTGAATATATCTACACTTGTACATAATATTATGTAGCCTTCAGTTATATTTTTTGTTTAGGCGGATCACAATTAAAGTGAATAATTATGTTATTTATTGTGTTTTATAATGCATGTTTATTTTAAAATATTACAAATATATTACGAATCAGATGTTTCAGCCATCTATCGAAAAATGTGCCTAATTCTGCCTAAACGTTTAATCAAAATCCTGGAAACATGTTGTTACAGTAATACAATTGAAGATGTAATGGTAACAAAGAGGTTATACGCAAGTCTGCCTGCAGATGTCTGAGGTTATTTAAATGTTGTATCGATGAGAGAATGAGGCGCTTCTTTTCTATTAGAGATTTACTCACAGTACGACACTGTTCCGTTCGCTTGCCAGGCGACACGGCGCTAGATAACTTTAACGAAACATTAGTTGTATGACTGGAAATACGATAAAATATGCGCTCGAATTGTCCGCACACACCGAACATTATTGTTACTCGGCAATATTAAAATTAACACTTAAAATATAAAACTTAGTTTACTCGCGTCTGAATATTCGATCTCTTAGACATAAGAAATTTTATCATCGTCTCTAGAATATTATTAGACCGTCCATCGTTAAACCACAGCACATGTACCACGTCAACAACGGAACAGTGTCCAGTAGAGGGCATGATTACATTTTAAACTTTAGTATTCCTGATACAATCTTGTATAAATATGTAGATTATGGTAAGTTTCCACAGTGGTTCTAGCTGATTTTTCATCTTGATGCTCTAATTAAACAAGATTGAAAAATGTCAATACGGATTACCGCGACCACGTCAAATGATAAGGTAAACTTTGCAGAGAAACCAAGGAATGTTGATCGTCAAAGTGTACGCTTAGCGAGTTTGACAGTTGTCAGTAGTCGGGAGAGCCGAGCCGAGCTCACTGTTCACACGATGTTATTGTTTACAACGTTAGATAGACAAAATTCTAATATTCATATCATTAGTTTTTACTTTAGGAACCATTTTTGCATATATTTAATGTTAGTTGAATTCTTTGAAGAGCGGACTGACGGTATTTGTTTATTGGCCTAGTATTGAGTTTATTAAATGTTTAAAAAGGTTTTGTAACGAAACGTTTATGCTTATTTTAGACGATTTTTAGATTTTAAAAGGATGTAACACGCTTTACTAAATCATAATAAGTTGGTGCGGGTGGTGCGTGTCGCCGCTCGCAGTGTAAATATATAAAGTTATAGTGTGAGAGCTGCGAGCCGGCTCGGCGGAATGTATATAAAGAACAATAATTTAAATATTATAAATAATTTGTTACTTTTGTAAGGTGCGAGTGCAGTTTTGTGTACATTGGAAGTGTGGCGGACCCCGTGCGGGGCCCCACTATGTGCTATTTTCTTTATTTAGTGTCCTAATACCCTATCGTATTGTGTACTAAGCTTACCAGTCAGATATGTATAGCAAATGTATTATTTAATTTAAAATGGATTATAGTCATAAATACCCAAATTTAGTTGATACTATTTTTAAAGTATTTTTTATTATTTTTATTAATATTCTTTTCCTAAAGCATCACATGATGTGATCGTATTATTTGAGTTTGTTGGAAGTTTCTTGACGGATTTCTAGTATCGAAGCCTAAGTGATTTAGGTATAAATTATATACAAAGCGTTTGACAAAAGTTAGCTGTTTTATGTGAATATCATTTCACAACGCTATTTACTCTAATCGTATAATTATAAAATTTGCTTCGATTTCCTAGCTAATGCAAGATAATGGTAAATGGCATTGTGAATAGGTGTTTTCAGTATTCGTAGACTCCACAGTACCCCTCCTGAACTGACCAAATATATGACAATAATCTCTAGACACAGCCTAACTTGACTTGTCACCCTGTCTCTGTACATAATAGTAGATGCGAGCGGGCGGAGTGGACCTAACCTCTGGAAGTACTGAGCTGTACATAACTCACTTGATAAACTATGTGTTAAACGCACATTTTGCGCAAACACTCAAAATACTCAATGTAGGTAATTATATAATAGATAATATTGTTTGGTAAAATGTAAGTTCTCTTGATACTAAAACACAGTGGTAAATCAACGCGCGCTTATCCCAGCATGCGTTATCAATCTGCTATCTGAGTGACACTTTAATTTGTGACAACATAATGCCGGTACTATTCCGCCACGTTACGTCCACTGTCATCTTCGCCGGTGTCGTAGCTAATTCGAGAACCGAAGCACTATGGAATTGATATGTAAGCTGTAACTTGGCTTGCGTGCAATAGATGGTCGGTACTTAAGTTAGGCGCATAGTATTTGCTCGCTGTCATAGTCCTGCCCGAACGCTGGCGTAGTGAACGTGCGAGCGAAGCTGCTACATCCGTAGCAAGCCGGAAGGCTCGGCTATAGTGCGTAGGCGCGTCTTTTTCCTATTCCAACCTCCCACCACTTAGCTGTTCTAGAGTTAGATGTTATCAGTCATCTGTCACCTTTCAACGGTCACGATCGACAGATTAATTATTATGAGATAGAAGTACCAAACTCGTAGTTAGCGGTCACGTATTTTGTAAATTGTAACTATACAATTTTTATATTTTACCATTGTATAGTCTTTTATCACAGATAGGTAGTTAGCAATATTGTGACCGACGTAACAAGGTGCGCGCGCGCGGCCGCCGGTTATTGATTATAGTTTGCGATTGTTTGCGGCTCGCTCGGTGCACCGTTGTTTTCTTTTTATTTTTTGTTACATAATATTTAACAATGAATTTCTAGATTCTAACTATTATCACTAATAATACTGTAATATAATCTGGTTCATGAAAAATCAAACCGAAATAAATTAAATGGAAAGAAAATCACTTCCTTGTATTATTTAAAACACTACCTATTCCATTTTGTCAACACAACACTGTGGCCGACCAAAAAGTGGTAACTATAAGTAAAATTGCCAAAAGTTCAAAATTTTGGCACTGCTGGGACACCTCTTTACAAGGAATGTGCCGTAATCTATCAAGCGGGTACAATGCTCTTTGATGGATCTCGCATGTCTTCGTATATTTCGGTCATAGCACGTACCGGTTTGCTCACAATGTTTTCCTTCACCGTTTTGAGAGCAGTAGGGGCTGGGGGAAATGAATAGTAAGTAATTTGCCTCAATGGGTTCGAGCCCATAACCTTCAAATTGAGTAAGTCATGCCTTTAACCTTTTGACCGCCATGCCACGGTCGTGTATAGACAAAAGCCAAAATGTGCCCAGCACGCCACGGTCGCGACTGGTTGACAGAATTTTAAACGTAAATAAATGTCATAAAACAGCATTGTTTTGTTTGTTTCCCTGGTTAATTATATACCTTATTTCTTCTTTATTTATTTGAAGTGAACTGCTTTCGTCAGATTTCATGTATAGTAACATAAGATGACAAAAAAGAAAGCCAGTTATAAAGTTCGAAAAACTTCGAAAAGCCCTCGACGCCACAGTCACTGAGTCACCATACGTGTCCTACGTAACCCCTCGAGTGTCGCATGTTGAATTTCCTTATGATTTTTGGGTAGGACTTCAGAAAAAATGATAAATTGGCAATTTATGGCCATTATCATGGTATATATTATACCTTCCTGGCTTCGTTATGAGTTTATCTATTTATACCTATCATTCAATAAGCAAATCAAACAGACCTTATCTCGCAGTGATGTGATATGTTTTCACTTTTATAATTTTCACTAACATTCGAAAAAAAAAACAAATGTTTATGCAATTTTAACACAAATTATTACAAAAAATTAATAAAAACCATTATAAAATAGTACATTGTGTAAGTAAGGAATTACGATCGAGGCTTTAGTAGAAGCGCAAAGTCGGAGACTGAGGGCTTTCTGAGTCGAGGTTCGTAATTCCCGCACCGCCCGTGAAACACAATGTTTTTCGTCACATTTGCGAGTAAATAAATAAAATTATAGGGCAGAAAAAACTTATTTATTTATTAAAATTTATAGTCACTGTACATAATTAATAATTGTTTTTGCTGCATGGATAATATCTGGCGGTGTTGCATTTAAATCACACTCATCGGACGACGCCGACGACATTTTTTATAACTTTTTAACCGACTTCAAAAAAAGGAGGTTCTCAATTCGTCTTGAACTTTTTTTTTTAATGTATGTTACCTCATAACTCGGAGATGGCTGAACCGATTTGGAATTCTTTTTGCGTTTGAAAGGGTATACTTTCTAGTTGGTCCCATTGTTACGAAATCAGGATCCGATGATGGACTCCTGGAGAAATCGAGAGAACTCTTCAAATATTATAGGCTCACCTCTAGCGTTTAGGGTATTTCTTATAGTACCTTGAGCAGTTGCTTTCGAAAAGTACCATTTGGGGAAGTTGAACTGATGATGAAGACCACAGATGGCCACTGAAACTACTCAATAATAAGTATTTCGTGGATTGCGATTCGATTACTTGAATACGGATGTTAAACACTTTATGCTCGTCGCAATATGTACGAGTATGGTGATGTAGAGCTGATGGTCAAGTACCAGGAGAACTCCTCAAAAATTAACGGCTATGCATCGGGAAAAGCAATATTTTGTAAAAGGTGATAAGTTGTTGACAGTATGGCTTTGGTAACTAGATAAATTACAAACCGACCCACTAAAAAGAGTGAAATTTTTTTTTTACAAATAACAGAACCGACTTCCATATCAAAACACTACAAAGCCAAAAATAACTTTAATTTCGGAAGGCGGTGTGAAAAAAAGAAAATCCAAAACCAATAACACCGACTACCGAAATTAAAGTTATTTTTGGCTTTGTAGTGTTTTGATATGGAAGTCGGTTCTATTTTTTGTTATTTTACTTATCTTCAAATACAAAAGGTAAATAATTATGAATTATAGCTTTAATACACACGTCAGTTTAATACACAACTATTATTACGTAACTTATGAAATAAGTGAACTTTTTTAAGCGGATGGCGGGCTTTATGCCCACTCCACAGATTATACAAATGTTTCGTTCAGAAACGTTAAGGGCAAATACTTAATAGTTTGATACAAAAGTGTATTAAAATCGATTATTAAGAACATTAGTTGAGTATTTAACTAACATGTAGCGAGATTGCAATGACTTTCCTGTTTAGATAACATTTTAAGAAAAATTTTCAATTGCGTGTAAACTCCTTGCTTGAACTTGCATGACCTGTATGCTGTGCTATAAATTAAAAAAAAAAATACTTACCGACCTTGGGATTCATGACAAAAAAATCCCTGTCTCTCCTACACTATAAATAAATAAAATAACAAACATGACATTGGCTAAATGCACAAACCGTACGAAGCCAGTGTAGTGACATAGTACCTGTCACGCATTTACCATACCTTCGAACGATTACCAAATACCTCCGACCAGTACCTTTACCTTCAAACCAAATAATTACCAGTTTACCACTCAACACTGAACCAATTACCATACCACGTTTTTGACATTTCGAAAAGAAACAGAGAAAGCAATCATCTTGAAAAAGACGTTGGTTTGTAAAGAAACAGGATAACAGCACGAGCACAGCACGGCGTCATCACAACGCCGCACTCGCCGGCCATATCGCTTCGAAAGAAGCGGTTTGTTTGCAAGCATGCAATCAGGCAGAGCAAGCGTAGCACCAGTTTCCTCCGCATCTTCATATCGCATACGTAGATGGACACGCGGCGCTGACGACACACGGCGGGAAAACTCTTGAACAGCAGACATCTTCACTCGACGGCAGCTCACGAAGAAAAGGACCGCGTCCGCTTTTTTTTTAGGTAGGGCCACTCGTAGATCAGCTCAGTAAGGCTGTGCGTCTACTTAACCGGTCTGTGTACCGCGTCCGCGCCCCACTCCGATATATATAGGTCCGCGACGATCTAGTGCCGCGGGCAAGAATGCGTTCCGCGCCCCGCGCGCGACTCGCCCGGCGGCGCTTCGCCATTGGTCGAGAGCATAGAAACTGTGTTTGTCATGCCTAGATAGAATCATAACCAATGTATATATAAGCAGGTGTTTCGTCAATAAATTATTCAGTATTCAGTTAACAATCCGACGTGAGTTTTACTATCTTCGAATGGATACCTAGTAATCCCAACACACCCTTCCAAATTGGTGACCCAGCCAAACCAAAAAAAAAAAATCCCGAGTGTTTTAGTTGGGGCATTACGGCCAAGTTAATCTGTATGTTTAGATACTGTTTACATGCAAGTGTGATGAAAAGTAATAAAAACTGTTTGATAACACAACGAAAAAGTCTGCGGCGTCACAACAAAAACCACAGATGCATTTTGTAAATCTTTTTTCATTCATTTTAGCGGTGTATGCAGAACGTATTGCTACTTGTAACACAACCTCAGATATTTATCGACCAATCCTGACCAAGCCCTGAAGTGTAAATGTCCGACTTAAGACATTTGGAGCATTTTTTTCATGTCGCACTGTGTTAGGCCGTGCGCGCACTGCCTTGCGGTGGCCGTAATTCCGGTAGTTCTACCGCACCGCAAAATTTGTGAAGTATGGAGTGTCATAGAAGTGCGCGCACTGCGGTCAGTCTACCGGTGCGGTAGAACTACCGGAATTGCGGCCACCACAAGGCAGTGCGCGCACGGCCTAACTTATGACACGCGAGAGGGTAATGATGTAGATACCAGTCAATAAAACAAGATCGACCTCGACAGCAACATACGTTATATTTAATTTACTCTGAATTCTGCACTAATAAATAAATAAAACATTTGATATTGAACTTTTATGTTTGAGAAAATCAAAATCAAGAAAATTTTATAGTACTGAACTATACCGCTCTTTAAAATTCGAGTGTTAGTAGATTATCGATAGACTGAAATGCCCACCACACTGTTGTTTTGTCTGTTCCGGCCGGGGACGCCACAGTCGTCTATGTTTGACAGTCCCAGACTTGTATTGTTAAATATTAACTTGTATGGAAAATATGAAGTTGATGAGTCGTTGTCTCTTGATGAGATTAAAAAAAAAACGTAAATCTCCGATCTCCGACTAGTAAATGGTTGAAGTGATGTAGTGACATAGTACCTGTCACGCATTTACCATACCTCCGAACGATTACCACATACCTCCGAACCAGTACCATATAGCTTCAAACCAAATAATTACCACTCAACACTGAACCAGTTACCATACCACGTTTTTGACATTCCGAAAAGAAACAGAGAAAGCAATCATCTTGAAAAAGACGTTGGTTTGTACAGAAATAGGATAGCAGCACGAGTATAGCACGGCGTCATCACAACGCCGCACTCGCCGGCCATATTGCTTCGAAAGAAGCGGTTTGTTTGTACGCAGAGGCAATCAGGCAGAGCAAGCGTAGCACCAGTTCCCTCCGCATTTTCATGTCACACTCCAGGACTACGCAGATGGACACGCGGCGCTGACGACACACGGCGGGAAAACACTTGAACAGCAGACAGTCTGTCTTCACTCGACGGCAGCTCACGGAGAAAAGGACCGCGCCCGTTTGATTTTTTTTTTTTGTGAGTGGCATCTCGCAGGTCAACCTCTGAGGTTGTCGGCTGCTTAACCGGGCTTGCCTGTGGTTGCCTTAATTAATAAATTAATTAAAGCCTCCAGCCAGGGCTTATTAAAAAAACTTACAAACTAGGCGACTACACGCTAAGGGCACCCCCTGTGGGGTACGGACCTCGGCTTAGGGTGTCGCAGGGGGAGGGCAGCTAGGGACAGGCTGGATCATATCATTATTATTATTAATAGGGAATTTAAAGCTACTGGCTCAGCGTCGCGGGCTGGCTCTGGCAAGGGTCGGGGCGGACTATTACGGGGACGTCGCGGCGGGCCTCGGCGGCGAGGACGGAAAGACGGTCGATTTTTGTTTTTGTAAACTGTGCTGGTTTCCTTACGGCTCTCTTGGAGCAGGGTGAGTGCGTCATCGGGAGTGACTAGGGTATGCCTTGGTCGGCGAATCTTAGAGATACGCGAGGGTTCGTATTGGGCGGCCGATACGATAAGGGGATTCCTATGTTGGATTGCAGTATCAAAGAAACGCTTGGAGACACGTTTCATGAACTGCTGGATGGTGGGCATCTTGAGGTCTACGTGAAGAAGCTCATTTCGAACATAAAAGGGGGCTCCCGTGACTCTACGGAGGAATCGGTTTTGAAGGGTCTTCATCTTATGGAGGAGGTAGGGCTTTGCGTGTGCGAAAACAACGCAGGCGTAGGTCATGATGGGACGGATGACCGCGGTGAAAATACGCAGCTTGCACCTGAGTGATAACTTGCTGCGGGAGCTAAGAATGAAGTGGAGCCTACCTAGAGCGAAAGCGGCGCGCGAACGTGCCTGCTTTATGTGCTCAGCGAAGGAAATGTGTTTATTGAGGACCACGCCTAAGTATTTGGCTTGCTTTTCCCAGGGGATCGGCTTGCCGTACATGGTAATCGGACGGGGGGAGGGTGGGTTTATCCGCGGCTTAGAAAAGAGGACTGCCTGGCTTTTGTCTGGATTGACTTCGATTCTCCATTTCCGGAACCACTTGGCCAGAGTGTTTGCGGAAGTTTGGAGAGTGCGAGCGATGGCATCGGGTTTAAGACCGGTATAATAGATAGCCGTATCGTCGGCAAATAGGGCTAGCTGAGTATTTTTATGCTTGGGGATATCGCTACTGAATAGCGTGAAAACGAGGGGGGATAGTACGGAGCCTTGAGGAACTCCTGCGCGAATGGGATGGGGGGAGGAAAGCTCCCCCTCAATTCGGTAACGAAAGGTGCGATTCGATAAAAAGTCCCGTAGGATGAGCACGAGACGGTCAGGCACGCCGAGTTGGTATAGCTTATAGATTCAGCCATTGTGCCAGACTTTGTCGAACGCTTTCGCTATGTCGAAGAATAAGGCTCCCGTTATTGCGCCCCGTTGGAAGCCGGCGCTGACGTGTTCTATGATGCGGTGGACTTGTTGGATACATGAGTGTTCGGTTCTAAATCCAAACTGCTCATTGGGTATAAGACTAAAGAGTCTTATACCCAATGAGCTTATATATAAGCGGCTCAAAGATTTTACCGAGGACGTTAAGCTAATGGGACGGTAGCTAGACGGGTCAGACTTGGGCTTGCCTGGTTTGGGAATACCTATGACGGTGGCCTGTTTCCAGGTTGCGGGGAACATATTATTGCTCAATGCGCCATTGAAGATGGCAGTCATTAGCACTATAAGCTGGGCGGGGAAAAGTTTGAAAACCCTATTGGTGATGCCGTCGGAGCCAGGGGCTTTTCGCGGTTGGAGACTTTTAATGATATCCTGGACCTCATCAGGAGTGATGGGGGCCAATGGATTATCGGGATCTTCGACGGGCGGAAGGGAAGTTCTACGTTCGACTTCGGCGTTCACCATATCGAGGTGGGCTTGGTCTACTGGTTGAGAGCTGGGAGAACACTGGGACTCTAGGCTGTCGGCTAGGCATTCTGCTTTTTCAGAGTTATCGAAGGCGACACTCTTATCGGGACGAATGAGAGGAGGCATTGTGGCCTCTTCAGTGGATCGTAACTTCCTCTGAAGCTGCCAGAAGGCAAGATGGGTGGGCTCAAGTTCGCTCAGCATCTTGTCCCAGCTCGCATTACGCTGCTCGGCAATGCGTTTCCTTACAGCACGCTGTAAGTTGCGCATGTGAGCTTTGTTTGCGGCGCAGGGGGACCGCGCCCGCGCGCCACTCCTGTATATATAGGTTCGCGACGATTTAGTGCTGCGGGCAAGAATGCGTGCGCGGCTCGCCCGGCGGCGCATCGCCATTGGTCGAGCGCTTAGAAACTGTGTCGGTCATGCCTAGATAGAATCTTAGCTAATGTATATATAAGCAGGTGTTTCGAGACTAAATTATTCAGGCAAAGACGTCGAGGCAAAGAGCCTAATCCCTAATGAGCAGTTTGGCTTTAGAACCCATCATTCCAGTGTCCACCAAGCCCACCGCATCGTAGAGCACATTAGCGGCCGCTTTCAACGCGGTCTGGTGACGGGGGCTCTATTCTTTGACTAGGTGTGCCGGATCGTCTCGTGCTCATCATTCGAGACTTTCTGTCGAACCGCTCCTTCAGATATCGTATCGAAGGTTCCACTCCCCGCCCTATCAGAGCCGGCGTCCCTCAGGGCGCCGTGCTCTCCCCCCCACTCTTCGCGCTATACACTAGCGATATCCCCAACAGGTCCCCAGTAGAGTTATCCCTATTTGCTGACGACACGGCCATCTATTATTCGGGAAAAAGTCCCGATCAAGGCTCGGATACCGGTTAAATTTTCAAACCGGTATGATGTACTTGACTCCAAAACCTTTACATTCGGTTTCGTTCGCATAAACCGGTTTTTATAAACCGGTATTTGGAAGAGCATTACATAGAGGTTTTTTCGGATTAAACGGTTTAGATCAATAAAAACCGGTTAATACAGACGCACGATAAACAAACGTCGCGCGCTGTTCAGTTGCTATTCAGTCGTAAGAATTTTTTTGATTCGGGTCGAACGTTTATTTATGTCATTGCATCAATAAGCTCCGCAGGCTGTAAAAACATAAAAAATGGTTAAGTATCTAATATTTTTTTGGTGAAATTAAGTTGATAATGACGATAAATAATCGGTAAACATAATATTACTTTTCACCACGGAATAGATGAATAAGGTTGGAATGGTAATGTGGGCGTGGCAAGCGCACCACATTTATGATACGACAATCATAGCTCGACCGATTAATTCATTCACCGCGTTTAGTGCACTTCGGATTACTTCGGAATACAGAGCTCTGCTTTAAAATGCCGTGTTGTGCAATTATAACCTGTAAAACAAAAAGTTAGACCGCAAGTATAGAGCGTGGAGGTATATCTTTCCATCGGTAAGTCGAAAATAACATTTAATTACAATTTTATTTGTAAAAAACATTATAATATTCTGATCACTATGAAATTCCCAACATTAACAACATTATTACAACAAGTTACAAAAAATATACATTGCCCGATGTGTACTCGACGCAATGACCAAGTCCTTCCGCCATCGGAACTTTAAATAAGACTGCTCTCTGCGCTCCTCTGCGATCTATTTATACCCCGGCCTATGAGTTCTAGAACATTCTTGTGAAATCGACTCACTGCCTATATTGCCAAAAATATTCCAGAAGCTATTCAAGATACACAGTACTGCTACTCGCTGCTAGATGGCGTTAGTGTCTCGAACATTCTAGATTTCTGTCGAAGTTTCTCGACGTACTTCGCTAAACGACTGGCGTAACACTGCCCCCTCCTAAGACATGCTCGACCCGAGCATCGTTAGACCCGTAGTAACGCGCTAGTCGATCAACTTGAACAATCTTTGGCGCAGCTCGTGGACCTTTCTGGATCCGATAAGTGACGTCATTAATTTTAGTCACAACGCGGTATGGTCCATCCCATTTTGCCTGTAACTTCGGCGACTTTCCTTTGCTGCGCACCGGATTATGGAACCAGACAAATGAGCCTTCATCAAATCCTGAATTCTTCATTTTTCGGTCGTAACGAGTCTTCACCTTCTGAGACATTTGTTGACCGGATTGTCTGAAATGTTCGTATAAGTCGTTCATTCTGTTTCGCAATTCACTCGCTTAGTCTGTTACACTAGAAGGTGTATCTGGCAGTATACCAGTGAATAGGTCTGCAGGCAACCTAAGCTCTCGTCCGAAGTTCACGAAAGCAGGTGTAACAGCTGTACTCTCATGAACTGCACTTCGGTATGACAGAAGGAACGGCTGAATGTGTTTGTCCCAATCCTTTTGCCTGCTTTCCACAACTTTAGCCAGATATCTCTCCAATGTCTGGTTGAAACGTTCCACCATTCCATCAGATTGTGGGTGATACGAAGTGGTCCTGGTTTTATGAGTACCCATTACTCGAAATGTCTCCTGAAATACCTGTGACTCAAAATTCCTTCCTTGATGGCTGTGAATTTCCAAGGGTACTCCGTAGCGACAAAATACTTCGTTAACCAATTTATCTGCCACCGTGGTAGCTTCCTGATTAGGAATGGCAAAAACTTCTGGCCACTTTGTGAAATAATCCATTACGACCATAAAGTACCTGTTCCCACTCTCGCTCTCAGGAAATGGTCCCGCAACATCCAGCGCTATCCGTTCCCATGGGGCTCCCACATTATAGATATTTAAAGCTCCTCTACTGCGTGTTTGAGGTGCCTTAACTGCTGCACAACTAGTGCATTTGCGGCACCAGTCTTCTACGTCGTCTCGGCAGTGGTTCCAGTAAAACCTCTCTCGTATCTTTAACAGAGTCCGTTTTACTCCCATATGACCTCCTGAACATCCATCGTGGTAAAGCCGTAGAACTTCAGGTACCTTCGCTTTTGGTACGACCATTTGTAGGTGACAATGGTCTCCTCGAGTATTTTCCCATTTGCGGCACAATACTCCCTCGTGAATCACCAAACTGTCCCACTGTGCCCAATAACTTTTTGTTGTAGTGCTCATTCCAGCGACGTCATGCCAACTAGGCTTTGGAGCAGCGGCTTTCTTCCATTCAAGAATGGGTTTGACGTCTAAGTCATCCTGCTGCGCACGCTGTAGCGCTTCTTTCCACTCATTGCTCAGGTCTGTTCTCAGCATCTTGATGGGTACTATTTTTTTTTCTTCTTGCCTAACACAGTGCTTACATTCTAAAAGGCAAGGTCTTCTTAATAGCGCGTCCGCGTTGCCGTGACATCTTCCATTACGGTGCTCAGTTTCATAGTGGAACTCTTGCAGTTGTTCAATCCACCTTGCAACTTGCCCTTCAGGGTTCTTGAATTGCAAAAGCCACTTTAATGCAGCATGGTCGGTCCGCAGATAAAATTTTCGACCAAGCAGATATTTATTGAAATGCTGCAATGTTTTTACTACTGCTAGTAGCTCCCTTTTCGTGACACAATAATTTCTTTCTGGTTTTGATAAAGCTTTACTGAAGTAGCTTTACTATCACAACCTCTTTATCTCCTTTTCGCTGTGATAACACGCCACCAATTCCGGTATTACTTGCATCTGTGTCTACGATAAAGTCATTCTCAGTGTCAGGAAATCCAAGAATAGGTGTATCGCACAGACGCTTCTTCAATTCGCGGAAAGCAGCGTCGCAGTCTTCTTCCTAGCAGAATGTTCGCTTCTCTTCAGTGAGCTTGTGTAATGGCTTAGCAATATCAGCAAAATATTTCACAAACCGGCGGTAATATGAGCACATCAGCACAACCCTAAAAACGCTCTGACCTGTGTCTTGTCTTTTGGTACTGCCTCCTTAACAGCGACTATTTTGTCCGGATCAGTTTGCACACCTTCTTGCGAAACTACACGACACAGGAAAGTCACTTGTCGTTTGAAAAATGAGCACTTTTTAGGACTTAGCTTCAGATTGGCTGCACGGATTTTTGCTAGCACACGTTCCAGGTTCTTAAGATGATCTTGAAATGAGCGCCCGACAATAATAATGTAATCTAAATATACCAGACAGGCGTCTCCAATAAGCCCAGTGAGTACCAGCTCCATTAGCCTTTCAAAAGTTGCAGGCGCATTGCACAAACCAAATGGCATTACTTTGAATTGCCACAGACCTTTTCCCGTAGAAAATGCTGTCTTTTCCTTATCCTTAGGATCCAGTTCCACCTGCCAGTAGCCACTTTTCAAATCTAGGGTTGTAAACACTTCATTCCTGTCAGCGTGTCTAAAGTGTCGTCAATTCTTGGTAGTGGATAACTGTCCTTCTTTGTTGCATCGTTTAATCTCCGATAATCGACACAAAAACGTAAGTTGCCTTCCTTCTTCTTGACTAGCACTACGGGAGAACACCATGGACTGGATGAAGGTTCTATCACACCATCCTTTACCATCCCTTCAATCATGGCCTCTACCTCTTTCTTCGTCTTCGTCTTCAGACAGATCCTTGTACCAACCTTCTAGAAGGGATGACACATTATATGTGCTATTAAGTTTATTGCTACTGGATATTTCTTGGCATCTGCGTATCCAGGCAACTTCCTCACAGGTGCCCATCAATGTTCACTTTTTAATGATGTGTTCTTCATTACTTGGGTTTAAAATCCTCACTACTGAAGTATTTGTGGGCCCACCAGGGTGCGTGCCATTATCCATGGATGATCACTATCCGTTCTTTTAATACTCTTACAATTACTGGCTCAATGGTTTCCGATCTAGGACGAAGGGTAATTTTCTTCAGGCAGTAGACTTATCCTGATGATCCACAATCCATACAGATTTCTTCTGTGCCACATTTTAATATTCCTTGGTTAATGTCGATCTCACAATGATGGTTTCTGTATGTGCTGTGCTGATATTTTGCTGTAACATACCTACTGTTTACTATCGGTCTACTTGCGAATTTTAAACATTTAAGCAAATACTTTTATGCCAATCAATTGTTTACAAAAACACTTTGAAGTTTTATTGTTTTCATTGTAGTCAAAGTATGTATAGATTAAATTCGTCCGCTTTCTACCCATGTTAAACACAAATAATAAAATTAACTCGTAATTAAATCTTACTGCACAGCAGACGTCTACCTTCGATTCATGCTGACTTCGAGTCAGCATGAATCGAATGAAAAGAAATATCGTAAGTACGTCTACGCGCCGCTTTGTGCGGTAGTCACACACAAGTTGCAACGCGTTCACCGACATGCCGTTCGTCGAATAAACCGGTTAATTTAGGTAAAAATAAAGTTCTCAAAACGTTTACGTTCTTAAGAAAAGTTCGGAGGAAAACCGAAATAAACCGGTGTTAACCGGTATTTTTTAAACCGGTTCCGAGCCTTGGTCCCGATTGCATCGTTCGTACCCTCCAGACCTCAGTCAACGCACTAGGCGATTGGTTTAGGAAATGGAGGATCGAGGTAAATCCCGACAAAAGTCAAGCAGTCCTGTTTCACAGGGCTCGCCAAAGACAGCCCACCCTCCCCCGCCCGATCACTATGTTTGGCAAGCCAATCCCTTGGGAAAAGCGAGCCAAATACTTAGGTGTAATCCTAGACCAGTTCCTAAATTTCAATGAGCACATAAAGTCGGTTCGCTCGCGAGCCGCTTTCGTTCTCGGTAGGCTTCACAACATACTGAATGCACGCAGTAAGCTCTCCCTTAGATGTAAAATCCGAATTTTCACGACGTGCATACGTCCCATCATGACATACGCCTGTCCGGTGTTTGCTCAAGCCAGTCCCAAGCAGATCCATAGGATGCAAGTCATTCAGCACCGTTTTCTCCGAAAGGCCACGGGCGCGCCCTGGTTCTTGAGGAATGAGAATCTCCACGTAGACCTCAAAATCCCGACTATAAAGCAAGTGTTGAAACGCATGTCAGTGCGTTACTTCACCTCTGCTGATACCCACACAAAACCCCTGATCGTATCGGCCGCCCGATACAGACCCTCCCAAATTTCTCGAGTTCGTCGCCCGCGTAACGTCCTAGACGAGCCCGACGACCCCATCACCATCCGACAAGAGGGCAGTAGGGAAACTAGCACTCTGAGAAAACACACACACAAAACGCGTTCCGTATTCCGGCCTCGCCGACGAGGCCCATCGCAACGTCCGCGTACTTGTAACGCAAATCCTCCCCGACCTTTGCCAAACGAGCCAGTCCGCGATGCTGAGCCAGTAGCAATAAATACACCCTTAAATAATAATATGACCCAGCCTGTCCCTTTGCTGCCCTCCCCAAATGACCCCGCTATGCCGAGGCCCGTACTCCACAGGGAGTGCCCTTAGCGTGGGTCATTAGCTGTAAGTGTATTTTAGTTTGTAAGCCATGGCTGGGGACCTTTAATTTATTAGAGGTCACCACAGGATAGACCGGTTAAGTAGTCACACAGCCTTAGTGTGCTGAACTAAGAGTGGCCCTACCAAAAAAAAAAAAAATTTTCAGTATTCAGTCAACATTCCGACGTGAGTTTTATTATCTTCGGTGGATCGGATCCCTAGTAATCCCAACACACCCTTACAAATGGTTATCTGTGGCGCTATAGCACTGTGCAGTAACGTAAAGTAAAAAGCTTGTGATTCTAATACACTGCATTATGGACCTAATAGCAGTTCATTAAGAGCTACTTTACGAGCAAATGTGTTGAAAAAGCATTAAATTGGTTGTTCTTTCAAAGAAATTTATTACTTGACATTGAGGTAATATGTAATACGTACTAGAGAAGTCACCACACATCACTACTGCGTTCCGTTCAAGTGCGGTCTATTGACTGCACTTTACTTAGACGCTTGTCAGATCTTGAGCGCATAAGTCATTATTTGTTTTAAAAGAAAAAAACGTTCAAACGCACTAAATATATAAGTGACATGCTATAGCAGAACGTTGAACAAAACGCGTTAGCGCCATACAAAATTACGGCGCTTCCGACGTGTTGGTCGCGAGAAAACTACACCTTAGAAGCGCTTTAGCGCTGCGTGTTTTTATTGTTTTTTTAAGGGGGGTGAAACTCCCGAAGAAACTTCAGACATAAGTTATGGAAGTACAAGTAGCGGCACGTAAGTTTAGCGCTGAACGATACATGGAGGGGATTGCTGCGCATGGGTACTGTCGCGCACGCAATACAATTATTAGCTAAATAACGTTAATGACATTATTTTAATGTAATGTCAAATAGTAGGTCTAGCGCTGAACGAAATGTAGAAGATAGAGGTAGAATATTACCTATACTTTAATAAATACTTTATCTCCAATGCCAATGTCCAAGGATTTATAGTAGGTACCTAAGATATAATTTTTAACAAGTTTTGTAGGGAGTATAAAAATAAAAACATTATTTGTTAATTTGTAATTTTTTTTAGATTTAAGTCTAATCTGAATCAGAGAATCTACAGTGAATCTGAATCTACAGAGAACCATTCTCAAATTTACAGTGATGCTGTCCGAATGACTGAATAAAGTATTTGTAGCTTCGTCAATCTCACTTTTAATTTGTTTCAAAGAATCAATTAATTCGTTAGATTCCCTTTTTAGAAAGCAATTCACGTCATAAACCACTTTCCTTGCCTGTCTTTTCAAAACAGTATTTCTTCTAGGTATATTAATTTTAAAGTCACAAACAAACTAAAACTAAATTTAACAAACAAATTCAAACTTAACAAAAAACAACAAAAATTAACAGCAATAACAATACAATTAATGACGCGACTGTACACGGGATGTGCGCGGAGCGTCGTATCGGCGCGGGGAACATAATGCGGCTGAAGAGCCAATCGGCGCTACGCACGCCCGCCCTTCATCCCGCTAGGTATCTTAATTTTTACTTCTGCGCAATAACGGTCAGCGCTAGAGTTTCGTGCCGCTACTTGTAGCTGTAAGCTTGAGAAGTTATTGGCTATTTTTTCCTGAGGGATCGGTCCATTCGAGTGGTCATTGATGGCTGCTCGTCTGGCCAATTGGCAATTAATGCCGGGGTCCCTCAGGGGTCTGTTCTCTCAGCAACTTTATTCTTGCTGCACATTAACGATCTGCTAATGCCCGGTACCTTTGGGTATGCAGACGACAGCAGTTTCTGAGAGATATGTCTCCAGCGCGCGAGCGCAGCGTGTCTCTTCTCCGCAAAAATGAGCCAATTCGAACCGGCTCCTACTTTCCGTGGTGTAACCGTGCCGATAACCGATCATATTGAGCTTCTTGAGGTGACTTTAACTTCCACACTCAATTTTGGCCCTTATATCGAGGCTAAGGCTCAGTTAGCATAAAAAAGTTGGGAATCCTAGCCAAGGTGAGACGGTACTTCACACCGGAACAGCTGATCAATTTGTATCAAGCCCAGGTCGGTCGTGTATGGAATACTGCTCTCATCTTTGGGATGGATCTGCGAAATACCAACTGGACGCGCTTGAGTCTATCGAGAAGCGGGCCAAGAGACTCACTGGCAACGATGCACTGGTCGAGTCAAAGCTCCAGAGCCTTGAACACCGACGACGAGTTGCAAGTCTATCGGTTACATTTCGGGGAGTGTGCGATGGAATTACACAATCTAATTCCGCCAAGCCCGTTCCATCATCGGACTACGAGACAAACGGCGAAGCGCTATCGTTACATGGTGGACATCCCACCCATACGCACAAAACGTTTTGGGAATACCTTCATTGCGCGTACGGCTAAGGAGTGGAATTCCCTCCCGGAGTCTGTGTTTCCCGACAGCTACAACCTAGGAGTCTTTAAGTCCAGAGTGAATAGGTTACTTTTAGGTAAGCGTGCTCCATCTTCGATCACATCATCACTTACCATCAGGTGAGATAATGGTCAAACGCGAACCTATTTTCAAACAAAAAAAAAAAGATTGCAAATAAGGAGGTTATGTTTTTATCGTGATGAAATCCACGGAAGCGAACCTCCGCGCGAATGCTAGTTACAAATAAAAGTTACATCAAACTTTGTTTAAAAAATCTATTTCTGAATTAACATAAATATTAAACAAAAACGGATATACAACAACTATATCAAAGTACATTATTTTAATAATAATCTTGAATTCAGCCTAAGATTGATCTTACATTAATATTACGGTTTCGTTTTTCACTAATGCTATCAAAAATTTGAAAAAAATATATTTAAAAATTAATTTCTGTACTTAGGTACTACAAAACTAATGCTGTGTCTCCACATTGCGCTTTACAATTACATACATTAAAATATGCTGTTAAGAAGACGAATAAAATATTGTGCATTTCATAGTTATCTGGTGCACATAAATAAAATTTCGTTAACACGACGATGTCTGTTAGTTACAAAAAACAAAATAACGAGTGGCCGAATATATTAACGAATTTCTTCATTAAAAATCTTTGCATTTTACCTATTTCTACGTAGCTTTCAGTACACCGTTAGCTAGTTGGAAACTCGAAAGGCATACTGGACTTTGAAGCACAATGTCGCAATAAATTATACGCCTATTTCATTCAAAGTCCTAAAGAAATGCTTCAACATCATAACATTTAAATAGATTTTAGGAAAATCTAGCGATTAAAGTGGGGCGGTTACGAATGGATTATTGCCCCATTGATTCCTATATAAAAATAAGTTTTCGATAATCGATTAAGAAAGTTCCTAGATGTAAATGCGGTCGTCGGATGCAGTTTGTAAGGTTGCTGGTCTACTGCGTGGGCGAGAACTGTGTGGGTTCGAGAATGCGGCAATGCATCTCGCGGATGAGAGGCACGGTATATGCAACGCATTCGTCCCAGCCGGGGTTGCGCCATGTGCTCTCACGAGTCTCACGGCGGGCTTGCAGATCTTTATAACCTGCGAAGGGAAGTATAATAACTCATTAGCTTATAACGTTAATGTATACTTATACTAATATTATAAAGAGGTAAAATGTGTTTGTATGTAGGGGGGTAATTTTCGGAACTAATGATCCAATTCAAAAAAAAATTTCTTTCGTAGTAAGGTGAGTATTATAGGCTATAAATTATTTCGAAATTCAATTTTGTGTTTTTATTAGCTGTAAGTCCTACCGTTGCAGTTCCAGAATACATTTTTGGGACATGCACATCAGGTAGACTATTGTGACATATGTTGCTGTGACATAGATTGAAACAACAAATCTGTGTCGCAACAACACTGCGTTGCAAGTTTGTCGCAGCAACGCAGTGTTGTTGCGACACATGTTGCGCAGCCTTTTTACCACGATTCCAAGGCTTTAGAAGCGGACTATTAGCAATGTGGGTAGAATTCACATTCCTAGCAATCTTGTTAACCCCTCCAACTAAGCTAAATATGCTTGTGTCTGGAGTGGGTACATAGCAATACTGTAATGTTCGAACTAGGGCTTTCAATCTCGAAGCATTACTGAGTCCCGGAAAAAAAAAACGAGACTAGGTGTGGTCTCGAAACTCCCGGGAAAAACGACACTTTTGAGACTATTTCAAAACTAGGTTTCTTATTTATAAGCTATGCAATTAGAGAGTCAAATCAAGATATTTTAATCAAGTAGTTACTTTCATAAACAAACCAAATTAAAAAAAAGAATGTTACAGTTTTGTTTTCATTTTTGTAGCAGGCACGTAAAAAACAAAAGGCATTTAACCCTAATTTTGTTACAAAAGTAACCCGCATTAGAAAAAGCTCTTTCTGCTTGTACCTACGCCAGAGAGAGACTACTTAACTTAGTACCACTTCGCGCTTTCACATTCACAATAAAAGGGGATCTATTTGGCGTATCGACGTCACCATTTTGTTTTTTTGAAATCGCGGTGTATGATGAAAGTGTGGTATGCATGGCTAGAGGAACAAAAAATGACCAGTAACACGGTACCCCAAAGTGTCACATAAACGTTAGAAGGTAAACATCCACATATAACTTCAACGAAAATCATTAAAAACAGACTCATTACGCGTCCGTACGCTTATTAGTATTTAGCTTATTATTGTAGTAGTACGACAAAACCGCTACTATAATTAATTATTTGCCTACTAAATCGCATCGCATCGCAATAAAACGCATGTCAAAGAATACCACACGCGCGTGTTGGCTGTCTTTCATCCAACCGTATTATAAAATGAACAATAAGTGTTTTGGTACACGTCTTTCTTTGGTACATGAATTAGGCTCGGCATCAAGAACCCCCATCCGACCTCCTGCTGAATTTATGCTGAATTTATATTATACTTACAGTTATAAATAAATGTTAACGTCAATGACATACCTTTTGCCTTTTGTTTAACTACTGCTTAAAAACGTTTTCAAGCTGAGTAACAAGCCACACGATCCACCACGCGATAGTGACATGTCGACTGCGTTTCATTGCGATTCGATTTAGTGAATAAATAATTATTTGGAGTAGTATTCTCGTGCTCCTAGTAGCGTGTTATTAAAAAAATCAATCAACAAAAATCAAAATACTTTATTTTTCATTTACACATTATACATGTTTGTACAGTTGGTGGCGACCTTCCTTTTAACCATATATGCCTGTGCCAGGAGGCGCCGCTCTTTTATAACTTACATTAAACAAAAGTGTAACCTTAAAGTTAAAGAATATTTTGAAAGAAGAAAATAAAAAAATGAACTAATAATTATTGTCTAGATTTTATTTTTTATTAGTCTGTTTGTACGTGTATGTGTTTATGTATTTGGGTGTGTGTGCGTGTGTGTGTACATGTATGTGGGTGTGTTAGTGTACATATGAGTGTACGTGTGTGGAATGTTTTTTATGGAAGCAGTTTAAGTAAGTGGATGGAATGGTTAGAGAAAGATTACCTAACATTTAATAGAAGATCCTCTACTTCATCGTAGCATAACTTGTGTATCCAGTTAAACAGCAAAGATTTGCATTCTCTAAAGGGTTTAGTATATATATCTAATTCTTTATTTATTTTATTATATAAGTAAGACGAGCGTTTTTATACTGAATATTTGCAGTTTTTATATAAGTCGTGCAAGCTGCGTCGTGTTTCCTTCTTTTAGTTAATATATTTGGGTCTAAAGGTAGGGTTTGTAATGTTCCTACTCTCTTTCAATAAACATTAGTAATCATAATCAACCTGAAAACGATTATTTTGATACAATCTGATGCTTATAGACCCGTAATAAGTCTACTTTTAATGATTGTCGTTGTAGTCATATGTCGATGTTTACCTACAAATATCTCGGTAATGTATGTTACTGATATTTTTGCCACATACATGCCACTTTCAGCATGCGCCACGATTTCTAAAAAAAAACAAAATGGCGGTGGGTCGACATGCCAGTCTTCATACAAAAAAGTTCGAACCCCTTTCAATTTAATCAGAATAGTTCCATAATTCAATCTTGATTGCAATCATAATTATGTGTTAACAAGATCTTAATATAAGTAGTAGCTCACATGGACCCTTTCGGGCACAGCAATTTACATTTATAATATGTAGACAAAATCTGTGTTATTTGTCAATAAGGTTATTCAGCCTCCACAGATAATACTAAGCTTTATGCTCGACCGTGCTGTCATTGCCATATCCATAATAAAAATTGACTGTTGGTTTAATAAATTATTTAATACAGTTTTTATGTTACTGAAGTCTCAAAAGTCTCGTTATTCCCGTGACCGTAAATGTTAGTCTCGAGTCTCGAAAATACTAAAAAGTCATCGAGACTCACGAAATTTTCGAGACCGAGATTCCCGGGATGAAAGCCCTAGTTCGAACCCGCAACCTCTCGATCACAAGTCCGACACCTTAGGCATTGGGCTATTGTCCATTGAGTTATTTATCATCATATTGTTTTCTGTTTCTATAGCAAGTAACTTGAACTGCTATTATTTTCTATCCCCTTGTCTACTTGACAAAACGTTGACATAGTCTCAGAGAGCTTTAATTGTAATACTTACACCAAATGTGATGTACGTTGTAAAGGCGACCAATCTGCGAGAAGTACCCAGCAAAGGCTTCGTTCTGTGCGCGGCGGTAGGTGAGGCCGCGGGCCCAGTTGTTACCCCACTCAATCATCGTGCCAGGTTTGAGACTAGATAAAAAAATCAGAAGTATTTATGTTTGGCTGTTTTTTTCTGCCTGTTTGTGTAAATGGAGATCCTTATGTGTGTCCTCTACCCTGGGGAGGTGAAGGGGTCTATGAGACTCTTATTACCCCTTGTTTCCTGGTACACTTGCGCCTGGGGCTGCGGGACCACTTAAGTTCTCTTCTACCACATAAGTAAGGTGTTGAGTGCCCGCGGCGTCTAAGAGGGGGTATGAAACAATACACGTCGCCACCTCCACCATAGTATTAGGTAAATATTAACTGTATATTGTGGGGGAAGTGTAGTTAAATTGAACTTCTTCTTCTGTAAGCTGATTCGCTTACACCAGGAAAAGTCTTAGTCTTTAATATTCCCAGCTTTGGGATGCATGTTATCTCAATCAGAGAACAAATGGTTTAAAAACAAAGTACAAAGTGAGACAAACCTGTAGGATCGAATCTCATAAATGTTGCTGGGCGAGCGGGGCTCTCCATTGGGCCAAAAGCTGAACGCCAATAGGTACTGTAAGTGCCGCGACCTTACGAAGTTACCGCGCTCCACTTCGAGTGCCCGATAATCCTGCATCAGAGTACATTACATTGGTAATTTCGACAGCTATCAATAGACTGCGAACCCCAGTAGCCCGCTGTAAGCACAATCTAGCAAGTGGGGCATTATAATATGCCAAACTGACACCCAGTGTGATTACGGCTTTCCTGTTCTAAGAATGTTTTGTCTGCTGGAGTGTCTTAATGGTCCAAGAACATGTACATTTGAAGACCTAATAAACGTGTGAGTTACTCCAGCAGAATGTTGTCGCTTTTCAGGGTTTCGGCTTGAAAGATAATTAGTACCCCATCTCGTGTAAATGTGCCCGAAATTTTGAATTTGTGCGTCCAGTCGATCCAAAAATATTCACGTTACCCCAGCGGCATGTTTTTTAACCGGTGGTCGTAGCTGAGTACAAACTAGCTACTTAGATAGATCACATTTGTGCCTAAATGTGCCCAAAAAATTAAATTTGTGCTTCTTGAGGTTTCAGAGTTATTCAAGATGCCACTGGGGTAACGTTTAGCAAATTGCTGTACCTCTCAAACGGCATGACATACAACTACGATTTTTTTTACTACGGTGGGTCCTAATTTGTGCTTATGCTGTGCAATTTTATTTTTTCTATAATCGACACCGTTGGAAAATAAGAAATTGATTTTCAAAAACCCTAAAATCGATCCCTGCGCTTCAATGAGAAACCCTAGAAACTTACCAATTATGGTGGTTTGTACCTTTTATGAACACAAAGCATCATGCGAAATTAGATGTTTCTATTCCAACTCCTCAGAGAGCTATTCCATTTTAATTAAAATCTGGCTACGCTTTAATGTAACACTCCAATACATGAGTTATTATTAAGTGACGGTAATTATGATTCGACAAATAATAAGTACCCTTATTCAATTGCTTATCCTTAAAGTTTCAGCTGAAAAATCTTTGTAACTACACAGATATAAGAAAAAAACAATAGGAAAAGAAATTTCACGATTAACCGAACAAATTCGAATGACCGTATAAAAGCGCCGGCGGAGTACATTGTGCCAACCTTTCTTAAATTTGTAGTATTATAATTAAATTTTGATGGGTACAGGTGCGTACAAATGGTTTAAATAACTATTTACTTACTTTTATATAAATATGTAACGTAGAGAGTTATCAGAGAGTAGTGACTTTATTGACGAGTTTATTACAAACATTATGTTAATAAAGTTTGATTGTAGATTTTGAATATAACTCCATACTTATCGATATGTTCTCATGGCCTTATAAGGTCACATAATATATTATTATGTATGATGAGTATGACAGCGCTTTTACCACTTACCGTTGTTTTTAATTACAACGTAGGCGTAATTTCATGTCATTAGGAACTATTGGGTGATTTGGAAGCAATATTATTATTTGGAGCGGCGAAATGACATCGCTACGGCGCCGGCGCGCGGCGGTGGCACCTTTCTCCAGTTTATCAAATTATGCAAACTATTTAAGAGGTATGTATACTTACCGTAAGCAGCTTTATTTATGGGAAATTAAAAACAAGAAAGTGTGAAGTATTTATCTTTAACAATTTAAATTGGTAAAGTATTTTCGTATGTTTAAGTGTTATTTAACTTATTATTGATGAAAGTGGGTATCAAAATCACAGATCTTTCATTTAAAGCTATGCACAGTTTTATTTAAGAGGCTGGTAGAGAGCTCTTCGCCGACTCAAACCATGCAACCATTACCTAAATCATTAGTTTTCTGCGTTATAATTAAAATAGAAATCAAAATAACAGATCTTACTCATACGTTATTGTACAAAGTATTTTTGTATGTTTTTAGTGTTGTTATGATTAAAGTGGGCGTCCAAATAACAGATTTCCGGATCGTTTATGTATAAAGACAAGTATATAAGTAAGTTTTTAATGTTTAGACAATGAGTTACTAAAATACTTGATATTTATAATAAGCATCAAAATCACAGATGTTTCACTTAAGTATATAATTAAGTGAAACATATATTGTAGAAGCTTGATATGCTGGCATCTGTATCGACGTTCTACCGAAGAAAAGATGATGCCACAGTATGTAGCTCCGACTGTCAAGCATGGTGGCGGATCTGTTATGGTCTGGGGTTGTTTCTCATGCTATGGAACTGGTAATCTGGTCCAAATTAAAGGAATTATGAAAAAGGAGCAGCATAAGAAATTTTGGAGAAAAATGCTATTCCCTCCGGGCTGAAGTTAATCGACAAAGGATTTATTTTCCAACAAGATAATGATACAAAGCATAGTTCAAAATTATGTAGGGACTATTTAGACAAGAAACAGTCAGAAATAGTGTTGAAAAACATGACATGGCCACCCCAAAAAGCCCAGATCTTGACCCTATAGAGCTTTTGTGGGAAAAGCTTTACCGAAACGTTCAGGAACAATGTCCTTCTTTATTTATAGCAGGCCATGTGGGATGCATTAGAAAAAAGCTGGAGGAATATCTCGCAAGAGACCATAAATAAATTAATTGCTCGCATGCCAAGGTTGGTTAAACAGGTCAGAAAATGTAAAGGAGGCTATTTTGATGAAAAATGTGCAATAAAAAAAAATGTATGTGTATTTTTTTAAACATTGTATTCTTCAAGACTTCATGTAATTTTTATTTTAAAATCTTGTGTGCAAAATGAAAATAAAAACCGTTTTTCAAATAGTTTTAAAAATATTTAGTTTTATTTTTTCTCATTTTTTTTTATAGTGGTCACAATCTTTTACCGGCAGTGTATACAAGTCCGGATTTACGACGTGTATTATTGCGCAATGATAAAACGATAGCCGCGAGCTAATGGGGACTATCGTTTTTTTGCTCACCAGTTGGCGCCACTGTTGACTAAGGTCCAGAGGTATATCTGTCAAAGGCGACTTTATAAGATCGGTGCCGAAACAAATTCATTAATTATAAATAATATCTCATTTATTAATTATAAATAACTATCATCATATCGAGTAGCTATGCCGCAATGCTGTGCAGTTCCGTTTTCTTTGGAAAGAAAAGGAGGGCACATGTTTCCAAAAGATAAAACTGTTCTAAAACAGTGGCTTGTGGAGTTGTGGCGATTCGCAGGAATAACTATAGATACTCCGACAAAACATTCTCGTGTTTGTAAAAAACATTTCAACCCCGAGGATTATGTGTTACCCAAAGAATCAAATACAGAAAATCGTAAATAATTTTATTAACTTCCTTATTTATCCAGATTTGAGTAACTTTTACGTTAGGTACTTTCATCTCTTGTAATCTTCTGTTCACAAATTTTCAGCTACTCCTAAATTAAAGCCAAAAGTTATACCTAGTCTATTTTCTTGGAACCAAGACAGTGAGAGAGAGGAAATTAAAATAAAACGTGCAGAAAGAGCTCGTTCGTTCGAAATTGTTTTGTAATAATATGTTTTCCTCTGCGTTTCCAACAAAGTTATTGTTTCGGTCATATTCTTGAATTCTGTAAAAAGAAAAAAATTGGCCTAGTGCCAGTCAGACTCGCCCATGAAGGGTTCCGTAGTAACTACGCCAAAATAACTTTGTTTTTCATAGTATTTGTATGAATTACAAAGTTATATTTGCGGTTTTAGAAAATATGCTATATCTCAAAAACTGCTGACCCGATCTCGTTCAAACCAATTTTTATTGAAACTTTTTTTAAGAATTTTAGAATGTTTTCTCCATTATTATAGTAGTTAGAGGGGGGGACGGGGACACATTTTACTAGTTTGGAAGCGTATATCTTTTAAACGATTGACTTTATGAAAAAGTAGTTTTAGAAACCTCAATGTAATTTTTGAAGACCTTTCTATAGATACTACACACGCATAGGTTTTATGAAAAAAATATTTTTAGATTTAGTTCCATGTATAAGGAGCCCCCCTTAATCTTAAATATTTTTTTTTCTTTTTTTAAAAAGGCCGGTTACCCATATCCCGCCTATTAAGTGTGAAAATGAGCAATGGGCAATCACGAATGAGCAAAAAGCTAAGAGGTTTGCAGACCACCTAGAAAATATTTTTCAACCAAATGACGGAGAAATCTATGAAGATCGCACTTCGGTAAATAATATGATGACATCAGAAAATGAAGTTACTATAAAACTAGTTACACCGAGAGAAGTCGCACGAGAAATAAAACAAAATATAAGCACAAGAAAATCACCAGGCTACGATTTGATAACAGGTGAAGTACTTCATAACTTACCAAGAAAGGGTTTGGTCAAGTTAACAAACCTTATCAATGCCGCACTGCGGCTTAAATATGTCCCAGACTTATGGAAGGTGGCTGAAGTAATAATGATAGCTAAGCCTGGAAAACCGGCTCACGAAACATCATCATACAGGCCTATTTCCTTGCTACCAATTATGTCCAAGCTATTTGAGAAGCTGTTAATCAAACAACTTAAACCAATAATAGATAGTAAGAACATAATACCAGAGCACCAGTTTGGTTTCCGATAAAAACACTCGACTATTGATCAAGTGCATATGATTATAAACGTAATAGAAGCGTAAAAGAAGTGCCCTTGAAGACAAAAAAGTATGCTCTACTGTGTTTCTAGACGTGGCGCAGGCATTTGATAAAGTATGGCATGAAGGCCTTATACATAAATTTAAGAGCCTGTTGCCGAAGCAGTTTTCAGATAATATCTGAAAACTGCTTCGGCAACAGGCAATGTAGGATTCTAATATATTATATTAGAATCCTACATTCTGAACAGAGTCTTCAGAATAAGGCAAGAAGATACCTACTCGGAACTGAAGGAAATCAAAGCTGGCGTACCGCAAGGAAGTGTGTTAGGGCCGGTCCTGTACCTAATATACACTTGTGATATTCCTGAATTAGAGCAAAACACGATTGGGACCTTTGCTGATGATACAGCCATAATGGGTGTAAGAAACAGCCACGAAGAAGCAGTAGAAAAGGTACAAATAGCTGTAAATCAAGTTTATAACTGGACCAAAAAATGGAGGATTAAACTTAATGAATCAAAATCTTCTCACATAGACTTTACTAACAAAAAACAACAGTATTGTCCAGTTTACATTAATAATAAACAAGTTCCATACGAGAATACAGCCAAGTATCTTGGTATGACCCTTGACACAAAGCTACGCTGGAAAGCCCACGTCAAAAAGAAAAAGGATGAACTAGAACTGCGATTTAAAAGAATGTATTAGCTGCTTGGGAGACACTCCATGTTGTCGGTACATAACAAATTGTTAATATACAAACAAGTCCTGATGCCAATTTCGACTTCCGGTATTCAGCTCTGGGGCTGCACCAAACAGACCAATAAACTTATCATACAGCAATTCCAGAACAAAGTGCTAAGGGAAATTGTGAATGCACCTTGGTACATTCGAAACGACGATCTCCATCGGGACCTAAAAGTTGAGGTCGTCGAAAAAGTTATTCAAAAATTTGCGGAACCTCATGAAAAGAGACTTCATCAGCATGTGAACATCGAGGCAATCCAGCTTCTCGATCACACAAATATAGTTAGAAGACTAAAAAGAACAAAACCGTTCGAATTAGTGTTTAGTGATAGTGAATAGTGTAAAGTGCAAAAGTGCTACCAAATAAACACAATAACGAAGTGTATTCCCCTTAATAGAGACAATAAGAAAAGTGCCACTGGACACATTCTTAGTAAAGACAATTTATTAGTTTAAGTTAAAATTAAATTACTTATTAGTCTATATATAAGGCTAGATTGTAATATAATTAGGGTTCATCCTGCTGATGAACACTAATAATAAAAAAATAATATTTTTCTTAAAATCGGAAAGCGGTTCACAGTTTCGGAATAAAATGGCTGTGACATACGGACGGACGGACAGACAGACAGACAGACATGACGAAACTATAAGGGTTCCGTTTTTTGCCATTCGGCTACGGAACTCTAAACCATAGCTATCTTAACATAGTTACCTCGGCAAACAAGCTTTCTTTTGGCAAAAAATAAGTTTGTAAACAGTAAACAAACTATCCTCTGAATAAGCTGCTCTTTGAGGCCGCTTATTTTGCGCATTTTTTTCTTAATTCCGCTTTCAAAGCGTTCACATTCATCGCCAAATAATCCATATTTGCGATAATTTCACGAAGGAGATCATTTTTCAACCGTTAAATTAAATAAATTATAATTTATGTCACGAAGCCCGCTAAAACCAGTGAAAATTTGAATTTTTTGGACCTCACGCGACACTAGCGCCTCTAGTGGCAAACTCACACGCCTCCATTGTGTTACGCGTTACGCAATTAAAGTGCAGGAGCTGTGGACATAACTCTAATTAAATCGAAAAACAAACAGATTAAAATCAGAAAGTACACGCGTCGTGATTTATACACACAATGCCTTCAATTACTGAGAAAAAACAATGCGCACACACCCTTCACACACGAGTAATTAGCGGCAACTTAAGGCAGTCACATAAACACAACACATAAGTCAAGTCAATATGCATAGTGTAGTCTTTATTAAATTGCTGTAGGTAGTAGTTATGTTCTAACATTTGACTGAAAGTTAAAGATTTGCAAATCGTCAATATTATATGGCTTACATACTTTTACAAATCAATAAATAATTTTATGTAACACTTTTGTGTGAGACTGTTTCAAAAAACAAAATCATGTACTACAAATTTAAGAAGGTTGGCACAATGTACTGCGCGGCCGCTTTTATACAGTCATTCGAATTTGTTCGGTTAATCGTGAAATTTCTTTTCCTATGGTTTTCTTCTTATATCTGAGTAGTTACAAGGATTTTTCAGCTGAAACTTTAAGGATAAGCAATTGAATAAGGGTACTTATTATTTGTGGAATCATAATTACCGTCAGTTAATAATAACACATGTATTGGAGTGTTACATTTAAGCGTAGCCAGATTTTAATTAAAATGGAATAGCTCTCTGAGGATTTAGAATAGAAACATCTAATTTCGCATGATGCTTTGTGTTCATAAAAGGTACAAACCACCATAATTGGTAATTTTCTAGGGTTTCTCATTGAAGCGCAAGGATCGATTTTAGGGTTTTTGAAAATCAATTTCTTATTTTCCGACGGTGTCGATTATAGAAAAAATAAAATTGCACAGCATAAGGACAAGCTTTTTTTACTACGGTGGGTCCTAAGACCCACGGTAGTAAAAAAAATCGTAGTTGTATGTCATGCCGTTTGAGAGGTACAGCAATTTGCTAAACGTTACCCCAGCGGCACACGGTGGGCTGAAAAACGGCTTTCATAGACTTAGGCATTTTATTTTGCAAGTGCCAGTTTTTGTGCCGGATATCACTTCTATTTGTTATAACAATATACAAAAATGACACCAGAATTGATTCTGCACAAAAACGAAGGAATTATAATTTTTTTACGAAAATTTTGTATGGAGCTAGTATAAAAAATCGAAATATCTCTGAAACGGCAGCGATAACCGTAATATCCTTATAGGAGGTTTTAATACTAATTATTTATGATTTTTTGACATACGTTACATAATGGTTGTAGATGCCTTTTTTTTTTAAAAATCGTCAAAATATTTTTATTTATTTTTACATATTAAACGTTCCTTTTAGTGTTTAAGTTGAAGAATTCAGAGCTTTAACAACTCTTAACATAAAATAGCATCACCCCTATAGACCTGAAGGACTAGACAGAGGTGTGTAGTATCTTGTTGATCTTGTAAGATTTCCAACAATACCAAATAGTTGAATATCAGTGTCAAAGTGCCCATGCTGTCGCTTCTTTTAGAAAGATAGGGGAATGAAATTGTTAATTGATCATACCCTAAAAGTATGATTACAACATAACCGGACACATAATAATATCGACACAAAAGGAATTTTAAAACCTTGCATACGTTCAAAATACAAAATAACATATTGTGTAGTCATCTAATGAGTCTGATGACAAGTAATTAAGTAATTAGAATGATAGTTGTAGTCTTCTGATTCTAATGAGCCTATTAAGTGATTAAATGATTTGAAATATCTTGCAACAATACCAACTAAGAACTGCATTCACCTTTTTATAATTAGTGAGCTAATGTGATTTGCTAATGTTGATTAGTTCTACTATGAGTTCTACGAAATGTTTTTGACGATTATAAATTTTTATTATCATATCTTTTATAACTTTAATCTAGTGAGCACATAGGCGAGGATTCCTGTGAATTGGCATATGCAGCTGCAGCACGTTTAAAAGAAGAAGGTTATGAAGATATCGCATCTGTAATCAATTATATGATCAAAAATCCAGAAGCTGCCGTTAAAATCAAGGAAAGCATTAAGAAAACAGTAATATTTACACCAGAGAAAGCACTTGGATTGCTTCTTTCACTTAAGCTTTCAAAGTGGCAATATATTACGTTGCGAGAGACTGCCATTCGGGAAGGTGCTAAGGATATTTACCCATCCTACTATAAACTGCAACAAACTAAGCTTGCATGCTACCCTCCTAATCAATCAGTATCAGTTACGGATTCATCAGCTAGAATTACACTTCAAGCTTTACTTGACATCACGGTGAAGCGGATTCTTCAAAGTCTTTCTGATAATGTGGAAAATAAGCAGTTAAAGCTGATATCGAAGTGGGGATTTGATGGTGCTTCCAATCAAAGCCGATACAAGCAGAAAATGGACGGCGAGCATGATGATTCAAGCATTTTCATGACCTCCTTGGTGCCACTGAAACTGACAGATGGAGATAATACTATATGGACAAACCCGAAACCATGCTCAACTTTTTATTGTCGTCCGGTTCAGTTCACTTTTGTAAAAGAAAGCCATGCAGCTGTCATTGATAACAAAAGAAAAATGGATGAGGAAATTGAGGCCCTTAACCCCACAGAGTGCATTAATAGTAACAGAGTGACTCATAAACTAATGATGACAATGATCGACGCAAAAGTCTGCACGTACCTTTCTGAAGCTAGATCAAATGCATCATGCTACCTGTGCTTAGCAAAACCAACAGAAATGAACCACTTAGATGCTGTAACATCAAAAACTGTGTGTTCTGACATATATGAATTTGGCCTATCATCCCTACATGCCTGTATAAATTGCATGGAATGTCTGTTACACATTGCGTACAGACTTGACTTCAAACAGTGGGCAGCAAGAAGTAATGAGCATAAAGATATGTTACAAAACAGAAAAAAAAACATTCAAAATAAATTTAAAGAGGAGCTCAATCTGTTAATTGATATAGTAAAACAAGGCTCGGGAACTACCAATGACGGGAATACCGCAAGGAAGTTTTTCGAGTTTCCCAATAAAACTGCAGCTATTACTGGGTTGGATCAAAACCTGATAAAAAGATTTGCTGTTATTTTGCAAGCAATAACATCTGGTGAGAAGATCGATGTCATCAAATTTAAAGATTTTGCTCGCAAAACAGCAGAAAAGTACGTGGAATTATACGACTGGTACTACATGTCATCAACCGTACATAAACTATTAATACACGGAGCTGACATAATCGAAAAAAATGATATTGTCCCGATTGGGACTCTCTCGGAAGAAGCCTCAGAGTCTCGAAACAAAGATTTTAGGAGGTTCCGGGAACATCATTCGCGGAAAAGAAGCAGGCAAGATTCTAATCAAGATATCCTAAATATGCTTGTTGTTTCTTCGGATCCTTTTCTAAGTGCACAAAGGCCGAAGTTAGATGCCAAAAGGAAGACAACCTTTTTTGCTGAAACTCTCGACCTAATACAGTTTCCGGAAACTGAGTTCGAGTTTGTAGGTATATCCGATCTGGATTCTGACTCGGAATTGGAGTCCGACAACGAATGTTGTAAAGAAAATTTGTAAAATTTAATTATTTTTCTTTATGTTCTTTTGTTATTTATGTTAGTTTATTGTACCAATATGTTTAGTTAATAATTTCATAAATTATAGTTTCAAATATGTATTTTGTATAATTGAATTTATTAGATATTATTTTTGTTACTTCTGTTTTATTTAAATTACCTATCAATAAAAAGTTTATATACAGTCTTTTTTTTTTCACATATTCTTAATATTTGGGGAAAAAGCATGCTTCCTAACGATGTTCTTAACTTTGACACAGTTCATGGATCGTTTTGAACAGTTTCATATGTTAAAATAAATAATGTTGGTACTATAATCCCCTATAAGGATATTATTATTATTATGTGTCCGGTTATGTTGTAATCATACTTTTAGTGTATGATCAATTAACAATTTCATTCCCCTATCTTTCAAAAAGAAGCGACAGCATGGGCACTTTGACACTGATATTCAACTATTTGGTATTGTTGGAAATCTTACAAGATCAACAAGACACTACACACCTCTGTCTAGTCCTTCAGGTCTATAGGGGTGATGCTATTTTATGATAAGAGTTGTTAAAGCTCTGAATTCTTCAACTTAAACACTAAAAGGAACGTTTAAATATGTAAAAATAAATAAAAATATTTTGACAATTTTAAAAAAAAAAAAGGCATCTACAACCATTATGTAACGTATGTCAAAAAATCATAAATAATTAGTACTATAACCCCCTATAAGGATATTACGGTTATCGCTGCCGTTTTAGAGATATTTCGATTTTTCATACTAGCTCCATACAAAATTTTCGTAAAAAAATTATAATTCCTTCGTTTCTGTGCAGAATCAATTCTGGTGTCATTTTTGTATATTGTTATAACTAATAGAAGTGATATCCGGCAAAAAAACTCGCACTTGCAAAATAAAATGCCTAAGTCTATGAAAGCCGATTTTCAGCCCACCGTGCGGCATCTTGAATAACTCTGAAACCTCAAGACGCAAAAAAAATATTTTTTTGGGCACATTTAGGCACAAATGTGATCTATCTAAGCAGCTAGTTTGTACTCAGCTACGACCACCGGTTAAAAAGCATGCTGGAGTAACGTTACCCCAGCGGAATCTGTTTTTCGTGAATATCTTTGGATCGGCTGGACGCACAAATTCAAAATTTCAGGCACATTTACACGAGATGGGGCACTAATTATCTTTCCAGCCGAAACCCTGAAAAGCGACAACATTCCGCTGGAGTAACGCACACCTAATAAACGCCACTGAAAACGCGACCTACTGGGCGCAATACATATAAAGTACGCGATTTAACATGGATACGAAGAAGAAGAACATTGGTACATTTTTATAGAAGTTAAATCATAATCAAAGGATTTAATAACTTTTTGGGTTATAATATTGACGACGCTGTTGGTGCAGTGCTTGAGCGTCCGGCTGCTGGCATTGCGCGTCGAGGATATGATTCCCGCACCGCGAAAAATTGTTCATAAAAATAAACAAAAATAGAAAAGAGTTGTCTTTTGAATTTGGATGGTTTATCTTTATAGCTTTCTCTTATTTTTGTACTGGTCTTAAGTGTAAGAGCGTCGTAAATTTGAATTATATTTTGGGAGAATTGGAGAGGAATAGTTAAACAAGACAATATTGAAAGTTTGTTTTACCAAAAACTAGTTGGCCAACCTTGAATGCAATGTATAATTCATATATCATTCTGTATGTGGTATTTCCATAGGGACTCTTTACAAAAATCAACCCCTAAGAGACTGAATGTTTTTATGAAATTAATGAAAGTTTTATGAAAATCATGCAATGAAGTCGCAGGTAGCTGCTAGAAAGAATACTCACTAAAAACAATGCGTGTAGCATTCGAAAAGCTTAACTTCGTTGGGGGCATAATCCATAATATTATCAATTTAATCCGATTGTGATGCACCAATTAATAATTTAATTAAGCCCACGACTCCACACAACGTGAGTCGTGACACAACTTATTTGATATTGATAGTGTATTACATTCTCTTTGATTGTGTATTGAAAAATCGTAACATATTTTGACCACTAGCTATTTGACAATTAAGTATGAGAAATATTTTGATGTGCTTTTGTGACATAATGTCGAGTTTATTAAACGCGTTTTTATAGTACACGGAACGTAAGAGATAATTAAACTTTTTATTATTATTTCATTTTATAAACATATTATTTACATTTTTAAATATTCTTATAAAAACAAAAAACATTTAAAAATATAAAAAACAGTAGGTAGCCCACCGGTATCGGGAACAGGTACCAAGCTACCGGCGGTCAGGGCTCTTGAGAGAGGAACCTCCTAACAATTCGCGCCGTGTCCAGAAGTACTGCTTTCTAGATCAAGCCCTTGATCCAGCTACCCAACGAGAGCCTCTTAAGATGTTTGTCGAGGCTCTTGGCTATTATGCCATTGGCTGAGACGACTATCAGCACAATTATTGCTGTATCCACATCCCACGTGTCAACAACCTCACGAGTCAAGTCGAGCTAAGTCAAGATACTTAATTTGCTTATCTTTCTCGGCGTTCACTAGGTTCTCGTCATGAGGGACCGCTATATCAACAATCATTGTGCGACGCTCTATTCGATCTATTACCACAATGTCAAGTTTATTGGCAACAATAGTCCTGTCAGTGATGATAGACCGATCCCAGTACAGTGTAATATTGCCATTTTCGAGAACTGGGTCGGGCACATACGGTACGGTACTTCTGATTCCACAAGATTGTATTTAAGGGCAAGTTCTACCCAACATGTCGACAGATTCTTTCGAGAACGACGAACCTGTTGGTTAATGGCAATATCAATGAGGAGAAGCTCCTTAGTACCGCGGGACCTAAATCCATTCTGAGAAGCAGATATGATTGGATTTATATCTATATGATTATTAATTTTGGCTCTCAAAATGGAAGTAAGAACTTTATAGACCATCGGTAAGCACGTGATCGGTCTATAATTTTTAGGTTCCGCAGTACTACCTGATTTATGGAGCAGGTGGGTTATTCCTGTAGTTAGGAATTGTGGTAGCGATCCTGACTCTAAGGCAGACTGGAACTGAGATGCCAAGCGAGCATGCGATCTTTGAAACCATTTTATCCAGAAATTGTGCAGTCCATCTGGCCCTGGAGATTTCCAGTTGAATAACGGATGGACTGCACGGGTTACATCTTGGGGGCTGATCGTAATTGCCCCCATTTCTGGTATAAGATCGCACGTGCGTTTGATCTCCCTCATCCAGTCACCCTCAGAGTGACTGACAGGCACCGACCAGATGCTGCGCCAGAACGAACACATGGCGTCATCATCCGGTAGGCGAGTATCAATCACACCTTGGTCTGGTCGCTCCCAAGCCCTATAAACCCACCTTTCATTGCTTTGGAATTTGCGATTCTGAGTGTATCGCTCCACCCGCCGCTTATATCTGCGTATTCGATTTGCCCATGCAACTTTCTGCTTCAGGAAGTCGATACGCTCTGTGACCCGGGTCATTATCTGACCCGGGTCACAGAGCGTATCGACTCGAGGACTAATGTCAGTCCCCGCGAAAGCCCGCCTCACAAAGCGCATCACTCGAGGATGAGTGTTGCCCTGCTTGAAGCAGATAAGTTTACCAATGAGTGCTCTAGCCTCAGCGATACGACGCTCGATCCTGCCCTGCCAAGCTGGTACAGCTGGTCGTATAACTCTGTCAGTCTTTGGGAACTTGACATGAGCTACCCGACAAGCCGCTACAGCTGCACAGTATAGAATCGAATGAGTATCGGTGGTCTTCACTATTGAATCTAGAGCACACACTAGCGCCCTATTTTTCTTATGCATGGGTAAACGAGACAGACGAGGTCTAAGCTCAGGCTGTGTGGAGCGATACTCCCGTAATGAACATTTCAAAGCACTCCTCAATAATTGTTTACTGCACTGGGTACTCACGGTCACGGTTATAGCCTCGTCATCATTATCTTCACCGACGTGGTCGGGTCGTGGTGAGATACCGGGTTTTAGTTGCACCGCTGCCAATGGTGAAGCAGATGAGATACGGCTGCACCGTGATTCAAGGCGTAGTCTATCAAGTACGGCGTCTGCCTCTCGCATCGCGTTCCGTTCCGTTTACACTTTTGTGCACGAAAGTTGTACCCTTTGTTTTTGTTGAGTTTTTACTACGAGTTATTGTTATTATTTTAAATTTAGTTTCTATTATGAGTTGTTGTTATTTATTTGTTATATACTATATAATTATACCGTTACATATATTATATACCGTTTTACGCAGACATGCCAGAAAAATGTATACGATGTGTACTGTTTCATGGAAAAAGAAGTTCAAACTGAAAAAGAGACCGTAAACTGATTGTGACGACAGGCACACATAATTTTTAATAATATTTTCTTAAATATATTTTTTTTTACTTGAAAGTGCATATCCATATCCATACTTCCATGCTTCCATACTAATATTATAAATGCGAAAGTAACTCTGTCTGTCTTTCTGTCTGTCTGTTACCTTTTCACGCCTTAATCGCTAAACCGATTTACATAAAATTTGGCATGGGAATAGTTTAAGACCCTGGGAACGACATAGGATAGTTTTTATCCCGATATAAGGTTCCCGTGGGATAGTTTTCGAATTGTATCTTTGTTGCTCTTTCACGAAAAAACTACTGGACGGATCTCAATGAAATTTGGTAAGCAGACAGTTGACATTCTGGAAAAACACATAAGCTACTTTTTATCCTGGAATTCCCACGGGATCGGGATTTACGCGGGAAAAAACCTCCCACGCAAACGAAGTCGCTGGCAAAAGCTATCCATACTTTAATACTTATATTATAAATCCATACTTCCATATCCATATTAATATTATAAATGCAAATATAAAGCTAGATTACCACTCACTCACTCACTCACTGACTGACTCATTGACAGAATTGTTCTCCCAGATGGTGGATGGGGAGGTGGGTATATTTTGACAGATTCGTAAACAAGTAACTCTCAAACCTACGGGAAAAGTGCCAAACCCCCCCTTTTCCCCCCCCCTATCGTATCTCGGAAACTACGAGACCCGTATTTTTTTCTTTTTACGGATTCGTATAGAGGAGGCTCGGTAAAGTAAAAACCATTTTTCAAAGTCCCCCCCCCCCGCCCCCCTTCTCCCCCCTTTAGGCGGATCTCGGAATCTAAGAGACTTGGAACATTTTTTTTTTCAGATTCATTTAGAGGGGCAATGCTTTAGTCGAAATACTTGTGCACCCCCCCCCCCATCACCCCCCCCCTCTTTTATTTTTGTTTGTTTTTTTTTTAACAAGCACGCGAGGTGCTTGCACCTCGCGCAACACGCAAATACTAAACCCCCCCATCTCCCCCCATAACCCCTCCACTTTTTTTTTTTTTTTTTCACAAGCACGCGAGGTGCTTGCACCTCGCGCAACACGCAAATACTTGATTTAGAGGGGCAATGCTTTAGTTTTTTTCACAAGCACGCGAGGTGCTTGCACCTCGCGCAACACGCAAATACTTGATTTAGAGGGGCAATGGGTTAGCTTTTTTCACAAGCACGCGAGGTGCTTGCACCTCGCGCAACACGCAAATTCTATACCCCCCCTTTTTTTTTGTTTTCTTTTTGTCACAAGCACGCGAGGTGCTTGCACCTCGCGCAACACGCAAATACTAGTTAATATTATAAATGCAAAAGTAACTCTGTCTGTCAGTCTGTCTGTTACCTTTTTACGCCTAACTGCTGAAATGATTTAGATGAAATTTGGCAAGGGAATAGTTTAGGACCCTGGGATGAACACAGAATAGTGTTTATCCCGAAATTCTCACGGGATCGGGATTTACACGGGAAAACTCTACCACGCGAACGAAGTCGCGGGTAAAAGCTAGTATTTTATATATAACACCTAATAGACTTACGTATTCCTCTCCTTTCTTTAACTTTTTTCTAAACAGACATGATTAAAAATAAATGATGGCAATAGCCATAGATATTTGTCCAGCAATAAAAGTGAATACTTTTTTGTTCCACTAAGTGCAGGATGCATGAACTTACCCCCACTACGCCAAAACCTTGACAACTTACGTGCGGGACTATACTTGTTAAATATGTCATGATTTCACCATTTTTGACGTATTTGTCAGTTTTATTAAACAGCCTAAGCGCGACAATCCTACAATTTTGACACATAGGTATGTAGAATTGTCCGCTTTATTAAATAAGGCCCTGATCTGTCGATCTTTCCATTATGAAGCTGAAACTGGCAGCCAAATAGTAGCAGCCAAACTGTGTAGTCTATGCTCCCTACTAAATCGAGCTAGAATATTTCCTAGACATATACTAGAAGGTCTACCATCGTTTATAGAATTTTCCACCGATGCGTACCATCAGGAAAATATAAAATGTACAATTTTCTGAATTTTTCAAAGTATTCACGAGATTACCCGTGCTGCACTCTATGCTCCCTACTGATTCGGGCTTGAATATCTTCTAGACATATACTAGAAGGTCTCCCATCGTTTATAGAATTTTCCACCGATGCGTACCATCAGGAAAATAGAAAATGTACAGATTTTCTGAATTTTTCAAAGTTTTCACGAGATTACCTCTGCTGCACTCTATGCTCCCTACTGATTCGGGCTTGAATATCTTCTAGACATATACTAAAAGGTCTCCCATCGTTTATAGAATTTTCCACCGATGCGTACCATCAGGAAAATAGAAAATGTACAGACTTTCTGAAATTTTTAAAGTTTTAGCGAACATATCTAAGCTGTAGTCTATGCTCCCTACTGATTCGGGCTAGAATATCTCCTAGACATATACTAGAGGGTCTACCATCATTTATAGAATTTTCCACCGATGCGTACCATCAGGAAAATAGAGAATGTACAGATTTTCTGAATTTTTTGAGGTTTCCGCGAGATTATCCGTGCTGTAGTCTATGCTCCCTACTGGATCATGCTTGAATATTTTCTAGACATATACTAGAAGGTCTACCATCGTTTATAGAATTTTCCACCGATGCGTACCATCAGGAAAATAGAAAATCTACGGATTATCTGAATTTTATAAAGTTTTCACGAGATTACCCGTGCTAAACTTTATGGTCCCTACTGATTCGGGCTTGATAACCCCATACTGCAAAAACAAAAAAATTAGAGTTAGTAGATTAATTAAGGTATAGAACTAAAAGATCTTGTATGTACAGCCTTGGCCAAAAGTATTAGGCACCCCAATAAAACACAGATTATACAAAACGTATTAAAAAAAACAACTTATATTTTAAAGAAAAGCCAAGGTAGGGCCGCCAAACGATAATTAAAACAATGGCAAACGAATTTCTATGGGCCATAAAACATCTGGTGAGCAAAACCCATATAATGTGTATTTTCAAAAAAATACTCATAATTTTTATCAGTGTTCCTTTACTATTCATAGCGTAAAGAAACTTCCGTGTGTGATCCAATGGTGAAATTAACATTCCCCGTTTTCGAAAATCCAAAAAAAAAAGTGAACTTTGCTACGAAAAATGAATTAAAATCCAGTTATTGCATGAACAAGGGAAGTCCCAAGTAGATTTTGCCAAACTTGTAAAATGTTCGCGGTGCGCAGTGCAATCTGCTATTAAACGGTTTGCGGAGACTGGTTCCCACACAAATAAAATACGGACTGGCAGAAAACGCGTGACTACTGAGCGCCAGGACAGGAAACTCCTCCGCGATTCTCTACTGGATCGAAAAAAAACTTCTTCTGAGCTTGCTGCCGCCTTATCCGACGAAACTGGACACCCCATTAGTGCTCAAACGGCAAGAAGAAGGCTTGCAGATGCGGGTTTAAAGGAGTGTAAAGCAAGAAAGAAGCCATGGCTCTCGGCAGATAACAAAAAGAACCGTTTAGAATGGGCTCTACGTCACCAACACTTCACGGAGGAAGATTGGTCAAATATTGTGTGGTCCGATGAATGAAACTTTGAGGTAAGCTTCTATACCATTTAATAAAAACAATAAAATTGATCGCTCTTATTTTAGTCTGATTTCATAAAAACTATGAGCACTCATTTAAATTCTTCTTTTTACTATTTTTCCAGATATTTGGAACTGCGGGTGTAACCTACGTGAGGTGGCGTGTCGGCGAGGAATACCATCCAGATTGCGTGGTGCCCACTGTTAAACACGGGGGAGGTAGCATTATGATCTGGGGTTGCATGGCAGCCGATGGCGTTGGCGAAATGTTCGTTTGCGAAGGCAGGATGAACAGTGAAAAGTACATAAATGTGCTCGAAACTGCGCTATTGCCTTCGCTTACACGCATTTTCGGTGACACCAACTTAGATGGAGTGAAATTCCAACAAGACAATGCTCCTTGTCATAAATCAGCGGCCACCATGCGCTGGTTTAGAAACAACAGTGTCGACTTGTTAGAATGGCCGGCGCAATCCCCAGATCTCAATCCTATCGAGCATCTTTGGGGTATTCTGAAGCGTAAGGTCCGAGAGCACAGTATTACATCAAAATCAGCGTTAAAAATGCTTTGATTCAAGAGTGGGACGCCATAAGTGCAGCCGATTGTAAAAAGCTTGTAAGCACCATGCCCCAAAGAATTGCTGTTGTGATCAATGCGAAGGGTGGGCCAACTAAATATTAGTCTATTTTTGTTATTTTATAAGCATAATGTAAATTGGAAAACAATTTTATTTTATTTTTCACCTTAAACACGAAAAAGTCAGAAAATTTGAAGGTGCCTAATACTTTTGGCCAAGGCTGTATATAAGTAGCATAAAATTATGATTCAGGTAGTCTTAAGGATTCGAATGTTAATGATTGATTGGCTGTTCTGAATATTGATTCGAATCAATATATCTAATACGGTCGGACGAAAGTTTATCGTACTTCAAAGTATCGGGACACGTGAAACACAATTCCCACACACTTTGTTTGGAACCGATACTAGCAATACATCTAGTCACTCTTCATAATCATTCGCTCAGTATAATTAAGTTTCAAGTTATAAAAAAAAGAAAAATAAAAAAAAAATAAAAAAAAAAAAAAATTAGAGTTAGTATGGAGTTAGTAGATTAATTAAGGTATAGAACTATAAGATCTTGTATGTATATAAGTAGCATAAAATTATGATTCAGGTAGTCTTAAGGATTCGAATGTTAATGATTGATTGGCTGTTCTGAATATTGATTCGAATCAATATATCTAATACGGTCGGACGAAAGTTTATCGTACTTCAAAGTATCAGGACACGTGAAACACAATTCCCACACACTTTGTTTGGAACCGATACTAGCAATACATCTAGTCACTCTTCATAATCATTCGCTCAGTATAATTAAGTTTCAAAAGTTATAAAAAAATAACACAAAAAAAAAATAGAGTTAGTATATTAATTAAGGTATAGAACTATAAGGTCTTGTATGTATATAAGTAGCATAAAATTATGATTCAGGTAGTCTTAAGGATTCGAATGTTAATGAATGATTGGCTGTTCTGAATATTGATTCGAATCAATATATCTAATACGGTCAGACGAAAGTTTATCGTGCTTCGAAGTATCGGGACTTGCGAAACACAATTATTTGCTCAGTTTAAAAACATGAATAAGACTTGTGTAATCATAAATGCAACCTATCAAAACTTGCACTAATAAAATTAAACTGTCAGAAAAAGTTTATTGCCTTATTTTATTAAACCTACCAATCCGTCAGAAGACAAGAAATAAAAATTTTGAACTGCCTTAAAAAAATAGTTTGAGCCTTGCAGAACTCTGCTGACGGGTCGTAAGCTAAATTAGGAAGCATAGAGTCCAGAGTTATCTCCTGCAAGGCTCGAAATTGTTTTCAAAAGCAGGTGAAAGATTTTATTTATCATCTTCTGGCAGCTAAATATGTTTTATTGACAATAAAAAAATTCCGACGTATTTCGACGTTTTTAGTGCAAGTTTTAAAATGTTGGATCTACAGATGCAAGTCTTGTTCGTGTTTTTGTACATCAACTACGTCTAAAACATGTATTAAAGGCTATTTACGTCTCCAAAAGTAGAATGTACGTTTTCAACGTCTAGTACGTTGAATCTATCATTTACATCTCTACTCGGGATGTGAAACACAATACCTGCTTCTTTTGTTTTGTAACGACACTAGCCATACATCGAGTTACTCATCATAACCTTACGCTCAGCATAGTTAATAATAATCGATTCAGTAGGGAGCATAGACTACAGCACGGGTAATCTCGTGAAAACTTTGAAAAATTCAGAAAACCTGAACATTTTCTATTTTCCTGATGGTACGCATCGGTGGAAAATTCTATAAATGATGGTAGACCCTCTAGTATATGTCTAGGAGATATTCTAGCCCGAATCAGTAGGGAGCATAGACTACAGCTTAGATATGTTCGCAAAAACTTTAAAAAATTCAGAAAATCTGTACATTTTCTATTTTCCTGATGGTACGCATTGGTGGAAAATTCTATAAACGATGGGAGACCTTCTAGTATATGTCTAGAAGATATTCAAGCCCGAATCAGTAGGGAGCATAGAGTGCAGCACGGGTAATCTCATGAAAACTTTGAAAAATTCAGAAAATCTGTACATTTTCTATTTTCCTAATGGTACACATCGGTGGAAAATTCTATAAACGATGGTAGACCTTCTAGTATATGTCTAGGAGATATTTTGGCTCGATTTAGTAGAGAGCATAGAGTACAGCTTAGGTGTTATCGCGAAAACTTTAAATAATTCAGAAAATCTGTACATTTCCTATTTTCCTGACGGTACACATAGGTGGAAAATTTTCTTATTTGTATGAGACTTTCGAATAGTCGTCACACAAGTATTCAAACATGATTTAGTTGGGAATGTTAGCACTAACTGTAAACTTGTCTGTGTTGGTGCCTGGGGTTCCATGATTCGTAGTCTCATCCCTGCGAATATGTGTTTGGCTGCTACAATTCGGCTGCCAATTTTAGGCTCATTTTCCATTCTAAAAAGACTGATAATAACTTATCAATAATTTGTAGTAAATTAACAATCATAACATCTTACAGCATTTTCTTTGAACAAGATCTTTGCTTTGTCAATCTTCTCGAAGCCTCCAACATATCTCCACAGGTGCAGAGCCTGGTCCATATCTCCCACTGACACAGTCCATGATCCAACCAGCTCACAGCCGAGGTCTGCTTTGTGCGAGTGTACAAACTCTACAGAGGTTTTGCTAAAAGTTGATGAAATGTTACTATAGTGATAAGACTCCAAAGATGGATCTGATGCAAAGTTTGTTTATGATAGTACAGCATGTTGATTATACAAGATTTTAGCTTAAAAGATATAGAATTTGTTTTTAAAAGCCCCTTTAATCACGGAAGGCCATCGGTGGCCACAAAGCGGTACATTTTCAAGGTCGCGTGATTTAAGGGGTAATCTGTTTGCTGTTCCTAAGTATAATAGCGTTTAATATTTGAAATAGGGTATTGTTAAACCAGAACTAAAGTAATTAGTGAGAAACAACACTTATACTTGTATAAATGACTGATGTAAAGGGTCAAGGTTAATACTGTTACTGATAACATTTACTATGTAGGAATTCCAATGCTTTGTTACTGTAGGTAATATGCAGTGTTCTATTTACAGGTAGTTGCATAATATCTAGTGTTTGCTCAATGCTAGCTCATACACTAGTATATATATACGTCTGTACTTATGTAAGAATATTTATGCAAACACATACTAATTTTGCAAGTATTTGTCCGTGGAGTCCGGCCTTATGTTATGTGTGTGGAGTGCATAAATTATCTCCTTGTCGCTAAGCATACGACTGTGGGACTCCTTCGTAGGTTCTATCCTTCGCACCAGCAACTTAGACAACCATCCATCGTCAGCGTTCGATAATCGTGCACTTGTTGCAATCAGCCTACAAAAATAACTTCATTTACGTGAAAGTTCCAAATTTAAAACCGGACACTTTACAAAACAATAATACGAAAAGTACCTCGCATTCTTCGGTATAGCCGAACTTAAACTTAACACTCTATTTAGCGAATTCATATTGGGTACAAAACACGCTTAAGTACGATTCTAAACTACTAAATAAAGTGTTGATAAAAAGTAATTCTTGTTATCAATAATTGACAAAATCACTTGAAGGTTATCTTGAAAATAGATTTGGCATACCTAGTGACACCTATTATGAGTGACCGAAACTATTTATTTTGCTTGAAGCTGGCTAGCGATACGAAAAAAGGATCAATTACTCATTGGTATCGATTCTTTTGTTTCGATACTGAGTATTATTGTAATCGAATACATTGCCTTTGATACTACACTAGGGATCGATACTTTCTAATGTGATCAATACCCTTCAGCAAACCGTATGTATTCGGTACTGAGTAACGAGTGCACCATTAAGTACCGAGTAACGAATCGTTACTCACGAATGCAATTCGTTACTCGCATGTTTCGTTACAACTGTTTCAGATCGCGCAAGTACCGTTGATGCGAGTGTTGAATGCGGTTTCCTTTTCGTGTTTTACGCATGCGCGAGCATTCGGTGTTTTTAAAAACATACTACTTGAAAAAGATTTTTGAAAATTCATTATCCAAATTTTTCACTGTGTTTTTACTGTAATGATTGCGATATATTAGTGTGATATGTCATTCTCAAATAATATTAAAAACTCCAGAAAAAAATATTTTTTAAATTAGTTCCATCGATTGTAAAATCAGTTGATTTCGTCGCAGTTTACTTGTAATTCTAACCTTTACCTATTAAATCAAACTAAATTTAGATTTAAAAATGCATACAAATTACTGCAAATTACGAATGATGCAACGCCGCGACGTCATACCGCACGAATACGCCATACGACTAAAGATGGGCGAAAAAGAACGTCACGACAAAAATAACGTTGTTATCTTGCTCCTCAAATGATTACTGTGACTGATCATGAAGGAACAACGTTCCAAAATAACAGTGGTGAAATAACACAGACACTACAATCACTACAGTGACACGAGACACTACAGTGACATGAGTCACGACCGTGACCGAGTCACGACATGGAACGAGTCACGACATGGAACGAGTCACGACATGGAACGATATCTAACGAACGATGTAATACGCGCAATCGGGCATTTTCGGATAACCCACGAGTGAATATAGTGAGATAGCGAATGATTCCGTATTTCTGGCTTGTTCCCTCGCGCCTTGAATACTAATTTGCTCAAAATAATAAAATTAAATTCTTATGTTTATATTATAAAAATAAGATTTTTGTACTTGAGCATATCACTACGCAAAAAAATATTATAGCCCTTTTTATATAATTTTGAAATGTTAACTTGTGATACCTAATTAAATTATTTGTTATTTGAACCAATAGTAAACACTTGTGTAAAACATGCTTTTAAAAATATATCCGGCTACGTTTCGAAAAAACATTTTGGAAAAAAAGTAAATATAAATGTTAAATAAATACGTATCATAGTTATTCAAAAGAATTTCCGACATTTATAAGCCTGTAAAACTGTGACTGTCGTTCCTGTTACAAAAATCACAGTGAAGGTTGTTGGGATCAAATACCTATCTACGGAATCATATTTCGTAACGTGAGTGACCGCAGTGACAAAGTCACGTTGATTTGTCACTGTGACTTTTAAGGAACAGGAACGACAGTGACAGTGACAAAAAAGTAACGGTTTCGCCCACCGCTACATACGACTCGATGTGTTGGTCTGTAATGGTGAACGCAGACCTAGCCGCACCGCAGTCTCTACAGTCCCCGCAGTCATCGCTTTTTGTTAATGGCCTCGCACATCTATCCGCGCCGCAGTCGCTGCAGTCGTTCCCGTCAGTGTTGCCAGATTTTTGAAAGCATTATCTATCCAAAGATTTAAAAAATCTGTATTTGGTATTGGTATTTTGCTCTTTTGTGTAATTTTATCTGTAGGTGCTATAATAGGGAATAAGCAAGTAATTATTTATACGAGAATAAGTAATTTCATTATAAACCGTTGACAGAGATTCTCTGTCTACTTTATAACTCTGGCAACACTGCGCGCCGTGGATGCGAATGACGTCATCCGCGCTGCGTGCGGGTGACGTCATCAGCTGCGGCTAGGGGAGTTCGGTCGTTTCAGGGACTGCGGCGACTGCGGCGCGGGTAGGTGTGCGAGGTTGCATAGAACTTCATATAAAGAATTCGAATGCAAAGACTGCGGCGCGTGCGGCGCGGCTAGGTCTGCATTCACCATTACTGTATATTATGTATGACGTGTCAAAGTAACGAGTAACGATACGATAGTAACGAGTACTAAATACTAATGGCTATATAACGAATACATAAGGGTACACTTTTTTTCGTTACTTTTACACTTCTATGTATGTATGTATGTATGTATGTATGTATGTCGGGCAGGTATCCGCAACTCCACGACCAAGCGCGTATTTTGCGTAAGGGTAAGAATCTTTTCATTCTATCCATGCCAACTCCTCCAGGAAGGCGAGCAACGCCCTCGTTTTGCCTACCATTTCTCGGAGGGTACCTGGTTTGCCAAAGTATTTAGTCCTGTAGTCCGCGACTGCAGGGCAGCTCAGTAGCAGGTGTGCTGCTGTTTCGTCCTCCTCCATGCAGGCTCTGCAGAGTGGGCTGTCTGTGACTCCTATTACTTAGAGGTGTTTATTAAAGGATCCATGACCGGTAAGGGCGGCTGTCATCAGCCGCAATTGCGGTTTAGACAGTCGTAGGACCTGTTTTGACAAGTGGCCATCAAGGGTCGGGAGAGCCTCTTTAGCCTGCCTGCACTCACCATGGTTCTCCCATAGTTTGTGGTGTAGGTCACTGGTACGTTTCCTTACCAGGTGACGCAGATAACCGAAGGGGAGTGGTGTAATGGGTTCAGGTCCCATAATCGTCAAACTCGAAGCCCTTCTAGCGAGTTCGTCCGCTGCATCGTTGCCTCGGGAGTCGCTGTGTCCTTTGATCCATTGAATGGTTATATTGTTGTGTCTACCAACCTGGTTGAGGAGATTGTGACACTCCAAGATCAGCCCGGAGTTAACTGTGTGGCTGCTCAGTGCTTGCAGAACTGCCATGCTGTCCGAAAGTATGCGTATTGAGTGGTCAACAACTTCCCTGTTTATAATAGCCGAAGCTGCCAGTGAGGTCCCCAGGCACTCGGCCTGAAACACTGTGTTGTAGACCCCCAATGGTCTGGCTATACGAATGTTAAGATCCTCCGAAAAGACTCCTGCACCCGTACCAGTACCTGTTTTGGAACCATCGGTGAAGACCCGTACCTCAGAGGGGCACAGCCCCTCGCAGCGGTGATCCTCGTACAGTTGGATTCTGTATTTTTTGTCAAAGACAATTTGTTTGGGCACCCGGTCATTAACTGCCTTCGTTATGGGGAGCTCGTTGTTGAGTTTCTCAAGCAGAGTGGTGTGCCTTGTTTCTATCTTACCCCAAAGGTCCAGTGTTTTGAGACGTACTGCTGCCATCGTCGCTTCCTGTTGTATGAACAGATGGAGCGGCGGGAGCCCCAGCATAGCCTCTACAGCTGCTGTCGTGGTAGTTCTCATGCAGCCCGTTATCGCCATGCAGGCCAGCCTTTGCATGCGTTGTAGTTTGTTAATGGCTGTGACAAGCTTGTTGCGGGGCCACCACACCACGGCCCCGTAGGTAATCATGGGCCGAATTACAGCGTTGTACAACCACATAGTGTTTTTTGGGGATAGGCCCCACTTCTTACCTATCATTTTCTTGCATTGCCAGAAGGTGATGCAAGCCCTGTTTAATTTATAGTCTAGATGGTTACTCCAGTTTAGTTTACTGTCCATTATGACCCCCATGTATTTAACCTCGCTAGACAACTGGAGTTCTGTATTGAACAGCTTAGGTAGGCGATGAGGGCCTAGTGTTCGTTTATGAGTGAACAAGATTAATTCGGTTTTAGTGGGGTTTACCGACAAATCATACTCCCTGCACCATCGCTCCACAATGCGTAATGCTTGCTGGGTGAGGTTACAGATAGTTCCTGTTACCTTCCCAGGCACGAGCATCGCGAGGTCGTCTGCATAGCCTATTGTGTAATAACGGTGAGCGTTGTGTTTCGTGATGAGGTCATTGATCACTAGATTCCAGAGGAGAGGTGATAGCACCCCGCCCTGTGGACAGCCTCTGGCTATTAAGGCTACCTGCTGGTCTTCCTCAAGGCGAACCACACGTTTGCTTAGCATACTTGTAATCCAATCAATAAGTACCTGCTGTACCCCATGTCTGGAGAGTGCGGCTCTTATGCTGGAGAAGTTTGTTTTGTCGAAGGCTCCTTCGATGTCTATGAACGTACCCAGGCAGGACCCCTTTTGGTTGATCGATTCTTCAATTACGGTGACTACCTGATGAAGAGCGGATTCGGTCGACTTACCAGCGCAATACGCGTGTTGGTTGCCGTGCAGTGGTACTGTTTTTAGAGCGCCGTCACGTAGCTCCCTTTCACACACTCTCTCCATTGTTTTTAATAAAAAGGAGGTCAAACTGATTGGGCGGTACGATCTTGCGTTCGTGTAGTCATTCTTACCTGGCTTTGGGATGAATATGACTTTCACTTCCCTCCATACCTTTGGAACGTATCTAAATGCCAGGCACGCTCTCATTAGGGGCACCAGTCTTGTCGCAACAGAGTTGCCTCCCCATTGAAGTAAGGCAGGGAAGACTCCGTTGGGACCTGGCGCCTTAAAAGGTTGGAAGCTTCGGATGGCCCACTGGACTTTCTCCAGCGTGATCATCTTACGAGCGTGTAGCCAATCATTGTCTGATGGTGTTTGGATTTCGTCCGTCCATTCGGTTACCTGCGCGAGGACGCTACCTGGGAAGTGTTTCGATTAGGATACTCCTCGTTTTTTCCGGTGATGTGGACAGTGTGTTATCAGGTTTACGAAGTGAATCAGGCCCAGAGGTGTTCTGCTGTGCCAGTATCTTCCTTACCCTGTTTGCTTGTTGGCAAGATTCGATGTCGCCACAGAACTTCCGCCATCCAGTGGTTCGTCTGAATCTGATGCTTTTTTTGTAGGCGGATTTGGCGGCATAGTAAGCCTCCCAGTCATCCTACCTGCATGTGTTTATGGCCCTATTGAATGCCTTCCTTACCTTCCTGCGTTCACGCTCCAGATCCGCTCCCCACCAGGGCTGTTTACCCGGTGTGTCACGCGGTGTGATTTCTGGGCATGCAGAATGGTAGCTGCTGATCAGTGATTCGGTGAGATGGTCTACATGCGCGTCTATCTGAGTCGCATCCACCAGGTTCACCAACTCGCTTGTAAGGGCAAGCCTTGGGTCAAGGCTGCGTGTATACGCCACTCTATCCGTATTACGCGGGTTACGTCGAGGGAGCTTAGGAGTAACACAGACCTGGATGTCGAAGCGGATCCACCTATGATCGGAGCATGAGGCCTCGTCAGATACCTGCCACCCATTGATGAGTTCCGCGGTACCCTCCGTTGCTAGTGTAAGGTCTATAATTGTACGACTGCGTTTGGTCACGAATGTTGGTTCGGAACCTGTATTAAGAAGGGATAGGTTAGTTGTGAACAAGAATTCAACTAAGGCCTTACCTCGTTCGTTTTGTGTGTCCATACCCCATAAGGGGTGGTGTGCATTGGCGTCGGTCCCTGCCTTCACAGTGGGTCACGAGGTGGGCCAGTTCCCGAGGAGGCGGCGCCTCTGCCTCAGGCATGTAAGCAGAGACGCAGACGATCGCTTTCTCCTCGTGCCCCTGCTGTATGGTCATCTTTGCTGCAGAGACATCTCTGCAACAGAAATCGTATAAGAAATGTGTTTTGACATTACCTGTAACGTAGATGCATGCCCTCGGTTTGTCGTGGTTCGTGTTGACTAGGAGCTTACCTCCGAGATTGGAGAGTCCTCGTACTTGGCCGCCACTGATCCACGGCTCCTGAATCAGGGCAATGACCGTGTGTTGAACCTCCAGCCACTTGCGTATTTGGGCCGTCGCAGTCTGGCTGCGGTGGAGGTTCGCCTTTATAATTTATTACAATTACTATTACAATTGGACGAATTGGGAACCATCTTTGACGGGACCCTCGTCATCCAACCCCAGTTGTAGCCCGGCTAACAGGTTGTCGAAATCACTCCCACCCGGGACAGACGATGATAGATAGATAGATAGGTAGAATATACTTTATTGTACACCAATAATTGAATCACACTTAAATAACAATATTGTAAAAAATTGGTTACAATGGCGGTCTTATCGCTGAGAGCGATATCTTCCAGACAACCTTTGGAAGGACTTTATCTCCCGATGCAGGGGCGGCGTGTCACAGTGCAGCGGCGGGGCACAGTGTCAGGTGCTGCCTCAGCAGCTGGATCCACCGTGGTTGTAGCCGGGTTGTCTTGTGCACCTAGTGGTGGTGCAGTTTGGTCCCATCCTGGAGGAACGTCAGTAAACCTGCTGTTCGCGCCTTGGTACTTGATGTATACCGACCCCAGACCAATTGAGAGTCGGCGATTGTGCTCCATAAGTATCGGAACCTGCTCCTCCGGAATGGCCAGCACCACAAACCAGCATGCTGCTTGTTTTTCGGCATGCAGAAGAACCCACCTCCTGACGTCGACCCACTGGTTCTGGAACCAGAGGGCTCGCCCAATGTAGGTCGCATCCTTGTACAAATTCATGTCGTCAGGGATTGCGATTCCGCAGCGCACGCGTTTCTGGATCTCCGACTGGCTCTTGACGACTAGCGAGGTGCTAGCCGGGAGAGTCAGCCCCGAGACTGTCTTCCTCAGCCATGCCAAGGTGTGGTCGTTGCCGCACCACAGTTTGAGGACACCTCCGGTGAAAGTGGGCTTAGCATGAAAGATAAGCCCGGGAGCGCCCTGTGTAGAAGCGAACGCCGCGAGCATTATCTGTTCGTGAATCGCCGCTAATACCTGTTTAGATACGTCCTGGCTGATGAACCCTGTTCGACCGCAGGTAATCGCGACGTTAAGGGGCTCACTAGCGGCCTGGGCGTAGCTTTTGTTGTCAATCCGTTTGGACTGATCAAGACACGGCCGCTTGTGCTCACCCCGAGGCGATAAACTCTCGTTGAGAGCTCGCTTAGCCGCAGCCTGATCCTTCCCTACGGATTGGTGTGATGTGGTAGCTACCTCGCCTGGACCTCCTGCGGAATTGAGATGCGGTTGAGTGGCCTTGGGTCGGCTATTGCCGGCTACGTCCTGAGACCGTTTCCCTGCAGAGAAGCTGAGCTTACCTGGCTTGGCCGTATTGGCCGTGCTAGTAGATGCTACCTGTTTACTAGGGGGGGTGATTTTTTCCTTGTATCCCCTCCTGCGTTCCTGACGCCGCTCCTTACGCGTCAGCCTTTCCCTCCTCTTGCCCTGGTCGGTGGGAGCTTTCTGGCCTGAAGGGCCTGTGCCGGGGCGAAGGGTTTGTGGGTTGAATTTACCCTTGCCCTTTGCCTTTGAGCGTGGCTATCCGCCAGTTGCTGCTGAAGTCATCGCCAGAGCAGGAGGCCGTGCCCGTTTGATCGGATGCGGCCGCCCCGCAGGCAGTGGCTTGAGGAGCTACATTAGGAGGCGAAGGTTGTTTGACAAGACTAGTTCCGGCTGTGACGTTAGTCGACACCGTTTTCGTCTTGGAGTGAGAAGGTTCGGTACTGGTCCCTTGCAGCGCCGAAGTCCTTTGTTTACGCAGGGACTTAGTTTTGGTCCTTGCTTCGGTGTTCGCCACAGCTGGACCGACGCCCGCGCTGGGGCCTGCAGCGGATGTCACAGGTTTACCAGGGGCGAGCGAAGTGCCAGAGGCACCTCGCTTGGGAGTATTGTCAGCTTTCGCCGACTCCACTCCTGCGGTATTTTCTGGCTTTAAATTCATGAAAATAGAACGAAGAAAATTAATCGGTCTGGCTCCCACCCACCATGGAGCCCGCACCTGGGAACGTCGCACTAGAAGACTTACGACGTTAGGACTACCAGAACGATATAGGTGCGCAAGGCTGGCTTACAGTGCGACATCGGGTGCTTGATCGGGTTGGCGTAGGGGGTTGAAAAGGCCTCCCCCCACGAACTGATCAACCGTCACTTACACCGTCAGCATGACCTTTACCTACCGCTTCGGCTACCCGAAGGCGACCTCCGCGGACCCCACGCACCTCGCCTGTGGCCCTCTGATGGGACACAATGGCCATTTTCCTACCCCTGGCTAGGGGGTAGGGCCACCGTTTCGCTTGAAATCCAGACCAAAGAGGGCGTGTTGCCTCACGAATACATTACCGCCAGCGCCGATCGGCTCAACCCCCCAGAACTCCTTCATCCCTGCTCACGGCGCTCAACTGCGCAGGTCCTAGCGCAGGTGACTAACTTCTCCTACTCGCCATCAGCATGTTGTGACAGCCGAGCTCGCAACCACCTCGTCACAGAGGGGTCACAGTAAGGGAGGGTCAGAGTGGAAAGCCCGCCACTCTACGGGTCGCCCAGTGGTTTTGGTTACGTCTATTTCTTAGGGAATTAGACCAATAACGGGGTGGCAACCTCGTGAAGGTATATCCGCCGGACTTGCCTTGAGGATCTGCATGACTGATGCGCTCTTCCTCAAGACCTCGCCACCCTCCCCTTTCTGAAGGAGGGGGGAAGGTAGGCCTGCATCTATCCTACCAAGCAAAGCAGAGCAAAGCGTGTCCTTGTGCAACCGCAAAAGTATACATACAGACCCTCCCCTAACACTTCTAATACACATAGGTACTTCCCCAGTCTCATCATAACCAAAATTGTAATAGTGTGGCCACATTACGCGATTATTTGTTTTTGGAAAGTTTTTGACTGATTGTGTATCTTCATCGTAATAATTTATCTCACTACAGTAGGCATTTAGGCGCGGTCCGAAGGGGGGAGGGGGGTCACAGGAGACATGATCCCCCCAAACTTATACACACCAAATAGAAAATCTTCTAAAATGTTGCAAAATAAGACTTTCCAAATATTAACACCCGATTTGCAAATAAAAATAGAAGACTTCCATTTGTTTTATAATGTGTGCAATGAAAATTGTATTGTACCAATAAAGAAAACTCATTTACTCGACATATTTTATTGTTAGTGACCCCTCCAAAATTCCAGGCTGAGACCGTACCTGCATTTAAAATAAATAAATTATATTCATTTAGATTTTTGGAACATAGAAATTATAAAACAATCATAATGGTATCTAGTAGATTGAATTAATTTAAGTAGAATTGTAGTCTTATAACTTTTCTTCTTGTTCTGTTGTTGCTCACGTAAATTCTTGCAGTAATTCGTGTTAACAAGCACAGTTCTACTTGTAAAATATATTTCAAAACTATAAAAACAGGTGGAAACACATCTAATCTAATGAAACATTTGAAAATCCATACCAAAAGGTAATTAATACAGTGTAATAAAATAATACTTGACCTTGCTGAAGACCATTGTTCACCAATGGATATCTCTTAGCTGATATGATGATGATTAAGATTCTATATTCTAGCTAAAGATTGTACCTTCTAGCTTGCCGTCCAACGATTTATTCCTTTAATATCAATGTTAATATAGTCTGGCAAACGAAAGTAGAGACTGAAAAAGCGCGGCAAGTTTAAAAAAATATCAGCATAGCAACCCCAAAACTACTATGAAATACCTGGAATAACCTTATTTGATACTTTAGAATTATCTATATTATTGCATCGGAATAAAAATACAAGAGGTACTTTATGTAGGAAATAGTTTAGATATTGTGTCTTAATACGAATTAAAAAAACAACAGTATTCTAAAATAGTTCTGATTTATTCACTATGATCAAAATCTGAATGTAAGACTTCCATGTGGAAAGTTTCATTAGAGTCACTGGAATTATTGTTTCCTACGTTAATTATAAAACTTTCTAAATTATTTTCTGTAATTCTGTCCCTTTCTTTATATTTATTTTCAACATGGATGACATGATCAGTCATTTTCTTTCATTCCTCGGAAGTTATATTTTTAAACGACTCTTTTATAACTTTCTCTAACTCCACTGCAGGCAGAGCAATATTTTTACTTGCCACTTTACGTTTAGCCAAACTCTATACTAACTCAATGGCATTTAGATGGCAGTGATAGGGGGGAAGTCGCAATACCTCCGGCCCATTCTGTTTCAGAATTTCATCAGCGTCATATACTGGTTCTGGTGTGTTTCGTTTTAAACTTGTTTTCTAACGATATAAAATTCGTTAATTTTGTTACGAAAAGCATCTATGTCGAAACTATCTAATTCGGACACTTTGGGTTTATATGGCCTTTATGCACTTTCATCTTTAATTCTTTTTAATGTAGTAACGCTCACTTCTCTAAAGAATGCTGAAACAAAATGATTAGGTTCTGGGTTCTTATCCTATCTTTCTGCTCTAAATCCGTAAGTTTTTCAATAGTTTTCACTATCTCATCAACCCCTGCTTCATCTACCAGATTTTATATAAAAGAAAAAAAAATTGTTAAAAACCATGCAACATTATAGTATGTTAAATAACCATAATGCATTATTATGAAGGTGTTTAACATATTATAAAATGAATGTGAATCAAAATAGATAAATATTTTTCCTCGCTAAAGATAAATATAAATTATGAATTACGACAAAGTATCAACTTAATAGCGTCATACTAACTTATGAAATCGAACACCACACGTAAACAATCTTGTTTTTGTTTGAATTCGGCGTCTTTCTCCTATTGTTTTTCTTGATATTTAGACATCATGCGAAACAACACCTCCCGTACTCCACTTTTAATAGTTTTGTAAATTTTTCGCTGAATAAACGCTATTAACAAGATCTATTCTATTCTATTTTTGGTTAATAGCAAGTGGAGCCGATGTCGACTATTCTGCCAATGTCTAAAGTAAATTGGAAAAACAAGTGTGTATGATTAATGATTAGAGACAGAATGGATTTAGAAAAGAAAAAAGTTAAAATCAGAACAGGAACGATAGTCTCTGTTTCTTCAATTGGTACAGTTGAACTTGTTGGGTTAGTACAGGACTGAAACAAACAAAGAATAAAAGTACACAAATATTATAGTTGTTAAACGATTACATAAATTATACCACAACCATACAGACAATTTTTGGTACTCTGGCTCACAGTTTTATATTGTTGTGAATGAAACTCATCAGCGCCACAAGCAGTTCTGACGAAGGAAATGTTAGAAGAGAAGAGAAGTTAATTGGAAGAGGGATCTTAAATTTCGGGAGACGACTATACAAATCTGAAGATGAGACGATATTTGGGCATTTAAAAAATATGTGGTCCAGTGTGCCTTCTTCCAGGCCGCATTCGCATAGGGATGAGTCCCGAACACGGATTTTTTCCAAGAACACAGGAGTGCAACAAAAACCTAAGCGGATTCTACAGAGGACGGAGATGATGGATTTCGACACCTTTTTGTATGTGTAGAACCAAGGTTTTGGCTTAATATATGGTTGCACTGCATAAAAGAATTTGCCTTTCTTCTTCCCAGTCGAGTTCCACTGCTGTTGCCAAGTACTATAAAGGTTTTCTTTTGGGAGATTCAGTAAATCATAGCCCTGATGGGCATTGTGGCAGAGATCGGCTGTAGCAGATGAACATGCACCTTTGGCCAAGGCATCGACGCACTCGTTGCCCTTAATGCCACAATGGCTAGGTATCCAAACCAACTGAACATCCTTCCGGCTATAACTGCACGAGAAAAGAGAATTTTTAATTTTTAAAATAAGCGAACTGTGCAATTTACCTTTGAAAGGGTTTTGGACTAGGGCTTGGAGACAGCTTAGGGAGTCTGTAAATATAACGGCTTTGTCAATGCGGTGGGACTCGATGAAAAGACACGCTTCCAATAATGCCACACACTCGCTTGTGAACACAGATGCTTCCTTGGGACATTTGTATTGAAGTATGATCCTGGAGTTTTCGAAAAATACTGCAGCTCCAGTGTGATTAGAGTCAGTAGATTTTGAGGCGTCTGTAAAAAATCTCTGGAAACCGTCCCATCGCTGGGCCACGGATGCATTGAAGATCGAATTTGCTGAAGGGGAATTTTTGGGTATACATATATTGAAATGGATTTTTGGAATGAAACATAAGACTTCGTAGTCGAAATGAAAGAGGGGTAATTTAGGAAACTGTACGATTGGGCATTCTAAACTTTGAGTTAGACGAAAATGTTTTAAGATTAAAGGCGTTTCTTTATTTTTCCAATAATTTGAGGTTCTGCTTATGGAATTTAGCTCATGCAATTTAGTAATAAGGGGATGGGAAGACCTACAAATTACTCTAGATAAAAAACGGGAGGCCAGGTACTGTCGCCTTAGGGCCAGGGGAGGTTCAGCGCATTCGACCTGCAACGCGCCGATGGGCGAAGACTTCATATATCCAGAGATGATCCGAAGACACTTGGACTGTACCCTGTCAAGTCCAGCCAAAGCACCTTTGTTGCATGGTGTTAAGTGGAACGTGCCATAGTCCAAAATACTGCGAACTAGGGCCAATGGCGGATCCAGGGGGGGGGGTCATGGGGGTCATGACCCCCCCCCCCCTGGGCTGGGTCCAGCACCTAGGTGGAACGCTAATTAAAATTGTTAAACATAATGTTTTTATATATTTTGTCACAATATAGATTTTATTTAAGTACTTTCAATATTTAATTGATTTAATATAATATTTTTTTTTGAAGGCAAACGCATTATTCGGGAACGAACGTATCCAAAATTTGAATTTTACCGCTCCACCGCACGGCCGCCGCCTTTCATATCTCACATTTCGTGTGACACTTGCGCGCGCTTTGTTTCAACTAACGTATAGCTAGGTCTAACCCAAGGATCTTCTAATCTAACCTCAATCGGAACGACTAAACTTTAGTAATAACCTGACCTTATTATAAAACCATTTCTGACCTTATTTTAAATTGTGATATTGAGATGTACCCTAATATAAGATTGTTTTATGTATTATGGCTACACTACCTGTTAGTGTAGCGACAGCGAAAATTACGAAAAATCAAATCGTGGCTGAGAGCTTTTATGGTTGAAGAACGTCTAGAATCACACATCATCATCTTTATGGACGTGGAGATGTCCACGTCCATATGATGATGATGTTCATCCTGGCCGATTTCGGCTATGGCGACTGTATGATGGCTATTTTATTCAAACATTAGAAAGCTCTAATAAGCGCACCGTCGGAGAGCTGAACAATCACTTGGTTGTTCAGCTCTCCGACGGTGCGCTCATTGGTGACTGGCGTACCCACATTTAGCTGAGAATGCCATTTTGCATGTAGGGCATGTTAACACACCGTTCGCACGACAATAGTGTATGGTCGCTGGTGGTCTGACCTTCAACTCGTCTCGTTTTTTGTCCAAATCTTCTCGTCTTAGCGATACAAAATCAGAGACTTGCAGATTAATGAGACGTCTCCAATCCAAACGTTGAGCGGCTTTGTGCTCCCATTGAGATGGTTCGATATTGCATCTTTTCATATGCCTTTTCAGAACATCCTTATATCTTAGGTATTGTCCATCCCATTGATGTTTGCTTAATCCCTTAAGGCTTCACGGACTGCAATATCCTACCGATCCTGCCAATTATAGACCAATCGCCTTAACCTGCATATTATGTAAAGTAATGGAAAGCTTACTCAACAACAAGTTGCTGGTATACCTTGAAAACAATGAGCTCCTCAGTGACCGCCAGTATGGCTTTCGCCGTGGTTGGTCCACCGGAGATCTTCTTGTGTATGTCACGCACTGTTGGGGCGAGGTCATTGAGAAACACGGTGAAGCCCTTGCGTTATCCCTCGACATCTCAAAGACCATTGACAGGGTCTGGCACGCTAGTCTGCTGAGCAAGCTTCACGCATGCGGTGTCCCTGCTGGCTTATGCAACTGGATTTCCGACTTCTTGAGTGAGCGGTTGATCTGAGTTGTCATCGATGGCTGCTCATCGGATCTAATGGCAATTAAAGCCGGTGTCCTTCAAGGGTCTGTTCTTTCTGCGACTCTTTTTCTGCTGCATATCAATGATCTACTTCAGCTGGGAGCAGTTGGGTACGCGGATGACAGCACAGTCTCAGAGAGATACTTATCCAGTTCTAGAGCTGACAGGGACGAAATTGCCACTCTCTGAAAGGCCATGGTAATTTGGGAAGGAATTTGACTTTAAATCTCGTTTCCCAATGGGATGATGACAATCTGCTCAAATTCAATGCTCTGAAAATACAGGCTTGTCTTTTCAGCGCTAAAAGGAGCCCTTTTGAATTGGCCCCTACTTTCCAAAGTACATCTGTGCCAGTTACCGATTACCTGGAGCTTTTGGGCATGGAGTTGACGTCAGACCTCAGCTTCTGGTCAACCGTCGAGTCCAGAGCTCAGACTGCAGCAAAAAAGTTGGGAATCCTACACAAGGTGAGGCGGTACTTCACGCCTGGACAGCTTCTAAATCTGTATAAAGCACAGGTCCGTTCCTGCGTGGAGTATTGCAGCCACATGTGGGATGGCTCTGCAAAGTACCAACTTGCTGCATTGGACTCGATTGAGCGCAGAGCTAAAAAGCTTATAAGCGACGAGGTGCTAGTGGACATCCTTCATAGCCTGGCTCATCGGTGAACCGTTGCTTGCCTGTCAGTTTTCTACAGATTGTACTTCGGGGAATGTGCGCAAGAGCTCCATGACCTGATTCCTCCATCTCCCTTTCACTACCGGTCTACCAGATGCACGGCTGGGTACCACCCACACTTGGTTGATATACCGTCTTGTCGTACCAAGCGCTTCTCCTCCACATTTATTCTGCGCATAGCCAAGCTGTGGAATTCTCTGCCGGCTTGTGTTCCCTGCCACTTAGGACCTTTCAGCCTTTAAAACACGAGTAAATAGGCATCTTCTGGGCTCGCTAGTCCCATCGTAGACCTTATCTATCGCTTACCATCACGCGAGATCGAGGTCAAGAGTGGGCTCATCAGTAATAAAAACTAAAAAAATAGAATGCGAACAAAGTTGGTGCCAATACACATTCCTGTTTGACTCCACAGGTGACTGAGAAAGATTCTGATTGTTCACCATTGACTGTGACGCAACATGAAATGTCATCATGTAAAAGCCGTAAAAGCCTAACAAATTTATTCGGACAACCCAGTTTAGACAGAACCAACCAAAGAGCTTCACGAGGAACGTTGTCAAAGGCCTTTTCAAGGTCAACAAAACACAGAAACATTGGTCGACCTTTCTCCATGCTCTTCTCAATAGGCTGGTGGATTGAAATTATGGCCTTGCAGGCTCCTCTCTCCGGTCTGAAGCCGAACTGAGATTCTGGCAGTATTTCTTCGTATAAAGGCAGAAGTCTATTTAGAAGAACTCGTGCAAATTTTTTTCCTGAAATGGAGAGAAGGGAAATGCCTCGGTACGAATTATAGTCAGAGCGATCTCCTTTGTTTTTGTACAGTGAGCAAATGCGAGAGATTTAAAAGCACTTAGGTAGATTTTCTTCCGATCACATATACAACAACAGTTTCCACATGGTCTGGTGTAACTCCTCTCCTCCATACTTCAGCATTTCAACGCAAATATTATGTACGCCTACTGCTTTCTTATTCTGCTTTTGCCTGATGGTCGTTCTTACTTCCTCCAAAGTAATAGGTTCAAGTAACTCTTCCCTAGGTTTAGTTTCCTGGAGGGAATTAATGTTAGTTATATCAGCAGAGCGATCAACATTCAGAAGGTCATTAAAATGTTGAGCCCAGCGTTTCAAGATATCGTCTTTGTTGGCGAGAGATACTCCATGTAGTGACTTTAACGGTACGTTTACATTTTGGTACCTATCACTCTACAAATCTTGTTATAAAATGCACTCAGCTGTTGTGTGTCTATAAGCCACTGTAAGAATTTCACCTTCTCTTGCCACCACTTACCTTTCGCATCTCTCGTTAGTCTTCCCAAGATTGAGAAGACTAAACTAAGTATTTTCCTGGATTTGTTTGTGCAAGTTTTCATTGCAAAGAATTATTGTGCTGCATATTAAGTAGCTGTCCGTGACCGCTAATCTAATTTAGTGTTTCTATGGCCCAAGATTGGAGAGCTTGTTTCTCGACAAGGAATAAAGAGCTTCATTCAACTTGCTAACATAGGCTTCCCTTTTCTGAAGATGCTGACAGACAATTGACAGTTTCCAAACGGAATGCTTGACCACGTCCATTACAACGTACCTATTGAAGTATTATACATTAAGTGATAATGCGTTTCGGGAGAAGACGTACCAGAAAAATTGATTGTGTTATTTAAATATGGGTAGGTGTTTTTAAGTACAGTACTGGCATTTATTAATAAAATACCTACTATATACTTGTATCCATTATCATCAAAATTAAATTATAACTTCTTGTGACTTGACCACGACTATGTGACCCCCCCCTGGCGCCAAAGCTGGATCCGCCCTTGACTAGGGCATTATAAACTAATTTCATGGTGTACGGGTGAGCACCCCACCATACGCCCGCAAGTACTTTTAAAATTGAGATGACACGTTCACATTTACTGATTAGGTGATTAATGTAGTGCTTGCCAGTTAATTTCGGGTCAAGAAAGACGCCCAGAAATTTGACCTTACTTGAGAGCGGGATGTTTTTTTTTTCCCCGAGATGGTTACCGTTATCTGTGGGATTGTCCTCTTGCGGGAAAAGACTACTGCCGAGCTTTTTGGTGCAGATAACGTAAGGCCGCGTTTTGAAAGCCAATGATTAAGAGAGTCCAGTGAGAGGCACAGAGATGACGCAGCGTCTACGATAGAGGAGTGTGACACATACAGGGCTAAGTCATCAGCGTACTGTAAAATACGACAATCAGTGTTTAGGCAGGAGCCAATATCAGCTGTGTAAAGGTTATAAAGAAGGGGGCTTAAGACGAAGCCCTGCGGGAGTCCTCTCCAAGTCACCCTCCCATCAAAGTCCTCACCCTGGACCCTCAAAACCAAAGAGCGAGACCAAAGTAGTCCACATATGCATTCGATCATCTTAGCCGGAATAATCAGCTGATGCAGTTTCTGCCTGAGAACGGGAAGAAGAACGTTATCGTATGCGGAGGAAATATCTAGAAAGGCAGCAACAACTGACTCGTTTTTGGAGAACGCCAAACGGATATCCGTCACTAGAACTCCAACACTGTCCATTGTGCCGAGCCCCTTCCTGAAACCAAATTGGTAGTTCGGCAGTAAGCCTCTGGATTCTACTATCCATTCTAGACGGTTTTTAATAAGATGTTCGAGTAATTTGGCTAAGACTGAAGACAGGGCGATAGGTCTAAGGCCATTAGGGTCATCCACATGTTTGCCAGGTTTGAGCAGAGGGATAATAATTTGCAGTTTCCATTGGTCTGGAACCCAACCATGATTGTAACAGTAATTTAATAAATCTAGGTAATATAATTTTGCTTTTTTTACCGCACGAGTGATAAAAGAATACGGTATCCCGTCACTACCAGGTGCAGAGTCCTGGACATGGTTGAGCACAACATCTAGTTCTTCTGAGGTAAATGGTGCGTCAAAAGGGTCATCAGATTCTATAAGGCGCGGCAAATTATGGCACTCAGACAGGAGCGGAACGTAGGGTGGCGCAATTATGTCGAAAAAATGTTCAGCAGTTTCCCTGGCGATCGGTGGGGATAATGAAAGAGTACACCCACGTCTAAACCTATTAATATTCTTCCATACAAGTGAAATTGGAGTGGAGGGGGATAAGGACGAACAGAATTTGACCCAACCCGCACGTTTCTTCCTACGGAGAAGGCGCTTGGATCTTGCATAGAGCCGTAAATAAGCCAACAGATTTTGGGTGTTCATCTCCCCATTGTATGTTCTTTCGGCCTCATTCCTCGACCTAACAACTGAGGTGCATTCTTGGTCCCACCATGGAGGTGACGGGATTTTATTACGGGCACAGTTTTTCAATGGAAAACAAGAGTCTGCACTCGAGGTTACAGCCTCAACAAAGCCTTCATAACAACTCTTGGCATGGCGGTGATCAGAGATTTGAGGAGAACTTGAAGCTAAATTTGGAAGTATATCTATTTTCTCCTCCAGTGATGATGCAAACTTGGACCAATCTGGATTGGACAAATTATACTTCAAAAGTGGAGGAGAAGTTTTTTCTAAGTAAGTTTTATCTAACAAAGATATGACAATAGGGTAATGATCACTGCCATGCGATAAGCTTGTACATTTCCAATGGGTCGAAGCAGCCAATTCAACCGAGCAAAACGTTAGGTCAACACAACTCTTCTGCTGTCCAGGAAGAGACCTGCGAGTTGGGCAACCATTATTTAAAATGCAAAGGTCCATATCATCAAGGATCTCAACTAGGGCTATGCCAGTGGCATCGCAACGTTCAGACCCCCACTGGTAAGTGACAGTTAAAGTCACCCATGACCAGTATTGGGCCCTGGACATTGGAAATAATGTTTTTTAAAATATTTAATAAGTTCAGACTGGGGTGAGCAATGTATATTGAGAAGACTGTAATTCCTTCCACTCGACTAGCAACTATACTCATATCACCTGTGGGTGCAGAAAGAGATAAGGGTGACAGTGGAACTCGACTGTTAACAAAGAGAGCTGACCCTCCATATCCGTCAGGTCTGTCACATCGGAGTATGTTGTAATGTGCCAAGTTCACAACTAATCACCAACAACACGCCATCTTGTTTTGGAAAATTGTGTTTGACATTAGTATAGCATTGCCATATAAAAAGTTTGCAAATAATTCGAGTGTCTACTTTCCACTGACGTATAAATCATATGGACTTGGCATACCTACAAGAAAAACGTGTATACCTACACTTTACTGAGAGGATAAAATGGCGGCTAATAGGGCAGCCCCTATCGATATTTCTATATAGGTAATAACATCGATAAAAGATCGTGAAATGTTTTCAAGTTTTCACAGTACAATATCTACGAGTAAAAATACCCCAAAGTTTTCTAGCTTAGGCCTTTGAAATGTAATAAAAAATATATAAAGTATCGTAAAATTTTAATAATAATTAAATTTTTGTCGCACAGCGCATACCTATCACATTTTGATTAACATACGACCTAATACATCAGATCTATGAGCTGCAATTTGCAAAAAACGTATAAAAATTTTAATTTCATGGGCTGCATTGACGGAACCACCATAATCATTATTTTTAAGGTTCCAAACCTCAAGGAAAAAAACAACTAAACAACAAATAAACACCTGTTGCCTCCGACTGCATGAGATTAGGTCATGTTTTTTAAAGATCGCTTTTAACGCAGTCGGGTTTTAAATTTTTTATATTTACCATTTTATTTTACAGTTTTTAGTTAGAATTATTTTTCTCCCACTGTACCTATTAGGTAATTTAAAACACTTTAGGTAACGGTCGTTAAAATTATCTTTCAAAGCAGTACCAAAAATTCTGGGTTTTTCATTCAATTTTAAGAATTCTATAATAATACTTATTTTCAACCGACGACAAAAAGAGGAGGTTATCAATTCGACGCGTATATATATATATATTTTTTTTTAATGTATGATATTCGATTACTCGAAGACGGCTGAACCGATTTGGAAAATTCTTTTTTTGATTGAAAGGGTATACTTCTATATTGGTCCCATTTTCATAAACGTCAGGATCTGATGATGGGATCCTGGAGAAATCGAGGGAACTCTTGAAATATTATAGGCACACCTATGTCGTTTTGGGTGTTTATTAAAGTAACTTGTGCAGTTGCTCTCAAACAGTACCATTTGAGGAAGTGGAACTGATGATGAAGACCACAGGTGGCCGCCGAAACTACTCAATAATAAGTATTGAGTGGATTGCGATTCGATTACTTGAATATGGATGTTACGCACTTTATGCTCGTCACAATGCATATGGTGATGTAGAGCTGATGGTGAAGTACCAGGAGAACTCCTCAACAATTAACGGCCCAGCATTGGGAAAAGCAATATTTTGTAAAAGGTTATAAGTAGTTGATAATTAGGCTCTTGTAACTAGGTAAATTAAAAATAGAGCAACTAAAAAGAGTGAAATAAAAACTTTTTACCAAAAAATTAAACCGACTCCCAAAAAACACTGCAAAGTGAAAAATAACTTTAATTTCGGAAGTCGGTGCCAAAAACGAAAATACAAAACTAAAGACACCGACTACCGAAATTAAAGTTATTTTTCACTTTGCAGTGTTTTTTGGGAGTCGGTTTAATTTTTTGGTAAAAAGTTTTTATCTACATATTACTTATACGATTATCTAAAAACTTTATGATATTACAGTTTTATGAAAATTTAAGTGAGCATGGTTGCTGACCAATTTTAAATCGTTATAGATTCTAAATGTTAATTTAAAATGAAAAACGATCTTAGAAATCTCAAGATGATTTTCAAAAACCTATTCAACGATTCCCCACTTGACATAGTTAGTCGACTTAAGTTTTTTATTTATCACAATATGGCGTCTAGTTGCCACCATATTGAATTTTGATTACTGTCATGTCTTTAGTGACACTCACAAGATAAAGCCGAATCAATTGACGTAAAATCATCAAAATCGGCCCACGCGTTTGGGCTCTAGAGCGCCACATAGGAACAAACATACATACATAAATAGATTGATAAATACATTACCCTCCTATGCGTCGCATAGTCGGTTAAAAAGGAACCCTTAAAGAATCTCTATAAAGGTTTTTCTCTATAAAGTTGCTGTCTGTCCGTCCGTCTGTCACAGCCAATTTGCTCCGAATCTAACGGATCGATTTAGTTGAATTTTAGTACCTACACATAATATGAATTTCTGTGACCCAAACATGGACGTGTAACGTATATAAATTAATTTTGAATATGTGTCTTGGGGGAACATAAACCAGAAAATGTTTTGCAAACTGTTTTTAATGTTAAGTTTTCAACACCTACCTTTTCTAAAATGCAGATGATTGTGGGTTTTAATTAAAAGTCAACAATAATTATAATAAAGTATATTAAGCAAATCAATCTCACTCATTTCTGAACAATACAATTTTGTTCAGGTAATTTCCATGAGATATTCTTTCCATAGATTTCTTCCCATAATATTTGAATGTCAAATTCATGAAGTATACCTCAATTACACGCACGCAATGTTACTTTATTCAGTGTCCGGTTGAAACATGATTCTTCAAAGTGAAGAGAACAAATATGGATTATTTTTGTTGACATCTTTTTGTTTCCAACCAAATTTTCTTTTTTCCTTTTTTAGTAGGCAGCCTTGAAAGTAAAACAAAAAACCAATAAAGAACCATAAAATAGCATTATCGATAAATATAAAAGTGTCTAAATGCACTACTCTATTCCTTCAATAATTAAATAATGATTTCATGAAGTACAACTGTTGAAAATAAAAATAAAATGGAAATTATGAATGCTTTATTGTTGAAACTCTTTAACAAATGCAGAATCTTTTGTTTATTATCTAAATCTAAAGATATTTCAGCTGAAATTTAGTACGAACTGGTGCAAAGTTATGTTCGGGTGATTTCCGCTTCTTTTATTGCCACATCCGATTATATTGCAATTGGGCATCTTGCTATTGACGATTTCCACTATAGAACCGAGTTCAAACGGAATAACACAGCAAATTACTCCAAAATTCACAAATTAAAAGCATAGCTCAAGAGCTTTTGACAGCTGACGTACCCAACTTTGGTACCAAACAGCGAGAGGATAAAATGGCGACTCGGCCGCAAATAGGTATTTCAATGACGCTGGAATGAAGGGTTGCCATTATAGTAACTGTCAAAAATACTACTATCCTTTTTCATTTACGCAAAATTACGAAAGTTAAAAAGAGATGCCAGTATTTTTATGATTTTGGCGTCGATATACCTCATAATTGTATAACTGTTTTTTCTATAGTCAAACATTTCAAGTCCATATGATTTATACGTCAGTGCTACTTTCGTTTGCCAGACTCTAAAAGTTCCTTATGGAATCGATACTTTTGTTCTGATACTTATATTGGTATCGATACTTTTGATACGATACTGGTGTGATACTTTCGTTTCGATATCGTATCCCTAAAGCTGGCCAATTCTTTCTAAATATTGAGTCATTGATTATGTTAATTTTTTCAGATTATTGTTCGTAATTTGAACTTCTATCTTAGTCTGTATAACTATATTTGAATATATCTATTTCACTCACATGCTTTGTACGAATGTAGTTGTTCGGGTACTGGACCATTTCAGAAGCTGTCAAAATGTCATGAATATTTCTTTATACGCAAAATGCATATGAATGACGAAGTGACATTCATTCAGTAAAATAGTGAATAATAATGAACCAAATGTTCATTTTAATATCATTAAAACAAAATTGATTGAATGTCTCTATTGTTATATGGAAAGTATAACATTTAAACCACATGTCATCGTTCACAATTTCATTTTTATGAATCATGTTGTAATTAAAATACGATAGCGTATAAAGAAACGTTATGTTTATTGACTGATGGCCGACAATTTGCTGACAATAGATAAGTTGTCATTTCTTCATTTACTTACGAGTAAATATTTTTTTATTCAGACAACAGGATTCAAGGCTTTTTTCTTGAGATTCACGTAAAAAAACCTCGTCATGGGTGAGTAGTTGCTGTAAATTGATTGTTTTTTTTGCGTGCAAAACATGTTTGTAATAGTGGGCGGTGTTGTCGGTGGCAGTCTTGTGACTATGTCGATCTGTGCAGCTTCCAGCGAGGTAACAAAGCTTCAGCAGCACTTGTCGCTGCTGAAGGAGGAGTATGGGAAGCTGCAGAGCCACTGCGCCGAGGTGGAGCGCAAGTACACACTGGCTGCGGCATCGGCCGGCGACCTGAGCGAGACTAGCTTTGTGGCGCGCCTGCTCATGACGGTGGCTACTCTGTACGGCAGGGAGACGTACTCCGACATCATCATCAAGCTGCAGAGCAAGTCCATGCCAGGGCACAAGTTCGTGCTAAGTGCACGCTCTGATGACTGGAATGAGGAAGCTCTCAAAAATCTCGAGGAATTAGGTGAGTTATAAATAACGATTACATGACGATTGAGACTGCATGCTTATCTTGTGCCCTTATCTGTATGATAAGTACCTATATTTGTTATACATTTTCTGCATTTCACAAATTCCTGAAAATGGCATTGCTCTTAAATATTAATAAAAATTTCAGACTGGACTACTCTACCAGATGACATTGGTGCTGCGCTTCTAAAATGGTTGTACACAGATGTGGTGGATTTGTCCCGAGGAGACTCGTTTGCTCTTCAACTGATGAAATCTGCCGCCAGCTTCAAGCTGCATGGATTAGTTGGAAAGTGTGAACAGGCTCTCATAGCAACTGTGGGAGTCAGGTACGGTAACGCTTATTACCTATACTAATATTATAAAGCAGAAAAGTTTGTTTGTTTAAATATGATGAGGTGGATTTGTATGAAATTTGATATGGAAGCAGCTTGAAGCTTGGGGAAGGCTATGTTTTACCCAACTGCAAAAGAAGGTGGTTATGTTTTTATAGTGATAAAGTCTTTGTGAGCAAAGCCCTGCACAACTGCTAGTTTAAGATAAGGCAAGAAGATGCTAACAGTAATGAACATGTTTTGATGTTATTACTGAAAGCATTAAGGCCGTGCGCGCACTGCGTTGCGTTTTGGAAACGCAAGATCTGTGGAGTATGGAGTGTCATAGAAGTGCACGCACTGCGGTGGAATATACGCGTGTGGTAGTCACCGGTGGCCCTGGTCATTCTACTGGTGCAGTAGAACTACCGCAATTGCGGCCACCGCAAGGCAGTGCGTGCACGGTCTTAGACTGAACTAGTTACAATGTTTACAAATTTAGTATGCACTAATTTGTTTTTGTTTACACAATAAATCTACAGTGTAACTTAATTTTTCTGCTGTGTACTTTATTCAATGAAAATAAGAATCTGTTGTACTGCTGATTGAATATTATGAAATTCAGCCATTAAAATATAGACTACTCATCAACTTCTAACAAAGAAAACCTATTAAGAGACTAAGTCAAGGAAGTGTTTAATTACAATCATTTTCTAATCTTGTTTTCAGATCCTGTGTTAAGTTCTACTCTGCAGCTGATGAGATTGGTGCATCAGCACTTAAGGAACATTGTTCGGGACTTATATCTGCACACTGGGATGATCTTACGGGTAAGACATTGTATAGAATACTCATAGTTAAGACTAATGATGCAAATGTGATGAAATGTCTTGAATGTTGTGTTAATTTGTTGTAGTTTCATAGTAGCGTAATGCAACTTTGTGCTGTGTGGGTTACTAACATTATGAGTGTAGGAACTCTGATATCAATGTGCATAAACTTATTTATTATAATTTATTTATTTATAAAGCTCATTTATTCCATATTATTCATTATATGCGTGTTTACAAATTAACAGAATTCTATATTATTTGGATATGGATCCCTTTTGGGTAAAAGCCTCCTCCCTCCCATGCCAATTTTCCCTGTTATGGGCCAACTCCATCCAACTCGGACCAGCTACTGCAATGATATCGTCCGCCCATCTCTTGTGTGGTCTGCCCCTGTTCCGCTTGCCTTCCGGTCCAGACCACTTCGTTGACTCCAATGTCCATCTTTTATCTCTACGTCTCGAAATATGACCTGCCTATTTCCATTTCAGTCATAGAGTGTGTAGGTCCATGTCCATGTCTGGCTTCCATATGTCATACTTGGTAGAATACATTTATTATAATACTAAGGTATAATAGTTAGTGGAAGACAAAAGTTAGTAGGCACTGTATAAATATGTCAGAGGCCTCTTTGAGGAATGTTTAAAAATGGCTTTTGTCCCTGAGTGTTGTGTCTTATGAACAGTGATCGGAGTAGGTAGATTGATTTTTGGTACTTGTATCATAAATGCACACAGAAAGAATAACATGGATAAGCCATTTTCCCGGAAAGTAATTCCGGTATTTCCGGATTCAATTAAACATTGTTAATGTTGGTAGTGATATTATTCCTACTCAATTCAAAATTTAAAGGAAGGTATAAAAACTAAATTAATTCATTATTTATCTGTTGAATAATAAAAACAATCTAATTCCGATCGAAGCTTTAATTTTTATTTTTTTATTTTTAGCATTTTATTACAATTCCTACCTTTTTTTTGAGGATGGCAAATCATCAAATGACTCCTTCCACTCTGGCAGAATAAAATTCCTACATAAGTTCCGGTTTTTTTTTAATAATCCACCAATTCCGGAGGAATGTCCATATTAATATATACGTTTCGGATCAATGACCCCATTTCAATCTACCTACACCGATCACTGCTTATGAACCATAGTTTAAAATCTATAAGCTTTCAGCCATAACCACTGTGTAGTTTGCCTTTGTCAGTATTTTTCGATTGTGTTAGAGATTTGAGATCATCAGAGAATTTGAGACTCTTGATGCCTACACATTCCACAAAATTTTACCACCATTCATTTACGGTGCAGGCTATTTGGTTGTGGAATGCATTGCTGGTGTCAGTAAGACAAGCTCAGTTACTCGCTATTTTTAAAAGCTCGAGCCAATAATTTTCTTTGAAACTTATGATTCCTTTGTTTTTCTCCACACAATGTTAAAAAACACATTATATTTATATATTTTATACACTTATGTATTGTACTTATATCTATATATGTTTGTTAGTTTTCCATTTTGATGAGTCTTTGTAGTACACTAATATAGCCCTCCCCATTCTAATGAAAGCTTGTAGTCCTTCCAAAATGTATCTGGAAGATATCACTCTTAGCAATAAAACTGCCATTGTAACCAAATTTTTTATAATATTCTTATTTGTGATTTAATTATTGGTGTACAATAAAGTATATTCTATCTATACAATAGATTCTTCTTTGTGTTTCTTTGAACTAACACCAATACATAATATTTATACAGGTTTCTAAAAAACTTTTGTTCTTTACTACTTATACAAATGACATTGACTTTAAAGTCAATATAATTTGTGTTTGTGGAACCTGTTTAAAAAAAACATAATTATAATGTGCCTGATGTGCATTATAGATAGATTGATAGATATAGGTACTCTTTATTGTACACCATAACTGAGTTAAATAAGGACTTAAAAACTACAAAGGGTGGTCTTATTGCTAAAAGCGATCTTTTACAGACAACCTTTGGATGGATTTGACACAGGAGAAAATAAATACGCGGGTGGTCCATTATAATTATGTTTTTTAAATAATGTCACCTTGAATAGCATTTAGCATACTCATATTAATTTATTCAGTTACTGGCTATGCTTGCGACTTCACGGGGCCGCGGTATCTTGTTAGAACATTCTAGCAACGCCGGCAGCCAATGGGGTTCCGACACTAGTGCTTTTTTATTTTAAGGATGGGAAATCATCTAATGACTGCCTCCCGACCTGGGCGAAGCGGGAGGGTGTGTCAGACTTTTACTGACTAAAACTCATCCGGGTTCCATCATATGCTCTTCGTGTTCTGAGGCCGCAGTAACTCTTTCGAACAATTCCGCAACGACACTAGTGCTGATGACGCTCTGCCGCGCGCGTAGAACACGGCGCGCTGCCGACCCGGGCCTGGTCGTTATCCCATCTCACAAAGTCAATTGGTTCTACCAGCTAAATCTATCAAATCTACCACCTGGACATAAGCTGAAATGGCTGATCGGGAAGTCTTTAAATAGACTCCGGACTCGCCCTCGTCTTTAAATAGACTCAGGTTCGCCGAAAGAAAACCTTCTCAGGATATTTATTCATGACTGCCCTAGAGTCTAAAAGTGGTGCTGCTCCACAAACGATGGCAAACGTCATATCATGTCCTGCGACCGGCGTATGTCGAATGTTCATTACGGGAACTGACGGACGCTTCCAAAAATGCTAGAAACTCGTTGGCCAGTTCTGGCCCCACTCAATTTACATGGCCATCATCGCGTTAACAGAAAAAGTATAAGGATAAACATTACATCACGTCTGTGACCCCCCTAAGGAATTTCTATGTTGTACACTTGCCTAACTGAGCGGAATGATTCCAAATTACTGGATCAATTCATTCATACAAACCACTAATAAGAACACTAGATACAAGTTGTGAACATATAATATGTGTCTTATGTTCAAGGACATAAGATTTAAAAAATCAACTATAGGGTCGGCTTCCAGTCTAAGCGGATGCAGCTGAGTATTAGTGTTTTACATGGACTGACTGCCTATCTGACTTCCACATCCCAGTAGCTGGGTAACACGATGCCTTGCATAGACCAGTGTCAGATTTACTGGCTTCTGACTACCCGTAACTTAGTAGGCTTAACGTGCTTACCGCGGCACGGGAAATAAAATAAACTAATGTAATACAAATGTTTGTTTAGGCGAGGACTTTGCACACATGTCATCCGCGCTTCTATACCGGATGCTGAAGAGTAAGACGTCGCAGCCTCTACACGGGGCGGTGCGTCTGCTACGAGAAGACGTCGTGTTCCTGTGTCTGGTCGAGAACCACGCTAACGTGAGTATGCGCCTGCCTTTACCTTATAAACCAAGCTGTTGCTCTTTAAACACATTGATTTTAGGAAAACTTACAGGATAATACATATAAATATAAATTAATTCATTAATTATTAATTACTTATCAATATAAATAAATTATGTAAAAAATGCCCAACTACAAGTTATCATTGCGAAAACAGATTATGGTTAGGCTATTATATTTATTCTATTCTATTTAGGGTATACTCTACGCTCATTACACACGCAAAAATAAATTAAACATGACAGTGGTCAAGCACCAAAAAAATGATCACTCAAGCTTTTTCAACGCTGCTGTTAAACAAATCCAGCTCAACATCCTGACATACATACTAAACGTAGGACAAGCTCTTATCGTATACGTGTTCTTTCTATAGTTCTTCTTAGCTTGAGGAACATGAAGGAGCCGTGATCTATGAAATTACCAAGCCAAAAAGCTGGGCTTACATAGATGGCTAAATATAATAGCGACGTCGCTTGATATGGCAATCAACGTGTTAACGGATAAACTACACGTTTGTTTTATTAGGAGTTTGCGATATTCGAAAATTGAAATATGTGATTCCACATTTGTTTCGATGTTTCGCCTCACCGAATGTTGTGGACCAACTCTGGCGCATGCCAGTCATTGGTAGTATTAGTAGAAAAAAAAATTAGGTTAATAATCAGCTTCGTTATGTTTTTGTGCAAAGACTTCAACATGGTTAAGGCTTTATTATCAAATTTTTCAAACCTAGATGAACAAAAGAAGGCGCAGTAATTTTATTTCATAAATTCTGTGATAATATTTGAAATCTGGGGTAAACAGAGATAGCACAAATTGCGTGTGACGCCATTCAAATCACGTCTTAGATAGTGAATTTACACGTATTCAAAACAACTTTTTGCATGACAAGAATAGAAGATTAACCATGCATAACTTACTGTCTTCGTAACACCTGTGAAACACCATTTCTTTAACTACTTTAGTTTGTATAGCTAGTTACACAAATCTGAACTTTTAAGATCATATTACAAAGGCCATTTCAGTATGGCAAAATCCATATATTTTAGTGGTCATAAAACAATTTAATTGCTGTGGTGTGACACAAAAAATATTTCTTTAACAATGATTTCTGATCATAGTTAGGCTAAGCTATTACTATTGAAACCTCATTCATTGGTGTAAAGGTTTTCCTAATTAGAATGGCACACCGAGTAGAACATGGATGGATATTCAACGAATGGACTGAAAAACCATAATTTAATTGAATACCACTTTTTCCCCCACGAAAATCGCCCATAAGAGTTATATTATTGAGATAACAAAAGCGCGAACGTCCTAGGGCAGGAGATTTGCAGAGATGCATGACACGGATAGTTTCATCAGCTTTATAGGACAGTTAGGCAGTTGTTCCATCGCCAGCGAGGAAGCGATTAACTGCCTGCTATTTTCTCGCTCAAGAAACATTCAACAGATATACATTCCGTGTAAACAAACGAGATGCATATATTAATACTCGATCGCTGACTGTTTATACTGCCGGCAAGGACTTTCTCCATTAGTTTGTCGCCGAGCGACAAGAGCTATTAAAGATAATAGAAAAATATAATACTTGCTCAGTGATCACTTGGCGGTTAGAACTCACGCTGAGAGACCAACCAGATGACAGCTCAGCAACTAAACTATTGGAACAACCACAGAACAGATAAAAGAGGTTAGAAAGGAAATAGTTCCTGATTAGTATGAGAACGCGTGTCGCCGCTTGTCTCCCCACTCTTTAGTTCTACTACAAGCAAGAGGCCCGTTACGTATGCGAATTACGCACACAAATAAATTACACACACTTAAGGCGAAAGGGTACCTCAAACTACGAAATAGACCTCTCTTTGAAGGACTACTACTACTAGACGGATGGACCAAATAGATAAAAAAAAAATACCTAATACGCGTAACATATTTGACTTTAAATTTTAAATTTAATTTTTTTGTTATTGTTCATACTTTTCTCGGAAAAAAATCGAATATATCCTCTTTATTTTTGCAATAATTTGCTTACTGCTTTCAAATAACTGGACCGATTGCTTTATAAAATTTAAATTCAAAATTTTACAAAATTATTACTTACGTGCCGTTAAATCAATAATACTATATTATTACATTCGCGCTCGGCGCGCGCGCTCGCTCATACGCAAGGACCAGTCTCACCCTAGCGTTCGCACGGGGAGGCTGTGTCGCATGTTAGCGCGCCCCGCTCTTTAAACTTTGCGTCAAAGAGTAAACAGCGTAGATAGTACGTTTGGTACAGTGGTACGGTTGAGCTATTTAAAAATGGGACATTTCGTTTGCGCTTGGACGTATGTGAATATTTAGTTTTAGTGTTGATTGCGAGTGGACTAAACTAAATGTTAAGTAAATAAAGATAGATAGATTTTATATTTTAGTTTTTATTGTTTCGTAGCCAAATGATACAAACCATTTTTTCTCCAAGTCAATTGTTTGAAATATTATTATTATTTAGCCTGCACTGTCCCACTGCTGGGCAAAGGCCTCCCTTCATTCCTTCCAATGGTCCCGGTTGTGCGGCAATTCTTTCCAATTCTCAAGGAAGACATCAAGTTCGTCCCGCCATCTCCTTCGTGGTCTGCCGCGACCTTGTGTCCCTGTTTCAGGGCACCAATCTTGAGGTTTACGGGCCCACAGCTCGTTCGGCATGCATATCTTTCATTTGAAATATATTTATTTATTTTATTAACACTATGAAAAACAAAGTTGAAAGCAAAACTGCTTGCTTGAAGAGTTCCATAGTAATGGAACTCTTCATGGGCGAGTCCGACTCGCACTCGGACAGTTTTTTATTAGGGCTCCGTAGCAGAATGACTTGAATGACAAAAAACGGAACCCTTATAGTTTCGATATGTCTGTCCGTTTGTCTGTCTGTCTGCCTGTCCGTCCGTCCGTATGTTACAGCCATTTTATTCCGAAACTATTAAGAATATACATGTGAAACTTAGTAGATAGATGTATTCTGTAAACCGCTTTCTTATTTTAAGAAAAAAAATTAAAATATATTTAAAATAAAGGGGGGTCCCCATACATGGAACTAGAACTGAAAATATTTTTTTTCATGAAACCTATGCGTGTGTGGTATCCATAGACAGGTCTTTTAAAATGATATAAGGGTTTCTAAAACCACTTTTTCATAAAGTCAATAGTTTAAAAGATATAAATTTCCAAAGTGGTAAAATGTGTGTGTCTCCCCTCTAACTTCTATAATAATGGAGTGAAAAATCTAAAAAATATATATGTCTGTAGACCTTAATGTAAACTTTCAACCAAAATTAGTTTGAATGAAATCGGGTCAGCAATTTTTGAGATACAGCATATTTTCTAAAACCGCAAATATAACTTTGTAATTCATACAAACACTATGAAAAACCAAGTTATTTAGCGTAGTTGTAAAAATGTAAATAAGCTAGTTTTAAAAAAAATTGTAGGTTTTTTTTTTATTCGTCAAATAAATATACATAATTATTATATTATTATAGTTACTACGGAACCCTTCATGGGTGAGTCTGACTCGCACTTGGCCAATTTTTTTAGTACATTAAAAAAAAATTTTACCAAAAATTAAACCGACTCCCAAAAAACACTGCAAAGTGAAAAATAACTAACCACATTCAAGTAATCGAAGCGGAACACATGAAATACTTATTATTTCTACTTATATATTGAGTAGTTCCAGTGGCCATCTGTTGTATTCATCATCAGGTCCACTTCACAAATTGTGCTTTTCGAATGCAACTACACAAGTTACTATAAAAAATACTCAAATCATTATAGCTGTGCCTATAATATTTGAAGAGTTTCCTCGATTTCTCCAGGATTCCATCATCAGATCCTGACTAAGTGACAATGGGACCAATTTCGAAGTATACCCTTTCAAACAAAAAAAGAATTTTCCAAATCGGTTCAGCCGTCTTTGAGTAATCGGTGAAAATACATTACAAAAAATATATACGCGTCAAATTGATAACCTCCTCCTTTTTTGTCGTCGGTTGATAAAAGCGTTATTATTTATTTTCACAAAAACAAATTGATATTTTTTATATTTTGATTCACTCTAACTACAATAACTGTACTCACTAAAGAATATTTTGTTCTCAAAACAAGCATTGCAAATGTTCTGAGTCCGACTATATTCAATCGATTTCATGATGATAAAAGCTAATAGGTAGCGACAAAAATGCTTCGAACGTATCTGCGTCCGGTGATACCTATGACGTTCGGGGGAGCGCGCGGGCGCTCGGGGTGGTCAGCACTGGCCGCTTGTTTCACGTTCAATGCTCAAGGACGTTGGGCTATCCTTTCACCTTAAATCGAGAGCTTGCTACTTATAACTCACTTTGCGCCGTGCATCACGGCCAATCAGGGCAAAGGACAAAACGTCAATGGTTGAAGTGTGGCGCATGTATTACATTGTAAGCGGACTTGGTCATTGCGTTGATTAAGCGAGTACACAACGGGCAATGTATACTTTTTGTAACTTGTTGCATTAATGTTCGTTAATGTTCGGAATTTCATAGTGAGCAGAATATTTTTATGTTTTTTACAAGTAAAATTGTAATTAAATGTTATTTTCGACTTACCGATGGAAAGATATACCTCCTCGCTCTATACTTGCGGTCTGACTTTTTGTTTTACAGGTTATAATTGCACAACACGGCATTTTAAAGCAGAGCTCTGTGTTCCGAAGTAATCCGAAGCACACTAAACGCGGTGAATGAATTATTCGGTCGCTCTATGATTGTCGTATCATAAATGTGGCGCGCTCGCCACGCCCACATTACCATTCCAACCTTATTCATCTATTCCGTGGGAACAACATACTTGCTGCTCGCTGCTCGCCAACTCGTTCATCGTTAGCGGTGGGACAACAATTTAAAAAAAAATTGTTTGTTTTCGGTTTCTAGACGGTTCGGACGGTTTCGGCTTGAGAAAGGTTAGAGGTTACTTTACCGACTGCATTAGAGGGAGATGTTTTTATCATGATAAAGTCCACGGGACTGCTAGTGTAGTATAAAGCTGCACAAATTATGTAGGAATATTGTACAAACATCTGAACATCATCGTCTTCAATTTCATATCGTGTGTAGTTACATAGTCGACCTCGCCGGTATCCGCCGCACATAACGCCTCATTTACATGGCGCGTGCGCATTCTTCGAAAATGTAATACACACTCCTTTGAGTTACTAGTATGGAGTTGAATCATTTGACTTCAGTTTTAATGGTCGTGGTTAATGATGAGCTGAGTCGTGACTTACTTAACTTAGTGATGCGTGACGTAGTCTTTACTATTAGCAACAGCGGTAAACAACAGGAGTTGTCTTGACATTTTTCTTCCAAATAAAAATGCTTTAAATTTCAATTTTTTTTTTTTCGGAAGTTCGATACCTTTGGATAATTATGACACAGATTTTCACACAAGCGGACCCGCTAGTAGAAACAAGTTAATTGATAAAGAGATTAATTATTTTATTAATGTGCGAAGGCCCTTCTTGGTCTAGTTTGGCATTTTGCAAGTTTTCGCGCTGCCTAAAACAACTTCCACACTGACTATTCCATTGATAAAGTGCAAAAGCACATCTTTTTTTAGATCAAGCAATGGGGTTTCAATTCACAATACTAGCAATCTTGTAAATCCCTCCAACTAAGCTAAATATGCTTGTGTCTGCAGTGGGTTCACGGTAAAAGTGTCATGGGTTGGGTTCGTTCGAACCCGCGACCCCTCGATCACAAGGCTATCGTTGCTTCATTGAACGGGCACTTCGCAATCATACTGTGCCGTTGCTTATTATGTAAGCTTCATCATTAAAAGCAAATCCAAGATAAAACATAGAAACCTTAAAAGCAACTTGTCGATAAGGGTGACTCTATCGGAGTCGTATCCGGCAGCGGTAGAACATTCCTATAGACTGAGATAGATTAAAAGTACGAAATACGGTAAAACGAGAATTAATATAGGAATGATTTTATTTAGCGTTTACATGTAGGAATAAGTATCACTTACAAAAAATACAATGCAAATTAAACTTATCAACTTCCTGGCCTTAGTTAGTTATAATCATGCGAACACTAAGTACGTATACAAAATTAATACATTGAAACAAAATAATGACTACCTACTTACCTAACATTTGTGATGAAAATCACAGATTTGCAATTTTATGGTACATTTTTAAACTACAATTTCATAAACAAAAGAGGATAACGTAGATAAAAGGTTATTTAGAACTTCTTGATTTTTGTACGACATACAACATGCAATAGTGCCTCGAAATAATAAATATAAAATTATATATTTATACCGAAGCCCCTTACTACTCAAAATCTCCATACCTACGCTATATTTGCTTACAAAATGAGACAGATCACATGTTAAATAACATTGACTAGCAATAATGCGTATTAAATAAAGCACCAACGTTGAAGCTCTTTGGGTTTGTTCATAACTTTGTTCAACATGTAACTATTAGTAACTTAACATTATTGGCAGTATTTATAGACCCGTATGGAGGTATTAGGATCTTAAAAATAGCCTTAAATATTATAGAAAATATAACACCGTTATTTCATAGCGGTGACAAGGATATTACTGTATTACAATTACCTAATATTACAATGAAGTTCTAAGTTAACATTTAAATATTTGTGAATGATTCTTCGCATTAGTTTCAGCCAACATACGGTGTCTCTGGTTTTACCAGCATTTCTAAGAAAGTACCTCACGATACAAACTAAATAATAATTTTATCTAAATCTGCGCTCTACCCTAATATTATAAAGAGGAAAGTTTACTTTTTTTTGTTTTTAATCGATGAGCTCAAAAACTACTGGACCGGTATCAAAACAAGTTTCATCAATATAAAACTACATTATCAGCAAGTAACATAGGCTATTATGAAAACGCGAATGAAGCCGCGTACCGTAGCCAGTTAACTATAAACATTCAATTTATAACATACTCTGTGGCACGATACTACAATTTACCTCTCTTAATCTTTATCAAACTTAAATAAAATCATAAAATAATATCTAAACAGCATACTATTTAGTATTGCTATCAGCCTATGACTAGACTGTTGAGAACCTCATCCACTAACGATTATATGTATAGACAGTTAAGTGCAATAAAAGTGTAACAAAGTCAAATGTTCTGAAATAAGACAGACATCTTTAGGAGAGTCTGAGAGAATGAAACACTTCATGACTAGCCAATCAGTGCCAGTTACCTGGTAATAGGGTATTTGCTTGTGTTATAAACGTTATTTTATTTGGTCCGACCGTTAAGATTTTCAAAAAATATTGGCCACGTATTTTTTTCTTTTCCAAATCAATAAAAAAATACAGAGATCAAGCCTTAAAGTTCCGGTGCGATGACTGACGGTGAGATCACTTGGTTGCTGACGTCATGAGAAGTTTCAACTGACTGTTTGTAAGTACGAAAAAAATGGGTCGAATATTTTTCAGTAGTCTGTCGGACTAAATAGAAAAAGAAAAATTACCTATTTCTTGAATAGCTCTAACTTAAAACACACAGAATAATTGCCATAGCGCTGATTGCTAAAAAATTTCTAAATATTCTCTCAGCCCCGTTGCATTGGTCCCCTCTGCAGTAGCAGTGTGTTGTTTTTGTGGTCCTCTCGTTATTGGTCGGGTCTTCGAAACACGATTCGTCGTACGCCTCATAAATATCAGTGACTGGATGCCATTTTCCGTTTGTTTTCTTTTGTTCGCCATCCGTCGTTTGGGGCGCGCAGCCGCGAGCGATACTCGTGGAAGTTACTGTAACAAAATGGTTTCCGTTAGCATTTATCTATTTCATAGAGAGAAGGCCTGTGGCATAGCAGTGAGAACGGTATAACTTGCAATATGGGTGGAATTCACATTACTAGCAATCTTGTTGACTCCTCCAACTAAACTAAATATGCTTGTGCCTGGAGTGGGTACACGGCAATAGTGTAATGGGTGGGATTTGAACCCGTGACCTCTCGATCTAAAGTGCGACACCTTAGCTGTGTTATGCCTATCCGCACACAACAGTGCCGACACGTGAGCGACAGTTCCGTACCGTACCGTTCCGTGACGTGCTATTCATACAGTACCGACGCGACGCGTGCAGTGATTTTTAGTACCTTGCAGCAGTTTGACGTGCTTGTAAAATGCCTCGATATTAACCTAATTGCATCATAATCTTTATCATCATCCTGACTGAATTGCTAATGAAGTATTTAATTTAATCCAGCACAAGAAGGAAAGTTTCAAATATACGTAAAAGCTATCTCCTGAACTTTTCATTAAATTAAACAAATATTTTGACATGAGGAAATGCAATGCCTACTTCATAAAAGTGTTAACCACAGTTATTATTTATTAATTAGGATTATTGTTTCCCTATAATTTACACATTATACCCAAAAAAGTAGTCCTAAAAATCCGATTAATAAAATTAAAAAAGGAACAAAATATGTCGGTAATTTAAACTTGAAACTAATCATGTATTGTTACAATGTAACTTCTTATTTGCAACATAAATTACATAGGTGTGACACAGCGACAATGCTCCTTACATAAAATCCTTAAGTGTATGATGTAATTACACGCGATTTACTATTCCCGACACGATTGTGAAAGTAATGACAGACCAATCATTGTAGTATTCGTCCCGTAACATAAATGTAATAACCCGCGTTTTAGAGTTACCCAGGGTTTTAAAAAGTCAGCTAATTCTGCAGCTATCTCTTAATGTCTTTCTCTGGTCGGTTCCTCATGTCTGAAGATCGTGGTCTAAACTAATTGCATCTGGAGTGGATGATATGCCTTCACTGGTTCCAGTCCAGAGCTTCTCTTACGACCTTGTACAATTTGGAGGACGATGATCCTTTCTACCTGATCGCTGCACCTTAGTGGTGAACGACAACGCGATCTTTTGCCTTTTATTTTCGTTTTTCCATCTGAATTGTTCTGCACGAACGAGTTCATCGTTCTAACGCTAAATGGTTTGACCTCCTATTATGTTTTATATGGAGGAGATAAATTGTATTTTTTTACACATTACTATGAACTGTATGAACAGTACGTGTAAACCCATCGCTGTCTTCTCACAGACGGATATGAAATAGGGAAATAAAACTATCTCACATCTGCTTAGCTTTTTATCAGCTATGTTGAGGTTGACTTATTTATCTAACCAAATGCGGTTGAGTACCAGTATTTTACATGGAGGGACTTATCTGACCTCCACAACCCAGTAACTGGCTAACATATACGCCTGAATAGTGTACGACTTTCTGACTTTTGACTATCCGTAACGAATTCCAAATATTCGGGGAACGTAAATTAACATGTTCTTGTTCATTTCTCCTCGGGCCAACCTCGGTAAGCGTTACAGAATCTTGAAGATCTTCTTCATTGTGAGTATTTTTTTTTGAATGAATGAATTTTAATATAAATATTCATTCATTTTATTCGATTCATTTTTATTTATACTGACTATTAGTTACTTTAATATTGTAGTAAGAATGTAGAGTACTGTCCGTTTATGGTGTAATCTCCACGCATCTCCATGTTTGACCTGCCGATGCCCGGCGCCTGCGCCGGTGCGCATGCAGTGCTCATTAGCATCACTGCGTTGCAAGAGGAACTGATAGCGTGACTCACATGCCGATCAACTATTTCGTTTGCGATTCCCACTATTTTGTATTACTCAAAACAATACAGGGGATTTTCGATGATAATTAGTTGGGTTTTTACAATTCCTGCAATATTGAAGTAACTATTGAAAATAGCTTTCCTTATGTTAACTTTATCCTTATTACTAACGTCCTAAAAGGACGTTACATTTGTACAAATTGTATGTTTACCTCATGTACAAGGTAGACATCCCACCCATACGCACAAAACGTTTTGGGAATACTTTCATTGTTTGTACGGCTAAGGAGTGGAATTCCCTGCCGGAGTCTGTTTTTCCCGATAGCTATAATCTAGGGGTCTTTAAGTCAAGAGTGAATAGGTTAATTTTAGGTAAGCGTGCTCCAGGTTCGACCACATCATCACTTACCATCAGGTGAGATGGTGGTCAAACGCGAACCTGTAGTAGAATAAAAAAAAATGTACCTGAGCGGAAAATTTGGTTCTTCATGTTTTGTGGTTGCATTTGACCTAAATATATCGTTAATTATACCTAATTGCGATACATGTATTCCAGATGTCTGTAAATACGGGTAATGTTTGACCAAGATCTCCATAAAAGTTCCCACTTTCAGGAACAGCTGTTGCTTAACAGTAATCACGAAATTTTAGTTCATAACAGAGCTTCGAATTATTGAGGCTATGATGCAAATTCAACACTTAAAATATTTAACGGTTTTATTTAGTTTCACTTCGTCGTTAAAATCTAGTCATCATCTGCATAGCCTGTTCCCATGTTGGAGTCGGCTACCCGGATGCAGCTGAGTATTACTATTTAACACGGATTAGTAGCTGTTTTCTGACTTGCTTCTGACTATACGTAACGACTGTGAAATATATCTATATGACAGCTTTTTTTTATCGTGGTAAAATTATCAAATAAGTCCTCCCACCCCGGGCAGGGTGGGAGGGACTGTTAGACTTTTACTGACTAAAATCCACGGTGTTCCTTCAATAATCCTTTACGTACCGGGGTCACGGTAATGGGATGAGTCCCACGACCCCGGCAGGCGTCGGCCCTCTACGGGGGGGCCTCGTCATATTGCTGACGCTCTTTGAGGCGCGCGTGGAACACAACGCGCCATCGACCTGGGCATGGTCCATGGTCGGAGAGCGAGTTGCCCTTTACTCGCTGTCCGCATGCCCGCACCCACGGTGGCCGGAGATCGTCGGCTGACGTCCGACGCCGTGGGCGTCTACCACTGCGGCTGGGCTGGAGGGAGGACGCCATCCTCTCCCTCAATCTATATGACAGCTGGGACCAATGGTTAACATGGCATGCACTTCTATCACACCACTAACTTCTAACTGAGAAATACTACACAAAACTTATTGCCTGACCTGGGAATCGAACCCGTGACCTCATGCTCAGCAATCGCGCTAGCGACCACTAGTTCAAAATAACAAAAACATTAAATCTAGTCAATTAATAGTGAATAATAATAACCACCCAATCGTGGAGCGATACATCTAATACAATAATAATAATTACACAGAAGACACCAAGCTACTCTGAGCCAGCCACACGTCGACAAAGTAAAGTCGAACGAATGGCTCAAACGAGGCGAGCTGTTTCCCGAAACTGAAGGTTTCATGCTTGCGATTCAGGACCAAGTAATAGTAACACGTAACTACAGAAAGTTTATAATGAAAGACTCCAATCAGCCGACTGACACATGTAGACATTGCAACAGTGCCTCTGAAACTATACAGCACATCACCGGGGCCTGTAAGTCTCTAGCACAGACAGATTACAAACACCGTCATGATCAAGTTGCCGCAATCGTACACCAACACCTAGCACATAAATACAATTTTACAGTTGAAATGATTCCATCTATTGGGATAGAACAATAATCACAGACAAAACTATACACTACAATAGGCCTGATATAACAGTACACGACAAAACAAATAAAACAGTTTACTTAATCGACATAGCTATACCCAACTCACTCAACATACAGCCTACAATTTCCGAAAAACTTAGTAAATACCAAGACCTGGCTATAGAAATCAAAACTCAGTGGAAAGCACAGACTGTTCATATCGTCCCTATAGTACTCTCATCCACTGGTGTAGTACCAAAAGCTCTCACACAAAGTCTGAATACTCTTCAAATGCCTTCTCATACACTATACACCCTCCAGAAAGCCACCATACTCAATACTTGTCGCATCACTAGAAAGTTTCTGACTTCCTCTACCCTGACATCCACATTCTCAATTTAATCATTTCCCTTTACACACTTGGCCCCGGCCCGTGTGTTTAGATGTATGTACTCTCTAAAAAGAGAAGCAAATATGAACAAAAATATAATAATAATAATAGTGAGCCTTTGACTGTAGAAAATAGATTTCGACGCGCCCCACCGTATTTTAATCTAATGAATGCCCTAGATTGATATGGAGACTGGTGTGATGGCTAGTACCTGGTAACTACCTATTATTTTTTAGCGTTTTGGTTCATATTTAATTAAGTATTGTCCGCGATTTCGTTCACGTGGAAATTTTGATACGTTCTGTCATTTTTGAGTAACGAACATCCATCAATACATCCATCTAAACTTTCGCATTTATAATATTAGTGTAGATCCTTAAGTACTAGAAGTAAAATGACCTAGATAGACTCGAGACATAACTTAAACAGCTCTTTCTTAAGGCATTTAGTTAAGCAACAAGCTCGGTTTGATGTTAAGTGACATTTTACTGTGCCACATAAAGTTACGCCACGAGCAACCATACGTGACATACATCCCTTTAAAGGAGCATTTCGTAAGGAAGCCGCCTTAACGGTACCATATCAACGAATTATTTTTATTGTCGTCCACTTCCTTTATGCACATGTTTATTGGTTCCTATGAGTAATTCTCAATGGCCTTAACTCCTCACGATGCTTCGTACAAGCTTTCAAGTCCTTATTCTTGGTACGAATGAAATGAAAGTAGGATGAAAGTTATAAATAAACTATTTAGAACTATGTAGGCATGTGTCCTCGTGGAGGTGATCGGTCCCTGATCCAGGCTATATGGGGAGAGGGAAAATGGGGTACGGTCGCCTCCTTGTCCGAAGGAGTAGGCGGACCGTGTAAGGGAGAGAAAACTCTCTTCCTCACATCTAAGCAGTCGCGGGAAACGCCCCAGATGTGGGGGTCTCTCTTTTCCCCCTCTTAAACTCTTTTTCGAAAAGTTCTTAACTATTAAGACCTCGGTATCGAGCGTATGCGTAACCCAGTTTCATTAAAATCAGTTTGCGGAGAATAAGAACTTGATGATTTGTAATTTTTTTGTTATAATCTAAATGAATGTTCTAAATTGGTTCCCTTTTCTCCTGAGGACATTGTTTATCAGTCATCATCTTCTTGCCTTAGTTCCATGATACTTGAGGTTCGAAATCCCTTGATAACTGTCACGCTATCAATCATTTCATTCCATAATTCTAAGACCTTCCTCTCAACGCGTGCGCATACCAAAACGAAGGATTCCAAAGGCACTGCTAGACCTCCTCTAACATATTCATTTCTAACTTTGATCCTTTTTATAGGTGTAAGAAAACAGATAAAATAACAAATTCAATTACTTATTGGGAGCATCAAAGCGTGTATAATAACAATAACGAGAAACAAGGCGATAAATTATAAATGGATTTTTTCGCTCGTTGGCCAACGGAGGTGTCGGTCGCGGGTCATTGCCACTTAGCCCCAGGGCAGCCGATGTCTAGCTCTAATAATAACCTTACCTTAGCGAATTAACATTTTGCGGTCATTACCATATGACGGATTAATCTTTATCTTAATAGCTAAGTATTCATAATTATGTATGTAAAGCCACAATTGTTGGTGCTTGTATTAAGTATGGTGTAGATAATATTGAAACCAAATGTTGCTTTGACTCAGACACATCAAATAACAAGCTTTCAACATGATGACTGGTGTGCGATTAAGACAATTTGTCTTTTAAGTCTAAAGTGAGTTATGCAAACATCGATATGTCTATGATTCAGAACTTAAAATAGGAACGGTTGTAGACATCCAAATATTAGTAGGTCTTCCCATCTTATGGCTTTTGTACGTGTCTTGAAATATTTTCTATTCTGACGGTCTTGCGTGTCTGGGTAACGATTTACAAATGAAATATTGGTTAATAATAGTTGCTGGGCTTGAAACTATTTGCAACAAATTCATCATCCTTCATGTGAAGTTAATACCTTTTTAGACTAAAGGCATTCGTTTTTTTAACGTATCTGCTCTGTGTAACGTATATTTTTCCTATTCGAAACTATGTTGCTTCTAGGCAAGCGTGCTTCATCTTGACATCATCGTTTTTTCCATCAGACGGTCGTCAGAAGCCAGAAAATGTGACACTGGTATTGCCAATGGGTGTCGTGGAGGTCAAACAGGCAGTCGCTCCATGTCAATTATTAATACTGCGCTGTACCATTAACCTGGAAGCGGACCACAACATAGTTGGGATGGTGGTGACTTAAGATATAAAATACTTACAGCCATCACCAAATTCAAGTGTGGTTATTCTCTTGAAGCACATGGTAGACTTTTCGCACTCCACCAGGTGCTTGCTGCTGTAGTCGAACTGCGTGCAAGGACATGGTTCTGTGCTTTTCGATCGGTCGGGAGACGGGCAGCATGTGTAGCATTGTAAACTGTATGATACTGAAAATAAAGGCAAATGCAGGGTTATTACTAGATTAGTCTTGTCCAGTTCTCTGATACACTAACCGACTTTCTGATTAGTCAGCTTTCAAATTGACAAAAGTTGTATGTCAAGGTTTGGCTTTCAAAATAATGGGATACGACTGTTTATCTGCATAGTTTTAGTATGTTCCATGGTTCTGAAGTACCTATGTATGCAGCTACCAATACCATAGACATAACTGTAATGATAGCAAATTTTCGAGAAAATCTTATTACATAATAAACATTTTTAGAATACAAGCATGGGTCAAATAAAATCATAATTACGACGATTTGTGATGAGTCCCGAGCCGCCATTATCTTATTTTTTTTCACCTTCATTGAAATTGCGATCATCTGGCTTGGTAGCAATCAACAATTGAGCTTCATGTTGTATAGTAGATAATTGTCACTATGTATATCTGTTTATCATAAGATTTAGCTGGTATCGAGATTGGAAGGAGATAACGTATATCTTACGTCTTTTCACTTGCAGAATTTTTTGATACAAACCCCGAAAACCAAATTGAAAGACGGGAATATAAGCTGGTGTTTTAGTGTGTTTTTAATTAGAACTTAAAACGGGGTATTTACCATTTATGCATTTATTGTCCGAGTTTGCGATACCGGCAATCAATGTAGCAAGCACCATGATCACGGATCATCCTTGATCATGGTGCTAATGATACTGTTAGTAACCATATTAGCTTAAAAACTTTTATGTTTTTTATTTATTTGTTTAAATATTCTAAAATAGTCTAAAATATTATCAGCTTTTATAAAAAGCTGATACTATTTTGGTAGAATATTTTCATAAATATCAAAAATAAAGTTAAAACCAAGAAGTTTGATATAGACTGACGTCAGTCTCTAGTACGGGCTAAAAATCGTTGATTTCGTGAGAGAGGACGAAAAAACAAATTTGTTTGAAACTATTATATCCGTTAAGATTTTTTTTAATTTCTATTTTCATTGTTTTATTCTGTATTTGTATACGTACTTGATATACTAATTAAAATAATAAAAAGATAAGTAATATGCATATTTAAAGAAAATCTACTTATTTGAAACTACCAACTGTTTCAGATGCGATTGATTTCAGCCAAACGAACTGCATGAATGCGTTCGCGCCGTTATAAATTAACAATTTTAACGGTGCTACATAAAACCTCATAATTTCAGTATCCATTCATTTTGTTAGATCATAAACTGCGGTTAGTTACTTAAATATTTTCTGTGAACTGAATATATGAGTGGATTCTTTCAGATCTCATAATATCTTTGACGTAGTAAAGCCAAGCTTTGAAATGACTGGATACACCAAATGTGTCGCCCATTGTACCTACCTAGGTAGTGTTGGAACATACAATCCTTAGTGGTTTACTTTAATTAATCACAAACAATGTTAAGCATGAATGCTTTGGATATGGCGTCATAGCATTTTGAGATTTCCATTCCACGTTTCTGCTCAGTTTAGTATATTCTTGCTTTAAAAATATTTACATTAAGAAGCTCTTGCAGTTAAAACCTTGTCTACTACATGTGCTAGATTGTTACACGCTAGCAACACCTATTCATAAATATTCATTATGTAAGCGTAAAGGTGACTTTTGTTCCACCTTTATTACATTCACCGGTTTTGTTCAGTTTTTTCCGAATTATGGGTTTGTTGTCTCAGACAGTCTTAGAAATGCTGGATAACTTATTTCAGTCACATTCCTTTGATCACCGGACAATTACCGCTCAACTGAGTAAAGTGTTCTATATTATATTAAATATATAATGTGTACTAGGAAGTGGTGACACAAATAACTAGTCTATTTATATGTAGCATACAATGCTTTAGAACAAAACTAAAATTCTTTCAAATCTTTGAGCGACCCCCGCGTTTGATTAGCGAACATCGTTTTAAACAATTAAAGAGCAATTTGTAGAAATATTTTTATTAGTCCGTCTACATTGTCTTATCTGTAACTAAAGTTAGCTTTCATTCTATTAGTTGAGCTTGTTATGATTCAGCACGATTGGCCAATGTCAATATATTTAATTTCGCAGTCGTAACAGCGATTATTCAATTAGCATTTAAAGATGGTCATGATCTTGTATAGAATCACGTCTAGTGTGTTGTCGAATAAAAGTTCACAGTGAATGCTGTTTGTACTTGACCTATTATTTATATCTATTTGGTTAGCATGTATGTTCATTGTAGATGGCCTTATATCCTCTTTTCGCCTTAAATGTTGGGGATAAAACATGCAGATTCAGCTGCAGGTGCGTTGAAACATAGCTATAACAATTGCAACAATATTTTCGTTGTTTTTGATAGTGTAGTACTTATACGATTACGGCGAAGCAAAAAGGAGGGATTTATGCAAAGATTTATGATAGTAATTTTTGGACGGTCTTCAAATTCACCACTAATCTTATTTTACTTTGGCGTCATCGCATAGGGACCCTAAACGTCCTCACTTTTAGCCGTCAGGTTGCATGAAAATTTTATCGGTCCATCTTTCGTGCGTCAGTCTGGATGATCTGCAGTTTAACGTAATTCGCGTCCACACCCCATGTCATTAATTTGTGACTCTAATTTTACGACACCATAAGACGTTACACCAAACATCGGGTGTAGGTATTAACATTACCAACGTTTACTGATGGTATAAGACTTAATAGAGTTTCTGATATAAAGAGTCTTCTCTCTCGTATGCAACTAACTTCAACAACTGCACACAATATATATATATAATGAGGTTCTTCGTAGTCAAGTATGAACTGCGTTGAAAATAACAATTGACATCCGGGATCCGGGAACTTGAACGGCACATCCTACTAGACATTTCCTATTCTTAGCTCGACAGACTCACCGTTGTACTTGTTTTTTAGAAGCCAATACGACCTTTGTCAAATTTTAATGCGCCTTCATTACGCCTACCGCGAGGTGATAGACTGAACCATATGGGAATGAATAATGAGGTTCGATGCCCACACGATATTAATTTACTGATAAATATGTCCATACATGGCCCCCTCGTATTTTATTACCTATTGTTTATACTTTTATATGTGACAAATACAATTAAAATGTATTGTTTTATCAGTGTTTAAGTGCTCCTTCAACGTTCTATTAAATTTATCAAGGTTTTTTTTTTCAATGTATGCGCAAGTTATCCTCTAGTGTTTTAGTCTCAAATATTTGTTTTAATGATTACCAATATACTATGTCTTTTGAATGAGATATCACACATACATGTTTTCCAAGGAACAGTTTATAGGCCCAACGTAAATACGCATAGTATTGACATACAGAGGTAAAAACAATGTAAGTAAACAATTAAGTTTATTACATTTAAACCAATAACAAAATACTGAATAAATAATTACTGACAAATATATGTGTCTGTTAGTGCTCTACATTCAATATATTTCCCAATAAAAAAAAAAACGAAAAGAAATATTATTTATCAAAACACTTTCACTTACATTTCCAAAACATTGTAAAAGTCAACAACGAAGCGGCTAAATCCATGTTTATAAATGAAACACCACTTATAATTACGATTACTACACTAAAACTACGAACCGGTATTTTTAATATTACATTTACGTGTTAAGTATTTATAATGTTACGATTGCGGCGCATGTGGCCGGCAGGGCTTTACACTCAACTGAAATTGGCACCTACGTACTCTATTCCGTGATTCACAGGAAGGAAGCCCAGTGGCAAAACGGGATATGTCCAAAAACTAACAAATAGCGCTCTTATGCTCGCGGCAATACCGCTGATTCATGCGATTGATTCTGGCGCCGGCGCGACACTGACCAACATTTGGCGGTCCCGCTCTGTGTTCGTTTTGCTTGTCGCTTTGTCCCCGGATTCCGGCGTTTAGTTTTTATTTTATAACTCCAGCAATAGCAACTTTTGCAAAATTTTTTTTCTGCGGTCGATCATCTACTAGATCTCTTAAATGAATTTGAAACTTTAGTTTGTACACATGACGTTTCGTCAAATTTAATAAAGATTGATATGGACTCCTTTAAAAATATACGTTTATATAGATATAATAACCAACCGCTGAACAAAATATCACAGTTATAACATAAATCAATAAGATTTTGTTTCTAATTTTTTTGCTTGCCTTGTTTTTACTAATTGCGTGTGACGTTTTCTTGAGTGTATAATTAACTCGATGACATATTTATAATCTCAAACTTGACCCATTTTAACCGTTTCACTATCTTTGAAATTATTATTCAACTTTGTCTTTTTACTACGTGTACTACAGTGTTAAATAGTCTCGTTGAACTGTTAAAGATTATCCTATGTATATTTTTCGCATGAAATTTTCGCGAACAACAAAAATGTGAAGACGACGCTAGAACATTTCTCACCTTTGTTTATTATTCCTTACTAAACGTTGTTCCACCTGTTTTCTGTATAGGCAGTTGAAAGATCTAAAATGCTTTTTGTTGACTGGTAAATCTCTTTTCTAGACACGTATGGTTGCACATTGGCTTTGATAAGTAGTATAATCTACGTTATCAGTTGTTTTGACTTTGACTGAAATAACAGGTGTATACGCCACGTATCTGAAAATATGAACTTTATGACTTACTCCATTGGCTTTAGGTCTCGTTGTGAAACATTTTGCTATTGATATGGTCGCCTCGCAACATCCTTTGTTATTAGCGATAAAAATAACATCTGTTGGCAATTTTTATAAGGACTAATGTCAATGTATTACTTGGATGAGGTCAGCACTTGACAACAATGGAGTACTGGATTCTTTAAACTTCTAGGAGAAAAATGCGTTATAAAAACGAATGAAAAAAAAATGAGTGAAAAACATAAGATGAGCTATCGAAACCTGACAAATGCTTTCACTGTTTGGACGGGCCTGCTCAAATCTGTGTGATTCTGTCCTTTTAAAAGCACCACAGTCATAAACCTACATGGTTCTTATATGATTTGATCGCTACGGATTGTATGGATTTTAATAGAGACGTTGACTTCTGAGTTTTTTTCGGTGTTTCTTCTCAGGGTAGTCAGTTAGGAAACACCGGCCTCAACTAGTTTACATTGATGAAAAAAAAATTACGTGTGAAAGTATTATTTATAACCTAATTGAAAATAAATATTATTATTTCAACACGTCAGTTTAAAAAAATGCGTGATTAAACATAAAAAAATAGTAATTAAAATAATTAAAAAACCCGACTGCAACCTTATACTAAAACTAACTGAAAATCTAATAAAAACAAGCCCATTTTAAATTAAATAAAAGTTGGAAGCAGGCGGGGCCCATACCAGTATTATAGTTTCAAACTCAAATGTGTTCGGCCTGCTTCCAACTTTTATTTAATTTAAAATGGGCTTGTTTTTATTAGCTTTTCAGTTAGTTTTAGTATAAGGTTGCAGTCAGGTTTTTTAATTTTTTTAATTACTTTTTTTTATTTCCAGCTTTTTAGTTTATAAATGTGAAAGATTTCGCAGACGGTTTAGTTCTTGATACGTGTTTTTTACGATTTGTCACTTTGAATTACTTTTAACCATATAAGTTGTATATATGTTTGTAATCACCTTTTAAAACCCTTTATTTTGATACCCCACTCGATAGGTTTAAAAAAAAAAAAAAACTTTTTTGAAGGCATAATATGGCGCCAAAAATCCGCCATTTTGGTTTTTTTTATTTTGATATACCCAGTGTCACTTTCACAGTCAATACGAATCTAACGATACCTCTCAAGCTAAAATCCGTCGAGCCGTTTAGGCCACAGAGCGTGCCAAACAATTATACATACATACTCTCGAAAAACATAACCCTTCTTCTGGCGCAGTCGGGTAATAAATACGCGTCGAGTATAGAACCTCCGATTTTTCGTCGATTAAAAAGTGAGGGGATTTTAATTTGTAGCAGTCAGAACAATCTATGGGATTCGAATGGGGTGTCTTAAGGCTATCCTGTAAACAATCTGAAATAGAACTTCGTTTTCGTTATCAACGACATGTAATACTAATAACCAGGGATGGGCCGAAATTCGGTTCACATTCGGTTCAACCGAATTTCGGCAGCTTGAACCGAACTTCGGCATTCGGCCGAAATTCGGTTCAGATGCCGAACATTCGGCACAAGAAAAAGAATACTTACTTGCACTATTTTGACTAGAATTTTATAGAATTAGAATAGCATTACTGTTATAAAATTATGTCTTTTACTCACTCATGGTCATTTATTTTAGTTACGAACATTGTAAATGTAAATCTTAAATTAAATCGGTTCTTCTTATTAGTCTTGATAATCTCTGCCTAATGAATTTGACATAATAATTAGACATACTATTACAAAAATATAAAACTTATTATTCTTCTAACAAACATCTGGATTACAATTCGTAAATTGAATTAAAAAATCACGTTTTTGATTCACAAACTAAACATTCATTAACTAAAGGGTACTTATTTTTCAAATTAACAAACTTTTCACATCTATCTACTCATTCATATTTAAAATTTACTAGAGGCAGGCTATGGTGAAAAAACACCGAAAACTGCCTTATCTGGCAGAAGTTTGTTACGTTTTTTTTTCGTATACGTTTCCTGCCACCGATAAAAGTTGCTCAGAACATACAGAGCTTCCAGGAGACGATAAATATATTCGAGATTGAAGTAAATGCGTAAACAAGTCACGACGTGTCGCTCTCGAGAAAGCGTGTGAAATTGAACCGAAATTCGGCCGAACTTCGGCCGAACTTTTCATTTTAATCGAATGTTCGGCCGAAGTTCGGATTCGGTTCAAACCACATTCGGCCCATCTCTACTAATAACACATTAATCGCTTTCAGCGATAAGACCGCTATTGTAACCATCGAATTAAGTAAAATTGTTAAATAGGTGTGTTTAAATTTTGGTGTACAATAAAGTATATTCTATCTATCTATTAAGCATTGCCATTGCCATTTTATAGTGAAGTGGTGCATGCTAAAGGAAGAGCGCTGATGTCTGAAACACAGACATTCTTTGTCTAGTTCAGACACAGATGTTCCTCATTCTGATCCTAGTGTAAACTTTAATTATAGTGTATTATATTTTAGCTGTATGTACCAAAAATATTTTATTGTATTATTATAGAGCCTATGACTTTATCATGAGCCAGTATTGGAGTACTTTTCGAGGTTATCACAAAAACTGTCCTCATTTAGGTCAATGATAGCACAACAGCCGACATTTATTGTATTGATTGTATGATAGAGACGTGGGTGTGTCGCGCCGTGCTGCGCCACTATTTGTCCCACCCGAGTCTAGAATTCATTTTAAGGTCGTGGAAAATGTCGAGCACCTACGCTTTTCTATTTGAGTATCCATGCTCGAAATTCGTTAATCTAATAATATTAATACTTGGACCTAAAACTTTGTACTTACCCATTTTTACGAAAATTACGCGGATAGAGAATATAATGTGGCGCAGTTAAAGTTTATAAGGAAAACACGTGCAAACAAATTCTGTCTATAGGTAGGTACTATAATGTTATAAAGCGGAAAAGTTTCTTTGTTTAAACGCGCTAATCTTCGAAAGTACTGGGTGGTTTTGGATGTTTGGTGTGGAAGTAGCTTGAAAAAGGTCATTTTTAGCAATTTAACTTTTTACAAAAGAAGGATGGTTATGTTTTAGATTGTGATTTTATCGTGATAAAGTACACGGGAGCAAAGCCTCGCGCGACTGCTAGTTTTTCTCAAGTGCTTAGTGTAGTTATTTACCCGATACTGAAACACAATATATTTTTTGTTTTGTCCGTGTCTGTTTTCTGTTTTTGTCCGAGCTAATCTCTGGATCGGATGAACCGATTTAAACTGAAGGATAGAGGAGTTCATAGGGGAACATATAGGCCTTTTGGCCTAGAAATCCGACGAGATCGGGATTTGCACGGAAAATACTGCGTAGGTGATAGTCTCCTGCCGGGGTTGCGAGAAAGTTCTAACGAGATACTGCGCCCCCGAACGTAAGGGCAATTCAAAGAACAAGGTGGGTTTTAAGTCACTAGGAGTCTGACACTCCCTTTCGCTCCACCCGGAGCGGGAGAACTCATTAAGTGATTTTACCACCAAAAAAAAAAAGAAATGGTTATATCGTCTCCCATGCGAACAAAGTCGCAGAAGCAACTAGTTAGTCCAGTAGTAAATATGACAAAGATAATCCCTAAATCATCAGTTACCCAGTCACCGGATTATGTTTACTTGATGCTAAGCAATCCATGCCTGTGGGCCTCCTCATCCGAATTTTCGAATGCTACCGGCGATGCACGAGCGAGGGAGCGGGCAAGCGGGAGCGAGGTTATGACCTTCAAGATCAACATTCTAGTCAATTTAAAACTCGAGGATTGTCAAAGAAAGAAAAAAAACACTAGTACAAAGGAGTGTGCAAACATTTTTGTTGTTTGATGCTGTTCTGGTGCCCCCGAAGACGTAATTTTCTAGCTAAATTTCTTAATTTGCTTATGGACTAAGCCGGCGCTGTCACCATTGCTCTCAAATCGGTGAAGAAAAAAAAAATCGCGAGGAAACCAGCATGTCTTAGAATAAAAAATTCGAAGATATATGACATCCATATCGACGCCTTAGAGTGAAAACCTCGTAAGTGAAAAAGGAGTAACTTTTCAGGAGGAAGAATAATCTGCGTGCTATAAAATTTTTGTACGGTTTCTTTTATGTTTTTTTTTTTAATTAATTTGTATATAAATTTAACCCGTTTTTATATCCAGAACTGTTCGATATTATGTATAATATGAAAAATATTATACATAATATCGAACAGTTCAGAAATGCATAATCCATGGCCTGATTACGCTAAACTGACGACGCGATGCGAGTGTTTACTAGGTTCTCACTTACTTTCATAGATAGCGTTTCGAGTATCGAATGAACATATTAGTGAGATCAAAGTGTGCGTTGCTAGGACTGCTTTCTGGAAATGCAATAAAAAAAAAATTGGACAAAAATGTACTCCCGAGGTTTTCACTCTAAGGCGACGATATGGGTCTCATAGAGAGGAGGCCTGTGTCCCAGAAGTCGGAACGTAATAGGCTGAGTTATCTTTAGTAATATTATAAACAGGTAAAATTTGGAGGCAAATTTCGGAACTAATGATCCAATTCTAAAAATAATTTCTTTTGTAGTGAGGTGCATTATTGATGTTTGGCTATATATTATTTCGTAATCCATGCAGACGAAGTCGCCGGCGAAGTGCTAGTTATTATATATGTATATAATGATGTGACGACAGGCGCCATCGCAGTTCGTATCTCAGGCAGGGTAGTTTAGTTTATGGTTATGAAAATGCGGAAACTTTGCAAAAGCGATTTAGTGTAATCCCTTCCTTGGATAAGTTTGACTTTCTTTGAATTATTAAAACTTGTACAGAAGGTATAAGATGCAGGAAACTGTTGGAAGAAACTAATACCCACTCATGTCGCATCGCATCAAATTGAACTTTAATGTCTCTTATGCCCATCCGCGACGGCACTTCCTGGCGTACTTTATACTGTAACGCAATATAAGTTTCGCTTAAATCTCTTCGCAGTATTTTACATAATTTTCATAGAAATCCGAAGAACTGAGAGAGTACAAAATGCCAGAGCAAGCGAATTGAGTTCGGATAATTTTTTCTCATAATCTCGAATAGATTAGATAATTATCTTCTGATCATGCATAAATAAATAGGCGTAATTTTTTTGACATAGGTATATAAAACACGAAGAGTTCCGTACATCTTAATCTTAACATAGTATAAAGCAAAGTCGCTTCCCTGTGTCTGTCCCTATGTATGCTTAAATCTTTAAAACTACGCAACGGATTTTGATGCAGTTTCTTTTAATAGAAAGAGTGATTCAATAGGAAGATTTTAAAGTATATAACATGCATAATATAGTAGAGGAACACTGATAATTTTTGAGGTTTCTAATGTGATGTCGCAAATAAACACATTTTTTTGCGCTTGCTTTGCAAACGCTGGCTGAACCCTACGAGATAGATCAAAATAATGTAATACAGTATTGTACATCTTAAAAAGGTCAACAAAAATGTCCTCTACGGCATCTGTCTACCTTTTATAGATAACCCACAACAACCATTTTTTATCCTTTACTTTTTATGAGAAATACGAGCATATTTTACGACGCGATTTTAAGCAATACAGCATTAATCCTTATCCAATTAAGTACCATAAATACACTGTGCATTTAATATAAATCAATATTGCCCTTTACAGAATATAATTTAAATAAATAGTTTCGAAGATATTACAGATTTAAAATGCAAGGACATAGCGGTTGCGGCGCGGTGCCGGCGGAGGCACGGCGCGCGTGCCTATGTTGCTTAGATTTGAGCGTTGAATGTTTTTCCCATGGTAAATTATGTGTCACACTTTCAAGAGTAATTACTAAAGAGAACATGTATGTCGAATGACAAAAAGGCTGTCAACGATGTATATAAAGACATTCTATAGTATATTTAATATAAACATTGCACCCGTGCGAAGCCGGGGCGGGTCGCTAGTTATCTATAAAACACGGCAAAAAAATCACGTTTGTTGTATCGGAGCCCCCCTTAAATATTTATTTTATTCTGTTTTTACTATTTTTGTTATAGCGGCAACAGATATACATCATCTGTGAAAGTTTCAACTGTCTGGCTAACACGGTTCATGAGATACAGCCTGGTGACAGACAGACAGAGAGACAGCGGAGTCATAGTAATAGGGTCCCGTTTTTACGCTTTGGGTACGGAACCCTAAAAAATCATGAATTTAGATGGTATGTTTACAAGAGTCTATGCAGCGAGGTAGATAATTTTCAAGCCTTCCTGATATGTTGAATATTTTAGAACACAGCTCTACTAATATTATTTATGCAAAATATGGTTGTATGGATGTTATTTATCTTAAAACGTTTAACAAACAATAACACATACCGCAGTTAGCAATAAAACACCTTTGTGCATAAAAAATGCAATTTTACGATATATGCACTTTTAGTCGCTTCACTACTTTCGCTGCTGTTGTGATCCAATCCAGTGATTTAGTGTGCTTTTGATATTATGTTTAAAAGAAAGGTAGATTAGTATAACGTGTACAGATACAGCTTGTGCATGAGCAAGGAAAATCGCGATATCTAAAAGTGTGAAATCTTCGCGGCGGTATGTGCAATATGCCATTGAGTGGCTCTCTGCTACTGGATCCTATCATATAGGGTACAGAACCGGACCACAGACCGTAAGGTCTGATGACTACAGCAGAGAGTCAACACTCGCTTCTGAGATGTTGTACAAATTGGCAGACTAAATTCTGCTCCAAAAAAAAAATTGCTCGAAAAACTGAAAGATATTATAGCTGCTTAATATTATCGGCTAAGATACAGTTTTAAACCTTAATAAAAGTTATCGTTTTTGACGAACGCAATTAAGCTTCTGAAATCGGAAAGATCAGAATCGGATAGCGAGGGAAGCTTGATTAAAAACGTGTTCACCTCATCCCAGATAAGTTAAGTTGTTTTTGTATTGATGACTCATGTGGAGTACGGTCGGCCAAGAAAGTGGTGTACCAGTTTTGATTTAGTTTCCCGGTCATCGAAAATTACAACAAGGTTCGTTATAAAAAGATATTACTGAAAGAGACAACATTATCATGACGTATACCTATGTATTTAGTATTCATACGTCATATGTCACATACAAGGAACTTGTACCTAAACTGGAATGCGGACGCGAAGCTCAAATCCGTTCCGAAGAGTATACCCTCGAAGGACCTAGCTATCTCTTTCTAGTAGTGTGGATATCAATTCGCGATAAACGTAAGGACAATTTTATTTGATGCAATATTTGCAGGTTTTTTTAGACACTTATTATTAACCTTACAAATGATGTATTTCTGTTACCGCTATAACAAAAAATACTAAAAATTAATTAAAATAAATATTTAAGGGAGACTCCCATACAACAGTTGTGATTTTTTTGGCGCTTTTTATAGGTAATGGTTCCGTACCATTCATTACCTACCTATAAAAATACCCTTCATGTGCGAGTCCGACTCGTACTTGGCCAGTTTTTTTCTTAACAACGTATTAAATAGAAAGAAAGAAATAAATTCAATTATAAATACAAAGGTCTGTATCGGTCTGTTACGCTTTCACGGTTAAATCACAGAGCCGCTTTCGAAAAAATTTGGCATGGAGATAGTTTAAAACCCTGGAAACTATATAGGGTTCTTTCTATCTCAGATTTTTGAACAGTTGCTCGGTAGCGCGATATAACAGAATTCTACGTGGGCGAAAAGCTAGTTCTCAATATATATATCTGAGGAACTTATATTGAGCGCGCTAATTTCTATAATAAACCCTTCCTTATGCGGGCTAAATGCAAAATTGGTTTTGCAAACTTTATTGCGTTGAATTATAAACTTTCAAAGTGGTTAAGACCCGTGATACAAATACAATTATTGCAGATACAGAATTAATAACAGAATCACCAGCTGGCAATTCTTCGAAGGCTTGGCCTTGATAGGCAGTGGTATAGACGTCCAAACAAACGTGCATTAATTGGTAATCTATGTTTATTCGACACTTGTACGGTTAGAGCCAGTAGACTAAAATAAAATGATGCAATGTTTATATATAATTAAAACTACTAAAACCCTTCATGAAAGACGATGATTATAAATAGAAAGAATAACAGAAGAGATATAATTTATTTCTGTATATATTTATTTAGGTTAACCTACAATTGTTTACACTATACATTTGTATAAAACAGTCATATTACATTTATAAGTGTAAAAATTAATTACAGGCTAACACCACATGTGCTATTTAAGGTTAGAAATCAATATTATTAACATACATAATTCTAAACATAAAGGAGGCAGATCGAATGATAATTATAAGGTTATTATTATTAGGTTGGTTCTATATTTTCTAGTTCCTCATATGTTGCAGCTGCAGGTTTGTTACAAGATTGGCTTGACACACAACCCTAAAAATGTATTACACTATTATTAGTTAAAAGTATGGAAATAATCTTTAAATTATGAATTACTAGCTTCTGCCCGCAACTTCGTCCGCGTAGAAGTCGAAAATATTCCACGGGATCCCGTCCCCGACTTGCTTGACAAAGATTATATTAGCTCGGCTAATATGCATGATATAAAGATAATTTATAGCCTATAGCACTCAGGGATAATGCAGCTACATGTAAGCGAAAGAATTTTCAAAATCGGTTCGGTAGTTTCAGAGATTACCCCATACATACAAACTTACAAATTTTACCTCTTTATAATATTAGTATAGATTATTATTTGTCGACATTAACTAACTGCAGTGGATAAAAGTTAAGTAATTAAGTTATAAGTAATTATTAATATAATAAACTACACTTGTAAGCAAGTTTGCGTAGCTGAGTTTTTGGCCAAAATGATATAAAATATTTTTGCCATCAATTTGCTAAGCAAAAGTAAATAAAACAACTAAAATGTCGACTTTTATGCTCATTAATTTGACTCCTTTCATAACTTTCACTTACCCGATCTTTGAATGTGCCCAGTACAGGTTGTATATTCTTTTCTTTAGTGGGTTTTAATATTATAGTACTTAAAACATTTATTTGTTTCGCTGACAGGAATCTAAAATAATAATAGATTGATGAGAACAAAATTGTAGTATTTATGGTTAAGATAGATTCAAAATGAAAATTCATCTTGCTATGCTCATATTCTACATATTTCGAAACGGTGATCTTCATGACATTTGTAAAGATTGATAACTTACTTTAGGGAAAATGGACGGAATTGCATCATTTGATCTTGTTTCGAAATGCAATATTACTTCGGGCTTGAAATGGCGGCTACAAATTTTGGAACCGTTTCTGACCCTTTTCTGTGTAGAACACTGAGCCACCGGACTCGAAGATCATCATTTTTAGGAAAGCTTAAAATAACAAAAAATAATATATAATGAGAAGAAAGAAAAATAATAAATAAGAAGAATAAAGAGAAGAACATCCACTTTTACATTGAAAACATAGTCACCCTAAATGCAATTTGTAAACAAAGTCACAAAACTTACTTAAAAAAGGAAATTCCAGACCCGGGATACCCTTTTCACTCTTGCAATTAACCACAAAACACGTTCTTACGATGGTTACAATAACTTGCACTTTAATATTACGAAAACTCACAAAATTAAATATAATTCAAATTTACAAACATACAGATGTCAAGTAAACGTCAGTCGGCAACGTAGTAATTGCCAGGTATAGTATAATATATCACTACTAATTCTTGCAAATTCCATTTTTTTTTTGGTTTAAACATCTTGTGTTTGCATGGTAAAATAACTTTAATTTTCATTAATATGCATACAGTAATAATGGTAATTCATTTTAAAGATAGAATTCCAAAGAAGTTTAAAACTAGGTGTTATTACTACAACAGACAGGGCGAAAAAATTACCATTGAAATAAATATTTTTAATCTGACACACAGAAGAAAGGGACACAGTCCACACACGGCACTGTCTCGCTCGGAACGAATAGTTCCTTCAGTTTTATACGTGCAAGTTTATACTCTATTGTTTAACAGCTAAGAAAGACTTTCTGTATTCTTTGAGTCATTCGTAAGCAATCCAGTTAGTAGGTAGAAGATCCTTGGTCACATATAAGTACATGACATTTTAACCTTTAGTATAAATGAAAAGGACATTAGTTTCTACAAAGCAATTGAAATGTTTCCAAACAAAAGTAATAAAAACTATTTAGACAACCGAATTCCATTTGAAAAAGAAAACTGACAATTGACATTTTGTCAAATATATGCAAAAAATCGATATATTTTCCGTGTTATTTTTCAATCAACTGCATATAAAATCATCTCAATGCCTGCCAACTTGACCATTGCCGAAAGAGCACAAATAATTGCCCAATTTAATGAGGGAAGCAGTATCAGTGCGATATCCCGGAATTTGAATATATCGAGGCGTTCTGTCCGCTTTTGGATTCGTCGTGAAGGAGAGGAGGGAAGTTTGTTGGATCACAGAAGAAGTGGTCGCCGGCCTGCACTCTCCAATAACGATAGAGAATTCATGAGACGGGAATATGAAATCAATGGTTTTAAGCCCACAAAACATTTTGCGGAGATGTTCGATGTGAGTGCCCAAACAATAAGGAATCATCTACATTACATGGGGTTGCACCACAGGCATTACGCCAAGAAAATATATTTGACGGATGCTCACAGACTTGCTCGTCTGAACTTCGCCAGAGAGCACTTAGAGTTTGATTGGTCTAATACAGTGTTTTGTGATGAAAAAACGTTTAAATCCAGTCAGCATGGACGTCTTCACCTTTGGCGATATAATTCTACACGGTATAAAGATGATCATGTAATCCCAAATAGAGAATCAGGTCGAATTTCCGTAAATATTTGGGGCTGGATGAGTACGGATGGTGTAGGAGAATTGTGTTCTCTACCTCCTCGAGCGACGGCTGTAAATTATATCGACGTGCTTCAGAATGCAATGCTACCGACAGTCCGTAATGTTTACCCGGAGAACGAAGTGCCACAATTTGATTTTGTTCAAGATAATTGTTCAATTCATAATGCGAGGATCGTAAGAGCCTGGTTTCGTTCACACACTGACGTAAGGGTAATTCAGTGGCCCTCAAGATCGCCGGACCTCAACCCGATAGAAAATCTTTGGGGCCTTATGGTCCAACGATGGTCGCATCAAAATGAAAGAACCAAACAAGCTCTTATTAGTCACTGTAATTATATCTGGGAGGAAATGCGGGGAACCGATATTTGCTCACGGCTTGTTGGTTCAATGAGGTCTCGTCTTTTAGAGGTTATAGAGGCCAACGGCGGTTACACCCGTTTCTAATTTTTAAAAATTTTCAATATCTTCTAAATATTACTATATATGCTATGTTTTTGTTTGTTATAAGTATTTTAAAATTGATTGTAGAAATTTAATAAAAGGATAAATCTATTTTTAGCTTGTTTTTTATTGATATTGTAATTACAAGTTTACAGAAATTGTAGGTTTGTGGACTCGCCTTGTGCCTTTACAATTTTATGTAACTTGTTGATTACAATTCTGAATTTGTAGATACAATTTTGTCATCAAAATCTACAGCCCCCCGCCGTTGACTTTACGACGTCATTGGTTCCATCAAGTTCAAACTAAGAACAGCTGTCACGTTACAAACAGTAATAGTCGTTATCAATAATCAGATAAAGACAGCAATAGAAGTTGTCACATCGATCTGCAAGCGAAACTAATCTTTATCACCTATGAATCTGCAAGCGATATTCAACCTTAGGGTGGTACACCACTTTCTTGGCCGACTGTACAATAAATTTAAATGACTAATGCAGGAAAATGAAAACACAAAGAGTAGAATGCAAAATCGCGCGAAAAGAGCTAGATTTTTTTTGTATTTATTCAATCTTATTTGAGGTGCAAATAAGATTTACTGTTTTCTTATTGAACACTCGTACTTAAATTGAAGTAGCTTACGTAACAACGAAGTGAGAAGAATGATATTAAGTGTGTTTGAAATTTTCTGCAGCTCGTATCAGATAGGTTAAATTTATTTCGATAATTTATTTATACTTAAGTCGAAGGTAATCTGAAGAACTTCAAGGAACTCGAACGATTTGATGTTTGGGTACAATACAATGGCGTTAGTTACCTTAAATGCTTAGCATGTATCCGGAAACTCCTAAAACATGATTATGTTAAATTCATGGAAAGAGATTTCATACATATGACGCCATCAATAATGCGAATAACACATTGCATTCCATTCAAGGCGTCAGTGTTCAGTTTTCCACTATCGGGTATTCGGTTATCACAGGCTATTTTTGTGCATGTTGCCACCATTATTCACATCGTCATCTTACACATTATTTGTATATACATACACTTAGATATCTGGGGTTTTCGATGATTCACTACATTGCATCCAAGTTTATTTAGTGTGGTTAAGGGTGTTAACAGTATCTTGGAAATTATGCTGTAGTGACATCTATCTCGCAACATACGAATTAACTATAGAAATCCTGTATCGCGTAAGGAGAGTTTATCTCACAACTGCATACAATTTACACGATAACAAACATCGGGCAGTTGTCCACCACACAAAACACCTATCTGGTCCGAGAATGCTCCTTTTTCATATTGATTGGATTGCGGGACTTTACACCCTGGTCCGCATATCCCCAAAATCCTATTATTTCTGTCTTTGCTCACAATCTATTACTTAATAATAATGTATAACATAATCTTAGTTAGTAAATAATTTAATTTAATTTTGTAAAACACCAACCGGGGAGGCAAACTGTCTCTCCTTAATACAGGTTGCCCAGCAACCTAGCTAGGAGAATAGCTGGTCACCCAAAAAATTTGTCGATTTGTAATACAAACAACATAAATTTTGCTAACATCATGTACAAATACCATTTGATGAAATAACAAATTTTATTTATTTATTTATGTATGTAAATAACATTTAAATGAACTAGGCGGTATATTCCTTCTTTACGAGCAAGAATATAAATAAGAAATAACACATATTTTAAGCACTTCTGTATTTCATATTAATAAGAAATTTGCAAGTCATTACTTATACACCCATAATACGACAGATGCAAGTCAAAAGATTTCCAAACACTTATTTATTCTTATTGAAGTAATGAATTTTCTTAAAGATTCTACTGCACTTGCTTCTTTGAGCACAATTGGAGAGAAAATAGCCAACGAATGTCTGCAAAGTATAAAATTACTTATTTACTGTTAAAACATATGTATGTGCAAAACGTGGTGAAAATCAACAATGATTTTTTAAATTATGATTATCTACCCATCTTAATAACGATATATCTACTACGAATGCATCGAACATCGAATTTCATACCAAGCCCGTGGACATTCTGTTCAATTCTGTCTAGTAGGATACAAATATTGTATACAGAATGGAATCAGGCGTTATTTTGCGGAAATCTAAACCAAACGAATACTTCAGAAAAATATTTCGTGTTAATTCCTCTAAGAACTAGATGATCAATCTTGCACGCAGTTTACAGTACCGTCTTTCCGCCCGCAAATATATGCATATTCAGAGGAGATGCAATAAAAACATACCATATGCATGCAAACCGCACTCGATACTTGTTTCACCCCCCCCACGGAGCATCATCAGGAAATGTTGACTCGTCGACTGTTGCGACTATCAACCAGGGACCGAAAGGTTAACCCGTATGAGGGTTTTAACCGGGTTAATTTTTAGGATTAGGTTAAAAAACCCTCAATAAAGGTTAACCCGTATTATAGGGTTAATCAGTCTATAAGAACCGGTTTCGACATAAGGTGAATTTTAGCACATAAAACATCTGCAAGAAAGTGACAGAGATAACTACCACGCGGTGTTTGATCGTGTACCGACATGACTCTCGTAGTCACCGCGCAGAATGCATTGAACTTTGAGCCCTATTAATGTTGCACAATACTGTTTTTAATATTGACTAATGTTCGACGCTAAAATATTAAAAATAATATTTCGATTCTAGCGCATTTCACCGACCGACACAGTTAAATTGTGAGTGTGTTTGTACTTGTACATATCGTCGTTTGTCGTAGGTATAGATGCTGGCGGGAAAAATTCTGAATCATTCCCGTCGAATACTTCGGAAGTATTCCGAAACTTTGGGAATATTTCAAATGTCAAAAAAAACCAGGAAAATCGATCTTTTGAGTCGGTTAATATACCAAAACCTGCTCCTACCTAAGTATAACAAATACTTTTCTGAAAACCGCATCAAAACGTTTTTGCTTGCAAGGTTTGCCTTTATTTGTTTTTATTGACTGGGCTATTATACGCGTTAAGTAGGTAGGTAATGATTAATACCTACCTATGCGACTCGCGAATACTCGCGATGCCTACAGAGCTACATACAAACTAACCAAAACCATAGGTAACCCTTTTTCAAAAAATAAATAAAATATGCTGGGCCTGGTTTTTTATTCCACAACTGACATTTATAAAAATCCTGTTAATCGCAGGCTAACATATCTACCTATAAAAATATCAACATATACTTAACCAATCCCATTTATAATAAAATATACATTTATATTTTACTCTCGTATCGTACGTACTCTCGCACTGAACAATAATTAACTCACCCACCACACAACAAACAAACACGTTAATTCCCATTGAATTATTCGGGCGAAACATTCGGAAACATTCGATTGCGGGGTACGAATCTTTCTCGCGGGGGGGAAAACTTCTCCGGGGAGCATCTCCCTTCTTCCCGCACCCCGCAGCGCGCGCAGCGCGGCGGCAGCGGCCGGCGCACAGAGGGCCATATTTAAATTCATTTTGAATAATTCCGTTTTAAAGAAACTTTCCCAGAAGTATTCCGGAATTATTCCCAATGTTTCAGAAGTTTTGCAACTATAGTCGTAGGTACTTAGTAGAACTTTGTTATTTTCAACCAACTTCAAAAAAAGGATGTTCTCAATTCGTCTTGAACAATTTTTTTTTAATGTATGTTAAGTACCTCATAACTCGGAGACGGCTGGACCGATTTGAAAAATTCTTTTTGTGTTTGAATGGGTATACTTTCTAGTTGGTCCCATTGTTACAAAATCAGGATCTGATGATGGGATCCTGGAGAAATCGAGGGAACTCTTCAAATATTATAGGCACACCTATAGCGTTTTGGGTATTTCTTATATTACCTTGAGCAGTTGCTTCCGAAAAGTACCATTTGGGGAAGTTGAACTGATGATGAAGACCACAGATGGCCACTGAAACTCCTCAATAATATTTTGTGGATTGCGATTCGATTACTTGAGAACGGATGTTAAACACATTATGCTCGTCACAATACATATGGTGATGTAGAGCTGATGGTCAAGTACCAGGAGAACTCCTCAAAAATTAATGGCTATGCATCGGGAAAAGCAATATTTTGTAAAAGGTGATAAGTTGTTGACATTATGGCTTTAGTAACTAGATAAATTACAAAACGGCCCACTAAAAAGCGTGAAAAAAAAAATTTGCAAAAATTAGAACCGACTTCCATATAAAAAACACTACAAAGCCAAAAATAACTTTAATTTCGGAAGGCGGTGTGAAACGAAAAAAGAAAATCCAAAACCAATAACACCGACTTCCGAAATTAAAGTTATTTTTGGCTTTGTAGTGTTTTGATATGGAAGTCGGTTCTAATTTTTGCTAAAATTTTTTTTGATCTCATAATTAGCACATGCATAAGTAGCGTTATTACCAACCTGTTTTGAAGTCAAAACTTCTTTAGCATCGTTGTGATTTGAAAGTTTATGAAACAAAAAAGTGACAGTAAAAAGAGACAGACACATAAATTCATAAGAAAAAAAAAAGCCAACATTGAAGGTTTCACTTCTACCGCGTTTGAATTGCCCACATGTTTTTTATATTTTTTACCTACGTGAACTTATAGTGATCTGATTAAGTATGCCTAAAACCAGGCGCCCGTCACTCGCTCAAGGCCACGCGTTATATGCCTACCGCTTCGCGTATTGCCGTCGGTACATCCGACAGTGGGCTGCCGCACGCCTGCCTGAACCTTTTTAAATAATTTTGACAACGTCATAATGGATCGACCTAAAAACAATTGATTTTCCTCCGCTTTGCTACTGTTTCCATTTTGATTACTTATTTATTACAATTATTTACGCGGTTTCGAATATTTTAGACATTAAAATTGAATAATCGGGAAATCAGGGAAGGAAAAAATGCATCCATCATTTTATTAAACTGAAACATATTTGATCAACAAATAAAAAAAAATCGTTTTTCTACAACATTCGTTTTTTTTTACCAATATCATCATAGGTACAACCATAGAAATATAATATTATACCGGGTGTAAAAAGACACATCACAAAGCCGTAAACTACGCATACTGTACGTATAACTAAGTAGCTTTGCGCAAAAAATTTTGCTGGGAACCGATTTTTTTTTAAGGTATAAAATAAAGCCATTTTTTATTGCGCGCAATGTAACGCGAACCCAGGCTTGAACGGACACAGTACTGTTGTGTGAGTTAAGCCCCGCCCCTTCGCTCTACGCGGTATGAGCGAAATGAATAAAAAAATTCCATGATAAATGTACAACCATTTACTTAAATTAAAACTCTTAAAAACGCTAGATTTTAGTTGTTTTTAGCCTTTGTGGGCACTTACCTACTGTCCATCGCTGTCATCATCAAACATCGGTGGCCTCTCGACACTCACGAGCTGTGGTTCAAACTGCCGACCTCCCACGCGGAGACAAACGCGCGCCCTTTTCAGCGTATTTTCATGAACCCGCTCCAGGATTCCTTCTCGCTCTGACAGCTGCTTTAGTTCATCAAAAACTTCAATAATTTTCTGGATGGCCATTTCTGCCGCCGGTCTTATTTGCCTGCCGCCTCCCTGTGAAACCGGCACGATCGGCTGGTTGTCCAATAACCGTTGCACTGCCCGAGTGAAAATACGTGAATCAGAGGGCTGAAACGCGGTAGGATATTCAGTACCGTAAAGTCGTAGGGCTGCGGCAGCATTTCCTCGGGCCATACCGTAGCAGTACACCATGTTAACGTACTCGCGCGCCGAATAATCGTGAAACGGCATTTTCGCAACTAAAACAATTAACACAAAAGCACTAACAAACAAACAAGTACGCACTCAAACACAGACACTTCGTGTCTGTGTTTGAGTACAGCCAATACGCAGTCACAGTCACAGCACAGCAGTACAGTTTCTACACATAAAAGTAGGTAATGCTTTTCGGAAAAAACAACACAAGCGCATTCGATAACGTAAGAAACCGAACTAATAATGCATAAATTGATAAAAAATTCTATCAATTTCTTGTTTTGCTGGAGACGTTTCTGAGGTACCTAGGTGCGCGGTGCGGGAGGGGTGACAGTTACAAGTTGACGAATCACTGAGCTCTCGCATCACGTCACCACACCCCCGCGCGCACCGCGCAGCTACCTCAGGAAACGTCGCGGTAGGCATAAAGGAGCCGCGGCTTTCTTTGATCTATGCGATGCGCGCGCGATCGGAACGTTAGGTATCTTTATATCATTGCGCTATTAGGATCTACCAAATTATGGAAACGTAAACGGAAGACGTAATACGTCATACGACGCGACGTATACGTCAATCAAATTCTTTTAAGGGCTATCATAAGGTTACCTAAATAATCAATATTATTTTAATTGTGTGGAACACAGCTACCTAATTAATTACCAATAACCGGTGTCGCGTCGCGCGACAAATCGTGCTGGTCTGAAAACAGCTTAAGATGACGAAATCTAGAAAAAAACTTAAAGACTTCAATTGCAGTTATGTAATTATTACCAGCATACACGTTTATTTACAATGAATAAATATCCACCCTATTGGCAGTAGGTATGGCTTCGTGTGAATAAAGTGAATAAACCTTTATTTTTACCATAAGTAGTAAATAAATACTGCCTCGTTGGTCTAGTGGTTGCAAACGCTACTGCTGAGCATGAGGTCCTGGGTTCGATTCCCGGGTTGGGCAGTGTTATTTGATTTTTCTATCTGAAATTTCTCAGTAGCAGCCCGGAGTCTTGATGTCTGCCCGGTTGATGGCAATAGGCTCGCCCCCTATTACATGGAACTTAAACATAGCTGGCAAAATGTGGGTGCACCTGCTACATCACCATCACATTACCTGCACAGGTAGGTACTTCTCTGCCGAACCCTTAAATGAATAGCTCAAACCAAAAAGTGGTTTTGATAGGTAGGTAGGTAATTTGTGCAGTAATAATAAAATTAATTCTTCATTATTTGCTTGAATGTAGGTAGTAAGCACTTGGAATAATAACGCACTAGACTAGCAGTTTACTTTTATTGTAAACGAAACGAATGAGGACCAACTTCGTCAACATTTTTAATTGAATCTGCAAGAAGTTTAGTGATAAGATGTACCTACTTGTAGTACTTACAAGGGCGTGTTCTTCGACATTACAGACAACGGACTTGCCTGCAACTCATAATCAACGTCTTTGTAATCAGAAACTTCAACAAATGTAACTACGAAATGTAGGCACTAACAACCGACCAGCTGTTACAAACACGGGTCGTTGTAACGTTCAAGACCACGTGACACTGTGTCGTGCGCTTGTTGTCGTACAGTCGTGACGTGCGTGGTAGTGTGCGCTTGATGTTCATTGCGTTTTTGTAACTTCAAATGTGTTATTTGTTAAGAAAAATTGAAAATTTTGGTAATGTTTCTTTGGAAAAAAGTTTAGTAATGAGACGTGGAATACATTTTCGCAAAAAAGTAAAAAAAAAAATGCGACTTTGACCTTCAATATCTTCAGAACCAGGGGATTCCCAGGTATGGTCTAGTGGAAAAAAATGATCCAAATAATGGGTAGAATATGTGGCTTCCGGCTTCTGAAAGGGTCTTTTTACACGCGATATGTATGGGTACAACTCTAACACATTCGTGGGTCGCGCGGCGGTTAAAACAATCTCAACTCTCTGTGTACGGAATTATGGTACATTTCTTCTCGTTGCAAACAGCTGGTATTATTATTATGAGGTACCCGCGCTCGTATTGAGCTGCATTGCGCCAAGATATCATCTCCGTGAGCGGTGTCTATGAGTGCGTTGCTCGAGCGCGCTTTTTATGTAGATTGACTTCTGTACCTATCTATTTTGTGGCTGCACAGTGGGACGGCACCGCGTGCCTATAAAGTATTGGCCGTTAGCTTAGATGTAGCGCTCGGCGGCTATGTTGCTTACTGGTTTTGCATTACAAGATAAGGAACAAGCTAATACAATCAATGTACAAAATATAAAATCCCACCAAAACATCCTGTAAAAAATTAGCCAAGCCTCGCCTAAGCTGCTTGTTTCTCTATAAAAAGTAATGAAATCTCTAAGCAAAGCGAAGCCAAGTCTAAGGATCTTTACTGCGATTTCCTTATTAATATAGTTAGATTTTATGTAACCGGCCGTTGAACATACTCTATGCACTTTTTTTTACTAGTTAATACATCGAAGTCAACGGCCAAGTCACCGTGCATTTATGGGCATAAATGTACAATATATTAAAAACGGCATTATAATCATACGCACTTTAGCGACAGAGGAAGTCTACAGGAGTCAAGCAAATTCAGCGTATATTCACCAAACTTTACTGCGTTAACAGAAAATCCTGATGACATAGTTTGCAGAATTATGTATAATCTCTTGATCAACTCTTCATCGATACCCGTGATTTCTGCAGAACATTGATAGGTTTGGAAGAATCTCCTTACCGCATTTCCGTCATTGCTGTTTCCAGAATCTTGACGAGGTTTATCAATGTGTAAACCAAGCAATTTCCGGAAGCGAGTATGAACGTGCTTCTTTTTCTCTTCCTTAATCTTTTATTCTCTGGATTCGATTCAGCCCACTTTTCAAATCCTAGGTTATAAGAAATATGCAGAATTATTTCCATACATCTTATCCAAGCATATAAGGCAGACAGCCCATATTTAAACGTATCTTCATTCTCAATTCTTGCAGTTACTTTTGTTAGATTGTGTATCTGTCTAGGAGTTGCTCCACAAACAGTACATGAAGCACTCGATGGAGTCTGCGTTAACACTTGAGCAACTTTCCCGTCGATCATTGTCATAAACAGCTCATGTCTTACTCATGTTACCTTCTTTTGCTGCAGGCGTTCGCGTATGACTTAATTCATTAATTTTTGCTTCAAGTTCACTTACAACAGCTGTAGTTTTTTCAGGAGATTCTTTTGCTAATTCCAGAGAAATGGGTCTGCAATATCTAACTGAAGAACATGTTGGATTTTGCGATATAACTACTTTACTTTATTCATCCACTAGTCTCAATGGTACAAGTGAAACTATAAACATATTAGCATCCGATATTTGTTCACTTTCTTCCGGTAAAACTTGTTTATACTCACTTTGTCCCGAGGATCCATCACAACCCCATTTGCTATACAGTTTGAGACGGATGAACTTTTTCGAAACCGAGTCTATTTTTAAAATACGACAGGCAGTATGATCTAAGAGTTCTTGAAGGTTCACTTTAGCACTTATATTCGTTACGGATATGCTTGACGCAAGAGGATAGCAATCCTTCTTTGCTTCAGCCAAAATTTGGTATGATGGAAATACTGAAAATAAGTTTTTCTCAACAAGTTTCAGCCTCAGGTAGGAATATTGAGCTTTGGATAGATCGGTTTCAACATAATGCTTCTTCTTTGGTATGGGAAGGTACACCCTCTGGACTTCGTAAAATGTTTCGTAAAATGACTTTTTCTCCTCCTTTTCTGTATTTCTCGTAATACTCACAATCGAAGCTTCATCATTTTCACCCATAGATCGTAAACCTTGAACATAAGCGTAATGCACATGCCCCATTCCATACTCCTGGAGTAATTCCAAGTTTTTACGTTTTTTTCGTACTCTCTGAACACGTCAGGATTTTCTTTTTTTCACGTACTCTAAACTCGCCATTTAACCAATTTGTGTTTTGGCTCTCGAAGCAATCTTGTTTTCTTTGAGCTTTCACCCATTTTTGGTTACAAATCGTAATCAAATTTCTTTGAATACTTTGCATAACCGTGCTCACATCTGTTGTTGATAAATGGAAATTGTACAACAAATATTTTTCAATATCTGAAGTACTTTTCCCGCTTATTATCTGAGCACATATATCGCGTCGAAAACACACAAATTCACTCATTTTAAACTTTTTTCAGCAAATTCACAGTTACCGAAAGAAGGTATCCGGACACTTTGATAAACACGCTGCAAACCCGAGTATTTATAGGACCCTAGTTTCAGTAACTAGTGCAAAACCAATAAGAAAATTGATAAAAACAGTTTACACACTAATACTTATTATAATTACAACAACAGATAGGAACTATGCAACATGATTTTTATCATACGCGTGGTTAAATGGTCACCGCAACAAAAAATTTCGTGTGAAAATATATTTAGGTCGACATTTTTGTTTCTAGTTCGAAATGGCGCAGCAATGACGCAGGTTTTTTTTTTGTATTACTGAATAGGTAAGGTATCTAAACAGGTCATTAACTTTACATCGGGATCCATCGGTAACAAGGAAACCTTAACTTGAAAATTAAATAGACGTAAAATTTCCTTATGACAATTAAAAATTATATTAAAAATTTCGAAAATATATTTTTCATCACAAAATAACGTAGTTATGAACTAGAAATTTTGAGCAATCTAAAAATGTATAATACATTCCCTTGAAGAACATAGAAAATATCTTAAGTTGAACTTCCATAACGAGTAGTCTAGTTAATATCAAATTATCAAAGTATAAAGTTTGGGTATAATTTTAGGTAGGTACCTAAAAATTATTTGTATTTTTTTTATTATTATATCGGATGGCTTTATCATCTTAGAATGTAAAAAACTTTTTAGCAAAAAATAGAACCGACTTCCATATAAAAACACTACAAAGGCAAAAATAACTTTAATTTCGGAAGGCGGTGTCAAAAACGAAAATATATACAAAACTAAAGACACCGCCTTCCGAAATTAAAGTTATTTTTGCCTTTGTAGTGTTTTTATATGGAAGTCGGTTCTATTTTTTGGTGAAAAGTTTTTTTTTCACGCTTTTTAGTGGGTCGGTTTGTAATTTATCTAGTTACAAAAGCCAAAATGTCAACTACTTATCACCTTTTACAAAATACTGCTTTTCCCGGTGCAGAGCCGTTAATTTTTGAGGAGTTCTCCTGGTACATCACCATCAGCTCTACTTCACCATATGCATTGTGACGAGCATAAAGTGCTTAACACCCATATTCAAGTAATCTAATCGCAATCAAGGAAATACTTATTATTGAGTAGTTTCAGTGGCCATCTGGGGTCTTCATCATCAGTTCCACTTCCTCAAATGGTGCTTTTCGAGAGCAACTGCACAAGGTACTATAAGAAATACCCAAAACGCTATAGGTGTGCCTATAATATTTGAAGAGTTTCCTCGATTTCTCCATGATCCCATCATCAGATCCAAACGTGACGACAATGGGACCAACTAGAAAGTATACCCTTTCAAACAAATAAAGAATTTTCCAAATCGGTCCAGCCATCTCCGAGTTATGAGGTAACATACATAAAAAAAAAAGTTCAAGACGAATTGTAAACCTCCTTTTTTTGATGTCGGTTAAAAACAATCAAAACAGTTTCAGTAACACGACTTTTGTCCCAACTAATTTTGAGATGGAAAATACCGGTTGGTCCCATAGTGCGTCGCGCCGTGCGCGTCTAGTGGCGTGCTGCGTGACCTGTGTTGCGCGCCGTATCATTGCGTATATATGCTACTAAGTGTCCAACTTGTAACTTGTTTTTAAATATTTTTGGGGCAAAAACAAAAAAGGTTTATAAAATATTAGATTCCATTTAGTTACTTATTCCGAACGAACTATATTCACATTTCGCATATACTAAACATAATGTTGTATACTTACGGGTAAAACATTCCCACCTCGGAACACCTTTCAGGTGTGAAATATACAGAACAAAGTAAACCAATAAATATAGTAAAATAAATAAAAAAAGATACCTAACCTGTTCTACCGTCTTACTATCTACTTACTAAAAAAAGACACCTACCTACTTACCTGCCTACATTTCTCAATTTGCTTTTGTCATTGAATTTTTAATATTCACCATACACTTACCTACCAAACATTTTCATTCCACTGTGCGTGGTTACGCACATCATTTTGAATAAGTGCAAAATTCAACAAAAAAGCGACAAATAAACCCAAGGAACAAACAGCCGCGTGTGACGTAAGATACCGCGACGCAGCCGAGATTGTGCAACTTACAGGTTCTGTCTCTTTCATTCAGATTAATCAGCAATATTTTATAGATTAACCTTAATAGTATACAGGTTAACCCGTATAAAGGTTAATCAAACAAATGGGTTAAACGTCTAACCGGTTAACCTTTTAATCCGATTAATGGGTCCTTGCTATCAACATGTTAACACTTGATAATTTTCTGAAGTATTATTTTACAAATATTGTTATTTGCGAAATGTTTGCGAATATATTATTAGCAGTACCTTTGTACTCAGATATTATAATTATGTTTATCTTAATGTATTTTACTGTGTGTACATAAATAATAAAATAAATAAAAAATAAAAAATATTTTGTATTCGCTAATAACGCAAGCTAAAGTTACTTATCGGAAGTATTTCTCACTAAAAATAATTGTAGCACGCATTACGAACTTTACTATTACTAACTGTTGATAATACTGTGAAATCTATATACACTCGGCGTCACAAAAATCGCACCTCTCTGAAAATATGTTTCAAGCATGTCCCGCCATCAACGAATACATTAAACCCAATTAATATTGGTATCGATTGAAAGTATGTTTATCGACCTTTAAATTAACAACAGTTAGAATTCCTAAACAAAACAAAACACATTAGCACGTAACGTTAAAAAAAAGTTCTCAAAATACACATTACAACGGTCACTAGTTGCACCACCCTACAAGGGTATAAAACGGGCGACCCGCATCAAATGTTGGTTGCCCTGGCTGGGGGCCTTTAATTTATTAGAGGTCACCACAGGACAGACCGGTTAAGTAGTACATTAGCCGTATAGAGCTAAACTACGAGTGGCCCTACGTAAAAAAAAAAAGAAAGTTGGTCATTCGCTATCCAACCTTTGAAGTGAACACACGTGAACAGCTGCAGCAAGAAAAATAACCCTGAAGATGGATACAACGATGCAGATGAAGCCGCTCAAGTCATTGCACTACTGCAATCAGGGATGCGGCAATGTGATGTTGCTCGGCAACTGAATTTGAGTCGTTTTTCCGTTCGACGAGTGTTCCAACGCTTCCAAGAGACTGGTGGCTATATCCGAAGACGTGGGTCTGGAAGACAACGCTGCACATCCGAAAGAGACGATCGCTTCATTGTTTCGACGTCTTTACGTAATCGGTTCTCCAATTCTGTTGAGCTGCAGCAACAACTCCGATCAGCTCGCAGAACTTCTGTAAGCGTCTCCACGATAAGAAGAAAATTGCAGCTCACAGGGCTGCTACAGGGCCAAAATTGACTGCACAGCACAAGAGAGACCGGTTGGAATTTGCCCACGACCATGTGGATTGGATAATGGATCAATGGAGGGCTGTGCTCTTTTCGGATGAGACGAGGGTTTGTCTTTTCTGCAACGACAGGCGTAGAGGAGTGTATAGGAGGCAGGGGGAACGATTCGCTCATGCCTGTATTCAAGAGACAGTGGAATACGGGGGTGGCTCGTGCATGTTCTGGGCGGCATGTCAATCGACGGCAAAACGAACCTTGTGTGTGTTTCTCGGACTGGAAGTGCTCGCGGACAAGGGTCGCTGGCTGCTCATCGGTACATAACAGAGATCTTAGAGGAGGACGTGGTCCCTTATGCGGGTTTTGTTGGCAGTGCGTTCACGTTAATGCATGATAACGCCCGCTGCCACACCTCATTAATTGTAAGAGACTACCTGCAAGAAGTTGGGATCCCTGTTATGAGCTGGCCGGCGCGAAGTCCAGACCTGAACCCTATTGAGCACCTTTGGGATGAACTGAAACGGCGAGTACGGCACGTGATCCTGCTCCTACCACTCTCCAAGACCTCCAAGATGCCGTCGTTGCAGAATGGGACAACATTCCTCAAGAGACTGTTGTTACATTAATTAGGTCCATGAGAGAACGCATGCAAGCAGTCATCAGGGCTAGGGGGGGGTAACACTAGGTTTTAAGTTGTTTTTAAGGACTAAAATGTAATTTTTTATGTAAAAATAATTGTTTTTTTTTTATTCCCTGGTAAACAAAAACCAAATCTGTTGCTTTATTCTAAAATTTAATTAAATTGCCTTTCCAATGATATCTTATAATCATATGTCTATCAATGTTTAATAGGGTTAAAATGACTTTGAAGGGAATTCTTAAAGACGTGCGATTTTTGTGACGCCGAGTGTATATAAAAATGAATCCCTATTTTCCTTGGTCACGACATCACGCGTGAACGGCTGTACCGATTTTTCTAATTCTTTTTTGTTGTGTTTGTAATTGTCAGGAGAAGGTTCTTATGAAAGAAAAAGATAAGACAATAGCGCGGAAAATTAGAAAATTTAAGAATACTTAACCACCATATTATTATTTATTCTAATGTAGCCTTAGCGCTTTTGACAATATAAACATTTTAATGTAACCTCATGGCGTTATTTAATCATTAAACTAGAAAAAAAAAACTGAATTTGTTAGTGCACTTCACTGTTAGTTCTGTTCTGTTGGTAAGTTTGGATAGATTAACATACACGTTACTAAAATAACACGTGATATACATGGTTATAAAGAAGAATACAATAGTTTTCTTTAATTTACAGAAAAAAAATCTTTTTTAAAAATGACAGCATTTAGTCTTACAAACTTAAGTCACAGAACTCGCAATGCTGCAAGACAAAGATACACAAGAGCAAGTTAAACTGACAAGCAACGCGCGAAGCGCGGAATGAAGTTGAACGGAATCGATGGAATCGAGCTGCATTCAATTATAACGTGATTAAAGCATTAGAATAATAAACACTTTGTATTCTTTTTTTTTTAAATTACTGTCTTGTCATAACTATGAATATTGAATTCGAATGATTCAATATTCATAGTTATGACAGGACAGCGTTTGTCGGCTCAGCTAGTAATTTATGTTTAAATGTACATATGGGCCGAACTTCAGTTTATACAACGAAAATATTTCAAATTCCTGCCAGTAAACATTTATAATTGCATTTATTTAGTCATTATAGCATTGCAGCTTAGGTTAATTTCGATAGGGTCTATTTCGAAGAATAGCCATTTTATTTGAATATCTTATTTTGTTTGTAAATTTTTATGCGACGATGTTATGTGAATATTAAAATTGAATTAACTAACGAAAGGTCAAGCATTTTCGAAAAGTAATTTTATGTTATGAATTTCCACATTTCGACAGACCATATCTTAAGTAGGTATCTCCTCCCTGATTGCATAAAAGTTAATAATAATAATTATGTGGCTCTTGGCCTCGACCAACATCTGAGAAGGCTCTCGTTGGGCAGCTGGATCCAGAGCTTGATCCAGAAAGCAGTACTTCTGGACACGGCGCGAATTGTTAGGAGGTTTCTCTCTCAAGAGCCCTGACCACCGCCGGCCGGTAGCTTGGTTGGTACTCGATACCGGTGGGCTACTGTTTTTTATATTATTAAATGTTTTTTTATAGGACTATTTCAAACTGTAATCAACATGTAAGTACATAATTATAATGTAATAAATGAAATAATTAGGTCTCCCAAAACACTTCGACACTAGAATGAACTTGAAGCTTTCGTTAAAGCGTGAAAAAGTAAATTCTTCAGTTCAAAACGACATGTCGTCAATATTTGTTAACTTATGACTTTGTAAATAATAAACCATCAATTTCTCATTAAAATAAGTCAGTTAGCGTTTACGGTCTACGCTAAAATTGTTTGATAAAATAATTATTACATTAATAAAATTCATTTATTATCTAAATACACATTTATAATTAATTTATTGTCTTAAACTTAAAAGTTACTATACCCTTTTATTAATTATATCACAAAACGCGAGCAGTTGCTTGGCACGGAGTAGTTAAAAGTAACTTATATGGAGTGATCATAGGGATGACTTAACTACAGTGTATCCCGTGAAATCATTAAATAACACTATTAAGGCAATATGGTAGCTATATGGTCAGTTCTACTTTCGCATCCGTCTGTCTCAAGATCTGCATAATAACATCCACAGCGAAGATTTTTCTCTGAACAGTATCATCTTTGCATGTACATAATTACGTTTGTGCTGTTTTCTGGTCTGAATGAATTTGCGTGGGATCCTTCGTTCAGATTGCTTAGTCCATGTAAGGTAGCCTCAATTGTAGTCGTCTTTCGTGTTAACGACCGTCACAGTTGAATGTCCTTTGTCTTCTGCCGTGCGCCCACTCGTATCACATCTTAGCTTACTACTCTGTGTGTTAATATAATATATCTCTGTGTTCGTGCCGACTTTACGTAACATAATTTATTCCTATACGTTCCTCTGACTACTACCTAAGGCTGTTGATGTATTTCATTAAGTTAAACACTACTATGACACCCATGATGTCTGTATAACCTTCGTGGCTTGTGCTCGGAGAAGCGTTGCAGAGGTTGCTGCGGCAGTAGCAGTACCTGAAATTGATACAATACGTCGTTGAGTTTAAATACTGAAGAGTAATAAAGCCGAAAGTATGAACAATAGGCATATTCCAAGGAAGCCTCTTTTTGTAACGCCCAAAATGTGCTGAATTTCCGACTTTTCTTACTAAAACTTTTAAAACGTGTTAAATTAATATCAATTAAAATCGGGACTCTGTGATTAACAATATTGCCTTTAAAATACATAATGATTTTTATGCGATAGACGTTAATTCGAAATATCAAGCTTACATAGTTTTTACCAGGTGTACAACACTCAGGCAATTAACGCAAATACTATATAATTTAAAGAGTAAATTGCGGAAAGTGGCTGGTAATATCGATGGCGTGTCATTATTGCACTACACAGTAAATCGAACAAGCTGTTGCCGGTTTAGTACACGTTTGTATGCCTCATGTAGTTGACGACTGTAAACAGTATTATCTTTGTTGCTCTTTGTATTTTCCTTTACATTCCTGTATCAAGATTTTCATCAACATCACGTTTTTGATACAAAATGAAGAACAATACAACCGGTTATTGACGAAATTAATACTAAACATTGTTCTGTAATATCAATTTATCACGTTTTTGTATCTTGACCTTAAAGATCATTGTTTCTTCGTCCATGTCTCCGTCTCTCTCGTTGGGTGTCTTTGTATGTTGCCAAATTTCACAACACGTTTCAGAGATGATATAAGGCTCCGAATTCTGTTCCTCGTCGCTGAGAAAGTTTTAATTACCTATTAGGGGTACTCCTCTCTCCCTTGTCGTCCGAATTTATGCAGCCTTCTGTGTAAGGCTCCAATACTTCCATCTTCGGCGACCATCTCCCGTTTTTGAAGTCTTGGTACTCGTGCTTCTGTGGCGCACAGTCCCGAAGAACGCCATTTATTCTCACTGAAAATGTAAACGATGACATTTAGTTTATTGCTTTACTGAAACAATTGATGATTTTCTTACAACATTGCAGTTGCAATGGACTCTGACTGTTCATATATGGATGTGCCATTGTTTAGTAGTAATTATATACTAAACAGGTTACTTTAGTATTACTCTTTTATGCAAAATTGCGAATTATAAATATTTGCAGTTTCTTGCAATGACCAGGCAGGCATAAAATCAGTACTCGCTAATTGCAAGTCAAATGCTTAAAGTAGTTATTAAAATACGTTTAGTGTTATGGTTTGTAGAATTGTAACGGTTACGGTTTTTATGATTTGCACTGATTACTTCATATCCAAAAGCCTTGAAAGTTAAAAATTATCTACATAGATTGCATCACTGGACATGTCTTTAAAAGTAAAGCAAATAATTTTTGGAAACTACTCCCGTATCTGTGTCACAGATATCAACTTATTATACTTCATTTTAATTCAAGGGCATAGAGAGTATTCCTTGACACGTCTTAGTTTGCTTTGTATGGTGACGGTGCTCTTTTTTCCATCAAATTATCTTCTGTTCAAAACGCCTTCGCCTTGAACCTTCCATCACTGCACACACATAACCACCTTGACCGCTTATCATATAATTATTTTGAGCTTTAAACTTAGCCCTTCGCTATGTTTTAGCATACGATCGCTAATGTCGTGTCAATATGTTTTTGGCTTACCCTTGTTTGACTTAAATATTTGCTTACTTAATGTATTTGTCATCATTTTGTCTCAATTGTCTCTATGCCTACCATTTTCGTATGAGATTGTGATGATTCATATAAAAAAAGGAATTGTGAAGACATTTTGGAAATTTGGTAAGAGGTCACTAACTACTGCAATACAATTTTATTTCATTGATACGTTTTTATCAACAATCCATCTTAATACAGAGACATTAATATAATATATCTCTATTATGTGTGGGACAATCTCGTCGAAATCCGCAAATCTGACATCTGGGAGTTCCAAAAATCAGTTACAAGATTTTATACCATGTGCCAAACAACTGTTTAACCTACTTTGCTGTATTTGTGTTTCTTTTTACCTATTCATATTTTTTCTTTTACAACGTACGTACCTCCATTCTGTATATCAAGATAAAACTCCTGTTTCATACACATGGTGGAGTGGGGACACTCGACTTTGAACTTGTCAGAGTGATCGAAATGCACGCAGAGCCGCTTGGTGGTGTTGTAATACTGGCCTGGTAGCGGGTTGATGAGGCAGTGGTAGCACTGTAGTGATGATACTCCTGGAAATAGTAGGAAAAACGGGGTTAATATTTACTTTTGTACAGGGCAGAAATTGCGTGGCAGGTTATCTAGTACTACATTCACAATGTGTACTTCGTTAGTTGTTATCTAAAATATCTTAACCTGTGCAATTCTGCTTCAAGATCGCAAGAATCACTGATCTTCAGGTCCTGAACCATTCTCATTTTTTTTTCACTATTTCCATATATATCTTGCTAGTTTTTTGTCTGCAAAATTTAGCCTACGTCACTCTCTAGTCCTAAAATTATTTCTACATCAATGATCACATCGATTCTTTGCCCCATTTTGACGTGAACATAGAGTAAACGAACAGTTAACTGTTTTCAAAAGGTTTTCCTACATTTTAGCCACTCCTTTTCTAATAAGTTGCTCTGTGACTGACCTTAATTACACATCGCGATTTTAAACGCAAGTATTTCCTGTCCCGTCAAGAGTTTAACTCAGACAAGTACACTCAGGACTCGCTTGCAAATTAATTCAAATCCTAACATTTACATAGAAAATTACTCTTTAAGCCAATACTTGTATTTGTGTTATTCTAATGAATTTCCTTTAAATTGCGTGCTGTTAAGATTTTTTACACTTCATTTACTATTCTCAAAGTGACCCTGTATTGTATCTATAACAGTTTTTATTACTCTAATGCATCTTATTTTCTATCTTGAAGGTCTACCCGCCTACTGCAGTTTTTATTGATTGGTTAACTGACATTACGTAGCATTGTTACCATTATGTGGGATGGCATAATTCCTGATGATATCGTGCATTTAACCTTGATTCTTCAATCTGTTTGAACTAATAGAACTGTCATTTATAAATAGTTCAGTAAACTGTTTTATATTGTTGAGAACTGTTGCATTAACTGCAGTTGTATTTTGCTGCTTTATGTCTATTATTCTAGTTTGAGATTCATATTCATTGGATAAAGATTTACAGCCTGTTGGCCGATTAGTTACTATAAATTATAGTATATTGGATTTTGTAAAGTCGTCACCTCAATAATACATCTCACCATATGTATTGTATAAAAATAAACTGAACGAGAGATTATACAAGCTCGAAATGGTTTCAATTTGTTATAGTAGTGTTAATACTCACTAATGTCTCACAAAAACTAATTGACTAAATCAAATATTGATTGAAAATATCACATGTATTATTCTTAATCCCAATCCTTTGTCATTAAACCATAATATTGGAAGTACTCGCTAATATGTACGGATACCTAAGCTAATGTTTACAAACAGTGGTTGGTATTAAAGTGATTTGCTAAATAGACACAAGCCTGCGTATGTAGCGCGTCGTGTGCTTAGGAATGCATTTAATGCAGTGCATTCGGCAAATATGTTGCCTCACCGCGGGTGGTTCAGTCATGTGACTCATCTTCATGTGTTTCTCGCGTCACTTCAACTTAACCGCTTTGCATTTTACAATTTACACGACCGCGAGCGTAGGTATTATATATGTATTCAATTATTACAATTCCCTACTTGTATTGATAAGCTTTTAGTAGGAGAATTCATTCATGGTCTATGACAAAAAATAGAAAAGACACCTCAACGCTCCCTATTATTTTAGCAATAAGTAAGAGATGAAGTGTATTGTATTAGAACCAAATCGGCATTAAATCTCCTCTCACTATTTGACGTTTCTGACAAGATGTGGCAAGTAGTACCAGTTTAACAGTGGCCCACCAGCTTGAAAAAAAAAAAAACGTTTTAAAACCCTATCTCTTTGTATTTCTGTAATGTAAGCCTTTTTTTGCATTTACATTATATTATTTTATATTCACACACATACATTATATATTCTATAAATTCTATTCTAAATAGGTACATGTAAGTAATAATAGCACATAGATATTTTATCAAACGGAACATGCTAGTCACGAATTCAATACTGATCCGTTGGGGTCGTTGACTTCAACACATGCCTCGATTTGGAAAATACGCCTGAAAGATTACATAGCTAGTTAGAATTCGCCAAAGTTGGATACGTCATCAACAATATTATTAAGTTGATTATATGACTCATGATTCTATTTGAATCAAATAAAATAAGTTGAATTTTCTTAACTGTACGTCGTACATTTTATATCATTGTGTTGTATTTTGAGTGAGTCAGAGAATTTTGTTATGTCAACTCCCACGCAGGTTCACATTACGCATGCGCTATCGTTGAATGCTTGTTCTAAGCACAGTATATACAGCCTTGCCCAAAAGTATTGAGCACCCATGACATCTTTCAGTTTTATGAGGAGTATCAAATAGAAATAAAACAAAACGTTTTATATAGGTTTATTTTACTACTAGCTTCCGCCCGCGACTTCGTCCCCGTGGAAAAAAAAATCCCCCGATTTTGAAACATTCTTCATTACTGCTCCACTCCTATTGGTGTTAGCGTGATGATATATAGCCTATAGCCTTCCTCGATAAATGGGCTATCTAACACTGAAAGAATTTTTCAAATCAGAACGGTAGTTCCTGAGATTAGCGCGTTCAAGCAAACAAACAAACAAACAAACAAACAAACAAACAAACAAACTCTTCAGCTTTATAATATTAGTATAGATTTATTAATTAAAATTAATATTTTGTGGGTCCACCCTTTGCCTTAATTACGGCAGAAATTATTTTTGGTAAAGAGCCAACACGATTTTTACAGTCTTCAGCAGTAATCGCGTTCCATTCTAGGCGCAGGTAGCGTTTCAAATCTTCTCTGTTATTAATTGTGTGGCGCCTAACTCTACGCTTTAATAAACCCCATAAATGTTCTATGGGGTTCAGATCTGTCGACTGGGCAGGCCAGTCAAGAAGCTCTGTGTTAATTTTCGGAAAGCATGTCATAGTGCGGGCAGATTTGTGGCATGGCGCGTTATCCTGCTGGAATTTAACACCATCCATGTTCGTGTCGCCGAAAAGTTTCGTGAATGAAGGCAGCAACGCAGTTTCTGGTACATTTATGTACTTAGTAGAATCCATGCGGCCCTCACACACGAACAAATCGCCAACTCCAGAATCGGTCATGCAACCCCAGACCATTATGCTGCCGCCGCCGTGTTTTATGGTTGGGATCACACACTCTGGCTTAAATTCTTCGCCCACCCGGCGACGCACAAAGGTCAGACCAGTTGTACCAAAAATCAGCAATAAAGAGAAAAATATTGAGTTCCGAAAAAAAAAACTTCATCTATGCGTTTGGTTTTTAAACCATTTTATATAAGTTTATTAGGGCATTAAATTGACTAACTCACCTCAAAGTTTGATTCGTCTGACCGTTGGTCTGACCACACAACATTTGACGACTCTTCTGCGGTGAAAGTTCGGTGTTTTAAGGCCCATTTATACCGAGCTTTTTGTTGTTGTCAGACCAGCTTCCTGAAGTCCTCTCCGAGTAGTTCGAGCAGAAATTGATTTCTATATTGTTCTGACAACTCAGTAGCGAGCTCTGAAGATGTTTTTTTTTTCTTATTTCTTAACGACTCTCTCAGTAACTGACGATCCTGATGGTCTGTGGTGATGCGTTTGCGCCCAGTTCTCGGTCTATTTTGATGTAATCCGGTAGCAGAGAATCGCTTAATAGCATATTGCACGGATCGGCGCGAAACTCACAGTTTTGGAAATCTCTACTTGTGATTTCCCTTGCTCATGCAGAAGCTGTATCTGCACACGATTTTCTAAAGAAAGTTCGTTTCGTTTTGGCATATTACAACGATAACACTTAAAACTTTGAAATAAAATACCAAAGGCGCACTAGATCACTGGATGTGTTCACAACGAGCGATGTTAGCGAACTGATAAATAAATACAAAAATTGTAAAAGACACATTTTATTGGACCCAGGCATTGATATACTAAAAACCCAGTATATCAATGGACCCAGGTGTTTTATTGCTAGCTGCGGCGTAGGTCATTGTTTTTAAATTTTTGTAGATGACCGACAAAAGAATACTTCAACATTAGATTTGGTTTTCTCCCATACTTATCGTGAACGAGCGAAATTTGTAAGGTGCTCAATACTTTCGGCCAAGGCTGTATATGGACAGTATATAATCTAAGCCTAGTTGACGACATAATTACCTACGTTCCATTGAAGCAATAGGGTTGTCACTTTTAATGATTTTGGTACAGTTTCTTTTTCACATTTTTGTTCTGTAGTGATCAATCCATCGAATTTAAATAACTACCTAGCTTACAAATACAATTTAAATAGGTAATCTCATGGCGTCGGTTAATCTCAGCAAAAGACGATAGTTTAAACACGAAAAGCAATTTAATATTAACACACAAGAACTTGTAGAACTATAGATCTGTAACTTTGTCATTACGCGGCGGCGGCGTAACCTTTGCAAGTTTTGGCGGGAGCGTACGCGAGCCGAGGTTGGACGAAAACGTTTCAGGCGTTTTTAGCACCTTCGAATACCATGAAAACAACACCCACGACGAACGCAATACGTTCGTGGCATTTTCGGAGATAAATAAAATTTAAACGTGACCACTCGTCTTGACGCGGCACGCACTACTGAGAGCACCGCAACGTGCGCTTAGGAGTCTCTTCGGTGCGCATGTTTGTCTGACTGTGCTGTTTCGAGCATTTATAAGTAGATTCCGTACTGTCTATCTATATTTTTATACCGTGTTCTAAGAATCGAAACCTTCCCTATTTCGGTTGTCAACTAAGTATAAGATAGTTTGTAATTACGAAAAACAAGCGAAATCACAGCGTAATCTTTAACGCAATTTTTAGTTTTTGTATGAGTGAGAAATTAATGTTTACGTAATTAAATGGACTAACAGTAATACTAAAATTTTGTTCTAGGACAGCTAACTCGCGATTTATGTTGTAATAATACATTTTATGTGTGGTACCGCGTAACTGAACCTATATTATTATGTACAATTTACAACAGCGCTCACGTATTTCAGCAGTTCGTCATACATATTTGTTATGACACAATTTCATTTATTATTAATTCTTCAGCTGAAGCGTAATTTAACAGTAAATATAATAGTTTAATAGACTTCTACAACTTTCGTCTCACCGGATAGGAAAACCTGGGTGAATGAAAAGAGATGACGATTTAGGTCTGTCAGAAAATAATTATCTATAATATATCTAATATTACTTAGATCTAATAATATAAAATACGTGCATGAAAATCCAAATAACACACTATCTGTATTAAATGTATAATTGAAAGTTAATAGGAACAATTGTATTGTATTGATCTCTCTCTCTTTAGACAATATCTATACTTATAATAAATTTGGAGAGAGGTCAATTCTGTACATGAAATATATTTCCAATATAACTATCAGGGGGTGATTAGGGATCGATACTGATGCCAAAAATGCAATCAGTAAAATTTTTGTCTGTCTGTCTGTCTGTCTGTATAACCGTTATAGAAACAAAAACTACTCGACGGATTTTAACGAAACTTGGTACAATTATTTTTCATACTCCTGAGCTGGTTATAGTATACTTTTCATCACGCTGCAATCAATAGGAGCAGAGCAGTGAAGAAAAATGTTGGGAAAACGGGAGAAGTTACTCCATTTTTTAAGCTTCCGTCGCGTGTGCAACCTTAATGGGTAGCTACACAGAAATCTATTCCTGACGGAAATGTTCTCCTTAAAATTATGTAAAAAATATCCCACGACAGCATATGTCTATCTTTTATGGTTGACTCACAATAACACGTGTAACTCCCGATAGCTTAGCAGTTCGAAGCTTTCTGATTATAATATTTGTCTACTCTTACGTTTATAACACTCTCAGTCACCCCTAATTGAAAAAGTTAACATTATTAACTATTCCATAAAAAAGAATCATATAAATCGGTATAGAAACACCAAAGTTATACATGAAGTACGCTAATAATAAGCCATCGCGATTCGCGCGTGAATACTGAATCATGCTATAAGGATTATTTTTGATAATCGGTCGCTGCGCTCGATGCGTCTCGCAGCCGAAGGTATAAAGTTTCGTTCTATAGGTACTTAAGCCTCATGTGAACGTGATCTAAACAATATTACCAATACATTAACTTACGCTGACGGAGTGGCGAGCACAGCTATTAACAATAATATTGTACGGTTCCGTATTGCGATATTTTTCAACAGTATTGAGATTAACATAATATATTTCCCTACTAAATTACGAAAGTTAATCTGTGTGTTACATCAAAATCACTGAACCGTGAGGAAGGACATGGGCTACTTTTTTTTTACGAAAAACGACGGAAACGCGGACGAAGTCGCGGGCAACAGCTATCTATACTAATAATATAAGGCTGAAGAGTTTGTTTGTTTGTTTGAACGCGATAATCTCAGGAACTACTGGTTCGAACTGAAAAAAATTTTTTAATTAAATAGTCAATTCATAGAGAAAGGCTATATATCATTACGCTAAGGCCAATAGGAGCGGAGCGCCAATGAAGAATGCTTCAAAATCGGGGTTAAATTTAACGTTAGCCCAAAGTAACTATTCCACGCCGACGAAGTCGCGGGCAAAAGCTAGTATGTAATATTATCATCTATTTAGAGAGATTGGTTGCAATTATAGTACCAGACGATCGGATACTCTCCGATGTTTCGCATTGAAATCTAGCTGGTTTAACAATTTCTACAAATCTATTAGGTTTGTTAAAATCTGACGCACTATACAAATAAAGAAACGATTAACACAATGAGGTTATCGTGGGTCTTATTTATTTCTATGATCGTGGAGTGTTACAGTGTCAGTTTAGACTACTACTTTGGTAATAAGAAACTCGAACTTGCAGACAAAAAACATATCGCGATAGTACCAAAACCAGGTGAAAATGTACAGCTAAAAGCAAGGCGAACGAATATGAACAAATCAGGAATACTTACAGAGAATAATGTCAAATCAGATTATGAAAGCTATGATGAACTTTCTGAAATTGAAGAACAGATGATGAAAATATCTTCTAAAAATAAAGCTTCTACAGAGCAAAACGATTTTGACTCTGATTTTAGGCAAGCAGAAATCGGTTACGATACAAATCCTAATTTTCGACAAGGTGATTATTATGTATCCAAACTTAAGGCTTTTCAAGATATTATTAAAGATTATGAATACAATGTAGATGCGTCAGGGACAGCATACCCAATGCTTCGACAACGCAATAGAACTACTGAAACTGAAAAAGAATTTAGTTCAAACAAAATTGTGATCCTTAAAAATGCAACAGAAGATGAAAATGACCCTGAGAAATTAGCAATTGATTTTTATAATGTAATGCCGGCGACAAGTCAAGCAAAAGATAATGATGATACTTTTGGCACTAATACTTTCTTACAGAGCAACATTTGGTACGTACCAGAAAACAGTCCATGTTGGGACTTGCCTATACTGTACGGCGAACTAGGACGTACAAGACTGACTTCTCAGGTTTTTCTTATATATCCAGGTACTTTAAAAAACGTAAAAGAATTACAAGAAGAGCATAGAAAGCTGTCCAGGCCGCTTTATATTCCCGTGTCACAAACTATGAACAAATGGTGTGCTGCAGGGCCTTGTTACGGCGATCACACCATGTGTCTCTTCCCAGATGACATTAATTCTAAGTTATGCAAAAAGGGTTACGTAGTTTCGACTCCCACTATGATTGAACAAATAGGATTAGTAAATACTGTAAATTCAATGCGAAACCGCATCGCCAGTGGAAGAACAGAACAATATAAGCATTTACCTAACGCTGCAGATATGAATCAATTAATATATGACTTTGACTTGGAAAGTATGGCCGTGGCGTGGCTGCACCAGTGTCTACCGGGCCCCGCAGCTTGTTCTGCCCTTGATGGAAACTACGTAACGCAACTGGAGTGCACAAAATACGCAAAACATTGTTGTATAGATTCTTTCAAAACTGAGAGGGCTTCAAAATGGTATGCTTACATTGGTTCTTATATTACTTTGTTTAACATTATCTCGATGTAATTGATTTAACCTTTATTTTTTTACAGCATACCTCATTATGAATGCTATGTCGACGCTATTATTGGCTGTATTTACATATGGTATTCGAAAGCTGGAAAAGCACTTACGAGGACAGATGTCGAGTGCGGTCATATAACGCCATCCACGTTCTACACTGCTCAGTTAATATGGGCTGAAACCACTAAAATAGGCTGTGCGTATGGTACAAAACCAGACGGAGATGTACGAGTAGTGTGCAACTTTGCTCCCGGTGCGCCATTTTACATTGATACCAAATACTATTGCGGTTTCATTGGTCATCAACAAGGGCCAGTTTACGAGGATAAAGCCAAAGAAAATATCAGTTCTACACAATTAATGGAAGCCCTTGGTATTTACTTGAGCCCGGTGAAAAATTTTAACACTACTAAATTTGATCATCATAATCTCGTTAATTACTCTGTACGATTTTCGGATGTAGACATCCTTGGTACGATTTATAACAGAAAATGGATACGAGCACAGATGAAACATAATATTAACGGTACTGTAGGTTTGGTAGCTCGTTTGGTGACCAAGTACACGTTTGGTGAAGATACTGGCTCTCAGTGTGATATGAATGAAGCGATTTATGAGTCCGGTGAGCCTGGTTCGAAGTGTGTGGAGCGAGGGAGGCGCTATTATGCTCTGTGCTACGACTTCCGCGAACCCACGCCTGGTTACAGGCTGGTGGCTGTGATAGCTCCAGTAGCCTTGTTTTCCCTTATACTTTACGATTTATTCAGTGGTGTGGTGCGACAAACCAATTATTGATACTAGTTTTGTGGTTAAATGCTAACGAGAATTCTAAACAAATTTAAAAACTATAAAGTAGTATACTTTTTAACATTTCTTATCTTAATTATTACTGACTTCTGCCCGAGGCTTCGCTCGCATGAAAAGTATTTCAGCATTAAAATAATCTCTGTAATTTTTCAACAAAATCGGTTAACTGGTTTAGACGTGGAAGTGTTACAGACGGACATAATATTAGCAGGGGGGTAGGCAAAATCCCTACCCCCCTGCTAATATGATTGTCGTTCTACAGTATTTTCTTATGTATTATGATAATACAGGTGTCAATTGTATCGTATCATTTCAATGTACGTTTATAAATATGTTTAATAACCAAATATTATTGATCTTGATCACTTTCAATGGATTCTGAGTCATCCTATTTATACATTATAAGGCTATAACTTTAATAAATTCATGTCTCGTAGTAAACAGTCTGGTTTAGTGTAAATTGAACTAGTTCTGTCACTATGAGTCTTTATAAAATAGTAATTATTTATGAGTGTCGTTCGAGAAAGGTGAACTTTTCGTACTCTGCAAAATGTAGGTACGTAATTATAACTACGAACATACTTTATAAAACTGTAATACTTGCATGTACGTTTTTAAAAACAACTATAAATATGTATGATACTCTTTAAGTTGAGGTTTTAGAGTTTCGTATCTCAAAAAGAAACGGAACCCCACTTCCAATATTGACTTGATTGTCCCTCTGGCAGTCTATCAGAACCATTTTACTTAGAAAGCGTGGAGCTTCCGAGCTGAAATTAATATCGCTGAACGTATGTACACATGCAAGTTTGAAGCTCCACCAGACAGATTTTGGTTTTTATCACCGTGTTGTTGTTCGTAACAAGTAACCTTATGCATTTAGTTTACAGATGAATGAATACTCAGTAAAATTAAAAAAAAAATCAGTAACTCCCGACAACCTTGAAACACCTGAACAAGAATCGTCACGATCACGTCAGCTTTCTAACCAAAAAAATAACGCCATTATCGGTCCATTCGTTTAGGAGATACGATGCCACAGACATACACGTCAGACTTGTAACATTCCTCTTTTTGCGTCGGGGGTTAATTATTTTACATAAAATTTGTAATACCTATTCAAAAACTGAGCCTAGCACACAGCAGCAGAATATCTCGTGTATTTAGACACTAGCATACCTACATACAGCACTTATTAAAAAACTGCGCAGTCATTCAAGGATTGCGAATTCCTCGACGACCTCAATATTCAGCATCGCTGCTTATTTGTATATTTATTTTACACTATGTATCATTGAAACGTGTCATTTTGACATTCAACATAATGCAACCAAAAGTAAGTCTTTATTTAAGTTTTATTATCGAAACTAGCAGTCGCGCGGAGCTTTGCTCTCGTGGTTTTATCACGGTAAAAACATAAAATGGGTAACAGCAGTCGGTTAAAAAACTTTCCTCAAACTTCAAGCTACTTCCATACCGAATTTACGCTGTTTGGAAAGCTGTAAGTTTTCCAAACCAAATAAAATAAAATAAACGTTTCCGCTTTATAATATTAGAATAGATTTACACAGAAAATATGTATTCATACGTTACCAGCGTAGAAGTTAAAACAACTACTTTCATAATAGCGCAGTTCATAATCATAATCACTGGCGAAATGAAGAGCTAATTATTACACTCATATCCGCGTGAATGCCTTTTCCTAAGCACGTATTCGGAAATTCGTAACACTGCATAGCTCTTTGTAGATTCATGAAAAGTATGTCTGCTTGCATGCAGGTACCAGCTAGGTAGTCACAAGTAGAACTTTACCTTAACACAAGCATATTTAGCTTGGTTGGAGGGGTTAACAAGATTGCTCGTAAAGTGAATTCTCCCCACTCTTTAAAAAAAAACTGTAGCCGATCTCCTCCACCATAACACGTTGTTAAGTAGACATATAAACGTTTCAGGAGCGTGCCCCTATAACTAATGGGGTACAGTTTGCGAGATGTTTAGAAGTAAAAGGACGTTATACTATAATTTACACTCTAATACACTTTTTTTCCTGGTGGGAAAAACATTTGAAGACTCCTCCCGTTCAAGGTGGAGCGTAAGGCAGTGTCAGACTTCTGCTGACTAAAAAACCCACCCTGTTCGTTCAGTTGCCCTTGTGGTCCGGGACTGCGGTATGTCGTTAGAACATTTCCGCATCCTACTTCTGAGGGCTTGGAGTATTATGACGAATAATAACGACGAAGAATCATATAATGTTGACACATCGTCATTATTGATACTAAAGGGCTAATCTGGCAAAATGCAAATTTTTATTTTTCTGCAGCGTATTTACTCAAATTAAGGATTAGTTGCCATGAGCCTTTCTTATTACGAACACTATATGGATTAGCAGAAGTAGTAGACCATGGCTTGATACAAGCAGAATGTGTTAACCCCTAAAAATTAGTATCTGCACTCAAAGAAACAAACAATGATCATGTTTTAGACGAAGAAACTGTATGACAATATTAATGTTTGGTTATAGTAATTGATTTATTGCTTCGATAGACCTAAATACGCAATCATGTGGACGTGATGCTTTATTTTAGGTTAGTGTAGTATCAGAGCGTTATATAAATGCTCAATCAACAGATCAGCAAATTATGCTTGGGTCATTTATAATAGCAAAATCTTGAGGCAGCTTATATAAATAAGAATCGATGTTACAAACCTGTTGTTATCAAGGACAGGATAGTGTACACCACGGCTAGTATGCAATACTCCATACTCATTCCTTTTTGCTTAAAATCGCACTGTCTGAAGCATCGGCTGTCTTTGTTTGTTGCCCCTCCTTGCCGTTATCGTTGCTGCCATTCAAAAACCTAAAAATAATAAATGGATAGAATTAGTGTCTGACGCTGCTTGTTTATCAACCAACGACAAAAAGAGGAGGTTATCAATTCGACGCGCATTTTTTTTTTTTTTTTTTTTTTCAGTTTAAGAAATCACTAGCGAGCTGGACCTGCTTATTCACGCAAGACCTTTGAAGGTTTTGTGTGAATACGTATAATACGACCTTCCTCATGAATCACTCTATGCATTGGTGACTGCATGAAAATCTGTTCAGTAGGTTTATCGCCAACAGACAGATACGGCGCACGGTGGGCTGAAAATCGGCTTTCAATAGACTTAGGCATTTTATTTTGCAAGTGCGAGTTTTTTTGCCGGATATCACTTCTATTAGTTATAACAATATACAAAAATGACACCAGAATTGATTCTGCACAGAAACGAAGGAATTATAATTTTTTTACGAAAATTTTGTATGGAGCTAGTATGAAAAATCGAAATATCTCTAAAACGGCAGCGATAACCGTAATATCCTTATAGGGGGTTATAGTACTAATTATTTATGATTTTTTGACATACGTTACATAATGGTTGTAGATGCCTTTTTTTTAAAAAAATCGTCAAAATATTTTTATTTATTTTTACATATTTAAACGTTCCTTTTAGTGTTTAAGTTGAAGAATTCAGAGCTTTAACAACTCTTATCATAAAATAGCATCACCCCTATAGACCTGAAGGACTAGACAGAGGTGTGTAGTGTCTTGTTGATCTTGTAAGATTTCCAACAATACCAAATAGTTGAATATCAGTGTCAAAGTGCCCATGCTGTCGCTTCTTTTTGAAAGATAGGGGAATGAAATTGTTAATTGATCATACCCTAAAAGTATGATTACAACATAACCGGACACATAATAATAATAATATCCTTATAGGGGATTATAGTACTAACATTATTTATTTTAACATATGAAACTGTTCAAAACGATCCATGAACTGTGTCAAAGTTAAGAACATCGTTAGGAAGCATGCTTTTTCCCCAAATATTAAGAATATGTGAAAAAAAAAAGACTGTATATAAACTTTTTATTGATAGGTAATTTAAATAAAACAGAAGTAACAAAAATAATATCTAATAAATTCAATTATACAAAATACATATTTGAAACTATAATTTATGAAATTATTAACTAAACATATTGGTACAATAAACTAACATAAATAACAAAAGAACATAAAGAAAAATAATTAAATTTTACAAATTTTCTTTACAACTTTCGTTGTCGGACTCCAATTCCGAGTCAGAATCCAGATCGGATATACCTACAAACTCGAACTCAGTTTCTGGAAACTGTATTAGGTCGAGAGTTTCAGCAAAAAAGGTTGTCTTCCTTTTGGCATCTAACTTCGGCCTTTGTGCACTTAGAAAAGGATCCGAAGAAACAACAAGCATATTTAGGATATCTTGATTAGAATCTTGCCTGCTTCTTTTCCGCGAATGATGTTCCCGGAACCTCCTAAAATCTTTGTTTCGAGACTCTGAGGCTTCTTCCGAGAGAGTCCCAATCGGGACAATATCATTTTTTTCGATTATGTCAGCTCCGTGTATTAATAGTTTATGTACGGTTGATGACATGTAGTACCAGTCGTATAATTCCACGTACTTTTCTGCTGTTTTGCGAGCAAAATCTTTAAATTTGATGACATCGATCTTCTCACCAGATGTTATTGCTTGCAAAATAACAGCAAATCTTTTTATCAGGTTTTGATCCAACCCAGTAATAGCTGCAGTTTTATTGGGAAACTCGAAAAACTTCCTTGCGGTATTCCCGTCATTGGTAGTTCCCGAGCCTTGTTTTACTATATCAATTAACAGATTGAGCTCCTCTTTAAATTTATTTTGAATGTTTTTTTTTCTGTTTTGTAACATATCTTTATGCTCATTACTTCTTGCTGCCCACTGTTTGAAGTCAAGTCTGTACGCAATGTGTAACAGACATTCCATGCAATTTATACGGGCATGTAGGGATGATAGGCCAAATTCATATATGTCAGAACACACAGTTTTTGATGTTACAGCATCTAAGTGGTTCATTTCTGTTGGTTTTGCTAAGCACAGGTAGCATGATGCATTTGATCTAGCTTCAGAAAGGTACGTGCAGACTTTTGCGTCGATCATTGTCATCATTAGTTTATGAGTCACCCTGTTACTATTAATGCACTCTGTGGGGTTAAGGGCCTCAATTTCCTCATCCATTTTTCTTTTGTTATCAATGACAACTGCATGGCTTTCTTTTACAAAAGTGAACTGAACCGGACGACAATAAAAAGTTGAGCATGGTTTCGGGTTTGTCCATATAGTATTATCTCCATCTGTCAGTTTCAGTGGCACCAAGGAGGTCATGAAAATGCTTGAATCATCATGCTCGCCGTCCATTTTCTGCTTGTATCGGCTTTGATTGGAAGCACCATCAAATCCCCACTTCGATATCAGCTTTAACTGCTTATTTTCCACATTATCAGAAAGACTTTGAAGAATCCGCTTCACCGTGATGTCAAGTAAAGCTTGAAGTGTAATTCTAGCTGATGAATCCGTAACTGATACTGATTGATTAGGAGGGTAGCATGCAAGCTTAGTTTGTTGCAGTTTATAGTAGGATGGGTAAATATCCTTAGCACCTTCCCGAATGGCAGTCTCTCGCAACGTAATATATTGCCACTTTGAAAGCTTAAGTGAAAGAAGCAATCCAAGTGCTTTCTCTGGTGTAAATATTACTGTTTTCTTAATGCTTTCCTTGATTTTAACGGCAGCTTCTGGATTTTTGATCATATAATTGATTACAGATGCGATATCTTCATAACCTTCTTCTTTTAAACGTGCTGCAGCTGCATATGCCAATTCACAGGAATCCTCGCCTATGTGCTCACTAGATCTTCTCTTTTTCTGTTTGCTTCCCAGATCTTTGAATGGTTTTCGGGACCTTTTTGTCATTGTTCCAACAGTCGATGATGTCGAAGGTTCTGGAGAGACTGAGCGTGCTCTTGGTATCTCATCAACAGTTGGTTCTTGATTTATTAAAGTTTGCACGCAACTCGGCCAATCAATATTTGCTTGCAACCACTCTCCGTACGTATTTCTAAACTTATCAAAGAATCGTTTAGATTTCTGCCACCTGTTTAAAGCAGCTCGCGTGAATCTCCGGCAAAATTCTTTGAGAGTTACTTGATCTTCGGCAGAAAGGCAATCGCCTATGCGGGACACAATTGCACTAAACAATACTTCATGATTAAATGAAGGACACTCACTTTTTAGAAGAACAAACAAATCTAAGTTGGTGATTAAACTTTCCATTCTAAGATTTTGTAGTCGCAAAGCAAATAGTTTTAGTGTTAGCAGTTACACGGTTGTGAACAATCTAAATTATGGAACAAAATTATAGCCCTTTTATTGTATAAAGTCAATAATTAGTTAACTACCCTCATTAAAGTTATAAAAGATATGATAATAAAAATTTATAATCGTCAAAAACATTTCGTAGAACTCATAGTAGAACTAATCAACATTAGCAAATCACATTAGCTCACTAATTATAAAAAGGTGAATGCAGTTCTTAGTTGGTATTGTTGCGAGATATTTCAAATCATTTAATCACTTAATAGGCTCATTAGAATCAGAAGACTACAACCATCATTCTAATTACTTAATTACTTGTCATCAGACTCATTAGATGACTACACAATATGTTATTTTGTATTTTGAACGTATGCAAGGTTTTAAAATTCCTTTTGTGTCGATATTATTATGTGTCCGGTTATGTTGTAATCATACTTTTAGGGTATGATCAATTAACAATTTCATTCCCCTATCTTTCTAAAAGAAGCGACAGCATGGGCACTTTGACACTGATATTCAACTATTTGGTATTGTTGGAAATCTTACAAGATCAACAAGATACTACACACCTCTGTCTAGTCCTTCAGGTCTATAGGGGTGATGCTATTTTATGTTAAGAGTTGTTAAAGCTCTGAATTCTTCAACTTAAACACTAAAAGGAACGTTTAATATGTAAAAATAAATAAAAATATTTTGACGATTTAAAAAAAAAAGGCATCTACAACCATTATGTAACGTATGTCAAAAAATCATAAATAATTAGTACTAAAACCTCCTATAAGGATATTACGGTTATCGCTGCCGTTTCAGATATATTTCGATTTTTCATACTAGCTCCATACAAAATTTTCGTAAAAAAATTATAATTCCTTCGTTTTTGTGCAGAATCAATTCTGGTGTCATTTTTGTATATTGTTATAACAAATAGAAGTGATATCTGGCACAAAAACTGGCACTTGCAAAATAAAATGCCTAAGTCTATGAAAGCCGTTTTTCAGCCCACCGTGCGGCGGGAGCCTTTGTTTTATAAACTGTAGTAAGAATACTCTTTATTTTGGGTCAAAAGAATTAGGGTTCATGCTTTAAAGTTAAAAAAAATAATAATAGCAATTTGTTTATTTGTCATCACGTAAAACGCTTTTCGAATCATTCGAAATCTCCTTTAAATTTTGAAAAAGTAGCAGACAGTTAACGGTTTGTTTCAATATCGTTTGATACTAACATAATGCTTATACACGCGGCAATACGTTCAGTACTGTAGCGGTGAATTGGCGCACTTGTGTTGTTTTCAAGGTTCTGACACGCTTGTTTAAGGCCTTTCCCCTCGTCTGGGGTTAGCTTTTGGTCAATGCTATTATTATACCTACATTTTTCAGTTTAAAATATTGAAACATTTCATATTATTCACAAAGTAGGACTAACCTACTTTTCCTCACAAAGGTATATATCGAGGACATTTTTTTTATAGAAAGTACTTCACGTAAATTTTCTGTTTTGTAAGTAATATGTATTCAATTGTATTTTCGTTTCCACGTTTGTTACGCAAATGCATCATTTAAAAAGTATAGGCTATTGATAAGATTAACGATAATAATTTATATGTTAATGAAATGTTAGAGCAATGAAGCATGTTTTTACGTCATTAACAGATTGTATAATATGAGATCACTATAGTTAATTCAGTATGGTGTGTTTAGTAGAACACACAGTTGCACTTGACTTACATAACAACTAAATTGTTCCGTTTAAACCAGTTGGGGCATAGCAAAGAAAAGCGGTACAAAAGCCGAAAGAGTTTCAACACCATTACAGGGTTTCACAATTGTTGAACTGCTTTTGGAACAAATTCCCCTTGCAATGGTTGCGTGAAAACTCTACCAAGGGTTAGAGATGGATTCAATATTGTTCATTTGCTGTATATCAAATTCAGAATTTACCGTCATACTACTTTAATGCCCTGTCTATGCTATTGAGTATTTAGTTTTTGTACGATTGTAGCTGTAGAAACTTGTAATTGGCCATAATCTGGTTCTTGACAAAAATATTGTGTTAATCTACTGGTAAGTATACTTTAATATAATAAAGTACATGGCTGTAGTATAGGGGGCCGTCTGAGTTTCAATCAATGATTGATTGAAGCTCAGTCGGTCTACTTAATTTTATATTCAACTGCTTAATTGTAACTGTTCCAATATATTTAAGTTCTTTCAAGCTTGTTCGGTTACGGCATCGCAAGAAGCTATGTACCTTCTTGCTATTTAAGAATATGTAAATAAATGTATTTGCGTACTACGCTTCAGGTCTTTAATTAATCAAATATGACCCATTCTACCTAACAAGCACGTAATCAATTCGGGAAGGTCACGCTAGGTACAATAAATTATGAGCAAAGTGTCGTATCTTAATTATGTAATCACTGCGGCATTTTGGATTTTATTATGTTGACTTTTCGTTTCACAAGGTAAACAACATTGTCAAGCCGTGTACCCCTACAATCACCGGAGTATAAAGTTTAAAGTGACAGCTTGGTAATTCAGATCAGTTCTTGTAACATTTTGGTCTCATACCAGTGATGCACAGGATCCGAAGTAATGTTTCATAATAATTATAGTATTTTATGAGCTCCATGCTCACCAAAAACAAATATATGTTTAAATCGTACGCACATAACGTTTTGGAAATACATAAGTACATACTTTCATTGTAAGTACAGTAATTCCGCTCCGCTAGAGTGGAATTCCCTGCCGGAGTCTGTGTTTTCTGATAGCTATAACCAAGGAGTCCTTAAGTCAAGAGTAAGTAAAGTTGCTTCATCATCAGCCACATTACCACTTACCATCAGGTGAGATGGCTAAATAAATTGATCTTATGATGGCTAACAAAAATCACAAAGTAGAGTTACGTTCACAAAATTTTTTGTACTTAATCATAAAACCTCTGTCGTTCAACGCATCTTTCAAGAAATAATAAATTAAAATAAATAAATCTGGTTTTGCAATGAATTAAGTATTGCAAAGTTATTTTTTTACAAGCATATCTCTTAGGATACCAGTTTTGAATCGAGTATGTTTCGAATTTGTATCTCGACAACCGGTGCGAACGTTACATCACTTTTTTATTTTATCTGTAACTGGTTAAGGACATGCGGTTGCAATTTTGGTGCAATGTCGAGTTAGTAACTTATATGCAGTTCACACAAATATTATAAATGCCAAAGTCTGTCTGTCTCTCTGTCTATTAGTTCACTGTTAAACCACTGTACCGATTTGAATCAAATTTTAAATGATAAGAGTTGAAGACCCATTGTCAAAATAGGTTAACCAGGACCGGGTAGATGGTCGTCAACACGCGTCGTGTTCCACGCGCGCCTCAAAGAGTGTCAGTAAAATTGTCGGGGCTCACTAGGGGGCCGTTGCCTGCCGGGGTTGCGGAATTGTTCGAAAGAGTTACCGCGGCATCGGAACACGAAGGGCATAATAATATGACGGAACACGGATGGGTTGTAATCGGTAAAAGTGTGACACACCCTCCCGTTTCGCCCAAATCGGGAGACAGTCATTGGATTACTCATCCTTCCCAAAAAAAGGTTCATAACAGGCTACTTTTTGGCTCATTTAATTGTATTTATTTATTAATCAACCTCTAAAGGGTTGAAATAGAGGATGAAAGTTTGTGTTGCTGAGATGTTGATTAACGCGGGTGAAAACGCAGGGCACAACTAGTGTAAGTATTTGAAATGAGTACCTGACTATAGGTCCCTAACTAAGGTAACTGAAACGTAACGTAAGGTAACTGGAAGCATTATACTAGTCGTTATGCCCAACGAATATATATTTTAGGAATGCATTGGAAACGCAGAATAAAACATTTTCTTACTTCATCTTAGTGCTGGTTTATATTAATTTCAACTAAAAGGTTTATATTAATTTCAATGTTCCTTTGTTGTTATGGTAATGTTATATAATCACTACATTATCATTGTATTTTAATTACTCGTGACTTGAAACAAATAAATTAGTCGATTTCTCGAAATTACAATAACCGTTCTTAAAAGGTACGAAGACACGTAATTGTTTTGTAACAAAATAGCGCTTCAGTAGGTTGAACAATAACAATAAAGTAAAATGAATCACAATAGCATGTACAATGTACTATCACTGTACACACATAATTTACATATATAAATCTATTTTGTCATTAATTCCTTGTATGTAGATTACATGCAAAATTATATGTATAAAATCCCTACACATTTTATTGAAACTATGTATATACAAGCCAAGCGTAAACCTAACTCGAACAAAACAAATTCAGAAAAATTAATTGTTGAAAATTTCGGCTTAAATAGTCAAATTCTGTTTAAACTTTAACCGCGATTTATTTAGCGTTTAGTGTGAAAAAATATCATCAAAAGGTCAGATTTAGCAATGCATTCTAATTAGTGATGCAACGAATACTACTTTTACGAATACGAATATCAAACCTACTATTCGGCGAATACGAATACGAATATCTCGCCATGGTAATAAAAGACTTATTTATTTGATGAATGTTTACTCTTCTAATAATTAAAATTTACAACAGGCCAATTTTTATTTAAAAAACATAAAATTTGTAGATTTTCTGGTTTTAGGCGATTTCTTTTTTCAGTCTGGGTGTTTCCAGCCGTTGAAAAAAGTCTTTCCGAGGCGACTGTACATGGCTTCAGTGAAAAATATTTTTGGGCGAGTTTATTCAGACTTGGAAATTTTTCAAATCTGCAGTAAATAGAGTTGCGTACAAAAATATTAGTTTTTAAATATTCGTATTAGTATTTGCCGAATACGAATATTCGGTAAATGTCTGCTATTCGGCGAATACGAATATTCGTATTCGTTGCATCACTATTTCTAATGCACCGTGCCAGAAGCATTATCAATCCGTTAATATTTAATTGCCATTACGCCAGTGTAATATTATAATCTCTACTGAAAGTAGATATGCAAAAGTAACTCTGTCTGTTGCACTTCTACGTCTAAACTACTTAACCGATTTTAATTAAATTTGGCGCAGAGATATAAATATAAATCCTTGGAAAAGGAAATGGGTACCTTTTTTTGGTGTTATAAACTTTTCGTGCGGGAGAAACCGCGGTTGACTTATAGTATAATAATATTTTATACGCCAGTGCAACTCTGCCGCTGTGATGGGAGTGGTTATTGTATTTTGCTGCGACCATTCTTGCGGCTTTTGTCGCTAGCGGGCAGAACTAGTTTCATGTTTTTGATAATCCGACCTTGACAATTCAAAAGCGTCTGTATTATATTAGTAATTGGTCCATTTCAAATGAATATATTTTGAATTTATATTAATTTATCAAACAACATTTATTTCATCACCTTTGCACTTGAAACTGTTAATGGAAACATCGTGAGGAAATCGACTAAGACATCGACCTACCTGGACCATGGATTACGGCCCATCCCCTCTCATAGAGAAGCTGGCTCATAGAGACTTATTATGAATCGACGCATAGTCCACGACCACAAACCCAAAGCAATTACTGTCTGAAATAAATTATATCTTAGTCCTGTTTTCATGTAAACAATTATAACAATTTCATTAAACAATTTTGCACCCGAGGTCCAAATTGAGATGTATAATCTTGGATGACATCTCAATATATATATATATAAATGTAGAATATAAAGGTAAATTACCACTGACTGACTCACTGACATAATTGTTCTCCCAGATGGTGGATGGGGAGGTGGGTATATTTTGACAGATTCGTAAACAAGTAACTCTCAAACCTACGGGAAAAGTGCCAAACCTCCCCTTTTCACCCCCCTTCTCCCCCCCCTTCTCCCCCCTCCCTATCGTATCTCGGAAACTACGAGACCCGTATTTTTTTTTTACGGATTCGTATAGAGGAGGCTCGGTAAAGTAAAAACCATTTTTCAAAGTCGCCCCCCTTGCCCCCCTTCTCACCCCCTTTAGGCGGATCTCGGAAATTAATAGACTTGGAACATTTTTTTTTCAGATTCATTTAGAGGGGCAATGCTTTAGTCGAAATAATTGTGCAACCCCCCCCCATCACCCCCCCCCCCATTTTTTTTTCAAGCACTCGAGGTGCTTGCACCTCGCGCAACACGCAAATACTAGTATATATATAAATGTAGATATTTAAAACATTGAAGCTGATTTTTTTTACATGACGTGTTGAATCAGAACCAAGTTATCTCGTTAGATCTATTGACATTGCTAAATAAATATAGTCTGCTCAAATAATCATGTCGATACACGAATAATCAAGAGCAACTGGGTAGTGGAGGTCAGATCCAGAACAAACTGGAAGCCGACCCCATGATTTTACTTAAAAGTAAAATCATGACTTCTGACCTTCACTACCCAGTAGCTGGGCAACACTGTAGGACTCGTCGGCAAGTCTGGTGTCATATTTTCTGGCTTCTGGCTACCCGTAACGACTGTCGAAGACGTACGAATGACAGCAGAGATTAATTGCTTAACATTGGTTTCCGAGGCACACAGGAGTCTCGATATTTTAAGTTGCCTACCCATCCAGGGGCCGACCTCTGCAAGCCTTGAACATCGACCCGTGCGGCTGTTATTATTTAGCCACTAGCTCCCACATTATTAAGTAAAGTAATAGTAATAAAGGTGAAAGATTGTGCAAACTGCATCTACAACGTGTAATTTAAAGGGTATATACATACCAAGTGCACGGCTTCTTTGGATGATAACAAACGATATGACAAGGGTTTGGTAATCCTATGTCTTCATGGGTGGAACTAATTAGAAATTTCAATACATTGATACCAGAGACTGAATTTTTCAAATTAAGAAGATTGAAGAGAATTATCGTGTTATAGGCAAGTGACGTGGAAAGTTATTGACCCTCGTAGTGCTGTGACACGTTTGAAACCGATAATTTCGTATCAATTCTTTGAGTCACTTATTTTGTGCTGAAACTGGGCATAGAGACTCCATACCAGATGTTGTCTTCAGCCCTTCTGGATTGATATGGGGTTTCCGTTACACGTTGTATAGGTCATGTAATAGGCCTAGAGCATGTAATAGTATTCAAGATAATTTTAAAGATATGTGATCCCGACTTCACGGCAATTAATTTCAAGTTTATCAGATGAGTGTATAATAGTTAAATAATTCATTTTCAATGCTGACATTGCTGATACTCGGTATACAATTAAGGTTAAAGTTTACATCGGACATTAAAATAGGTAAAAAAAAAACACGAAACACTTTTACGCTGTGATTTTTTTGGTCATTTGAAACAAGATGAGGGTGATGATTTCCGAGTAACTAGGAGTACCTTCTGAAGAAATAAACCACAAACCGAAACAAATTCAGAGGTCTCTTGAAATCTATTCAATCTGTACTGATCATATCATATGAGAAACATGTAAATTATTGTCTGAAGTGGGCTTTTGAGCATAGTTATCAATACATTCCATTGTCGACGTTTTTTCATATGGATACACCACTTTATTTTTGAAATTCTATTGTATGTATCTCGCACATTGAGATGTTATCAATTAGTACGAAGGCGATTTTGAGGCGTTAGTGATGTAGGGCCAGTGTTTAAACATGAAAATACATTGGTACAGAGAAGAGGCCGTGTCCCAGCAGTTGGAACGTCATGAATTAATGATGGGTACCTTAACATTTCATTAAATGGCAGTTCTTTATACGTTCCCCAGGAAACGATCCAGACCGGTTAGAACATTTCCGTAACATAACGCCTTGTCATTCAGATATAAATCAAAAGCTGAACTAATTACAATGCACTTTAGCTTTGATTGGAAGCCGACCTTCATGATAAGTAGTAAAGGCTAAGCAATATTAGTTTCACCAAGCCTACAGCACGACCATAATATTTGATAAGGCAATAACAATCGCAGTATCGAAACGGTCGTTGAAATCGTGAATATAAAACTGGAAATCAGAGTCATTTGCATAACACTGACCTGAGAATTTCTTTTTACAGACAATTTATTTTGGTCATTCAGATTACTGCCCAGCGGCAATGTCAAGGACAATCGACCATAATCGGTTACTATGTTATAGACAAAGTATTTAGCAAATATTACATCAGCGTTTATCATGATTAGATGTTCTAAATGACGAAAACAACCTGACGTATCTTGTTAATGGCAACAACGTAAGATCGGTGTATTAAATAAACATAATAAGGTAATGATTCTATAAGATTATTTGGCAATATTTGGACATCTGACATCTCAAAACGTTACACAATGATTGAGTATTATATTCTTTATATGCAAAACCGGACCGCTTTTTTTTTGTGTTTTTGTGACATAAACTTGGCCTTAATTTTGTTGCTTAACCCTCCAATTAAAGACAGACACGAGTCGATGTTGAATAACAGTGAAAAATGGGAACTCTTGACTTAGCAAAGACCCCTTAGAAATATTTTCACATAACACCAAGCTGATAACATTTGCAAATCAAAATTTTGTTCACTTTTAATACCAATTTAGATGTGTATGGTACCTAATGGGCTGTGCAACTACTGCATTTCATGTAAGCGGATGAAACAAAAATAAACTACGCAATATCAGGGAAAATCAACATTAATTAATGGCCCCACAAATGTGTTTACATCGTGCTTAAATATACATAAACAATTTTACGAAATAGTATTAGTTATACTTTGTTTATAATCTCTTGTATCTTCAAGGCTATGCTCAATGAATGAACTTACGTCTTCTGCATAACATTCTGTAACTCATCTAGTAATATTTATGTAAGGCAGTCCTTGACCCCCCTTTATAATCTATGCATGACCATTATTTGCGGTTTCAATGGCTTATATTTCTAATACCTTCTTGTCATTGACTTTAGATCTTTAGTGACGTTATTAGATGTAAATATAGTATTGAACGTCGAGCTTCCTCTTTCGGCTCTGATTCCGGAAAACAACATAATTATACTCTCAACATGGGAATTTTGGTTCTAGAGCCTGTAAGATTGCAATCAATGTGACTGAAAACAAACTGTAATTGCAGGAGCTCTATTTGTAAACAGACTAATGATAACGCATTAACAAAACACTTCATTTGACGTCGAACCAATGAACAACACCTATGAAGTTTTAAAATTAGATTTTATTTACGAGTTTTCAACTTGACAGACCGGCTTTGTACATATCGAAGGCAGTGCAAAATTCAAAAAACAAACATCATTCACACACGATCACACATTACTTACTATTCAATATGTACATATTTACATAAATTCAACACTTAGATCAAAACCTCGAAAAAATTTATATTTAATATTTCGCACTAGTTTTCACAGTTTCGACTTCGTAATTAAACACGTGTATTCGTTTATGTTACGGGGTTGATTATGTATCTGCACGTGTGGCTCCGCGCGGAGTCGGCGGCTGACTGGCCGGCCAGGCGGCCAATGCCAAGACAAGAAGACAAGAGTACAGACATTTCTCGCGCAAAGACTTGTGTGATGTGTCATAGAACGTAACGTGGGCGCTGACTGCGCAGACGCACTGATCTGCGTTTGTCGCGACTGCGCTGGCGCGGCACTTGCGTTAAGCAAGAACAACCGAAAGTATCTTGAAACGTGGTCACTGTTTCGTTGTTAAGCAGTCATTGCATTGAATTAGTTATTTTAAGTTTAAAATGCTTGTATTTCGTAAGAATTTGATGAATCATAATCTTAAGGGGGAATATAGTTGCCGAATAAGTTTGGCAGTTTGACTATTAGTTTGGAATTCTTATAACCAAAGTCATTCAAAAAGCAACATCTACCAAAAGCAAAACTGAACGCCCGTCAAAACTCATTCTTAAGGTGACATTTCAAAATTGAGTATACAAATTCGTAGAAACACGTCATTTTGTAAATAACATTGAGCCTAACAACGTGAAAATGTTAATAAGACCAGCAAACAAGGAAGCTAAGCGTCTCGAAATAAACCAAAATCAGGTGGATCAAAACGAATGTAACGCAATTACGCTAACAGAGCACCATGCGCTTTGATGCGACATGTCGTTAGATCATTACATGAAGCGCTATCTTCCGGCCGACATCGACAATCGACCAATTGAACCGTCCCTGACACTGCTCTACCTCACTACAAACATCACGCCATTACCTAAAGGGATAGGACAGAGGACCAATCGTCCCGAGTAGGTGTCACATGATGTTTTCGCGCGCCTCTCGTAAATTATGATAGGAAGGAGCTGTTCACTCGTTATGGGAAGAGGGGGTCTACTCCAAGGCGGAGGACATTCATGAAGATTTCCATATGAAAAAAAAAGAGGAATAGTCCTACGACACATTCGAAATGGCGCCGTAGTTCCCTTTTGGTCTTACTTCCTTATCATTAGAAAGCGAACTTAAAGAACTTTGTAAGCAATGCACGTAATCAAATTTTATCTCTCAATCGGTCGAGGTTTTCAATTAAAGAGCCTCTGGAGTCTGGTTGTTAGAGTTTTGTAAACCGTATAAACATCTGCTTGTGCTGAATTGTAAGTATCTATACAATGAATGCATAGAACTACTATAATTGGAAATTCCTCATACAGTTGTTCCCTACTTCTCTGCATTTCGTGTTACGTCATGCTGATAACATTCCAGATAAATTCATTCACGTCCTTATACATCTAATTGACTTCTTCAAAGTTTTTGTCATTTGATTCTCAACCTGTTTGACTGAGAGATTCCGAAGTCAGTGTTTATTTTAAGGAAGTTTTCTGGAATCATTTGTTTTATAACAGAAACTATCAACGCGCAGTTTTATCGGTATAGGGATAACCTGATTACTAATTAGTAAAAATGTAATTTCATAGTTTGCCATTTCACTATTTTAAAGCCACCATTCCACAAAATTGAGACCTTAGGCCAGTTTGTACATAAATATATGTGTGGTCCATTGATATACTAAAAACCCAAGATGCACACTCAACGTCTCAAAACCGTCCGCATAAAATGAGTGCTTATTTCTAAATTATGCGCTCATTTCAAATAGTATCGCGTCACTCGCGTCTAGGTTCACACGTCAAAAATGCCAAAATTTTCTTTGTAAAAACAACCTTAAACAATTGTCATAAGATAGAATTTGCAAAAACATATTTTGTACTTATAGCATATCTATTACTACGTAGGTGGTGAGTGTTTGGCGACAGTTTCGATCGTCACTTTTCTTCGAGACTGTGCATCTTGGGTTTTTAGTATATCAATGGTGTGGTCGCTTTCAGATGTGATTATGAGTAGGTAATGATTGTTAAACAAGTACGCATCTACCTAAAGTTGAGGTATTTCCGATGACGATGTTGATCGTTAACAAGTAATTCCACGTTTATTCAGTTCACAGGCTTATCCATGTATTATACACATTTCGGCATTTTTTTCCTTAATATTAGGCTAGCGTTTGACCACCAACTCACCTGACGGTAAGCGATGATGTGGTCGAAGATGAAATATGCTTATCTAGAAGTAACCTATTCAGTCTTCACTTAAAGATCCTCAGGTTATAGCTATCGGGAAACACAGACTCCGGCAGGGAATTCCACTCTTTAGCCGTACGCAGAATGAAAGTATTCCCAAAACGTTTTGTGCGTATTGGTTGGATGTCCACCATGTAATGATTGCGCATCGTCGTTTTTCTTGTAGTCCGATGATGAAACGGGCTTGGTGGAATTAAATTGTACAAGTCCATCGCCACACCTCCTGAAATGAAACCGATAAAAAACCATCAGACTTGCAACACGTCGCCGATGTTCAAGGATTCAGTCTCTTTATTAACATATCAAAAGTCAAAAAGTCAATGTTAATTCAGAAATAACATTAAGTAATATGTTTCACTAGATAAAAGGTACTATTCAAAGTGTTGTAGTATTCTTAACTTGGAATAAGCCTGTGGGATTTATAATAATAAATAAAAAAGAAAAACAAAACCTATGGGCCCGAACATAAAACCATAAGGTACTCCAGAAGTTACAATGATTGCAAACGTCATAATTATGACTAGCAGTTGCTCGCGAATTCGTTCGCGTGGGAAGTTTTTCCCGTGTAACTCCCGATCCCGTGGAAATTTCGCAAAATCCCGTCTTAGCGAGCATCTACGTACTAAAAATTTGAGAACCCTACTACTTGTAGTTTCTGAGATTTCGTGATTAATCAGTGAGTGGTATTTTGCTTTTATATACAACATGTAACATAATTAATGTACATCCTGAAATTAGTTTGTTAAGATTCGTTTAGAGAATCGATTTTTATAGATTTTAATAAAAAAAAACGAAATTTTTATCCCGAAGCAATTAAATCTACGTAAATTACAAATTACACTTTCGCTGTATAGTAAAAACAAACTAACTATGGACCGTAAATTAAAGTAGGAACTTTTTACCCGACTGCAAATGAAGGGTTATGTTTTTCGCGCGTATCTTGTATGTATGTATGTATGTTTGTTTGTAATATTCTTTATTACCTCACATCTCCAGAACCGCTGAACGGATTCACACAAGTATCGTTACATTTGTCTTAACAGCCCGAGTGTTCTTAGATAGGTGACATTTAAAAAATTAAACATGGCGGCTGTGCGAAGCCATTACACACGGTGAAAAAAAAAAATTTTTTTTTTAAATTCTACAATATGGGTATCAAATTAAAGGGCTTAACATAAGGATTCCAAAAAAGTATGTCATGTTTATGATTAGTGTAATACTAGCAAAATAACACAATGAGAAAGTTTAAAAATATGGACTCACTTTCTGAATCCGGTGGAGTGCCAATGTGACACGACCGGGAAAACTAAAAAATTGTTAATTAATATTTTAACTAAAAAGTTGAAAAAAAAATATTTAAAAAATCTAAAAAACCCGACTGCTCAACTGAAGTGTAAGAAACAAGCACATTTTTATTTTTTAAAGTGACAAGCAGGCGGACCCATCCTATTTAAAAAAAATATGTTCAATTGGGTCCCGCCTGCTTGTCACTTTTACACTTCAGTTGAGCAGTCGGGTTTTTTAGATTTATTAAATAAGTTTTTTTTAATGCAGATTTATATAAATCCCGTCATTCCTGTATACATAACAGAAAAATGAAACTCATAAGTCTTAAAAATGTCTAGTACAATGCGCACCTGCGATTGCAAAGCTTATTTCAATTCTCTACAGTAAATCCTACACGTTGGTGTTGTGCGTAAACTATGGAAATCGGCATTTATAACGTCCGTGCATAAAAAAGCTATTAAAACAGACATAGTTAACTACAGGCCTATATCCAAATTTTGTATAGTTGCTAAAGTCTTTGAGAGGATTATTTATAACCAAGTGTTTTCCGCTCTTAAAAATTCATTTAGTTCTTTCCAGCATGGTTTTTTAAAGGGAAAGTCTACTGTTACTAATCTTGTACTTCTTAATGATTATATCACTGACGCTATCGACAAAGGTAAGCAGGTCGATGTCGTGTATACAGATTATAGCAAAGCTTTCGACCGTATTAGTCATAATATACTACTAAAAAAGTTAAATGACATAGGAGTACACGGTGACTTATTGAGATCGTTTGCTTCTTATCTAGAAATAAAATTAATAGTTTAAAAAACCAAAAACACGCTTTTAAGACTAATGTAATGAGCAGAAATTAGAAATGTTTACTAGTAGGCAGTCCAAGGTTCCACACCAGCCACCTTCCAATTCCATCGTCAGACCATCTCGATGGTACCATAATATTGTATTGTCGTCTAATTTACATATACTTAATTGCCAAGTTTCATTATGATACAACAATTAGAAGTACGTTAAATTCAGATTCTTAGATTATATTGCATATTTAGTTCGTTACAGGTTTATAAAAACCTAATAATAAATCTATGGATTACGCGGTAATTCAAAAAGGTTAAGAAAACCGATAACGGATTTTCTTTAGGTTTGTTATAACCTTGAAACCTGATCGTGTTCAAAGTCCATTACGTGTCCTTTCTCACAAGTGCAAACACGACTATGATACGATATTCCATCATGGAATGCCAGTGCCTATCTTCCGGCTTCATCATCAGACCTTGAAACCTAATCGTGGTCAAGGTTCATTACAAGACTTTTCTAAGAAATCCAAAACAGCTATGATACGATTTTCCATCATGAAGTTCCAGTTCATATCTTCCGGCTTCATCATCAGATCAGTTCGACAGGACCATATTATTGTATTACCATCAGAACTACATACAGCTGACAATTTTCATAACGCTACGACCCTTGGAAGATGGTTAAATTAGTTACCTTAGATTCGATTACATAGTTAGTTAAATACAGGTCGACCTAATAAAAGCGTGTTAAAAAGGTCCCAAGCTGTTGTGCTGAGCAACTACATTTCAAGCGGCGTTCCTTAAGGCTCGTTATTAGGGCCCTTGCTTTTTCTTATGTACATAAACGACATTGACTCTTGCCTGACTTCATCCAAATTATTGTGATTCGCTGATGATATGAAAATTTATACCACAATTTCATCACCTTCTGATGTAACAGCACCTCAGAACGACCTTCGGCGTCTGGAAGAGTATTGTCGAAGAAATAAACTTGATCTCAATCCCGCTAAATGCTCGGTTATTACATATTCATGTAAACGCACGAGTATACCTGCAATGTACACCCTTGATGGTCAGCTATTGCCTAGATGTACTGCCATTCACGATCTCGGTGTTCATCACGAATGCAAAATGACCTTTGAAAACCATATCAATGCAATCGTCGCGAAAGCATCCAAATCTCTCGGGTTCATTATGCGTCTATCCAAGTGCTTCACGCAAGCAAATACTCTAAAAATCTTATACTGTACCTTCGTTAGAAGCCACTTGGAATACGAGATATGGAATTCATGCTATCATAAATATATTGACCGCATTGAGAGCATCCAAAAAAGGTTCATTAAATATCTCTGCTTCCATCAAAGAATACCAATTAGGTCCGTAAATTACCTTGATCTCTGTAAGAAATATCATTTACTACCGCTAAATATTTGGCGTGACGTTTCTGACTGCGTTTTTTTTATTGATAACTTTTAATAATTCAATTAACAGCCCTGATATATTATCAAAATTTTATTTTAATGTTCCTTGCAAGTCTAAACGGTTCTATCCACCGCTAAAAATTCCACTTGTTACCTCGAAATATAGACAGAATTCGTATGTGTTGCGTGCAAGCAGAGCTTTAATGTGGTGTGCAGGCAGCATGACATCGATCCATTTAGAACAAGTGTGTCATCAGCGAGAAGGTGCTTAAGCCTTAAATTTTTAAAGGAATAATTAGTTTTAAGTAATCATGTAATTTTATTTAGTTGTTTAGGTTTTTACATATTATTATGTTAAGTTTGCCGTTTTCCTGCTGACGTTCGACGTTCACAGTTTTCCTTAATTTATACGTGGAAACCTGTAATTGGCTGTCAAATTTTCACACTGTTTCCTGTTTGATTTAAGTAGCTGTTGGTCTCCCATGTAAATAAATAAATAAAAATGTTTCAACAAGTAAAACTTCATAGTAGTAGAGTATGTATTATGATAATAACATAATTTTCTAATTGTGGTGTTTGAGGGTTTGCGTTAATTACGATACATGTTGTATATTATAGATTAACAAGTGAATTGCGATACATACTTAACACAAAGATCAGTAAATAAGCATGCCGAAAAGGATTAAAAGCCCAATGTAATATTAATACGTGAAGAAAAAACATTGTAGGTACCCCTTCGTTTTTATGAAAATACGCGTTCGAAGGTGTATTTGGCACAATTAATATTCATAAATAGATGAATGGATGCAGAATGACAATATTTTTACTATGGCCGTAGGGCGACCACTAGTAATCTATACATATAATAATCTATACTAATATTATAAAGCGGAACAGTTTGTTTGTTTGAACGCGCTAATCCTCTAAAGTACTGGGTGGATTTGTATGGAATTTGGTATGGATGGTTGCGTGGTAGAGCCAAGGGCTAGAGTAGGATTCAATATTGTCCATTTAATGTATATCAAATTCAGAATTTATCGTCATACTACTTTTATGCTCTATGTTATTGAGCTCCTGTTTTCTTTGAGTATTAAGTTTTTGTATATTAAAAAGCGGAAAAGTTTGTTTAAACGCGTGAATCTTCGAAAGTACTGGGTAGATTTGGATGAAATTTATTTCATCGGTAGTTCGGGGGGTAAAGTGCTAATAGACATGCATAAATCCTACAACTTTGACTTATCAATATTAATATTATAAATGCGAAAGTTTGGATTTATGAATGTTTTTTTACTCAATCACGTAAAAATAACTAAACATAATTATGCGAATGAAAGATACGAAATAGGTAGTATGGTATAGCACATATTATTATGATACTTTTATTCCGGACTGATGTGCAAAATTGCCCCGCGAACGAAGTTGGAAGCTTATACCTAATAGAAGCATAGATTTGAGTTACTGAATCGATTTTTTTTTTGTGTGGACTCTTTTGTTTACATTAACAATCTTTAGGGTCTTAGTACAATCGACAAATTGTAATAAGCTTATTTTCTTACAGACATTCAAATGCAATTTATTTATTTATTTACACTTTATGCACATAGGTACAAAGACGTAAACATATATTTCCATGGTAACGACCTTGTTATCTGCCATTTCAGTAATCCGACCGGTGTTGACATAGCTTGCTTAAATATTTAAAACGTCCTAAGTGCGGCATGCACTGTAAAGGAGGGAAACCTTTGTTATATTGACGATTTCAAACGATGCATATCGTCAAAGGGTCGATTTCAAATTTGGGGCCAAAAGCATATATTTTCATTTATTTCTCATGGCGTAGAATTTATCGTAACTAATATTATTTTAAATCATGTAGTCTTATGAGACGCCCAAACGCCAATTACAACGAATCTTTTATGATTGTAAATTAAAAAGATAGATCTAAAAGTAGTACCTATTTCTCATTAGTGTTAATGCTCCAAAGTCTTATTTTTTTCTTCATGTCTTTATAAAACGAAAACGCGTCGAGGAAAATCAAATTTTATCATGACACTTTTTTGTATATACTTTAAAGATGAATAATTTGATATTAAAACCAATGCTGGATATAAAAAAAATAGGTTTTTTTAGCTTTCTAAGAGTGTTTGTTTTTAAACTATCATTTGTGTGACCGTATCCAAATGCACCGGTAAACAGAATTTGTCCCTGATATACCCAGCCCTTTACCCCGCGCGCATCCCGTGTGCTCAGTCGTGACCGAACGCGCGTAGTCGTCAGTTGTATGCGTCGTTATTTTAAGAGAAATTCCAAATATCAGGTAAGATTTTGACTTTTGTAACAAATTTATATCATTAGAGTTTTGTCACATATCATGAATAGAATAGAATAGAAGTTTTATTAGCTCAAACATGTGTACACATACAGAATTTATTATAATACATGCATGCAAGATCTTAAAAATTGATTGGTTCACGACATGTCTGCCATTTCTCATGGCGTGCAAATATGTTTACATACAGGTACATAATGATTATTTTAATTCTACACACAATTTTACAATATAAATTTCATAAATTAAATCATTTTACACAAATAAATCATAAAACAAAACAAATCATAACATTTTTTTAAATTCTACACTTACAATATAAATTTCATAAATTAAATCATTTAAAACAAACAAATCCTTAAACAAAACAAATCATAACATAATACATATTTAACATGCTTAGTTAAATATGTATTTTGTTTTTGATTTGGCTGCCTAACAAACCATTCAGAACATATTTCGTTTCTAATGTACGGTATATTCTAGAAAGTTCCATTTACGAAATAAATTCGAATTACTACCAAAAGTCTCATTCGTGTTACTCTCATTTGTGTCGATTCACGAGTCACATGAATTATATTGAAAGTCACACTAATGATATTTTTTTTTACCTTTTAGATTAAGTATTTATATAATGGCGAAACCAAAAAAACAAAAAAGTGAGGAAGAATTAGAGAGACGTAGAATAGCTAGAAGACAAAAATAGCAAACTATTGAAATAAATCCTGAGTTATATGCTGCTGAGCAAGAAAAAAAAAAGACAATATTACTTAAAAGCGAAGGAAAATAAAAAAAATTAAAAGTATTAACGAAATGAGTCCACGCGAGCAAAGAATTCAAAGACGAAAATGGAAAGAGAGTGCCAAAAAGTTTTACAGAAAGAAAGTAAGTCAAAGAATAATAGAAAACGTTGCAGTAACTGAAGAAAGTTGTGATATTGAAAACGTTAACTTGAATACAGATCCCTTAAACATAGAAAAACAAGAAATAAAAACCAAAGTATGCGTGAACTAAAACTAATTAAAAAAATCAAAACAATGAAAATGCAGCACGTAAAAGAGCTACGAAATTATATATTATTATTAGACAGATACAGGTTCAGGGTAAATTATTTAAAAAGAAAAATATCTACACTAACAAGTCAAATAAGTAATGAATCAGAAAATACTAAAAATGAAGACAAGAAACAATTATTTGATAGACTTATAAGTGCTGAAATAACACGGAAATTTGCAACAACTGGAAACAGGAAAGACAAACGTGTTATCACTAACTTAATCAATAAAAAGCAGTTTAAAAAATTTAAGGTTGCTACTGACCTTCGCAAAGTTCATCTGCGAGAACGATTTAAGAAAAATGCACGAAATAACATCAACGTTCAACTATTAGTAGAAAAGTTTTACGAAGACGACATTAACAGTCGCATTACTCCAGGCAAGAAACAATATAAAAAAAAAAAACATGGAACCGTCAAACAAGTCAGATATCTTTTAGATTCTATGAAAAACTTACACAAGAAATTTTTGGCTGAAAATACTAAGAATAAAATTAGTTACACGACTTTTACAAGACTCAGACCATTTTGGGTCTGTCTTCCAACTGACGACCGTGATACATGTGCCTGCTTGTTGCACACAAATTTAAACTTATTGATAGTGGCTCTTAACAAGAACAATATTCTTCATGTAAAAGATAGTCGGAATTTGATAAAGGAAATCTGTTGTGATAAATATAGCTTAGATTGTCTTAATCGCAAATGCGCTACATGTAAAGATAAAACAGTACCATATAAAGAATTCCAAAATTATAAAGAAATACAGTACATGGTATGGGAAAGAGATACAAAGAAAATAGATACTAAAGAAATAAAAATAATCAAGAAGAAAGCAAAGAGATCTGATCCACGTAGCCTGATAATTGAACTGGAAAATATGCTGCCAAAACTTTTATCACACACGAGTAACATTGTCAACCAGTACATTACTATTAAATGTTTGAAAGAAGCTCTAACTATCAATGAAGCCTTGATCCATATGGATTTTTCTGAAAATTATTCTTATAAATATGCGGAAGAAGTACAAAGCATGCACTTTGGTGGCAGCCGTGGTCAAGTATCACTTCATACAGCGGTGGTTTATTTAAAAAATGATTCCAATGCTACTCTATCTGTACAGCCAGTGAATGCACCCGTCACGATGCAGCGGCAGTGTGGGCTCATCTAAATTATTTAGTTAAATTTGTGTTTAACTGATCATCACAAATTAATCGCATTCACATTTTAACAGATAGTCCCTTTAGCCAGTATAGAAATAAATATATATTTTATATTATAACCCAATTAAGGAATGACTTCCCAGAATTAAATCTTGTCACATGGAATTACCAAGAAGCTGGGCATTGCAAGGGTGCTCCTGATGGCATTGGAGCAGTGATCAAAAGGACTGCGGATTATGAATTAAGGTGTCATCAGGATGTCGGAGACTTTGATGCCTTTGTTAACATCATTCGACGAAATATAAAAAAAAACGTAGAAATGGGTATTATTAAGGAACACGAAATCAAATTAAAGGAATTAATGTTGCCTAAAGATATTGCTACTTTCAAGGGGACTATGACAGTTCATCAGGTATATTTTGTACAAAACAAATAATAAAAAAAAAACGATGTTATCCATACAAAATATAATAATAATAGTTATTTTTTTCTTTCAGGTCGTTTGGGCTTCCGATTCAGCTTATCTAGAATTTAGAAAACAGAGCTGTTTCGAATGTTTAAATGGCACTTGTAAACATGGCAAACATATGAGATTTTTTTAAATGTATAATACTCCCATTGAATCTATAATGGAAAATGTAAAGGTCATCCCAGAAAACAAAATAATTAAGGTACTTAGTGATGTTACCATTCGCTATGCCAATACTGATCCAATAATATATGACAGCGTGCCATCAACTTCAAGTCTCCGCAGTGTTCGACATTCCTGGACCAACAAATCTTTTATAAATAATCATACAAAAGCAACAGGGCATGAAAAAGAATTCCTTGAATTTTTAAAGAAATGTGAAGATGATGATGATGATTCCTTATCAGAGTGATTAATTAAATAGATATTTATAATATGGATATTGTTATTGTATTCGCAATGATTAGCGTTAACGAATCTTGAAGACTGAAATCAGAAATGTATAACCATTGATTAGCTTAGTTGACTAAGTTATTGTTTTGGAATTAAGTTTAAAATAATTAATATCTGTAGTACGGTGGCCAGCATATCTACCTACCCCAATCTGTCAGTTTCCTAATAGAACTTGACACTTTTTACACTGTTGCAGTAAATTGAAAATCTTTCAAAGAAATTTGACAGTAGGTTGAGGGTAAGTTGATGCGCTGGCCACTGCACCTGCTACTAATAGTGTTAATTAATAATATTTTATGTTATGTTGATTATTTAGTAACGTAGAAATAAAAAAAAAATACTTTCATTAGTGTAACCAGAGATCTCATTAGTAAATCATAAAATATCATTAGAGAAATTATGTGGCTCATTCGTGTCACTCAAAAAGTTGTAATTTGCCTGTTATTGGACGAAATTAAAGGTTTGTTTGATTAACATGTGTTTTTTTAACTAATGAACGCACCTAGATATTTAAAGATTTAAATTTTAAATATTTTTTAAATATCATGCAATTCACACTTTTTTGGCCCCAAATTTGAAATCGACCCCAAAGTGGACCATGATTCAAATTTGTCGATTGTACACCAAATTCATTACACACTCGAATGTTCTACTATGTTATAAATTAGTACAGCGTTATGTAACCGTGAAAGTGTATTGTAATTCATCATGTAATATTAGCGCGTGAATATGTGCCACGCATCACTGGCAAGGCACACTTGCTGTATTTTAATTCAGTTCCTCGGCTTTGTGAAGGTTGGCTCAGATTCTTTGCGTACAAAGGTGAAGGCCATACAGTGAGCGGACTCAGGATTCAGTATGCAGGTGTTCAGCCATATCGGTCAATTACTTTTCTGATTTGCATGTATATTATCATTATCATGACAACTGGTTCTGCAACCTACATATGAAACTTATGTTTGTTGAATCTAATAATACTTGACCAGCAGCTGTAAATAAACAATAATGAGCTTATTTGCCATTAAAATGATTCATTTCATGGAATTCTGTAATAGTAGCAAGGATATAATTTAAAAACATTGTTTTCCTTAACTTAATATGAGAGATAATTATAATTGGATAAGTTGTTGATGTCCACGCGCTTAGTCATTTTCAGTTACATTGCTGCCATAACCAAATATAATATTTACTGCGGTGCCAGCTGAGCTGGCCCAGCTCCTTTCAATTTCAATTCAATTTATTTTACAAGTTACTATGACTCATTTGTTAGTAGCACTTATCCTTATGTTAGTAATAATATAATAATAATTTAATCTTAAAAACTGAAATACACTAAAAAATTAATTTTAAGAACTACATATGCCGAACTGTACGACGCTTTACCGCGGCAACACCATTCCATGGGAAATGGTGGAGCAGTGATTCACGTACGAACAGTCCAGCCTGCTCGCGATTAGGGACAGGATCCTGTTATTACTGCCTGCCCCGCACCCTACACACCAGGGATGCACAGCGTTTACGCATTGTGGCAAAGAAACAATCCACATGTGCGTCCGCGAACATTCCTGACGCGCTGCAGTAGCGGGGCAGTCAGCAGTCAACAGAACCCTGAATGCGTTATTGTACTGCACACGGAGGGCACTATACGATTGTTGAGTGTACCTAGCCCACAGGCTGCTCATGTAGAACGTAGTGCAGTACGCTCTGAAAAGAGTAATTTTAACTTCCGCTGAACAACGAGCAAACCTGCGGGCCAGCATGTTCGCTCGAACCGACAATGCCCTCCGCGCACGTTCAATGTCCTCATCGTCCTTCAGGTCAGGGGTAAGTACATGGCCTAGATAGTTAAACTTGTATGCCCTCTTTAATTCCTTTCCTATCAAAAAAAGACAGTTAAGGGTATACAATGCAGACATAGTTTAACAATTAGAATGCTTGGTTTTCTTAAGCGTAATAGGATTAAGGAATTTTGTTACTTACCAAATGGGTTTGGTTAATTGGAATAAAATTAATTGAATTACAAATTAACATACATACTTTAATAATACAAATTGAAATCTTATAAAAACCGGCTAAGTGCGAGTCGGACTCGCGCACGAAGGGTTCCGTATCATTAACTATAAAAAACAGCAAAAAAACACTTGTATGTTGTTGTATGAAAGCCCCTTTTAAATACTCATTTTATTCTGTTTTTAGTATTCGTTGTTATAGCGGCAACAGAAATACATCATCTATAAAAATTTCAACTGTCTAGCTATCACGGTTCATGAGATACAGCCTGGTGACAGACAGACAGACAGCGGAGCCTTAGTAATAGGGTCACATTTTTACCCTTTAGGTTCGGAACCCTGAAAATCAATTGCTGTTCGTTAGTCTCGCTAAAACTCGACAACGACTGGACCGATTTCATTAAATATTTTTGTGTTATGTTCCCTCTCATACAGGGAACGTTTTAAAGGTGAGAAAATGTCTATATCTATATACATACAATAAAACAGTAATAAAAGTGTGTCTGTACATTAAAATTTTTTACAAAAATAATAATTGAGGTGGGTTAAGAAACGGCAACATGGAATAAAAAAAGTCTGTCTGTTTGTATACGCTAATCTCCGGACCTACTGGATGGATTTTAATGAAATTGGTAAGTAGATAGTTGACATCCTGGAATAACACATAGGCTACTTTTATCCCGAAATTCCCACAGGATCGGAATTTACGCGGGAAATCCTACCACGCGAACAAAGTTGCGGGCAGCAGCTAATCAAAAATAAAAATATAGTGGTGCGAAGTTCGCTGGGTCAGCTAGTAGTACCTAAATAGAAACTTAGGCGTATATGTGTTAGTAACACTCAACATAAGTATCTACTAAGTCACATTGTACTTGTCCGCGGAAGCGACGGAAAACTACAATAACAACAACAACTTTGTGTCAATTGAGAGGTTTCTTCAAGTGATTTGTGAATCATCAAACACATAACGTTAGCCCGCTGTCTTCGTAGCCCAACAGCAATTTACGAATCGGCAATGAATGATGACAATTTGTTAAGATGCTTTCGTTACGTGATTGTTTTCCTTATATTGTTACTTAACCGCAGTTTAACGATCGTTTGTTGATTTGAAATACTTAAGTAAGAAAGAAGAAAATGCCATGTCTTACTAAATTGCTTTTAATAATTAAAAGTAAGGTTTTCTAAATCCATGTATATAAGCGTTCTTTTTTAAACGTTACCCCACGCGCATTTTCGGTATCATACCACAGTTGAACACCCAAAACAGGATCAATTATATTTAGGCAATATAAATATTTCTTGCGTTCGGGAATCTAACACACAGGGCAATCGACCAATCGCTCAACTCAACGCCCACCGTATATCCAATGCCATATGATACTTTGCCATTTGGTTAAAAGACTTAACAATTTGCTTGTATATCATAAATACAAATTCAAGAATCTTTACAGCTGTTGTTGGCAATAATATCGGCTTTCACAATATCGCGACAGGTGCCACTTGGTTGAGGCTTAACTAAATGCCAGCGGTATTGTTTGACAGTGTCTTTTAATGTATTCTGTTTAATCATAGTGCCTTCGCGGAACGTATGACTAAAAGGGCACTATGTTATTACTAGAGAGGAGGAATGACTAATATCATCCATATCTATCTATATATATATATAACTCAAAGGTGACTGACTGACTGACTGACTGACTGACATAGTGATCTATCAACGCACAGCCCAAACCACTGGACGGATCGGGCTGAAATTTGGCATGGAGGTAGATGTTATGACGTAGGCATCCGCTAAGAAAGGATTTTGCGAAATTCCCACGGGATCGGGATTTACACGGGAAAAACTTCCCACACGGGCGAAGCCGCTGGCACAAGCTAGTGATGTTATAAATTAAAGTTGACCTATACGTTTACCAATAAGAGTTTGCAAGTTGACTGTGTGATACTCCTGTGCCTCGTATAGCACGTTATGCCGTTGGTCTCGGCTGTAATTTGGATATTTTTGACAGTCGTTACGGTTAGTCAGACACTGGTCTCGCCAAGAGGTATCGTTTTACCCAGTTACTGGGTTGTATAGGTCAAATAGGCAGTGGCTTCATGTAAAACACCAATACCAGCTGCATCCCGTTACAATGGATACCGACCCTAACATAGTTGGAAGAAGGCTAAGCAGATGATGATGTTCACCAATTGGTATGCTGAGCATAATTTTCTATTGATTTTGGTAGTACTGGCTGATTAGGCTTGTCATCTGTGGTAGCTATTCGTTCGTTTCACATTATTACGATTCCATTTAGATGCTCAACCAATGGCCTGGTAGGCGTATAAATCGATGAAATGGGATCGACAAAGAATAAGATCTTCACTTACATGTAGATATTTAAAGAATATTTGAATGGCTACACTCCAAAATTTACGAAAAGACGGAAACTATGTTAAACGGTCATAAATCATGATAATTATCATGTAAGCACTACACACATACACTCACCTAAAATCACCTTTTAGTTTAACCAAAATTTGTAATGCTTGGAAAGATACTGGAACCCACGACAAAGGGAAACCTAGTGTGGGGTCTAGAGAATTCTTTTTTGTTTATACAAAACTGATCTAACTTTTTTTTTGCTGCATATACGATCGATTAATACGAGTAGTAGAACGAAGAAAGCTCTACACCCCGCAGTGTTGGCTTTACCAAAAACTTTTTTGTCTTTGTTACAGCTAACAGATATAGTCAACGCGATGTCGACACGCGGGGAGCTGCCCTTAGAGCTTGCGCTCCGGGGGCGAAGCTCCTCTATAGCTACGACGTTGCTGCAGCACTGCGCCGATGCAGACGCTAGGGGTCCGCGCGGCAGGACACTCCTGCATCGAGCCGTTGATGCGAGAGACGCCTTCTCCGCCAAATTCCTCGTCGATAATGGCGCTGATCCGAATTTAACCACAAAGTAAGTACACATTTCATACATAACTCTTATTACCTTGAGATTCTTTTGTAAACTGACCAAGACACTGGATGCTTCTTTACGGAAGAAAGCGTTAGTAAGATGCTTATAAGCAGTCAAAGAGAGAAAAATTCACTTAGTACTATGTCAAGTCAAATTAAATATTCTACACACAGCCAAAGATAAACTATTTCTGGCTATCTTGTCATAAATCTCTGAATTGATCTGAATTGCATTCAAGTTATGACAGCGCACTAACGCGTATTGCATTTAAACTACCCCATTGATATCATCGACTATGCTTTCATAGAATTTATACATCATTCTGTTTAGAGAGGAGGGTGACACGGCGCTACATTTGATAGCTTCCCTCACGTCAAGCTCCTGTGACGAGGAAACAATGGAACAGATGGCTGAGATAGCAGATATTATGGTCCAAAAAAGCGCTGATGTCAACCGACAGAATAGAAAAGGATTGTAAGTATTGTAACTATACTTTATGTCTTTAAGTCAAGAGTGGATAGGTTACTTCTAGGTAAGCGTGCTCCATCTTCGACCACATCATCACTTACCATCAGGTGAGATGGTTGTCAAACGCGAGCCTATTATCAATAATAATAAAAATTTTGGCCTCATCATGGAGGTTTTAATGCAACATTCCAGTCAGAGAGGGATGGTGGTCGATTATAGCTTTTTCTTACTTAATTGAACGGTGTCATCCGGCGCCATCTTTTCTTTCATATCGTTGTAGAATGTTTTGCTTCGATTTTTAATGTCCAAAGGGCACTCGCGTTCTTGAATTTTCTTTTAATGAGGTCTTACGAATCAATACAGTTCTTCCGCATGCAACGTACGTGTGTGTATCAATTACGCTCGTATTTAGCGAACGTGTTGCGGACCTTAAGTAACGCTCGCCCTTATTTAACTTTAATTGATGACCGTTCATTCCAAGTCTGTCAAATTACAGACATGATTAAATGGCCCTGCTGAAGCAATATAGAAAAGCTAGTCAATCTTTATACCTTTGATTTTTGCAGTGTTTTATAAGAATATTTTAACTTATATAGCGCAAGTGTCTTTCGTATTTTTTACTTTTAAAATGTTTGTGTCTGTATTCGGAATGAGGCATTACAATTATATTTACTTAGTTTTTACAACTAAGATGTTAGAGTATGTATTGTCTTTCTAGCCTATCCCTTATCAGACCAGACTGAAATACTGTACAAATTGACATTTTTTGTTCTGCGTACACGTTATTTTTAAGTTAACTTAAGACTGGTGATGTTACAAAGCGACGTCATCACTCAGCAATAAAGCCCATAAAATAAAGACAGTAAAAAACTTATTTAATTTTTTTTATAGCACACCTCTTCATCAAGCAGTTATAGCGAGAAACCAAAGGATATTCGACCTCCTCCTCAGACAGACAACATTAGACACGAACCTACGTACCTTAACAGATGAACACCCACCGCTATACTACGCACTAGTTGATGATAGACGGGCATCAATATCTTCTAGCGAAACTTTAGTCATGAACGGATCGAACCCGTTTGATACACCGGTGACAAACAAAAATGCCTTTACCGAGGACCCGGTGGAAGGGAAAACCGAAAGTGTTGTTGAAAGAGGATTCGCTGCCAAGCTGTTAGAAACGGGATGCCAACCTAATCCGTTGTATTCAGGAGCTGGAGATAGCTTGCTGCATATTTTAGCGCAAGGATGGTTTGAGGTAAGACTGTGTTTGGGTTATTTTTTTATTTTCCTGTGCTATCATTTTAATCCTTAACACTACTGAGGAGTTTACGCTTTAAATCTTCCTAGAATGTATCACCTGTCATATCAACTTTCGCTTCTTTTGTAACCAAATCACGTTTTAACCGTCTTCCTACTCCTAGACATGTTCCCATACTCTGTCTAGCTGATGCCCGCGACTTCGTTCGTGTGGGAGGTTAAAAAAAACTTATGTATTCTTCCAAGGTTTCAGCTATCTACATATACAATTTAATTCAGATCCCTGCAGCAATTATTGCGTGTAAGAGTAACGAACATCCATTAGTCCACCGTTACATATTTATTTGCAAGATTGTCACTTCACGACTTTTTGACGAAAAAATCTTTTTCGTTTGAAAGGTTATACTTTTCATATATTCCTGTTTTTTTTTTATCACCAGTAAAATAGGTACCAAATTTTACAAAAAATAATAATTAAGAAATTCATTGGACTCACTTTTTTTGTAGTGGGAAAAATCATCGAATAACCCTTCCCGCTATGGGTGAAGTGGATATTACTTAATTTTAGCTTTTTCCTGAATGTTGTAGGTATTTAGAGTGCGGTTTTTGAATTGAAATACTTGTTGTATGTATGTATGTCGGGCAGGTATCCGCAACTCCACGACCAAGCGCGTATTTTGCGTAAGGGTAGGGATCTTCTTATTCTATCCATGCCAATTCCTCCAGGAAGGCGAGCAACGCCCTCGTTTTGCTTACCATTTCTCGGAGGGTACCTGGTTTGCCGAAGTATTTAGTCCTGTAGTCCGCGACTGCAGGGCAGCTCAGTAGCAGGTGTGCTGCTGTTTCGTCCTCCTCCATGCAGCCTCTGCAGAGTGGGCTGTCTGTGACTCCTATTACATAGAGGTGTTTATTAAAGGATCCATGACCGGTAAGGGCGGCTGTCATCAGCCGCAATTGCGGTTTAGACAGTCGTAGGACCTGTTTTGACAAGCGGCCATCAAGGGTCGGGAGAGCCTCTTTAGCCTGCCTGCACTCACCATGGTTCTCCCATAGTTTGTGGTGTAGGTCTCTGGTACATTTCCTTACCAGGTGACGCAGATAACCGAAGGGGAGTGGTGTAATGGGTTCAGGTCCCATAATCGCCGTACTCGAAGCCCTTCTAGCGAGTTCGTCCGCTGCATCGTTGCCTCGGGAGTCGCTGTGTCCTTTGATCCATTGAATGGTTATATTGTTGTGTCTACCAACCTGGTTGAGGAGATTGTGACACTCCAAGATCAGCCCGGAGTTAACTGTGTGGCTGCTCAGTGCTTGCAGGACTGCTATGCTGTCCGAAAGTATGCGTATTGAGTGGTCCACAACTTCCCTGTTTATAATAGCTGAGGCTGCCAGTGAGATCCCCAGGCACTCGACCTGAAACACTGTGTTGTAGACCCCCAATGGTCTGGCTATACGAATGTTGAGATCCTCCGAAAAGACTCCTGCACCCGTACCAGTACCTGTTTTGGAACCATCGGTGAAGACCCGTACCTCAGAGGGGCACAGCCCCTCGCAGCGGTGATCCTCGTACAGTTGGATTCTGTATTTTTTGTCAAAGACAATTTGTTTGGGCACCCGGTCATTAACTTCCTTCGTTATGGGGAGCTCGTTGTTGAGTTCCTCAAGCAGAGCGGTGTGCCTTGTTTCTATCTTACCCCAAAGGTCCAGTGTTTTGAGACGTACTGCTGCCATCGTCGCTTCCTGTTGTATGAACAGATGGAGCGGCGGGATCCCCAGCATAGCCTCTACAGCTGCTGTCGGGGTAGTTCTCATGCAGCCCGTTATCGCCATGCAGGCCAGCCTTTGCATGCGTTGTAGTTTGTTAATGGCTGTGACAAGCTTGGTGCGAGGCCACCACACCACGGCCCCGTAGGTAATCATGGGCCGAATTACAGCGTTGTACAACCACATAGTGTTTTTTGGGGATAGGCCCCACTTCTTACCTATCATTTTCTTGCATTGCCAGAAGGTGATGCAAGCCCTGTTTAATTTATAGTCTAGATGGTTACTCCAGTTTAGTTTACAGTCCATTATGACCCCCAGGTATTTAACCTCGCTAGACAACTGGAGTTCTGTATTGAACAGCTTAGGTAGGCGATGAGGGCCTAGTGTTCGTTTATGAGTGAACAAGATTAATTCGAAATACTTGTTTGTTTTATTATTAGTTGCCAGTATCACAGCCACAGCTTAAAGAGGAGTTGACTCGCGACCAATTCGATGTGGTCCAGTTGAAAGAAACCCCCTTTTTCTCAAGTTTCCAAATAAATCCTAAGTGTTCACTTACAACACTTGATGAACCTTTTATTTTCGGAGGGAATATTCTCTAATGCCTTTTCCCGATCCTTCTATGGATGGAGCGGAACGGAATGTTGGACTTCTTCTGACTAAAAACTCACAATGTTCCTTCAATTGCCCTTATGTTCCGGGGCCGTGTTATCTCGTTAGAACATACAAACAACCCCGGTAGGCAATAGTTTCAAGTGAATCTTTCGAAAAAATAAAACGTACCCTCTTTTTAGCCTTTTACATCACTTGAGGAACCTATGTACAAAATTTAAAATGAATCTGTTGAACAAATGAAAAGTTTCGTACAAACGCGGGCCTCCTTTTTTATCCCCTTAGGCTGCGTTTCCACCAGAGATGTGCGAGGATGCGTAGCGAGGGATGTGTTTGTAAAGAACCAATAGAATCGCTTCATTTACCTCGCCTCGGTCAGCACATCTCTGGTGGAAACGGCTCAGCGGAGCTAGATTTTTGCGCATACAAAACAAGCGAGGGATGTGTGCGAGGGATGTGTGCGAGAGATGTGTTGCGAGGGATGTGTTGCGAGGGATGTGTTGCGAGGAATGTGTGTTGAGAAGGATGTGTTGCGAGGTTTGCGCATCCTCGCACCACACATTAATGCTGGCTACTTCTTTTATCTTATGACGAAGCAGATAAAATATTGTGTATCGAAACTTAAATTTATTTATACTCCTATGGAATCATACTATCTTTCATTTACACATAAGCACACCGTCGCCCGCGCACGCTTGTACACACACCCACTCACACAAACACATACACACACAAACCTTCCAGACACTCATAAACACACACACAACCTTCTTTTGCTGTTGACAACAGAAGTATTGTAACTGAAATGTCACGGTCATATTATTTATTGCCAATGCCGAAATATCTCCGACTCTTAAGATACAGGTCTACGTACCTAGTTTAGGTGCCGAAAATCTGACACTAATTTTTAGATTTGCTGTACAACCTACTGTTTTTCTTTTCAACCGACGACCAAAAGAGGAGGTTATCAATTCGACGCGTATATTTTTTTTTTTTTTTTTTTTTTTTGTGTATGATCATCGAGTACTCGAAGACGGCTGAGCCGATTTGGAAAATTCTTTTTTTGTTCGAATGGGTATACTTCGAAATTGGTACCACTATCACCAAAGTCAGGATCTGATGATGGGATCCTGGAGAAATCGAGGGAACTCTTCAAATATTATAGGCACACCTATGGCGTTTTGGGTATTTCTTATAGTAACTTGTGCAGTTGCTCTCAAAAAGTACCATTTGGGGAAGTGGAACTGATGATGAAGACCACAGATGGCCGCCGAAACTACTCAATAATAAGTATTAAGTGGATTGCGATTCGATTACTTGAATATGGATGTTAAGCACTTTATGCTCGTCACAATGCATATGGTGATGTAGAGCTGATGGTGAAGTACCAGGAGAACTCCTCAACAATTAACGGCCCAGCATTGGGAAAAGCAATATTTTGTAAACGGTTATAAGTAGTTGACATTTAGGCTCTTGTAACTAGGTAAATTAAAAATCATCCAACTAAAAAGAGTGAAAAAAAAACTTTTTAACAAAAAATTAAACCGACTCCCAAAAAACACTGCAAAGTGAAAAATAACTTTAATTTCGGAAGTCGGTGCCAAAAACGAAAAAACAAAACTAAAGACACCGACTACCGAAATTAAAGTTATTTTTCACTTTGCAGTGTTTTTTGGGAGTCGGTTTAATTTTTTGTTAAAAAGTTTTTTTCTCTTATGTATTGCGTGTCTTTTCTTACGTACAAATAAATTTTATCTTATCTTATTAATGCGCATTTTCACAGCTCCGCTACACATCCTCGTAGGCACATTTTCATCGCACAGCTTTGGTGGAAATGTAAAAAATAAAAACATAGTCGCCAGAAAGCCTCGCGTTTAGTATTATAATATAATTTTAGTGTGTGAGCATACAGACAGCAGCACAATACTATAAAGTTACCTAATTAGAAATTTTGAAACATTTGCTTGCACATTGAGATAAACATAACTACTGTCATTTATATTAAATATTTGTAGAATTTGAGGATTAATCACTTTCTAGAGCTTACATTAGGTGTGAAAGAATCCAGATCATGATGCTTGCCGCACAATGTACTCGTAGCTGCTTTACCTATAATTCGATGATGAATGGGGTACACATATGGACGGATCTTTAGTCTGCATCATTTCTTCTCTCTCCTTAAGATTTCAGTGACTAGTCATATCATTCTAACCTTGGCTATATTTGCAAGGAATCAGCGGTGTTCCTGGTGTCTCATTTGAACGGGGAGCTAAACCACACTAACGAGGCAGGCATGAGTGCTTTACACGCGGCCTGCGCGAATGGCCTGGCGAGACTGACTGCTGCCTTGTTGGAACACGGGGCCAGGCCTAACCTACAGACAGCGTATGGAGAACAAGAGGATACTGTATATAGGTAGGAACAATATTATATCTATTTTTATTTATTCATGCAGGTTCCTTTACCTTTTGATGTTGTGGAGACATTCTCAATGTATACAGTCCCTTCGAAGAGAATGGAGTACTAATTAGGATGTTCTATAAAGTATAGAACATCCTAATTTCCTAAACAAAGTTAACACAATTTATAAATTTCAATCAGACCATTCAAATGCACTTTTTGTTAAGTATCTAAAATAGAACAGTGACTAATATCCATTCGCAAAGGTAGATTCTTATAGAAAGATCAAGGAACTACATAGTTAATCTTTTCAAATCTTCTTCAATTTCTTGGTGACACGATACTCCTTGACAAGACTGGTGTCAGATTTGCTGACTTCTGACTACTCGTAATGCCATGTCCATGCCCACTGTTGGGCAAAGGCTGTCCCCAAAACCTTCCAAATGCTCTTGAATTACATATTTGCATATTTGCAACTAGTCAATAGCCTAACCAAACACGAATTACAAAATATACAGTATCTCTTCATATTGCATGATAGCAGATATTTTTTCACTTGTATTGCTATCAAATTTAATGCTAAAACGTCTTCAGGCAAACTCCTCTGCACTTGGCGGTCCTGAACAACCACGAAGGCGCAGTTTTGTCTATCATTGAACACAAGAAGCTGGTAGATAAAGGCGACATGCCGGCTTCAGACCGTAGTAACACTAGTCTGATACCCAACCTCAACTTGAAGAACTCAGACGGTGACACGCCCGTCAGTCTAGCGCTCACCGAAGGTAAGCCATAGATACTGGAAGCTCATAGACAAGAGTGACATGATACTACCACTCATACATTTGCCTTATATTTATTTATTTGTCTCAGACCATTGATCCATAAAGTAAAAACCTTAACCCAATGTTAGTTAATACAATTAAACAAAAACAACCATTTGATTGGCGACATGTATACCTGCCAGTGCCTGACAAATGGCCCACCGATTTTGTCCGCTACTGTAACTAACTAAGCAGTATACGAGGGTAACACTGAAAGTTCTTAGAAAATCAAAAACTGAACAAACTAGCAAGTTATTCGTTTTATTATATCTTTTCAAAATAGTATCCATTTACATCAATACATCGCTGCATCCGATGGAACCACTAAGAAAAGCAGTTTACCCACTCGTCCTTAGGGGTCTCTTCGACGGCATTTTGAAACGCAGGCACTGCTTCCTTGGCGCCCATAAAATGTTTTCTTTGAAGTTTTTCTTTTATTTTCGGAAATAAATAAAAATCGCAAGGTGCGAGGTCGGGGCTATAGGGCGGGTGACCCAGTAATTCCACAAGTAGTCGATTGTTTGCTTGGCGGTGTGTGACGAGGCGTTGTCGTGGTGAAGGAGGATCCTACTGCGAGGTCGTTTTTCCAGAAATTTTTCCAAGACAATTGGCAAACAATTGTTAGTGTACCACTCTGCGGTAAATGTTTTTCGATTCTCTACAACAATTGTTGCGTAATGACCTGTCCTTCAGAATGAAAGAAAACCACCGTAATATCGTTACTCAGTATATTATCTTTAACTTTAACAGGCTTATAATCTTATATTGTAGTCTTGTACAGGTGTATTTCTGCTTAATCTTACTTATTAGCTAGACAGCCATAGAAAAAGAATACCTGGCGTACTATCGACAATTCTGACAATTCTAGAGTACCCACGCCACCTACCATAAACAACTACTGGAAAGCGCGGGACTCTTCCTAAACCCAATAGATGGACGTCAACAGATTATAAAAATGTGTATCCAGAAATATTAAGTTAACTTTTTCAAAATTACTCTTTAATATATTATGTTGAAATCATAGCATTTAAATTAAGATTATAGGAACTAATTTCCGGATAAAAAGAGTCAAGTTGCAAGGTTTTAAAGCCTTAAATTAATGTTTTTGATTTCAGTCTTGTTCAGATATTAAATTTACTTAATAATTGTTTACAAGAAGAATGAGGCCACCATCTTTTTTACCACACTTCGACCTCTCTTCACTTTAGTAACCAACTCCTCGGAAGGAAACACCCAGACAGCAGACTGTCTCTTAGTTGCAGGATCATAACAATAAATCCAGCTTTCGTCACCCGTACGTAAGTATGTCAAACACAGTATTTGAGTGACCTCCGTTAAATCTTTAAACCATTTAACTGACCGCTATAATTATGTTCATGTAGGATTTTGTGAGCTTGACTCATACCGATGCCTAAGCTTGTCCGAATCTACTGATAAGTCACTCTTTTGTCAGTCTCTATCATACGCCGCACAACACTGATGTTATCTTCAGTCGTCGCCGTGGAAGGCCGTCCCTCACGCAGATCATCGGTGAGATTAGTGCGACCACGTTTAAACTCATTAAACCAGACAGTGGCATGAGATGGGGCTTCATCGTGCGAGGCCAATCGATGTCTATCATAACTTTCTTGTTGACTTAAATGACATCGAAAGTCATAAAAAATCATTGTACGAAAATTTTCTCGTGTTAAATTCATGCTGACGTGACACCAGGGGGAGGACACTGTACATTTTGACAGCAAAGTAAAGAAAGAGTTGCCATCTATAAATTGGCCCCAGTACTATTTACTGTCTACCGGGTACGTTAAATTGTCAACAGATGGCGATATATCATGATCAAAAATATTTATTTGAAATAAAATTATTGATGTAATATTAATTGGAGATAAGTTTGACAAAAATATTAGAATCTTCTTACGAATTCAAATAGACACATAAATGAAATACAATTTGATAAAGCACAAAAATCAACCTTATTTAAAAAGACCTGGTGCCAGATTCTACTTAGGATTTATAAAGTGACAGTTCTTGAACTGACAAATGAAATTTGAAAATTATTGAAAATAAACAGTCACAAATAGCGGTTTGTTGCATATTATATAATATTTATATGTTCTGCGTATGTGCGTTTTGTAATTCCTGATCCGTATTGTTGTATTTCGAAGTAATTACCACAAGTATAATTAGTGCGTCGATTTGAGCCTTGTGCAAAGCCTTGTGTTCCTCCCCCTTACTATACCTTACTCCGAAATTGTTGTATTTTACTGTGCGTTATAGACGCTGTTTTCTGTGCGATATAGACGAATGAATAACTGTGCTAATTTTTGTTTTGCGTTTATTTAATTAAAGTGTTAATTTTGGTCTAATTGGCGTTAATTATTTCTATCCCGAACCCCAGCTCATAACAATTCTTTGTTTTCTTTCTACCTTTTACTATCTACATTCCCTTAGGACTATTTTGTTTCGTCCTATTTCTGTAGCATGTTCTACTACAACATGTTACAGAGATAAGACGAAACGTTATATTATAAAGTTAACATGCATATATAATAGCTATGTGTGTGTGTGATTAGTTTGGGGCCAATTTACAGATGGCGTATTGAAATAGGTTTGCATATTTATCACGTAAGAGGGCTCTCTTTTCCCTGTATATTACTTTACTCTTTGCGTGACACAGACAATTTTCTATTTGCCGCCAAATCATAAACAAATGTCAAATTAATAAAATACATTGGCAACGAGATCCATGTTCAAAATTTGAACTTATTTTTTTATTATATCGTTTATAAGTGGCCAGTTCTAAAAACTTTCAGTGTCGCCCTCGTACCTACTTTTACTAAGCCGTTATGAAAAACCGATATTTCAAACTACTTTCACCAAAACTTGAAAAGTATAATCTTCTTAGCACTTTCCATTGTCATAAACCGTTAGTCATAAGAAGGAATTATTACTACAGGTCACAAGAATCTCGTGGCTCCGCTGATCGAAGGTGGCGCCGACCCTAACATCCGCAACGGAAAGGGATTCACGTTGTTACATCAAGCTATCGTCGAAGAAGATTCCAGGACGGCGATATACCTACTTGATCATGGAGCTGACATGAACGCACTGTGAGTACTTGCCATTATCTAATCTCTGTCGGGGTTGTGGGAATGTCTGCCGGGGTTACGGGAATGATCTAACGAGATACCGCTGCCCCGGAACGCATGGGCAACTGAAGGAGCAAGGTGGGTTTTTAGTCAGTAGAAGTCTGACACTCCCTTCTGCTCCACCCAGAAAAAAAAGGCACAAGCATATTTAGCTTAGTTGGAGGGGTTAATAAGATTGCTAGTTTTGTGAATTCTACCCACATTGCTAGTTTAAAAAAATAAATATATATACAACGTGTAATTTAAAGGGTATATACATACCAAGTGCACGGCTTCTTTGGATGATAACAAACGATATGGCAAGGGTTTTGTAATCCTATGTCTACATGTGTGGAACTTATTAGAAATTTCAATACATTGATACCAGAGACCGAATTTTTCAAATTAAGAAGAACGAAGAGAATTATCGTTTTATTGGCAAGTGACGTGGAAAGTGATGACCCTCATAGTGCTGTGACACGTTTGTTATTACTGGTATTCAAGAAATATATGAAACCAATAATTTGGGGTCAATTCTGTGAGTCACTTATTTTGAGCTGAAACTTTGCATAGAGACTCCATACCAGATGTTGTCTTCAGGCATTTTGGATAGATATGGGGATTCCGTTACACGTTGTATAGTAAAAATATGTGTTGTGTTCCCCAGGACGGAAGCAGGCGAGACTCCCCTACAGCTCGCCATACACTGCCGACTGGGGCTTGTGGTAGAGGCGCTATGCGTCCGCGGAGTGGACATGAGTCGCCTCGACGCCAACGGAGTGCCCCCGCTCTGGGCCGCGCTCGACTCCGCACAGGAGGAAGTGGCTAGCGTATGTATGATCCTGCTGGGGTTGCGGCCCCGGAACACAATGAAGGTGTAAGTAGCGGCACGAAACTATAGCGCTGACCGTTATTGCGCAGAAGTAAAAATTAAGGTACCTGAGGGGGGCTAGCGGGATGAAGAGTGGGCGTGCCTAGCGTCGATTGGCTCTCCAGCCGCATTATGTTCCCCGCGCCGATACGACGCTCCGCGCACATCTCGTGTACAGTCGCGTCATTAATTGTGTTGTTATTGCTGTTAATTTTTGTTGTAGTTTTTTTTCTTAAGTTTAAATTTGTTTGTTAATTTTAGTTTGTTTGTAACTTTAAAGTGAATATACCTAGAAGAAATACTGTTTTGAAAAGACAGGCAAGGAAAATGGTTTATGACGTGAATTGCTTTTTAAAAAGAGAATCTAACGAATTAATTGATTCTTTGAAACAAATTAAAAGTGAGATTGACAAAGCTACAAATACTTTACTCAGTCATTCGGATAGCATCACTGTAAAAGACAATGACCAAAAGCAACATCGAATTAAATAGAAGATTATGGCCATAAAAATAAACTCATAAATCATAAAATATTTTTTTAGCCTCTCTTAGTTCATTTAGTTCAAATAGAATGTGGGGTTTAATATTTTGTATTAATTACTTGTTTATTGGATTTTTTCATACTTTTTAAATGGCGGATAGTTGTAAAAGCAGTGTTGCCAATTTTAAAAACCTCCCCTATATTTGGTCTTAAAATAATTTAAACTATAACATTTTTCCTTAATATTTTTTTACTGTTGATAGGCTTGCGTTTGACCGCCATCTCACCTGATGTAAAGCGATGATGTGGTCGAAGATGAAGCACGCTTACCTAGAAGTAATCTATTCACTCTTGACTTAAAGACCCCAGGACCCTGGTTATAGCTATCAGGAAACACATACTCCGGCAGAAAATTCTTCTCCTTCGCTGTACCTACGCATAATAAAACAATTCCCAAAACGTTTTGTGCGTATGAGTTGGATGTCTGGATGGATGTCCACCATGTAACGATGGCGCAGCGCCGTTTGACTATTTTTTTTGTATTTTACCATAATTAAAATACGGTATTTTTGTTAATTACGCCTTTAAATAATATTTATTATTTTACTAACTAAATATTTCTTTGGTTGACTAATCACTTACAGTCAGGCAGGCGCGTGCATAGGATTATGACAGGGCATGCGGCGAAGTAAAAACACACAAAAACTTCTTCTTTTATAGATTTTTAGCATAGCCACAGCCACGCATCGCCACCATGCTACGATGCGTGGCTGTGGCTATGCTAAAAATCTATAAAAGAAGAAGTTTTTGTGTGTTTTACTCCGCTGCATGCCCTGTCATAATCCTATGCACGCCCCTGCAGTCAGGCTAATTTAGATTACTTGTTGGTAACACTATCACCTAATGCCAATGTGAAAAGTGAACTGTCACAACTGAAAAAAATCTTTTAAACTTGGAAATGTTTTTATTTTACATAGTGTATTACATTCTATTTGTAATTGACCATAGAGCAGGCTAATCGATCAAGATTTGTTATGATGTGTCGATGGGTGGTGGAAGTTGCAAATGGGTGCATAAAACGCGTTTATAAATTATTTCGCCAAGAATACTTCAACCGTACATCGACACACCTGATGTTAGATTTTAATATACCATGTGCACTTCTCAATAAGTTCCATGCACCAATAAATGTGGACGACCGACCTGATGCTCAACAGCTCCTGGAAATAGCTAAAGCTAGATTAAAAAGAAGAAATTATTTGGGAGAGTACATTCAACATGAAAATATGAATATCTATTCATATTTTTGACGAGAGCAATTTTCTTAACTATAGATGCCAAACATCCTCATTTAGATACATTTACAAAACTGTTACTACATAATGAGGATGACAGTAGCTCTAGGGTCGAATCCGATTAAACAGGCACGGTCATATTATGGGTAGCGTGTTTGTAGGAACGAAAAATACGAAATTGAAGTAGCAAATAGCATTGAGGATGAATTGCCGTTTTATTGGGAACGGATAAGTATATATAAGTATAAGGGGAAGAATTAAGTCACGAAATATTAGCAGTAAGGTGTACTACACCTACATTTTAGTTAATAGGGCTATAAGTAACTCAGTGGCTGATATTACCAGTTATTATTACAATTGTTTGGTGCGTAATCTGCTGTGCTTACATTATGAACATTTTGTGGTATCTAATTTGGGCTCGATTTAGGTTTGTTGAGCCGCCGGCTCCGTTTTTAGACGACATATTTTATGAATACTTTACAAGCATTTTTATTCTATTTCCTATACGTACCTATAAACCTATATAACTACATATATGAAATATTATTATTATTTAGGATCATTAATTGGTTTCTTGAAACCGTTTTCTGTTGTGTTATGTGCATTTAAATCATATTGTTGTAAAGGACTGATTTTTTTAGTGAAAGGTTTGTTACAAAACTAACCTCAAACCTGAACAGAAAATCTATGAAGAACAAAAACCCTACAAAATAAAAGAATAATTTTTATTTCCTTTGAAAGTACGACATCACCCCTCTTTTATTTTCAATTTATGATGTCATACAAAATATTTGGATGCGCAACCACGGTTAGAAGAACATTGGGCATGGTTCTCTGTAGATTCAGATTCACTGTAGATTCTCTGATTCAGATTAGACTTAAATCTAAATTAAAAATGTTGAAATTAACAAATAATGTTTTTATTTTTATACTCCTCACAAAACTTGTTAAAAATTATATCTTAGGTACCTACTATAAATCCTTGGACATTGGCATTGGAGATAAACTATTTATTAAAGTATAGGTAATATTATTTGCATGCGCGACAGTACTCATGCGCAGCTATCCTCTACATTTCTTTCAGCGCTAGACCTACTATTTGACATTACATTAAAATAATGTCATTAACGTTATTTAGCTAATAATTGTATTGCGTGCGCGACAGTACCCATGCGCAGCAATCCCCTCCACGTATCGTTCAGCGCTAGACTTACGTGCCGCTACTTGTATCATTGTGTGTACGGCTATTATCGTCGCAATCTAAGAAGTCGGATTTGACAGCTATAAAAATACTTTGTGTTACACGCATGGGTTTGAAACATTTAACAGTGATTACATAAATTCCAACGAAGTTTAAATTTGGGCGAGATTCAAAGCCAAACCAAGACATAAGGAGGTTTATGTATATTAAATAATAATACATTGTTGTGCATCAGTGGCTACCTAGACGCAAGGTTAGGGTAAGCCACTGATATCATGTACCCGTGTGAAGCCTGGGCGGATTGGTCGCTAGTCAAGAATAAAATTAGAATAAATAAGTGTGGGTTCAGGTAAATAAATAAAATAACTAAATTTTTTACATTTTTATTCACTTTCGTCACTTGATCCAGAAAACATATTATCATCACTTGAACTATCTTCGTCGGTTACTCTTATAATAAATTCACTATCAAAATGTATGTCTCTTCTGAAGTCTTCAAAGATAGCGTGAGAATACGCGGAGCATTGACGAATCAATAACGTTTGAGGCAGAAAATGGAGGATTTTTTTTTTGTCAATATCATGGGGTAGAATCCGGACTTTTTAACCAAATAATTTCGTATAATATCAAAATATTCGTATTCAATATCAAAATAAAGCTAAAAATATATGTGTTCAGATTTTGTTTTTATACGTTTCAATATTTAATGATACAGTAATTACACATTTATCTCCTTTTTTAAATGTAATGTTTGTAAACGATTTTTCAGAATATCGATTTTATTCGGTCAAAACACGGCTTTTAACGGTCACAACACTACGGAAACCAACCCAAAGACATGACATTGTAGTAACGTCCTGTCGGAATATTAATTTACGATTACTTCGTGTTTTTTTAGTGCATTTTTTCAATATAAAGTTAAACTTGATGCTTATGAATGATACACGTTGTGATAGTGTATGGGTAACATAGTAATTAAATAGGATTATGAATTTGATTTTTCAATTTCTTACATAGACGTTCATACAAAGTTATCGCGGCATGTCAAATGTGAAACGTCAAATCCGACTTCTTAGATTGAGCTACGTGTAAGGAGTGGAATTCCCTGCCGGAGTCTGTTTCCCGATAGCTATAACCTGGGGGTCTTTAAATCAAGAGTAAATAATTTACTTTTAGGTAAGCGTGCTCCATCTTCGACCACATCATCACTTACAATCAGGTGAGATGGTGGTCAAACGCGGGCCTATTATCAATAAATAAAATAAAAAAAGTCTGACACTGCCTTCCGCTATTAAACTTAATTTAAAGCGAAAATAGCCTATTGGATAAGGTGTCGGACTTGTGGGTTCGAACCCACCCATTACGCTATTTCCGTGAACTCACTCCAGACACAAGCTTAATTGGAAGACCTAACAAGATTGCTAGTAATGTGAATTTTAGTTTTGTTTTAAAAAAAAGAATTATATAAAAAGATCATAATGAGATTTTACAAATGTCAGTAATCAAATAAAATAAAATAACCTTGACGTTGTATGTTGTCCTCAGGCGGTTAAAATACCAAGTTTAAAAAAATCCAATATTACCGGTATTAGGTCTTTTGTATTCTGAGCATGTATATTCGACGAACGTTTCTTTTTTTACAAGTTTTAAAACTGTTTTTTTTTTCGTTAGATCTTGGTCAGGAACGGTGCAGACGCTGATTGTTGGGGCCTTGGACCCGATGGATGTTTGCAAACGTTATTACACAAGTAAGATTTATACTACGATCTTATTTATTGGCTTGAAAATGAGTTTTACATCGAAAAATCGCATTGATTGGATCATGCTAATAAACGGAAAAACAGAGAATCAAGATTTAATAATTAATACTCATTGCATGATTTCTTAGCTGATATATTATTCGAAATTAATTTATAAATATCAATATTGAGTTACTACATGCAACAGAGGTAGAATGTAAAATAAATCTTCACAACTGTTACAGCTTATTTTTGACCGACTTAAAAAAATGTCGAGGTTATTTGTTTGATGCCTATATAGTTTGTCAAGCGAATTCTCTATCGTTTGTGAATCCGCAAATAAATATATCTGTCTACAGATAGATAGAATAAACTATATCGTACACCAAAATTTAAACACACTGATTTAATTAACATTATTGCTGAACGTATGGTTCTATGTCTACCAGGGCAATAGACGAGAACAAGGAATCCCTAGCCATGTTCCTGATCCGCTCGGGCTGCGACGTGGAGTCCCCGCGGCGGCTGGGCCCGGGGGGCGAAGGCGCCGACGTGGCCAACGAGAAACACACGCCGCTACATCTATGCTGCACCTGGGGGCTTACTGACGTCATACAGGTACTGCAGCACGCCATATCATCATCTGCTAAGCCTTTTTAGGGTTCCGTAGCCGAATGGCAAAAAATGGAACCCTTATAGTTTCGATATGTCTGTCCGTCTGTCCGTCCGTATGTCACAGCCATTTTATTCCGAAACTATTAAGACTATACATGTAAAACTTGGTAGATAGATGTATTCTGTAAAGCGCTTTCGCTTTAAAAATTTAAAAAACATTTAAAATAAAGGGGCTCCAAATACATGGAACTGAAACTGAAAATATTTTTTTTCATGAAACCTATACGTGTGTGGTATCTATAGACAGGTCTTTAAAAATGACATTGAGGTTTCTAAAATGACTTTTTCATAAAGTTAATCGTTTAAAAGATATACGCTACCAAAGTGGTAAAATGTGTGTCCCCCCCTCTAATCTAACTTCTATAATAATGAAGTGAAAAATCTAAAAAAACCATATGTTGTAGATCTTAATGTAAACTTTCAACCAAAATTGGTTTGAACGAGATCAAGTCGGCAGTTTTTGAGATGCAGTCTATTTTCTAAAACCGCAAATATAACTTTGTAATTCATACAAATACTATGAAAAACAAAGTTATTTGGCGTAGTTGTAAAAATTGTAAATAAGCTAGTTTTAAGAAATTTGTAAGATTTTTTTTTTCTATTAAATATATTAAGTATATTATATTTATTATAGTTACCACGGAACCCTTCATGGGCGAGTTCGACTCGCACTCGGCCAATTTTTCCAACTATATTGATACTTACAGGATGATGTAGATTATGAGTACCTACGATATGAGTACCCAGCGTGCCGGTTCAGACGATATTTCCTCCAAGCTTCACGAGAGGAGAGAGAGTTTGAGGATTCAACACAACACCAATAGTTTCTCACTTTTTTAGAGTTTTAGCGGAGCGCGAGCGCACGTTATGTGTGTAGCCAGTTTGCGAGCGGGTTTGCGAGAGGATAGAGGGCGGGGATTGTTCGAATTGAACGAAACAGGAGTGGGAGTAAGGAATCGATTTTGAATGAAAGGTCCTTCTCAAGTGAGTTAATGAGTGAAGTGTAATATAATGTTGCAAGTATGCGTTATAGATAGAATAATGCGAATGGCACATACAACTCTGTTCCAAGTTTATATATAGATTTATATATAAAGGTGCTTACCTTTTGTTAGTATTGGAGATTCGAATTAATTAAAGTAAACATGCAATATTTTCGTTCAACAGACTCTTCTAGAACATGGCGCTAACATAAACTCTAAAGATGCAGAAGGCAAGACTCCCCTCCACATAGCCATAGAGAACCAACACGCGGGCATCATATCTCTGCTGCTGTCCCAACCGGGCATAGAGCTATCGGCCAGAGACAACAAAGGAGTATCGCCTTTCGCGGCAGCGCTCACTGCGAGGAATAATAAGGCGGCGCAGGCTATTTTGGAGAAAAATCCTTCAGCTGCTGAACAGGTAAGTGTCTTTTGTGCTAGACCCTGTATACGACCCGAAAAAGCCTCGGATATTAAGTTGAAATTAAACAAATTTCAAATTATGTTTATTGACTAGAAATTAGAATTGATTTGTATAATGCTGTATAACATACGAATAGAAAAGGGTTTTTTTTTATCAAGTCATATACAACGTGTAATTTAAAGGGTATATACATACCGAGTGCACGGCTTCTTTGGATGATAATAAACGTTATGGCAAGGGTTTTCTAATCCTATGTCTACATGAGTGTGGAGCATATTAGAAATTTCAATACATTGATACCAGAGGCCGAATTTTTCAAATTAAGAAGAACGAAAAGAATTATCGTTTTATTGGCAAGTGACGTGGAAAGTGATGACCCTCATAGTGCTGTGACATATTTGTTATTACTGGTATTCAAGAAACATATGAAACCAATAATTTGGGGTCAATTCTGTGAGTCACTTATTTTGAGCTGAAACTTTGCATAGAGACTCCATACCAGATGTTGTCTTCAGTCCTTTTGGATAGATATGGGGTTTCCGTTACACGTTGTGTAAACTTCTTTTCGTCGTGTTAGCCTGCCTTTAAACTACGTCAAGGTTAGCTACCAATCTAACCGAATGCAGCTATGCGAATGCCTATCTGACCATAAAAACTTTGTAGCTGGGTAACACGATACTCCTTAGCAAGACTGGTGTGAGATTTTTTGACGTCTGACCTGTAATGGCTGTCAGCGATGTACAAATGATATGTTAAGACAGTCATCCATCCAAGGCCTAACCTAGACAATTGTTGCTTAACCTCTAGAGCCCAGCGGTACAAAAACGTGCCAGTAAACAAGTATTAGTTGAGCCCCGCTGGCACAAAATTTGTGTGCCAGCGGGTCTCAACTAATAGTTCACGTAAATAATGGCGGTCCTTGAGAGGTTAAACATAAAGATCAACTCGTGCTGCTGTTATTATTTAGTCACGATCTCCTTTCGAGTTGTTAACGTGAATATTGTGTTTATACGATTGAATGTATCCCGTTGTCATAAATTCGATAAACTATTCGTGTTCGGACATTCTATTTGGTGCAATCCATCTCTGTTTGTCAAAAGTTTTGAAAGTAAGATCCATCTATCATTTACAGGTCGACAAAAAAGGCCGCAACTTTCTTCATGTGGCGATTCAAACCTGCGACGTTGAGAGCGTAATGTTCTTACTGTCCGTTGAAGTGGACGTGAACTCTCGCGTGCAAGATGCGTCACTAGCGCCACCGTTACACCTGGCGGCGGCTGCGGGACACGAGGTGCTGCTGAGGAGTCTGCTACTGGCAGGCGCCAGGCCCAACGACCGGGACGCGCACAAGTATGTACCTTATCTTGTACGTTACAAGGTAGTAAATTAAATGCCACAGTTATACCCACATCATCTCCCATTTCCCGCTGTGGGTGTAACTGTGGCTTTTAATTACTGCTTAAGAGTCTGCTACTGGCACGCGCCAGGCCCAGTGACCGGGATGCGCACAAGTATGTACCTTATCTTGTAGGTTACAAGGTCATAAATTAAATGCCACAGCATCTCCCATTTCTCGCTGTGGGTTTAATTGTGACATTTAATTACTGCCTAGGAGTCTGCTATGGGCAGGCGCTAGGACCAACGACTGGGATGCGCACAAGTATGCACCTTATCTTTTAAGTTACAAAGTCGTAAATTAAATGCTACCGTTAAACCCACAGCATCTCCCATTTCCCGATGTGGGTGTAATTAGGGCATTTAATTGCTGCTTAGGAGTCTGCTACTGGCAGGCGCCAGGCCGAACGACCGGGATCGCACAAGTATGTACCTTATCTTATAAGTTACAAGGTCGTAAATAAAAGCACAACTTTACACCCACGGCTGGAAATGAGTGTTGCTGAGGGTAATATGCACTATTGTGTGACTATTGCATAACAATCACACAAGTTTCTGAAAATGCTCTTACTGGACTAGTATCGTTAGAACTTAGACCATGTCAGTTTAAAAACATATCTTACTCGACTATTTCAGCCAAGCTGGTTGTTTTCCCAAAAGCCTACCTCACTTTCTAACCTACATGGTTCTGATATGTATAGACTTGTATGAGTTTTAAAAGGGATTTGTCTTCTGAGTACTTTCAGTGTCATCCAGCTTTAACAGACGAAAAAAATGACATACAAACGTATTTATTATTCAACCTATTTACAAAATATGTTAGAGCTACGAGCATTTCTGACGGAGGAAACATATTATTCAGGCTTTCAGCTATATACAACGTGTAACAGAAACCCCATATATATCCAAAGGGCTGAAGACAACATCTGGTATATGGAGTCTCTATGCACAGTTTCATCTCGAAATAAGTGACACAAATAATTGATACCAAATTATCGGTTTCATATGTTTCTTGAATACCAATCATAACAAACGTGTCACAGCACTACGAGGGTCAATAACTTTCCACGTCACTTGCCAATAACACGGTGAATCTGTTCATTCTTCTTAATTTGAAAATTCTGCCTCTGGTATCAATGTATTGAAATTTCTATTATACTTCACACATGTAGACATAGGATTATAAAACCCTTGCCATATCGTTTATTATCATCTAAAGAAACCGTGCACTTGTTATGTATATTAACCTTTTAAATTACACGTTGTATATACTATGTTAGATTACCGATTTATGAATTTTTCCGACTTGATACTTATTGTTACTTTAGAGACAAATTACACAAATTCTTGTATAACTTATAGCCATTCAGATATCCTGACAAACTTTCGAAGAAACTTATAATATTTTTATCAAGTAGGATGAATATGGTGAAATGGTGACATTAAATAATAAAATTCGAATGTTAAAAATTTAATAAAAATTGTTTGTTAAATTAGAAATTATAATATATAAAATTAAGAATTATTAAAGAATACTAAACACTAAAAAGCAAATAATAATAGGAGCTATATTAATCATTGGAAGTAGGATACTAGTAGGAACTAAGATATTAGTAGGAACTAGGATATTAGTAGGAACTTTGTAGGATATTAGTAGGAACTAGGATATTAGTGGGAACTAGGATATTAGTAGGACGTAGGATGTCAGTTCGATGTAGGATAATTGGACGTAGATACACAAAAAGGATCCAACCCACAAAATGTTACTTTTGAGATAATGAAGTTTAAGTTGTATTTGCTCTTTGATATTCTATTTTGTGATTTTGTTGATTTGGGACATAGTTGTAAAAATTGGTGTCCTTTTTATAGAAATATGTTTTATTGGGAATAAATAAATATTTTTAGAGATATTTAAGTAATTATGGGGTCGTTTTTGCGGAATTAAAATATAAACCTGTCATAGATGTGGCTTGGTACCCCATACTGATAAAAAGGTCAAATTCACATATTTTGACTAGGGTGTTTTTACTAATCGAAAATATAGACCATAGGGACTAATTTGGCATACTCGGCTCATTTTCGACCATACTGTGGGTTGGATCCTTTTTGCGTATCTACGTCTAATTTATTTCGCTAGCGTGTGTTGTCGTGTCCCATTCGTACTTGTTGTATTGTCCCCCTGCAGACGCACAGCGCTGCACGTGGCAGCGGGCGCCGGGCACGAGGCCATCGTGTCGGCGCTGGTGTCGGGCGGCGCGGAGTACGGCGCGGTGGACGCGGCCGGGGACAACGCGCTGCACGTGGCCGCGCGGGAGGGACACGCGCCCGCCGCACGCGCTTTACTCGCCGACACAGACATCGACGCCGCAGCTACAAACCTCAAAGGTAACCTTACCTTCAAACATCTGCTGAGCTCGCTCGTTCCAGGCGTCCGTCACTCGCTCAAGGCCACGCGTTATATGCCTACCGTTTCGCGGATCGCCGTCAGTACATCCGACTATGGGCTGCCGCACGCCTACCTGAGCCTTTTTAAATAATTTTCACATCGACCTAAAATCAATTGATTTCCCTCCGCTTTGCTCCTGTTTCCCTTTTGATTATTTATTTGCACGGATTTTTATTAAAATTAAAATTATTTACGCGGTTTCGGATGTTTTCGACACTAAAATTTAATAATCGGGAATTCAGGGAAGGAAAAAATGCAACTATCATTTTATTAAACTGTAACATATTTGATCAACAAATAAAAAAATAATTGTTTTTCTATATTCGTGTTATTACCAATATCATCATATACAACCCTAGGACATTCGCTCGATGACGTGGGTCGCGCGGCGGGCAAAACAATCTCAACTCTCTGTGTGCGTACTTATGGTAAATTTTTTCTCGCTGCAAACAGCTGGTATTATTATTAAGATTTTGTAGGCTATTATAACGTAGGTATTTTCGCTTTTGTATGAGAGTGATGTATCTGTTACGAAGTAACTATTTAATAATCTGTGCTCGTTCGATCGTAGACCTCATCTTACACTTACCATCAGGTGTGATCGAGGTCAAGAGCAAACTCATTCATATTAAAAAAAAAAAACACGCGAAACTCAGTTGCCAATAATTTTCTAACACTCCATTACAATACCTTTTCTTCATTCCTTTTCTCCATTTCTAAGATTACCGCGTTCAAACAAACTTTTCCGCTTTATAATATTCTTATAAGTAGATAAGCCTGAAAGGACATTTTGTACAAAATAAAAAAACTGCACTTCAATTCAGTGTACTAAATATCATTCCGTCTCATTCCCCCGAAGCGAAAGAAAGTATCATGTATAAAACTGTGAAATATTTTATTTCACATACTATATGTATATGGGCATTTATAAAACGTCTGAAGCTAGTGTACAGTTCGAAATTGGTCCTTTCATATGGAGAAGAACCGGCAAGAAACTCCATGGTCACTCTTTTCAAAATATCGTTCATTATTACGATGTATCTACAATATAGATTTAATAGGCATGAGAGGACAGTATAGACCAATAACAAAGCACAATGTAAGAGTCATCATTGGCGTAACTATAGTCTTTGAGGCCTGTGGCAAATTCTGCCAATGGGACCCTCCTTACGTTTAACTCGTGTAAGCACTTCAGTAAATTAATTGTAATAAAATGTATTCGTTGTAAAATGTATGTTTAGTTCTGAGTTAGCTCTGAGCACAAGACGATCATAAGTTATGATCCTCTTGTGCTCAGAGCTGTCTCAAAGCGGGGGATGCAAGGGTAAATTGTCCAGCCTGTCCCTAGCTGCCCTCCCCCTGCGATGCCCTAAGCCGAGGTCCGTACCCCACAAGGGGTGCCCCTAGCGTGTTGTCGCCTAGTTTGTAAGATAAATATAAGTACTGGCTGGAGGCTTTAATTATTATAATCTAGGCCGCCAGAGGCAAGTCCCATGAAGCAACTGACAACCGCACAGGTTGACTTGCGAGAGACTGTTCACAAAAAAAAAAACGCAAGGGCAACTGAAGGAATAGGGTGGGTGTTTAGCAAGGGCGGATCCAGGGGGTGGGGTCATGGGGTCATGACTCCCCCTGGGCTGGGTCCAGGACCTAGGTGGATCACTAATTAAATTATTTAAACATTGTTACTAGATAATACTCCAGTTTCTGTCGTTGTAAACGAATATCGGCAGTGGATGGCCAAGTGGCAGCGGAGTCAGGAAATACAAATTATAACTTCATGTGACTTGACCACGAAATGTGACCTTATGTGACCCCCCCCCTGGCACCAAAGCTGGATCCGCCCTTGGTGTTTAGCCAGAAGTCTGACATACCTTTCCGCGCCACTTAGAGCGCGAGGAGTCATTTGATGATAATCCACCAAAAAAATTAAGTGATCTAGATAACGACTAAAAATCTTCGTCCATATACCATTTCATCATCTGTCGCTTTAGTTTCCAACATTTTGGGAATACTTTTATTGTGCGTACGGCAAAGGAGCAAAATTCCCTGCCGGAGGCAGCGTCTGGGTTTCCCGATAGCTATAACCTGGGGGTCTTTAAGTCAAGAGAGAAAGGTTACGTCTAGGTAAGCGTGCTCCATCTTCGACCACATCATCACTTACCATCAGGTGAGATGGTGCTCAAAAGCGAGCCTAATCAACAAAAAAAAAAAATGGGATCTGTATGTCTCCACATATTAAGACCAGCAGTCCTATATAATTTTTACACAAGCTCCGCCCCTATGCGGCCCGGTTAGGCCGTTGTATATACTAAACGCTAACGCAGCAGTAATAAAGTTGAATATCGCGTGCGCTCTTTCACCATGTTCGGTTTCGAAACTGCCGTTGTGTGCTAAACGCTAACGCAGCAGTAATAAAGTTGAATATCGCGTGCTCTCTTTTACCATATTCGGGTTCGAAACTAAGTGTCGTAAGTCTCAATTCTTATTTCGTTTATAACTAAAGTAATAATTGATCTAGAGAAAAAATGTCCTATATTTGGATAATAAACTATATTTTGATAATAAACTATATTTTCTTACTGTCAATACTAATTTGAGACATAAAAGCCGAGTAATCTTGATTAAATTTTGAATAATCTTTAAAAAAACATGATTTTCGATTAAAAAATGAATCGAGCGAAAATTATGAAATTGGTCTAGACATGGAAAGAAAAAGATCCAATAAATGATATGCTAAAGTTCCATTTTGATTGTATGCGTGATTGTTTCAGAATATTAATGCAAAGCTACATACAATTTAGGGAGCCTTCTCTTAAAGTCGTCTTTTATTTTATCAGGTAGAAATCCCCTCCATGAGCTCTGTTGGTGCAAAAAGGACAACGCGGCGACGATCTGCGAAATATTCCTAGAGTTTATGCCTGAGTATCCGATCAATAGGACTGACTTACAGGTATGGTATTCTATCAGGATTTATCAACACTTTTGACAAATAATATTTGATTTTATCAATTTTTAACGGGCGAAAGAGAACTCTTGACATCAGAATTTAGTCTGATAGCCATTTTTGTAAATTTTGAGGCCAGCATAATTATGTATCTACAATTTTGAAGATCGATAAAAAGATTATTGATAATGTTTGATGCTTGAAAATTCTAAATATGAGAGCTGCCATGTTTTAAGTGATTACTCTTATAAATCACAAGAATCTGCTTTTTAGGACTGAGAGAGTAACAACAAAAATACCATTTCCAAGTAAACCACACTTCAGGATATGTTGACTAGTCGACTGCTGCGATATGGTATTTTTTTATTTAAAAAAATGGGACCATAGAATCCATAACGTGTTAGTAACTTATACCTAATAGCAGGGGCGTGCACAGGATTATGACAGGGTATGCGGCGGAGTAATCGGTCACAAAAACTTTGCCTTTTATAGATTTTTAGCATAGCCACAGCCACGCATCGTAGCATGGTGGCGATGCGTGGCTGTGGCTATGCTAAAAATCTATAAAAGAAAAAGTTTTTGTGACCGATTACTCCGCTGCATACCCTGTCATAATCCTGTGCACGCGCATGCCTAATAGCTTATTATCTAGTGTTAGTACTCATAACCCTCCGTACAAACTGCTTCATAATAGGAGCACAAAATCTCACGAACCGTTATCAGGATGCTCTTATTGCATCCCTTCTGCATGCTCATATATTTGCGAGCAGCAGGGCGGTGCTGCAAACTGCATACAAGGACGAACATCTGGTTTTTAATGTAATCATCACTAAACATTTTTCTGAAGTATTACTTAAATGATGATATTTATAATATTCATATTTTTTCCCAGGGTAACACTCCGCTCCTACTAGCCTACATGAACGGTCAGGGCGCGATGTGCCGGGTGCTAGTGAAGGCCGGCGCGTGTCTCGCTCAAGAGAATAAGGACGGAATATCTATATTTAATTATCAAGTAAGTTACTATCAATACTATGAGGGATTAGTCAAGTATTTAATGATTCGTAAAATTACTACAAAGTATATAAACTACCAATTCATTAACCTTTTGAGCGCCACGGTCTTCTATAGAAGACAATCGTTTCCGTGCCCTCCACGCCACGTCTTTATTAGAAGACAATATCTAATCATAACGTTTATTACATTAAAATACATGAACAAAAATGCTTTGTGCGTATTCTTACTATTAGTATTTATTTCAATAGCCAAAATTTATTGAGTGTCCCAGGCGCTGGTCTTTATATGAAGACGTCTAGTGTTGTAGTTACTTAATTAAGTTTCTAAAGTGTCGATAGACACGAAAGTTAAAAAAAAAAACACTTTTAATTCGAATCGAAATGTTGAGTTTTGCAAAAAATGCGACCCATAAAAGGTATGTATGTACTTAATTTTGCTAGCCCTTACACATGTATTAACACGAATCTTTTAATATACGCAAAGTGCCGTACTTTGGTTAATACTGATATCGATTAAGAAGGAAATGTGTGTGTAATTAATAATACTAATAATGTGTGTTTAGCATAAACATGGAATAGACAAAAAAATGTAAGAAAGGAGACCATAGACATCTATACTAATATTATAAAGCGGTAAAGTTTGTTTGTTTGCTTGAACGCGCTAATCTTCGAAAGTACAGGGTGGATTTGGATAAAATTTGCTAGCATTCGCTCGATGACGTGGGTCGCGCGGCGGGCAAAACAATCTCAACTCTCTGAGTGCGTACTTATGGTACATTTCTTCTCGCTGCAAACAGTTGGTATTATTATTAAGATTTTGTAGGCTATTATAGCGTAGGTATTTTCACTTTTGTATGAGAGTGATGTATCTGTTACGAAGTAACTATATTTAGTAATCTGTGGTTCGGTACCGCTTGGCGCTCAAAAGGTTAAATCTATAATTCTATAGATGTGATATGATTATATGATTGATTTATATTTTTTTGTATATCAAGAGAACTAGCAACACGGTTAGAATTCATATCACTAGTAATCTTGATAACCCCTCCAACTAAGTTAAATATGCTTTTGTGTGGAGTGGGTTCACGGCAATAGTGTAATGGTTGGCGTTCGAACCCACAACTTTTCGATCACAAGGCCGACACATTAGCAATAGGCTTTTGGCGCTTAGTCAATGTATGAACAGTAGTACTTTCAATACTGGTCTCGGTTCAATTTCCGTGTCGGGCATAAGTACTATTGGATTTTTCTGTAAGGAATTTCTCAGTAGTACCAAAGCCCGGAGTTCGGAAATAGGCGGCACGTTAAGTCGTAGGTCCCGGCTGTCATTTGAACATCTTTGACAGTCGTTACGGGTAGTCAGTAGCCAGTAAATCTGACATTGGTCTTATAAATGATAAATGATCTTTATTTTGCAAATTGGTTATTAAATAACACTTTTACACGTCATTTTTTTTCGTAATTATTAACTAGATGAGGCCGGTGTTTCCTGACTACCCTGAGAAGAAACACCGAAACAAACTCAGGGCAGGGCCGGATTAACCATTAGGCGGAGTAGGCAACTGCCTAGGGGCCCCGCATCAACTAGGGGCCCAGGCGCAGCGCACGCACCAAGAATACATCTTTCTTCCAACGAGAATTTGTTGTGCTTGTGAACTTAGGGACCTCACTGTTATCTCACAAAATACAAATCGTTAAATTAAGTAGTAGAATTAAAACAATTTTAGAACAAATCTGGGAATAAGTAAACAAATATATTACAGCCCTTAATGTGCGTTTCCTCAGTTCACACACGATTTGGTCAGTCAAAGTAAGAAAAGGGGCCCCGAGAATGCCATTGCCATAGGGCCTCTGACAGGGTTAATCCGGCTCTGACTCAGGGGTCCGTCCCTTTTAAAGTCCATACAATCTATACTGGTTTAATTATATGGGACCTTGTAGGTTTTAGTCTGAGGCGATCTTTTGAAGAAAGATGCTCACAGATTTGAGTGGGCCTGTCTATACAGTGCAAGCATTTATCAAATGACGTATAGCTCAACTTAGAACAAGGAGCTTAACGATTTGACAAACAATACCAAGGTAAGGACGTTTGGGTAGGCCGCAAAAGCACTCAAACTGCCAGACAATCATGTTTAACTGGAATAAAATAACCTACATAGTTCACATATTCACAATCGTTTATGAAGATTAGTCTAATAAATTAATAGTTTAAAAAACACTAGAAAAACACGCTTTTATAAATGCACGTAAAAACAAAAAAAAATGTTAAGAAAACCGATAAAGGATTTTCTTTAGGTTTGTAACCTGATCGTGTTCAAAGTCCATTACGTGTCCTTTCTCACAAGATCAAACACGACTATGATACGATATTCCATCATGGAATGCCAGTGCCTATCTTCCGGCTTCATCATCAGACCTTGAAACCTAATCGTGGTCAAAGTTCATTACAAGACTTTTCAAAGAAATCCAAAACAGCTATGATACGACTTTCCATCATGAAATTCCAGTTAATATCTTCCGGCTCCATCATCAGATCAGTTCGACAGTACCATATTATTGTATTGTCATCAGAACTACATACAGTTGCCAATTTTCATTACGCTACGACCCTTGGAAGATGGTTAAATTAGCTACCTTAGATTTCATTACATAGTTAGTTACATACAGGTCGACCTAATAAAAGTGTGTTAAAAAGGCTAAGCAGATGATGATGTAAGAGATGTTTCGACGATTATCGAACAACGAAGATAACGATGTATGTGTTGTGAAGGTTGCAACGAAACAGTTACTGCATCGTTTGTTGGACGTGCTGCCGGCCGAGGCGCCGTGGGCGGAGGCCGACCTGTGCCAGGAGTGCGGCACCAAGTTCACGCTCACCATGAGGAAACACCACTGGTAACTAACTATTCATACATCACTTCAATAATACATGAGGTTTGGTATTCTATCCCCAATGATTCTATGGATAAGTAGAAAGAGGGAATGTCGTTTTTGAATCAATGAACAAATGATTGTATTCTAGAAATAAGGAACCAATGGATCTGAAATCTAATCACACCTACATTTAGTTCTGAATTAGTCGGTTCGTAATTTAAAAGATATAGGGGTGTATTGGCTCATTTTAAAAACTACGAACCGTCTAATTCTGATATTTAGCGACTAAGTAACAACTAAAACTTGTTTTCCCCAGTCGTCACTGCGGCCGCATGCTGTGCAACAAATGCTCGAGTCAAGACGTACCGATCCTCAAGTTCGGCATGAACAAGCCTCAACGTGTGTGCGAGATCTGCTTCAACGTTCTCCAAGTAGGCGCCAGTTAGTAACACAGAGAACACTGTCATGTTCGGTACTGACGGATACGCTCTTTAGCCGAAGAATTGGAAAAGCGTTTGTGTACTGAACCGATTCGTATTCATCCCCTCTACGGACTGCAGTGCACAAATACCGGACCTACATTCAAACTACGCGTATTCATTGGGTACATCTCATCACGTGACCAGATGTAGCCAATGAAAATTTTCAGTCGCGTCGGGTATGCTGTGTCACATACAATCCGCGGTTGCATGCGATTCTTAAACTCAGTCAGTCGTCCGATTAACGTGAGATTTTATAGTTTTGTATTGCGTCAATACTACATCACATCCCAGTGACTAGAACAAGCGATAACTTTTAATGTTGCTCATGAGGCTAGATCATCCCTACCCGCATTCTTATATAATTTCTCATAACTTTAGTATGTACACATAAATGCCTAGGCATTTCAGTAAATGACATTTTAAATTAAGGCGCAGACTTGATATGAATCTGGGTCTGTTAAAGGCTAGATAGCAATATGTTATTTACTACAAAATTGTTATGATATACAATGTGATTTAGTTAAGCTTATAAGGTCACAGTTAACGTTTCGATGCGAAGTATACTCTATTGCCTAGAATGTAATCTATACAAGCCAAGAGCGCGTCCATTAGATTAATAAAATAAAAAACACAAAAAAAATGCTTAAAATAGTGCCTCCAATCTTATTACGACACATCTTGGTAAATATATCGTTTTCATTTACTAAATTATGCCAAAGTATTCTGTGCTTTTGAATTCGACAATTTCAGCTTTAATATAAATTGGTTATTATATTATATTGTTAGATATTATTGTTAAAATTTTATACTGTTTATGGTGTTCACACATTAATTATCTCTGTCACGAATTGTTATCTAAAAATCTTAGGTTTTGAATTTAAGACTCAGCAATATTTTCAGTACCTATTTTATTCCAAGGGAATGTCCACAGCAATGAATTCTGTGATTTCACCAGTGTTGCCATACAAGAATGTGTATTATTTGCTTCTTTTTCTGTGTGACCATTATAAATACTTCTTTTATAAAAATAACTTTGCATTTCGTACTTTTAAAGTCAATTTTCATTACTTTAGCTGTAGGGATTTTATAGAAACTGAAATGTATTCTTTTATTGCTTAGGATAAGACACCTATTTTAGAACATTTACATTGTGTAAAGTTAAGATTTATTTTTATATATTTCGCATTTGTTATGACATTCCGATTATTGCGCACGGGTTTCTGGAAATACACTCTGTATAAATGTTATTCAAATACATTTTTTATTGAGTGCCATTTTACTTGCAATGTTCCCGAGCAGGTTTTTATTTAGAGATTTATTTTTTTAAATTACGAAATTTTAATTTGTTTTTCAAAATTTTATAATTGCTGTAATAAAAAATATTACATACATGCAAAATGTTTTTTATTGTAGAATATGTATTGTATAATAATATGCAGGTTCTTATTGCATTTGCTCAATAAAACGAGAATATTCACGATGATTATTTATTTACAAATAAACAATAAACTTCCAACTCTTTCGTTCTTCACAAGTGGTAGGTACATAAATAATTTGCTAAAACTACATCTACCCTTTGCACCAGTAAGTTATATCAAACAATGATTACACAATGATTACATTGGGTGTATTGTATGGCAGTTCCGGGTAGGAAATTAAAATTAAGTTACTTTAGCCTCTTGAAGAGGTCTTTGGTGACGCAATGGTCGAGGACATGCAGATAGTCAATGAGCTCCTCCTCACAAGTCTCAGCAGTTTGGGAACGGGAGTTGACACGGTCATTGCACTCTTGGTACTTCGCCCAGTGGCTCTGAGCATCAGGCTTCTGTGAACATGTCTCCTGAAAATAATATGTACCATGTTAGCTTGTGGTCCAAATAGACTATGAATTAACTACCATATTTAAAAATGAGATAACCCTAAAAATAGTTAGAAGTTACTGAAAAAGCAAATTTTATAGAAATACTATGATGATATGAATGCTAACTAGAATGAGATTATCACAACATCAATTTTAGTGAAATCAAAGTAAAAATATAATTAAATAAACCTTTTCATTTCTTGTGAGCATGTTACATGTGATTAAAAACATATCTAAAAAAAGAAAACAATAATTTTATAATTTGTATGTAAATTGGTAATAAAAGAACGTAAGTTTTTAAACTATTCCTCAACATTTGAATTGAAAATAGATTAGTAGGTAGTAACATAGTTGCTAAACATGAGCAGACTTTACATACTTTTCTGTTTCTCTATTATTAAAGTCAATGTATCCATACTCAGGTGCAGAATAACAGATGGACAGCTGGTATCCTGTGTTTTAGTAAGGATTTAATATACCCACATCAAAATAACAAATCTTGATAATTTTAATATCAAATTGTTGCATTGGGTTGGTGGGATTGTTTTATTCCTTCTTATTTGGAAAACTGGGAAAAAATATTCCAGCAGAGCTAAAGATCTAAATAAATTGCACTTTGCAATTTGTTTATTATAACATGAAATACTTGCTCGAGTTGGAAGCAATAAAAAATGTTCTCGAAGTTGGGAAATCACTGTAAAGGAGATCCTTCTTTTAGAAATTGGAAAACCTAATAGCAATTTTTCCCAAGATCTGAAAACAAAGTGGTACTCGTGATAGCTAAATACTAATGTGTTCCATTTCAAACCATTTCTTGGTTAAATATAAAATAGGAGTATAAGGGAGCAGTAAAGCATTTCATGATATCAACTATCGGTGACACCGGCCAGGCAGTCAAAGAAATTGGAAGACGGGTTCTTCCACTAAACAAGGTTATGTTATGGTTATGAGTATCCTCATACAAATATAGCAGTGTCAGGTATATCTTATATAATATCTGAGTAACAAATGTCACTAAACATACCCTTAGTTGGGTCTGAGGGTCCACCATTTCTTCCTCTTCGGCTGCCTCCTCCTCAGCCTTGACTACGGGGATAATTTTTTTCTCGGACATCTTGCCTGAAATTGAGATTCACTGAATGACACAAGTTAAAAAATTGACGATTCGCAATAATTAACCGTAGATTACTTATTTCCAAGCGAGAAATGTATTTTACTGTGAAAAATTACCCAAATCGATGATGCAACGACCGACAGCAAGTACAACAATGTTGCTAGCAAAGAGTACAATATATATAGGGACAGTTGCTAGTCTCTAAATAATCATATCTATGTAGTCTGTGATACCATCAAAATGTTGATCAGTGTTGCCAATAGTTCAACTAGCTCTCCACCAGATCCAACTTCTAAAACCACCAGAAAACCACTAACAAAAATCGGCCCTACTCTAAAAATCGCTAAAATGTACACTATTTTTTTTTAGTTTTAACAAAAGAAAACAGTATTTATTTATTATTACTTGTATTAGTAAAAAATGTTCTTTAATATGACGTAATAAAATATTTTAAGTCAGTAAATCAACATACAAGAACTTTTGTCTGCACCATCATCGTCGGTTTCACATTTATATGATGCTTTGCTACCAATTTGTTTTATAACTTTTATTGGAATTTCATAATCATTGCAGCATTTTTCTTAAATGAATTTTTCTTGAATTTTTCTTCCAATCTTTTAAGATTGGACGAAAAATGCTGCACAACACCACAGAGTGTTTTTAATATCGCAGTTAAAATATTCAACTTCATTCTGTTCCTCTGCTTGTTTTTTATTACATTCATACTGCTAAATAGTCTCTCAACATCGGCATTAGAATTAGGTAGTATTAAGAGAGTAATCGCAAAAGTCGCTAATTCCTCAAATCTAGATTCCCCTTGGATATCTTTGAAATGCAATACTTCATTCCAAATTTTTTTGTATCTTTGCTCTCGTTTCATTTCTGCAAATGAATTTGTCGCCATAGATCATCAACTCTTGCCATAAGTTCTGCACTTTTATTGTGCCTACGCAGTAAAAGTAAATTAAGTACATTTACCGGTCGCTGCCGCGGCATTTATGAAGATGAATGCTTCGGAATTATGAACATTAGAGACAGAGTAGTTAGAAATTGTGATTGTTAGGATGAAAAATGTTAGGAAGAACATTTTAGGATTTCCAATTATCGGAGTTGAAAATTTAGGTGAACTTTGGTGCACCCCAATGCCCAATTATTTTTATTCATGTGACAGTGACAGACACAGAAGTAAAGTCAGTCAAAGCAAAGAGGCCACATCATAACACATAATGGTGTGTGTAATGTTTTTTATAACAATTTATTTCTATTGCATAGTATATTAAATATTAGTTATCTGCACTACTTCTCCAAATAAACTTTAACTGTGACAAATTTCATACTCCTCCGTCCGCGTATCTATTTATTTTGTTACAATACCTACATCGTCACCTTATTTCAACTATTTCGACGTGTTTTGCTTCATTCAGTAGATAAATAGGTACCGACATGATAAATACTTGTTTCGTTGGAATACATGGTCACCCTATTTCAGTCACTATCTGCCATAGTGCATTTTTATAGATTAATCTTGAATCAACAAAAAATACTCACACCATTGGACTGAAAACCTATAACACATCAGGGGTTTAATGAGTCTTCTAGGCTTCTTCGTTGTGGAGGAATCGATAATCCCAATGTTTTGAGGTTATATGTAAAATTTTCAATTTACTATTTAAAGGGGCCGTCACAAAAGAAAATAAAGCAATAAAAGTTCGTTTCAGTGTCGTCATTAAATCTTTATTGATTAACGGTTTCTCTAGGCTTCTTCCTTGTGCAGAAATCGATAATCCCAATTTTTTGTGGTTATATGTTAATTTTTCATTTTATTATTTAAAAGGACCGTCACAAAAAGAAATAAAGCAATAAAAATACGTTTAAGTCTCGTCACTTAATCTTTATTCATTAACGGTTTCTCTCAGGTCCTCAGTTATGGAGATCACGTTGGCCGAACGTCCTGATGTTCCTGGAACTAAAATTCATTTTACTTTTAACCGGTGGTATTACCAGTAAAAGTAAAGCAGTGGTTGTTTGTCAGCAAATCGTCGCTACATCTTTATACAGTAACAGTTTCTCTGAGGTCCTCAGTTATGGAGATTCAGGTTGGCCGAACGTTCTGATATCAGGTCGTTCGGCCATAAATAAATGCTTCTAACTTTCGAACTGTTCCGTCACTAATTCTTTGGCTGGCATCTTTATGCGTCACATGATCGTCAGTAAAAACTGGAGTAGCAGCCAGCTCCCTACCTAGACAAACCGAACGTTCTGATGTACATGTTTTAGTGGAAAATCCACTAAGTTGGCAATACTGACGTTGATTGACTTTTTGGTTTTATATCGTACTTTTTTTTAGATGTAGTTAAATCTGACAATAACTAATAGTAATCAATACATTGCTTTTTCATTAATATACAAATGAATTATTTAAGTAAACCTTTAAATTCTGATTTAGTTTAACGTAATGGCAATAACAAATTGTAAAAAAATAATGACAATGACAGCAAACAAGTTGGCAACGTAACGGTACTAAAACCTGTCTATGAAGTATGAAGTTTTTGACGTAACGTAGCGTACAAATAGTAGCTCCTATAAACGCATACTTTATGAATAAACATTGTGCCAGGAGTCAACTGAATATTTTATTATATTGTTTATTAAAGTATAAATAAAAATACCATTATTAATATGCTCATTATATTTTAAGTTATTATTATATACTTAAGTGTTGATTACATCTTAAATATAAAGATAGAATGTGAGTATGTTTTTATCCACTCGTCAGCTCTGAACTGGTCGTCACTATGGAGAGAGCTTGCTGTAGAAAATTATTTTTTAATTCGATATTGTGGTGTTAAACTAGTGAAATTATCATTGCAACTATGGTTGTTGTAATATAGGAATTTGAGTTTGTACAAGGTATAAAATGGTATTGCTTCATACTGCCAGTTTTCGGCAAAAAGTTGGGAACTATACAATTTCCTAACATATTGTTTTTTAAACATTTCAGGTTTGTTCTAATGGAAAAATTGTACTTTTCATATGTATCCAGAAGTACCCAATTGCTGGTATCTCAGTCCAGCACTTATTGTTGATCTTTGAGAAGAGTGGTTGATTTATTGTAAAAGTAGAGGTTATGTTTTATAAAACATTTTTCTATTTTGTCTTGCAGAATGAATGGAGGAATGGAGCATAAAACTCCAGCTCACAATGTGGTGCTTCATAAAGCGCCTAAAAACTATAAACTGCTCATGGATCCATTCCTGGTGAAAGGAGGAGCTAAAGTGTATAGATATGATGGCACTGTTCCTGGAGATACAACTTATCCGCCTGTACAGTGCAGGGATCCACGCTCTCAGCTCTCAAGAATCTGGAATCGACTAGAACCAGCCGATCTGCCTGTCCCTAGGTACCCAAACACAGATTTGTTGTATTTGTATTTGATATATCTAGAACGCCTTACAACCAACAATAAATGTATGAAGGAATGGTGAAGTCCAGTCTAATAATTGTATTGTAATTAATGATGTTATAGAATTGTTTTACGAATTACTTAATTAACTATAATTGTAGTTTATTACAAGAAATCTTATTGGTAGCTCGTTGAACCAAAAGGTTGTTTGCATACAATTTGGGTATGTTATATTCTTCATTACTAAATAATTAAGTCTGAACATTTATAAACACTTCAATTAATTAAAAGTTATTAGTTAAATATGAAATATTAGGTAAATTCTTCTTTGTTTTTATTATAGCTTCAGTTACAGTAGTACCAACATTACATGTTGGTTTGACATCTAATGTGAAGCGGGAAATTCAAAGTGTGTAATCATTCAATATTTATTTTCAGGTTCAAAATAGATAAAAATTATGTTGGTATACCTCCACAGCTAGAAATTACTATAGGAAATTTAAATGACAACATTGATAAAGCATTTTTGGCAGACATGATGAATAAAGTGGGTCCATGTGAGGAATTGACGATATTCTACCATCCAATCACAAACAGACACTTGGGTTTTGCAAGAGTTGTGTTCCAAGATGTAAAATATTCGAAGTCATGTGTTGAAAGATACAATGGAAAATCAGTTATGGGCCAGGTATGTGTATTTTATGTTAAATACAAAAATATATTTTGTGTACAGGATGCGGGATGTAGTTCTGAAATCTTGTGAACATATTTTATTATTTCCTATTAGGTGCTTGAAGTCTTCCATGATGCTTTTGGCAAGAAATGCCAGGAAATGTTCGAAAATAAGACTGTTGAGAAGAAGCCCCAGTTGGTTGCTCCTCTGATCATTACTAAACCTCCTCCGGTTGTAGTTGAAGAGGTTAGACCCCCTAAGGTAGACCCTACACTCAGCAAGAGATTAGAGGAGACTAAAATTACGGAGAAAGTAAGTAATTGATATCTATTAGTAAATTAACCTTACAATAATTATGATCTTCAATGATTAGCAATATGTGCCGTGTTTGGTCTTTAACATTCTGTCGATACGGGTAGTGAGAAGCCAGAAAATCTGATACTAGTCTTGCCCAAGGGTATTGAATATGATACCTGGGTAATAACCCAGTTATTGTATTGTGCAGGTCAGACAGTCAGTCACTCCAAGCAAAACACCACTCAGCATAGTTGAGAACGGGCACGCCGCAATAACGGCGGTAAGATCCCTCTTTGAGGAGTAGCTAGATTATCGTCACGGCGCACGGTGGGCTGAAAATCGGCTTTCATAGACTTAGGCATTTTATTTTGCAAGTGCGAGTTTTTTTGCCGGATATCACTTCTATTAGTTATAACAATATACAAAAATGACACCAGAATTGATTCTGCACAGAAACGAAGGAATTATAATTTTTTTACGAAAATTTTGTATGGAGCTAGTATGAAAAATCGAAATATCTCTAAAACGGCAGCGATAACCGTAATATCCTTATAGGGGGTTATAGTACTAATTATTTATGATTTTTTGACATACGTTACATAATGGTTGTAGATGCCTTTTTTTTTAAAAAAATCGTCAAAATATTTTTATTTATTTTTACATATTTAAACGTTCCTTTTAGTGTTTAAGTTGAAGAATTCAGAGCTTTAACAACTCTTATCATAAAATAGCATCACCCCTATAGACCTGAAGGACTAGACAGAGGTGTGTAGTGTCTTGTTGATCTTGTAAGATTTCCAACAATACCAAATAGTTGAATATCAGTGTCAAAGTGCCCATGCTGTCGCTTCTTTTTGAAAGATAGGGGAATGAAATTGTTAATTGATCATACCCTAAAAGTATGATTACAACATAACCGGACACATAATAATAATAATATCCTTATAGGGGATTATAGTACTAACATTATTTATTTTAACATATGAAACTGTTCAAAACGATCCATGAACTGTGTCAAAGTTAAGAACATCGTTAGGAAGCATGCTTTTTCCCCAAATATTAAGAATATGTGAAAAAAAAAGACTGTATATAAACTTTTTATTGATAGGTAATTTAAATAAAACAGAAGTAACAAAAATAATATCTAATAAATTCAATTATACAAAATACATATTTGAAACTATAATTTATGAAATTATTAACTAAACATATTGGTACAATAAACTAACATAAATAACAAAAGAACATAAAGAAAAATAATTAAATTTTACAAATTTTCTTTACAACTTTCGTTGTCGGACTCCAATTCCGAGTCAGAATCCAGATCGGATATACCTACAAACTCGAACTCTGTTTCCGGAAACTGTATTAGGTCGAGAGTTTCAGCAAAAAAGGTTGTCTTCCTTTTGGCATCTAACTTCGGCCTTTGTGCACTTAGAAAAGGATCCGAAGAAACAACAAGCATATTTAGGATATCTTGATTAGAATCTTGCCTGCTTCTTTTCCGCGAATGATGTTCCCGGAACCTCCTAAAATCTTTGTTTCGAGACTCTGAGGCTTCTTCCGAGAGAGTCCCAATCGGGACAATATCATTTTTTTCGATTATGTCAGCTCCGTGTATTAATAGTTTATGTACGGTTGATGACATGTAGTACCAGTCGTATAATTCCACGTACTTTTCTGCTGTTTTGCGAGCAAAATCTTTAAATTTGATGACATCGATCTTCTCACCAGATGTTATTGCTTGCAAAATAACAGCAAATCTTTTTATCAGGTTTTGATCCAACCCAGTAATAGCTGCAGTTTTATTGGGAAACTCGAAAAACTTCCTTGCGGTATTCCCGTCATTGGTAGTTCCCGAGCCTTGTTTTACTATATCAATTAACAGATTGAGCTCCTCTTTAAATTTATTTTGAATGTTTTTTTTTCTGTTTTGTAACATATCTTTATGCTCATTACTTCTTGCTGCCCACTGTTTGAAGTCAAGTCTGTACGCAATGTGTAACAGACATTCCATGCAATTTATACGAGCATGTAGGGATGATAGGCCAAATTCATATATGTCAGAACACACAGTTTTTGATGTTACAGCATCTAAGTGGTTCATTTCTGTTGGTTTTGCTAAGCACAGGTAGCATGATGCATTTGATCTAGCTTCAGAAAGGTACGTGCAGACTTTTGCGTCGATCATTGTCATCATTAGTTTATGAGTCACCCTGTTACTATTAATGCACTCTGTGGGGTTAAGGGCCTCAATTTCCTCATCTATTTTTCTTTTGTTATCAATGACAACTGCATGGCTTTCTTTTACAAAAGTGAACTGAACCGGACGACAATAAAAAGTTGAGCATGGTTTCGGGTTTGTCCATATAGTATTATCTCCATCTGTCAGTTTCAGTGGCACCAAGGAGGTCATGAAAATGCTTGAATCATCATGCTCGCCGTCCATTTTCTGCTTGTATCGGCTTTGATTGGAAGCACCATCAAATCCCCACTTCGATATCAGCTTTAACTGCTTATTTTCCACATTATCAGAAAGACTTTGAAGAATCCGCTTCACCGTGATGTCAAGTAAAGCTTGAAGTGTAATTCTAGCTGATGAATCCGTAACTGATACTGATTGATTAGGAGGGTAGCATGCAAGCTTAGTTTGTTGCAGTTTATAGTAGGATGGGTAAATATCCTTAGCACCTTCCCGAATGGCAGTCTCTCGCAACGTAATATATTGCCACTTTGAAAGCTTAAGTGAAAGAAGCAATCCAAGTGCTTTCTCTGGTGTAAATATTACTGTTTTCTTAATGCTTTCCTTGATTTTAACGGCAGCTTCTGGATTTTTGATCATATAATTGATTACAGATGCGATATCTTCATAACCTTCTTCTTTTAAACGTGCTGCAGCTGCATATGCCAATTCACAGGAATCCTCGCCTATGTGCTCACTAGATCTTCTCTTTTTCTGTTTGCTTCCCAGATCTTTGAATGGTTTTCGGGACCTTTTTGTCATTGTTCCAACAGTCGATGATGTCGAAGGTTCTGGAGAGACTGAGCGTGCTCTTGGTATCTCATCAACAGTTGGTTCTTGATTTATTAAAGTTTGCACGCAACTCGGCCAATCAATATTTGCTTGCAACCACTCTCCGTACGTATTTCTAAACTTATCAAAGAATCGTTTAGATTTCTGCCACCTGTTTAAAGCAGCTCGCGTGAATCTCCGGCAAAATTCTTTGAGAGTTACTTGATCTTCGGCAGAAAGGCAATCGCCTATGCGGGACACAATTGCACTAAACAATACTTCATGATTAAATGAAGGACACTCACTTTTTAGAAGAACAAACAAATCTAAGTTGGTGATTAAACTTTCCATTCTAATATTTTGTAGTCGCAAAGCAAATAGTTTTAGTGTTAGCAGTTACACGGTTGTGAACAATCTAAATTATGGAACAAAATTATAGCCCTTTTATTGTATAAAGTCAATAATTAGTTAACTACCCTCATTAAAGTTATAAAAGATATGATAATAAAAATTTATAATCGTCAAAAACATTTCGTAGAACTCATAGTAGAACTAATCAACATTAGCAAATCACATTAGCTCACTAATTATAAAAAGGTGAATGCAGTTCTTAGTTGGTATTGTTGCGAGATATTTCAAATCATTTAATCACTTAATAGGCTCATTAGAATCAGAAGACTACAACCATCATTCTAATTACTTAATTACTTGTCATCAGACTCATTAGATGACTACACAATATGTTATTTTGTATTTTGAACGTATGCAAGGTTTTAAAATTCCTTTTGTGTCGATATTATTATGTGTCCGGTTATGTTGTAATCATACTTTTAGGGTATGATCAATTAACAATTTCATTCCCCTATCTTTCTAAAAGAAGCGACAGCATGGGCACTTTGACACTGATATTCAACTATTTGGTATTGTTGGAAATCTTACAAGATCAACAAGATACTACACACCTCTGTCTAGTCCTTCAGGTCTATAGGGGTGATGCTATTTTATGTTAAGAGTTGTTAAAGCTCTGAATTCTTCAACTTAAACACTAAAAGGAACGTTTAATATGTAAAAATAAATAAAAATATTTTGACGATTTAAAAAAAAAAAAGGCCTCTACAACCATTATGTAACGTATGTCAAAAAATCATAAATAATTAGTACTAAAACCTCCTATAAGGATATTACGGTTATCGCTGCCGTTTCAGAGATATTTCGATTTTTCATACTAGCTCCATACAAAATTTTCGTAAAAAAATTATAATTCCTTCGTTTTTGTGCAGAATCAATGCTGGTGTCATTTTTGTATATTGTTATAACAAATAGAAGTGATATCCGGCACAAAAACTGGCACTTGCAAAATAAAATGCCTAAGTCTATGAAAGCCGTTTTTCAGCCCACCGTGCGGCGTCCTGACCTACCGCATGACGCAGGTCCTCACCGGATACGGAAGTTTCGGGAGGTATCTACGTCTGATGAGGAAGGAAAAAATGCCTGGGTGTCACCACTGCGAGGATCGCCCTGAGGACACAGTAGAGCATACGGTGCAAGACTGTAGAGGGCCGAAGCCTGCCGGGGTCGTGGGACTTATCTCATTACCGTGACCCCAGAATGTAAAGGGCTATTGAAGGAATACCGTGGATTTTAGTCAGTACAAGTCTGACAGTCCCTCCGGCCCTGCCCGGGGTGGGAGCACTCATCTGATGATTTTACCACGAAAAAAAAAAAAAAGCATAGTTGAGAAAAGACTAATCAGATCATGAGTACTAATATTATCTATTGAAAACGTGTTTTTCTTATTAGTCACATTCTGCTCAGTCTGAATTTGAATTATATTAACACAGTATCTACCATAATGTAGTATAGACTTGCCTGTGAAAGCCAAGATTACACCAGAGACTTACATATCACCTTTTAAGTGACAAACAAACCGATATAAGCCCTCCTTCCTCTTTCTCTCTAGAAATAGATACAGATAATACAGATACAGATAGGGTACATAGGGACAGTTCTGTTATGTCGAAGGTAAAACCTCTATTACGGATTAACTTCTTATCCATTTTATCCAAAATTATTAAGACTACACAGATAAAAGTCAGTTGTTAGATGCGCAGAAGTCAGTTTTTAGGTGTCGGTGGTTGTCAAGCGGGACGCGGGGTATGAAGTAGCGCCGCTCCGAGCGCGCGATTAGCGCGTCAATGGACCCTTGCTTTCTACTCTGTGTCTACATCCCGTTCGCTCTCGAATACACTTGCATACACAAGTTGTACCTTTTGTTTTTGTTAAATTTAAATTTAGTTTTTGTTGTGTTGATTACAATGCTAGGACCAAATACCGTTTTACGCAGACTATTTGAACGTCAGAAAGAACAGTTAGACACTATAGTTAAGGAAGGTTGAAATTCCGAATTCGTCACGGTCTTTAGGACACCAGGAAAAAAAAAGGAATAAAAGGGATTAGTACATTGTTCACCGAGAGGAGAAAGTGACCGATTACCGTCGAGGGTGTAGGCGAGGGCTTTAAAACACCCGAGATCGGGAATCGCACTTTCTCTCGAGTGATACATAGTGCTTTATACTACACCTACGAGGAAAATAAATAGTACTTTTCAACATTGAGTACATAGACCATAACGTACTTGGTTTGTATTTTTACGCTTTTTCACTGAAATAAGATAGCAAAACAGTTTCAGAAAAAGATGCCGCATTTTTTTCACTTTTCCATTGCAAAAAACCGTCATAAGTTTTATTATATTTTTTAATTTATTTCTGTGGTAAAAGGTTATCAATCAGTATTTTTGCTGTTTCCTTCAACTGCGGCGGAGTTAAAAAATCTTTATCATCACTATCACTACTTATCATTTTGATAGTTTTATTTTACTTTCTACGAAAACTGAATCGTCAAACAACACACAAATTGAAAATGGCGCCAATGGCGTCTGCAATTTTCACATGTTCTTTTTTCAAATTGTTTATCCTGCCGCCGCAGGGTCGCACTGCCAGCCCGACACCATCCAATACACAGCTAGTTGCCAGTGCCATTTTGCGAACTTGGAGATAAAAACTCACTGTAAAAACTTTTTGGCTTTTGATATTTAGGTTACCGGCGCATAGTCTTACCCAAAATTAAAAAAGAAAAACCACGTAAGAAATGGATTTTCATACACTTTTCTCTCCCGCTCAGATGCGTTTTCTCCCCGCATATTTGTTCGATATGCAATGACGTACTTTCTACCGTAAATTTGATAAAGTATCAAGGTACTTTCCAAGCAGGTGTAGTATAAAGCAGTTTTATTAACTAATTGTGATGACGAGAACATATCATTTTTAATGGATTTTTTTAAATATTTTTATCACTTTTAAATGTATTTATGTATTATATCTATTTTATTTATAATACCTAATTAACTATTGAATTCCTCTTCTTTCTTTAACTTTTTTCTGAACAACCATGATTAAAAATAAATGATGGCAATAACCATAGAATAATGGCAAGCAGTAAAAGTGACCACTTTTTGGTTCCACTAAGTGTAGGATGCGCGAACTTACCCCCACTACTCCAAAACTTTGCCAACTTACGTGCCGGGGACTGTAGGTAGATGTATTCTGTGAACTGCTTTCTGATTTCTCCCCATACAAAAGATATTAGTTTCAGTTCCATGTATGAAACATGGATCTGAAACTAATATATTTTTATCATCAAACCATTTTATTGTGGTGTCTATAGACATGTCTTTCATAATTATATTGAGGTTTCTAAAACCATTATTTCCTAAAGTCAATCGTTTAATAGATAGACATTTTCAAAGTGGTAGAGTCAGCAGTGTTTGAGATATAGCACATTTTGTAAAACCGCAAATATAACTTTGTATTTCATACAAACGTAAAGTTATTTTGCGTAGTTACTATGGAACCCTTCACTGGCGAGTCTGACTCACACTTGGCTAATTTTTTTTAAATGTTTCCGTCTTCCATTGTCCACTCCAACATTCTATTTACAATTTTAAGGAACCATATCCCCGCTACAAGGAGCCAGTCGAACATGTATCACACAGCACCCAAGTGTCACAGCAAAGTGACAGTAACACGCGATGGTCGGACGAGGAGCGAGAGTACCGACACAGGCACCGCAGCCGCAGCGAGAGAGACAGAGACAAAGATAGAGATCGAGAGAGAGGGGGAGAACGGTAAGAACTCTACATATAATTAACTTGTGAAACTAATAAATAATTAACCATTAACTTTAAAGGAGTGACCGATGTGGAATAATAAACTGAGGACACGGTTAGCACAGCGGTTGAGCGATTGACTTGAGCTGTATAACGCGGGTTCGATTCCCACACCGGGAGAAATTTTTATATGACCTACAATAATTTGTTCCGGGCGCAAATATTTGTAAAATGCGCTCACCATACATGAGAAATTCGTCATAGTGTAGGGCAGGGTAGGCGAACCTTTATGTATCAATGTGACGTTTTTTCTAAAGAAATGTTTATTAAGATCATAGACGTGTCGTCAATCAATTTTGACTTTGTGATTGTAATTTTTCTTCGAATACAGTAGCGTAGGGTCACTCGTGTTTGCTCGTCATAAAATACCTACATCGGAATTTTTCTTAGTGCATAATGAATTTCGTGATTTGTGACGTGCCCAAAATATTATGTCGCGTGGCATCAGTGGCACGCATGCCATTGGTTCGCCATCCCGGGTGTAGGGCAATTGTTTTTTTATTAAATAATAAATTCACATTGCATTGCATTAATACACATGTATTAGTTTCAAGAATCGGATTCCTGAAACTAATACATGTGTAGTTTATAACTTAGGTGCTCTTTATCTTGTAGAAGCATGACATGCTCAATGTGATGCCTAGAACTGTTACATGCTAAAGTAACTAGATTGAAAAATATTAAGACTTCTAAGAATGAAATGAAAATGAAGCACCTATCAGTTGAGTGGCTTTATAGGTTCATAATAAGGTCTATGGGTGAAAGTTTAGTCATGGTGTAATAACAAAACCTATATTAATGCAAAATTTAATGTTTCTTACACTCACAAGCAAACGTTGCAAGCGGAAATGTCGGCGAAGGTACTAACATTTTTTGTGTATGAGTGTGCTGTAGTTTTTTATTCTGCTTGCTTTTATATAGGAAACGCCATTTTATTCTTTTTTATTTCTATTTCGATCTCGGTTGGTAGTTAGTAGGTACCTACATTTTGTATCACGATATTGTCTGATATTAAGGACGCATTTACGTTTATCATTCGCTCAATTTTAGGTATCCTAGTAGCAATACAACAACATTGCGCGCACACATACTTACAAACCATTGTTCGCCCGAATTTATACATTACTTAACTAATCTTGATACTTGAAGGTAATATTATATTTTCTTTAATATTGTTTATTGACCATAATAAGTTGTAACTTATTGTTTACAAAGGGTTACATGCTTATTGATTAGATGTTAGTTTCAATTTTGTATTAATGTGTTTGAGGCCCGATTAGGAGTACTAGGGGACTTTGGAAATAAAATACTCATATGTGATAAAAAAAAAGAAATAAAGAAAAGTTTCGTCATGCCTGTCTGTCTGTTTGTCCATCCGTCCGTATGTCACAGCCATTTTCACCCGACGAAAAAAACGGAGGAGGTTATCAATTCGACGCGTATATTTTTTTTATGTTTGATTACCGATTACTCGAAGACGGCTGAACCGATTTGGAAAATTCTTTTTTGTTTGAAAGGGTATACTTCGAGGTTGGTCCCATTGTCACCAAGTCAGGAGCTGATAATGGGATCTTACATGGTGGACATCCCACCCATACGCACCAAACGTTTTGGGAATACCTTCATTGTGCGTACGGCTAAGGAGTGGAATTCCCTGCCGGAGTCTGTGTTTCCCGATAGCTATAACCTAGGAGTCTTTAAGTCAAGAGTGAATAGGTTACTTTTAGGTAAGCGTGCTCCATCTTCGACCACATCATCACTTACCATCAGGTGAGATGGTGGTCAAACGCGAACCTATTTTAAATTAAACAAACAAACATCTTGGAGTAATCGAGGGAACTCTTCAAATGTTATAGGCACACCTACAGTGATTTGAGTATTTTTTATAGTAACTTGTGTAGTTGCATTCGAAAAGCACCATTTGTGAAGTGGATCTGATGATGAAGACCACAGATGGCCACTGGAACTACTCAATATATAAGTAGGAGGAATAAGAAGTATTTTCACGGCTTCCGCTTCGATTACTTGAATATGGTTACTAAGCACAATATGCTCGTCACAATGCATATTTATTTTATGATGAAGTGAAGCTGATGGTGAAGTACCAGGAGCACTCCTCAACAATTAACGGCCCAGCATTGGGAAAAGCAATATTTTGTCTACTTTTTAACTAATTTCGGAAGTCGGACACCGCCTACCGAAATTAAAGTTATTTTTAACTTTGCAGTGTTTTTTGGAAGTCGGTTTAATTTTTTTGGTAAAAAGTTTTTATATTCCGAAACTATTAGGACTATACATGTGAAACTTGGTAGGTAGATATATTCTGTGAACCGCTTTCCGATTTTAAGAAAAAAATTGAAATATATTAAAAAAATATTTAAAGAAATATATTTTCAGATTCAGTTCCATGTACCCCACATGGAACTGAAACTGAAAATATTTTTTATTCATGAAACTTATGCGTATGTGGTATTAATAGACAGGTCTTTAAAAATGACATTGAAGTTTGTAAAACCACTTTTACATAAAGTTAATCGTTTAAAAGATATACACTTCCAAAGTGGTAAAATGTGCCCCCCCCCCCCTCTTACTTCTATAATAATGGAGTGGAAATTATAGAAAAAATATATGCTATGGTCCTTAATGTAAACTTTCAACCAAAATTGGTTTGAACGGATCTCGTTCAAACCAATTTTGGTTTGGTTTGGTACAAAAAATATATGCTATGGTCCTTAATGTAAACTTTCAACCAAAATTGGTTTGAACGAGATCGGGTTGGCAGTTTTTGAGATACAGCATATTTTCTAAAACCGCAAATAAAACTTTGTAATTCATATAAACACTATGAAAAACAAAGTTATTTGGCGTAGTTACTACTGCTTCATGGGCGAGTCTGACTCGCACTTGGCCAATTTTTTATTTTTTGTACGAACTGAACATTTTGGCATATTGAACCGTATGAAGTAAGCCCAAAAAAAGGTAACTGTTGTATATCGTTGAGGAATTCCCTCGACTGTCTATGGTCTCCATCATCAGACCTGTAATGGCACTTATAACCCATATGGGTGCAAAGTTCTCATCAATATAAATGAATTAAGTCCAAACACAAGGTAGCTACTCTAAACCGTCGAGGAGTTCCCTTAACTGTCCTTCGTCTTCATCATCAGACCTCTAATGACAGTCACAAACTATCTAGGTGTAATGTTCTGGTCATTCAAATTAATCAAGCCCAAACAAAAGGTTACTGCTGTAAATCGTTGAGGAGTTCCCTCGACTGTCAGGAGTCAATCTGATGAAAGGCTCCATCATCAGATCAACTCTAGACCTTCCTTAATTTGTAGTACTTTAAGATACTTGATGAAAAAAAAAACATTTGTACGGTCGAATTGCGAAACCTCCTTATTTGAAGTCCGTTAAAAAAAAGTTGTTGTTTCATGCTAGGTTCAGTAACCAATATCCATCCAATTCTAAAAATAAGTATGGTTCTCGTTCTTACTTTTGTTTCGGTACGAAAAAGTATCAACGTATTCTAGTCACAGTATACATGACGCCACACTCTTTATTATAGGTTTCGACGTATTTATTTTTTCGAGGAAAGCGATACACCCCTGCGTTCACGAGCGCGTCTGAGCGCGAAATGATGGTCGGAGCCGTGCGATCGGTTGAAAAATGTATGAAGAAATTTGAGACAGATTTTATTTTTCTCATAAATCATAAAGTTTTTTATGTATGTTCAAAATAATTAGCTTAACGTATAGATAAATACATAGGCTATAATTTCTTGTTATTTTGAAGTTAAGAATATGCTCCAGATTTGGCTTACAGGTACGTATTCAGACCCCATTTTTTGTAATTTTCTACGATTACTGCGGCGATAAGAACGTATTTGTGTGAAAAAGATGTATAGGACTGTGTAATTATAATGCATTCAATGTGGAGATGAATAAATTATCTTGAAATTAATACCATAACATTGTCAAAATTTTGACTCCTTGTGTATCAAAATGGTACCAGAAAAAAATTGATATTTGCGAGAAAACGTAAATGCGTCCTTAAGAAATAAGAAAATAGCAGGTCCAGTATGAACCTGTGTAAATAGAAACAATGGAATGGAATTCTTTAGAGGAAGGCCTTTGTAGGAAGGCAAGTAGAAGCGAATTGAAAACAGTTAATTATTGAAGTTTCAAATAGTAAATTAAGTTTATAATAAAGCCACCATTTTAAAATGCATTCAAATATTATAATAAAGTTTGTTTGTTTGTTTAAATGCGCTAATCTTAGAAAGTACTGTACGTCAATTTGGATGAAATTTGGCATGGAAGTAGCTTGAAGCTTGAGGAAGGTTATAGGCTACTTTTTAACCGACTGCAAAAGAAGAAGGGTTAAGTTTTTATTCTGATGAAGTCCACGGGGCGAAGCCCTGTGTGCTACTGCTAGTCAGAGATATGGAAACATAAGTAACAGTAGATGCTTTTTTTTTATTTATTTATTGTATTAGTTTCACAAAGAACAAATGAATGACTGTTATTGTGAATGGACTTGTACAATATGCAACAGTCATGCTTTCTAGTAAAGTTGTATAGTTTTTGCATGTGAAAATCCCTTTAAATCAATGGTTTCCAAGCTTTATTTATTCTAGGACCAATTTGGTTTCAATATTAACAGCAAGGATCAAGAAAATATATTTATTTTATATATAAATATATAGAAAGTAGCATGTCTATACTTATATATTGTATATAACTCAAAGGTGACTGACTGACTGACATAGTGTTATATCAACGCACAGCCCAAACCACTGGACGGATAGGGCTGAAATTTGGCATGCAGGTAGATGTTATGTCGTAGGCATCCGCTAAGAAAGGATTTTGCGAAATTCCCACGGGATCGGTATTTACACGGGTAAAACGTCCCACGCGGGCGAAGCCGCTGACATTATACATATGAACCTAAATTAGCTTGGGTTTCTTTTGAGTTGGTCTGTGGACTACAAGTTGGGAATCAATATTTAATAGGCTAAGGTTCTGCTTATGATCGAGAGGTCGCGGGTTCGAACCCCGCCCATTACACTATCACCGTGAACCCACTCCAGACTCGAGCATATTTAGCTTAGTTGGAAGGAGTATTGCTTTCTTTAATAAAAAAAATAGCTTAGTTGAAGGAGTTAACAAGATTGCTAGTAATGTGAATTCTACCCACATTTGCTAGTTCTCTTTATAACAAAGAAAATAATCAATGCTCTAAAAGTTTAAATGTAAGCTTGTGTTTCAGAGAAAGGTATCGCGAGCGGTACGCGCGTAGCACGAGCGAGGCTAGTGAGACTCCGTACGCGGGCTCCAGCCACGCGTCCGAGGTGCCCTACACGCCGCACACGCCGCACCCGCCCCCCGCAGCGATGCCCTACGATCCCTACTACCAACAGAGGTAACACTCATACTGAAAAAGACATAAAAGACCGAGGCACATAAATAAACTGATCCCAATATTATATCATGTATCTGAATTTCGTTCGAAACTCAAGCAAGGGCGGATCCAGCTTTGGTGCCAGGGGGGGGGGGGAGGTTATGATTTGTATTTCCTGACTCCGCTGCCACTTGGCTATCCACTGCCGATATTCGTTTACAACGACAGAAATTGGAGTATTATCTAGTAACACTGTTTAAAAATTTTAATTAGTGGTCCACCTAGGTCCTGGACCCAGCCCAGGGGGGGAGTCATGACCACATGACCCCCCCTGGATCCGCCCTTGAACTCAAATGGCTTCCTATACGTCTTCGCCGGTACTTACTCATCTTGTTTCTGCTCATCTTCTGTTCAATCATAAAAATCCCTTATTTTCTCCTGCTGTGTCAAATCCATCCATAGGTTATCTATAAAAGATCGGTTTTAGCGATAAGACCACTCATTGGAACACACTTTCTAGATGTCAAGTTCTTATTTAATTATACTCATTTATTTGATACTTATGCCACGTTTTAATTACATGTAAATAAAATTGAAGTGCCTGTTGTGACTCTGTTTTCTTAGGGGTTAAGTTGTTTACACGAAACTAAAACACATTCAAATCCTTTTTTGACTATCTGTCTTGTCTAGACTAATCTCTAGAACGCCGAACTAATCTCAATGAGACCTTCACTGGAAGAAAGCAGGTGTTAACATTAGTGGTTATATTTAAAATAAATACTATTACTATTTTTTAAGCTAATAGTTGCTTGTGTTAGTTGTCTCAGCACTTCCGCAATACATTAATCGAGACATCAATGCAACATAAATACTCATAGGAAAGAGTAGATAGTAACAGTATGGTATGTTATATTCACAGCTATGGGTACAGTTACACTTCGGGCGCGGCGGCCGGCGGGAGCAGCAGTATGTGGTGGGGAGACTGGAGGCATACGCATCACACCTCACATCACCATTCTCACGTGAGTTACCATATAACACAAAGAAACTAAAAAAAAAGTTTAATGTTTGCCTTTTTTAATATCTGATAATAGGGATGTATCCGATACCGATACTAATACCGCTATATCGGCGATATCGCAAGTTTTCCGATATATTGTAATCTGCGATATTAATTTTGCCGATACATTTTAAATTTAACCCATTTGTACGTGCCATCGCCAAAATGGCACATAAATATTTTGGTTTTCAAATGAGTTCTGTCCATCTGAAAGACATCCACACAGCAGATCGCGTCCGAAATGATTAACGAAATCGGCTTTCACCGAATAAATCTCATAACTTTATATTTTAATTATTTGTTTATTAGTATCATTATAAATAAATATTATTATAAGAATGAGTAAATTTGTCTGTTTCTAAACCCGCAGATTTTTATACCATTCTCTAAAACTTCACTGTTCCCATTGGTATCAGATACTTTTAAATAAATATCGGTATTGGTATCGTATCGGCTGATGTACATATCAATGCATCTCTACCAGATACAGAGTGTGCCTAATTAAATAACTGGAAACCACATCAAAAGACCGCATTATTACGAACTACACATATACCGAAAAAAGCCGTAGCTCATCATTTATGCCCGCCGGGGTTGCGGAAATGTTCTAACAAGATGCCGCGGCCCCGGAACTTAAGGGCAGCTGAAGGAACAGGGTGGGTTTTTAGTGAGTAGAAGTCTGACACACCCTTCCGCTTAACCCAGAGTGGGAGAAGTCATTCGATGATTTTCCCACCCAGAAAAAATATGCTTTTCATTTATGATAACCAAACTAGTTCATTAGTTTATTTGTAACTTAGAAGTCCTATGATAAGGTCATGATGGAGCTAACGTAACATTTTAAGCGTCAATAGCCTAATAACTAAGGAGTTGGATAAATCATATTTGTTATTGAACCTTAAGCTTAGTTGGAGGGGTTAACAAGGTTGCTAGTAATGAATAAATTCTACCCACATTGCTCTTTATATAATTTTCGTTATAAAAGTTCCTTAAAAAATAAAGTTTAAAAAAAATAAGGAACAAATTTTTTCTTTACATAATTTTAGAATCGGTGCTACTTTATATATTCGGTTTTCAGTTATTTCAATTACACCAGTATTCAAATTGAATTCTACTCAAAGATGATTTAACTGCATTTTCTGTTTTATTTCTATAAATATCTAATTTAATTGATTGTCAATTAAATAGTAAACTTGTACATAAGCTAAATTGTGTGTAGTTCGAAGTTCTCATAACCGTGTGTACATGAATACTAACAGCTCTAGGGCTTATAACGCGGTTTTCATTTTCTCATCAATCTTACATTCATAATCGCTTGTTCATCTCAGGTAGTAAATATCATTCATTATATTTTTTTTACTGTAATATAGCTTCACTGAAGGATTTTCTTTCGTCTTTATTGTGGCTATGTAAAAAAGATGTTCCTAAAAAGAAACACAGTTCATGTTATCAACTGTGAAGTACATTTTACTGTAAACTTAGAATCGACATCAGAAAGTGTAACATATTGATGTTATGTACAGTTATTCACTGAATAATATACATAGAACTGTTATATCACCTTCTTTTTAAATTTTGTATAAAGGCTAACGCACATTTTGATATATTATGTATACTATATCGACAGCAGATAGGTAAAATCGCTGAACCACCATTTTGATGATTTAAAATTAGAATTTTGATAACAAAAACGCCGTTTAAAGTTTTTTAATTGACTTCTATAAAACGAGGAAGTTGTAAACGTTTTTTTTTATATATTAAAAATTATAACACGTTTTCTATACAGAGCATAAAAAAAAAATGTATTCGTAAATATAAGTGCTATCTACCTATATATCCTTTTATTCAAGTCATGTTTTGTCTTAAGCGAAAATGTCTTTGGCAATAAAGGTGCTCTGATTTCACAAAACCTGTATAGTTCGACGCAGAAACAAATGCCGAGTCTTGTGCTGTATATACATAACTTATTTTCAACCTTAGACGATGACGGTTCAGCTATTTTACCTTTTTACTGTCGATTTAAGCAAAAAAACCAACACTATTACATTTCGTATGAATTAACAAGCGAACTAGAAGGGTCAGTGTTTTTTTCAACGCCCTAACGTTAGCAGCACGTGTAATATGCGTTAGCCTTTAGTGTATACGAATAAAGTCGAATTTGACCGAATGTAAAGACGGAGCGTCGCTCGTCCGCGACGCCTTCGTGGGCGGCGCCGGCTACGCCCGCGTCGAAGGACCAACATTCGCCCGACCACAGGGAAAAGGACCGCAGAGACAGGGACAAGGAAAAGGTCGGATGCCTCACTTGCATACACGCTTGAGCCTTCAAGCGCAGGTTACGAAGTATACGGATGTCTGACTGCCTTCATACCATACCACGTTCTTGCTTGTTAATTAATTGTTCCACTAGGCTGGGGATAGAAATTAAAAAAAAAAACTATATTACTATACTATTTTTCGACCCAACCCAGTTCACGCATAAAATTAGATATTCAAAATTTTACTCTTCCGTGGAATTATACGGTGATGTTTTGCACATCATATCGTAAAAGACAGTGGCGTAGTCACGACGTGGGTGAAGTTAGCCCTCGCGCACGGCCTCTCACTTTAAATGCCATGCCCTTAGACTACAAAACTATTTAACCCATTTTGCTGTATGAAATTGAATATCCGTGTACTTTGTAATCTGTACTTACACTGTAGTGGGCGTAGGTGTAACATATTTATTATATAAGCTTGTTTTGATGTTTAAACTATTTATGGACTCGCTAAAGCACTTGTTCTTAACAGATTTTTCTGACTGATAGGTAGTACTAGATTGATAAAAGATGTATGAAAATTTTGGTTTGGATAAAAAACTTACCGAAACATGGTATTCTAGATTGTTTTTTTTATAAATTCTTCATTTGAAATCTTATTTGTCTATAGTTACATATGTCAATGCACTGGTGGTCAAAGCACTAAATGTAATAATCATATTTTTTATATGCACTGTATGAAATAGTATTAAGTTTAGACTTATAGGTATCTATATGAAAGCACCATTAATTTGCATGCTAACATATCAACTATTTATTTATAAGGCATGCCAACAACATATTTACAATAACATATGTATAGTGAACAATGTTTTAGAGTGTAAAAACTGTAAATACGCTACTTACAGAAGTATAAAGCAAATTCATGATATCACCTGCATGCAGCGATATCATTTGCTTTTAACTGCATGGGTACATTTGGGAATATATAAATGACTTTATTGTATTAATGTCTACTTAGCCGGCTATGCATATCATTAACTACGCACATAATATTAAAAGTTAAAATGTTTCATAAAATCAATCCATCATCCTATATATTGTTACGAAATTTTCCTTCAATTACACATTTATATGATTAGACTTGATTAAATGCTATAGGAAGTACCTGTGGAGGCTAAATCTGCGGAGGTGGTCGAACCTCGACCACCTGAAGACATCACCGATAGTAAAGAAGCAGAAACCAAGCCACCGCCACCCGCTGAGGAGCCTAAGAACGTTGACCTAGATACCAGGTACGCACACAACGTAGTTAGTACTAAAAACCCAGCTTTTCCTTCAGGGCAACTGAAAGAACGGGGTGATAGGGCAATATTCTTGATATACTCTTTATTGTACACCATAATAGGAAACAAATAAGGACTATAACACAAAAAAAAGCAATACGCAGTCTTATCGCTAAAAGCGATCTTTTAGAGACAACCTTTAAATATTAATGTTCTGGTACGTAAGGGCAACTGCAAGAACAGGGTTGGTTTCTAGTCTGAAGTCTGACACTCCCTTCCAATCCAACCACAGTGGGAGGAGTCATTTGATGATTTTCTCACTAAAGGAATAGGGGGGGGGGGGGGGTTGCTCTCCAAGCTTAGATTAGTCTGGCCTTATAAGGACGTGAACCGTGAAATTTAAAATGAGTTTCATTTAAGTATTGGTCACCGAGCCTTTTGGCAGCTGTGATAAAATGTGCGAGTAGGTGAATATGTTGTCTCTGGCATTGTCTTTAACATCTGTACAGCGTAAGAAAACTAGAAAAGTTAGATAAAGTAGTAAGAGATGTCGTGCTATCTCCCCTCCTACTTTATATGACCTCTTCTGTCACTAATCGGCAACTGGATGACAGTATTTTTTTCATTAATCAAAATATGTAATGTCGATGAGTTACCTAAAGAAAGTTTGTATAGAATGGATCTCTTCTAGAATGGATCGCTCTTATTGGCAATTTTTTCATTCTATTCCATTTTTGTTTCAAACCCAGAGTCTTGAAAAGTTTTTGTAGTCAACTAAGCCTGGATATATTGTTATTTCTTGGGGGTTGACAAGTAGTCTAAGTGTTATTCCAGTTTATAATATATTAGCCATGTTTCATCCAAATCTCTGAAGCCATATTTGCATTATTCAAACAAAATCAGTTTTATAACAGTTTGAATACCAAAATCTACTAATATTATTATTTGTAGAATTTAGTTTATCGTTCGGTTAAGGTCGGGCTTAGCTTTCGTTTCGTTTACGTATGTTTGTTTGGAAGCAATTATCTATATATTATACGTGAAGCAAAAACTTTGAATCCTTATTTAATAAAAATATTATTAAATTTGGCACAGTAAAAGTTTATATGGGGAAGAGTGCAGAAAACTACTTTTTTAATGCATTCGGAGTTATTTTAGTTATGGACGAATTTCGACTTTTCATAAAAAAGCTATTATAATTTGCCTTTCATTGTGTTTTGTGGAATTGTTGGTACGTGTCTGTACGGAACACTTGCGGCACAGAATAGCGATGCTGCTGAAGGGCGCCAGTGTGGGCGGGGGGCTGGCGCCGCCCTTCCTGGCGCTGGGCATATCTTCAGAAGACGAGGATGACGACCGCCTTCCGCCGCACATACCTGACATCGACACTCACAACCCGCCTTCCGACGATGATGGTAAGCTTACCTACTGCTATACACCTTGAACAAAAAAAATTGTTTTTCGAAGTAGATTTTTAATACCATGTAAGTTAGCTTAATTTTTGCATTTCTAGTATTATGTATATTTTGTGGTGTTTATCTTTAAGTGGTTGTTATGCTGTCATTTTATATTTAAGAATGTGTTCTTTGGAAGGAATCAGTATAATTAATTGTTGGTAGTCCTAATCAAAATAAAAAAATAAAAAACTAAAAGCTCCTTATCATATTGACACTCTTTTCTTATATAGTAAACATTCAAATAATATAATCTTATTTTCCTCTGCAGGTTCAATAAGTGAAGACCGTGAAAGCATAATATCTATGTGTTCGATCAAGGAGGTGGACCCCGAGCCGCTGTCCACAACGCCTTCGCCTTTCCTAGCGCGGGAGAACTACCTCGAATGCCTTCAGAATACTGTAGATAGGGTAAGCGTGAAATTCAATTCTAATTCACACACTAATTTTCGCTAACAAACTGTAGTTTACCGAGTAAATATAAAGCCAATGCAGAATATTGAATAATAAAAAAAACTTAAGTGTGTCCTGAGTGGTTGGCGAATGCGTTACGATATCTTTGATTTGACGTCATAACGCCAATTTATCCCACAATAATTTTTGATTTGGAAGCTACTGATGTGATTTACACTGACTACAGCAAGGCATTTGATTGGTTCGATCACGATTTCCTGATAATGAAGTTGAGATACACGGGCAATCGTGGAGACCTGCTAAGTTAGTTCTCTTTTTACATTGATAATAGGTTAAATGCAGTAGTAATCAATAACTACATGTCTAGCTGGGTAAATGTGCTCAGTGGGGTGCCTCAGGGTTCGTTGCTAGGTCCTTTCTTATTTGTAGTCTTTGTGAACGACATCAATCAGTGCCTGTTTGCCATTCATCCAAACTGATGACATGCAAATATTTGAGGAGCTCGATACTAAATAACAGCTGCACGGGTCTATCTTCAAGTAACACTTGTCGAGGTCGGGCCGTGGATGAGTGACCGTCTTAACATATATATTTTTTTCTTTTTTTTTTTGTTATCGGGGGGAACCTTCTAAAGGCGCCTGAACCTTTGGGGAAAAGAAATGGGAGTGTGGGATTTTTACCTCACTAAAACCACCCCGGTGATCACCATCAAAACATAGAAGAGGCCCCGTTACCTCTTAAAAGACCACTCCGGAGCCCCCTCTGTGCAACGCCCGTTGGGGCTCACCCCTGAGGAGACTGTAAAGGGGTCTCCTCTGAGCCTCGCTGTGAACAGTGGCACGTGATCACTGTGCTACCGTCTTCCCTGGGATCACTCGGTCGGCGAACAGGCTCCCCACTCTGAGCGCCCGTGACCCCGGAGACCCACCTGATCCAAAATATACAGGCGGGGATTTCGGCGTGTTAGGCGTCGAGTCGGTTGCCTCTTTGTCGCCTTCTTCTCCGAGCAGGATCGGCCCTCTCACGACCTCGCTCGGCTGTCTCCTTCTGGATCATTACAGTCTCACAGAAGGAGGCCATCGTTCTCCAGTTTTCTGTCTCTGCAAGCATAGCTCTCACAACGGCTGGCAGAGACAGGTCTCGCCCGATCCTCGCGACCAGAATCTGCCGCTCAGCGGCCCATGCAGGGCACTCTTCGAGCGTGTGCTGTGCAGAATCCAGGTCGCTTCCGCAGTGATGGCAGTTTGCTGTGGTCTCTCTCCCGATCCTGTTCAGGTACTCACCGAAGCAACCGTGCCCGGTCAGTACCTGGGTGAGCCTGTAAGTGATGCGCTGTTCTCTTCTTAGCCAGGATACGAAGAGCGGCAGAATGGCTTCGACAATGCGCTTGCGTGAAAATTGCGGCTGCTGTAGTCGCTCACGCCACTGCTCGAGCGCGTGTTGTCGCTCCTGCCGTCTCAGCCTTACCAGAGCAACTCCTGGCACACTATTACCACTTTAACGGATGTCGCGAATCCGGTGATAGACCCTCGCATCCATACTCGCCAGGATATCCAGTGGTGGAAAGCGTGCCAGGAATGTCGCCGCCTCAAAAGATACTGTACGGTACTCACGTGCGATTCGAATTGCCATTTTTCGCTGCAGGCTTGACTTCAGGCTGACAGACTTTGGTCCTACAGCGTCGGACACCTGACAATCTGTTAGACCAGACAGGTGCCTCATATAGGATCATCGATTGCACAACACCGGCGTAGAGGCGACGAACTTCTTCCCTTGGTCCTCCGAGATTGGGCAGCAGTCTATGCAGCGCACCCACTGCCTTTTCGACTCGAGGTACCAAGCGCTGAAAATGCTCTTCGAAGCCCCAGCGTCCATCCAGCGTGAGACCAAGGTACTTAATATACAGACCCACCTGGATTTGCGCATCACCGACTATGACCAACGAGCTGGGTGGGTTTCTGGTTCTTGGGAGTTTATGGAACCAAAGCGCCTCAGTTTTATGAGGCGCTATCTCCAACCCCAGCTCATGGATCGAGTTCACGACTCTTGCCACCCCAAGCTCGGAAAGCTGTTTGGCTTCATCAAAGGTATCCCCGCTGGCAAAAACTAGAGTGTCATCCGCGTAGCAGATGATACTAACACCAGCGGGTAAGTCAACACGCAGGACTGCATCATATGCGAGATCCCACAGGAGAGGACCTAAGACCGACCCCTGTGGAACCCCACACGTGATTAACCTTCGATGGACACTTCCGTCCCTACCCACATAGCGGATGTGCCGGTCGCGAAGATAAGCCCCGATAATACGCTGCAAGTAGGAGGACACTCTATGGTACGTAAGTGCCGTCCGTATTGCATCCCAGGGCAGGAAATTAAAAGCGTTAACAATGTCCAAGCTTACCGCCAAAGCTACCCCACACTGAGACACTGCCTGTTCCGACAGTGAGCGGACGCGTAGAATTGCGTCAACTGTAGAACGCTGTCGTCGGAAGCCATACTGGCAGTCGGCAAGGTCAGGGCCAACTTGCGACAGGTGCTCGACGAGTCTTTCGGCAATTATTCTCTTGAATAGCTTAGAAATCTCGTCGAGCAGGCAAATGGGACGGTATGCAGAGGGAGACTCTGAGTCTCTGCCTTTCTTCCTCAACAAAACCAGTCCAGCCTCCTTCCAGTTAGAAGGGAACACACCCACGCAGAGGCAGCTGTTGAACAACCGTCTCAGACGGTCCCCCAAAGGAGCCATAACTAGAACCCAAGCGCGGCCAGGGATGCCATCCGGGCCTGGTGCAGTGTTCCGAGCTCCCATACGTCTAACAGCACGGTCCAGTTCGCCTTCAGTCACCCCTAGATCTTCGCACCAGTCTGAGGCGGGAGAAACCAATGAGGGGTTGTCGTTAGCTACTGGGAAAAGCGTGTTTATGACACTCTCCAACAGCTCTGGATCCATGGTTTGTGTGATGGGGGAACCCAAGGGCGCAATTTCGCCATGACCACTTTATAAGGCCTCCCCCATGGATCCCTATACAACCCCTCAAGAAGCTCCTTCCAGGACCTAAACTTGGCCTTGACTATAGCGTGTTGGAGCTCCATCGTCGCCTCCCTGTACGCTCTATAGGTTCCGGCTATTTCCTCATCAGAAGCTCTTGGAAGTCTTCTGCGTCTGGTGCGTTGATACTGGCGTCGTGTTCTGAGACATAGAACGCGCAGTTGCGCGATGTCTTCCGACCACCAGTAAACCGCACCGGGGCGTTGGGCGCACCTGACCCGGGGCATGGATGCGTCACAAATTGACGTCATCTGAGCCCGAAACCAGGCTGCCTCTTCTTCAGGATCGGGCTAGATCCGCTGGGAATCTTCTGGCCACGCTGCGACGTTAGCAGCTGCAACGAGCATGTCTCGATCAAGCCGCTTGAGGGCCCAACGTCGCGCGGGTAGGCTTGAAATTGGACGGCTCGGGCTATTGGATGGGCGTCGAGTAACATCAAAAAAATATGTGCCGATGGTCGGAAAGTGTGACGATCTCCTGCGCTACTCTCCACCCTGACACCATGCGGCTAACAGAAGGAGTCGCCCATGAGAGATCAACAATTGACTCCCCCTGCCACCGGACACATGTTGACACAGAACCCCGATTTAAAAGTTGAAGGTCAAGCGAAGCTGCCCAGTCTAAGACAACGCGTCCCCTCGGCGTATCCCGGATGTTACCCCAAGCTCTAGAGTGAGCATTAAAGTCACCCAGGACAAGCACTGGACGGGATGAGCACTTGTAATGAATACAGTTTGCAACCCCGTCCAGATATCTCCTGAATTCGTCAATAGAAATATTCGGAGACACGTAGCAGCCCACTACGGCCAAAGATCCCCACTCTACTGCTAATCCGTGCCCCTTGTCTAGTAGCGAGCAATGAGGGAAACCACTTCCAGCCCAGTAAACGGCAACAGAATCCACGGTATCACGAAACCAGCGAGGATGATCCCGTAGGCCGTAGGGCTCTGCTACCACCGCCAAGGCAACCGACCACTCTGCAGTCGTCTGTAGGAAAAGATCCTGCGCACTGCGACAGTGGTTCAGGTTGTATTGAAGAACTTTCAGGGCTGGGAAGGCGAAGTTTCCATTTCCTCCGCAGGGCCCGCACTCGGTGCTGGCACTATTAGTTTAGCTGTGGCTGGCCTGGGTTGCACTGGTTTTTTGCACGGGACGCATTTTTTACCCCCCAGTCGATGGTCAGATTGAAAACCCTGGTCGGTACAAATTGGGCACCGCATGACCAACGACGTACACTCTCGAGCTTTATGGGCTCCTCCGCAAGCATAGCACAGGGTACTCCGGTCAACCGAACTTGTGCACTGACTACGTACGTGGCCGGGCTCAAGGCAACGGAAGCACATCATGCGACGCGCCCCCAAAACTTGGACCCGTACTGATGTCCAACCTAGGCGCATGCATTTTTGTGACGCTAGCTTTTTAATAGCCGTCAGTGGAGCACGAACCCAGACGTGCCCCAAAGAAGCGGGTGGGCGACGAATGTCACCTACTTTGATGTCTTCGATGGCACAACCTCCAGCCTCAGCAATAGCAGCTGCAACATCGTCAGGCGTGACAGCATCGTCAAGGTCTAAAATTCTAGCCTCAGCTCTTTTAGTTGGACGAGAGATTTTCACGTCGAAGTCGGTTAGGACCTCCGGCATACGACTAGCGAGACTGTCCGCTTTATTAGACGACTCAGTGCCAGCGATGGTTAGAATCAATCCGCCATCAACAGCCCTCTTTTGGCCGACAGTATCGATACCGACCTCGGCCAAACGGATTCGCTGCCTCATTGCCAATACAACCTCACTAAGTTTGGCCGATGATCCCTCTCTTATCGAGACCGTAACAGCTGCTGTGGTTGGTACCCGAGGCAGTTTTACAGACGGGTTCTTCCCTTTCGCCATTGCTGTTGATGGAGATTTCGTATTGGATGGGGGCATCTTTGCATTCCTTGCTTTCCTACCCACTACGGTAGACCAGGTCTCCGTTGCCGTTTCATGCAGAGCCTGCGAAACCTGCGTGGGCTCGGCTACTATGGTGGGGAGATCTTCCGCTGCAACCGACGTTTTGCGTTTTTTCTTACCCTTCCTCTTCTTTTTTGTGGGTTGAGGGACGTGACGCGATTCGCCAAGCACCTGCGCTTGATCAACTGGTACCGAATCTTTCTTCTTATCGGCATTCAGAGGTGGACGCAGAGGCTTCTCTGGCGGCAACCTCTTCTCCAAAGCTGCTAGTTTGGCATCTAACATGCCGCCAATCTCTAGGGCTATGGAGCGGCGGAATTGTGCCTCAGCTTCGGCAAACTGAATGACTCCACCTACTGTAGCGTCCTGACCAAGGTTTTCTGAAGAGGCTGCTGCAGTAGGACTTGCCATAACTTCGGCGTTGCGACTGAGGAAGCCAACCTGGGCTGTCAACTTCTCGACCTGCTCCGAGAGGCCGGTAAGGCGAGCCTTTAACTCAGCGTTTTCAGACTCTAGCCTTTCTACGTTGGCCTCAACAGCCGTTCGCGAGGTTAACTCACCCACCGCAGCTTGCATTGTTACTGCCGCCAACTTGAGGCTGTAAACATAGCTACTTTTAAGGTTGCGCGATCCGTTTGCAACCTCTTCTATGGTCCTTAGGCTGTCTTTGATACAGGTGTTCAGTGTGCTTAGTATGAGTTTGAAATACTTTTGTCGTTTTCGAAAACTATCGCTTTGTCTCTTTCACACGTACTAGATTAGTGTGAAAGAGACAAAGCTATAGTTTTCGAACACGATAATAGTATCGCAAACTCATACTAAGGCCGCAGCACCCCCGTTGGTTGCGCCTGCATGGTCTTAGCCAACGTTTCCAACTCAGGCAGATTTTGTTTAGCCGGTGCCCGTGTCTTAGCCTACTTAGCTGGAGGGCTCTCTAGCTCGGAGTCTCTGCCTATTTCTCCTCCGGCGGTTGGTGGCTTGATAAGACTGAGCGATTTAGCCGACATCACCGTGCGCTTACGCGTTCGTACTCGAGACGATTTCAGTGATGCTCCGGAATCACTCGTATCGCTTGTCATATCGTCAGCAATAGGGGTAGGTGGACGCACAAATTGTGCACTACTTAACGCACGCGGTTCCGTGGATGTACTGGGAATAGAGCCCAGCGACTCCTCACCGCTACGTGAGCCTCCCTGGCTCATTGCGTCCTTAAAAGACGGGTAAAAATCGAATTTATATATATGGCGGTCATTGTGCCCCCCAGAATAAGTGGGACTGACCGAGCTCTGCTCGGTGAGGGATTCTCCTGCTGCGGAGCAGCAGGTACCCTCCTGGGGTAGTTTTTTATTATGATTCGCCTTCATTATTTTTGCTGTACACAGCTTTTCCTTTTTTATGGGGTGGGGTCCCCAGGTTATGAATGGGAGGTTAACTCCCCCAATCTCCTCTTTCTTCGGCAATAATTAGCCCTCAAACTCGCCACTTTTCTGTCACTCCAAGCGACCAATCAACATTCAGGACTATAAGTCCTTTCACCAGAGCCATTACTTCGCTTACACTGTCACTTCTGATAACCAGAAGCGTACGTGAAGCGGACAATGTTCTCTCAACTCAGTATGCTCTGAACAGAGTGGATCATACGCTGTTCTATGGACTCCCTTTATGCACTCTCCAGTAGAGAGTGAATCGCGCTACCGCGGCAGTCTGATGTTATTGACTCCGCTCTTGTCTCTCTTTGTCTGGTCTCTCCCTTGGACCTTTCCGGCATGAGTGACTCTACCGGCTAAGCTCCAAGATCATTGAGACACGCAAGCCCCACCACGACGACAACGTGGAGACACAATCGGTGGGGGTCTTTACATATCTAGATTCCTCCTTGCCATGGAAAGCTTTAAGTCGTTTATTTCGGCTGTTATTTGTACATGTTTGACAGACGTTACTGGAAGTCAGGAGCCAGAAAATCTGACACCAATCTTGCCAATGGGTTCGTTTTACCCAACTACATGTCTGTGGAGGTCAGATAGTCGCTTCATGTTAAATACTAGTACTGAGCTGCATCCGGTTACATAGTTGTTGCATAGCAGTTGATGATAATAAAGCTGAATCAGATCAGATAAAGATATTCAATTAGAAATTATAATTATTATTAGGATCCAAACAATATAAAGCAATATCTAGTTTTTAATAGGAGATGTGAATTTAAACCATATTTCTGACTCATAGGGGTCACAGTTACCGCCGCCGCCTCAACGTAAGAATTTCCCTCAAATGGACAAGATCGGTTCCGACATATCATCGTCGGAGGACGAATTGCTGACAGGCGAGGAACCGAAACCGAAACGGTCGCCTGAGGAACAAAACAGGGGGCAGGACAATTTGGATGATGATCAGGTGAGGAAACTTAATAGATTATAAGCTAATGTTAACCATGTATAGTGCGTAATTGTTGATTTTCCTTAGCAAAATAAAAATAAATGTCCCTAATTGTATTATAAATAAATCCGCCATCTTTCCTATCAGCTGTTATAGGACGTGGAAGCAAGATGACATTAGGCTCTCATACTCATGCCTTTCCATACGTAAATGGCTGCATTTACCACGACTATTGGAGATTTTTTATTGATTATAGGCTCGCATTTGCCTACCACCATCAGACCTGATGGTAAGCGATGATGAAGCACTCTTATTTCTATCAGGAAACGAAACTCCGGCAACGAGATTCACTCTTAACTGTACTCACAGTCAAAGTATTTCCGAAAATCCAAAATTTATTGCGCATGGGTTTAGTACCAGTGCCTAAATTGTTTATTAGTTTATGCTCTAATTGAAACACCTTACAGCAATTACACGAATAGAGAACTGATTACGTCAGAATCCAACAACCTGTGCGCAGTGTGAGCAGCAGAGTGCTCGAATCGAGTGGATTGTTGGTGGGTCACGCACGCTAACTTACGCAACATAGGCCGACATTTCATCAGGATCATATGAAAACCCAGAGTAAAAATAATGTTGTGACTATAGAATTTAAAAAATATGTGGAAAATTAGGTTAATGTTGTAATAATAACTGTAGATGTCGCTATCATCGCTGTCGTCGACGGAAGCTAAGATCGAAGAGCAAGTGCCCGCAGATCCGTACTACTACCCGCCCGCTACCGCGCCTCCGCCACATCCGCACTACTATCAACCTATGTGGCCACATACAGGTCAGTTTTACTAATTCTTTTAGACACAATAACGAGACCTGCAAAACTTACCCTTCGCTTTTCCCGGGTCTGTCATTGCTTACAAAGGAGAATAATCCGAAAAACAGATCAGGAGCATAACGATTTTATGTGTATAAATTCAAGTATCTAAATCACAATAGCGCGGTTTTCAGGAAGTATGCATAGAAGAGATATAAACCTTTCCTAGCTCTATTTCTTTACCTAAGCTACTTGGCGCTTAGTTGTCAAGGACCAATGAAAAGTGTACTGAAAAAATATATAGAATTGTAATAGGTTGCTGAAGGATTATGGACAAATGTATACCGTGCGAGGATTGTGAATTTTGTTGAGGATATTGAAGCTTTTAATTTGTTAATTTTGATGTACAAGTAAACTAAACATCTGGTTTGTTAAATCGATAAAACAGCTGTTAAATAATGCTTAAAATATTTATACCAACAATTATTTTTTTATGTTTTCTCTCTATTTGGTCGAGCTGTGATAAAAATATGGTGAATGATATTATTACGAACACCTAGATTACATCATTATTTTCTTCATAGTAATCTCACTGGCTAGCGATGCACTTATCGCAACTGTGATTCCATGATTGGAAGCTCTACTGAAATATTTCTTTCGGGAGGGGTTCAGCTACTCTGTCGTAGCTCTTTAAATTGCGGGATTGGTGCCATCCAGCACTGTTTTATAGAAGACTAGCGATCCGCCCCGGCTTCGCACGGGTGCAATGTTTATATTAAATATAGGCAGCGTTCGCGAGAATCGTTAACGTACGGCAGTTTTTTCGACGCCTTACTCCACAATTTTCACTACTACGAAAAATCCTATCTATTTTCTGGGATAAAATATAGCTTATACGGATTCGGAAGAATTCCTCTAAGTAATGGTAAAAGAAATTTTGAAATCGGTCCAGTAGTTTTTGAGCCTATTCAATACAAACATACAAAAATACAAAGGTTTCCTCTTTATAATATTAGTATAGACTAGTGCTCACGCGGGACTTCGCTCCCGTGGATTCTATCACGGTAAAAATATAACTCTCCTTTTTTGCAGTCGCGTAAAAAGTAGCCTATAACCTTCCTCAAGCTTCAAGCTACTTCCATACCAAATTGCATCCAAATCCACCCAGTACTTTCGAAGATTAGCGCGTTCAAGCAAACAAACAAACTTTTCCGCTTTATAATATTAGTATAGACTAGCTTCCGCCCGCGACTTCGTTCGCGTGGAAGGGGTTTCCCGCTTAAATCCCGATCCCGTAGGAATTTCGGGATAAAAACTATTCTATGTCCGTGTCAGGGTTTTAAACTATTCCCATGCCAAATTTCATCTAAATCGGTTCAGCGGTTTAGGCGTGATAAGGTAACACACAGACAGACAGAGTTACTTTCACATTTATAATATTAGTATGGATATACATATGTACTTAAAATGGATATAACTAATCAGGTTCTGTTTCTCTATTTTATTGATCACATCTCGATAGTTCGGGCTGCCCTGGAAAGCCAAAAAGTGCTATCGGGTTTTTCTATCAGAAATTTCTCAGTAGCAGTCCGGAGTTTGAAAGTTCGCTGTGTGTGGTCTCGGCTGTCACTTGGACATCTTGACCGTCGTTACGGGTAATTAGCAGCAACCAGGAAATCGCGGGCAATATGTAGCAGCGTATGAACCCTTTCGGATCTGCACACATGTGTTTCATAATCGCTTCAATTTGCTTTCATATTGAAAAATCCGCTACTACGCAGCCGTCTTACTGAAAATCCATACTATACTCATATTATAACAATATCCGTTAAACGTATCGTTCACGTCAAAAAGGAGCAACTCGTTGATGTGATTTTGGGTATGGAGATACTTGAAAGGCTGAAGAGCATAAGCTACTTTATTTAGCTGAATAAAAACTATAGATAGATATATTCTTTATTGTACACCATAACATTAACAAATAAGGACTTAACAACTAAAAAAGGGTGATACAAAATGGCGGTCTTTGCCCTTAAAGCTATATACGGGAGCGAAGTCGCAGGCAGAAGATTGTGGTATATAAATCTAAGGTATAATGTGTTTGCAGCGTATCCACCACCCGGGTACGGCGGCGTGGAACTGGCGGGCGTGATGCCCTACGGTGGCACGTTTGCGGCGCCGCCAACCATGCTGCCGCACTACGCGCCCTACACCGCCGAGCCAGTGCAGCCTGCACAGGTAACTAAACCCTTATATTTTTAAACTGACATCGTCACTAATAGTATTATTATCACTTAACCTCTCAAGGACCGCCATTATTACGTCAACCATCCGTCAAGCACCGCGGGCGGGCTCTTATCGTAAGAAAGCGGGGCTCAACTAATATTGGTTTACTGGCACGTTTTTGTGCCGCTGGGGCTCTAGAGGTTAAAACGGGATATTTTAAGCGTCAATAGCCTATTGGCTAAGGTGTCGGACTTGAGAGAGGTCGCGCGTTCGAACTCCATCCAATACACTATTGCCGAGAAAACACGCCAGATACAAGGATATTTAGCTTAGTTGGAGAGGTTAACAAGATTGCTTGTAATGTGAATTCTACCCACATAGCTAGTTCTCTTTATAAAAATAAAACAAATACCAACTCGAAACAATAAATACACATAGTAAATATACTGTTTTATGTGCTAATAATACTGCACTCTTATTGTTGTATACATAGGAGCTTCGTACGTTGGAGCGAAATATGATGAATTAAAAATGCATGGATTTTTAAAAAGACGTTCTACCACTTCTAACTTGATTTTATTTAATGAATTCACAATGGAAGTTATAGAAAATGGTAAGCAGGATGTTGTTTAAAAAACTAAAATAAGGCGTTTGATTCGATCGACCTCGATTCCCTGATATAGCTGAGATAAATAAGCATTCATGGCGACCTGCTAAGGTGGTTCTCTTCTCACATTGATACCAGCGGGCCTAGACAAAATCCATTTTCTGTAAGCGTTAACGCCAACGGAAAAATTAAATTGTATGGAGTTGACATTTACTAACACGTGACAATCACGTGACATGTGGTTAGCAAATGTCAACTCTACAATTTAATTTTTCCGTTGGCGTTAACGCTTACAGAAAATGGATTTTGTCTAGGCCCGCAGGTCACACGCAGTAGTAGTATTCAATAACTACATGTCTAGCAGTGTGAATGTGGCTAATGGGGTGCCTCAGGGTTCGTTGCTAGGTCCTTTTTTATTTTTAGTCTTTGTGAACGACATCGCTAAGTGCCTCCAACACTTTATGATTATGCTAGCGCTTTTTTCAAAAACCTTTATAATAACGCTTATTTTTCTATTCTGGTTTTTAATTCACAGCAGGAGTTAGATAATCCCTACTACCCTACAATAAACAGCGTGATAGAACGAGTGAAAGCTGAATTGAAGCAGATTCTAAAGAAGGACTTCAACAAGAAGATGATTGAGAGTACTGCGTTTAAGAGCTTTGAGGTGTGGTGGGATGAGCAAAGTCGAAAGATCAGACAACCAAAGCTGAAGGAGGATGCTAGCCAACCGTTACAGGTACATACCACACCTGTAAGTATAACTTTTGATAAATTTTTATTCTGGAAGTACCTGCCAAAAGGCATCATTTTAGTTTTTCACTAATGTAAACCTTATTATTTTTTTCTATTAATTCGAAATTGCCCCTGGCCATATGGTTCAACCGCATGGTTCGATCAATCGGACTACATGAAGTAATTTTTTCTAGTTGTTTCGATTTTAGAATTATACCAGGCGAACTACTAAAACTTAGGACGGCGTAGTTCGGCTCCATATCGATCCACGCTGATCAGTTCACCTGTTTCGATTCATCGAAATATAAAGGAATCCCAAGTTTTCATAGTCCGACTACCGACCTCTATGCATTTGATACGAGGTTCGACTACGGTCGAATTACAGAGATTCATTGAACCCAGTTCCATTTTTGAAAAAAAAAAAAGTTCTCATATTGATCGAACTATCAGGAGTCTTAAAAAACATGATTCGATTAATCGAACTAGAGATGCGTCGAATGAAGGTTCAACCGAATACGAATGTTCGGCCGAATATTCGGTCCAAAATGTACCGAACCGAATATTCAACCGAATCATTCGTTTCAATTCTGCGCGGTAAACAGGTTTGTACACGGCACTCTGCAAGAGCCGGGCGGCGTTTGTCTTTGATTATATACATGTTTTAATATTTGTGTTGATTTTATTCCTAAAGATAGTAGTTATTATTATATAAAAAAAATATATTTTCTGAAAAAAATCGTCACTCAAAGCAGTGTTCTTAAAATTGTTAATTTCTTAGAAATTTAATTTCATTTCATTTATTATTTGTAAAAAAAGCAGAAGTTTATTTGATTAAAATTTTATTTAAATTGATTGTTAAAGTTAATCTTTTTTTAATTTTTCAGTAAATAATTGGTAAAAAAGTACCTAGTGTTTCTTTCATTTACAAAAAAACTATGTATAACTTTCGGAATAAACTACACTTATTTAGTAATTAGTAATTAGGTGATGTGTAGAAAAATGTTCTTTTTTAAATATTCGGTAATTATTCGGTAAATCAACCGAATATTCGGCCGAATACGAACATGAAAAAATATACTGAATGTGCCGAATATGAATATTCGGCCGAACATTCGGCACATCTCTAAATCGAACCGTATAGAAGAAAAAGTTCACTTTGTCCGATTCATCGAAATATCAGGAGTCTCATTTAAATTGAAATAAAAGCTTCGAGTTTGACTTTGATACTGTTTGGTTTATTGACTAAAGTTCGATACTTTTTAAAACCGATATCAAAATTCAATCTTACCGAGAGTAAAATAACAGTTCAAAATAATTAAACTTAAATGGTTGTGTCCACTCTGTCACATTGAACAGAATTAAATTAAAAATTTGAGGAATTATCTTAATGTCTTTAAGATTGTAAATCGATTGGCTGTGCAAAACTAACATAACACTTTTTCAGGATATTTCCAACAAAAAAGAAGAGGCAGTGGACTCAATAAAGTGCATCATGGAGTCTCGAGAGATAGGCCTAGAGTTGGGTGGCTATGGATCCGGTATCGGGCTGGGATTGAGAGCCACTATACCCAAAATGCCTAGTTTCCGACGGAAGCGGAAAATACCATCACCTGTGTTCATGGATGACGACTCTTCCAAGAGGCTTAGTGATCAGGTATGTGTACTGGAATAAAAATATCTATTTAGAATGTAGAAAACACCGGGGTTGCGGTTGTTCTTACGAGTTACCGCGACTCCAGAGCGCGAGGAAAACTGGAGGAAAAAGTTGGGTTTTTAGTCAGTAGAAGTCTGACACTCCATTCTGCTCCACCTAGAGCAGTAGGAGTCATTTGATGGTTTTCCCACCACAAAAGACCACAAAAATGCCTCACTGCGATACTCTCATATCTTTGCTTCTCCCGAGTCATAAAAAAAAGTAATTAATTTGAACAATTTGTGGGGTTGTGTATATTTTTCTTTTATGCTAATAATCTGTTTGGCAGTCAGATTCCAGTCTGTAACGGCTGAATCCATTTTAATGGGACTGGAAGATAAATGAACTTATAGAGTAACATATAAGCCATATACATATTTTTATCCGGGAATTGCCACGGGATCGGAATTAATGCAGGGAAAACCGCTCAGTCTAGGAGGTCTCAGTTACTGTTAGTGCTAAGAAATTTCCAAAGACCAATACTACCACCAATATGTTCTATTTGCAGGAGGAAATGGTACAGAACTCGGACGAGGAAAAAGAGGTGCCTACAAGTCCACACACGCGCACTGCGGGCTCGTACCTGTCGCGAAGTCGCCGCCGACCTTCTAGCAGTTCCTCTAGGTATATATTTTTATTTTAATAAGTACAGAGACAGTGAGACATTTAGTACAGCTGTAACAATATACAGTACATTAATTTGAAGTCTAATTAATACTGTACACAGCATTCAGTGTCTAATATACTTCATTAGTGATGGTTGGGTTCAGTTAATATAAAGTTACTAAATGATATGGTTTTATTTAATTACATTTTCAACAGCGAATTTCTAAATTCGTTAAAACTGTAAGTATGTAAAATATATGCATACCTTCTCCTTTTTTTTATTAAATTTCATAGTAGTGATATTCAATCGATTAAGATAAAATTTTGCACACATGTTTAGTTTCGTTCGCAATGCATGGTTAGCTATGTCACGTCATTTTAAATCCAAAATGGCGGTCGGCCAACATGGCGGACTAGTTATTTTTTATAAACTGCCATGATATGGGTATCACATGAAAGGGTTTGCTGAGAAATAATAAAATTGCTTCTTTTATATATTTTTATTATGTCAGTCTTAGCAAAAGCCTTTCATAAAAAATAAAAATCAGCTCGAAGGACCAAGTAAATTGAGCGTCAATAGCCTAATAACTAAGGTGTTGGACTTGTGATCGCGACGTCTCGGGTTCGAACCACACCTATTACACTATCTTCAACCCACTCCAAACAAGCATATTTAGCGTAGTTGGAGGGGTTAACAAGATTGCTAGTTATGTGAATTCTACCCACATTTCTATAATATTATATTTAATATACATAAAACGTTTTGGGAATACTTTCATTGTGCGTACGGCTCTGTGTTTCCCGATAGCTATAACTTAGAGGTCTTTAAGTCAAGAGTAAATAGGTTACTTTTAGATAAGTGTTCTCTATTTTCGAGCACATCATCACTTACCATCAGGTGAGATGGTGGTCAAACGCGAACCTAATATCAACAAAAAAAATATTTTTTTAAATTACACGTTGATCCTTTGTGTACAGGTCGTCTTCGTCATCTTCAAGTCGATCATCTTCATCCACGGGTTCGGAGCGCAAAGGTCCCGCGCCCCGGATATACTCCGACTCCGACGACGATTCCGAACTCGACGAGGCTGAGGTAACTACATACTACCGCAGTATTGAGGACTGGTTGTATACGAGACGCAGTATCGAGAGCAGCCGGGATTGCGGGAATGTTCTAAAGAGATACCGCGGCCCCGGAACTTAAGGGCAGCTGAAGGAACAGGGTGGGATTTTAGTTAGTAGAAGTCTGACACACCCTTCCGCTTAACCCAGAGCGGGAGAAGTCATTCTATAATTTTCCCACCTGGCAAAAAAAAGTATTGAAAGCCATCCTGTCGGAATTATGGGAATATTCTGAGGAGATACCGCGGCCCCGAAACGTAAGGGCAATTTAACTTGGTGGGTTGTTAGTCAGTTAAAGTCAGACATTCCCTTCTCCTCCACCCAGAGTAAGAGGAGACATTTGGTGTTTCGTCCCCTTAAAACAATATTATATAAAGGGCCATTTTTTTGGTTGTGGTAATCCTTATAAGTCTCCTTGGGGTAGACGGGTAGAGGGTTTGTCAGACTCCTACTGACTTAAACCACACGTTATTTTTCTTCGGCAGTTCTTGCTGGGGTGCGGGGTATCATTAGCATTATGTACAATAAACTCAGCGAGCAATCCTGCCATAGAGACCAATGCTTAAGCTCAGCTTTGCAGTCAATTGCGCGCAATATTTATAATATGCTGACCAAGCTCTTCAAAGATTTACACTTAAAACAAACTGAACAAAACAAGAACAAGTAAGAGACACAGAGTCTGCTAATAAAAAATCGAAAGGTCACTTTGGTATGTTATAATCTCGACTCGTATTCAACCACAGCCTCACAATAACTACAATAACCCTCGACGTTTAAAACAATTAACATTGTATTGCAGCCTTCCGAGGCGGTTGAGAACGATAAGCCGCTTTGGAGAAAAATGGTAACAGATATACTAAATTGACTTTACGTGTACAGTACCTAGGGTTGCCAACTTTTTTTTTACAAGACAAAGTATTTCTAGGTCTGAGAAGAATATTAAACAGTATTTTTTAAAATGAACAGATTTTGTATATTTAATGTTTTAAATTCATATTTTTAGACCTTCTCGCACAACTTCTTAACTTATTCTTTTTTTAAAAAATCATATGCCTCGCCACAGCTATAACTAAAATACAAAATAAGTAAGGAGCCGATTTTTTTTTATTAAATTAATAGTTGCTCTATTTCTATCTTACCGCCAATTACACGACAGATTCGTTCTGAAACACCATTATTGTTATTTGTTTGTGGCTTCGCAGCGTAGAGCGCCCTCTGAATAAAAAAAATATGTGTCAGCGTCTAAGTATGACAATTATAGTATCCACAGTCTTTTGTGTACTTTATTTATGTTCAACAGTATAAAGTATAATGTAGTGGAAAACAGTATAATAGTCATTTAATAGTATAGTTGGCAACCTTAACAGTACCCGTTGAGATGACGCATCGGGTTTTAGAAAGAGAGAAAAACTATTACACCATTATGACTTGAGAGACAACCCTCTACAAAGCCGAACTCTTTCTAAAACACGATTCGTCGTATTTTCGGCTGTGAACTGTGACTTAGTTGATCGTAGACAGCGTTGTGTTGGAGTTGTAGAAAATTGTTCAGTGACCTTCAGGTGTCTGTTGGAAGTATCTGTCGACTTCAGCCAAACCTGCTTACAGAGATGTGTGCTGTGAATGTTCTAGAACTTTATAAGGTCGGGCGTTCCTAGAAAAGATAAGATATGTCGAAAAAACTTAATTAAAAAGAGTTATCAAAATCAATAATATGTTATATCACATAATTATATAGGCCTACATGGACACATATACAACATCAGGAGCTAGTGTTTCAAACATTCTCACATCCGACTATCTCGTCTCTACTATGAACTCTAGGTCTTGCTTTGTATGTTATGCAAGTCCATTCAAGCTTAAATTATTAATGAAATGTGCCATCATGTTTTTGGCGTTTTTATTCATATCTTACGTCTTACGTGTCGTAGGTCTTAGATTCGAACCTAGGCCGGTATATTAAACCTAGAATACTAAACTATCGTACAATTTACGACGACGAAACGACAGTTCCTAGAAAAAACAATGTTCGTGTCGTTCCCGTGCCCATCGTTTCCCAGTACCTTCCTCATTTGTTCTGTCAGTGTGCTACGTGCTGTCATTGTAGTGGCAGCAACAACTGAAGAAACTAGTTCAAGAAAAATGTGTGCTTTTTAGGCTTTTATCCATCCAAGTCAAGATTTTTTTTTCTTAACAGCACACACAGTTTTGCACGAAATGCTAAAGAGCCACATGTAGGGCCAATATTCACCCAACTGTGTAGAAAAAAAACAATATTTTATTTATTATTTGTGATCTCTGTAACCCAAAGAATGATACTGAAACTTCTAAAACAATAAAAGTTCATTTTAATGTCGTATTTCTTACGAAAATTTAGTAAAAACGTTACTCGTAGGAGAGTTTAGTAATCTAGGGTTTTTATCATCACTAGTGCTTACAAAACGGTGCAGAAAAACGTAAGGAAACCGGCATTTCCTAGGACCGAAAATCCGGAGATTTGTGACATCCGCCGATCCGCACTAGGCCTACGTGGTGGATTACGGCTCATTCCCTCTCATAGAGAGGAGGCTGATTATGAGGGCCATATCAGGAATTACTATACTGCCATAAGATTTATGAATTACGAAGTGAAATATCTCTTTAAGGCTTAGGGAATGAAACTGTATGTGATTAGTGTTGCGGAGTATAGGCGTGACGCATGCTTTTTTGCCACTCTATAAAAGAATTACAGAAGAAGAAGAAGCCATCTCGGCTATTATTCTGCCTTTTCACCTTAAAAGTCCACAGATATTTCCATGAGATAGTAGCCACTCGCTAGTATTGCATGCAATAGTGTTTCATATGTGAGTGTACTTTGCAGCTCAAGGTGGTGTCCAATAAGGAGCGCCTGCGCAGGGTGTATTCATCGTCCGACAGCGAGGAGGAAAAGAGCAGAAGAGGTGAAAATAAACACTGTTTTCCTTATTGATAATAGGTTCGCGTTTGACCACCATCTCATCTGATGGTAAGTGATGATGTGGTCGAAGATGGAGCACGCTTACCTAAAAGTAACCTATTCACTCTTGCCTTAAAGACAACTAGGTTATAGCTATCGGGAATCCGGCAGGGAATTCCACTCCCATGTATTACAAAAACGATTTGTGCGTGTGTGTGGGATGTCCACCACTGTATACCAAGTACTCAAAATCTGCTTAGCCTTTTCACATCTATGTTTGGGTCGGTTTCCAGTGTAACCGGATGCAGCAATGCAATGCTGGGTACCACGATAGACCATTAGACCATTGGCTAGGCCAGTGTCAGATTAGTGGCTTCTGACTGTAACAACGGTCAGATGTTTAAATGACAGCCACATGCTTTTTAAGCTACGGCGGTTATCACACCACCGACTTCCAAACTCCGGGCTACTAATGAGAAATTTCTAACAGAAAAACCTAATAGCACTTTGCCAGCCCCTGGAATTGAACTCGAAACCTCGTGCTCAATAGTTGCGCTTGCGACGACTCAGTCCAGACGAGGCAGTCCAGTACACCGAGTACTACTGTCACTAAATATGTCTTGCCCGTTTTTTTTAATTATTTAAAAACTTCGTTTAACGTTGTGTAATACCACCCCCCAAGCCGTGTTCACATTGTATTGCTCTTGCACAGCAGTTTTAATGTACCAATAGAATCAAACTTTATGGCAGCTCAGTCTTTTTTAAAGTACCGATTGGCAATTGATGGATCTTTCGAACAGAATTAAGCAAGGCTTTCCTTCTCTGACCTTATGTCATATACACTGTAGGCAAGGGCGGATCCAGGAGCGGGGGGGTCATGAGGTCATGACCCCCCCCTGGGCTGGGTCCAGGACCTAGGTGGACCACTAATAATTTTTTTTAAACATTGTTACTAGATAATACTCCAGTTTCTGTAGGATATCGGCAGTGGATGGCCAAGTGGCAGCGGAGTCAGGAAATACAAATTATGACTTCTTGTGACTTTACCACGATTATGTGACCCCCCCCCACTGGCACCAAAGCTGGATCCGCCCTTGACTGTAGGCAGATCAAAACGAAAGTGGCGATATAAATTAGTCTCTTATCACGAAGACTGGCCCGGGTCTGGACAGCGCAGGCCAAAAAAGAAGAAAACCATCTATAAATATGTTGTCATTGGCTACCTCATTTTTTAAACCTCAATATTATCTATCAAATAAATTTAATATGGATTTTTAATGCTATATTAGTTAGCAATTTATTTGCAAGACAGTCACACGTAAATTATTATTGTAGAAAAAACCCCAATACCTCCAATGGAACCGTGGGACGGCGAAGGCTCAGGGGGCGAAGCTCCCGCGGCCGCCAGCCCGCCACGCGACTTGCTACTCGACAGGGTATACTCGGACTCAGAAGAAGAGAGAGAATACCAGGTAAGTGCTAAATACTTCGTGATATTCAGTCTCAAAGTTTTAGAAAATGAGGCCGTAGGAAGCCGTCACTTTGATGTAAACTTATTCTTGAACCAATTTACAAATAAATGTCTCTTATCAATATTTTATAGAGCAATGTGAGTAATCTTACTGATTCGGTTAAAATAAGTGTCACAAGTAAATATTTTATGACAATATTTAGTGTTATTTCCGACTAAATTTCGTCAGCACCACACTCCTCCGCAAATAAATGTATTGCAACATACAACCTGAACGCATAGTTGACATAAGTTTCATCTCGTCACGGAGTATCCTCAAGAGATGTTGACTTGTCAACCGCACATTCGCACCCGAGCAGAGAAGAGTGGGGGATAGACCTTGCAGTGGGTATCAAATCTTGAACGACTTCTTTCTGAAGAAATCAACACTAATATTATGTCCTGTAAACTGTTTTCCGACTATATGCTAGTAATATTAAGAGCTTGAGAAATTGCTAAACCATGTTTTAATTTTTCAGGAAAGAAGAAGACGCAACACGGAGTATATGGAGCAAATCGAACGGGAGTTCCTCGAGGAACAGAGACGGAAACTGGAGCCAGATACGCACCCGCTGCCTGAAAAACCACCCGACGAAAGGTAAAAAGATCTAATGCACCGACTACAACTTATTATATCATTAGAATTTAAAACGGGACTGATTCGTCTGCTCATAAACTTCTACTCGCAATTACTTCAGTTCATCCGTGATCATAGCGCTTGCAACAGTGCCGAAATATCGGAAATTTGAAATAAATAATACGCATGGTAAATTCAATTCAATTAAATTCAATATATTTTATTTCGGATGATTAACCCGTTTTAAATTCTAATGGTACTGTCAGTGACCATATTACCTTAAAAACTTATACAACTTACTAGTCCTCGGTTTCGCTCACGTAAAAAGATTATTGAAGTTAAACAAGTAGCTCGTATACTTCTCCACTAGTCTAATCTATCTCCACCAATTTTCATAAAAATCGATTAAGTGGTTGACGTGTGCATGCTCAGCGTCCATATCTCAACTCCATGAAGAAAGATTGAAAAGACTAGGCACCACATTAGTCGAACCTCAGCTTTTCTGGTTATTCTGCGATCTTTGTGATGTTTTCAATTGAGGATCTAGTCACTTCGGAACGTTGAAAATCGTAGTCGTAGTCAATCAATTAAAGTAATCGTAGTCGTTCGGAATATTTCTAGGGATAAAAAAAGTAAAACTAGTGTATAATGGCGGTCTTATCGCACCTCATCATCATCCTAGCCCAGATATGCGTAGCTCTTGATCACCTCGCATCCTGCTGTAGTTTGTCCAAACTATAGAAGGATGTGAGGGGAAATAAGAATTGTAGATCGTGCCGACAACTACTAACCGAATTCGGTTAGTAGTTGTCAGCACGATCTACAATCCTTATTTGAGTCTTACCGTATTATATTGCAAGTCTAAAATCCAACGCTGTAATCTCTAGTCGACGAAGAGATTCGATTTCGTCTCTGGTTAACGCTAGTATTTGAGTAGCATCTGGTAATCATAATTCTTTTGAGTTTGTTTAAATGATGATGGTGAGACGGTGATCAAACGCGAGCCTATCATCAATAATATATATATGTTATTTTAATTATAATATTTTATATTTTTTTATATTATAATTTTGACCAATGGAATTTGGAAATTTAGTAAGCAATGGTGTCTAAATTATGTTTTACTTTAATTAATTGAAATAAATTATTTATTTTATTTTACTATCCACCAGTAAACTGGACCCCCTACCAGAAGAAGCCCTCTCTCCAATCAAGAACCACACAAAGCCTCTGGATAGAGACAAGAGCAAGCGCGACATGTCTCTGGAGGAGGGCGAAATCAGCGACGATTCGCAGCCTTTGCCGGGGCGTAACAAGCGGGACGCCGCCGAGAAGCCCGACAAACGGCAGCGCGTCGTGTCCTTCAGCGACCACAGCACTACCGAGACCGCGGTCAGTGTCAATGGGGTTAAAGATGTGAGTATAGTGATGTTGGCGGGTTACGTGCGACGCTACGGGTCGTCTCTGTGTCGGGTCATCATGTCTGGTTTAACAAGAGGGACGACGCCGACAAGCCAGATAAGCGGCACCGCAACGTATCTGTTTTTTACGGTAGGTTAATAAAGTAAAATAGGATAAAGTCATCACAGTTCCTGCATGTAACAGAATATGGTGCACAAACTGAACATAAAATAGGGATTATAAAAGATATAATATACAGAGTCCTCCTGTGTTTTATAACGTACAGTATGGTTAAAATCGTTTTAAAAGCTTTTATTTTTGTCTCAGTGAAACTGTAGCTTATTGAAGATACTGTGTCAAATGACTCCTGAAGCTACTACACACTATACTGGCAGCACAGCCGGTGGGTTATTGCTGCACGGGTAAGCGGAACTTGCCGAGCATGATTCCAGTATTGATAGCCGGGTAAAACAACGAAGCGATCGTGGTTGTAGAACACACCGCACAGCACTATTACTCGAATGCCGAGAGCAAACTGTGGCGTATAAATACCTCAGCAGCCATGCCGGGTTTGTTGACGGCATAATCGATGGCCAATCCGCTGGTACCATGTGTATAGTTTTTTTTTTCCGATGAGCCTACTATTGACCTCGATATCGCATGCTGGTAAGCGATAGATGAGGTCTACGATGGAACGAGCGAGTCCAGAAGATGCCTGTTCAATTTTGCTTTAAAGGCTGAAAAGTCATAAGTGGCAGCGAACACAGAACAGAGAGTTCCAAAATTTGGTTGTGGAAGAGAAGCGCTTGGTACGACAAAACTGTATATCAACAAAGTGTAGATGGTACCCAGCAGTGCGTCTGGTAGACCGGTAGTGATACATACTCCCCGTAGTATTCGTCGATGAGCCAGGCTGTGAAGCTTGTCCAATAGCGCCTCGTTGTCCATAGGCCTTTTAGCACTACGCTCGATCGAGTACTGATGAGATGTTCGTGTTAGACAATAACAATAAAGAGTAATTGTAAAGGCAGCGTGTTGGTTCCGCAGGCGAGCAGCGCGGTGTCGTCGCCGGTGTCGCAGGCGTCGCAGGCGTCGCAGGCGTCGCAGGTGGCGCTGGACCACTCGTACTGCCGCCCGCCGCCGCACGACACGCCCGAGCGCCGCGTCTCCAACCATCTGCAGCACGACCACGGTATTTTATTTTTATTGAAGTGAAAACTTCTTTAGCATCGTTGTGATTTGAAAATTTATGAAACGAAAAAGCGACAGTAAAAAGAGACAGACACATGAATTCATAAGAAAAAAAAAACGGGTTGCACTCCGCGAGTGCCGGCAGAAGTGAAAACTTGAATATTAACGTTGTGCATTTTTGATATTTTGGAATGGTTAGGGAATAATTTTGCACGAATTGCTTTAATTATCAGTATAAAAGTACTATCATTTATGTGGTAGAATACAATATTTATTTATTGCGCTATCGTACACAAACATGACAATTTATATTAGGTACATTAAAAAGTTTGCGCAGGCATACATTTTCGCCGCGCCGAAGAAAGAGAGGGGGATACTTCCTCTCCTACGCCGCGCCGGCTGTCTACTCTCCGTCCGTCTTACAAATTTTCGATCAGGTCACGTGTCCTGACGCGAGTTTAAAATTTTTTACCCATTACAAAAAAGTGCATAACGCCGCTAAAGAAGTTTTCACTTCTATCACGTGTGAATTGCAAACATGTTTTTTTTTATTAAGTACTAGCTTTTGCCCGGAACTTCGTTCGCGTGGAAAGGTTTTCCGACGGTAAATTTCCCGTGGAAATTCCGGGATAAAAAGAAGCATATTATGTGATATTCCAGGATGTCCAGTAGGTCCGGAAATTAGCGTGTACGGACTTTTTTTAATTCTTTGTATATTACTGTTACTTAACACTACTCTATTATTATTTTTTCTTTTTGTAAAAATATGAAATGTACAGACATACTTTTTTACTGTTTGTGATACAGATAGTTGAAAAATATTGTAAGAAAGCCAATAACAAGTTTTCATAGACATAATTCGAATAGAACAAGAGACAGTAGACAGTTAAATGAAAGCAAGAAGTAAAAGCACTCGAAGCGATTATTACTTGTTGCACACTTCTCTATTATACTGATAGGGAAGTGTACAACAAGTAATAGTATCAGTGTTGTTCGGAAAATTGGTTACATATAGTGTATCTATGCTCACACTTGTGTACTAATTTGTACTTGTGTAATAAGTTTACTTTGACACAGTCGTTACGTTTAGTCAGAAGCCAGAAAATCTGAGACTGGTCTGCCAGAGAGGTATCGTGTTACCCATCTACTTAGTTGTGGAGGGCCATTCCCTCTCATAGTGGGAAGACAGTGCCCCAGCAGCGGAAACGTTATAAGCGAATTATGTTAATAATTGCTTAGCTGTTCTTTTAGACGTTGTTCTGATTGAATATAGGATTTTCGAAAAAAAAAATTGGAGACCCGATTGCAGCTCCATCTACCGGAACTAATTGTGGGTCTATTGAAACCGTTCCTCCAAACCCCGGAACGTAAAGGCTGGATGGAAACAGGCTGGGTTTTTAGTCAATAGTAGTCTGATCCGATTTTTCCCCCTAAAAAAAGAAAAAACAATGGCGTTTATTAGCACTTCAATGACACGCCTCCTTAATCGCTACGGCGTAGCTCATTATTATCCATGTTCACAGGTTACACGTGGATGGCTGAACCAGAGAGCGCGCTATCTCCTCCTATGGAGGAGAAGGAAACAGATGAGAAAGAGATGCCGCGAGAGAGTAGCAAGAAAGACGCCAAGCGACCGTACAAGAGGAAACACAAAGCCAAGAAACTGGCTGAAATACAGAACAAGTATGTACTCGTGTTATTTCCACGAGGAAATGTGATAAATGTAGAGTCAAGGAACTTTTGTACTCATTGTTAACTTAAATTATCCAACAACTCGTAGCATTCTTGTTAATATTTGTCAAATATAAATAATTTCGCTGTTTAACTTAATTTAAAAAAAATTGATGCGATATTTGCTATCTAGAACGAAAGTATTTTTTTTTCACTGTAAAGGTTACACCGGTATTCCTCTTCAGAGAGTACGTATTTAAGTACAGACACAGACGCCTTAGCCATTAGGATATTGTCGCTTACCCTATCAGCTCTACAAGTACGGTTATACAACGTGTAACGGAAACCCTATATCTATCCACAAGGGCTGAAGACAACATCTGGTATGGAGACTCTATGCACAGTTTCAGCTCAAAATAAGTGACTCAAAAAATTGATACCAAATTATCGGTTTCATATGTTTCTTGAATGCCAATCATAACAGACCTGTCACAGCACTACGAGGGTTAATAACTTTCCACGTGACTTGGTAATAACCATGCAATAACACGATAATTCTCTTCGTTCTTCTTAATTTGAAAGATTTGGTCTCTGGTATCAATGTTTTGAAATTTCTAATAAGTTCCACACATGTAGATATAGGATTACAAAGCCCTTGCCATATCATTTGTTATCATCCAAAGAAACTGTGCACTTGATATGTATATATCCTTTAAGTTACACGTTGTATAACAGTAGGCGTTGTCCCCTTCGCAGACTGTACGAACCGCGGCCGGCGGAGTACGACAAGCCGTCGTACCCGCGCGTGACGTTCAAGGCACGCGAGCTGATGGCTGAGATGCAAGTGATGTACGAGTTCCTCACGCGCGGCATCGACCGTGAGGACGTACACTACTTGCGCCGCGCCTACGAGGCTCTCCTCGCCGAGGACGCGCACGGCTACTGGCTCAACGACACGCACTGGGTGGACCATCCCCCCACCGACGTATGCTACTCGCCGCCCAAGAAGAAGTCCAAAAGACATAACAATATTTACGAGGACTTACAGGTGCGCATTTTACACTATTTTTTTGCTGTTGATTTCAGTTTTCTTTTTTATTGTAGATAGGCTTGCGTTTGACCACCATCTCGCCTGATGTTGATGTGGTCGAAGATGAAGCACGCTTGCGTAGATGTAACCTATTCACTTATGACTTAAAGACTGCCAGGTTATAGCACGCAGGAATACGTTAGTTCTCACTACACTTCAAATTCCAATTCACTTCACACTTCAATGGGGCGTGCAACTGTCAAAGTGGCGCTAGTAGCACACTTACCAATAACAAAGCAGTTTCTCTATGGAACACTATGGAAATTGTAGTGAATTCCTAAATTAGATACAGTTATTGAGAATTTTCCGATTAAAGAACATGTATTATGTTCTTTAATCGGAAAATTGTAAAGAAATCAATTGAAATCAATGAAATGAAAATAAAAAATACGAAGCGTGTAAATGTTTAGCTCACCACAGATAACCATAGATGATACAGATAACTAAATTATATCACAATCTAACTAACACTGCTAGTGACAAAGGTCCTTACGGTGGTGGCGCCATCTGCGATCAGCTTTCACTTGCACGCCCCATTCACTTCACATTTCAATTCATTTAACACTTCAATTCATTTCACACATCAGTTCACTTCACATTTCTATTCACTTCACATTTCAATTACTCTCCAAACAGTTGACACATTTATAAAATTTGTGTTAAACTGATCATCATATTTTATCTAACAGTCGGCTACAAATAAAATAGTATTTTTTTTTTACTTGAAACTAACAAAAGTTTAGTTTTAAAATTAACAGTTTCGGCCATGATGGCCTATGGATTATCGGTGTAATGACGTCAACGTTACTATAAATGAGAATGTAGATAATGACCAAGATCGGGTTCGACTTTACTTTTTGTATAAGTAATAAAATGTGTCGCGTAGAAAAGTATGATGAAATGGTTCCGGTAACTAAGGTACTAAAACTACGCTCTGTTTCTTTCACACGCACCAAACTTGTAAATGATTGTGAAGAAGACAAAGCGATAGTTTTCGAAAACGATAATAGTACTGATATCGTTTACTTACCATCTTTGTTAACATTGTACATATGGAAGTTTTTCAAACATAACAGACAGATGTGTTGCTGGGGAGTTAGTTGCGCCACTTCCCAGCTAAAACACTGCGAAGGTGTCATTTTGGGAAACTGGTTTCGTGTAAATTTTTGAATTACAAAGAGTGCTGATTTTCACCCTAAAGTAAGGACAACGAGATGAGATACAACACAAGCTCCACCCCACCCTGGTTAGGCCGTTGCATACTTAACGCTAACGCAGCAGTAATTAAGTTGAATATCGAGTGCGCTCTTTCACCATGTTTGGTTTCGATATTGCCGTTGTGTGCTAAACGCTAACGCAGCAGTAATAAAGTTGAATATCGCGTGCGCTCTTTTACCATATTCTAGTTCGAAACTAAATGTCGTAAGTCTCAATACTTATTTCGTTTATAACTAAAGTGATAATTGATCTAGAGAAAAAATGTCCTATATTTGGATAATAAACTATATTTTCTTACTGTCAATACTAATTTTAGACATAAAAGCCGAGTAATCTTGATTAAATTTTGAATACTTAATCTTTAAAAAAGACATGATTTTCGATTAAAAAATGAACCGAACGAAAATGTTCCAATTACGAAACTAGTCTAGACATGGAAAGAAAAAGATCCAATAAATCATATACTAAAGTTCCATTTTGATTTTATGCGTGATTGTTTCAGAATATGAATACAAAATTACATACAATTTAGGGAGCCTCCTCTTAACAATCAGACCGTTACCGAGTTACTTTGCGACACCAAGCTAGTATCTGTCCTTATCTTTCGTAAAAAATCGTTTCATCAACAAACTACTAGACGAAATCCAAAATCTAACCGCTGAGAAAATGTGTGGATCACATCATAAAAGTAGAGAACAATTTGTAGAACAAACAGTGACCTCATGATTGATAATAGAATAAATAGTTTTTTCATAAATAGGTATGGCTGATTGAACTTCATCTTCCTCTTATACGGATGAAAGTGATTAGAATAGTAGTCATTTAAATGGAAATTGTATATAATTTCTCCAAATAAAAAAGAAAGTTGTTTACATTTGGTATCGCTTCTCGTTGGCCGTACTCTCGTTGATAGAGTAAAATTGCTTTTAATATATTTATTAATTGCTTTTAATTTTTTATTCCTAGGGTCACTCAAGCGGTTCAGCGCGTACAGAAGGTTACTACAAAATGGACGCCCGTCTTAAAGCCAAATACAAGTACCACCACGGCCGCAGTTCTGCGACGGCTCTACACGATCATATCGACGACAAGAAGGCCTCTAAGATGCAGGGCCTCTCCAGGGAAGCGAGATCCAACCAGAGGAGATTGCTCACTGCTTTCGGTTACTACCTTTTACTAATTACATTGTACAGAATGAAATCAGACGTTATGAAAATCCGTGTATTTCTTTTAGAACAATAGTGATATTTTCGTGCGACAGTTTGAGCGGTCGATGAGTCTATATCTTCTCTTTGGAGGGGCGAAACATTCGACGTTGTTTCATCTTGAGAAACTGTAAATTTTTGGGTAGTTGCTCCATAACATTCCCACGTTACGTAAAAGAAGCTATAAATCGAACAATTTCGAATATAATATCGCGTTTATAAACATTGAAATAAGGCGCAAACTATCTTAATTGGGTATCTCATTTTAAAATACAACCACTATTTGCAGTAGAGAGTCGGCCAACCGCTTAGAAAAATGGTGGTTGGAAATAACGATCCATATAAAATATTATAAACGTGAAGGTGTGATTGTTACGTTATACTTCAAAATATTATATGTAAAAATAATATTAATATATTAGAAATCGAATGCCCAGGACTAAGGCGTATAGGTTTGATTGTAATAATGATCTCGTTCGTGACATCCCATAGCCGTATCTTATCACAGAGTGTGTGATTCCGTACCCTTATCCTAATAATACCTTATACCTTTCGCATCTACAGGTACAGATACGGATTCCGATTTGTTGAAATTCAACCAGCTCAAGTTCAGGAAGAAGCAACTCAAGTTCGCTAAATCTGGAATCCACGACTGGGGTTTGTTCGCACAAGTAAGTGGTCGCTTAACTCATGAGATATTCTCTTAGACTACTACAGACTAAGGACGCTTAGAGCCAGCTTCCAATAAGAGTACGTATCGCGTGGCATGAACGAGCGCGGTTGCGGCAAGAAGGCCAACCTCCGCGTCTTACTTACGTTACTACATGACCGCTGATCAAGCATGCGTATTTTATATCGATATATTTTAAATTTTATGTTACAAAAGAGAACATTTAATTCCAATGTTTCTAAAGAGGGAGCGATGTTTACGCGACGCGCGCGCTTTGTCGCTCTCGTGTGAACACAACGCTTAAGGGTCATTTGCTCGTATGAAGCGCTCGGAAATCCGCGTTTTTATATTTGCACAGAGAGCAACCCGTTTTAGTGTCCTGGCTATTTCTTTATAGTCATGGCTGTCAGTATTGTATTTTTTTTGGTAAGATTTATCTGATTTGTATTTGATTTTGACGACTATAAAGTATACGTGGTTTCATGGACATCTTAGTCCAAACTTCGCAAACGGGTTACACTTCTGTAAAATCTGTTGCGAATTTCATTAATCTCGTAAATGATGGATACCAAAATGGTTATTTTTGAGCGAACAATGTATTGCAAATATCGCGATCTTAACACTTCGCAATGAATAGGCGCTCGCGAATTTAGCGCGTAGCTCATTCGGGTTTTATTTACAATGCTCATTTTAATGAAATTTATTTCTTTTTAATTGAAAATATCATATGAATAAAAACTATTCGTAATAAAATAAATTTATGTTAATTAATATTGGATTAGATAGGAATAACTATTATGTATACTATAAGCCTGAAGTAAAAAAGAAACTGCAAAAAGTAAAGTAAAATTTAGGAAACCACTGACAAAAAAAGTCCATAATTGGGTGGTCCAGAGTCTTGTACTGAATTCACGGTACCCGTCGTCATCACGGTTCGTGCGTCGAAGTCATTTATACCCCGTATACAGGCTCCAATTTGAATGGTTCTTTACCTGCAGCGAATGATTTTTCTTAGCATTACAATAGATATATAAACATTACTATCAAGAAATGACAATTGTGAAATTAAAACTTGAAAGCGACGTCGAACCGATAGTAATTCTTTATAGTTCGCAACTGTTACTATGTGGCTGTACCTAAGAGCCGCGCGTTCCCCCGACTGTCCCGTGTGAATGCTTTGTGAATTACTATTGGGTCTAATCATTTCGACCTGATATGTTTTAAATTATTTTAAACCAATAAACATTTTTATTTGTTAAGTTTAACTCCACGTTTATACAGTGTGTAACAGATTAAGCGCAATACCCCAGACACCCCAATTAGAATATTCAATTTTAAGTCTAAAACAATATCCGTAAGTAAATAAATTGAAACCAAACCTAGACATTTTTTATAAAATAGTTATTCTTACTAAACGCAAAACGTATGTTCGTCATACAATATCCTTACGCAGACGCATACACTCATGCAATGCCAGCGGCTGACACACACACACGAGCGCATTTCCTTGGATTAAGGATTGTATTAATTTGTCACGATACTGTGTTTCCATTTTAAGTTAAATGAAAGATATTTCCGTCTAAATTTAACACCTATTTTTTATAACGGAAATCGATTCAGAAGCCGATTCTGAACCAACTACTTTCAGGAATTGCGTTTATTCTGTTACACGTTGTATAGTACCTACTACTTTGACACCTGTAGCAATCTTTGTCGCTAGAAAAGAAACATAAAATTTTGCAGTCTGTATAAATAAGACTACACTTAAAAATGAATAATGTTGCAGGAGCCGATAGCAGCGGACGAGATGGTGATAGAGTACGTGGGGCAGATGGTGCGGCCGATAGTGGCGGACGTGCGGGAGGCGCACTACGAGGCCACCGGCATCGGCAGCTCCTACCTGTTCCGCATCGACCTCGACACCATCATCGACGCCACCAAGTGCGGCAACCTCGCCCGGTTCATCAACCACAGTTGCAATGTGAGTCATTTCTCATTCCTTCTAGGGGTTACGTTATAGGCGGAGACCTCTTAGGCGGAGACCTCTCGCGCCCTGCATAGGTCGAGGCCATGCTGCGGGGCGAGAGGGAGTGGGAAGCGGTCGCCTCCTTCTCGAAGCAGTCATGCTTCCGAAGGAGGAGGCGGGCCGTATGAGGGAGAGGATGGCGCCCTCCCTCCAGCCCAGCTGCAGTGGTAGACGCCCACGGCGTCGGACGTCGGCCGACGATCTCCGGCCACCGTAGGCGCGGGCATGCGGACAGCGAGTAAAGGGCAACTCGCTGTCCGGCCATGGACCAAGCCCGGCTCGACGGCGCGTTGTGTTCCACGCGCGCCTCAAAGAGCGTCAGCAATATGACGAGGCCCCCCCTGTAGAGGGCCGAAGCCTGTTGAGGTCGTGGGACTCATCCCATTACCGTGACCCCAGTACGTAAAGGGTTATTGAAGGATCACCGTGGATTTTAGTCAGTAAAAGTCTGACAGTCCCTCCCACCCTGCCCGGGGTGGGAGGACTTATTTGATAATTTTACCACGTTAAAAAAAAGGGGGGTTACGTTAACATGGACCCTTTACTTTTTTTATTGATAATAGGCTCGCGTTTGACCACCATCTGACCTGATGGTAAGTGATGATGTGGTCGACGATAGAGCACGCTTACCTAGAAGTAACTTATTCACTCTTGACTTAAAGACTCCCAGGTTATAGCGATCAGGAAACGGACTGGCAGGGAATTCCACATCTTTGCCGTACGCACAATGAAAGTGTTCCCAAAACGTTGTGTGCGTATGGGTGGGATGTCCACCATGTAACGATGGCGCATCGCCGTTTGTCTTGTAGTCCGATGGTAGAACGGGCTTGGCGGAATTAGAATGTGTAATTCCATCGCATACTCCCCGAAATGTAACCGATAGAAAACCGATAGACTTTAACTTTGGTCCGTTCATCGAGCTCTTCGCTCTCTCGAACTCGATCAACCGCTGCTTAATCCCAACAATCGAAATTCGGTCGTGTATGGAGCACTGCTCACATCTCTGGGACGAATCTGACAAATATCAACATGATGCACTTGAGTTTATCGGGAAACGTGCCAAGAGACTCATTGGCAACGAGAAAATGGTCTAGACAAAGCTCTAGATGATGCAATGATGCAAGCCTATCGGTTAACTATAGGTTACATTTCAGGGAGTGTGCCATTGAATTGTACAATCTAATTCCGCCTAGTCCGTTCTATCATCGGACTATAAGACGAACGGCGATGCCCTATCGTTACATGGTGGAAATCCCATCCATACGCACAAAACGTTTTGGGAATACTTTCATTGTGTGTACGGCCAAGAAGTGGAATTCCCTGCCGGAGTCTGGGTTTCCCGATAGCTATAGCTTTAAATCAAAAGTGAATAGATTACTTCTAGAATTGGATCATTACTTCCTGAGATTATCCCTTACATACAAACAAATTTTACTTTTGTAATAGCATAAATATTTAGTATTAGTTGAGCCTGTGACTGGGTCCGCGCGAGAGATATTTTGTACGCGGATTTTTTTCGCATTAATTCTGTTCCTGCGAAAATTCTGGGATGAAAAGAAGCCTAATATGTTGTCTTATTACCTCAATGGTCTACCATCCTCTATAGTTCAGTGAAATCGATTCAGCCGTTCCATATTTTTATTACCATAATTAACCCGGACGGAATGGAAGAATAAAAATGACCAAAGATACATAAATATTTTATTTGTGGTTTTGTGTCGCGTAAATAACTATAAGCACTTACGAAAAGAAGGTTATTTTGAAAGCCAGACAGATAGTTATTTTATTTATGTATATATCAGGAGAAGTGAACTATTGATAAACTTATACTGCGTAATAACGAAACATTTTTCGTAACGTAAACAATCGGGGATATTGTTGTATGATCATTCAAAAAAGCATTGCTGCTTCTGGTACAACTTCTACAGACCCATTAATGAAACAATAAATTTTTCTTTAAAGTTCAGTTTAATGTATATGTGTTGGTGCAAACAGTTGTTGGAAGACCAAATAAAATAATATAAAACGTTTTTTATTTAAATACCGATTTCCATGAGACTTAGTGTACATATACGAATACTAAATACCCAGGAGTGGTTACGAACTTTTAAGAATGCGCGTATTTTTCCACTTTCTATTTAAAATCATAAAATTGCTTACTTTCTGGACATTTGGAAGCTCAAAGGAGAGTTAAGTGTTTTTTTGTTAACTCGTAACTAGTCAACGGCTGAACCGATTTCGATAAATAATAAGTCGTTATACGAATACTAAATACCCAGGAGTGGTTACGAACTTTTAAGAATGAGCGTATTTTTCCACTTTCTATTTAAAATCATAAAATTGCTTACTTTCTGGACATTTGGAAGCTCAAAGGAGAGTTAAGTGTTTTTTTGTTAACTCGTAACTAGTCAACGGCTGAACCGATTTCGATAAATAATAAGTCGTTTCGTTTGCCTTGGTGACGCGAGTTCCACTGGCTAGGCACTTTAAAAATTGAAAAGAAGGCAAGAACCCATTAGAACATAAAATTATAAAATAGGTGGAATGGGTCCCGCCTGCCTGTCACTATTTTAAATAAAAATGTTTTACATTTGAACACAGATTTTTTTTAAATTACTTTTTTTCAAGATACAGTCTTTACTAACGATAATCACTGACGTCTTTCTTTCTCCTTTCCAGCCGAACTGCTACGCGAAAATAATAACCATAGAGTCTCAGAAGAAGATCGTGATATATTCGAAGCAGCCGATCGGCGTCGACGAAGAGATTACATACGACTACAAGTTCCCTCTAGAAGACGAAAAGATCCCATGCCTGTGTGGCGCGCCCCAATGCCGCGGCTTCCTCAACTGAGCAACACTGAGATAGGCAAACGGCCAGATAACTTCCTACTACATTTAAATAAAGCTGGCACTGTGAATAGGGAATATGCATGACAAAATATTCATTAATAGTCCTCCTAACCGATTTCGGTCACAGCGGCCAATTTCGTAATTGCAGCATAGGAGATATAGATATTATATATACTCTTGACAGAGTGGACGTGGTCGTCAAGTCAAGTTACGTGGTATTTTTGTGTTGAGAAACCCGGTCTATCACCCGCCGCCATTCTTTCCTGACATATGCCTTCCTGCGGCACTCGTGCATGGTGTTGCCAGTGGCCGCTTTAACCTGTACATCTCATCGGGGATCGACCGCGTGCTCTGGTGCCCTCGACCTTGCCCTGCACAACCAGGCGTTCAAGAGAGTCGTTACCGCGCCGAGAAATGTGGACAAAAAAGTGAGCATGCGTTTTTTGACTGTGCACGTTAGGATGTTGGATGTTTAGCTCGCTCAGGATGGACACGTTTGTTCGGAATTCGTTCCACGATACCCCCAGCAGTCTCCTCCAACATCACATCTCTAGCGCGTCTATTATTTTCACGTCACTTTTTCGCAGTGTCCATGTCTCCGAAGCGTAGAGAAATATGGGAAACACCAAAGCTCTGACAGGCCTGGTTTTAGTGGCTTTAGTAATGCTTTTGTTTCGCCATATTTCGAATTCATTTTCGGTATCGAACCCTAGACTTCTTGCTCAGCAGACGGGCAACCAGTTTACTACACAAAAAAAAAAACAGTGATAACAGAATGGAAATCGATAGAAAAACCAACCACCTATAACGATTAAAACGAATATATCTGTCTCCCGAAAATGCTTTATTCTACAACAGCTGTACGAGCGTTATAGACTTTGACGTCACAATTTATGTCGGACTTCTCCAACGAATTAGGAATGATATAGAACACGAACTCCGCTCAAAAATGGTTCCACGCAAAACACAATCAAGTAGGCGGGGTGAAAAAAATACAATCAAAGCGCCTCTCAGTCTGACGTGCGCTCAGTGACAGACGCTAGAATCGTGTTTATTAGTGAAAAATCCAAGAAAAAGCTCGTTTCTGAGGGATAAAAATGACCTCCTACGTAGTAAGGTAGTGTAAAAGACGGAAAGAAGGAAGTAAAAAACTAACTGGGATAACTTATCACTCGTAAGTAAAATAATTTCGTATTTTGTTTTCGTATAGACAACCACGAGTTGTCAGTATTATGCAACAGGTAGCCAGCCAGTTTTTAATACTTACCTATTATATATTTTATATTAAGTACAGAGTTTTATAAATTGGATAGATTGGTTTGCCTGTGTGTTTCTTATTTTAGTTTCCCCAAAAAAGAGATTCGACGACTACAGACGATTGCAGCTGTCCGCTTAGAAAAAAGAGAGGTTACCAACTAATGCCAGTAGGTTTTGCTCCATACATTTTGGTAACGAAGGCATATATTCGTCACGCACTGGCTATCGTATGCTAAAAAAATTCAGTTGTACCTATTTGTACGGTTAGTACTGTTGCACAGCATTTCATGAAAAATTCGGGTAAATCCTAATAACTTAATTTAAGGATTGCTTAAATATACAAATTTTGAATCACGTCTAATGTGTAATATGTTATCAGTAGGTATTACACCAAGTTGAAACAATGCAGGTCATTAAATCGGCACTTCGTATATGAGCTGATAAATAGAGCGAGCCAATATTTAGGACATGCTTCTGTCCATTTTACTAAACAACAAAGTTTTGTTTTGAGTACCTCGAGTACCCTTAAATTTTGGCTCGTACTTTTTAAAAACCACCTTGTATATTAAATTTACTCTACTCACACATTATATATATATATATATAAATCTAGTTTCATAGCTTATAAGCCTAACGCTCTTCTGATGGGGGGTTAGCTAATGAATTCTTACCTTATTTATGTACTTTAAGAAATTCATAATTTTGAAATTCGGTAGATCCTGAGGAAATATTGATTTCCACTTAAAATAGGTATTAGGTAAGTAATAAAATAACTGTTTCATTTCCAAAGGGTGTTGTCCAAATGCTTGAAATGGACAGAAACTGCGAATAGTCCTTCATTCTTTTTAAAATAAAATATGTATAATGAAATAATTTTCAAGTTTGTTTAAGTAGGATATAAAAATATGGAAATCATTAAAATATTTAACCTGATATCCGTTTAATTCATTCTTATTTTTATTGGAGGTTAATGTTTATTTGACACTAGTAAGTGGCATTCAGCCAAACAGGAATCGTAAAATAATCCCCAACGAATTAGTTTGCAGATTTAGTGCACAGTAATTATTAATTTAATATAATTCGACCTATGTGTACCATAAATCTAAAAAAATAATATATGCATGTCAATATTATTTAAAATCAAATATTTTTTGAATAGAAAACGTATCGTAGGCTGTATGAATCACATCTCCATTGCCTTACCTACTGACATACTGACAGTTTGACATTACTGCATTTTCGATTGTTTGTTTACTTGATTCTACAATAGCGCTTGCGAATTGAGTTACGTACGGATTGCTTTTTATGGTATAGCAACGAGTATGGTAATTTTTCGAAGATGTTGATTTTAGTTGTGCACACGATACCCATTTTTAAACACGCACTTAGGTTAGACCCGCCTAAATGATGACTTGGCCTCCTTAACCCTAGACTTATTACGACCAATATTTCAGAAAAAGGTTTGTAACTGACTTCTACCTAGTTTTTTTGATAATTATTGAAATTGTAATGGGTTACCTACGATTTGTAGTAACATTTGGCGTATATTTGGCACTCTTGTTCATTTCATTATTTTATATGGCCGACGCACGTTCTCTTTTATGAAGCTTTACACTTTTTGTGAACTTAATGTAAAGAGGTTTAATATTAATTTATAATATTTGAGTTCATAATAAATGACTGACTCCTACTGCATACTGCATAACACCATCCTCGCCGCTCGATGTCACAAAACAATCCATCTCGTTCGCACTCGCTTGATTCAATATTTCAGTTTCACTCTAACATTATCTTACTAAATAAAATAGCGCCCCAAATGAATGAATTGACGGATCCATGCGCAGAAAATAAATTTAGCAAAGTATTTTGTTTTGTTTGTGCGCGTGTTGCAATCGTATTATCAGTTTAGTGGTATGAATTTGGAACCATGTTTTAGCGAGCGTCGTTAGAGAGTTATATTTCTATATCATTCCTAATTCGTTGGACTTCTCGTTCTTATTATGAGTTTTAAAGCGTTATAACTTCGTCAGTGATGGAGATATTTAACAAAATATTTCGTAATCGCTCACTAGACCTAATAAGTTATTTATAAGCCAAAATTAACATGCATATTCCCTACCCTGGAAAGGTTTCAATCATGCCTGCACGCTTAACTCTGATTGGCTGTACTGTACCCTTCATTGCTCAGCTTCAACTTGCCTCATCGGATTTATAAGTCTCATAGTCTGAAGTAAACCTACAACCGTCAATTTATCCCCAAACCTAGAAGTGTAATGAAATTAGTTCCTTACAAACGCGATCTGAAGTATCTTTATCAATGTGTTCATACATATTTTTTGTCGATAAATTGACCGGTGTATGACCAGCTTTGCTGAAGATGTTTTGGAATATTTTCGCAATAATAATATCGCAATATAACATCAACAATGAACTGATAAATATATTATTAGGCTATACAATCAAGTAACACGTACTTTGTGAATGTGTAGGCGAGATGGCAACGATTGGAATTAACATAAGTGTTGTGATTTAGGCCAGGTAAAAAATAGAATATATTCGATTCTGTCCTATAACGATATGATGTGTGTTCAGGGTTCCGTTTCATATCTTCCAAATGTTAAAGTAAGATGATATAACAAGCCAACTTTTACTTGGAGCCTGGCTCCATGCACATATACCATAACCCCTGCGCAAGTCTGCAGGACCTCGCGTGGTTTGGAAAACTGCCTCAACTAATAACGAGTTTTGTCATTTTTATGTAATATATGAGTGTTGGTGTGACTCTGAAGTGTTTGTTTATTTGTATTTAATGTGAGACCCAGTGATCATAAGATGTAATTATAAATTAGCCGCAGCAACTGATTCTTGTATTATATTATGATATATTTTGACTGAATCTAACTGTATGATTCACTAGGCATAGAATGTCTGATATAGCGAGCTGTGTAATTATTTGTTTTGTACATTATTTGTGTAAAGAGATCTCTGCTATTACGTCAGATTTGTGTAGTACACTTTTTAAGTACATCGTCTTGTTCATAATTTCGAAGACAATTTGCAAACATAAGAAATAATAAACTAAGCATTGTGCGAGTAATAATTGTGAAGAATGTGAACTCGCATGAACTTTCCAAATTCCACTTCATATTATGTAAATGTAATAAGGTTGTAAATAAAAATTCCAACAATTGTAAACAGTTTTTTATTAAAAAAATCTATTCTATAATACTATAAAGCGGAAAAGTTTGTTTGAACATGCAAATCTTCGAAAGTACCGGGTGGATTTGGTATGGAACTAGCTTAAAGCTTGGTGAAGTAGTTGGACTGTTGCGATGATGTGAGAAACACTAGAAACTGTCCACAAGCAAACACATTATTGGCTCGCGTTCCATTCACACATCCCCAATGCACATGTCTCACTTTTTGTGTGATATAAACCTTACTCTGCTCGTGGATTATATCATATCGTGCACCTTGCTGGTAAATCTTATGTTGAAAAACTTAAAAGAAAACGAATTTATTCGAGGTGGGATAATGTCTTGAAGCTTCAAAAAGAGGTTTACAATTCGTCTTGAACTTTTTTTTTTTTTTTTATGTATTTTACCTCATAACTCGGAGACGGCTGGACCGATTTGAAAAATTCTTTTTGCGATTGAATGGGTATAGTTTCTAGTTGGTCCCATTGTTACGAAATCATGATCTGATGATGGGAACCTGGAGAAATCGAGGGAACTCTTCAAATATTATAGGCACACCTATAGCGTTTTGGGTATTTCTTATAGTACCTTGTACAGTTTCTCTTGGAAAGCACCGTTTGAGGAAGTGGAACTGATGATGAAGACCCTAGATGGCCACCGAAACTACTCAATAATAAGTATTTCGTTGATTGCGATTAGATTACATAAATATGGATGTTAAGCACTTTATGCTCGTCACAATGCATATGGCAAAGTAGAGCTGATGGTGATGTACCAAGAGAACTCCTCAAAAATTAACGGCTCTGCACCGGGAAAAGCAATATTTTGTTAAAGGTGATAATTTAAATATAATAAAATAAAAAATAAATAATTTCGGAAGGCGGTGTCAAAAACGAAAATATATACAAAACTAAAGACACCGCCTTCCGAAATTAAAGTTATTTTTATTTATTTGTTTATTTCAGGTTACTAAGGCCCATAGAAAAAAATATACATAATAACAGCATAGATGATACATATAAATACTGAAACAAGTCTGATTTTTTTCTCCTTTTGCAACTGGGCCGGTGTCTACTATTCTGCCAGTGTCATGTTATGACGGCAGCGAAGGTAGGTGCCCGTTAGGTTTTACATACTCTTTGGTAGGTGCCGTCGAACTTGGCAGCATCAAGATGGCGGGACCAAGTCTTCAATTGAAAATGTATCAAATAAAAGTGTCTGTACTACACATGTACTATTTGTACCCTAAACAAGCAATTTGTACCTCTAACGGTAAGGGAAGTCCGTCCAGATGAACCTGGTCCCGCCATTTTGACGTCAAAGTGGCGGGATGATCAGCGGGCCTAGACAAAATTCATTTTCTGTAAGCGTTAACGCCAACGGAAAAATTAAATTGTATGGAGTTGACATTTACTAACACGTGACAATCACGTGACATGTGGTTAGCAAATGTCAACTCCATACAATTTAATTTTTCCGTTGGCGTTAACGCTTACAGAAAATGGATTTTGTCTAGGCCCGCTGAAAGCGCTATCGAGAGACAAGTAATTCACACACGAAGACTTAGTACTACATATCGCACGCTTATTCCAATACTGTCACTATCCCAAAAAGTCAGCTTTCAGGAGAGGCAAAAAATGGAATGAGAATGGGAACATTTTTGTTTAGTGACGAAGCGGACTACTGCCCGTATAGCGGTTATTTCTGTTACTCTTAGACTAGTGTAAGCGCGATTACACGTAGTTCTACGTTTCCCAACAGATGGCATTAAAAAGTCGATTTAGCAAAATTTTGGATAGTGATAGTATTGGATTAAGCGTGCGATATGTTTTAATAATAGACGACTTCTTTTTTGATGGGTTTAATTAATACACTTTAGTCTTATTATCTTATTACAAAGCACAGAGCTACATTTTTCGTGAGACAGTGACATCACAGAGAACACGTATCAAAGATAGAGGGTGGGTTGCCAACTAGCCACAGATTATATAAAAATATTGCGATTTCTAACACCCCCCTTCAATGTTAAAATCATATTTGTAACATTGCAAACAATTACTAATACAAATTACATATTACTTAAAACTATTACATGCTTTTATGTTGCATAACACCAACCAAAAATTCTAAGTATTTTTACTACCATAGGTTTCATTTTAAGTTTATAATTTTAAATTATATTATTACACAATATTCAATTTAGAAGAAAAATAGTTATGCTTAATCTCACATAGTGGTTTTGTAAATATATCTGATACATTGTGTTCAGTTGGTACATATACACTTCTGGACACATCTATTGGCCCACCTTAGAGTTTAGGTTTCGATGGCCCCTACCGAAATATGATTGCTAGATTGAACAAAAACTGTTGATGCAGTTTTAAACCTGATACATTTTACCATCTTTTTCGATCGTATAGTTTTAAATTTGAATTCAGAATACCATACGACATGGACCTACGCCTAACAAGTCGGATATGCGCCTTGTTAAAGGCAATTAATTTTTGAATAAAAAACATGTTTTATCAAATAAAGGTTTAATTTAATAACGCGTGTTGCCTCCATGGGCATCTACCACAGCTCTCATACGATTAGGCATAGAGTTTATCAACCGCTCTATGAAATTTTGAGGGATCATCTCCCATTCCTCTTCTATGGCAGTTTTCAACTCCTGCATCGTCTGGGCAACTGGCTGACGAGCCCTAACACGCCTTTTTAGCTCGTCCCACATGTGCTCAATGGGGTTCATGTCTGGGCTTCTGGCTGGCCAGTCCATAACTGTGATGTTCACATCCCGAAGATATTCCCTGACGATGCCGGCCGCATGGGCTCTTGCATTATCATGCATAAAAAGGAAATTTGGGCCCACATAGTCCGCGTATGGTATCACGTGAGGTTCTAAGCACTCACGAATGTATCTTTCAGCATTTAATGTTGGCAGCCGTGGTCCTGTAACAACCTCAAGTTGAGTTTTGCCGCTCGCGGATATACCGCCCCAGACAGTCCATGAGCCACCGCCATAAGCAACCCTCTCTTCAAAGCAGCATTGTGCGAAACGCTCTCCCTTACGCCGGTAGACCTTCTTCCTTCCATCATTGCCATGTAACACAATTTTAGACTCATCAGAAAAGAGTACACGGCTCCAATCTTGCTGTGTCCAATTTAAATGACTGCGTGCGAAATGAAGGCGCGCTGTTCGGTGGGCTCGCTTTAGTTTGGGCCCATTAGCTGGCTTGTGTGGTACCATATCGCGTTCTTTTAACCTTCTCCGAACAGTTCGAGCGCTCACAGATACTCCGTGGAAGTCGCGAAGTTGGTTTTGTATCTCAATGGAGGTAAGGTGACGATTTCTCAAGCTGGTCGTCACGATGAATCGATCCTGCCTTTCAGTTGTGACCCGAGATCGTGGACTTCCTTGGCGACGAACAAAGCCGCCAGTCTCTAGGTACCTCCGATAAACATTTCGGACCGCAGATCGACTTAAATTAAGTTGAGCACTCACGTTTCTTTGGCTGTGTCCGGCCTGAATAAGTGCCACAGCTTGGGCGGCGACTTCAGGTGAAGTATCCATAGATTATTGATAGAACCTCACCTTAATGTTAAGAATAAGTAATGTTTGTTGCAAAAGCAAAGATATCAATCACTTTTTCAAGAATTAAATCCAAGTAAACCAATAAAACCAAGTTTTCTTAGTATTCGATTGTTTGATATCAACAAACAGGCTCCAAATTGTCTTTTGTTTCTTTAAATTCTGTGTTCGAAATTCAAAAAAAGACTATTGAATGAAATTGTGAATGTGCCAGGTTCAAAACTGCATAAAAACTTTTTGCTCGACCTAATATAAAATTTTAGCTAGGACCAAACGTAACTGAAAATACAAGGTGGGCCAATAGATGTGTCCAGAAGTGTATAATATTAATTTTATGGATCCTAACTGCATCTTTAATAAAGTGATATTTAATGTCAATGTGTTTAGTTCTATTTCCATTTTCTCTGTTAGTTATTATTTTTATGGCACTCTGATTGTCTATTAAAAAAGTAAAGTTTCAAAAAATATGACTGTAAAAATTGTTCAGGATACCTTTGAGATAGATAAAGCTCCGTTGTGGCTGAAGCTGCTGCTATGTACTCTAAAGTAATAAGCAAAGTAGTAAGCAAAGATAAAGCTGAGTACCGTTGCTTGGTATGCAGCGAGCTTTACAAAGAGCCACCAGCAGAAGACTGGATTAAGTGTGATGATTGCGAGATGTGGGCTCATGAAGCCTGCACATCATACTCTGGCAGAGGTTCGTATTACTGTGACATGTGTCACGAATAAGTTAAGTTGAGACTGCAAAATATGTCAGAAGACTGATTATAATTATTATGGTTGTGAACCCCCTGTTAATTATAAGTAGTAATTATTAAGAGTTATAACTGTTATGAAACAGTTATAGTCATTGATTGACGTTGATCTCAATAATTTAGTCCTTACCCTTTTTGCCCAAAAGCCCTACCGGCTTTAGGCCCCCCCTACGGGCAAAACGGGTACTTTGAATGGTAAAGTTTTTTGTATGTTTTTTATTTTTAATATGTAAAATTGTTACATTTGACATTAATTTTATAATCCTTAATAACAAAACATTTGAAATAGTACAAATAAAAGTTCACTTTGCATCTATAATTGGGTTTTTTTTTATCATCAACCTTAGCTTACCCGCTTTGGGCTACCCTCCCCTACATTTTAACATTAAATCTATTCTTATAGGTATTACTGGCACAGTTTACTGTGTTGGGTATGCACCGGGCGAGATCAACTTGCATCTTGAACAGCAACTTGCGGAGTTTGAGACTGAGGAGCAGCTACAGGATGGGGTTGCGCGGCACATGTTTATGCTGATGGCTGAAGGAGACACGACGGGTCTTGACGATGCTCTGCAGACTGCGGGGTCTTGGACGGCGAAAATAGACGCGTGTGAGCGGACTCTGTTGGGTCGCGTGTCGCACTCGGTGCAGTACGCGCGCGCGCTACTTGACACTGCGCTGAAGAGCGTGCAGCGCGCGCGGGCGCACGTGCCCACACCGCACGCGCTGCGCTCGCAGCTGGTCGTGTTGCGCGCCGCGCCCCTCCACCCCGCGCCCGCTCCCCTCGCCCTTCAACGCTACTCGCAGCGCCCAGTCATCGTGCACCAGCTACGCGCACCGCTTGTTCACGCACCAACAGACCTTCAATGCGCCGCCATCGTCAATGCCTACTTAGACCCCTCAATACTAGAAAGTTTTGACAAAAAGAATATCTGCAATACATACCTTTTGAATGCAAACTCTTTCATGGTATTTAACACGGAATCTATGTAAATTTATGTTTTTGTGCAATTTTGGAATTAAATGAATAAAATATAAATCTTTAGTTACTCAATGTTGTTTTTTATTTGTCTTATACGTAAATTCGTAGAAAGGAACGGGGTGGGTATATCCTATTGGTGGTGTTACAGCTCGTTCTCACTTGTCGGCTATCGGGCCCGGATTTTTATTGGATGTCGGCGCCTTTGTTCACTAATCTGTAATCGGATCCAGACATTAGTAATTTTTGGTAGTCTATGTGAGGCCTCTATACACAATGGATGACGTCGAAGTTCTCGTTGTGATGCATTATTATTTAAGAACAAATCTAATAAATACAGCTAGGGAAAGAAAATATTGGGTGCAAGCAATCCTGAAAGGATGATTTAGTTTGCGCAATTTTCAGATTTTTAACAGAATTGAGAAGTGCTTAAGTTTTGGCTTGAATATCATTGAGCATAAACTGGGTTGGTGGAACAAGGGGAAGTGGGGAGAGCGTTGTCGGCCCAACATCCGATAAATTATGTGAATGTGAATTACTTACCTACTCATAGGTGAGCGAGATCTGACACGATTTTCTTCCGGACATAGAGGGCTGGAAAAACACCCGACATTTCGTGTTGGTGCCGTGTTAAATAAGTGATTTTGTCCCTCTAGTGGTAAATGAACAAAAGCCCAGATGCAAGGTGGGTTGGTATTGTAAGCCAAGGAAACGAACTGGTTCAAACAACAAAAGTTTATTCCAAAAAAAAAGGTTATTGCCAGCCAGCTTAAAATTCAGTCAGTGGAACTACGGTTATGGGGGTTTGGAGATAATCCCAGTACTATTCTATTCTTTTATAAATTAATTTTTGTCTTTTTTTCTTTACTAAAATATCAAGGTACAACCTTCCAGTTTTGTGAAGGTGGATTGTTACTAAATGGGCGCCAGGGACTCTAATAGTCCCGGATCCCTAAGCCGACAAACAAGTTCAATATTCTTCCAGTAAAGCGTAGGTGTCGAACCCGAGGTCCTTTAATTAAATTTTATTGAAGACCGTCTTCTTATTTAGAAAACCGGACAGGTGATAAATTGGTTCCTACATGAACCGGTAGAAAATAAATTAAAAGGGGTAAATTTATCTATATAAAAAAGAAAAGCCGCCCCGCCTGGCACTAGGCGGACACTGCCACCGCACATTCGTCTCCACAGGAGGCTTTTAGAGGACTCGAGGAACGGGTCTCGCGTCCAGGCTCCAGAGGCGCCTCTAGATCCTGGCGGCGAGACCAATCTCTCGAGCTATCTCACCTGGAATTTGCAATACGGAGACCCTATTATATAATGGAAACTAAGGTACTTTCCTGGAGAAGGGATAGAGGGGACTGAGCTAGGAAATCTTGCAAAGACAATATAATGAGCTATGACTTCTGTTTGCCTAACCCTGCGTGGTGGGACAATAAGAAACAAGATCACCCACTGGGCGCGTAATACTCACGGTTGATTAATGGTGAAAGCACATGACTACAGGATTCGACTGGCTGGAGAACGGGTGCGCCTATTTTATTGGCGGATCCTTTTAAAACGTGGAGTCCTGTAATGAATATCCAGGGATCACTACAATATCCTTTTAACGACCTGGAAAGGACTCAGAGATCACTTCCAAACACTAATACACCAAAATCCTTACCTTTTTAAAACATGGGATAAAGTTTGTAGCTTATTTTAAAAGTGATCTTACGCAAATGCACGCCCGTCGCCTTATATTGTCCGGTCATGTCTCCAAACCGGAAATTAGGCAGAGCACCTAGAAAATCTCCCCTGTTTAAGATAAAACTTATAGAAGCACCGACGACTGAATCACTACACCAAGATATTTCATTCTTGGAAATTCCTAACAACTGTCCAACATGCCGTTTATACTCTGAAACAATAACCATTTTCAGGATCCAAGCCAACAAACTCATTATTTCTTATTTCTAACACTAAAGTTTGTCTTGAGTGGGGTAAATTTTCTCCTAATTCCTTCGTTGAATTGCGAATGTATAACCTGGCCACGCTGTCATTGACAAACCACAGATTAAATATGGATTGTGTGCGTCTCGATGCTTCTAGATGTCTATAATGAAAAAATAATTTCACTTCCGTTTATTAAGTATTATAACCAAAAGCTGAAAACTATTAAGGATTGTTCCATTCAATATTAGTTCGATGGCCTTCCAACCAATATGCTAAAATTAACTAATATTGAATTAAAACTAAAACTGCGAATCGGCAACCGCTAGATGTCGCCTCCAACTGTCAGAAACTGACGTACCACTGAATGACATTTGGAATGACAACAATCGCAACTTAATTACGATATAATGGATCTAATTTATTGTGAAAGCTTGTTTAATAGGGTTTTGAAAAGTGATTCATCGTCAGAAAGTGTTACTAAAGAGTGACGAAGTACAGATGAAGGGATGAGACCCCTTCTATAAATCGCAAGCCAAAGTTATTTGTACAAACTACAGTGAACATTTCACTTGGAAACCTCACAATTTAACAAACAGGTAAGTCAAGAACAAAAAAAAAAAACAACGTAACAGCCGACGCAAAATCGGTTTCGGACAAGTGAGAATAATTTCATATAAAACGCTCTTCTACTGTAACACCCGATTAAAATCCGGGCCCGACACACGACAAGTGGGAACGAGCTCTTAGGATGAAAACGCCAGTAACCATTGACATAATTATATAAGAAATATATATTTCTGCGTAAGGACTGGGCAGACCGCATGTTATAATGACGCCTCGAACTTGGTCTCAAAGTGGTCTTCCCTTTATCGAAGTGAACTAGAACGCGATCGGCTATCTCCGGGAGCGGTCGTAAGTTTTACAAGTAAAAATGCCGAGTTGTGTTGTGAAGGGTTGCGTGAAATACAACAAAAAGCACAATAAAAAAATTATAACATTTCATATCACCGGTAAGTAAAAATGTCATTAAATCAACTTCTAACATTATTTAAATCAATTTTCTTTCTTATTTGCCTCAACCTTTGGCCAAGACGACGCGAAGCCGCATAAAAGTGCGACATAACTTTGCAGCGGCGCGCGTTATAGCCGATGAAATTAAAAGATTTAATAATATTACTGTTCAAGACTACAAGAAGCCAGCGCAACGATACTGGTGTGTCCGAAGAGTCCACGGTACGTGGAGCTCTAAACGTTGCTTAACCAATGGCCTTAGGCCAGTCAATATAATATTACTTTACACAATTTAACACTAACCACTTACCTGAGCTGTAGACGCCAAGCTTCGACCTTCCTGAAGCCACGTCCAAAGTGTGTATATAAGCATGAAATGAGTAAGTGAAAAGTGTAATGATGGTAAAAGTGTTCATGGACGTTCACAAGGCGCCGGTCTCCAGATGGCGCGGTCCAGATAGCATCACAGCACAATCATGTTTAGCAATCTCGCGTGTCAGACAGGCTGACGACAATACGGCGTTATTCAAATTCAAATTTTTATTTATTCAGATATCAAGGATCCATAATGGTTAGTAACAAAAATACTTATAATCTATGTTAGTAACCATATACAAAGTTGTGAAAATATTACCTTATTTAATTTTACCAATTACAATTTGCACCCAGAGCGAGTGTATTGGACACTGATATTTTGTTGATATTATTCTCAGGATGTCATTGCTGCTGCCCCGTACTCTGCCTAACAGGGATGACACCCGCTTGCGTCTTATTGCGTAAAAATCATCCGTACGTGCTTCGGCAAACATCGCGGACGCACTGCAGAACCGTGGCAACCGCAACAACATCCTGAAGACGTTATTGTATTGTACCCGCAGAGCGCTATATGTCTTCTGCGTATAATTAACCCACAGGCTACTCGTGTAAAACGACTGGCAATATGCTTTAAAAAGCGCTATCTTAGCCTCAGCCGAACAACGAGCAAACCTGCGAGCCAACATATTACCACGAACAGCCAGCGCTCTGCGTTCACGTTCAATGTCCTCATTATCCTTCAAGTCCTCAGTGATAATATGCCCCAAATATTTAAATTTCTTCACTCTTTTTAGAGGAGAGCCATTAAGAAAGACAGGTGGAAGTTCATATTGTGTTTTATCACCCAGGCCGAAAAACATACACTCGCTCTTGGCGACATTATATTTCAGACCATGACACTCGGCATATCGCTCGCATACTTTTAATAGCTTGCGAAGGGCCCCTATTGACGGGCTCAGCAGCACCATGTCATCTGCATAACTTAAATTATTGACCGCAACCCCGTCAATGTGGCAGCCCACATGCATACTGCTGAGCTCGGCAATCAGGTTGTCCATATATACATTGTATAGTGTAGGTGAGGAGATCCCCCCTTGCCTCACGCCACACTCCAGCTTATACTCTTCAGAAAGACAACCCGCCCAATTTACTACATTTAATTGGTTGTCATACCAATATTTGAATATGTCAACCAAATCAGTAGGTATATGCAGTTTACGAAGCTTCTCCCACAGGACCTCATAGGAAACCAGATCAAACGCTTTGGATAGATCCAAATAGCAGGCGTAAACAGGAGTACTTCGATCCAAATAATACCTGACCGTGTGCTTCATACAGAGAATTGCACTTTCGGTGGAAAGGCCTGGTTGAAAACCAAATTGCGCGTGATGAAGGTTCAGGTTCTTTCTTAAATACTTATCTAGGAGTTTATCCAGTACTTTCGCCATAATAGTAGCCAGGGAGATGGGACGATAATTACTCCTGTCGTAAATATCCGCAGTTTTGCATTTAACTATTGGAATCACGATGGTTCTCATGAGGTCCTGAGGGAGATACTTATGACTTAAACATAGATTGAAAAACAAGGTTAACACTCTGGGTAAATGACAGCCCGCGTGCCGCAAATGCTCAATATTAAGACCGTCATGTCCCGGCGATTTACCTCGTGCCATGGTATTAACGACACTCTTAACATCTTTGGATATTATCTGTATACTACAAGCATATTGATGGGGACCGGATTGCTTTGAATCAGGAGACACACGAGGGCTTACTTTAAAATGTGTTTTAAATAAATTAGCAATTTTAATGGGATCCCTTTCAGAATTTATACATTCAGCACGACTCTGTTTTAAATTAAGTTTATTAGTACACTGCCAAAACTTTTTGAAGTCATTATTAGTACAATGAGTAGCCAAAATGTCCATTTTAATCTGTTCGGCATGATCTTGACACCACTTAAGTCGAGATTTAAATATTTTTCTACTATTGAACATATCATCATAAATGCTTCCTGTTGAGGGTTTCCCATGCCAGACCCAATTTTTGAATTTATTTCTAGCCTCTACATGAGCCTCCTTTACATGCTTATTCCAACCAGATATCGTTTTTTTATGTTTATATGGACTATGAGAAACAATGTCATAACTTTCTATACTCGCCTCACGTAGCGTTTTTATAATATTGTCATACATTTTGTCAAGACTTCTAAGATGTTCTATATTATTACAATATTTGTCTGCGCATATTTGAAATTCACGTGGAAAATCGATCAATTTAAGACTATTATTACAGACTTCAAGATATCGCCTACTTTGTTCAGACGTCCTATTGCCCCAAACTATTTTGTTGGGTACACACTTCGAAGTCGTCTTCTTATGCCTTACAACATTATAATTACACTCTATTTCGACCGGAAAATGATCGGACCAGAAAACGTTATAATGTATTTTTACGTTAGTTATAATTTTATAACCCATTTCAGTACTAACACAATGATCAAGCCACCGACAAGAACCATGAACATCACTTATAAAAGTATAGTCACCTGCATTAAGGCCTAGGCGTTCCGTGTCGGCACATGTCCATCTTTGCTCACCACAAAAATTTCTTAGCTCACTAAAGAAAAGACCACCCGGGTGGGCATTAAAATCACCGAGCACGAACACTGACTCCACGCCACTACTGTCAACTACTGCACATATTTCGCTCAAGCATTCCGTGAACTCGATAAGATTGTCACTGGACTCGACAGGCATATATATACAGAAAATTAATACCACGCATTCATTGTTCACCACTACTTTACATGCCGCCAACCGATCACTATTACAGTCCACGGGAGTTACGGACATAAAAGCACTTTTCCTCCACAGAATAGCCAATCCTCCATAAGGTCTTCCTTTCAGACAACCAGCTGACGTATCAACCGAAGATTTGCCAAAATACGCATAATCCTCACTTATTGTTCCCAGCAGTGGGATATCATGTGGGAGTAACCACGTCTCCTGCAATGTTATTATATCTGCCTTGCCACAAAAAGATCTCACACCTTCTATCGACCGCTTAAGGCCTTTACAATTAAATGTCACGATTTTACTACGTTGTGTGTCATCCATTTGATTTATTTATTATTGTTGGGTATCGTATCAGGGCGCTTATCCGCAGTTCGGTACTGATAGTGTACAAACCGACGAAAAACTATCCCTTTCGGCCACAAGGATTCATTTAAGAACATATGTAACGTATAACTCGGTACAAAAATTTTATAAGCATTATATTTATTTTCATTCTTGATAGATAACTTTGTAAGTGTAACTTTTTCTCCAGTTTTCTTTAGAATATAATTGGTGATATCATCTATGGAAGTGTCTTTGTGAACATTCGTTATGTATATCGGTAATCTTTTCTCTGCCGCTTTGAAATTTAATTCAGTATCTTTTGATGCATTACCAACTTTTCCACTAAAGTAATTTGTCCTTTTAGGCCGCTGAACCAAAGTCCACTCATTACTATCATCCGCTTTGGTAGACTGCCTTACACTATTTTGACGCAAAACATCGGCCATCGTTATTCCTCTATTTGGGGACTCTGTAATACAGTCATTACCAAGTAGTTGCGATGCGAGCGGCGCTGACTCATCGGCCCGGCTCAGCTGTTTTGTATCGGTTACCAGTTCGCTTTCCTTTTGAACACATGAGTTATGTCCTTTTATGTCGACACAATCCTTTTGTTTACAAATAACATCGCTGACTGCATATGTTTTAGATGTGCGCAATAGACACCCTGTTGATTGCTTGTCTATTTTGCTGGTATCCTTATCAAATATTAGTCCTACGGGTCCACTGTCGAGTTCACACCCGGAAATATCAATATTCCGATACCCTCCTCTTTTTTTATTGATGTTGTAATCGAAGTTGTTAACGATTGATGCTTGTTTGATGTTATCAAGGTCCAAACGCAACTGATTTAATTGGTCCACCGTAGCACAATCACTTTTAAGTGTTTTTATTTCATTTTGCATCAAAATAATGTCTTTGAGCAATCTTGTGGCGTCGATATGATCGAACGTAACGGGGGGTAAACGGTGCAATTCTCTCGCCACAAAAATTGGAATTTTCTCAGGATCCACTCGTTTTAAAGTACTTATTATATCTTCAAGGTTACGTTGATTCTTGCCGTCCCCTTTTCGTGTAGTTTTCTTAATTGCCGATATCGAGTCAAACAGCAAATTTTTGGCCGCATCGATTTCTTTCTCCAGGAAGGACGTTGCACATAGACGTATAATACTTTCTTCATCCATCACGTCCATTTTTGATTGAATGAACGCTAAAACTTCGTTAATCACTATATTACAGTGAACACATTTAACAGTATTTGACGACATTGTCAATCACTACACAAACAAAAGCTGAGGGCGCGCGCGTACATCAAGCCGTTACGCGGCAGACTGGAATTAGGTTATGTTCCAAAGGTTATGTTCCAAAATATCCCAGGTTTTTCATCAAATGGGGATTACAAATTCCAATCGATCACTAATCGGGACCAAATTATCTTTAACTGCGCAGATTCAACACGATTTCCAACAAAAAACCAATAAATCGATCTCAACCAGCAGGCAGTTAGTTTTTACAAGGAACGGAAACGTCAAAGTGAAAAAAGTTATAGACAATAGAATAATGTTGCCAACCAAAGGGTGCGTTTGGTTTCACGTTGGACAGAACATCTACCCCCCCCCCCCCGGACGGGCCTACCCGTCCGCTAATCAATTGGAAGCCTTGACAAAGTTGCGACCGCTCTCTTTATGATGGATCCGTCCACCAAAACCTCAGCAAAACGAGGGACACCGTCGGTGCCAGCCACCAAATTGAGAATGCGCCCCCTGCGCCAATACAAAGGCTTAAGGTTGGCATCCTTAATCAGGACGAGGTCTCCGATCTTGGGCGGATGAGTTTTATCCGTCCACTTGACGCGTTGCTGGAGGATGTGCAGATACTCTAAGCTCCAACGCTTCCAAAAGTTCTGAGCGAGCTATTGCACCAACTGAAACCGCGAGAGCCGATTTTGGCTCACATCAACAAAGGGGTACTCCGGCAAGGCGACAAGTGGCTGTCCAATCAAGAAATGGCCCGGTGTTAGAGCCTCCAAGTCATTCGGGTCCGAAGAGAGCGGGCACAATGGGCGCGAATTCAACACAGCTTCAATGCGGCAAAATACCGTAGCTAGTTCCTCAAAGGTGAGAACGGTGTCTCCCAACAATCTCCGCCAGTGTCCCTTTGCCGCTTTCACCGCGGCCTCAAAAATACCCCCCCAATGGGGGCAGGCTGGCGGGTCAAACAACCAAGTGACCCCTCAGCGGGCCAAACTATTACCAATGTCACCTCCTTCAAATAGTTACTTGTACCCTTGTAGTTCGTACCGCAATCAGACCTAATCAAAGAAGGTAACCCACGGCGAGACACAAATCTTTCCAAAGTCGCCACAAAGGCCTCTTTCGAGAGGGAGGTTACCAGCTCCAAGTGTACTGCCTTGGTTGACAGGCAGATAAAAACACACAAATAAGCCTTAACAATCTTACTATTTCGAAGTGGAGACGTCTTCAACGAAAAGGGACCTGCAAAGTCCGTTCCGACGCCAGCAAAGGGCCACGATCAGCCGGCAAATCTCCCATTAAGGGCTGCATAGTGGAGGCCTTAGTCCGATAACACGGCAAACAACGGAAGGCAATGCTACGAATAGTACGACGAGCCGACAAAATCCAAAATTCTCGCTGCAGAATGGCCAACAGCGCATTGCAACCGGCATGCGAGTTTTTAATGTGACGATCAGTCACCAACAATTGTACCAAGTGGCCCTCCTTGGGCAACAAAAGGGGGTGACGGGCCCCATAAGGAAGGTTAGAGTGCCTCAACCGTCCTCCAACACGCAAAAGACCCGTCTGGTCCAAGAAGGGATTCAACTTACTAACGGCTCCCGACAACTTAACCCTACCAGACTTCAAGACCTCGATCTCCTTCTCAAAGTGTGCAGCCTGCACAGAGCGGACTCAAAGGAGGAGTGACTCCTGTCGCTCTTGAGGAGAGAGAACTGGTGACAGGCGCTTGTCCCCTGGATTCCTAGAATTGTGACCAAAACGCCTGATCCACGAGGTAACGTTCAACAATTTGTCGAGGGAGCTGTATCGATTCAACAAAAAATCAGGATCAAACGGAGGGTCCTTCGTCCCCACAGCGAACACCTTAAGTCCGGGCAAAGGATCCGACATCAAGACTGGCGTTCGAGGCCAATCGTCCTCGGGGCGAGTCAGCCAGTCCGGTCCCCACCAGAGGGGGTGAGCAATCAAGCGGGGGGCCATGCACCCGCGTGAGGCTACGTCGCCCGGGTTCAGATCACCAGGCACGTGCCTCCAAATCAAAGGCGTTTCAGAACCTTGAATCTGAGACACTCAGTTCGCAACAAAAATCTCCAAAGAGTGGACGGACGTCTTCAACCAACACAAAACAAGCTGACTGTCCGTCCAGGCGTAAGAAGCCTGAATGTCAACAGTTCCACCCAAAGTGCGCGCAACGTGGCTTAAGAGACGCACAAGAAGCACCGCAGGGAGTGCGGATACAAACTGGAGCCAGTCTTCCAACAGGGTTTCCCGAAGTGGCTCGTCCCAATCAAGTTCAGTTGTAACAAGGGCAGGAGCACCAATTTTAGGGTAAAGACAACTCACAAGGGTGAGTTCAAACCAGGTCCTTCCCTCAACAGTGGTGACAGCCGTTTCGCCAATTCCCAAAATCTTGCCTGAAAAGTCGTTCACCTTCAGGCCAACCTGTCCCGCTAACCAAGACGACAAAAGGCAACCCTGGGCTCCCGTGTCCAAAATGGCACGGACCACAATCGAGTCACCCAAGGGTCCCCAGACCTTGACCGAGGCCGTTGGCAACAAAACCGTCTTGATCGGGGGGGAGGTCCTTTAGCGGGGCAGGCGCCAATTTCTGAGCAATGCCTGGGCGGCGACCGATCGCCGCATCCAGGCTGCCCTCGTTCACGACGAGGCCAACATTCAAAATATTCGTCCGCGCGGTGTCCCGAGCCGCTCGCCATCACTGGAGGGGCATATCCCACCGGATGCCTGAATGGCGGAGGGCGCGACTCCAACCAGGGACGTTCCGCCAACGGATTGGAAAGGCAGCGGTGCCGATCCGGCCCCTGCTGCCTAGCAGCCAACGTGCGTTCTCCCTGACGAGGGGGACCAAATGGCGCTCGCGGGGCTCCCGCTCAACTTGAGCGGCTTGGAGTGCGGCGTGCAGAATTGAGGGCCTCAGCCCGGTGCTCGTCTCCGGGGTACCCCCCCCTGCGCGAACCCTCCTCAGAAGATGGTCTGCTGGAGCGGTTCGCGTTGGCGCACAAAAACTCCAAGTGGGACCCTTTACAAATTCTACACGGGCGGGGGTCGGGGCAGTCCCGATGAAAGTGGGCCCCCAAGCACGAGATTTTTTTTGCGAACTGAGTGTCTCAGATTCAAGGTTCTGAAACGCCTTTGATTTGGAGGCACGTGCCTGGTGATCTGAACCCGGGCGACGTAGCCTCACGCGGGTGCATGGCCCCCCGCTTGATTGCTCACCCCCTCTGGTGGGGACCGGACTGGCTGACTCGCCCCGAGGACGATTGGCCTCGAACGCCAGTCTTGATGTCGGATCCTTTGCCCGGACTTAAGGTGTTCGCTGTGGGGACGAAGGACCCTCCGTTTGATCCTGATTTTTTGTTGAATCGATACAGCTCCCTCGACAAATTGTTGAACGTTACCTCGTGGATCAGGCGTTTTGGTCACAATTCTAGGAATCCAGGGGACAAGCGCCTGTCACCAGTTCTCTCTCCTCAAGAGCGACAGGAGTCACTCCTCCTTTGGGTCCGCTCTGTGCAGGCTGCACACTTTGAGAAGGAGATCGAGGTCTTGAAGTCTGGTAGGGTTAAGTTGTCGGGAGCCGTTAGTAAGTTGAATCCCTTCTTGGACCAGACGGGTCTTTTGCGTGTTGGAGGACGGTTGAGGCACTCTAACCTTCCTTATGGGGCCCGTCACCCCCTTTTGTTGCCCAAGGAGGGCCACTTGGTACAATTGTTGGTGACTGATCGTCACATTAAAAACTCGCATGCCGGTTGCAATGCGCTGTTGGCCATTCTGCAGCGAGAATTTTGGATTTTGTCGGCTCGTCGTACTATTCGTAGCATTGCCTTCCGTTGTTTGCCGTGTTATCGGACTAAGGCCTCCACTATGCAGCCCTTAATGGGAGATTTGCCGGCTGATCGTGGCCCTTTGCTGGCGTCGGAACGGACTTTGCAGGTCCCTTTTCGTTGAAGACGTCTCCACTTCGAAATAGTAAGATTGTTAAGGCTTATTTGTGTGTTTTTATCTGCCTGTCAACCAAGGCAGTACACTTGGAGCTGGTAACCTCCCTCTCGAAAGAGGCCTTTGTGGCGACTTTGGAAAGATTTGTGTCTCGCCGTGGGTTACCTTCTTTGATTAGGTCTGATTGCGGTACGAACTACAAGGGTACAAGTAACTATTTGAAGGAGGTGACATTGGTAATAGTTTGGCCCGCTGAGGGGTCACTTGGTTGTTTGACCCGCCAGCCTGCCCCCATTGGGGGGGTATTTTTGAGGCCGCGGTGAAAGCGGCAAAGGGACACTGGCGGAGATTGTTGGGAGACACCGTTCTCACCTTTGAGGAACTAGCTACGGTATTTTGCCGCATTGAAGCTGTGTTGAATTCGCGCCCATTGTGCCCGCTCTCTTCGGACCCGAATGACTTGGAGGCTCTAACACCGGGCCATTTCTTGATTGGACAGCCACTTGTCGCCTTGCCGGAGTACCCCTTTGTTGATGTGAGCCAAAATCGGCTCTCGCGGTTTCAGTTGGTGCAATAGCTCGCTCAGAACTTTTGGAAGCGTTGGAGCTTAGAGTATCTGCACATCCTCCAGCAACGCGTCAAGTGGACGGATAAAACTCATCCGCCCAAGATCGGAGACCTCGTCCTGATTAAGGATGCCAACCTTAAGCCTTTGTATTGGCGCAGGGGGCGCATTCTCAATTTGGTGGCTGGCACCGACGGTGTCCCTCGTTTTGCTGAGGTTTTGGTGGACGGATCCATCATAAAGAGAGCGGTCGCAACTTTGTCAAGGCTTCCAATTGATTAGCGGACGGGTAGGCCCGTCCGGGGGGGGGGGTAGATGTTCTGTCCAACGTGAAACCAAACGCACCCTTTGGTTGGCAACATTATTCTATTGTCTATAACTTTTTTTACTTTGACGTTTCCGTTCCTTGTAAAAACTAACTGCCTGCTGGTTGAGATCGATTTATTGGTTTTTTGTTGGAAATCGTGTTGAATCTGCGCAGTTAAAGATAATTTGGTCCCGATTAGTGATCGATTGGAATTTGTAATCCCCATTTGATGAAAAACCTGGGATATTTTGGAACATAACGCCGTATTGTCGTCAGCCTGTCTGACACGCGAGATTGCTAAACATGATTGTGCTGTGATGCTATCTGGACCGCGCCATCTGGAGACCGGCGCCTTGTGAACGTCCATGAACACTTTTACCATCATTACACTTTTCACTTACTCATTTCATGCTTATACACACACTTTGGACGTGGCTTCAGGAAGGTCGAAGCTTGGCGTCTACAGCTCAGGTAAGTGGTTAGTGTTAAATTGTGTAAAGTAATATTATATTGACTGGCCTAAGGCCATTGGTTAAGCAACGTTTAGAGCTCCACGTACCGTGGACTCTTCGGACACACCAGTATCGTTGCGCTGGCTTCTTGTAGTCTTGAACAGTAATATTATTAAATCTTTTAATTTCATCGGCTATAACGCGCGCCGCTGCAAAGTTATGTCGCACTTTTATGCGGCTTCGCGTCGTCTTGGCCAAAGGTTGAGGCAAATAAGAAAGAAAATTGATTTAAATAATGTTAGAAGTTGATTTAATGACATTTTTACTTACCGGTGATATGAAATGTTATAATTTTTTTATTGTGCTTTTTGTTGTATTTCACGCAACCCTTCACAACACAACTCGGCATTTTTACTTGTAAAACTTACGACCGCTCCCGGAGATAGCCGATCGCGTTCTAGTTCACTTCGATAAAGGGAAGACCACTTTGAGACCAAGTTCGAGGCGTCATTATAACATGCGGTCTGCCCAGTCCTTACGCAGAAATATATATTTCTTATATAATTATGTCAATGGTTACTGGCGTTTTCATCCTAAGAGCTCGTTCCCACTTGTCGTGTGTCGGGCCCGGATTTTAATCGGGTGTTACAGTAGAAGAGCGTTTTATATGAAATTATTCTCACTTGTCCGAAACCGATTTTGCGTCGGCTGTTACGTTGTTTTTTTTTTGTTCTTGACTTACCTGTTTGTTAAATTGTGAGGTTTCCAAGTGAAATGTTCACTGTAGTTTGTACAAATAACTTTGGCTTGCGATTTATAGAAGGGGTCTCATCCCTTCATCTGTACTTCGTCACTCTTTAGTAACACTTTCTGACGATGAATCACTTTTCAAAACCCTATTAAACAAGCTTTCACAATAAATTAGATCCATTATATCGTAATTAAGTTGCGATTGTTGTCATTCCAAATGTCATTCAGTGGTACGTCAGTTTCTGACAGTTGGAGGCGACATCTAGCGGTTGCCGATTCGCAGTTTTAGTTTTAATTCAATATTAGTTAATTTTAGCATATTGGTTGGAAGGCCATCGAACTAATATTGAATGGAACAATCCTTAATAGTTTTCAGCTTTTGGTTATAATACTTAATAAACGGAAGTGAAATTATTTTTTCATTATAGACATCTAGAAGCATCGAGACGCACACAATCCATATTTAATCTGTGGTTTGTCAATGACAGCGTGGCCAGGTTATACATTCGCAATTCAACGAAGGAATTAGGAGAAAATTTACCCCACTCAAGACAAACTTTAGTGTTAGAAATAAGAAATAATGAGTTTGTTGGCTTGGATCCTGAAAATGGTTATTGTTTCAGAGTATAAACGTCATGTTGGACAGTTGTTAGGGATTTCCAAGAATGAAATATCTTGGTGTAGTGATTCAGTCGTCGGTGCTTCTATAAGTTTTATCTTAAACAGGGGAGATTTTCTAGGTGCTCTGCCTAATTTCCGGTTTGGAGACATGACCGGACAATATAAGGCGACGGGCGTGCATTTGCGTAAGATCACTTTTAAAATAAGCTACAAACTTTATCCCATGTTTTAAAAAGGTAAGGATTTTGGTGTATTAGTGTTTGGAAGTGATCTCTGAGTCCTTTCCAGGTCGTTAAAAGGATATTGTAGTGATCCCTGGATATTCATTACAGGACTCCACGTTTTAAAAGGATCCGCCAATAAAATAGGCGCACCCGTTCTCCAGCCAGTCGAATCCTGTAGTCATGTGCTTTCACCATTAATCAACCGTGAGTATTACGCGCCCAGTGGGTGATCTTGTTTCTTATTGTCCCACCACGCAGGGTTAGGCAAACGGAAGTCATAGCTCATTATATTGTCTTTGCAAGATTTCCTAGCTCAGTCCCCTCTATCCCTTCTCCAGGAAAGTACCTTAGTTTCCATTATATAATAGGGTCTCCGTATTGCAAATTCCAGGTGAGATAGCTCGAGAGATTGGTCTCGCCGCCAGGATCTAGAGGCGCCTCTGGAGCCTGGACGCGAGACCCGTTCCTCGAGTCCTCTCAAAGCCTCCTGTGGAGACGAATGTGCGGTGGCAGTGTCCGCCTAGTGCCAGGCGGGGCGGCTTTTCTTTTTTATATAGATAAATTTACCCCTTTTAATTTATTTTCTACCGGTTCATGTAGGAACCAGTTTATCACCTGTCCGGTTTTCTAAATAAGAAGACGGTCTTCAATAAAATTTAATTAAAGGACCTCGGGTTCGACACCTACGCTTTACTGGAAGAATATTGAACATGTTTGTCGGCTTAGGGATCCGGGACTATTAGAGTCCCTGGCGCCCATTTAGTAACAATCCACCTTCACAAAACTGGAAGGTTGTACCTTGATATTTTAGTAAAGAAAAAAAGACAAAAATTAATTTATAAAAGAATAGAATAGTACTGGGATTATCTCCAAACCCCCATAACCGTAGTTCCACTGACTGAATTTTAAGCTGGCTGGCAAAAACCTTTTTTTTTGGAATAAACTTTTGTTGTTTGAACCAGTTCGTTTCCTTGGCTTACAATACCAACCCACCTTGCATCTGGGCTTTTGTTCATTTACCACTAGAGGGACAAAATCACTTATTTAACACGGCACCAACACGAAATGTCGGGTGTTTTTCCAGCCCTCTATGTCCGGAAGAAAATCGTGTCAGATCTCGCTCACCTATGAGTAGGTAAGTAATTCACATTCACATAATTTATCGGATGTTGGGCCGACAACGCTCTCCCCACTTCCCCTTGTTCCACCAACCCAGTTTATGCTCAATGATATTCAAGCCAAAACTTAAGCACTTCTCAATTCTGTTAAAAATCTGAAAATTGCGCAAACTAAATCATCCTTTCAGGATTGCTTGCACCCAATATTTTCTTTCCCTAGCTGTATTTATTAGATTTGTTCTTAAATAATAATGCATCACAACGAGAACTTCGACGTCATCCATTGTGTATAGAGGCCTCACATAGACTACCAAAAATTACTAATGTCTGGATCCGATTACAGATTAGTGAACAGAGGCGCCGACATCCAATAAAAATCCGGGCCCGATAGCCGACAAGTGAGAACGAGCTGTAACACCACCAATAGGATATACCCACCCCGTTCCTTTCTACGAATTTACGTATAAGACAAATAAAAAACAACATTGAGTAACTAAAGATTTATATTTTATTCATTTAATTCCAAAATTGCACAAAAACATAAATTTACATAGATTCCGTGTTAAATACCATGAAAGAGTTTGCATTCAAAAGGTATGTATTGCAGATATTCTTTTTGTCAAAACTTTCTAGTATTGAGGGGTCTAAGTAGGCATTGACGATGGCGGCGCATTGAAGGTCTGTTGGTGCGTGAACAAGCGGTGCGCGTAGCTGGTGCACGATGACTGGGCGCTGCGAGTAGCGTTGAAGGGCGAGGGGAGCGGGCGCGGGGTGGAGGGGCGCGGCGCGCAACACGACCAGCTGCGAGCGCAGCGCGTGCGGTGTGGGCACGTGCGCCCGCGCGCGCTGCACGCTCTTCAGCGCAGTGTCAAGTAGCGCGCGCGCGTACTGCACCGAGTGCGACACGCGACCCAACAGAGTCCGCACACACGCGTCTATTTTCGCCGTCCAAGACCCCGCAGTCTGCAGAGCATCGTCAAGACCCGTCGTGTCTCCTTCAGCCATCAGCATAAACATGTGCCGCGCAACCCCATCCTGTAGCTGCTCCTCAGTCTCAAACTCCGCAAGTTGCTGTTCAAGATGCAAGTTGATCTCGCCCGGTGCATACCCAACACAGTAAACTGTGCCAGTAATACCTATAAGAATAGATTTAATGTTAAAATGTAGGGGAGGGTAGCCCAAAGCGGGTAAGCTAAGGTTGATGATAAAAAAAAACCCAATTATAGATGCAAAGTGAACTTTTATTTGTACTATTTCAAATGTTTTGTTATTAAGGATTATAAAATTAATGACAAATTGTAACAATTTTACATATTAAAAATAAAAAACATACAAAAAACTTTACCATTCAAAGTACCCGTTTTGCCCGTAGGGGGGGCCTAAAGCCGGTAGGGCTTTTGGGCAAAAAGGGTAAGGACTAAATTATTGAGATCAACGTCAATCAATGACTATAACTGTTTCATAACAGTTATAACTCTTAATAATTACTACTTATAATTAACAGGGGGTTCACAACCATAATAATTATAATCAGTCTTCTGACATATTTTGCAGTCTCAACTTAACTTATTCGTGACACACGTCACAGTAATACGAACCTCTGCCAGAGTATGATGTGCAGGCTTCATGAGCCCACATCTCGCAATCATCACACTTAATCCAGTCTTCTGCTGGTGGCTCTTTGTAAAGCTCGCTGCATACCAAGCAACGGTACTCAGCTTTATCTTTTTGTCATTTCTTGGACCTCGTTTAGTGTTTCTTCTCTCTGTTATCGATCTTTGTGCACTCGTAGTAGGTTTTGAATGTTTTGATCCTTTTAAATTTCTTTTCGCTGCTTCAACTTTTTTTTTTAAATACGTTTTTTTATCCTCTTTTTCCCTTTGTTGGTTTTTTATAGGAGTGCTTGTAAGAATTTCCGCTTTCTGTGTTTTACGTCTTCGGGCGGTTTTGTTAGGTTCCATTTTTGGTGATGCCAAATATCCATTGGAGTCACATGAGATGCTCTAGTTATATCCTTGTAAATAACTTGTTTACTATTGCTTGTATCAGTATTTAAGGACCCAACGGGATTTTGAGTCACTAGTTCATCATCTGCTATCGGCGTTTGAGTTTTGCAGGTATAATGGCTTTCTATGATTCTGTCCAGAACAGATAGTGACATAGTGCGGCCAGAATCAGTAGATTCACGGATCTCGCGCGTGCTCGTTTCAATTTCATTGATAACATCAAAATTCATCTCAGGCTCATGAGTAATCAGATCAGCCTCAGTATCCATTGGAACACCGGAATGATCAGGTCTGTCGGTCAAATTTGATGGTAAATAATCAGAATCGTCAAATACGTGCCTATTCGTGGGCCATATGCTGGTAGATGAAAATCCTTTTACTGCGTTCTGGGTACTCGCTGCTTTCATATATGCTTCACCAAATAGTCTTGCTACTTCATACTGGGAAATAATGTGTCCAACATGTGTTCGTTGGAACACAAACTGCCTGCTCGAAGTAATTTTTTAATGGTCCATAGACACACGTATCAAGCGGCAGCAAGAGAGACAAAAATCACATGATTTTGCGATGCATATTCCAAAGCTCCGAGGTACTTGTGGGACTCATGGTTGTCCATCACCAAAATAACTTTTTTTGTTGGGTTGCCTAACGTTGTCTACAAAGTGCCGCAACCATTCTAAGAATACTGGTCCATTGATCCAACCATTATTACTGCAAGTAGCTGATGACCCAGGTGGAGCTCCATCTAAAAGCCTGTCTACCATTCGTTTTCGGCCAAAAATGAGAAATGGAGGAACAAAAGAACCTGCTGCATTACAGCAGCATACAACCGTCGTCAGTTTGCCTCGTTCGACGCTAGATATAACACCAACTTGTTTTTTTCCAGATCTACATAATACTCTTGGAGGTTTTTTGCTTGTAGTTTGAATGCCAGTTTCGTCAACATTGTAAATTCACGTTGCATCAATGTTGTGCTTTTCGATTTCTGCTTCAAGTAAATCATAAAATCTTTCAACTTGAGGTCTATTGAAGCCTCTGGCACGTGCGACTGATGTTGGTTCTGGACGCCGCAAACTAACTTCGGAATGACGCATCTTAAAACAAGAGTACCAATCTTCACGCGCGGCTCCGTTTTTAAAAGAATTTGTAATTTTGTTTCTCTCTGCATATTGGTAAACTAGTTTTAAGAATTCTGTTTTCGTTAGTCCAAAAAACAGATTATCCATATGAAATAGGTACTCAACTAGCTCTGATTCTTGAGCTGCTGTAAAAACAGTTGTAAACCTTCCGAGTTTTTTAATTGGACATCCCTTTTTTACATGTCTCTGTAAAGTCGAAAGGTTGATGCCATATTTTTTGGCAGCACCATTGACGGAAGTTTTGAGAGCTTCTTCCATCGCAAGCTTCATAACTCCCTCATCCCACGATGCGTTTGCAGTCTTTCTTTTATATTTGTTAACCATCTGCAAAAGTAAAATTAAATAAAAAGTAAAAGAACTAATAAGCACTCAATGAAATTATACAGGGCAAATCGGGTATGGGCAAAACGGGTACCTGCTTTACCCCTACCCTTTTTGCCCACAAGCATGTATTTTTTTCAATCAAGTCATAACCTTAAATCCGGAATAATAGACGCCAACCTTTTGCACACATGAAACGTCTATTTATTACAAAATAATAATAAACAACTATTAAGAACATATCATAGACCATTTTCGAGTATTCAACAGTAATGTAACTCGATTTTTTTTAGTGGAAATATCAAAAAACTTTGTTTGTGTCTTACCGTGAACACGTGTTCGCCAGAAGCCGGCTCTACACGTTGGCCAACACAGTGGCGAATGTAGTGGCCAGTGCCTATTCGCCAACGTGTAGAGGGGGTGTTTGTGCATCTTGGGTTGTATTGGAATGATGGCCGACGAGCTGGCGCGAGATCCGTGTGGTGTCGGTTTTTTGCAAAAGATCAAAGGGTTTTGGCCGAGTATTGGCTACCGCGTCCACACGTTGGCCACGCGTTTAGTATGCTACGAGCTCCCAGAACGATCGCACGCACCTGATTAAACATTTTAACCGACTTCAAAAAAAGAAGGAGGTTCTCAGTTCGTCTTGAACTATTTTTTTATGTATGTTACCACATAACTCGAAGTCAGCTGGACCACTTTAGAAAATTCTCCTTTCATTTGAAATGGTATACTTTCTAGTTGGTCCAATTGTTATGAAATCAGGATCTGATGATGGGATCCTGGAGTAATCGAGGGAACTCTTCAAATATTATAGGCACACCTATAGCGTTTTGGGTATTTTTTATAGTATCTTGTGCAGTTGCTCTCGAAAAGTACCATTTGGGGAAGTGGAACTGATGATGAAGACCACAGATGACCACCGAAACTACTCAATAATAATTATTTCGTGGATTGCGATTCGATTACTTGAATATGGATGTTAAGCACTTTATGTTCGTCACAATGCATATGGTGATGTAGAGCTGATGGTGAAGTACCAGGAGAACTACTCAAAAATTAACGGCTCTGCATCGGGAAAAGCAATATTTTGTAAAAGGTGATAAGTAGTTGACATTTTGGCTTTTGTAACTAGATAAATTACAAACCGACCCACTAAAAAGCGTGAAAACAACTTTTTAACAAAAAATAAAATCGACTTCCATATCAAAATACTACAAAGGCAAAAATAACTTTAATTTCGGAAGGCGGTGTAAAAAAAGAAAATACAAAACCAATAACACCGACTACCGAAATTAAAATTATTTTTGCCGTTGTAGTGTTTTGATATGGAAGTTGGTTTTATTTTTTGTTGAAAAGTTTTTATAGTCTCGCGTCGGTAACAACTAGTGTAAACAAAATGTCAGTAATGACTAATAACGAAGAAACTTTTCGGTTTATAGAGCTCAACCAAGCCGTAAATTGTTTGTGGAACCCAAGAAGCAGAAGTTAGCGCCTCAATATCCATTTTAATAAATACGTCCGCACATTGGCCTGAACCGTAGCAAACTGAACGACCTTCCAACGTGTGGACGCCATCACGAACTCTTGGCCAATATGCTGGCCACTACATTCGCCACTGTGTTGGCCAACGTGTAGAGCCGGCTAGAAAAGCGCGCCGACTGTCTGTGATTGGCGAGCGTTGCGAGGCCCCGCTCTGCACGCACACATTCTTACTAGCAATAACGGCGCGCAATTTAAAATGCATACCCGTATTAGGCTTACCTCCCCTATTAGGTCTACCTATGAAATTGCCGTTTTTCATTAAATAATTTAACGTATTTGTTCCTATATTTTTTATTTCTATTAATAAAGTTATCTACTCTAACTCGTGCAATTGCGTTTCTGATATAAATTAATTCAATACCCGAGTATTGAATTTTTTCCCGCCAAGAAGTTATCCAACTTCTGAAAAAAGAAGATGTCTGTAGGCGCATGGTCTGGTGAGTATGGCGGATGGCGGAGAACTTCAAACCCCAGCTCTTGTAACTTAGAGACCGTCTGTTGTGCAGTATGAGGTCGTGTAGGAGCAGCGGAGCCGAGCGATTGACCAAAGCTGGTTGGAGACGTGCGTGCTTCTCCATCATTGTGTACAGTTCTTCAGTTCACATTAGCAGTAATGCTCATCCCGTTTGGTAAGAAGCTGTGATGAATTACACCGGCGTTAGACCACCAAACAGTGACCATCACTTTTCTAGGGGTCAGTTGTTTTAGGGAATTGTTTAGGTGCTGAACCACGATCCAACCAACTTGCTGAGCGCTTGCGATTGTCGAACAGAATCCATTTTACGTCGCAGGTCATAATGCGGTTCAAAATTATTTCTTTGGGTGTCTGTTGAGCACAAGGCAGGTCTCGACGCGTACTTCGCGCAAGCGATCATTGAGTTTGTGAGGCATCCATTTGTCAAGCTTTTTTACCTTGCCAATTTGACGCTAACAGACCAATATTGTTTTGATGCTAACGTCGAAAACTGCTGCTAATTCAGTCGTAGATTAAGTATCACTAGCTTCTACAATCGCTTTTAATTCGTCGTTGTTGACCAAAGTTTTTGGACGACCACGGCGTTCATTTTTCAGGTCGAAATTTCCAGAGCGGTAACCGGCAAACCAATAACGGGTGGTACATTCCTTTGTAGTGTTTGTTCCGTAAACGTCGTTGTTGTTGCGTGTCGCTTGGGCCGCCTTGCTGCCAAGACGGTACTCATATTCCATATTTACTCGAATTTTTAACTTACCAATGATAATAATTTCGACGGTTAAAAGGAAATAGGGTATAAGCGACATTTTGGACTGGTATTGTTTTGAAAGCCGACTGTTTCTTGTGTTCTATTATCTTTTATTTTGTCATATTTCCCGATTGGAAAATTAAAAACTGTTTTACTTTTCACGATGTTTTAATAAAAAAATACATCAGTTTTTCTAAAATTATAAACTTTGAATGGCTCTCCTGAACATTTCTTTTTTTGTCGCTTATACCCTATTTCCTTTTAACCGTCGATTTGAAATTAGAATTTAGAAATAAATAATATTTGATTTGAAATGGCCGGTACGGCAAAACGTCATGTGTATACCACAAAATATATGTCTTACCATTACGTTCCAAGATGGCAGCCATTTCTAAAGCTATGTAAATTCCACTTTCATATCCCAAGAGATAGAACTGTTTCTTCAGGCCCGTTTTATTCAAGAAGACCTAAACAAAAAAAAAAAAACTTTAGTTTTGGGCGTCTATTGTCTATGAAACTGACAAGGAGACGGCAAGGGCGTACGGTCCTCAAATCAAGCGAAGGTTCCGCCTGTAGTTAGCACTCAGTGAATGTATTCATATACTCAAACCCTAAAGCGCACTGCTTAGCTATTGCCGAGAAAAAATTCCTGAAGTGTGAAAAATTTTTTTTAATTAAATCCTTTAAATCGTTATAAACCACTTCTTTTGAAATTTATACACTATTGAATCGCGAATTTAATAATTTTTAACTTTTTAATATGATAATATGAATGGCAGCCAGTTATAGTGTATTTGTGCGGATTTTATGTACAGAATATTACACCGTCAAAACGTCTTCCATTACGGCGAATGCACTCTTCAAAGTGGACTAGCGAATTTGCAGAGACACGCCGCAGAACGTCAACTGAGTCGCCCTCACTTCTGTCGTTATTTTGGTCTTTAGTAACTCCAAATTCGTAAGAGGGGTATCAAAAATTCTTGCTTTGAGATAACCTCATAAAAAAAGTCAGCTGGGGTTAAGTTAAGAGATCTATGTGGCCACAATATGTCTCCAAATCGGCTTATGAGTTTTCCAGGAAACAACACTCTTATTGTGTCCATGGAGACCCTAGCTGTATGGGCTGTGGCCCCATCTTACTGAAACCATACACCTGGCTCGTCAACATCCTCTTCTTGAAGCTGCGGTACCTGATGGATGGAGGCTCAAAGAGGCAGCATGTTTTCTAACTGATCGTCGTGGATGCTCCGCGACCGCAGCAGCGACGCGGTTATTTTCAATCGATCGCACAGGTTTATTTCGAGGGCCAATTGAATGATTCAGTAAATATCCTGTCGCTCTAAACTTTGCTACCCACGACTTAATTAACTAAATACTCAGGGCATCACTTGAACGGCGGATTTGAAAGCGAAGCAAAACTTGCGCTGTGCTTGACTCAACGAAAACTAGTTGCAAAAATACGCCTCCACTGCGTAAACACGGTGCGCGCCAGACCACTGCGACATAGTGAATAAAAAATCCGTACTAATCACCGAACCGAACGCTAAGTACTGCTCCTCTCCCGCTAGCCCCGCTGGTTGCCAAGATATTTAAGTTTAAAGTTTAAAATCGGCGGTGAGTCACTTTTTATGAGGAATTTTTTTTTTCAGTTATTAAAACGCATAGCCCCTATTTCTTATATACATAATCCTATTGAAATATAAAATTTCAGTAGTTTTTGCGTGAAAGAGTAACAAACATCCATACATATTCACAAACTTTCGCATTTATATTATTAGTAGGATAGGATTATGCAGTTAAGTTATCACAAATATGCATGAATAATTATGTACTAAAAAACTTAAAATACAAACTAGAATAAAGCATCAAAAAATTGATCTTCAACGCTCTCGGCTGGCAACGTACCCAAGATACTGGCGGCATTGCCTCGTTGTATGGCAATGCTTAGCTATTGACCAAAGAAATAGCCAGCCCTTGGGTCGCGGGAAGCGTCAACGAGCTTTTTCGATATGTCTTTAAAAAGGCTGTGAGCACACGGGCCCCATGGTCCGAGAGTTTCGACCCCAAAAGGCTCGAAAATATAGTTATCACCGAGATGAATATATTTACGCCGCTTGAGGTTTTCCGCAGCCGCAGCGGAAGCACCAGCATAACATGATGAACTGGGAAGATGGGAATGGATGGCATGAAAAATAAGTAAATATGGATTAAATTATGTAAAACAGGATTTACGAATTACAAATCTTTAATTTATAAAAATATCACTTAACATAATTATTTAGGATACTTTGTTTTTAAAGTTTCCTTTTTACAATCAGGATACATTTTCTTATGTTCTTGAAGGCAACGTAATAAAAACTGTTTTTGTTCTTCTTTCGTAGTAATCAAGCCATGGAAGTCTTTATGGAAGTTTTTATGGAAGCTGTGAAGCAGTTAATTTAACTGCTTTAAGGCTATAAACCATATTTTTACATGCAAGGAACTCAGCATTTTCTTCCCAGGTTGACACTTTTTCTTTGAGGAAACTACTAGGTATTAATTTTTAATCGGGAAAATATGTAGTGACTTGAGGAATATTTGTTTCAAACACTCTTTTCAAGACCAATTCATAAATATGATGACGGCAAGCAAACAGTAACAATTCTCTCTCTAATTTATGTTCTAAAAGAGCACAAGCACCATTAAAGCGACCTGTATTGGAAGCAGTCGTATCGCAGCACATTATTTGTAGGTACCTTATCACTGAGGTTCCAATCATATAGCACAGTAAAAACTGTGTCAGCTTGGTCTTTGCCGAATGAACTGTCCAATTTTGGCACTGCTAGAAGTTATTCCTTGTCTCCAAATGAAATAAGAATTGGCAAGCGTTCTTCTTTAGAACTTCTCACATCTAAGCTTGGTAACAATTTGCCATCCCAATGAACAGTAACTACTTCAGGCACATTACTCTGGAAATCAGATTTGATAGATTCAGCTCTAGCCATTCTCATTTGTGTTGCTGCAAGCTGAAGTTTGTACTCGTTGCAACTGTGACCTTCTACTACAGCTTGAATTATGTAAACGGAATCTCTTATACTTAGCTGACATCTGTCTAAACTAACTTTGGCGTAATCAAATATGTGCGCCCTCTTTTTGTAGTAGCTACAGAACTTACTGATCGAGATTTGGAAGGCATAGGTTCTTCCACACATTCTTCAGAGCAGCTGGATTGGTTTTCTTATTCTTCAGGAGATACGAAGTCATGTGAGGTGGAAGTCGCCGATAAGTTTTCTGAAGATATTTGCTTAAGTCTTTTTTGTCTTCTACTATTTTTCTCTGTCTGGCCCGTTCCTCCTTCTCCGCTAATTTTTTGTCAACTCCCGCCAAGCAACCGGGACGCCCCGGCTGTCTTTGGTTTTGTAGGAAGATTTTATCTTTGAAGAAAGAAAGAAGAAGAAAATAAAATTTATTTGACCCAGATGTAAAGGCACGCAATAAATACAAAAAAAAACTAAAACTAAAAAAAAAGTAATTCAATAAAACTAAAACAACAACTTAATTAAATAAAAAAAAAAACAGCGTTGCATATGCCTCACGGCTGTGCCAAATAGGCCCAGTTCAGTAAAATGCCAGACAAATGCAAATTGCCTGACGCTGGTTTTCAACTGGACCTTATGTAGTGAGGACGTGCTACAGATGTAAATCAGCTTTAAAGTGACTTAAGAGTGTGTTTGTGTGTGTGTGTGTGTGTAAGCGTGAGTGTAAGGGTGTGTGTATGTGTGTAAGCGTGAGTAAAGCGGGTATGTATGTGAGTGAAATACAAAGGATAAAATTAAACAAATACGGGTAGCAGATAAAAATATATTAGAAGTAATAGTACTTATTAGTTAGTAGATAAACGGTGCAAAATATCGGGTGTAAGTATAGAAAGATAATAAGATGGAACAGAGACGGAACAAGACATTTATACGAGCGAAACATTCTGGACTGCCATGTCTAGCTTTCGTTGTGCGTCTATGAGGTACTGTCGTAGGCGTCTTCTGAAAGTGTCGATGGTGTTAATCGCTCGAATGGGAGGCGGTATGTTATTCCATATTTTAGAAGCCGCATAACGAAAGCTACCTCTGAAACCTGAGGTAGCATGTGAATGTGTCGAGAGTTGCTGCGAGCATTGTCTTCTACCGCATTCTCGTTTACTCGCTATCCAGCTCAATTTTTTGAATAGATACTCGGGTTTCTGGTATTTGATTACCCCAAATAGAAGGCATGCCAAGTGAAGTTTGCGTCTAGATTTCATTTTTAATGTGAGACGTTTGTTTAAAAATGGTGTTACGTGACATCTACGAGGAATATCATAACAGAACCGGGCACAAGCGTTTTGAACTCTTTGTATTAGTCGATCCGTGCGAGCCAATAGGCGCGGGCCGTATACACTATCCGCGTAGTTCAGCCTAGACAAAACCAAGGTTTCTACCAGCTGTTCACGTAGGGTTTCGGATAAGTAGGACCTCATTTTGTATAAAACCTTAAGGCGATAAAAACAGTTTCTTACTGAATCGGCTACATGCTTTTCGAAACGAAGGTCTTTGTCCACAATGAGGCCAAGATTCCGCGCTTCAAAAACTCTATCAATAGATTCGTCCATAAGTTCCAGGTTAAACGTTGCGGGTAGTTTAGCTAACTGCTGTTTTGTGCCAAACACCATGAACTTCGTTTTGGTAGGGTTTAGCGTAAGGCAATTATCTTCAGACCAGGCGGCGATTCTACGAAGGTCATCGTTTATGTTTTTTATGGCACTATCATAATCCTCTGGCCTGAAAGAAATGTAAAGTTGAACGTCATCGGCGTGAATGTGAAACTTGCACTTCTGGAGACATTTAATTATATCCGCACAATATAGAATGAAGATGATTGGACCCAATATGGAACCTTGCGGGACTCCTCTTTCTATAGAGGCTAGTGCCGATCTAAGAGTGGTGCCGTCGGCCAAGCGTATATCCACAAGTTGTTTCCTATCACTGAGATAGCTACGATACCACTGCGTAGCGGCCGGGTCAAAACCGTAATAACCTAACTTTGAAATTAATAACGGTATATTTATTGTGTCAAAAGCCCGAGAAAAATCTAATAAGACTAACAGTGTACATATTCCTTTATCCTGGGCAGATAATATGTTGTCAGTAACGTCCAACAAAACAGTTGTAGTACTACGCTGTTTCCTGAAACCTTGTAAGTCAGGCAATATATTATTTTGTTCCAAATACTGTGTAAGTTGGTGACTGATGACTTTTTCTAAAACCTTAGACAAACAAGGCAAGATGCTAATTGGTCGTAGGTCCTTTAATTCAATTGGATTTGAGTTCTTAGGTAAGGGTATAACAGAGGCAATCTTCCATTGGTCGGGAAATGTTGAAGATACTATAGACCGATTTATTATGTCCGTTATAACACCTAACGTGTACGGGAGAGTCATGCTAATCATACCCAGGGTAATGTTGTCGTAACCCTCGGCGTTACTTTTAAGGTTGGAGATAATGCGAGAAATGTCACTCTGCTCCACTGAAGTGATTGAAAAGGTTGCTTCACCATGTCTATGATTATTATAATATGTCATAAGTGTAATGTTTGCTATTGGGTTACCAGGGAAGGTTAAAAAATTGTCATTAATTATGTCAGGGTCTGTGAAATGCGACGGTAGGTCTTGTCTAGATTTTGTGGTCATTAATGTTGACTTGAGATTTTTCCATAGTAATTTAGGGTTTTTAATTTTATTATTTATATTATGTTTATAGTACGCTTTTTTTTCACTGTACACTAGTACTCTGTGTACTAGTACTCTTTTTCGAATCTGATTTGGTTTTCCGATAATTAGCCAGTGCTCCATCACGTAAGCGCATCATGATCTTAATCGTATCAGTAATCCAAGGATACGTCTTTTCCTTTATTGTACATGTTTTGATCGGTGCGTGAACATCAAACAGGGAAATGATAAGGTGGTTAAAAAGATGCACCATGTCACTTACATTTTGACACGTTGAAATATTTTCAAGACATAATAGCATTAAGTCCTCGTTAAAGGTGTCGATGCAAATATTTTTAAGTGGTCGAAATTTGACAATATATGGTCTAAACTTCTCTCTTTTCACGTTAAATTCTGCCACTATGACGGAATGACCGTGAAGTGAGATAAAAGGCTCAACCGATACATATCTAGCTTTTAGGTCGGTACACAGGAGATCAATAAGAGTTTCACTGGAAGCTGTGAAGTGGGTAGAAGTTGAGACTAGTTGAGTAAGGGTGAGGCTATTCAGAAATTCGTTCAGTGTTTTTGTTTTTCCCCGCTTGTGTCCAGCAAGTTAACGTTAAAATCACCAAGTAATACGTAGTGGTCACAATTACTCAAAGCGCTTAGTGAATCAGTCAAGGCATCTAAAAAGAGAACCAGGTCCTGCCATGGTGGCCGGTACGCAGTACCAATAGCAATTTTTTTGCCGTTAATTGATAGCGTTAACCACATTTGTTCAACCGATTCGAACCTGGCATCAACCGTAGTAGTCCAAGTACGCGCGCTCAGTCCCCGCCGTAAGTAGAAACCGACGCCCCCACCACGACCCGAACGCACACTCGTCGGCCGCGGCGTGTGACGCAGGCGGTAGACCGGCACCACGGGCGTGCGCCCCTCCTCCCCCGGTCGAAGCCAGGTTTCATTAATTGCCATAATGTCGAAGCAATGCCTGTCGAGAACGCCAATCAAGTCATCATGACCTGTACCTAATGACCATGCATTAAGAAATCCAATTTTAAGAAACTTTTCTCGTTTAGTCATCATTAAAAAATAAATAAATAATTCCGTCATTCACTAAAATCAATATTAAGTGTGCATGTTTAATAATTTTAGTTAGAACCCTATAGAATCGTCTACGTCTATATGTAAATAAAATTATGTTAATAGTATAATGAAGAAAATTAAACAAAGATAGACTACAGTATGTAATAAATAGATTTGTAAATAATAAGTTTATAATATGAGATAGTAGTTTCGTAATGGATTGGTGATAGGAAATGTGTGTAGTATTATAAAACTGGTTTACGTGAAGTTTTTTGCGGTGCGCCGCGAGACACACACTAAATAAAATAAGAAGAAACAATAAGTAGCTATAAAAACATACAAAAACTGAAACTGAAATATCCTTAATTTTAACAACATCGGTATGCAAAACCACAATGATCATGCCAGATAGTACCGTCTTACCTAGATAAATAATATAAGTAACAAAAATAAAAAAATAAATGAACGCTAGCAAAAACAGAAAAGTAAAAGAGGCAGCTGTTGCCGACGTTGCTGGGTGACGGTCCGAGGGTACGCTGTACGTATACATATAGAGGTACCAACCGACAATTATCCAAAAATTCTACAGATATCGTCTTCGCATCTTACACGTTCTGATTTTTGGCGATCCTCTTTCCGAACTAAGATTTTCCCTTCCTTTGTCCATACGTACTTTCAGTTGTGTTATTTACCAGCCTGACGAGCGCGGTAGAATAGCTGGCGGTTTGTCCGCGTAAGACGTTCGTTGATGTAAACACGACGCGACGTCCTACTCTTCATGTCGAGGTCATCCGTACTCTTCTATTTTCATCTATTTTCAATATATTTAGGACATCAGCGTGAGCGATATCGAATAAATTATCTAAATTCTTTTGAAAGTCTTCCTCACGACGTTTATAAACAACATCCTGCGTTTTTTTACAATTCTTTTGCAGCTCAACATGATAAAGGTCCACAAGCTTCTTTACACAATTAGATTGAGCTCTAGTAGGTATTATAGCTTTTTACCAGAAGATAATGCAGTAGTACAGTTAATTTAACTTCACGGATATTAAAAAAAAGAACCGCGAGAACTTGTCGGTTGGATGGCAATTTTGCGCCCGTTATTTGATAATTTACATCACCTACTAAATAAATAATCTTTTTTTTTCTTCTCTATTCCACTGACATCTTGAAAAATAAATCAATCCACGTTAATTACTCGAGAATCCGGGATTAACTAACGAATAGAGTGCTACGCGCGGCGCGAGCGGCGTAACTTGTACGCACGTGTTTTGCAAGCAAGTCGGCACGGGTTGCAGTGGTTCAATTGAGCTAAAACTTTATTTTTAAGTATGTTATGGTCAAATAAATAAAATTAGGGGGTATACGCTGATAAAATTAAACTTTGAAAAATAAGGGACATCCTAATATGGAGTCTATATAGTATTTACGTTCGCAGTTTTAAGTTAGCATAGGGTCCATAATAAGGACCCTAATATGATTATACATATCGCACGCTTATTCCAATACTGTCACTATCCCAAAAAGTCAACTTTTCAGGAGAGGCGAAAAATGGAATGAGAATGGGAACATTTTTGTTTAGTGACGAAGCGGACTACTGCCCGTATAGCGGTTATTTCTGTTACTTTTAGACTAGTGTAAGCGCGATTACGCGTAGTTCTTCGATTCCCAACAGATGGCATTAAAAAGTCGATTTGGCAAAATTTTGGATAGTGACAGTATTGGATTAAGCGTGCGATATGGTATTGATTGTCAAATTGTTGGACAGGTCCGCTCTTTGCGTGGTTATTTCCCCAAAAGAACACCACAGACGTGAACCTACATGCTTCTCATATACAAATACAAATTGTATGGACTTTAAAAGAGACTATGACCTCTGAGTTTGTTTCGGTTTTTTTTTTAAATACCGGCCGCATCTAGTTAAACTAAACTTAAAAGTAAAAAAAAACATGACGTGTAAAAGTGTTATTTATAACCAATTTAATAATAATGCAATCTTTGTTACAATAGTAATTACTGATATAATCCTGACCTCTTGAGGAGCTAAATGGACTATCAAACTTAAATAGCTTCTAATACAATTACTTAGACTATAGAGAACTAGACCATTACGGTACCACATCTTTTGATAAGTGAAAATGGGCATGGTTGATTTTTATCGAATTACGATTGGCCTACCAGAGTCAGACTCGCCCATGAAGGGTTCCGTAGTAACTACGCCAAATAACTTTGTTTTTCAAGTGTTCCTCTGTCATTGTCACCAATAATGAAAAAATGCGAGAAATAGAAATAATGTAAACAAACAAAACTTGGATGATGCTAACGAGAGCAGCTTCGCGACGTGCACGCCCACCATCCCCGGACCTGTCGCTCAGCTCCGCCTCGCCGCCGCCGGACTTAGGATTACGAATGTCACCAGCGGCTGCAGCCACGTCGAGCTCGAGCGACGAGGATTTCTCTCCGCCGACGTCGCCAACACCTGTGCGTCGGCAGGGGAGAGGCCGGCCACCGTACAGCCTGGGACTTAGGAGCCAACCGGCCCCGAGTCGGGTCCCCGCTGCCGGTGGTGTGCAGCGCATGAGATGGACTCAGTCCATAAACGAAAACGTCATGCGCGCATATTATGGGTCTACAGAGGGGGGAACTAACCTCACTGCGTATCGTGTCAGGATGCTGTCTCTGTTCCAGGACCTAGAACCAGCTGTCAACGTCTCGGCCCAACGACTGTCGGATCAGGTGCGGGTCATCCAGCGTAGCCACAGGCTGGATGACGCAACACTTGATAGGCTGCGCTCAGAGGTACTGAGCAACCATATCATCTCGTCCCCGACACAAGCCGTGGTACAAGCGCCCACTAGTAGCGCAATGACATCGCGGCTCTATAGTCATAATAATGAGCTAGATGATAGGGTTGTCACGGTAAGTAGCCAATGCAACGATCAACTGAGGAGCGCACTGGAGGATGCGCTTCGCGAGTATAGATCAGCTCCGCCGGAACTTACACCCCGGTTACCACGGTTACCTATGCACAAAAAAAATAGGGCGCTGGTGTGTGCTTTGGACTCGCTGCTTGAGAACATTTTTGAGAGCAGCGAAAACCTTGTTGATACGCACTCAGTCCTGTATTGCGGGGCTGTTGCAGCATGTCGCTTAGCTAACGTTAAATTCCCTAATAACGACGAAGCTATTCGACCAAAACCTGCTGTACCAGCCTGGCAGTATAGGATCGAGAGGCGTATCAATGAGGTCAGAACACTCATTGGCAAACTATACTGCTTCAAGGAAGGCAATGCACGCCCACGTGTTATACGTTTTGTACGTCGGGCTTTCTCGGGGACGGGAATCAGCCCTCGAGAATACACACCCCACATTACGGAGCGCATTGACTTCCTGAAGCAGAAAATTTGTGCATGGGCAAGCCGTATCCGACGGTTTAAGCGGCGGGTTGAACGCTACTCACAGAATCGCATGTTCCAGAGCGATGAGAGGTGGGTATACAGAGCTTGGGAGCGACCCAATCAAAATGTGACTGACGTGTGCCGCCCGGATGATACCGCCACGAATTTATTCTGGCGCAACATCTGGTCGGTATCCGTCTGTCATGTTGAGGGTGACTGGATGCGTGAAGTTGAACGCGTATGTGAAGCTATACCACAAATAGATAAAATAACCATAAATAAGTCTGATGTAGCCAAAGCAGTTCATCCGTTACCAAACTGGAAGTCTCCAGCACCGGATGGCTGCACAACTTCTGGCTCAAGTGGTATAGCAGCTCGCACGCGCTTTTGGCTTCTCAATTCCAGGCATCCTTAGAGGCTGGGTCTCTACCAGAGTTTCTTACGACTGGCTGTACCCACCTGCTCCATAAGAGTGGTAGTCCCATGGAACCCAAAAACTATAGACCGATTACTTGTTTGTCTACGGTCTATAAGGTTCTTACGTCCATTCTGAGAGTGAAAATAAATATGCACATTGAGTGCAACTCAATTATGTCCGCTTCTCAGAATGGATGTAGGAAAGGGTCCCGTGGCACTAAGGAGCTACTCCTCATTGACATGGCCATTAGCCAACAGGTTCGTCGATCCCGCAAAAATCTATCAACATGCTGGATAGACTACAAAAAAGCCTATGACTCTGTTCCTCATACCTGGCTCATGAAGGTGCTGGAGCTTTACAAAATAGATCCAACTCTACGCACTTTCCTTGAGTCATGTATGAGGCAATGGAAGACGGTACTTCGCTATCCAGGATGTCGACCAATCCGAGGGAATGATGAGCCTATATGGATCAGACGGGGAATATTTCAGGGTGACAGTTTGAGTCCACTTTGGTTTTGCTTGGCCCTGAATCCTCTAAGCACAATGTTACAGGACTCAGGCCTGGGCTATCGGTTGAGAAGAGGAGGTCAAAGTATATCCCACCTCCTTTACATGGATGATTTGAAACTCTTTGCCCCCAACAACTTGCAACTGATGGAACTACTGAAGGTAACTGAAACTTTCAGTAGCGCCATCAAGATGGAATTTGGTGTGGACAAATGCGCAATCATGCATGTAAAACGAGGAGAGATTATGGAATCTGAGGGAATTCAACTTTCAGACTCCATACACCTTAGATCTCTCTGCTTGACCGAAACTTATAAGTATTTGGGTATGTAGGAAGCTTTGGGCATTAATATTGCTGACATGAAGCAATCGTTGAGGGAGCGCTTCTTTGGCCGCCTGACAAAGGTATTAAACAGCCTTTTGTCGGGAGGAAATAAGGTGCGCGCCTTCAACGGTTGGGTCATGCCGGTGTTGATGTATTCTTTCGGCATACTCAAATGGACTCAAACCGAACTGGACGCCCTGGATAGGAGGGTCCGCACACTGCTAACCGCAAATCGGATGCATCACCCACGATCATCGGTGATGAGACTGTACATCCCGCGGAAGTGTGGAGGTCGAGGCTTTTTAAACGCCAAAACTCTCCACAACCGCGAGATTTGCAGTCTCAGGGAATATTTCCTTCAAGCCGATGTGGGTATGCACCGAGATGTAGTTGCAGTGGACAAGGGACTCACCCCGCTGACCATGGCTAAAGAGAACTGGCACAAACCTGTTATACTCACCGCAGATGACCGCAAGGAGGTATGGAAAAGCAAGGAGCTTCATGGTCGCTACTATCGGGCTCTCTATGGGCCCGATGTAGATTTGACAGCTTCGGTTGCCTGGCTACGCTTCGGGGATCTCTTCGGAGAAACTGAAGGTTTTGTCTGTGCAATTATGGACGAAGTTATCTTGACGAATAATTACCGGAGACATATTATGAAGGACGGGACGATTGACGTGTGTCGGGCATGCCATCATCCTGGTGAGTCCATCAGACATATTGTCTCCGGTTGTTCTCGTCTTGCTAACGGCGAGTACTTGCATAGACACAACCACGTAGCCAGAATTATCCATCAGCAACTTGCTTTGAAATACAAACTTGTCGATTCTGAGGTACCGTATTACAAGTATGTGCCCGACCCAGTTCTCGAAAATGACCATGTCACGTTGTACTGGGATCGGTCTAGCATCACTGACAGGACTATTGTTGCCAATAAGCCTGATGTGATCTAGTGGTGATAGACCGATTAGTGCGCCACGCAATGATAATCGATGTTACCATCCCACATGACGAGAATCTCATGAAAGCTGAGAAAGAGAAACACATAAAGTATCTCGACTTAGCTCATGAGGTTGTTGCCATGTGGAATGTGGACTCGGCTGTCATTGTGCCGATTGTCATGTCAGTCAATGGGCTGATAGCTAAAAGCTTCGACGACCATCTGTCGAAGCTGGCGTTGCACAGCTGGATAAAGGGCCTGATACAGAAGGCAGTTCTCCTCGATACGGCTCGCATTGTGAGGAGGTTCCTTTCTCTGGAGACCTAACCACCGGTAGCTTGGACCCTGCTCCCGACACCGATGGACTGCCATTTTTTATATTTTTTAATGTTTTTTTTTGTAAGTCTTTATAGAAAAATATTTAAAAATGTAATTTTTGAGATATGTGTTGAATAAAGGAAATAATAATATATCAACCTTCAGAAAGCTGCCGTATTAAATACATGTAGGATAGTTAGAAAATTCATGCAATTAGAAGAAGAAAACACACTCCCATCTTAAATACACACAACACGCTGCATTTACTTGACCTTGGTCCGTAAATGTAGCTGAAACTAGCCTAAAGAGCTGAGAAAAGAAAAACATCAGAGAATAATAATAATAATATTCCACAACTTTTCACACAACGCCATCTAGTCCCAAACTAAGCAGAGCTTGTGGTATGGGTACTAGACAACTGATAAACATACATATATATTTCTAAATACATACATATTATAGATAAATTACACCCAGACAAAGAACAAATGACCGTGCTCATCACACAAACATTTGTCCTAGGTGGGAATCGAACCCACAACCTTGCGCATAGCAGTTAGGGCCACTGACCACTATACCAACGGGCCTGTCAAAATTATTACTAATAATAATTATTTGTATGAATTACAAAGTTATATTTACGGTTTTAGAAAATATGCTGTATCTCATAAACTGCTGACTCGACCTCGTTCAAACCAGTTTTCGTTGAAAGTTTACATTAAGATCTACAGCATATATTTTTTAGATTTTTCACTCCATTATTATAGAAGTTAGAGGGGCGGACACACATTTTACCACTTTGGAAGCGTAGGTATATCTTTTAAACGATTAACTTTATGATAAAGTGGTTTTTAAAACCTCGATCTCATTTTTAAAGACCTTTCTATAGATACCACATACGCATAGGTTTCATGAAAAAAAAATATTTTCAGTTTCAGTCCCATGCATGGGGTATTTATTTTAAACATTTCTTAATTAGGGTTCCGTAGCCGAATGGCAAAAAACGGAACCCTTATAGTTTCGATATGTCTGTCCGTCTGTCTGTCTGTCTGTCTGTCTGTCCGTCCGTCCGTATGTCACAGCCATTTGATTCCGAAACTACACTTCTGGACACATCTATTGGCCCACCTTGTATTTTCAGTTTCGTTTGGTCCTAGCTAAAATTTTATATTAGGTCGAGCAAAAAGTTTTTATGCAGTTCTGAACCTGGCACATTCACAATTTCATTCAATAGTCTTTTTTTGAATTTCGGACACAGAATTTAAAGAAACAAAAGACAATTTGGAGCCTGTTTGTTGATATCAAACAATCGAATACTAAGAAAACTTGGTTTTATTGGTTTACTTGGATTTAATTCTTGAAAAAGTGATTGATATCTTTGCTTTTGCAACAAACATTACTTATTCTTAACATTAAGGTGAGGTTCTATCAATAATCTATGGATACTTCACCTGAAGTCGCCGCCCAAGCTGTGGCACTTATTCAGGCCGGACACAGCCAAAGAAACGTGAGTGCTCAACTTAATTTAAGTCGATCTGCGGTCCGAAATGTTTATCGGAGGTACCTAGAGACTGGCGGCTTTGTTCGTCGCCAAGGAAGGCCACGATCTCGGATCACAACTGAAAGGCAGGATCGATTCATCGTGACGACCAGCTTGAGAAATCGTCACCTTACCTCCATTGAGATACAAAACCAACTTCGCGACTTCCACGGAGTATCTGTGAGCGCTCGAACTGTTCGGAGAAGGTTAAAAGAACGCGATATGGTACCACACAAGCCAGCTAATGGGCCCAAACTAAAGCGAGCCCACCGAACAGCGCGCCTTCATTTCGCACGCAGTCATTTAAATTGGACACAGCAAGATTGGAGCCGTGTACTCTTTTCTGATGAGTCTAAAATTGTGTTACATGGCAATGATGGAAGGAAGAAGGTCTACCGGCGTAAGGGAGAGCGTTTCGCACAATGCTGCTTTGAAGAGAGGGTTGCTTATGGCGGTGGCTCATGGACTGTCTGGGGCGGTATATCCGCGAGCGGCAAAACTCAACTTGAGGTTGTTACAGGACCACGGCTGCCAACATTAAATGCTGAAAGATACATTCGTGAGTGTTTAGAACCTCACGTGATACCATACGCGGATTATGTGGGCCCAAATTTCCTTTTTATGCATGATAATGCAAGAGCCCATGCGGCCGGCAACGTCAGGGAATATCTTCGGGATGTGAACATCACAGTTATGGACTGGCCAGCCAGAAGCCCAGACATGAACCCCATTGAGCACATGTGGGACGAGCTAAAAAGGCGTGTTAGGGCTCGTCAGCCAGTTGCCCAGACGATGCAGTAGTTGAAAACTGCCATAGAAGAGGAATGGGAGATGATCCCTCAAAATTTCATAGAGCGGTTGATAAACTCTATGCCTAATCGTATGAGAGCTGTGGTAGATGCCCATGGAGGCAACACGCCTTATTAAATTAAACCTTTATTTGATAAAACATGTTTTTTATTCAAAAATTAATTGCCTTTAACAAGGCGCATATCCGACTTGTTAGGCGTAGGTCCATGTCGTATGGTATTCTGAATTCAAATTTAAAACTATACGATCGAAAAAGATGGTAAAATGTATCAGGTTTAGAACTGCATCAACAGTTTTTGTTCAATCTAGCAATCATATTTCGGTAGGGGCCATCGAAACCTAAACTCTAAGGTGGGCTAATAGATGTGTCCAGAAGTGTATTAAGACTATACATGCGAAAGTTAGTAGGTAGACGTATTCCGTGAACCGCTTTCCGATTTTAAGAAAAAAAATTATTAAAATAAAGGGGGTCCATGGGGACCCCCTTTATTTTAATAATTTTTTTAAAAAAATATTTTCAGTTTTAGTTCCATGTATGGACATGGAACTAAAACTGAAAATATTTTTTTTCATGAAACCTATGCGTGTGTGGTATCTATAAACAGGTCTTTCAAAATGATATAAGAGTTTCTAAAACCACTTTTTCAAAAAGTCAATCGTATAAAAGATATAAGCTTCCAAAGTGGTAAAATGCGTGTCCGCCCCCTCTAACTTCTATAATAATGGAGTGAAAAATCTAAAAAAAATATATGTCTGTAGATCTTAATGTAAACTTTCAACAAAAATTGGTTTGAACGAAATCGGGTCAGCATTTTTTGAGATACAGCATATTTTCTAAAACAGCAAATTTTAATATAACTTTGTAATTCATACAAACACTACGAAAAACAAAGTTATTTAACGTAGTTGTAAAAATGTAAATAAGCTAGTTTTAAGAAATTTTTAAGGTTTTTTTTATTCGTCAAATAAATATACATATTATATTATATTATTATAGTTACTACGGAACCCTTCATGGGCGAGTCTAACTCGCACTTGGCCATTTTTTTTTCTTAAAATCGGAAAGCGGTTCACAGAATACATCTACCTACCTTGTTTTACATGTATAGTTCTAATAGTTTCGGAATAAAATGGCTGTTATGTACGGGCGGACGGACAAACAGACAGACAGACATGACGAAACTATAAGGGTTCCGTTTTTTGCTATTCGGCTACGGAACCCTAAAAAGGCATGTTCACTGCGTAAGAGACTAAAACATAGATCCGACAACTTGTGACGGTAAAGATATCTTCATGGATTCGATGTGAAACAGTGATAACGCCATTGATCGTGTATAGCTTTGTCTCCCTCGCACACACGGCTCGGCAATAGCACGTCAGTGGAAGCCAGTATTATGTCTTAGTGACGACAAAAACGTTGTCCTTTACCGATACTAATCTCTCAGCCGTTTCTTGTATTGTCTCGGTTGGCTTGTCCAACCCCAGTTGCAGCACCAACGCCGGCAGCTTTAGACGTTCGCACAGTATGCGGAACCTCTCGTGATGACCCTCCATACCAGGTACAACACACAGGTACGTTTGATTCGAGTCAAATTCGTCGTCTCTCTAAAAATAAAGAGTCAATTGAAATGATTTCTTTGAAATCTTTAAGACATAATTGGAAGACAGGTTTCATGTAATTTTATGCGATCTTTAATAACCAACGCTTGCAGAGTTCTGCTCGTGGGTGAATGACCTTAACATACTGAGATACTACATGCAACTTCAGTTACTGGGTTTTCAGATCTGGATTTCAGATAGGTGATCTATCCATTACACTATTGCCATGAACCCACTCCTGACACAAGCATATTTAGCTTAATTGGAGGGGTTAACAAGATTGCTAGTAATGTGAATTCAACCCACAATAAAATTCTCTTTAAAAAAAAGTTTAATAATCTCGAAACTATATATATTCAAATATGAGTACCATAGAAGCGTTGTTCGCAAGCGTCGGCATAGAAACGAAGTCAGTGGTGGCAAGCAATTCATCCGGGTCCACGAACGTGAAGAATGTAGACAAGCCCTTAGTATCTTGGAAGTCTGATTTGAAGATAGACTTTTGTAATTGCTGAAGCCTTAAAAAAGACAAAAAAGAAAATGGTCTGTTAAAGTTGTAAGTTGTGTATCACATCAAATCAAGTAAGATATAAGTGCATTAGAGGACATTGAAAAGCAGTTTCAGTGACACAAAAGATGAACAGCAATTGCTTGTCTTAGTATGGTCATCTGATGTGAAGGGTTTTTTATTTACTTATATTATATTATATTTCTAAAGAACTTTACACTATTATATCATATGATAATAGAATAATGAAGGCACATAAATATTATGTTCGATAGATGAAGAAAAATAAAATAAATCAATCAATCAGTTAGAGAAATACAAAATCATTGGAATGGATTTGGGATTGAATTTGCGTTTAGATAGATTGACGTGAATAGTGTGAGGGATGATCGATATATAGATAGAATTTTCTTTATTTTACACTAATAATTTAAACACATTTTTCACAATATTGTTTAACCTGTGGTTAAAATGGCGGTCTTATCGTTGATAGATTTCCAGACAACCTTTGGATGGATTTTACGAACATAAAATAAAGAGTGGAGAGAAAGTCAGTGTACTCGAAATATATAAGATACATTAAATCAAATTACAATATATACTTTAAATATTATTTGTTTTTAATGTCATATGAAGAGAAATACAATAGGAGTGCATAAAAATGATTGGCAACAGAGTTTTTAAAAGCAGCATGTGATAGTGCTTGTCTTACAGACACCTATAATGTGTTCTACAAACGAATAGCCTGCATTGTAAAGGATTAGTTATAACCTTTGAAAGAATGTACAGGCATTGGATGTCTCTAATTTTCCGACGATCTCAAATCTCTAACATGAGTGTCATGGAGGAACTTAAAACGTTCTTTGAGATAAAAGGGAGTTATTGGATTGAAAAGAATATTGCAATGTAATGATAAAATATGCGCATTCCAGCGAAGACGAATAGGCAGCCACTTGAGTTTTATGCGACATTCAGAAACATGATCATATTTGCACAAATCAAATATGAATCTAATATTTTAAGAAAATGGAGTTGCTCAAACTCATCCAGCTGCGTTTCAGTGAGATCTGTATAACTTGTATCAGCATAGTCGAAGATAGGGAGCAGAACGGATTGGGCGAGCGTAGTTTTAGAGGCAGTTGGCAAGAAATTGCGCAAAGATCCCTCAGATGCAAAAAGTTTGCAGCCGGTCAATTTCTGTTCGTTAATCTCGCTAAAACTCGAGAACCGACTTGCTGGACCGATTTGGCAAATTTGGTTTGGTATTTGTGGTCCGGAGAAAGTCTAAAGGGTGAGAAAATGTGGAAAAAAGGTAACGCTATGAAGTTAGCCGAGTTAGTTAGTATTAAAATAAAAGACACAAAAATGTTACTTAAATAACATCAGGTGGTTGCGCTGATATACGATTCTATTCGTTTAGATTATATTGGCAACACGCCTAATAGCTGATTGTACTCGCTGTTGATCGCACACGCCTTCCGTAAGAAAAATTCGATATCGAAGAAGTTTGGTGTTAATTTAGTGCATAAAGTGTTTCCATCGTGCCAGGAGACAAGCCGGGAATTCCTACCAACTTTGTGCAAACCAAATTTCTAACATAGCATTCTTTAGTTATACCGCTCACCCATCAGGAATACCAAAAACATGCAGCAGTGTCCCTTTAATACACGTTGGTTTAGAGTAGGCACAATATTAAATATATAAATTCCATTTATTAAAAGTGAAATGGTATAAAATTGAGTAGCTAAGCTAACACAACATGGAAAGTTTATTTCTTTAGAATATCTTACAACATAACTTACATGTCAATAGTAATCAGAGATATTTCGTCCTCTGCGAACACAACGTTGTAATTAATTTTTAGTAGATTGTAAATTGATGGTATCTTTGCAGTTTCTAAACCCAATTCTTCCAAAGTTGTATGTTTATCCGTTTCTGCCGTTACTTTTACATCTGTAAAAATACGAAACACTTCAAATTTAAATTTCAACGACATTTTTAATTTATATAATAACTAGCGACCCGCCCCGGCTTCGCACGGGTGCAATGTTTATATTAAATATAGGCAGCGTTCGCGAGAATCGTTAACGTACGGCAGTTTTTTCGACGCCTTACTCCACAATTTTCACTACTACGAAAAATCCTATCTATTTTCCGAGATAAAATATAGCCTATACGGATTCGGAAGAATCCCTCTAAGTAATGGTGAAAGAAGTTTTGAAATCGGTCCAGTAGTTTTTGAGCCTATTCAATACAAACATACAAAAATACAAAGGTTTCCTCTTTATAATATTAGTATAGATAATTGTAACTCTCATTGTTGATGTGTTTTTATGTTATCTGTTGTAAACAACTCCTACCCACACATGGGATGCTCGCGTGATAGATTACGAGAAGAACTGCTAGATCGGAGATCTGTGTCTCAGCGGCGGGATCTCATTGTGATTATGCTATGCCATATTAAGTTACCCGCAAGAGCAAAGACTCTTTGCAGCAATGAGGATTGTTGCACAGGAGCAGTGCTTGCTACGACTACGCTGTGAAGGCATCGTAGCGCTTTCTCGGTTATATCTACTGCTCCGCGATACCAAGCACCAGTGTTACATGAGTCCTGAAATACAAAATGTTATCTAATTAACATTCTTCTAATATTATGAATGTGAAAGTTGCGATGTTTGTTCCAATCATGCAAAAATGACTTGGAATATTTGGACGAAGTTTGGCACACATACAGCAGCCTATTTTAGCAGTAGAATTTTGTGTTTATTTTACTCTGGAAAAATGCGCAAAGTACAAAAAGTGCAGCAAGTCAAAAATTAATGACGATCTAACGGAATCAGAGTTATAAAAACTCCGTAATAAAAATAAGCTAGGAACGTTAATTGTTATGACAATAAGTAATAAAAGCTATTGAAATATCACTGATTGTCGGCAAACTAAATGAAGATCATGAGGATATAGACTTACTTGTCCCAATTCCGGTAACCACAGAATTGTCGCCGGCAAATTGTTTGATACTCGGCGATGACACACTTGTCTCCCAATATGGTTTTGTCCACCAGTGATCAGCACCGCGAAATATCTATCAAAATACTAAACCTATTAGATTCTGTAAATACAAATGTAGAAGAAGATGATAACAACGTTTAGGAAAAGTCTAACGTATCTAATAAAAAGCAAAATACGGAATTACACGAAGTCCGGTCAGCGAGCAATTAATGTGATTCGATCAATTATACAGAAACAAAAAAAGATGACATTATCTCAACCGGAGTTCATGAAATATGGTAGACTTACTTGATATCCAAGCACAATTTCCTCGAGACTAAATCCAAAGTGTTCAGTATTGTTTCGTCGATATCCTTCTGCTTACCACCTACAGTCACATAAACTCCCTCGATGGGACCGGAGCGACTAGCGTTATTTAAAAGGTCATTGACCTCAGCTTCGCCAGATAAGTCATCAGATAAGAATACAGCTTCAACGCCCAACTCTTGCCACGATCTGAACAAAAGAAACGGAAATTATGAGTAATTCTTATTATTCACCGTCCCACGAGTTGACCATGTTCATCATGAAAATCATCAAATGCCTCCTCCCGCTTTGTGTGGAGTGAAAGGGTTCAGAACCCTACTGACCACACTACAAACCAGGGTGAAAGAAAAGTTGCCCTGGCGTTTCCAGGCCGTGTTATCTCGTTACAACATACCCTGGTAAATCTGGCAGGTATTTAATTAGTTCTATCCGGCTCTGTCAAAAAAACGCGTTCAAAGAGTACTACTAGTACGGACTAGTAGTATTGTGGTCATAGATAAGCCTTTTGAATGTTGTGAATACTACTGATTAAAACAAAAAAAAAAGAACGAAAATACATATTTACCGTATTTTTATTTGAAGGTAGCTCATGGACTGCCTCTGGAAATGTATAACAAGCTTCGTAGCACCTCGCTCCACAAGTCTGTTGCCCAACTGTAGGCCAAACGTTTCATCGTTGCAAATTATAAGATGAGTACGACCAGCCGTGCAGGACAACCTGTAACATAATTTAATTAATTAATACTCCATCGTTTACTTTTTTAATTGTTGAAGCAACAACAGCCCTACCTGGGTTGGACTTCCTGTTTTCTTTCTTCAAAGTTCAGCAGCACTCTGCCACGGTGCCTGCTTGCCTCGAGAAGTCGGAAAGCGCGCGCTGCGTCTTGCAATGCGTACGACACGCGCGACAAAGGTCGCACGTAACCGCGACTAATACCATCGCTCAACATCGCTTGTATTATCTGTGACACAAATTAAATGCGTTATAAACATTTTGTTGTCTTTATATGAAGAATATGATAACTGTTACTATGGATAATGTGGATATATAATTATAATAATAGACTTGTTTCGAATATACAGGTTTAGCAATAAATAGTGCAGGACACGAATGAGAGGGTACTTAATCTTAGTACTTTAAGATGTGGTATGTAGCTACTTGACGTGATGATACCTCGGTTGCTTAAAAACGCTATAACAAATTGATACTTCACGTTTTATAAGACGGGTCGCAAGAATGTTCTAAAAAGATACCGCGGTCCCTGAAACACATAGACAGCTAAATGAACAGGGTGGGGTTTTTGTTAGTTGAAGTCTGACACTACCTTTAGCTTCACCCAGAGCGGGTGAATGCTAGTAGTCATGCTTAAGACCAGGCAGTCTAAAATAATTTTCACGCAAGCTCCGCCCCCATGCACCCCAGTTAGGCCGTTGTATCACAGTATAAAGATCGTAGTTGTATGCTAAACGCTAACGCAGCAGTAATAAAGGTGAATATCTCGTGCGCTCTTTCACCATGCTCGGGTTCGAAACTGCCGTTGTGTACTAAACGCTAACGCTGCAGTAATAAAGTTGAATATCACGTGCGCTTTTTTACCATGTTCTGGTTCGAAACTAAATGTCGTAAGTCTCAATTCTTATTTCGTTTATAACTAAAGTAATAATTGATCTAGAGAAAAAATATCCTACATTTGGATAATAAACTATATTTTCTTACTGTCGATAGTAATTTTAGACATAAAAGCTGAGTAATCTTGATTAAATTTTGAATAATCTTTAAAAAAGACATGATTTTCGATTAAAAAATGAATCGAGTGAAAATGTTCTAATGACGTAACTGGTCTAGACATGGAAAGAAAAAGATCCAAAAAATCATATATTAAAGTTCCAGTTTGATTGTATGCGTGATTGTATCAGAATATTAATGCAAAGTTACAAACAATTTTGGAAAAACATACATTGACTTTAAGAGGAGGCTTCCTCTTAATGTCAATGTATGTTTTTCCAACTTTTAAAACGAAACGGTGCTGCGGATCGATAAAATAAATTAATTTATGAAGATAGTTGGGAAGGTTGAGAATGATTACTTTTAAACGCGGAAAAGACATATTCCCATCAATTTATACATCCCTAATATCCCTTCTAATATTATAAATGCGAAAGTAACTTTGTATGTGTCGGTAAGTTTTTTTTAATTATTGATTGGCTTGCGTTTCACTACCATCTCACTTGATGTTAAGCGATGATGTGGTAGAAGATAAAGCACGCTTGCCTAGAAGTAACCAATTCACTCTTGACCTAAAGACTCAAAATATGTCTCTCAGCCTGTTACGCTGTTACGCCTAAACCTAAACCGATTTTGCTGAAATAGAATAGACCTTTGGAAACGATATAGGCTTTTTATTGCGATTTAACTATGCGCCCTGGCTTTGCACGGAAATCTAGAGGTACGGCTTGATGGCCGCTCTGCCCCCACATTTTAAATGTCTGATATCTTCTTAGATATAATTTTTTATGATAAAGGGCAATTTTACAAGAGTGAAGTGTGGGGGACACTTATCTCTTACGACCTACCAACTAAGTGGTTGTAGGTACGAATTCAAACGCCACGGTATGAGGTTCTTAGCGGAAGTTACGCTAAATATTTTTTTTAAGTATTAATTTAAGACTAACCTTAGTTTCTTTAATATTTTCAGGTTCAAATATTGACGAGAAATCAACAGAGGCGTACGCTCGTGCCTTAGTTAGGTTGTACATCCCGTAAGTGAAATTATCTTGATTGTGCAGCTGAGAAACGTCAAGGAATAATCCGGAGCTCTTAGTACATTGGATTGCAATCTGAAAATTAATCATAAGATCGGTTTTACAGCCTGCATCAAAGTATGGATTTTATTAGAAGAAAATATTGTAAAGATAATCTTACATGCTTTAGATTTTCTCCGAGGCAGCTAATAACTATGTCACAGCCTTCACCTTTGGTAGCTGTCATAACCATGTCTGAAAAACTTTGATCCCGAGAATTTCCAATGTGTTCAGCTGGAAAATAGATAAAGTGCATTTCACTTTTATGTGAACAACAATCTTTTCATCTTAAAGTGTTTAACTGATCACCATCAAAATACCTTTTAATCTTGGGAATAATTTACGTAGGAAATGTTTCTTTCGCATGTCACTAACGGTTGTGAATACTTCGTAGCCGTGAGCAAGTGCTATGGATATAACAGCTTGGCCGAACGCCCCAGCCCCACCATGGATCAGCACAGAGGAATCTGGTTGCCACCCTCTATTATTTTTAATAACCTAGAATAAACAATGTTTTTTTATTGAGTCTTTGACGAAATACTGACAGTTGGGCAGTCATTCCATTCATCCGGTTAGACTGAGCCGACCTCAAAGTAGTTTATTTATTATTACACATATACAGCAAACCTTACAGGAATTCACAATGTGATAATGTAGAAAAACATTGACAAAAGAAATATCAAAAAGTTCTGTTTAATTAGCACAATAAAAACACCACGCTGCATTGCGGACAAGTCGGCAAGGAGAAGGCTACGAGTGAAATGTTGATGTGACTCACGAGACAGTAGAGCGCTTGTGTGTAGGCGAGCGGCACGGTGGCGGCGTCCTCCAGGCTCCAGTGCGCCGGCACCGGCCACAGCAGCTCTGGCTGCGCGCGCACCACGCTGCGTTGTGGACAAGTCGGCTGGGAGCGGGCTACGAGTGAACATGTTGATGTGACTCACGAGACAGTAGAGCGCTTGTGTGTAGGCGAGCGGCACGGTGGCGGCGTCCTCCAGGCTCCAGTGCGCCGGCACCGGCCACAGCAGTTCTGGCTGCGCGCGCACCACGCTGCGTTGTGGACAAGTCGGCTGGGAGCAGGCTACGAGTGAACATGTTGATGTGACTCACGAGACAGTAGAGCGCGTGTGCGTAGGCGAGCGGCACGGTGGCGGCGTCCTCGAGGCTCCAGTGCGCCGGCACCGGCCACAGCAGCTCTGGCTGCGCGCGCACCACGCTGCGTTGTGGACAAGTCGGCTGGGAGCGGGCTACGAGTGAACATGTTGATGTGACTCACGAGACAGTAGAGCGCTTGTGTGTAGGCGAGCGGCACGGTGGCGGCGTCCTCCAGGCTCCAGTGCGCCGGCACCGGCCACAGCAGTTCTGGCTGCGCGCGCACCACGCTGCGTTGTGGACAAGTCGGCTGGGAGCAGGCTACGAGTGAACATGTTGATGTGACTCACGAGACAGTAGAGCGCGTGTGCGTAGGCGAGCGGCACGGTGGCGGCGTCCTCGAGGCTCCAGTGCGCCGGCACCGGCCACAGCAGCTCTGGCTGCGCGCGCACCACGCCGCCCGCCGCGCCACTGCGCACCAGGCCCATCACGCGCGAACCACTGCACGGCAATATAAATAACGTTTAGATTTTGTTTCCATATTAATAATGTTATGTACCTTATAAACAATCCTACCTAAAAAAATAATTTGAATTAATTTGAACTTATGCGAATTTGAATTAAAAAACACAGCTGAGTATCGTGTTGCCCGAGCTACTAGGTTGTGGAGGTCAGATAGGCAGTCAATGCATGTAAAACAATCAGCTGTATCCGATTAGACTGGAAGCCGCCCCTAACATAGTTGGGAAAAGGCTGGTGATGTAGATGAACAATATAATAATAATAATGACGTACTCTAATACCTGCATTAATATACACCTAATTATACACCTAATTCTCTCCTACCTACACTAGTCCGGTTGCATAACTTCAACCTTATCTTTCAGATGGCAAAGGCCAAAAATACCAAGATTGCTTAATATTCAATGTGTACCTGGATTACGACAGGGATCACACTGGATGGAAACAATGGTCGACTCTTTCAAAAAGCAGTGTTGAGTAAGTTTAAATGAACACACATGGTTTTTTTTTGCGGTGGGAAAATCATCACAATATGACTCCTCCGACTCTGGGTGAAGCGGAAGGGAGTGTCAGACATCTACTGCCCAAGTAACACAGTCTTGGAGACTTAAAACAAATCTGTCTATAGACAGTCTATTCATGGTAAATCTTTAGATAGGGGCTTTCTAAAGATGGTTTCAATAAAGAACATGTATTCTTATAGAGTTTTTTTTCTCAAGCTCAATTATTTTTAGAGCATTTGTTCTATAGCACACTTATTTTAAGTACGTTTATAGGTATATTGAATGTTTTAAGATACAATGCTCTACAAATAGTTAATAAAGCCTAAAGGTACCTTGATATAACTTTATAGATAATATGATATATTTTAAGATAAAACATTCCATTTTATACTCTTATCTTTGCTTATAAACAGACTTAAGTCTAGATAAAATACTTTAATAGATATTTTTCAGTTTGTCTTAAAAAGTATAGTGAAAACGTGTTTCTAGTGGTTTTTTTTCCTAAAAATGGCTTAATTAAGTGTATTTTCAACCGACGACAAAAAGAGGAGGTTATCAATTAGACGCGTATATATATATATATATATATTTTTAATGTAATATCATCGATTACTCGAAGTCTCTCTGATCTCTCACTCATAAATCTGTTTTGTTTTGTTCTGTAGTTTTTCTAGTAAATTTTATCTTGACGCCATTTTTATTGCTTAATTTTGCTTCAAATGATTTTCGTTACATATTTTAATGCTTATGTTTATGTTTTTATAATTAAACTAGTACTCACGCGGGGCTTCGCTCCCATGGATTATATCACGGTAAAAACAGAACTCTCCTTTTTTTGTAGTCGCGTAAAAAGTAGCCTATAACCTTCCTCAAGCTTCAAACTACTTCCATACCAAATTTCATCCAAATCCACCCAGTACTTTCGAAGATTAGCGCGTTCAAGCAAACAATCAAACAAACTTTTCCGCTTTATAATATTAGTATAGATTATGTCTAATTAAACATTTAATATGTTTTAAATTACTCTATTTTAAATAAAATGAGTATTTTAAACATTAAAATGCAATTAAAAAAAATGACTTATATAAATAATTAGGTAAAAATATATTAAATCTTATATTTACAGCGGGCGCTCTTATTTTAAGAGAGTTTTACATAATAATCGACGATAGAATTTCAATCGCATAAAGATTTGCTTGTTTACCCATTAATAACTAGCTAAAATATAAGTATATATGAAATAAGAAATTTGTTACGCCATGATGCAATACAATAATTGTAAGTTTTTCGCCATTATGTGTCGTTGTCTATTACAAATCAAATGTAACTTAAAGTTGTTAGTCTTGAGTTTATCTTGGATTAAAAACTTGACGAGTAAAGACTTCTTTAAAGGTCTCAACTTTATCTATAAACTATCTACTAGTAAAATTTGTGGTCTATAAACAGTTTAGTGAGACACTAGAAAAATCTCTACAGACAATTAGAAAATTTTCAACTCTTATCTCTATCTATTTTTTTTTAACTCATTCTTATGAGAACGGATAAGGTTGTGCCCACTTTTACTAAACTGTGTCTATAAGCGTTCTTGAATATAACTTGGGGGATATTTTACTCTTAAGGTAGACGATAAAATTAAATTCTATTAGATATCTAATAGTCCGTTTTTAGACGCGATTGTGTTACTTGGGTGACTAACAACCCATCATGTTCCTTCAGTTGCCCTTGTCGTCCGGACCGTTAGAGACCGTTAGAGACCTCGTTAGAACACGAACAACACAAATTCCTACAACCCCTGCAGGCAATGGCTCTATCGAGCTCCGTCAGTGGTGCTGACTGCTCTTTGAGGAGCGCATGGAATTCGGGTCTGGACCTTACCAGATGGTGAGCTACCCCTGCTCGCCGCCCGCAAGCCCACGCCTACGGTGGCCGGAGATCGACTTACGATCCTCGACGTCCGGGGCATCTATGACACACATAGTGACGCCCTTTTATTACTCATAATTCGGATACCTGAAGCTCGGGGACTTAGTAATATCAGGAGTTACAGGAATTAAGGTCCTTTTCATTCTAAGAATGATAGTTAACAATTATATAAAGTAGAAATGGGAAGTACCTGGCCGTGGTTCCACTGAATTCCATCCCGTAGCTGTTTGTAACATTTTCTTTAACCGATAAGGACCCGCTGGCCTTTTTAACGTCATCATAACTAATACCTGCATATTGAACCTGAAAATATGAAAATTATAATAGAAGATAAAGTACCAGTATTATTATAAATTGGAAAACAACATAATTTGAAGGTAATCAAAACAAACTCAGGTTAACCTTCACGGAGACTCCAGGTCCTGAAGGTTCAGATGCTTCAACCCAAGTGAGCGAATCCAGGTCACCAAATTGGCTACATTGCAAGGACACATTCTTGCTAACCAATAAAGATTCTTCTACGGATACGTAGTACTCTCCACCCCATTTACTCTGATAAATAAAAAAAGGAAGTCAGAAATAATGTAGTTACAAAGTGAATTAAATTAAAAGCCGAAGGACACACATCAAAAAACTTACATTATCCACCACGTTATATGCTAAGTCAATATCAGGCATGTTTTCACTGTAAAAGCTATCGTTGCTATCCTTGGCGACCAGGATGAGATGGATCTTATTACGATTAGCTTCTCTTCGCCAGCCGCTAACAAGTTCTTTAAGACCTGGCAATGCTGGGTAAGGCGCAATGATTAGAAGGCGATGACCCGCAGACAGGTTATTGCGCGTAGTACTGAGGAGCAGCATATCAGCGTTATTTCGCACGGTGACAGTTGTGGTGGGCACGGCCGCAGCCGTACCCCACCGAGCTAGCTGCAGTCGGGACTGCTGCTTGTGGCCATTGCAAACAAAAGAATGAACTGAGATCACACGGTAAAGAGACCCTGGTCGCGAGCGGACACCGAAAGTGAGGTCTTCCTCGCTTGCCACAAACTGGTCTCTCTGGAGGAAACGGTGCAAGAGCTGGCACATCTGTTAACGTGATAAATTAGTTGGATCATGACGATCTTTAAGTCAAGCATAGAAAACAAATGTGGAAATCATATTTTAATTGCTTACATTATCGTCAGTGGACAGGTTTTGAACCAGTACTAGATCAACCCCTTCAAGAAAATTGTTTTTTTTCTTCAATGCTGACTCGCGGGTTATTTCTTCGTATTTAACATTAAGCCCGAAAATATTTTTAATAATATAATTAATTTCAAAGAAAACTAATCCTGAAGTAGGCTGATCAACTAGGCCAACCACCTTAATGTTTGCTTTGTTCACATTTTCTGCAACTGTTTGTAGAAAAACTTGAAGTGAAGACGATACCTGTAAGGGTTTAAACATTAAATCTACATATAATATATCTATAATAAAGTAATATTTGTATATCGAAAATATTTCTTATATTAACAGACTCCATTTCCAGCATTTTGGAATTTCTGCTTGTCTGTTTAGTTTCTTTGAAACTGTAATTAATCATAGGAATCCCATCATCGTACCAGCCGCACGATATAATCCCCCCAGCATTTCCAAAATTCGCCAACCAAGGCAAACTCTTGTTACCCCCGATGACGCTATCCCCTGCTCCAAGACAGCCGTAGGGAAACTAGCACTATACAAAAACATAAAGGATGGTCCTTCTGTTCTCACCGATGAGGCTCGCCGCGACATCCTCGTAGTTGCCCGTCCCAACCCTTTCCAGAGCCGAACCGCGACGCTGAGCCAGTAGCCTTAAACTTGTCCCGTGATAATAATAATAATTTTAATTTAATTTTTAATTTAATTTGTTTTTTTCTAAAGCTTAATAACAAAAAGAGGGAATATAAAATACAATACAATACAATAAATACATTGAAACTATACACATGGCTAAGTATAGGCGTAATTTTGTAGTGAACTTCTAGCACCCAAACTAGGACATGTCCTGTATCTTGGGTGCTAGCGTTTTTCCCTAGACTATTCACAAAGAGAACCCAGCTCAGTGTATTACAAGGTCACAAACTATATTATTATTTTATATTAGTATCTTATATAACACAAAAAGTAAGTAAAAAATAAAAAAGTAATTAAAAAAACTAAAAAACCCGCCTGCAACCTTATACTAAAACTAGCTGAAAAGCTAATAAAAACAAGCCCATTTTAAATTAAATAAAAGTTGGAAGCAGGCGGGGCCCATACCATTATTATAGTTTCAAACTCAAATGGGTCCCACCTGCTTCCAACTTTTATTATAAAGAGCACATAATATCAGGGGCAAATTGTCTGGCAATCACCCTAAACACTGATACTGTTGCTATTGCTATATATAGACCCCCGGGACATAAAAATACAAATAGCTTTCTGCTATCTCTTAATCAGTTATTACTGAAATTTTCTGCTAGGCAAAACGTAATTTTGTTAGGAGACATTAACATCAATATATCTAAAGACAGTGTTGACTCAAATCTTTCACAATATCTAGATATGACGGCTTTCCATGGGATGATCCCAGCGTACACAATCCCAACGCATAACAAAACATGTTTGGACCATGTCTTCTTAAAAACTAAATTAACTGCACGTTGCCTCATTCTACAAACATCTTTAACCGACCATAATAGCGTTGCCTTATTCATAACTACTTCATCCAGACATAAATCTCCAAAAGTGATAAGGCGCATTAAATATCCTCTCCTTAATGCAGAACTTAAGAGAATGGATTTCAGTTATTTATTCACACTTGCAGATGTCAATGAAGCGGCTGTTCTACTTCAAAACCTACTTCAAACGGCTATTGTGAACAATACTAATGAAGTAAAGATATTTAATCGTAAAAAAATCTTGAAACCCTGGATCACCCCAGGTATATTAAAATGTCTTAGAGATCGCGATAACCTATATAAGAAACTTAAAAAAGCACCAGATAATGATGAGGTATTAATAGCTACGTATAAAAGGTACAGAAATTTTTGCACATCCTTATTAAAAAAATTAAAAAGGAATTATGAGAAGCAACAAGTGCAGGATGCAGGTAAAGACAGCAAGAAACTTTGGAAAGTTGTTAAGGAAATCACGTATTTAAATAAACGTAAAGAAACGTCACATGAATTAATAAACAATAACAATCCGAAAAGATCAGTCAATCTTGCTAATGAATATTTCGCTAACGTGGGACCCAAGTTAGCTGAAAATATAACCAATAAAAATAATCTCCAAACTCGACTTCCTACCCCGAATTCATGTTGCGATTCGTTTACACTTCTCCCTACTGATGACGATGAAGTCCGACAACTAATAGCGAACCTTAAAAGTGATTGTGCGGTTGGCCTGGATATGATATCTAGTGATATCTTAAAGGCGAATAATGATATCCTAACTCCGGCAATTACGTACATATGTAACCTATCGCTTTTAACTGGAGTTTTCCCTAGAGTCTATAAACGGTCACGTATTCATCCAATTCACAAGGATGGGGACAGAAGCTGTGTCAATAATTATAGACCTATTTCTATTCTTCCTACACTCTCAAAAATTTTAGAGCGTATTATTAATAAGAGAATTGTTAAATATCTAGAGTCAAAAAAACTTCTATCAGAAGCTCAATTTGGTTTTAGGGCAAACAGGTCAACATCAGATGCGGTGTTTGAACTTACCAATTATGTTGTTAATAACCTAGACAGTAAAAATAAAATAATAGGTGTATTTCTGGATTTAGCTAAGGCATTTGACACGGTTTCTGTCCCTATCTTAGTGAAAAAGCTTGAATATCTCGGTATCAGGGACCTGCAGTTGAAATTACTGAAGGATTACCTAACTGATAGAACACAGTGTGTACAGATTGAGAATACTATTAGTGAGGAGATCCCAGTGACTTTTGGAGTTCCACAGGGAAGTATCCTGGGACCTACACTGTTTCTAGTTAATATAAACGATCTCTGTCAAATGTCAATTCCTAATGCAAAGATTGTCGCCTTCGTAGACGACACGGCTTTACTTTTTAATGGCGTCACCTGGGATGAAGCTTTTTCAAACGCTCAAAGAGGGTTTAACATTGTTACTAGATGGCTAGCAGAGAACATTTTAATGCTCAATGTTTCAAAAACTTCTATTATCACCTTCTCAATTAAACCCAACGATAAGCCTAATTCATCATTCCATATTATATCGCATTCGTCTAATTGTCAAAATGAAATAAGCTGTTCCTGTCCTAAACTGTCGAGCACAGACTCAACTAAATATCTTGGTGTAATAATAGATAGGAATTTGAAATTCCACCAACATATTGAAATGGTCGCTGCTAGAGTGCGTAAATTGATGGTGATTTTCAAAGCCCTTAGATATGTTGCACAAATGGACGTTGTTAAGACCGTTTATTACGCGCTCTGTCAATCACAATTAACTTATTGTATCACCTCGTGGGGTGGTGCTTGTAAAACTACTTTTCTTAAAGTAGAAAGAGCGCAAAGAGCACTACTAAAAGTTAGTTCATTCTTACCGTTCTACCATCCCACAATAGAGTTATATAAAAAATGGGAAGTATTAACCGTCCGACAGCTTTTTATCTATTATACAGTGATTAAGCAACATTCTCTGATAATATATGAACCAGATAAATGTATAAATCCGCGACGTAAAGACAGAGTCTGCACTTCAAATTTATTTAAAACCAGTCTAGCACATAGATTTTTCTGCTACCAAGGTTCACATTTGTACAATAAATTAAATAAAGTATTATGCGTATATCCATTACCGAAATCAAAGTGCAAATCTGTACTTAAGGAATGGTTACAAAAATTAGATTATAATCTTACAGAAAAAATGCTTCAATCATACTAAACAACACATTCAAATATCCTCATAACGCCCCATAACGTAGAAACCAATAAACTCACACTAGCAAACGCGCAAAATACATACACAAACCCTCACACACACACACACACACACACACACACATTCACATACACACACTCACACACCCACCCACCCACACCCAAAACACACACACACACACACACACATGAAAATCATTCGATAAATATTCTTTTTAATATGTCTAATTTCACTTTGCACATATTCAATTAGGCACTTTTAGTTTTATAGTATAATTGTTTTTAACCTAATACAAACTTGTCTTCTCCTTATAATTTCACTAGAGCATATGTAAATATAATATTACTGATACTTTCTGTTTCCGTTGGGTGGGGACCTGGTGATTTGTAATACAGGCATTTTCTATGCCTAACACAGACACCAGCTCCTCACAAGTTGTAGTGTAAGATGTGGATTCATGATTCTCTGATGTGTTTGTAATTTGTGAGGAGAAATGAATAAATATATATTATATTATATATTATATTATTTAATTTAAAATGGGCTTGTTTTTATTAGCTTTTCAGTTAGTTTTAGTATAAGGTTGCAGTCGGGTCTTTTAATTTTTTTAATTACTTTTTTATTTCCAGCTTTTTAGTTTACAGATGTGAAAGATTTCGCAGACGATTTAGTTCTTTATACGTGTTTCTACGATTTATCACTTTGAATTACTTTTAACCATATAAGTTGTATATATATTTTTGTAATCACCTTTTAAAACCCTTTATTTTGATACCCCACTCGATAGGTTTTGAGAAAAAATAAACTTTTTTGAAGGCATAATATGGCGCCAAAAATCCACCATTTTGTTTTTTTTTTATTTTGATATACCCAGTGTCACTCTCACAGTCAATACGAATCTAACGATACCTCTCAAGCTAAAATCCGTCGAGCCGTTCAGGCTACAGACCGTGCCAAACAATTATACATACATACATACTCTCGAAAAACATAACCCTCCTTCTAGCGCAGTCGGGTAACTAGTAAGGTGGTTTTGTGTATATGCGTGTGTTTGTGTGTGTATTTATGTGTGCGTGTTGTGTGTAACTGAAGGTGTGTATGTGGATGTATGTGTATGGTGTATATGTTTGATCGCGTTTATTTAATATCTCAATTGTGTTTTAGCCTGTTTCAGATAATAACTTCAAGTAATTGCTCTGTTTCGTTGTAGTTTAGAGACTTGAGCCAGTCTACAACTTTCATCTTGCACTGTACTCTATTCATATGAAATATTTTTAGTAGTCAGACTGGGATATGTTTTTATTTCTACCATTCGGTTTCTTTATAGGTCGTGAGATATGTTTTCAGACTATAGTTTGGTGGACAAACAGTTGTCTTACCGTAAGGACATTGCAGTCTGTGAAAAGTAGAGTATTAGGGTATCTATAAGGCTTTTTCGTCATTACTTTTAAGACAGCTCTTTGTGCAACTTCCAATTGTAGTATAATGGTTTTCGCTGCTCCTCCCCAAACATGTATACAATATGAAATAAGAGACTGACACAAGGTTAGGTACACCATTTTCAGCGTGTTTCTATCAGCAGATTGGCGAAGCTTTTTAAAAATAAATATGAGTTTTCTGACGCGCATTGTGACTGTGTCGATTTGTTTGTGCCAGCGGAAGGTCTGGTCTATGTGTATGCCTAGATATTTTACGCATGCTGTTCTGGGTATGTGTGTGCAGGTACAATTTGGGTCTGAAAGTGAACATGAGTGTGCCCTCATTTCGTACGATAACGGTGGCTGATGATTAGCTCTCATGGCGAAGGGTATAAACTGAGTTTTATTTAGGTTAAGAGTCAGAAGGTTATCTGTTAGCCAGTCCATCACAGTCTTAAGCGCCTTCTCTGCATTTGTTTTAGCATCGTCCCAGTTCAGACCCCTCACAAGAAGCGCCGTATCATCAGCATAAGTGAAGATATTACAGTTAGGGAGTTGGATATCACACAATTCATTTATGTATATAATGAATAGGGTTGGGCCAAGGATACTACCCTGGGGGACACCACATTCAATATTTTCTTCATTGCTAATGAACTCCCCTATCTTTACCACTTGCGAGCGATCTCTAAGATAGTCGGTAAAGATGTTTAAAGGCACGCCCCTGACTCCTACGCTTTCCAGCTTTTCACAAGGATGGGGACACAGACAGTATCAAAAGCTTTCGTGAGATCCAAAAACAATCCCAGAAATTTTTGTTCTTTTATCTAAACTCCTTATAGCGAGTTCTGTTAGGGCTAGTACTGCATCTTCCGTTAATTTTCCTGATCGGAGGCCGAACTGGTTATCAGATATTATCTTATTCATACTAAGAAAACGCGTAAGGTGATTGTTCAGGATTCGCTCTAAAATTTTTGACAACGCGGATAGAATTGATATTGGCCTATAGTTATTGACACTGCCTCTGTCACCAGCCTTGTATACTGGATGCACAACCGTCTTTTTAAAAACTTTTAGAAAGACACCATTCGATATAGACAAATTACAAACATGCGCAATAATAGGGGCTAATATCTCACAAAATGCCTTTAATACCTTAGCAGTTACGCCGTCCCAACCTATTGCACAGTCACACCTCAAATTTTTAATTATAGTTGCGACTTCTTCCACATTTGCTTCAAGTATGACTAATGAACTATTATTTATATTTTTGAGAGATTTAAATACCACATTATCGGACATAGAGGATTTGTTGCTACATATTTTACTGGCTAGTTTTTTTACCAATATATTAGCAAAGAAGCTATTTACCTTATCAGCGGAGGAATTCGGGTTGTTTAGGTTTATTAGTTCCAAAGGGGGCGGAGGCTTAGATTTTAAATTGGCGACTTTATTGATAACATTCCAGGTCAACTTTGGATTATTTTTCGGTTTATGAAATTCTTCTGTTTCATGAATATGTTTCAATCGGCTTAGAAGGGAGTTACAATAGTTGCGATATATTTTGTATTTTATTTGTAACTAGCGACCCACCCCGGCTTCGCACGGGTGCAATGTTTATATTATTTATACTATATAATGTCTTTATATACATCGTTGACAGCCTTTTTGTCATTCGACATACATGTTCTCTTTAGCAATTACTCTTGAAAGTGCGATACATAATTTACCATGGGAAAAACATTCAACGCTCAAATCTAAGCAACATAGGCACGCGCGCCGTGCCTCCGCCGGCACCGCGCGGCAACCGCTATGTCTTTGCATTTTAAATCTGTAATATCTTCGAAACTATTTATTTAAATTATATTCTGTAAATCGCAATATTGATTTATATTAAATGCACAATGTATTTATGGTACTTAATTGGATAAGGATTAATGCTGAATTGCTTAAAATCGCTTCGTTAAATATGCTCGTATTTCTCGTAAAAAGTTAAGGATAAAAAATGGTTGTTGTGGGTTATCTATAAGAGATAGACAAATGCCATCGAGGACATTTTTGTTGACCTTTTTAATATGTACAATACTGTAGTACATTATTTTGATCTATCTCGTAGGGTTCAGACAGCGTTAGCAAAGCAAGCGCAAAAAAAAAATGTGTTTATTTGCGACATCACATTAGAAACCTCAAAAATTATCAGTGTTTCTCTACTATATTATGCGTGTTATATACTTAAAAACCTTCCTACTGAATCACTCTTTCTATTGAAAGAAACTGCATTTAAATCCATTGCGTAGTTTTAAGGATTTAAGCATACATAGGGACAGACACAGGGAAGCGACTTTGCTTTATACTATGTTTGTAATATGCTCATCTTGGTGTCGCTATAATAGTATGCCTCTCAATGCAAGTAAATGCTTTCATATAAAGTTCACTAGGAAGAAAAAGCCGCTTGCTTCAGAGTACAGGATTGAAGGTACACCACTGGTAGAAGTTAATGAAATCCGAGATTTGGGCGTGATAGTTGACAATAAACTTAAATTTACCTCGCATGTCAATAAATCGATCACTAAAGCAGCTCAAATGCTTGGATTTTTGAAACGAAACGCAACAGGTTTTAGCCATCGCACCAAAATTTTACTTTATCAAACGTTAGTACGTAGTCATCTTGAATTTGCCAGTGTTGTATGGAATCCATTTTATGTCGTACATTCACAGCGTATTGAAAGCATACAAAGAGCTTTCACCAAGCACCTGGCCTTTAACGTTGGTGATAATAATTGGACATGGGTGAAATGGCGCAGAAGTATTTGCAGAAGATTGTGATCTCCTCCATTGTTTTGAGCGTAGAGATTGGGTGTGATATAAAGAAGGCATTTAGTCGAGTTTATAAAAGGCTGAAGTTTGTAGTGCTTAATGTACACAAGTGATACGCCACTATGTAAATTATATTTCCCGATGAGTGATAGTAGTCATTTCTCCGCAAGCTATTTGAAAAGTGGTAACATGTGTAACGACGAGTGTAGCGATGTGTAGGAATGCAATTGATAGTAAATTCGGTGTGCGAGATAGTATTTTGTGTGTGTATTTTGTGAATGTCAATTTTAAGTGTTGGTAAACAAAACAACAAGGTTTTGGCGATTCTATAGGAACACCTAACAATATTGCAAGAAAATTTATAAACAGTTTAGTGAAACAGTAAAAAAAGAGAAATAGTCATTGTTGGGTCTTCAAGTTATCTAGAGTATGTTCGGAGTCAATGCGTATTTGTTTCGTACCTTTCTCTTTTCGCCGATAATGATCGGATCCAGTCCGTCCCTAGCTGTCCATCCCCTGCGATGCCCTAAGCCGAGGCTGAAGTAGTCGCCTAGTTTATAAGTTTTTAATAAGCCCTGGCTGGAGGCTTTAATTTCAATTAATTAAGGTAGCCACAGGCAAGTCCGGTTAAGCAGCCGACAACCTTAACCTCAGAGGTTGACCAACGAGATAACATACAAAAAAAAATTGTTGATAACCACGCGCACGAAGTTGCGGGAAAAGCTAGTCTTTAATATAATTAGTATATTTTATCTGATCCTCATTATTTGATAACTGAAACATGTACTTACATCGATGTCTGATTGGAAATAAGGAACGAACTTCATAGTCTTTAATGTCATGTTCTTATTACTCATTGGAGGCATGTTTTCTATTTTAACATTACTTATTGTTATACCTCCGCATCTGGAAAACAAAGAAGTGAAACTGCTATCACAAACATTAAATAATTTTTTTTATGAAACACAATTTTTGGCTGTTAGAAATAAAAGAAAAATACATGGTAAATTATTTACCTGGTTATATCAGAATGGTTTGATACTATTGCTTTTAATAGAACTTTGTTATCTGACACAAAAGAATTCTGCATAGATTTCTGATGATATTTAACGTTAATCTTCATATTTCTGATGTGCGTGACCAATGAGACTCCGTCATGAGGGTGTCGCAACATATTCAGCTGCAGTAAGCCGTCGATGAACGCGACCCAGTTGTCACGCCACACCAGAGAAGCTTCACTAAGTGATGTATTAGCACCCTCGATGCTATGAAATTCACCGCTGTGGAAACATTGCAATTATATGTATATGTCATCAGTATGAGACATGTACAAATAATACAGAGTTAATTTACAAATTAGTCCGTTTTACCTTGAAAGTTGAAACTTACCTGTAACAGTAATCTCTATCTCTGAACAAGTGATATATATCTTCAGCTGTGAGGTCTATGCTCACTTTAGTTCCAGGTGTTTCTATTAGCTGACTATTTTTGCTTTCCTGAACATCATCCAATTGGTTTATATAGCCAGTTGCGACTTTGGAGCCTTCATTGAGAATCTGTAAGTATACTTTATTAATGGATTACTTAAAAAACTCAATTGATGAATCGAATCTGTAATCTGGTGACCAGAAAATAGCCAAGCTAAAATATAGTCTAGCTATGGATGCCAACAAATTAATAGCCGTTCGCGTAGCGCTCTATGGGGCGTGGAGGTCGTGAATCAGCAAACACGGTTAGGTCACATGGTCAAGGATTGACTCACGGAGACCGGTAACATTACAACGATGAGATTAGAAAGTCCTATGCCCAATATTGGACAGTTTTTGATATTGGGTGAGCACTAAAATTTGCCTAGTGTCCATTTCTTCTCACCTCAAATTGACCATTTCCTCTATGGAAAGCGACATTGATGCGGAGTTGACGTTGATCGTGTAATATCGGTTGCGAATACAGGCATACGTTACTGAACTGCACAGATACTTGTCTCTTCGGGTGACCCATCGTCATTGCATAGGTGTCCCATACCAAAGCAAGGGCAGCCGCAAACGGATACACGTTATAGCCTAAAATAAAATATTATTTTTGGTAAAATTTCAGCAAGCTGGTAATTTATACATAACCTGTTGCATATAGTTGGGACATTATTGTGATATTAACTGTTGATTGTGATTAATATGATAATAACTGAGCAGAGAGGAAGAATACTAAGCAACAGAAACTAGAACTGATTGGTACAAGGTTTAATTAACCATTTTTTGATACCCTAATCACCGTACTCATTGTTTTTACCTCTCATAGTGTGTCCTTGCAAGTATGCGTGTTCTATGTCCTGTACTGAGGTAACATAGTCGAGTGCGGAAGCTGTTGATCTGTTGGCTGATAAATAACTTGGTAATGGCCTGAAACAGAAATAAAACTTTAAATGGGCTGTAATGATATATATTAACTCCTTGGTTAATATTGAACGCCATTACTTAAAGAAGAAACTGATTTGTCAGCATTGATTGTGTCATTGTATAAATTATGTTGAATTTTGTTAAATAAAACCTATATTACGGGTATATTCTTTACTACAATTTATTTAACATGAATGCGACAGATTTTTGGTCAGTTATCAGTTTGAATTCTCGTCCGATGAGGAATTGTCTCCATTTTCGAAGACATTCGACTATAGCCGCGGCCTCTTTCTCTATGGCTGGGTGATTCAGTTCACTACCGTGAAGGCTTCTCGAGAAAAATGCAACTGGTCTGCCTTCTTGTGACAGAGTTCCCGCGATAGCGTAGTCTGAAGCGTCTGTTTCAACAACAAATTGTATGTTGTCGTCAATCGCGTTTACTGCTGATCTGGCTATCTCTTGCTTTAGAGAGTTAAAAGCGTTTACTGCCTCAGAATCGAGAGGGAATGTGCCTTGCGAAACGAGGGACTGAATTTTATGAGAGAATCTTGGCACATATTTAGAATAGTGAGCAAATAATCCCAATGCTCGTCGGAGCGATGCCGAGTCTGAAGGCAGAGGCAGCTCTAATAGTGGACGTAGACGATCCGGGTCGGGTTTAATTACTCCATTGTTTATAGTATATCCTAGAATACTTATCTCTTTCAATGAAAATTCACTCTTTTCAAGATTCAGTGTAAGGTTATACCGTTTGGCTATATCAAGAAAACGCTGCAGTTTTTGATCGTGGTCAGCTTGGGTAGTTCCACAGACTGTGATGTCATCCAAATACGCGTATACTCCTTTAAGTTGCTCTTTTGCGATTATATTATTGACAGTTCTTTGAAAAACCGCTACTCCATTGGTTACCCCGAAAGGTATTCTTCGGAATTGGTATAAATTACCTTCTGCTTCAAATGCTGTATAAGGTTTTTCTGTTTCAAGAATCGGAATCTGATGGTACGCACTTTTTAAGTCAGAATGAGATGGTCCTGCGTCGTTCTGAAAGAGAACGACGTCCGCCTGCTCATCTAGCGGCCTACGTACAATAATAATAAGCCCAGGAGAATGTAATGATATATATTAACTCCTTGGTTAATATTGAACGCCATTATTTAAAGAAGAAACTGAGTTGTCAGCATTGATTGTGTCATTGTATAAATTATGTTGAATTTTGTTAAATAAAACCTATATTACGGGTATATTCTTTACTACGTGGGCATTAGGTATGCAACCTCATAGTTGTAGACTAGAGACAAAACATCAAGCAATTCTAATCTGTCCTATTTGTGAACCAAACAATGTGCTAGACGATGTTCCTTTGGTTAATAATCAAAAAACCTTACAGGTTAATTTTCAGTGGTTGTGAGAATTATTGAAATACCATGCATCATGGAATCACTCGCTCACTACACGTGTTTTATTAAGCAAATAAAAAATACATACATACTCCCTATTCGCGAATCACGGTTCACAGTCAAGGAATTTTATCGAAATCTAACACAATTTATAGGTACTGAATCCGCGAGTTGACAACTTTGTAAAAATTGTTTGAAACGCTTCGAAGCGCTTCATGTATACTCGTAAAATAATATTTTATTCATCACTTAACCTTTCAATTAAAATATAAGTATTTTTTTAATTTATTAAAAAACTATGGCCTAAATCGTGGCATTGTGGTCACGTGACTATGTATGACGTCATCGTTCAAAAAACAACTTTCCTGGCATTTGGCACATAAATGTACTTCGGGTATTTTATGATATTTTACTCTATTATGAACGTGAAAAAATATTATCAGTGCTGTGCAGTACCTTGTTATGGGAATACTACTATAAAAACACCAACGAAACTATTTATTCATGTCCCTTTAAAAAGAGATATTCGCAAGAAGTGGTTAGAACTTCTGTGTCAAATCCATCCAAAGGTTATCTGTAAAAGATTGCTTTTAGCGATAAGATCGCCCATTGTATCACCCTTTTTAGTTGTTAAGTCCATATTTGTTTTACTGTTATGGTGTACAATAAATAATATATCTATCTATCTGCTTTTTTAAAAAGACAAAAAAGGAACTCATCGAACAACTATTACAGGACGATAAGACAAATGAACCAGAAGAGAGAGAGTTAGTTATGAAATGAAATGAAATATTTATTTGTAAATTGGTTATAATAACCCTTTTACACGTCATGATTTTTTGCGTGTTTAGTTTAGCTAGATGAGGCCAATATTTCGTAACTGACTACTCTGAGAAGAAACACCGAAACAAACTCCCTCTGAGTTTGTCGTCAACGTCTTTTTTAAAGTCCAAACAATTTGTATTTGTATATGAGAAGCATGTAGGTTCATGTCTTTGGTATTCTTTTGATGAAATAACCACGTAAATTTGAGCGGACCTGTCCAGACAGTGCAAGCAGTTAGTTAGTTATTTCTTATTTTGTCAGCTGTCAAAATATTGAACGATGACGTCTCGTTTTCTGATTGGTGTTTCTAATCACGTGACTCACAGATAAAAAATCTCATTTTTCTCAAGGGAAAATAAAATTAATAATCTTTTCTTCATTTGTACTATTTTGTGCTTCATATCAATAGATTTACATAATTAAATAGTTATTTTAAATTTTTAAACATACTGTCAACTCGCGGTTTGTACTGGTATTAGGAACTCACCATTTCTCACCATGGGCCCATTGCACTAAATGCGACAGGAACGGAGTTCCAGTAGAAACTGGTAGCTCAACTTCTGGATAGAGAATGTGAACTTTGGGATTATAACCCTCCATGTACAACCTGTAATAATAGACAGTTAAATTCACATTACATTACTGCAGTGATTAGTGACTCCAAAATGTTGCCTCGAAGATATGGGAGATAATGGTAATCCCTTATTATTCTAATGATGCTCTGAAACGCAAAACCCTATCACTATCTTAGATTAAGGACCGCTATTCAGAAAAATTATAATAATAACTATTATCTTTATGCAACAGGACTTCCTGTATGAAAATAAAATTAAACATTAGATAAGATTTTTGGTTGGCAGGATAGCACACTCAATAGTACTTGCACCTACTTTCAAACTAAACAGAGATTTGGAGTTTCGCACTGTGAAACAAATTATTAATATTGTAATGTGAAAATGTGTTTTCTACATATACTTATGTAGAAAACACGTTTCATCGATCTGAAGTAGACAGAAAACTTCCTTTTAGTTTTAGTAAAAAAAAATTTAGTTATTTAATTTATAATTTTTAGTTTTAATGTAATAGTTATGTATTCAATCATTTTTAGTTTTAATTCAAATAAGTATCTTTATTTGGAGTCATATAACTAGGAGCTATCTTTAAACACAAAAAGATATCGAGAAATATATAACTGACAGCAGATAGCAACAGACTATATTATATCAACAGTCCAATCTGCCCGCAATCACCTTCAGAACTACTAACTAATTAAACTACTAACTTTTTTTATACAGCCGAAGCTTAATTTATTTATTTATTTATTTATAACAAAATCCACAGCTCTTAAAACAATGTTTTATAGTAACTTACATCTAATCTTACAGCCAATTACGGATTTACAATTTATTCACTAGTAACAAACATGTAGGAAATATATTTTTTAGATTAACATTATTATACAGTATTAAGAAGTCTGCATGGGGAGTATTAAATGAATGTGTCTTGGTGTGTGTGCGTGTGTGTGTGTCTGTGTGTGTGTGTGTGTGTGTGTGTGTGTGTGTGTGTGTAGGTATGTGGTGTATGATGAATGCCTGTAGTGTACCATACTTAATCTCATACTATTTTAATGTCGTTAAGCATGCCTCAAGAGTGCAATCAGTAAATATTTATAATAGACTGCCTGTACAATTTAAAAACATTATGAATCCAAATGAATTCAAAAGAAAATTTAAGTTGTTGTTATTGAAGAAATGTTATTACAGCATAGAAGAGTTTTTCAAAGATAATATTAGTTCAAACTAATATGTGATTATATGTATTTTATTGACATTATTGTAATATCCGACATTATAATCATGACATTACATCTTGATGAATTTTATTGACATTTATATCATTATTTTATTTTAATTTATTAATTGAATTTATATTGTATATATTTATTTTATTATTTACTAGTACTCTCGCGGGGCTTCGCTCCCGTGGATTCTATCACGGTAAAAACATAACTCTCCTTTTTGCAGTCGGGTAAAAAGTAGCCTATAACCTTCCTCAAGCTACAAGTTACTTCCATACCAAATTTCATCCAAATCCACCAAGTACTTTCGAAGATTAGCGCGTTCAAGCAAACAAACAAACAAACAAACAAACAAACAAACAAACTAACAAACTTTTCCGCTTTATAATATTAGTATAGATGTACACACAGTAAAATACATTAAGATAAACATAATTGCAATTGCGGCGGTAAGACCCCTCTTTGAGGAGTGGCTAGATCGGCGTCACGGCGTCCTGACCTACCGTATGACGCAGGTCCTCACCGGACACGGAAGTTTCGGGAGGTACCGGTGTCTGATGGGTAAGGAAGAGACGCCTGGGTGTCACCACTGCGAGGGTCGCCCTGAGGACACAGTCGAGCACACGGTGCAGGACTGCCCAGCTTGGGCAGAGCACCGACGTGTCCTCACGGCGACAATAGGCGGAGACCTCTCGCGCCCGGCCTTGGTCGAGGCCATGCTGCGGGGCGAGAGGGAGTGGGAAGCGGTCGCCTCCTTCTGCGAAGCAGTCATGCTTGCGAAGGAGGAGGCGGGCCGCGTGAGGGAGAGGATGGCGTCCTCCCTCCAGCCCAGCCGCAGTGGTAGACGCCCACGGCGTCGGACGTCGGCCGACGATCTCCGGCCACCGTAGGCGCGGGCATGCGGACAGCGAGTAAAGGGCAACTCGCTGTCCGACCATGGACCATGCCCGGGTCGACGGCGCGTCGTGTTCCACGCGCGCCTCAAAGAGCGTCAGCAACATGACGAGGCCCCCTCTGCAGAGGGCCGAAGCCCGCCGGGGTCGTGGGACTCATCCCGTTACCGTGGCCCCGGTATGTAAAGGGTTATTGAAGGAACACCGTGGATTTTAGTCAGTAAAAGTCTGACAGTCCCTCCCACCCTGCCCGGAGTGGGAGGACTTATTTGATAATTTTACCACGCAAAAAAATAAAAAAAATAAGATAAACATAATTATAATATCTGAGTACAAAGGTACTGCTTATTTCTTAAGAAATTTCTTCCAGCAGACCTGCGAAAGGAGAAGTGAAAAAGAAATGTAGACAATAGTGTGTGAGAACAAGAAGAGAAATAAATATGAATATGTGAAGTCTAAAACTAAAATATTAAATATACTTACACATACTTACAATGCAATAAAAATAACATATACTTAAATAAATACATAATGTAATAAACATATAATATAAATATATACATAAATAATTAACACAGTTAAGAGGAAAGGTAATGCTCTTTTAATCGACATTTGAATAGAGATATAGTTTTTAAATCACGAATGCTAGGCGGAAGTAAGTTCCACAATCTTACAGCATGGACAGAGAAGGAATAAGAGTAGTAGCTAGTTTTATGAGGATGAGATTTAAGGAGGGTTCTAAGATGTGATCTATACGGCACGTCGCTAGAACGAGCGTATGAAAAACGCTCACGCAGGTAGGAAGGGTAAGACGGGTTGTGTAGAATGTTGAAGAGGAGACACAAAATCCTAGTGTTCCTGCGAAGACGGATTGGGAGCCACTTGAGTTGCTTGCGAAGGTGAGAAACATGGTCATACTTTCGAAGACCGAAAACAAAGCGAATGCATAGATTTTGCAAGCGCTCAAGCTTGTTTAATAGCTCCTCGGTAGCATCCAAATAGCAGGCATCGGCATAATCTATAATCGGCTGAATAAGTGTTTGTGCCAAAGAAATTCTAGTCTTCAAGGGAAGAAGACTTTGAAGGCATTTCATGAAAGGAAAAATTTACCTTTCGGCTGACCTCATTGACCTGAGCTCGCCACGAGAGATTGGAGTCAATAACTACACCCAGATCTTTAGCGGTTTCGGTATATTCAATGCGAACACCATCGAGATATAAAGGCATCAGAGATGCAACAACAGCCACACTGCGAACGAATCTGCTGCCAATGATTATGGCCTGGGATTTAGTTGGGTTAATTTGCAAACCAAATGACTTAGCCCAAACTCTGATGCAAGCCAGGTCATGATTCATTGCAGCAATTGCAGAACCCGCGTCAGCTACAGTAAAATGTCGGTAAAGCTGCAAGTCATCTGCGTAGAGATGAAAACTAGAGAAGATTACTCTGGTAACAAAGTTTATGAAAATTGAAAAAAGAAGAGGAGAGAGAACGCTACCCTGAGGAACACCCTCAGTGAGGCTACACCAATCAGAGAAGGACTCCTCCAGGCGAACACACTGAGAGCATCCCCGAAGATAAGAACCGAACCAGGCTAAAGTGGAAGGAGAGAAATCGATAGATTTGAGGATACCTAGTAATATGTCGAAATCCACTGAGTTGAATGCGCTACTGAAGTCCAGCAATACAAGAACTGTAAGGGACTTATTCTCCATTGCCCAGCGGATGTCATCAGTCACTTTTAAAAGCGCGGTTACAGTACTGTGACCCGAGCGAAAACCGGATTGAAAAGGGGATATTATCGAGTTTGACGCCAAGAAAAATGATAATTGTCTATGAACTATGTGCTCAAAAACTTTAGAGAGAAAAGGGAGGATAGAAATGGGTCTAAAGTGGGTTAATAAAGTAGGATTGTTAGTTTTAGGTAAAGGTATTATGTGAGCCTGTTTCCAAACATACGGAAAGGAGCAAGAGGAAAATGAGTGGTTGAAGATGTGAGTGAGAACAGGAAGTAACGAGGAAAGGATAAGAGTTATCATTCTTGAACACAACTTATCATTACCGACTGCTGAAGAAGTAATCGCAAGAATAGACTTCTTAACGTCATCCTCAGTAACATCGCTAAGTTTAAAGAGAGGACAAAATGGTAACGGCAACCTAGAAAGACTCTCTAGTGTCGCAGCTTTAACAGACGGATCAAGAGAAAAGGGAAAGAAAGAGAAATGCTTATTTAGATCATTGAGGTTGACATCCTTACACTGGTTGGTAGGTGACTTACCTATGCCTACAGATTTGAGAAATTTCCATACAACGGAAGAACTACGATTATTGAGTTGGTCGTGAAAATAGCGTCTCTTAGCATCTTGACACAGATGACTGCAGCGATTACGTAATGATTTGTAATAAGAGAGATTCAGCTCTGAAGGTCTGCGCTTATATCTGCTCTTAGCTTTATCCCTGCGAGCCATAAACTCTTTAATTTGTTGCGTTATCCATGGTGCATGCAGGGTTATGTCTAACTTTGACACGTCTGATAGGGGCATGCCGATCATATAAGTCGAGAATGGTTGCATTAAAATAATTCACCTTATCGTTGATGTCATCGTTCTCAACCAGAGGGGTCCAGTCGAGATCGCCGGCATCACGCTGCAAAGCCTCCAGATCTATGCCCTTGTAGTTACGGAGATATAAAAGCTGGGGCTTACGCTTGGGAACACGAATACGATACGATAGATAAATGAGATCGTGGTAAGAAAAAGTAACCGTAAGTTGGCCATGGTAAGAAACATTACTAGACGAGGAGACAATCATAAGATCTAGAAAAGAGGGTGTACAATTAGGAAAATAGTGCTTTGCAAAAAGAGGCAAAACTTGCAGATTGAAAGAAGACAACAGTGAAAGGAGTTTAAGGGAGCGAGAATCATTTTTAATCAAGCAAGTATTAAAATCACCCATTGAAATGACATGCTCAAATGCTCATACATGGGGCAAAGATCACTGAGAGTGGAGTCGAGAGAATTAAAGTAGTCTATGTGAAGATTAGGACTGTAGAGCACTGCAAGTAAAACCTTTGTGTGATGAACAGTAATTTCAAGAAACAAATATTCAGCCGACTCAGAATACCGTGATGGAGATGAGCTGACCACCCTGTAGGGTAAATCAGCACGCAGGTATATAGCAACATCTCCTGCACCTTTGTCAGTCCTATCATTGCGGATCAAGACGAAGCCGGGGAGTGAGTACTGAGTAGAGAGGAGAGATGGTTTCAAAAATGATTCTGATATCAAGAGCGCATCTAAGTGAGCACTGCTAAAGGATGCCAGAAGGTCAAAATAGTGACCAGGAACACTCTGAGCATTTATGTGAGCTATATAAATTGTTTTGAATTATGTTATGTTGGATTATTATAATTATTGATATTAAGACTAATAATGTTGGGACCAATGTATTGTGTAGCTAGCGTTTGCTTTATGACGACTATTTAATTTTTTATATTTTAACATTTGTAACCACTGTTCGACACAAATGTAAATTTGTTGAGAAGAATAAATAAAAACCCTGTTGGGACTAGCCATGACCCAAGCCACATTGATTGATGTTGCACATTTGCGTATTAAGTGTGTGAAAACAATCACCATGCGCCACCGCAAAAATTCCTGACGCACTGCAACGCCATGGCAACCCCAACAGTTTTCTGAAAGCTTTATTTTATTGGACACGGAGGGCCCCATATGATGCTTTCGAATACATCTCCCACAAGCCATACGTGTGAGAAAGTGGTATGTACAAATGCTGTAAAGAGCCGCCACCTTTACATGTAATAATTAATATAATAATCTTTGATGTAATAATTTTGTATTCAATATTTTATTATTTCATATATCTAACTTTCGAATGTTACTCGACATTCCATTGGAATCTTTAAAAAAATTAATTTACAGTTTTAATTATTCAATTTTGTAATTAAATATTAAATTAAATGAAACATTAGGTAGGTACACAATGTTTAAATTAAATTTTTTGGCTTATTCTTTTTGGATTTTTCCGAAGGTACTAATAACTTAATATAATTAATGTAATATCCTTACTGTTTTGGGGCTGGTAATTTGTGTGTCAGGTTATTATTCTAGTACAGATACTAGTCTCCCCCCACAAAGGAAAAATATGTATTTAAAGTACTGTGTAGTGACTTTCTCTGTGTGGATTTCGAAATAATTTATAGCCTATATGTATTTTTTTTTATTGGATGTTTTATTTCGGAAATTACCCCCTACATTCAAACTTACGAACCAAATTATTTTTACTTACATGCCGATACCCTCGAGCAGCAACAACGTGTTATCAGCGTGCATCCTCCTGGTCAGCGCAATGTTCTTGCAGCTGCTGGGCAGGGAGCGCTTCAGGATGGCCTGCAGCAGTCCATGAGGTGCCACCTCCACACACACGGCGTTACCGGGGATCAACCGCGATGTCTCTTCGAACAGCACTGGGCTCTGTAGAAATAACAAAGAGCATGAAGTAATGAAAACTCTCGTAAACTTTGTATCCCTTAGCCTATCCCTATCAGATGAAGCTTTGTGTGTGATCTGAACGAATAAGTATGTAGTTGTGGCATGATGGCATCTCTACGAGTGGCCATTATCACTTACCATCAGGTGAGAGGGTGGTTACCCGCGAGTCTAACATTAATAAAGAAAATAACCTGCAGTGAAACGTAAACGAGAAACAAGAGTTACAGACTGCGTCCGGGTTTAAGCCCGGAATTAAAGAGTACCAGCAACTAAATACCCAGATAAATAACATCAGTGCTACTATCTACTTACCAGCAGATTATTGGTGTGATATTTAGCTGAACAAAGTTTTGCATCAGGGTCAGCCCACTTGTCTTGCGGTACCGAAGTTGATATCCAACGCTCGGATCTTGGTTTAGGGTCCTTGATCACTTCCGACAGATACTTCAGTAATTGAGGTCCTGTAGGTCGAATACAATTTAATTTAAGAGCTTCAAAAAATCAGTGATCTAATCAACAGACAGGATATTTCAAATGTACCATTAAACATAAATAACAAATTTTGTATAAATAAAAATTAAATACTGCATGGCAACGTGTTACTACCAGGTATTTATAAGTATAAAAAACTCACCAGCATCAGCAATATAACGCGAGTGATAGGCGATGTTCGAGCATGGTACTTCTTTAGCAAAAATACCCTTAGCTGTCAACTCTGCGAGGAACGCTTTCATGGCTTCAGCAGGTCCCGATATGGTACTAGATTCAGGTCCATTGTGACAAGCCACTTGGATTTCAGGTGGACACAATGACTGGATCTAAAAGATATTAACATGTTTTGTACCTAAATTACAAAATAATAATTAAAACAGGCATAAAAAAATAGCTTAATGTTATAATCAGTGATTTGTTACAAATTAGTATTTGAAGCCTCCTTTAAGACAAATTAAATTTACGAGCAGCGATATTAGTGCTGGAATATTTTTTATTGTAAGTATAGAAACTCGACTCATAACCATAAGATGACTCTAAATTTCAACTTACCTGTTCATAACCCAAACCAATGGCAGCCATGGATCCGCGAATGAATTTAGTCTCCAGAGACACGCGACCACGACTGTAAGCTGCCAGTATCATCTCTTCAGCTGACAAACATCCGTCTGCGTATGCACATCCCAACTCTCCTACACTGTGACCTGTTTAATATTGAAATTGTTATGACCCTTCATTCAATTCATTATTTATTTTAGGCCGTCTGTCTGTCTGTGTGCTTGTCACAGCTAATTAGTTCTGAATCTACTGGACCAATTTATTTGGTACTTTTGGTAACATATTTTCAGACCCAGGACAACTATTTTGAAGCATACAAACATTTGTTACGGTGCAGGAATGGAACCTGCGATACGCAGTGCAGCAGCCAATCGTATTATATTAATACTTTATACTGAAAATAGCATACCTATATAATAGATTACAGCAGAGTCTATAAGGAGTACATATCATATAAAAATAACATGTTACAAACCTACGATTCACTCGGAACTCTTTGCGCGCGAGTCCGATTCAGATTTGGCCAGTTATTTTTTAATGTATCCGGGTGGTCCCGCTAGTCCATTCAATATGAATCTTAATCATCAAACATTTTCTACCACAAAAACTTTATTCTTACCAATGATCCCATCGGGTACAAGTTCAAGTGCCTTAAGGATGTCAGTAAGACCGATCTGAATAGCTGCTATTCCGACGAAGGAGTGTAGAATATTATCGAACTTGGTTTCATCTGGTGATGTTATTATATCAATAATGTTCAAGCCCAATGGCTCTAACACTTTATGGCATCTGCAATGAATGATAAAAATATTTTAATGATTATATCCATTACAATGTTTTCATTGTTATTTTTATTATTTTGTTTATTGTGTTATTTTATTGTATTACAATAAAATATTTCAATTGATATTTGTTAAATTAATTTAGCACATACAATGTAGGAACTAAAACTAAGATGGTGGACATCGCATCCATACGCACTACGCCATACGTTTTGGGTATAGGTACTTTCATTTTGCGAACAACCAAGGGTTAGAATTCTCTACCGGCGTCTGTGTTTCTTGATGGCTATAACCTGGGTGTCTAAGTTAAGATTGAATAAATTACTTCTAGATAAGTCTGCATCATCTTTGACTACATCATCGTTTCGTGGTGGTCAAATGCAAAAAATGGCTCTAACACTTTATGGCATCTGCAATGAATGATAAAAATATTTTAATGATTATATCCATTACAATGTTTTCATTGTTATTTTTATTATTTTGTTTATTGTGTTATTTTATTGTATTACAATAAAATATTCCTATTGATATTTGTTAAATTAATTTAGCACATACAATGTAGGAATTAAAAATAAGATGGTTGGAGATGGTGGAATGGGATGGTGGAACAACCAAGGATTAGAATTCTCTACCGGCGTCTGTGTTTCTTGATGGCTATAACCTGGGTGTCTAAGTTAGGTTAAGATTGAATTTAATTACTTCTGGATAAGTCTGCATCATCTTTGACTACATCATCATTTCGTGGTGGTGAAACGCGAGACTATCAACAATATCAAAAATAAAGATTCCTCGCGTCAAATAAATCCATTTCAGCAGACTGTCACACAAGTATAAGTTGCCTGACGCTGGTTTTCAACTGAATCTTACGTTGTGTGTACGAATGCAAGTATGTTAAGTAAGTTTTGTGAGATGGTCAAATATCGTCTAAACTAAATTACCGTTCAATAGCTGCAGCGAAGATGGGTATGCGCATGAGTTGCGTGCCCATACCAGCCCACTGCGAGCCCATTCCGCTGTACACGAACCACAGCGGCCGAGGAGCGTTGTCGAAGTACTCACTCTTCTCAGACAGACATACGGTCTTCTGTTCTTCGTTAGTCTCTAGAAAATATGAAAGTATCTAGATTAATATCTTGATAGATGAGAACTAAAATAAAATCGTTATTATTATTCCAATAACGTTTATTTTGTTTTTTCTACATTTAATCTACACTGTTCTATTTTTATAGTGGTAGTGGAGTTCGCTCCACCAGTTTTTTTATCTCTTTGTTAAAACTGTTAGAAGGAGACTTGCAAGTAAATGTGTTCCTTCAAATCAGATTTTGTAGAGTTATTATGTAACAATTTGTATCTTGATATACATACATTGGGGGACAAATTGGGTTGTTGCCTAGTAGGTGAACTTTTTTATTTATGATCTACTAAAACTTCTTGGAAAAAAGTTATTTATTTATTTATTTTATTTTCGGAAGGCTTACAGACTAATAACATTATAACAATAATATATAAAAACTAAGTTGCTAATTACAAGCCCTCACAAGTTCAACCAAGTTCTAAATATACATTAGTATTTACTAATGATCATCTACCTTCCTTTATCCTATTTACTTGGGGTCGGCCCAAGAAGTTTTTTCTTCCGTTCTTCCCTCTCAGACGTCCCGGCATCATTTACTCCTATTTTATTTAATATCATTCTTCGCACAATCCATCTACTTTTGTCCTTCTTCTACCTCTCCATCCATCAACATTCCAACCTGTCACCCTTTAGTCACATGGGTGTTATCCCTCCTTATTACATATCCATACCAATACAGGCCACGTCCTTACATTTTTTTTCGAAATTAGCGCCTGTTTCATACTCCCCCTTATGTACTCATTTCTTACTCTATACATTCTTATCACTCCACATATCTATCTCAACATCCTCATCTCCGCTACATGCAATCGTTTTTCATCCATGTTCTTCATAGCCCAACATTCCAATTCATACAGTTCGACGGATCTAATGATGGCCTTGCATGTTAAGAAGTTCCCTTTAACTTCAGGGGAATCACTTCACTCGTACTAGTCGCCCTATATTGATCAGAAGTACTACTCACGCTCTAATTGTGGATACATAGATACAAATAATTCTAATACTAATAATTAAAAATCTTTACGTAAAATGACGAATCCTCTGCCAAGATGTCCTCGAATATTCGACTGGTGAATGTTGTGGAGCAACCTCAACTGCTCAGGGTCAATGGGGTTGGCTTTCAAGTCGTTAAGACAATATGTGACAGCAGCTTCATGTCTTGCCGAGATTGTCACCAGGTGAGCGATGCCCGACTTGTAGCGGTTGGGGTCCTGAAAGACAGAAGAGTCCATGGTGGTTGTGAAAATCTGATAGAAATTCTTTCTTTTTGACTCTCTTAAAGTGTATAATTCTTAGGTATAATCTCCTATTTTTAGTTCTAACTTGATTATTAAAACTGCAATTCATTTTAATTATTGACGTAGATACGTACCTACCTATTAATAATTTTATTCATATTTTAATTTTAAGCTGTTTTAAATAAACCCATTTTTTTTTACATTTTTGGATCGTGATTCCATTATTTTACAAACACAGACTTGGAACTATTTCGAGGCAATTTCAACATTTTTCCGGTGCGGGAATCGAATCCACACAACGCCGCCGTCAATTGTTTTTTATTTGTATATTACATAAAATATATGTATTTTATAAACTAATTATTAATTCAGAGAATATGTATTCAAAAAGTGTTTAGCAATTCAGCATGCAGCACTTTCTAATGAATTAAAAGTGGCATACACTATTCAAACATTCTACAGTGTATCTATTATAGTATAAGTATAGCTAAATAAATACACGTGGTATATACCTTGGGTTTATAATGTCCATGCAACAGCACATGCGAGTTGACGCCGGTGACGGACATGCCGTTGACGGCGACGTACGAGCGGCGGAAGGGCTGGTGCTCCGTTACCACACGCATGCGCCCCTCGCGCAACGCCACCACGTTCTGACGTGGACTGTCGTAGTGCAGGTTGGCGGCCAACTTACCGGTGTGGTAGCCAAGCAATACCTGGAAACGTACGTTAGTATAGGTATTATTTTCCTCCTGCTGGTGTTGTTGGCAAATTCTAACTAGATACCGCAGCCGCGAAAGGCAAGGGCAACTCAATGAACAGTGTGCGTTTCTTGTCAGTAAAAGTCTGACACTCCCTTTCGCTCCACCCAGAGAGGGAGGCGTGATTTGATGAGAAACAAGAAATTGGCAACCTCATCAAAGGCCTGAGGGATAATTGTGCAGTGGGAATCAATCAGATTAGCAGTAAAATTATCAAGAGATATGAAAAGCTCCTCTGCGCTCCAATAACACATATTTGCAACCTTTCCATCGCAACAGGAGTTTTCCCCCGAGCCTTTAAAACAGCTGTTATCAAGCCCATACATAAGTCCGGCAGTAGAGACTCTGTAAATAACTACCATCCCATCTCTATCTTGCCTGCTCTATCCAAGTTTCTGGAACGTTTAATTAACCAGCGTCTTATAAAGTTCCTGGAAGCAAACAAATTGCTTTCCTCAGCACAGTACGGATTTAGAGCTGGCAAATGTACAAACGATGCAGTCCACGAATTAGTGAACTCTGTTGTGATGAGCTTGGATGACAGAAAGAGATGTTTGGCGGTATTTCTCGATCTTGCAAAAGCGTTCGATACTGTCTATATCCCGCACCTTCTAAATAAACTGGAACGGCTCGGTATCAGAGGGATCCCCTTGAAACTTTTAGAGGACTATCTTACTGGTAGAAAGCAACGGGTATGGATCAATGATAGTGACGAGCTATCAGTGCATTTTGGTGTTCCGCAGGGTAGTATTATTGGCCCGACACTATTCTTGGTATACATCAATGATCTCTGTCGTCTTTCTCTGAAGAAGGGAAAGATCATTACCTTTGCTGATGATACTGCCCTGTTCTTTAGTGGTGATAACTGGGACGAGGTATTTCTTCTTGCACAAATGGGCCTTAACACAGTTAGTCAGTGGCTCCAAGACAATATTTTGACCCTTAATGTCTCGAAACAAAGTACATGGTGTTTGCACACAGGTCTAACTTGCTTCCACCCACATCCCTTACTATTACTGCTTACACTTGTAGCTTTGAAACTTCTGAGTGCGATTGCCCATGTCTTGAGATGACAGACAACATTAAATACCTCGGGATTACTATTGACCAGTATCTATCATTTAAGCCACACATTGAGAGCCTTGTGACCAGATTGCGTAAGCGGTAAGCTTATCTATATTTTTAAAATATTAAGGAACTCGGCAGAACGAAAGACTATTAAAATGGTCTATTACGCATTATGCCAATCGCTAATTAACTACTGCATCATATCTTGGGGTGGCTCTGCAAAAACGCATCTGATTGACGTAGAAAGAGCGCAGCGGGCCATACTCAAGGTTGGTGCTGCTCTCCCATTTCGTTTTCCAACCACTGAATTGTACAAAGAATGGGATACTCTAACTGTCAGGCAAACGTTCATACTACATACTTTAATGAAAAAGCATTCTCACCTGCAGTTTGATGCAAACCTACTGAAAGACAAGCGACGAAAGGGTAGAGTGTGTCCCACGGTCCAATTCAAATCCTCGCTCCCTAAAAGATTCTTCTGTTTCCTCGGGCAATATCTTTATAATAAACTTAATAAATATCTGAATATATATCCCAAAACTAAATCAAGCTGTATTATAGCAATAAAAAAATTGGCCAAGTGCGAGTCGGACTCGCCAATGAAGGGTTCCGTAGTAACTATAATAAATATAACATACTTAATATATTTATTTGAAAAAAAAAAACAAACAACCTTACAAATTTCTTAAAACTAGCTTATTTACAAATTTTTACAACTACGCCAAATAACTTTGTTTTTCATAGTATTTGTATGAATTACAAAGTTATATTTGCGGTTTTTGAAAATATACTGTATCTCAAAAACTGCTGACTCGATCTCGTTCAAACCAATTTTGGTTGAAAGTTTACATTAAGATCTACAACATATGTTTTTTTTTAGATTTTTCACTTCATTATTATAGAAGTTAGAGGGGGGGGGGACACATTTTACCACTTTGGAAGCGTATATCTTTTAAACGATTAACTTTATAAAAAAGTCATTTTAGAAACCATAATGTCATTTTTAAAGACCTGTCTATAGATATCACACACGTATAGGTTTCATGAAAAAGAATATTTTCAGTTTCAGTTCCATGTATGGGGAGCCCCCTTTATTTTTAATTATTTTTTAGTTTTAATCTTAAAATCGAAAAGCGGTTCACAGAATACCTAATCTACCTACCAAGTTTTACATGTATAGTCCTAATAGTTCCGGAATAAAATGGCTGTGACATACGGATGGACGGACAGACAGACAGACGGACAGACATGTTGAAACTATAAGGGTACCGTTTTCTACCATTCGGCTACGGAACCCTAAAAACACCTTAAAACCCTGGACTATCAGAAAACAGAAAATCTTTTAACCATTCTGAAATAAATGTTACCCATATTAACCCAATTCAATAATTCAGTAATAGTAGATTATTAACCAAGGGCATAAAGCAGTGTCTTCTGTCGCGGGTGACGATTCAAATCGCGAGCATAACGAAGGACTCGAGGTTTACTTCCGAGCGTAGCGAGGGTGTTAAAAACTTAAATCACGAGCGAAGCGAGGGATTTAAGACGAGTCCTTAGTGTAGCGAGGGATTTAAGTTCACCCAAGACTAAGACAGCTTTATCACCGAGGAAAATACTCTACTTTTCGTACCATTTGCGAAAAAAATTAACACAATAATAATATGAGATAAGCATTTATTAAAAATAATGACAATTAAAAGTAAAAGTTAACATTCGAAACATTGGTCCAATTATTGATAGAGAGAGTTACATTTCTGTTTGGTACATTTATTGTTGATGAGTTGATTTGAGTATTTCTCTGTTCTTGCGTCTGAGGAACTTGCAAATTCCTAGACTAATATTTTTTTGTCGGAAAAGCAAAGGCATCATGCTCATACGGCCTCGTCGGTTTTCGTAATTTTATTTAATAATCATAACTGCATAATAAATGCGTATTCCTTTTTTAAAAATATGTATCCCATAAAAAACAATATGGAGACCTCACTATGCTACTCATATGTTGCGGTTAGAACGAGTGCAGAAGCGTTTTGTGTGGCACTTAGCTTTTTGTGAAGGGAAATCTAAACAGCTACCCTCCTACAAAGCCCGCCTGCACCACTTTAGAATGCACACTAGCCACACGCAGAGACGTTACCGATGCCATATTTTTATACAAACTACTAAGAAATCGAATAGATTGCTCTAAATTGTTGGGCCTTATCAGGTTCCGTGCTCCATCTAGATATCCGAGAAATGTAATTACACCATTATGCCCACCACAATATAGGTCTGTACTAGGCGCAAACTCACCTATACCTCGATTATGTAGAATTCTCAATAGCTGCAGTGATTTAGTGGATATAAACCAGGACAGTATTAATAAATTTATTAAAGTAGTTGTGAATAATACAGTCACAAATACTTGAATAATCTTGTAATACAGTATATTTTTATATTTTTTAATTCCATTAATCCCTTAATTTATTATGCCAAATAATGTGACATTTGATATCATTAGATTTAATCTAATTTATGTGCCTGTTTTAATTTTTTAAATTATTGTTTTATTATCTTAATTACTATTTTAATTATAATTAATGTTCTTTCTTAATATTTAAATTTGACATCCATATTATTAATGCATTGAATTTGTGATCATTGTATTGTGTGTAAATAACCTAATCTTAAGAACAAAACTAACCTAAACTATTGTATCAATTAGTAAAAATAATTAATTTTGTACACGTTTAATCCGTTTTCTGTGCATGTGGTGTTAGCCTATAAGTAATTGTTACACTTGTATATGTAAATTTTTCAATCGTATTGTAATGATATGTGTAAACAATTGTTGGCTGACCTTAAATAAATAAATAAATAAATACTTGTCAAAACACCAAGTCTCGTAACTCAGTTCTTCTACCGTAAAAAGTTGTGGGATCCATGTAATAATACCAAGTCGGTTATTCGATTATTTAGTCCCTACTTAAGGGACCTTCTGTCTTAAGTTGTTACGTAATTATCTAACCTAACAACATCTAATAGTGACCATATCAGTATTAAAAATCTGTCAATGGTGTAAACACAGATGTAGTTCAGAAACGGTAAGTATTCCTAATTTAAATCACATTCTCCCCCTAGAGGATGAATGAAATTCAGTACAATTTTCTTTCCCTGTTTTTAACAGATTAAAAATGACTATTGTTATGTTCGCTTTTTGTGGCATAGAATGTCACTTTTTTGAGCAAGTGGTACGAAAAGGTTTTTTAAGAATTGATAAATAAGCGTGGTATTAAAATAAAACATCTCACTAATTGTGTTATAATGAAATAGGTACGCTTATTTTGTAAATGGAACGAACAGCCTAAATTCAACAAAACAGGCAATCCTAGTGTGGGATCTAATAGTGTAAGAGAATTTTAAAATACAGAATATTTTCATATCTCAATTTCTCATAAAAACTATTTTCATATTGCTAAATGAACGTTAAGTTGTATACTTTTTTCTTTGTGGTCCCAAAATAATGAATTCTTCTTAGGCAAAGCTTACCTTAGTAATAGCAGTGATACCACTGGCAGCTTCATTGTAGCCAATGTTGGACATGACACTGCCCACCAGAAGTGGGTCTTCTCTGTCATTACAGTACACTTTCTCGATAGCCTCCAGTTCCACCTTATCCGCTTCTGGTACAGCTGTGTAAAAATATACATGTATTCCTTTGGTTCAATTCTTTTTTTAACTACGGATGAGCCCGCTCCTGACTTCAATCACGCCTGATGGTAAGCGATTAATGAAGTCAACAACAACCTTAACAACCCCATAAGATGCCTGTACAGGCTTATGTATTTATTTATTTAAATTATGGTTGGCCAACAATTCAATGCTGAAATAGTACTAACATAGTCGTAAGTTAATTTGTTACTAATAAAATCTTGACGAGGATGTCAAAAATAAACGATTTATTTTTTTGTTAATAATTATGAATGTTTCCTGTAGTACAGTTTGCTAGATTAAATCTTGTTTAGACTAGTCTTCTAAGGAATTAAGGGTTCTTTAGTGCAATTATCTTTTTAATTTACGAAGACGAAACTAGGTCTCACGACGTTACGTTATCTATACTAATATTATAAAGCGGAAAAGTTTGTTTGTTTGTTTGCTTGAACGCGCTAATCTTCGAAAGTACAGGGTGGATTTGGATGAAATTTGGTATGGAAGTAGCTTGAAGCTTGAGGAAGGTTATAGGCTACTTTTTACGCGACTGCAAAAAATGAGAGTTATGTTTTTACCGTGATAGAATCCACGGGAGCGAAGCCCCGCGTGAGTACTATCTAATATATAATATCTCATACTAGCTTCCGCCCGCGACTTCGTCCGCGTGGAATAAAATCCCCCGATTTTGAAACATTCTTCATTAGTGCTCCGCTCCTATTGGTCTTAGCGTAATGATATAGCCTATAGCCTTCCTAGATAAATGGGCTATCTAACACTGAAAGAATTTTTCAAATCAGAACCGTAGTTCCTGAGATTAGCGCGTTCAAGCAAGCAAACAAACAAACAAACAAACTCTTCAGCTTTATAATATAGAAGATTTGTTAGCAAACTTCTACGAAACGGCTTGATCGATTTTTATCATTTGTTTTGTGTGTATATTTGGCAGGTCTGAGCATAAGTCGAAGGCTATTTTATTCTCACTAGAAATAATGTGTATGGCAAAACAACGTACAGCCGCTTCAGCTAGTTGTATTATAAAACTACAATCTTGTTATTGTGCATTAAAAAGCTTTCAGAAATTGCGCCTTTACGTACTTTCTGAGGCACGGAAGGATCCTGGTTGGTTGTTTTATTTGTTTAAGGTTGTGTTACGCCAGTCGCTTAGCTAAGTACGTCGAGAAACTTCGACCGACATCTAGATTGTTCGATACACTAACGCCACCCGGCGGCGAGCAGCAGTACTGAATATGTCGAAAAACTTCGAGTTCTAGAACGTTTATTTTATTTTATTTGTTCAAGAGGAACAACAAACAGCCACAATATAAAACATAGAGGCAATAAATACACAAAACATATAAACAATATTGCAGACCACAATGCTGTTCACAGATTAATAATTGGATACGATACAGTGAAAACAATAATCGCTAGGGTTACAAATGCATTAAGGATAAAACTAACTTATTAAATTAACTTACTGTGATATGCATATGTGATGTATAATGTATATTGTTTATATGTATACAATACCCAAACAAAAAATAATACAATATATAGAATACCATTCAAGAGAGCTCCTTAAGTATAAGACTTATAAACCGATAGGGAGCACATGCAAAAATGTCTATATGTTCAAAAGTCCTATTGTAGGAATCGACCATTCTGCAAACACGCGAACGCAAGCCAGAATTGGACTTGCAAGTACCCACTGAAAATAATGTGCCAGCGCGCACCTTTCGCTTGTTGACTGTCCTAGGAACTGCATAACATGTTGGATAGTTCAATGCTGTCGAATTTATTTCTAACAATATTATATAAATTCATAGCTTCTAAATACTTACGTCTATTTTCAAGTGTTGTGAGCTTATACTTTGCAAGCAAATCTTGGTATGACAGATAATATCTATAACATCTATAATGCATAGTACGCAGGAATTTATATTGAACACGCTCGATCATTTCAACGTACATTTTATAGTACTTATGGATTCCAGACGGACATGGCATACTCCAGTTGAGAGCGTACTAGAGACTTGTACAAGAAAATATAAGAAGAGGGCTTTTTAAAAGTCGACTGTTGATCGTATTACAAATCCATATTAATTGATATGCTTTATTAACAATCCTTCCTATGTGTAGGTCTAAGCAAAGTTTAGAATCAAGGATAACACCGAGATCACGAATGAAGTCCAAGTTAAGTAGGGGGTCATTGCACAAAGTGTATGTATGGTTAATTATTGTTTTATTTTTGGTAAAGCTTAAAAAGTTACATTTGGGTAAACTTAGTTGCAACTTATTTACTTGGCAGTAATAGGATAATCGGTCCAAATCTTGTTGCAGCAGAAGGCAGTCATTTGTTTGTCGTATGGCTCTATAAAACTTGAGGTCATCAGCATATAATAAAAACTTGGTATTGCGAAAGCATTGGCTAATGTCATTGATGTATAAAATAGACAAAAGAGGACCAAGTATAGAGCCTTGAGGCACACTAGATGTCACCTGTGCGATGTTAGATTGGTGACCATTGATTACAACCCTTTGAATGCGATTAGTAATATAGGTGGTAAACTACCCCAGAAGATTACCACGGATTCCGTTAAACGCTATTTTATTTAGTAAAAGTTCATGATAAAGCTCAAGCTAGATATTTTACGCATGCTGTTCTGGGTATGTGTATGCAGGTACAATTTGGGTCTGAAAGTGAACATGAGTGTGCCCTCATTTCGTACGATAACGGTGGCTGATGATTAGCTCTCATGGCGAAGGGTATAAACTGAGTTTTATCTAGGTTAAGAGTCAGAAGGTTATCTGTTAGCCAGTCCATCACAGTCTTAAGCGCCTTCTCTGCATTTGTTTTAGCATCATCCCAGTTCAGACCCTCACAAGAAGCGCCGTATCATCAGCATAAGTGAAGATATTACAGTTAGGGAGTTGGATAGCACACAAATCATTTATGTATATAATGAATAGGGTTGGGCCAAGGATACTACCCTGGGGGACACCACACTCAATATTTTCTTCATTGCTAATGTACTCCCCTATCTTTACCACTTGCGAGCGATCTCTAAGATAGTTGGTAAAGATGCTTAAAGGCACGCCCCTGACTCCTATGCTTTCCAGATTTTTCACAAGGATGGGGACAGAGACAGTATCAAAAGCATTCGCGAGATCCAAAAACAATCCCAGACATATTTTTTTTATCTAAACTCCTTACAGCGAGTTCTGTTAGGGCTAGTACTGCATCTTCCGTTAATTTTATGATCGGAAACCGAACTGGTTATCAGATATTATCTTATTCATACTAAGAAAATGCGTAAGGTGATTATTCAGGATTCGCTCTAAAATTTTTGACAACGCGGATAGAATTGATATTGGCCTATAGTTATTGACACTACCTCTGTCACCAGCCTTGTATACTGGATGCACAACCGCTTTTTTAAAAGCTTTTGGAATGACACCATTCGATATAGACTAATTACAAACATGCGCAATAATAGGGGCTAATATCTCACAAGATGCCTTCAATACCTTACCAAGTATGCCGTCCCAACCTATTGTACAGTCACTCATCAAATTATTAATTATATGTAGTTGCGACTTCTTCCACATTTGCTTCAAGTATGAGTAATGAACTATTTTTTATGTTTTTGGGATATTTAAATACCACATTATCGGACAGAGAGGATTTGTTGCAACATATTTTACTGGCTAGTTTTTTACCAATATTAGCAAAGAAGCTATTTACACTATCAGCGGAGGAATTCGGGTTGTTTAGGTTTATTAGTTCCAAAGGGGGCGGAGGCTTAGATTTTAAATTGGCAACTTTATTGATAACAGTCCAGGTCAATTATGGATTATTTTTTGCTTTATGTTATCTACATCTCTAGTACAACGGATTTGCCCTAAGGACGTTATAATACTGACGCTTGTACGATACATTGGTCTTACTGTGGTTGCAACTATAATACTTTCTTCACAAAGTTTTGGTGTTGGATTGTCCAGTGCATTAATGAAAAATAATTTGAAAGATTGAGAAAAGATGGCAGTTTATTACTTAGGTACCTAGGTACCTAAGTAATAAACTACCATCTTTTATAGTTTTATTTAGTCCTTTTGTGTTATACGAGTAAGGATACGAAAACCAATGCGAAATTTTCTTTACTGTCAAATAGTGTTAGGTTTATGGCGTATTTTAAACGCCCTATTCCAATTTGTTTTTATTTAATTATTTTAATTCGAGTTATTAATATCTATCATCCATATGACTTATTAACGACTATTAATCTCTGTATAACTTAACAGTCATATATATGACGTTTCATATAGGTGCCATGTTTTCTTGTCTTAGGGTTCTTTCGTGTAAAATGGTTTCAATGGTGTAATTGTAATATTAGTGGCGTTAGTCGTTAATAGTGTCCTTGGATCTTTTGGTAATTCAAAAGGCAATTTTTCATGTAAAATACTTATTGATGCTTTCAATGCAATATGCGGTATTTTAAAATACATAGCCCATATTGATATTTCCAGTCGGAATTTAAAATTATTTTCAAAATTTTTGAAATATTCCTCCTCTTTATCATAATTAATATCCTCACTTAGAATGCTCTCATTATCACTACAATTTTGATCGTCGCTACAAAAATTACCTTCAAATAATTCCTCTACGGAACTATCTTTAATATTTGGTGATTACGTCCGCTCACAATTATAACTATTTATCGTATAAACGTCGTAACACTCAGTATTTAGTTATAAAACGATTATACTTACGACTTTAAAATTACTTATTAGTTATAGATAAGTCCTTACTTAGTTATATCAATGACTTGTTATACAAATGTCGTAATAAAAACTATGACTAAGGAAATTATGTCATTGTAGAGTCATACAAAAAGCATAAAATTACTAAATAGTCAATAAGGGCTCTATATGACCAAAAGACCTTACGCCTTGATAGCCATTATTATTGATAGCTATTAGTTATACAGACGTTTGTATGACTTCACATTAAGCCCAAATAGCAATTAAACTAAAATGCTACAGTTATGACTTTGGTATAACTCTCTGTCAAATTATTTGCTTAAATATGATCTTTTTACGACTATTTAGTCATAATTGCTTTAAAATTAAAAACTTTAAGCTTTACGTGCTTTCCTAGGCACAGAAGGATCATAGTTGTTTTTTTTATTTGTTTAAGTCATAACTGTAAATTTTATTTGTGGCTTTGAGTCAATATTTTCTGATATTATTATTTGCAATATTCAAAGGTTTCAACTAAGTGTCACAAACATAGTGCTTCTCAGTTCCACCATGGATCCATCCACTACCACTAGGGAGGTGGTGGTACTAATCTGCTTTTGTTACTCAGCGATGTTTATCAAGTATACTAGTACTCACCAGAGCCGCAAGCTTCTACGTATTCAATGGCTTCCGCCGGAACCTTTATATCCTCATAGAAGTTCTTTATGAAGCCGACCGTTTTATTGAGGTCTCTGTAGAACCCGTACCGAGGCCCGGTTTCACCAGTCTGCACCCATGTGAATTCTGATTTAACGTGCAATACATCGGCGTAGATCCTGCGAATAATATGATTATAATATCAGTCTTTATAAGTCAGGAATAAAAGGTTTATTTAAAACTTCGTCCACTTAGCCATTTTCCCAACTATGTTTGGGTCGGGTCTGTGGCTTAGGCCCCCAGTGGTCGAGGCACCTGTGGCCGACGCCCCCGATTCTATTAATTAATATCTTTCTTTTTTATGCTTTTTAACTTAGTACAGTAAATAATAAAAGTGTTTCGCCATAATAATAAAGTATTTTTGTTGCTACACAAAAGTTATTGAATAACAGAGAGAATAGATCGCCTTAAGCTTATCGTTACACACCTTTTTCCCCATTAAAAACACATTTATTATGTAAACACATAAGCAGAGCACAGCACAGCACTCTATAAGTAAGTTACATGATTCTCTTGATTATAGGTGATAAAAACTGTGATTTATATACAATTTTGTTACTAGATTTCTTATTGAGATAAACAAATAAATAATGAAAAATAACTAAGACTTTAATATTTTTAAATATACAAGCAATATAAAAACATTTCTATACCTGACAGTACATTTGATAAAAAATTGCTTTGAATTAAATTAATAGAAACGGGGGCGTCGGCCACAGGTGCCTCGACCACTGGGGGCCTAAGCCACAGACCCTTTGGGTCGGCTTCCAGTCTAACGGGATGCAGCTTAGTAACAGTTTAGCTTAGTTACATTGAGCGATTGCCAATCTGACCTCCATAGTGCAACAAGATACTCCTCCTAACTTCTGACTAACTGTAGGGCAGACAGCCGGGACCGAAGCCTTAACATGCTTTCCGAGGTACAAAGAATCTCAATATGTTAAGATGGTCACCCATCCACGGACCGACCTCGGCAAGTGCTGTTATTTTTCCCACGCGGCTGCTATTATTCAGCCTCTAGCTGTTTAAATTTCATAAAACTTAATTAAAGAAATAATGTCTACCTTAAAGCGTTTTTCGCTTTTTGCAGGAACAAAACGTTGATAGCCTCAGATTTAGCGCATCCATCAGCATGTTCATCGAATGATTTTGTCTTTCCATCCCGACTAATATTCATGAGCCTGTAACCAGACAATTATTTTAAAACCTGTTATGTGAATAAGCAGAATCTAGTCTATTATAACTACTGATGAACTTAGGTTATCCAAATTATCTTCTTTCAATGCATCAAATTTTAATAGCCTGGCTGCGTATCCAGGGTGCTGTTTGTTCCGCAACAAAGGCCTTGAGCTCCACACAAAAAAGAGACAAAAATTTTCACTGACTGGACAAGTCTAGCCAAATCTGTGCTTCTTTCCTCAAAAGACCATGTCAGACACAAATCTGCAAGGTTCTTAATATGCCAGATTAAGAATTTGAGGACTATTATGTGAATTTAATTTATTTTATATTATTATGAGTAAATAAGGACACAGTCTGGCTTTTTGAGTACTTTATGTGGCTTGGTATGTTATTGCTTGTTGTACTGGCATGTATTGTAAAAAATATCTGAGTCAATCTTGATTTCCATTCTTTTGTCAATGAAGTCGAGAACGACGCATTATTCAATATAGAACTTGACTCTCATACCATATTTATGTTTTTAATAGGATATTACCTGCCGTAGTGCACAGCAGACTGTGGGTGCAGACACAAGTAGGCGCCTCCGACGATGGCTGCTTCGCACTCCCCACGACTAATAGCGAGGTATGCCTGCTCCAGCGCCGCGGTGGAACTACAGCACGCCATGTCGATGGACATGGAGGGACCCTTCGCGTTCAACCAGTACGAGATGCGGTTGGCGAACATAGTCTTGCTGCACCTGGTTTACAGAACAAGTTTTAAACCAAAGATTGATGATAGAGAATACCTTGTTGCATTGAGTCCGCACATGTACAACTATTGTAAGTGAAGTTTAAATAAATAAACAACAATGGATTCAATAATTGGATAAAATTATGTTTAGTGAAAAAAGTTGCATTTTAACCACCACAAATCAATACTTGTAGGCATAAATAGTCACACGCACCGACAATATGACAATATCCATCACAATAACATGTATTGACTAAACTGCTATGAATTTAAAAATAAAATGGTTCTTGATTATATGTATACGTAACATATTCTTTTTTCGGCTTGGGATGTCTTTCAAAACCAGTATTAGTAAAAAAAATATCATGGTAAGCTACCTATAATTTCCCCAAAAATTTCGGGAAGTACCCAAGGAGTAGATTTTCTTCGAGGAGCTTATTTTATGATCTTTAAGTACACAGTACAAAAGAGAAGGTACCTTGATACCCTATCACATAAGTCTCGAAACCCTTTCACGAATATATCACATCAAAACAAGTTGCACTTATGACCCCCATCTATAACCAACATTTTGCACACGGATCTCGTATATCATCACTCTCATCATTATCTAGTCACAAAAAGTGTGATATAATGATGGATCATTTGCCTTAATGACAAGCCTGTCATGTCGCGACGGCGGGCGTATTAAGATAGTGGTATTTAATTTCATTCCTACGTATGTGTCTATCTGGAAGAGTAAGTTTTGACGTGACAACGTCTTAAAATTCGATGAAGCTGGCTGCACGCACGAAAATACATGACTCATGCGGCGTTACCTCTGTGGTTACCTCGCTCTGAGGCGTTCCATTTAAGGCTTGAAGTGCAAGCGAGAGCGCGGAACGAGCGACAAAGAGGCACAATCGGCCTCCGCGTTCGGCAGCGTTCGACATCTGTCTCTCACCTGTCTCATCTGTCTGAGCGATGCGTCCGCGTGGACAGCTTCAAATACATTTACATGTTTTCGTCAAGTATGAAGTGCAGTGAAAAGTGAATGTGGTGTCAAGGTGTCAATTGTTTGTAGCAACGATAATTGCGGCGATAAAGGTAATGATTCTTTCGATATTAAATATGTGTTCAGTGATATATTGTCGAATATTCGTGCTTTCATCATTAAAATAAATAGCATCGGTCCGCTAGTGCAGCGATTGTAGGTTATGCTATAACTGACAAAACTATAACAATAAGTTAACAGAACTATTTCACGATGAGTAAAAAATCAATTGCTTTACTATTCGATCGAAATAATTATGGAGCGTAGCTATAATTTCAAAGAATTAAAACATATCATAACAACATGTCTGAAATGACAGGTTGGACCAGCCAGCCGTCAAAGGAAATAATTTTCTCCTATATCAAACACATTGAGGCGGGCTTTTTAAAAGCTAGAGTTACAAAAATTTTAATGATGTTTCCAAATATTAAATTTAAGATATATGAACAATAATTTAATCACAGTTTATTCTTATAATAAATTGTTCAAAATTATTACTTTTTTACAACAAAATACAATTAAATTGGCAAAAATAATTAAATAACTAATTGAACAACAAATTTTATTCAGTTTACTTGCTGAAAGAAATAATGTCCATACAAAATTTATTATTATAAAATAATAAAATCAAAAATTAAATTTTAATAATCGAGTAGAAATTTAAACCATAAATTTTATTTAAGTATTTTGTAAATTTAAAATGATTTTCTGTACGAAGAATTTTATGAGAAAATTTTCTAAATTGTTTTGAACGACGATTAATTTTGCAGAACCGCTTACAATCGCACCATGGAAAAACAACCTAACGAACCAGAGGATTTCACGAATGAGCCACTACCTTCGATGAGTGAACCCATGGAGGTTCAAGATGCTGTAGCATCTACTTTAGCCACGCCATTCGCGCAGCCAATAATCGCTGCTACACAATCGAAAGCACAAAAACAACGTGAGTACAAACAGCGTATCGCAGCATCTAGTACTCCTGCTCAGGCGGCATCGTCCTATTCTCAACAGAATAACACAAATTGTAAGAAGTTAAATATTGCTTGCGCAAGTTTTATTTTATTTATTAATTTTTCTACTGTCACATTTCGGAACGCACCTCTAATGGTATAATTATGTTGTTATCATCATGTTTCCGAACGCATCTTACATATTAGAATACAGATTCTTATTTGACCGCAGTTTTTGAGCTAGCCATATCTCCTTTCCTCCTATCCTATTACCATAAATCAGAAAGAGAAGAAATGCTCACCGCACGCCAATCAGTGGCGCATTCACCGCCAACCAATCACCGCACAGACGCTGTGATTCGAGAAAATATAATTACTTCCGCCATATTGTGTTGTTAAGAAACCACCGCTAAGCAAGTTACAAGTCCGCGCCGCGCCGAGATAATGAAAACCGCTAATATATCTAGAAATCTAAAAACTATCAATTATCCGTGTTGGCCAACACACGTGTGACAAAATAAAGACCAAGTGAAGTGCTCAGCAACTAAGAGGAAGAGACGCAACACACGTGCAACATCTTCTCATGCTGTCCATTGCATCAGCGCGCTTCATCCAGAGGATGCCCAAGTAAGTCCTCCACCACCTTCTTCCTACCCTGGTCAGCTCATTACTGTGTGTGGTCAATATTTCACTTCGCTTAAAATTACATTCCCGCGCTACGGTCCTTCGAAAGCCGCATGTAACCCATCCGCTAACCGCACCAAATATCACACATGTTTAAAAGTTGTAAATAAAAATTTTAAAACAATTGCTCAAAGCACATTCATACATGTAAAAACTATGTACATTGTTAAAAAAAATTGACATGATTGTATTTATGCGTACAAATAAATGTAACTTGATCAATTCAATAGTGATTTCCATTTACCTTCTTCTCTATATCCATACAAAACATCGATCAAACAAATAAACATAAAATTTTCTTTTGAAAAATGCAACCATTCCATCAGTATTTTCTTATGACGTTGTCACGTTCAACTATCGTCAGTAAACCGACTTTACAGACAACCGATTTTTTTTTGCTTTCCATGATCCTTTGTCTGTATAAAATTTTGGGGACAGTTAAATTTTATACGAAACATTTTCCTTAATCCATGGAATCCCGACCTATGAAGGAATGAGTACAGTTCAGGTGACCGTATTATTTGTACTTTAAAAGTTATTGCTGTCAATAACATTAAGTACTTACACGTAGTTTGTTTCGATTCAGGTAATATGCCTCGCAGCAAGAACAAAAGCAAATGTGCTAAGCTCTATAAAACTCCTGAAAAATGTTTTTTTTTTTCTATTAGAGCGGTTGCCAAGGAGTTTAATTTGTCTAGATGTATTTTGAAGAAAAACTATGAACTCTTCATGATAATTTAGCTGTGAATCAAGTTTTTATAAAACTCCCCCTTGTAGAATAACATATTAAAGAATCACAATATGAACCTATGATTCACAAACAACCTGCTTAATATTTATTGATTGTTATGAGAAACATGGCATAATTATAATTTTATTATGAGAAATAATTAGAAGAAACTTCAAAGAAGACTTTTTAAAATTCGTTTTGGAATTTTTCATTCCATAATATTTACGTGTTTTTCATATTTTTTTTTCTTAAAAATAGGTTCGCGTTTGACCACCATCTCAACTGATGGTAAGTGATGATGTGGTCGAAGATGGAGCACGCTTACCTAAAAGTAACCTATTCAGTCTTGACTTAAAGACTCCTAGGTTATAGCTATCGGGAAACACAGAATCCGGAATTTTAGTTCATTATGGACATACTAATAATATTGGAACAAAAAACTTTAATTATATTAAAATAAGTCAATAAATTTCTTTTGTTTCAATGGACTACCATCCATTATCAAGGTACAGCACATACAGATCAAGGTACGTAGGCAATGCTGTCTCTGAATCTTAGGCTTAGTTTTTCAGATTTTAAACATTTTATAAGTTCATTTCTCATGGTACAGCACATTAATAATTTATTTATTTATTTAAACTTTATGTACAATAGTGGTACATGGGCGGACTTAATGCAACAGGGCATTCTCTACCAGTCAACCTTTGGGTTAAAAAGACCACAATGTGGTAGGTGTATAAGTAAAAAAAAAATGTTATTATCGAAAAAAAAAATATGTATAAATATATATATATATATATAATAATAAAATACATATATATGCTAAAATAATAGACTAATAAATACGGTGCTTTATAATAATCTTTCTAACTAAGAGAACTCACAATAAATATAATTATTGCGAAAACCAAACTAAGAATGACAGGCCTTTAAGTAGTGGTTTCTCATTTTACGCTTAAAAGAGAATTTAGACTCGGCCTTCTTGATGTCAAAGGGTAGCATGTTCCAGAGTTTAATGGTAGAAATAGCAAATAAGACAACAGTGAATAGAGCACCCTTCAAAGAGTGGTAGTCAAAGCAAAAAATAGTCAAATACTTACCCAGTGATACCGAATCCGTATCTAGAAGAAAATTCATAGAAACAAGATTTTTCACTTTCGGAGAAACAAGAGCCAATGTACACGCCGACCTTCTTACCGGAAAGTTTTTCCGGATTCACACCTACAAAAAAAAAAAACAATAATTAAATTTATGGAGTAGTTAAACACGCACTGTCGCAAACTGCATTAAAGAAATGAGTCGATAATCTTTTCAAGACAAATATTGAGCTACAACTGAAGAGATTCAAGGTTTGGAGAAATTTGCGACTTTACTTTTAGTCTAGAAGTGACCGCTTCATTAAAATACATCAAAAAACCTCTGCTCGAAAATAAACTCCAGTTTAGCCGACTTATCTTCAGTTTATTTCAAGATTCATTCTTAGCGGGAACATGTTATAGGTACGCTTAGGTATCGGTCGAGTATTTTAAATAGTTATACGATATTTTCATACCGAAAATCCAAAAGAATCCGAGAATGATATTGAAAAAAATTGCCAGACTAGCTTAAATAGTGAAAATTTTGAAGAAATGCCTAAAAATCACTGTTCCAATAGCAATAGTTCGAATTGAATGGTGGTTTTCCCAGCGAAAACCCAGATTTAAACCCTTTAAAAAACTCAAGGGGCTTCATGCTTCAAGCTTCACAGCGGGCATTTCCAAATATTGGTTCATCAACAATCGAATGCAATGCTGTTGTCAGACTTTCTGGCTACTAATCTGCCGAAGTTGCCGGAATGTTCTAACGAGATACCGCGGTCCTGGAGCGCAAGAGCAACTAAAGGAACATTATCAATAACCTTGTGCTCGAGAGGTCATGGGTTGGAACCACACCCATTACACTTTTGCCGTGAACCCACTCCAGATTCAAGTACATTTAGATTAGGAAGGGTTAACAAGATTGAGAGTGTAATGTAAATTCAACACACTTAGAGAGTAACATTAAAAAAAAATATTTTAGTCAGAAAGAGTCTGACGTTCACTTCCGCTCCACCTAGAGCTGGAGGATCCCCAAGTAACAATTTGGTCATAAAACCTTGAGATATTAAGACTAAATGGTCGTAAAAACTGTTTTAGTTTAATTGCTATTTGGGCCTAATGTGAAGTCATACAAACGTCTGTATAACTAATAGTTAGGGCTATCAAGGCGTAAGGTGTTTTGGTCATATAGAGCCCTTATTGATGACTATTTAGTAATTTTATGCTTTTTGTATGACTCTACAATGACATAATTTTCTTAAATTCATAGTTTTTATTACCACATTTGTATAACAAGTCATTGATATAACTATGTAAGGACTTATCTATAACTAATAAGTAATTTTAAAGTCGTAAGTATAACCGTTTTATAACTAAATACTGAGTGTTACCAACGTTTATACGATAAATAGTTATAGTTGTGAGTGGAAGTAATCACCATATATTAAAGATAGTTCCGTAGAGGAATTAGTTGAAGGTAATTTTTATAGCGACGATTAAAATTGTAGTGATAATGAGAGCATTCTAAGTGAGGATATTAATTATGATAAAGAGGAGGAATATTTCAAAAATTTTGATAATAATTTTAAATTCCGACTGGAAATATCAAAATGGGCTATGTATTTTAATATACCGCATATTGCATTGAAAACATTAATAAGTATTTTACATGAAAAATTGCCTTTTGAATTACCAAAAGATCCAAGGACACTATTAACGATCAACGCCACTAATATTAAAATTAAACCATTAAAACTATTTTATACGAAAGAACCCTAGACAAAAAAACATGGCACCTTTATGAAACGTCATATATATGACTGTTAAGTTATACAGAGTTTAATAGTCGTAAATAAGTCATATGGATGATGGATATTAATACCTCGAATTAAAATGATTAAATATAAACAAATTGGAATAGGGCGTTTAAAATTCGCCATAAACCTAACACTATTTAAAGAAAATTTCGCATTGGTTTTCGTATCCTTATTCGTATAACACAAAAGGACTAAATAAAACTATAAAAGATGGCAGTTTGTTATTTAGGTACCTAGTAAATCTTTCAAATTATTTTTCATAATGCACTGCACAATCCAACACTAAAACTTTGTGACGAAAGTGTTATAGTTGCAACCACAGTAAGATCAATGTATTGTACAAGCGTCAGTATTATAACGTCTATAGGTCGAATCCGTTTTACTAGAGATGTAGATAACGTAAAGCGAAAAATAATCCAAAATTGACCTTTTTTATGGTTGGGAAAATCATCGAATGACTTCTTCCGCTCTGGGTTAAGCGGAAGGGCGTGTCAGACCTGTTACGTGCTAAGGTATTAAAGGCATCTTGTGAGATATTAGCCCCTAAAATTGCGCATGTTTGTAATTTGTCTATATCGAATGGTATCTTTCCAAAAGCTTTTAAAAAAGCGGTTGTGCATCCAGTATACAAAGCTGGTGACAGAGGTAGTGTCAATAACTATAGGCCAATATCAATTCTATCCGCGTTGTCAAAACTTTTAGAGCGAATCCTGAACAATCACCTTACGCGTTTTCTTAATATGAATAAGATGATATCTGATAACCAGTTCGGTTTCCAGTACTAGCCCTAACAGAACTCGCTGTAAGGAGTTTAGATAAAATACAAAAATGTCTGGGATTGTTTTTGGATCTCGCGAAAGCTTTTGGTACTGTCTCTGTCCCCATCCTTGTCAAAAGCTGGAAAGCATAGGAGTCAGGGGTCTTTAAGCATCTTCACCGACTATCTTAGAGATCGCTCGTAAGTGGTAAAGATAGGGGAGTACATTAGCAATGAAGAAAATACTGAGTGTGGTGTCCCTCAGGGTAGTATCCTTGGCCCAACCCTATTCATTATATACATAAATGATTTGTGTGATATCCAACTCCCTAAGTGTAATATCTTCACTTATGCTGATGATACGGCGCTTCTTGTGAGGGGTCTGAACTGGGATGATGCTAAAACAAATGCAGAGAAGGCGCTTAAGACTGTGATGGACTGGCTAACAGATAACCTTCTGACTCTTAACCTAGATAAAACTCAGTTTATACCCTTCGCCATGAGAGCTAATCATCAGCCACCGTTATCATACAAAATGAGGGCACACTCATGTTCACTTTCAGATCCAAATTGTACCTGCACACACATACCCAGAACAGCATTCGTAAAATATCTAGGAATACACATAGACCAGAACTTCCGCTGGCAGAAACAAATCGATACAGTCACAATGCGTGTCAGAAAACTCATATTTATTTTTAAAAAGCTTCGCTAATCTGCTGATAAAAACACGCTGAAAATGGTGTACCTAGCCTTGTTTCAGTCTCTTATTTCATATTGTATACCGGTTTGGGGAGGAGCAGCGAAAACCATTATACTGGAGTTGGAAGTTGCACAAAGAGCTGTCTTAAAAGTAATGACAAAAAAGCCTTATAGATATCCTACTGCTCTACTCTTCACAGACTGTAATGTCCTTACGGTAAGACAACTGTTTGTCTACCAAACTATAGTCCGAAAACATATCTCACGACCTGTAAAGATACCGAATGGTAGAAATAAGGACATATTCAAATCTGACCGAAGTAGAACAACTTTTGCAAGTAGGCACTACTTCATCTTTAGCACCCGCTTGTACAACAAAGCAAATAATCTACTAAAAATATTTCATATGAATAGAGTACAATGTAAGATGAAAGTTGTAGACTGGCTCAAGTCTCTAAACTACAACGAAACAGAGCAATTACTTGAAGTTATTATCTGAAACAGGCTAAAACACAATTGAAATATTAAATAATCGTGATCAACCATATACACCATACACACACATCCACATTCACACCTTCACTTACACACACACACACGCACACATACACACAAACACACATACATATACACAGAACCTCCTTACTAGTTTTTACTTACTTTTTGTGTTATATAAGATACTAATATAAAATAATAATATAATTTGTGACCTTGTAATACACTGAGCTGGGCTTCTTTTTGTGAATAGTCTGAACTAGGACATTTGGGTGCTAGAAGTTCACTACTAAATATTCCAAAAAAAATAAATACACACAATAATTTACACTTAAACACAATAATTTTTTCACATAAATACCATAATTTCGATAGTCTTTAGTTTTGTATATTCGTTTTTGGCACCGACTTCCGAAATTAAAGTTATTATTCACTTTGCAGTGTTTTTTGGAAGTCGGTTTAATTTTTTGGTAAAAAGTTTTTATTTCCCTATTTTTAGTTGTTCGATTTATAATTTACCTAATTACAAAACCCTAAATCTCAACTACTTATAACCTTTTACAAAATATTGCTTGCCCCAATGCTGGGCCGTTAATTGTTGAGGAGTTCTTCTGGTACTTCACCATCAGTTTCACTTCACCATATGCATTGTGACGACCATATTGTGCTTAATAACCATATTCAAGTAATCGAAGCGGAACTCATGAAATACTTATTATTCCTATATGCGTAGTTCCAGTGGCCATCTGTGGTCTTCATCATCAAATCCACTTCACAAATGGTGCTTTTCGAATGCAACTACACAAGTTACTATAAAAAAAAACTCAAATCACTATAGGTGTGCCTATAATATTTGAAGAGTTCCCTCGATTTCTCCAGGATCCCAACATCAGATCTTGACTTGGTGGCAATGGGACCAATTTCAAAGTATACCCTTTCAAACAAAAAGTTTTTTCCAAATCGGTTCAGCCGTCTTCGAGTAATAGGTGATCATACATTAAAAAAAAAATGTGCGTCGTATTTGATAACCTACTCTTTTTTGTCGTCGGTTGAAAAAATAATCGCCGCCTCTGTTTGAACGCAATAAAGTCATAAATTGGCCAAGTGTCAGACTCGCCCATGAAGGGTTCTGTAGTAACTATAAGAGTGTAATATAATAGGTATATTTATTTGACAAAAAACTCTTACAAATTTCTTAAAATTTTACATTTTTACAACTACGCCAAATTACTTTGTTTTAAAGTTATATTTGCGGTTGTAGAAAATATGCTATATCTCAAAAACTGCTGGCCCGATCTCGTTCAAACCAATTTTGGTTGAAAGTTTACATTAAGATCTACAGACATATTATTTCTTTTTAGATTTTTCACTCCATAATAATTATTATAGAAGTTAGCGGAGGGACACACACATTTTATCACTTTGGAAGCGTATAGGTATCTTTTAAAAGATTAACTTTATGTAAAAGTGGTTTTAGAAACCTCAATGTTATTTTTAAAGGCCTGTCTATAGATACCACATAATAAAAAAAGAAAGATATGACACCTAAACGTCTGAAGATTGCTGCGTATGACTAAACTATGACTATTATAGGATCAAATAGTCATGAAAAGTGTGCCACTTCCGCGTTATACTAATGTTTTTATGACTTACTAGCAGTTGCTCGCGACTTCGTTCGCGTGGGACGTTTTTCCCGTGTAAATCCCGATCCCGTGTGAATTTCGCAAAATCCTTTCTTAGCGGATGCCTACTTCATAACATCTATCGTCCAGTGGTTTGGGCTGTGTGTTGATAGATCACTATGTCAGTCAGTCAGTCACCTTTGAGTTATATATATTTAGATTTTACATACAAAATAGTTATAACAAAAACGTTTGCATGACTTTTGTACGACTTAATTTTGTTACTTGGGGAGTCATTTGATGATTTTCTTAAAATGAGTGTGTGCACTTACCGGCATCATAAATGGCCTGGTAAGATTGCTCCAAGATCTTGCGGGCCATGGGGTCTATACAGTTTGCAAGCCGGTAGTGCACCTTGAAGAACTGCGCGTCGAAGTAATGGAGGCCCGGCACGGTACCTGCATGCTTCACCATTTCTGGGTGATTATACTTGAAACGCAGTGCTTTCTCTGATATTGGGTTGATCTGCGTCACAAAGAAAAAATATTCATATCAGTTCGCTTAAAATTTTCTTCCATTGCTTCGTTTTTGTATCAAGTATTTATTACACAGGTAGTTATATATATCTAATTTTCTTTGGAATAGTTAAGTATTAACATAACTATATTTAAATCACTTATTTCCTATTTAAATACGAATTCATTAATTGCTGTACGCCAAGCATGATATACACAGTTATAATATAATTAATTTACAAAGTAGAACTGGACTGAAAGTTGAACTGCTTCACTCATCTCTGGGACGGATCTGTCAAATACCAGCTTGATGCAATTGAGTCTATCGAGAAACGGGCCAAGAGGCTCATTGGCAACGAGAAACGGGTCGAGACAAAGCTCCGGAACCTTGCATATTTTTTTTCTACACTAATATAATCCATTATTATGATGTTAGTGTATAAACAGATAATATTAATATAGTTACTCAAAAAAATGACTTTTTTTCGTGACAAAAACTGAGCCACGGTAGATAATTCTACATCAAAATATAGCCGGAGCCTTAAACAAACGTGATGAAATTTCATTTGCTTTATTAGATTTGTTAAATAACGAGATCAACGTAGATGTATTGTGTTTTACTGAAACGTTCTTGCTTGAAAGTACCGAAAAAAACTTCGACTAAAAGGCTTTATCACTGCAGCTTACTATTCGAGAAAAAAACGAAAAAAGGCGGCATTATTATGCTCATAAAAACGAAATTGAATTTAAAGTAATACAGGAAATACAAAAGATAAGAGAAACATGTGCATTTGAATGCTGTTGTCTAGAGCTAACGAAATACGGAATATTATTACTAAGTGTCTATAGAACCCCTTCGTCGAATGTCACGGTCTTTCTTAACAAACTCGAAATTCTATTGAGGCCGTTGTGTCGTAATACTAGAAGAAAAATTATTATATGTGGGGATACCACTATCGACATTTTAAAACCGTCAAAGGCGAGTAGGGAGTATAATTACTTGTTAAATAGTTACAACATAAAACATGCTATCTTGACACCTACTAGACTAACAGAAAAGACACAAACTTGCATTGATCACATCATAACCAACATAGAAAAAATTGGCCAAGTGCGAGTCGGACTCGCCCATGAAGGGTTCCGTAATCCGTAGTAACTATAATAAATATAATATACTTAATATATTTATTTGAAAAAAAAAAAAACAAAAAACCTTACAAATTTCTTAAAACTAGATTATTTACAATTTTTACAACTACGCCAACTAACTTTGTTTTTCATAGTAGTTGTATGAATTACAAAGTTATATTTGCGGTTTTAGAAAATATACTGTATTTCAAAAACTGCTGACTCGATCTCGTTCAAACCAATTTTGGTTGAAAGTTTACTTTAAGATCTACAACATATGGTTTTTTTTTTTTAAATTTCACTTCATTATTATAGAAATTCGAGGGGGAGGAACACACATTTTACCACTTTGGAAGCGTATATCTTTTAAACGATTAACTTTATGAAAAAGTCATTTTAGAAACCTTAATGTCATTTTTAAAGACCTGTCTATAAATACCACACACCTATAGGTTTCATGAAAGAAAATATTTTCAGTTTCAGTTCCATGTATGAAGAGCCCCCTTCATTTTAAATATTTTTTAAATTTTCTCTTAAAATCGGAAAGCGGTTCACAGAATACATCTACCTACCAAGTTTTACATGTATAGTCCTAATAGTTCCGGAATAAAATGGCTGTGACATACGGACGGACGGACAGACAGATAGACGGACAGACATGTCGAAACTATAAGGGTTCCGTTTTTTGCCATTCGGCTACGGAACCCTAAAAAGGATGTGCAAAGTGCATCATTTAGGTTTATCAGATCACTCAGCCCAATCATATTCTTGGGCTGTTACGAAAATACATCTACCAGTTTTGAAGTAGTGGTACGAATTTAAATGAGACTATAGTAATGATAATAAGAATAAGTTTTTAAAAGCAATCTCTCGTTTGTCTTTTAGTGACGTATTTGAAGAAAACTCGACAAACGAAGCATTTCACAAATTTTTTGATACATATCTGATATTTTATAATCTATGTTTTCCTATCATTCGCGTAAAAGTTACAATTAAAGCCTTAAATAAATCAAACTGGCTTTATTTTTATACCTTACGACATACAACTGGCTTTCGAAAGGTATAAAAATAAGCTGTAGGAATAAAAGTATACTACACCATAAATTAAAATATAAAAATAATCTCATGAAAACAAGTACAAAAGCTATTATAATTTATTGAAAAAATGTATCATCTCTGGAAATAATAATACCAAACATATAAATATAAAGATCAAAACAAGTGTAAGGCAGCGTGGAATATAATAAAAAAGCATAGTGGAACAGATTTAAAACGCTCTTGTATTTCAAAAATTACTGTGGGCAACAGTGACTGTATAAATCCTGAATCCATAGCAAATTATTTCATTAACACGGTTGCTAATAATAGGTAATAATAAAAAAGATTCAAGATTAAAACAAATGAAACATATTGAATCAATCAGTAATTCAATATTTTGTACCCACTAGATGTGAAAGAAATTGTGATGTCTCTAAATGATTCCAAAGCGAGTGGTTATGACAATATTCGCACTGATATCATAAAACTGTCGGTCAATATAATTCTAGAGCCACTTCTACATGTTGTTAACCTCTCTCTAGAAGAAGGATTTTTTTCCGATTTATTAAAGAGATCAGTAGTAAAACTAATATTAAAAAAAAGGGGATAGCACTCAAATGGACAATTACAGGCAGAAAAAGCCTTTCATAACAAATTAGAAAACTTCATTGAAAGCACAAGATTATTAAAGACGAACAAAATGGGTTTCGTAAAAATAGAAGTACATCGTTAGCAGCCTTTCAATTAATAAAAGAAATAACAGACTGTATTGATAAGAAAATATCTGTTACAGTTTTATTCATGGATATGAGCAAAGCTTTTGATTATGTCCCTCATGAACGAATATTAGAAAAGGTTTCGAGATATGGAATTAGAGGAACTGCATATGAATCTTACTTGTCCGACAGAGTACAATCAGTTGAGGTAACGAATTGAAATGACCAAACAAAAACGTTAGAATCATCCCAAGCTTCCTTTATGATTAATAGAAACGGCGTGCCACAGGGCAGCATTTTAGGGCCACCAGTGTTTTTGGTTTACATAAATGATTTCCCAGAAGTTATAAATGTCTTTGCCGACGATACCACAATTATAATTAAGGGAGAAGATAAGAATTCGTACCAACAAGAAATAAACACTGCTCTTCAAACAACTATAGAGTGGCTAGAGGCTAATAATTTAAAGTTAATATTAATAAAACAAAATTTATGCAATTTCATACCTGTCGTTCAAAACCGTTGTCCCTAAATATATCGTAATGGGGTCGCCCTGATAGAGACTGACTGTTAAATTTCTTGGAATAAATTTAGATAAATATTGCTCACGGAAAATCATATAAATGACATTTGTATTAAACTAAATAATTTTATATACCTTTTGAGACGTATTAGCTACGAGGTATCAAGAAATGCCGCATTAACGGCCTTCCATGGTTACATTCCTCTACCTCCACTCTAAGGTATGGTATTGTTACGAGCTATAAATAATTTACACCAATTAAACCAAAATTAACACTTTAATTAAATAAACACAAAAATAAAATTAACACAGTTATTCACACTACGATACTTGTCACTATACACTTAAATCGCACTGAAATTCACTTGTAGATCTCAAATTATATCGCCTCGTATCTTGTAATAAGACAGCCGTCTGCGTTCCTCTGCGATCTATTTATACCCCGGTCTATAAGTTCTAGAACATTCCTGCAAAATCAACCCACCGCCCACACCGTCAAGAATATTCCAGAAGCTTAGATACTCAGTACTGCTACTCGCCGCTAGATGGCGTTAGTGTCTCGGACGTATTAGAGGTCAGTCAAACTTTCTCGATATTATTTACAATTAGCGCGCGCATTTTTGCAAGTCGTACATATAAGTGTGAGCTCTGTCTTTAAAAATTTCTTAAGTGGTCAAAAAGGGAACTGTTCCTGTGTCAAATAGTATTAAAACAATCTGTGAATTACCTGGAATATATTGTGATAAACCAAAACTGTAAACATTTGTGTTAAAAAGTGCATAAACGTAAATAAGTGGATTAACTAAATTACCCGAATACCCACATCGACCGGTTTACTCAAATCGCAGAACAAAGAGTGGCCTTGAACTCGTCGACGGCATTGACACTGATTGTTTGAAGTTTACTTAAATACTAACTAATTTCACACAAATTAGTTAACTGTCTGTGGCGCAATGGTTTCGAATACACATCTCGAGGAAGAGGTACCGAGCTCGATCTCCAGTACTGAAATGCTCTTTTTGTGAATATTTTATGGGACTTCTCAAGTCATTATAATATTGGAAGTTGATAATCTTTATTTGGAAAGGAGATATTTGGAAATAATTTTATATATTTAATTATAAACTTATACAATGCTTCGCACTCCTCCGAAAAATGGCGACACCTGTACTTTACCACAGGTGCAATCAGAGCCTAACATATCAGCAGTCTTTGCAAATTCACCGAGCAAAACTAACATTAGCGTGAGATCCACGCACTGACTCCTCGCCAGAGATTAATATCTGCCCAGAATTTGATCAGTACTTAAAGATTGAACTATTAGATACAATTCGCATGCAAATACGTTCAGTTCTTTCTTCGGAGATTTCAGCGAATATAAAAACCTGTATGGTGAATTAAGTAGCATCAAAGATATGTTGCGAAGCTTGGAGAACTCTGTCAATTTCATGAGCTCTGAATTTGACCGCATGAGAACAGAACTGGATACATGCAAGAGCGAAAACAAAACTCTGCAAAAGGAAAACAAAGACCTCAAGACCTTGGTTTCTGCTTTGGTAACTCGAGTAAAACTCATTGAACAAAATTCGCGCCAGCAAAATCTGGAGATCAATGGCATACCAGAAAATAAAGCTGAAAACTTGGTCAAGACAGTAGTTCAGCTGGGTAGCGCTGTGTCGACCACGATCAAGGAAGACGACATTCTGTCCGTTGTGCGCGTGAGAAAATTGGACCCTGAAAGCAAAAACCCAAGAGCAGTGGTTGTCAAATTGCGAAGCACATTAATTAGTAAGAGATTCAATCCTTGCATCTGTCTCACAATTTAACAGAACTCACCCTAAGGAAAAACTCAGTACTCCAAACTTGGGCTACGGCGGGGCTATTAAGCCCATATTTGTGTCAGAACACCTGTCGCCATTGAATAAAAGAATACATGCGGAAACCAGAAAAACTGCACGTGAAAAGGGATATGCATACGTATGGGTACGCGACGGCAAAGTTCTAGTCAGAAAAGCGGACGGTCACCAAGAAAAACACGTTAAAAGTCTGGAAGCCATTGCACTGTTATAATTTTAAATCGGTTTTTATGCAGTAATACCATGCAATTACTCGAAGCTTTCACTATCTATTATCAGAACTTCAGAGGAATAAAAAACCAAATTTAATACTATCATGTCGGCAGCACAATCGGGCGTCTATGATATTATAATAGGAACAGAAACATGGCTGGACGATGGTATAAAAGATGGAGAATTTTTCGATCCCAGGTTTCGTATTTACCGCAGAGATAGATCCTCAACTGCTCTGGAAACCAAAAAGGGCGGAGGTGTTATGATTGCAGTATCTAAGCTCATTGATTCCGTACGTATGCCAAAATGGGAATCTGATATCGAAGATCTGTGGGTCAGGCTTAGAATTACTAAGGGTAAGAGCCATCGCGTTCTGAATATCTGCTCTGTTTACCTACCCCCACCAGTCCAACAAGACACACTTGACACATTCCTGGAAAATGTATCGACACTAATAGAATCTACAAATGAAGATACAATTATTGCCGGAGACTTCAACCTTAGCTTCATAAGCTGGAACATAGACAATACCCTCAGCCCTCCATGTATATACAATTCCCACCAACTACACCAATAAGTTAGGCTACTCTCTTGTTGATTTAATGTCCAAAAATAATATGTTGCAAGCTAATATTGTGAAAAATTGTTACAATAAAACCCTGGATCTGATTCTATCCAGTTTGTCGGTAAGTGTTAGCGAATGCAATAACCCGATCTCAAAAGTTGATGTATATCATCCTCCCCTAGAAATTATTATCACTCACAGTTCAGCAGTGCCCTTACAAACCAAAATAACTTAGAAGTATAACTTTAAACGCGCTGACTATGTGTCAATCAAGCAAAAACTTAGAGTAATAGATTGGGTTAAAATATTTTCTGAAATGGTTGATGTAGACGAAATGGTTAATCTGTTGTACAAACAAATTAACACCTTAATTAAAGAATATGTGCCTCTTTCCAAACTACCCAATAATAAATTTCCGCGATGGTTTTCTAAGCCGTTAATTAAACTTTTAAACGAAAAGGAAAAAATGAGAGTTCGCTATAAAAAATATAAAAATCCTAGAGACAATTACGAATTCAAATTACTAGACGAGCGCGCAAGACGAATGATTAAAGATTGTTACAAAACTTATTTAAGCAATACTGAAAAAAACATAGCTCAAAACCCAAAACTCTTCTGGTCATTTGTTAAAGCTAAAAAGTCTCAGTCGAGTGACATTCCTACTACTATGCGTTTGAGCAATAAGACTGCTTGTTCCGGAGAGGAAATAAGCAACCAATTTGCCTCACATTTTTCATCCACCTTCATACCATCTAATAATTCGACTGCTCCTGATACGCATAACTACTTTCAATTTGCTTTAAGCAGAATTGCGTTCACAGGAGTAGAAGTATTGAAAGAATTAAAAAAGCTTGACAAGTCCAAGGGTCCAGGACCAGATGGTCTACCTCCGCTCTTTGTCCTAAAATGTGCATCCTGTCTGTGTCTTCCACTCAAACTTATTTTCAATCGCTCTTGAAACATCTAAATTCCCCAAAGAGTGGAAAATTGCTAACGTGGTACCTAATTTAAGAAGGGAGACCCCAGCGATACTTCTAATTATCGCCCCATATCTCTTCTTTCTATCTTTGCAAAACTGTTCGAAGCGTTGGTTTGTCCTGTATACTGTCTTCGCACACTAATGTGCAGTTGGCCTCTGAACAGCATGGCTTTCGAACTAGTAAATCCACTACCACTAATTTGGTTAACTACATCAACGACATTGCGAATGCGGGAATCTAAATCTTTGAATTCCCGTGTACAAGTTGATTTCGTCTACACAGATTTCAGCAGTGCTTTTGATAAGGTTAATCATAACATACTTTTAATGAAGCTGAATCATTTTGGCATTGCCGGTCAACTGCACAGATGGTTTGCTTCTTACCCGACGGGGCGGAAGCAGAGAGTGGTCGTGAGGGGATACGAATCACTCTTCTACTCTTCCACTTCTAGAGTACCACAAGGATTACATCTGGGGCCGATCTTATTTCTTATATTTGTAAATGACATAGTTTGCACAATAAAACACAGCAAATGTTCCATGTTTACAGATGATTTAAAGCTGTATAAAGAAATTAAAACGGACTTGGACGTGTCACTTCTTCAGAACGATCTAGATGCAAGCAATGAATGATGTAAGTTAAATATGATGACTCTTAACGTAAGTGAGTGCTATCATATAACTTTTACACGAAATAAAAATAGAATACCTTCATCCTTCATCTTATAAATTAAATGGTCTTTCCCTGCAAAAGGTTGACACCATCCGTGACTTATGAATTTAGCTCGACAGTAAACTATCTCTTATTCATCACATCGACCTAATTGTAACCAAAGCGACAAAAATGGCAGGTTTTGTGAAGAGAACATGCACGGAGTTTCGGTCTATTTCGACCCTAACTCTTCAACACGCTTGTTAGAAGTGTACTGGATTACGCATCTCCGGCATGGAATCCTACATATCGCGTCCATATTAATAGGATAGAACGTATACAGAAAGCCTTCACCAGGTATCTGCGCTTCAGATGCTCTAGTTGCGGTCAAGACACCAGTTATTCTATCTCTGGAACGTCGTAGAAGTCACTCCGATCAGATATTTCTTTACAAAATTATTCATAACCGATCCGATGTTTCAGAGCTATTATCTAAACTTAATATTTCTGTACCTAGGCGTTCTATAACTAGATCTGTATGCAAAACAGATATACTTGCTTTGTCCCCATCAAAAACAAACCTTGGTTGCTATGAACCGACTTATAGCTAATTATAATATAATCCACAGTAACAGCAACATTGACATCTTTGCCGACAGTTTTTATCAGTTCCGTAAAAAACTTTTAATTCCAATCCACTCATTTTGATCACGTTTATTGCAGTCGTTTTACTTACAATAATAATCGTATTAAAAAAACAGACTATCCATTGCTTGTTAAGTAAGTAAATCTTATGTATATATCTTATATTATTTCTTTTATATTGCCATAGTATTATATTGTTGAGTAGCTCATTTTATAATCTTTAATTTTAATTTCAATCTGATCTCATAGTTTTGTATTTTTATTTTATTTATTTGGGAAACAAACAATTGTACAGTAAGTATTACAAATAAAATATTACAAAGTATGGGTGAATGTACAATCCACAGCATTTCCACAGTATACTTGTGTACATTATAAATTAATTAGGTAAGTATAAATACACTTAAGTACCTTAGGCACTAAATTACATTTTAAACTTATATTTAAGTACTTTCACTCAAACATTGAATAATCTTTTTCTTAAAGTTACTATGGGACAAAAAGAAGATATCCAACTGAGAAAAGTGGTTATTATAAATTTTAACTAGTCAACGGAGAGGGGCTCGCTGACCAGCGTTTGTTCGGCATGTAGTTGTCGCAAACAGAGGGTAAGCACGCACCTCACGTCGTATTACTGTTCTAGGTACAATGTAAAAAATATTATTTACTAATTCGATACAGTTAAACTTATTATGAACCAATCCGTGAAGCATCATGGTTTGAAGTAGTAGGCGTCTTGATTGCAAAGTAAGCAAATTAAACTTTTTTAGCGAGTCCTCGTTCGACTGACGTATGAGGTTACATTTGTATTTCACAACTCGTATATATTTACGTTGAACTCTCTCAATTGCCTTTACATATTTGTCATAGTAGGGGTCACATATTATAAAACCGTATTCTAGCTGTGGGCGAACCAAGGACTTTAATAGTTGCAAGTATGTGGCCGGGCGTTTAAAATCAGTGCAAGCTCTCATGACAAGGCTGTACGTTTGGTATGCTTTAGAGATTATCTTATCAATGTGTAGGTTTAACTGGAGTTTATTGTCCAAAAGTATTCCTAAGTCACGTATTTGAGATTCATTTGTAAGATTGTCTGTGCATAGACTATAATTAAATCTAATTACTTTTTTGTTTTTTCTAAAGTTTAAGTATTTACATTTAGATATATTTAAAGCAAGTTTATTATTATTACAATATTCTGTCAATCTATTCAAATCATCTTGGAGCAAGGCACAATCATCAAAAGTCTTAATTGATTTAAAAATGTTTAGGTCATCAGCATATAATAAGAAATTACTGTTGTGAAAGCAGTTACCAATATCGTTAATATAGATAATAAAGGCCCAAGAATTGATCCCTGTGGTACGCCAGAGGTGGCAATATATGTATCAGAGTGATATGCATGGGTTACCACTGTCTGAATACGGTTGTTTATATAAGAATGGAACCAACGCAGTAAATTACCTTTGATCCCATTAAAGGCTAATTTATTTAATAATATTTCATGATCCACCCTATCAAAGGCCTTTTTGAAGTCCGTGTAAATTGCATCCGTTTGTGTCTGTTTATCTAAGTTATTAAATAAAAAATTTGTAAAAATCATTAAGTTCGTAATGGTTGACTTTCGTTTAATGAATCCATGTTGTTCAGATATTAAATTTGGTTGAATGAAAGGGTAAATCTCGAGGTGAACAAGTCTTTCAAAGAGTTTTGCTATAGCACATAGCATTGAAATTGGCCAATAATTCTCCACTTTCTGCCTGGAGCTGTTCTTATATACTGGTATTATGTTAGCTCTCTTCCAGATAGTGGGAAATATACCTGCGCTGATGCTCTTGTTAAAGATTAAGTGAAGTGGCACGCATATGGTCTCAGCTGTGTTTTTAAGAAAGCTATGAGGTATACCGTCTGCACCCGGTCCTTTAGTACTGTCCAATAACTTTAATTGGTTGAGGACCATAGAAAGGCTGAAGTATATACGGTCTAGGGCAACATTATTATCATTTATTTGATCGAGTGAAGGACACCAGTGATCAGTAAGTGTCGAGGGTTCATACACTGAATGAAAGAATGACGAAAAAAAATTGCATATTGTGTGTGGATCGTTGGAAGTCTGGCTACCATTATGCATTTGCGATGGGATGCCAGACTTTCCTTTTCTGTTAGATATGTAAGCCCAAAAATATTTAATATTTTTGAGAATGCTGTCTTCGACTGTTTTTATGTACTTACAGTAGCATTTGTAACACTCAGTGCTAAAACGGGTGCGATATATAGAAAATACCTCATAATCTGAAATGTTTCCGAATTTTATCCATTTGATCCATGATTTTTTTGTATTTAAATATATGAATAAGGGCAGGTGAAAACCAAATAGGGAATTTAGCATTTTTAGGTTTTGATAGCGGAATGCGATTTTTAATTATGCCATTTATTATATTGTAGAATATTTCGATGGCAGTTTCAGTCGGTTCATTATCCAGAGCTAGCTTCCAGTCAACATCTTCTATATCTTTATTGATCAAATTGTAATCTGCTTTACAACAACTATATCTAGGCATGTCTAGAGATCTCATTTGGGTGTATCTTATCGCTATGGACACGATAGTGTAAAATGGGGGATGGTGGGTGTCCACTTGAAGTAAATTCTGATGAGGTGGAGGTGAGGTAGTATGTACTATAATTTATTTATGTTTAAGCTTTGTACTTCTATAAGTGACAAATTCACCATGACAATAGATGTATAAGTTAAATATGTAAAATGTTATTAGTGAATAATTCGTTGGAGTACCTTATATAATAAAATAAAATAAAATAAAATAAAAATATACTCAGTACTGCTACTCGCCGCCAGGTGGAGTTAGTGTCTCGAACATTCTAGATTTCTGTCGAAGTTTCTTGACGTACTTCACTAAGCGACTGGCGTAACACTCCTAAGACATGCTCGACCCGAGCATCCTTAGACCAGTAACGCGCCAGTCGATCGACATGAACAATCTTTGGAGCAGTTCGTGGACCTTTCTGGATCCGATAAGTGACGTCATGATTCTTAGTCACAACGCGGTATGGTCCATCCCATTTTGCCTGCAATTTCGGTGACTTTCCTTTGCTGCGCACCGGATTATGCATCCAGACGAATGAGCCTTCATCAAATCCTAGATTGTTCATCTTTCTGTCGTATCGAGTCTTCACCTTCTGAGACATTTTATTGACCGGATTGTCTGATCAAATCCTAGATTGTTCATCTTTCTGTCGTATCGAGTCTTCACCTTCTGAGACATTTTATTGACCGGATTGTCTGAGATGTTCGTATATGTCGTTCATTCTGTTTCGCAATTCACTCGCATAGTCTGTTACACTACGAGGTGCATCCGGCGGTATTCCAGTGATTAGGTCTGCAGGCAACCTAAGCTCTCGTCCGAAGTTCACAAACGCAGGTGTAACAGATGTACTCTCATGAACTGCACTTCGTCATGACAGAAGGAACGGCTGAATGTGTTTGTCCCAATCCTTTTGCCTGCTTTCCACAACTTTAGCCAGATATCTCTCCAATGTCTGGTTGAAACGTTCCACCATTCCATCAGATTGCAGATGATGGAATGGTGGAACGGTGGTGGTCCTGGTTTTATGAGTACCCATTACTCGACATGTCTCCTGAAACACTTGAAACTCAAAATTATACTTCCTTGATCGCTGTGAATTTCCAAAGGTACTCCGTAGCGACAAAATACTTCGTGAACCAATTTATCTGCTACTGTGGTAGCTTCTTGATTAGGAATGGCAAAGACTTCTGACCACTTTGTTAAATAATCCATTACGACCATAAAGTACCTGTTCACAATCTCGCTCTCAGGAAATGGTCCCGCAACATCTAGCGCTATCCGTTCCTATGGGGCTCCCACATTATAGATCTTTAAAGCTCCTCTACTGCGTGTTTGAGGTCCCTTAACTGCTGCAAAACAAGTGCATTTGCGGCACCAGTCTGCTACGTCGTCTCGGCAGTGGTTCCAGTAAAATCGCTCTCGTATCTTTAACAGAGTCCTTTTTACTCCCATATGACCTCATGAACATCCATCGCGGTAAAGCTGTAGAACTTCAGGTACCTTCGCCTTTGGTACGACCATTTGTAGGTGACACTGGTCTCCTCGAGCATTTTCCCATTTGCGGCACAATACTCCCTCGTGGATCACCAAACTGTCCCACTGTGCCCAATAACTTTTTGTTGTGGTACTCATTCCAGCAACGTCATTCCAACTAGGCTTTGGAGCAGCGGCCTTCTTCCATTCAAGAATGGGTTTGACGTCTAAGTCATCCTGCTGCGCACGCTGTAGCGTTTCTTTCAACTCATCACTCAGGTCTGTTCTCAGCATCTTGACGGGTACTATTTCTTTTTCTTCTTGCCTAACACAGTGCTTACATTCTCCAGGGCAAGGTCTTCTTGATAGCGCGTCCGCGTTGCCGTGGCATCTTCCATTACGGTGTCGGTTTCATAGTGGAACTCTTGCAACTGCAAGAGTTCCACTATGAAACTGAAGGGCAAGTTGCAAGGTGGATTGAACAACTGTTCAATCCACCTTGCAACTTGCCCTTCAGGGTTCTTGAATTGCAAAAGCCACTTTAATGCAGCATGGTCAGTCCGCAGATAACATTTTCAACCAAGCAGATATTTACTGAAATGCTGCAATGTTTTTACTACTCCTAGTAGCTCCCTTCTCGTAACACAATAATTTCTTTCTGGTTTTGATAAATTTTATCTTTATCTCCTTTTCGCTGTGATAACACGCCACCAATTCCGGTTTTACGTGCATCTGTGTCTACGATAAACTCATTCTCAGTATCAGGACATCCAAGAATAGGTGTATCGCACAGACGCTTCTTCAATTCGTGGAAAGCAGCATCGCAGTCTTCTTCCCAGCAGAATATTCGCTTCTCTTCAGTGAGCTTGTGCAATGGCTTAGCAATATCAGCAAAATTTTTTACAAACCGGCGGTAATATGAGCACCACCCAAAAAACGCTCTGACCTGTGTCTTGCCTTTTGGTACTTGCCAATCCTTAACAGCGACTATTTTCTCTGGATCAGTTTGTACATCTTCCTGCGAAACTACATGGCCCAGGAAAGTCACTTGACGTTTGGAAAATGATCACTTTTTAGGACTTAGCTTCAGATTGGCTGCACGAATTTTTGCTAGCATACGTTCCAGGTTCTTAAGATGGTCCTGAAATGAGCTCCCGACGATAATAATGTCATCTAAATATACCAGACAGGCGTCTCCAATAAGTCCAGTGAGTACTAGCTCCAGGAGCCTTTCAAAAGTTGCTGGCGCATTGCACAATCCAAACGGAATTACTTTGAATTGCCACAGACCTTTTCCCGTAGAAAAAGCTGTCTTTTCCTTATCCTTAGGATCTAATTCCACTTGCCAGTAGCCACTTTCAAATCTAGTTGTAAACCACTTCATTCTTGTTAGCGTATCTAACGTATCGTCAATTCTTGGTAGTGGATAATTGTCCTTCTTTGTCGCATCGTTCAACCTCCGATAATCGACACAAAAACGTAAGTTGCCGTCCTTCTTCTTGACTAGTACTACAGGAGTGCACCATGGACTGGATGAAGGTTCTATCACACCATCCTTTACCATCCCTTCAATCATGGCCTCTACCTCTTTCTCTCGTGCAACTGGCAATCTTTTTGGCCGCTGACGGATTGGTAATTGGTTAACAGTATTTATCGTGTGCTGAACCAGTCTGGTCCTTCCAATATCAGCATCACTGGAAGAGAATATATCGGCGTACCGAAGTAACATCTTTTTAGCCAATGCAACTTCGTTTTCAGACAGATCCTTGTGACAACCTTCGAGAAAGGACGTCACATTATATGTGCATTAAGTTTATTGCTACTGGATATTTCTTGACATCTGCGTATCCAGGCAATTTCCTCACAGGTGCCCATCAGTACCCTTTTTAATTATGTGTTCTTCATTACTAGGGTATAAAATCCTTACTACTGATTTACTGAAGTATTTGTGGGCCTCACCAGAGTGCGTGCCATTATCCATGGATGATCATTATCCGTTCCTTCAATAAACAAGCACCGACGCTTTTGTCCCAAACTTTGTGTTAGATTTACTGGCAAATTGGTTTCCGATCGAGGCCGAAGGGTAATTTTCTTCAGACAGTAGACTTTTCCTGATGATCCACCTTCATCTCCACCTTCTCGCCTCGGACGGGTATGTTCTGGCCGGTTGCTGTCAGGAGTTGAATTTTCTCGTGGGTCCGAAAGAAGTCCCCAATAAAGAAGGCCATTTGTTAGTTGAGTGCTGACAACTGTACGAGAAGCACCAGTATCTATCGTCAGCTTGCAAGGTGTTCTATTGATTTCGCCTTTGATGATTAAGCTGTTTCCATCATGGGCTTCTGTGATCGAAATTCTTGGGGCTTTTTCCAAACCAGCCAGCACCCGTCCCGCGGTCCTGGCGTTTACTCATTTCCCTGCTGCTGGAAGGTGATTGGGTTAACCACCTGACCCTCCTGGGATCTCTCTTCCCTTCCACTATTTCGCTTCGGGCAACTCGATCTTAGATTGCCCTTTTCTCCACACTCGTAGCATCTAGGGCTAAACTTTGGTCGAATGCCACGTGATGACACCACTTCCCCGATACGGTGTGCTCGATGGTCCTGTCGTACGGCTACCACTTCGAACGCATGGGCCAAGGCGTCCTTCAGAGACTCATGATGCCCGAGTCTCACAGCAGCCCTCACTTCTAAGTCCCGAATGCTATCGACAAACGCTTGGACCAAATTCAATTTGGATCAAACTCGATGAGTGCAGGCGATGATTGGTAAGCTTTTCGGGCCAGCTTTTCTATTTTGAGGGCCCACTGCTGTAGATTTGTAGATTTTCAGTACTACGTTGTACCCGGTCTTTCAACTGAGCATATGTCCAGAGACGCACATCTCCAGATGTGCGTCACCATAGCGAGATTCAAATGCCTCTAGCAACTGTTCACAGGTGACCTCCTTCCCGAAGGCCTCTAGAATGGTTAGGGCCTGGTCACGAAGGCCAAGTGTAACTGCTGTCATGGCCTGCTCCAACCGTTGGCCTTAACAACGGCCTCAAACTGGATCTTATAGGTCGACCATGAAGAGCTATTATCAAACGGAGGTACCTTGAAGCCTCGCACCGATGGAGCAGCGACCACAGGAGCTTAGTCAAATCTCCAGACTTCGGAACACCCAGAGGTTTTTTTACATCAGCGATCTCCATGTCAGCTCCGGACGATTCTCAGCTCCGTAGATACGATTCTCAGCTCCGGAGATACGGTTCTCAGCTTCGGAGATACGATTCTCAGCTTCAGTAATCCGTTTCTCTTGCTGGTGCACTCGTTCCTTTACAGCACTAAGGTCCTTGCAAAGATTCGCATTCATTTCCTTAGTGAGTAGCATCAGCTCTTCCTGGCGGCGGGCCTGTCCTTCCCGATGGCAGGCTTCCTCCTCCTGGCAGTGGGCTAGTTCTTCCTGGAAACGAGCAGCCTGCTCTTCCTTGCGGCGGGCCTGTTCTTCGTGGCGGCGGGCTAGTTGTTCCTGGAGATGAGCAGCCTGCTCTTCCTGGCGACGGGCCTGTTCTTCTTGGCGGCGGGCTTGTTCATCCTGGCGGCAGGCTTGTTCCTGCAGCATAGCCATCAATGCAGCCATATCAAATGCAACCGGAGCTATAGTCACTAGAGCAACTCCGGAAGTACTCTCAGACGCCTCCATCGTCGGCTGATTTCCACCCAGTGCTGGCGATGGTGAGCCTTCAAACCACCTCTGGATGATCTCTTGCTGCCGTTGATTTCTTATTCTTACACCTTTCGTGTCGTCTTTCGGTAAAACCGGCATTTTTTTATCCCACTTCTGAAACCAAATTGTTACGAGCTGGGGTTCGGGATAGAAATAATTTACACCAATTAAACGAAAATTAACACTTTAATCATTGATATACTAAAAACCCAAGATGCACACTCAACGTCTCAAAACCGTACGCATAAAATGAGTGCTTAATTCTAAATTATGCGCTTATTTCAAATAGTATCGCGTCACTCGCATCTAGGTTCACACGTCAAAAATGCCAAAATTTTCTTTGTAAAAACAACCTTAAACAATTATCATAAGATAGAATTTGCAAAAACATATTTTGTACTTATATAGCATATCTATTACTACGTAGGTGGTGAGTGTTTGGCGACAGTTTCGATCGTCACTTTTCTTCGAGACTGTGCATCTTGGGTTTTTAGTATATCAATGACTTTAATTAAATAAACACAAAAATAAAAATCCCACAAGGTGCAGGTATTTTTTAAGTTAAATGAGTATTAGTTTACTAAGTTGAAAAGCAGAAAATGGCTATTAGCGTCTTTTTTATTTAGTTAACTAGAACTTGGTAACACATCATCACATCAGCAAGCGAGAGCGCGGAACGAGCGACAAAGAGGCACACTCGGCCTCCGCGTTCGGCAGCGTTCGACATCTGTCTCTCTCCTACTTGAGTGAGCGATGCGTCCACGTGGACAGCTGCTATACAATAATACATTTACATGTTTTCGCCAAGTATGAAGTGCAGTGAAAAGTGAATGTGGTGTCAATTGTTTATAGCAACGATAATTGCGGCGATAAAGGTAATGATTCTTTCGATATTAAATATATGTTCAGTGATATATTGTCGAATATTCGTGCTTTCATCATTAAAATAAATAACATCGGTCCACTAGTGCAGCGATTGGAGGTTATGCTATAATTGACAAAACTATAACAATAAGTTAACAGAACTATTTCACGATGAGTTAAAAATCAATTACTTTGCAGGTGGAGTGGCAATTTATAGAAACTTATCATCGACATCCACGGCCAAAATTTTCAACGTTGAACTGTCGAATACAACCCATCTTATTAGAAACACTGGTGACGTTTGCTTGGGAGAAGTTACATGCTTCACCGCTGATACCACGTTTAAAATGGTTCTTGGTGCAGTTTATATTCATCCTGGAGCAAGTATCTCTAACATCAGTGTTCTGCTGCATCAAGCACTATTTCCGTATGTTTACAATAGCCAGTACATCCCATGATAGAAGTCGATACCGATGTACCAATTCTTCTTTGTGACGACTTCAACACAAACGTGAAAAATCCGAGAGGCACCACCATCGATTTGACTTTTTCAAGACACGTTACACTCGAAACACTCCCTTTCATTTCCTACTTTTCCTATCATCGTCCTATTCTCAACAGAATAACACAAATTGTAAGAAGTTAAATATCACACATGTTTAAAAGTTGTAAATAAAAATTGTAAAACAATTGCTCAAAGCACATTCATACTTGTAAAAACTACGTACATTGTTAAAAAAAAATTGACATAATTGTATTTATGCGTACAAATAAATGTAACTTGATCAATTCAATAGTGATTTCCATTTACCTCCTTCTCTATATCCATACAAAATATCTATCAACCAAATAAAATTAAAATTTTCTTTTGAAAAATGCAACCATTCCATCAGTATTTTCTTATGACGTTGTCACGTTCAACTATCGTCAGTAAACCGACTTTACAGACAACCGATTTTTTTTTTAAAACACTTTTTAATTTTTTTCTCCGTTTCGTATTTCATGTAGAAGCGTCCTTTTACCTTATGGCAGCAGCATTATTAACGTGATTATTTTAACTGATTACTTTTTCATTATTATATTGACATTTATTTTATTCATTAATACATTTCTAATTGGATTATTTGTTTAACAATTGCAAGATCATGAGCGACAATGAACTTAAATGTAATATGTATTTTTATATTTGCACGCTGAAATTAAAGGCAGAATAAGAGAACAATATTGTACAATTTACCAACCTTCTGTACCTTATTTATGCAAATAAATGAATTTGATTTTTTTTTATTGATATTAGGCTCGCGTTTGACCACCATCTCACCTGATGGTAAGTGACGATGTGATCGAAGATGGTAATATAAATATATATAACTCAAAGGTGACTGACTGACTGACTGACTGACATAGTGATCTATCAACGCACAGCCCAAACCACTGGACGGATCGAGCTGAAATTTGGCATGCAGGTAGATGTTATGACGTAGGCATCCGCGAAGAAAGGATTTTGCGAAATTCCCACGGGATCGGGATTTACACGGGAAAAACTTCCCACGCGGGCGAAGCCACTGGCACAAGCTATTTGATATAAACTGCAAAAAGTAATAAGAAATATGTTTTGTGCAATAGTGCAATTTTACTTTCGTTATCATACAGTTTTCTTTCCAAACCCTATCCAGACAATTACGAACACAACAATAAATAATTAGCCAAATAAATGAAGTTGTTCTGAACTAATGCGCTTACGTACATATACATTCGGCAATTAATTTTTAATAAGCAACCCGCCCTGACTTCGCACGGGTTCTTTGCAGAAAATATAAAATAGCCTATGTTACTCCGAGGAGATGTAGCTTTCGGTAAAATTGGTTCAGTAGTTTTTGAGTTAAATCGTAACAGGGTAAGTCTCAAAATTTTGGCGCAGTCGCACAATGGAAATTACAATGGAATGTGTTACAAAAGAAAATACGTTGTACAACGGAATTTATAAGGCATAATGCACATCGTTTGTAAAATCGTTTCAGATTGTAGTTTACTGCGATATTTGCGACGTTGCCCATTATCATTAATAAGTACGACTTGCTTATCTTCCCTCTCATCTTTTTTATTGCGTTTAGCATCTCGCCATTGCTTTCTGATCGACTTTTTTTTCATCTTCACTGTAGAATATGCTGATTTGTTTATCCATTGTCCATAGTTGACACATATACATAGTACATAGTTGACTCGCCAACGCACCACCGCACAGGACGACGGTCCGACAACGACTGACTCCCCCACCACGCGGACCGGTATTCATAACCTAGCGACGTATGCGCCCGAGGCAACGTTATAATACTGTTATCAATTTGTAGTGTGCATCCCTTCCTTGTTTTAATTTATTTTATTTTTAACCAGAAAGTTTAATGAGACATTTATTTCATTTATCATTAATTCATATCTTCAACTATTTATTTTTACCCTTCCTCTTCTTTTCTATTCCATTTTCTGATCTATTTGTATCTTCTCCTCTGTTAATTTATTTAGTTGGACCACTCACAACTTCCCATTGGCCTTCAATAGTTCCCAGTTATGTAGTTTCGAATACTTTTGTCTCCGTCTTTACTTTTTTCTGCAGGATGGCATGTTGCGTCCAAAACGCGTTGTTTAAACTTTGACTATATCCTTCTTAGTACCGTGTGTGCATAACTATATTCCTTTCAGTGCATATTATTAACTCCTCACTGCAGATTTATCTATCATTATCAAATGGCAGCTTATATGGTACTTCTCCAACTCTACTACAACCAAACTGCCAAGCTTACAGAAACCCTTGAGTAAAAGCTCCAACGCTATGGTTCTCCAGCCGACCAATAATCGCATTGCTGTCACACATCCAGCGCACGGATCAAAAGTTCTGTACGCATTTTGATGATGTGAATCGTCCGTGTCGAACATCGCCCGCCGACTATACTCTACGGTCTCTCCAGACCCCAACCTTCGCCAGAGTTAAATGCGCATTGCGCACCCATGGACTACTTGAGTTGCCTCATGAGATCCCGAGTCTTACCGGACTACGACTACGTAATAATTACTGGTACGGTCGAGCAAAATATGGCCAATAGAACCCCTTACTCGAACTTCTACCACAACAGAAGGTTTCTCATCATCAACAAATTCATTATTATCAACATCAACATTAATCAACTGGTACGTGCCTTGCTGGCATCCGCCTTAACCTGGCATGTACATATTTGTAGGTACGCTTAAAACTTAAAGACTTCAGTGTATAACGGTCACCGTCCAAAATGGTCCCATGAGTTTGGGTTAAATTTCGTCCAATTTCTCTCACAAACTCTAATTTCATTACTTTATTATCTTCATACCATAATGAACTTTGATTAAACACAATGCCCTGTCACTAGGGTTTTTCACAGTACTTCCTGCACAGTATTCTTCCTTAAAAGAAAAGGTCCAATAAACACGTTCAACAAAACAAAGTTCCCGGCAAAACCGAATCGTAATCTGTGAACAGCTATAGGCTGTAATCGTACCAACGATTCTCAATAGATACAACATTAGATGTGTCCCTCATATAAAGCATCTACCCATCATCTTACTAGAATCATTTCATCGATTCCTTATAAACAGATTCATCGCTACATGTCACTCCTGAGCTGCGGTCAAGGGTTATGACTATGAGTGCACACGCCGTTACCACTCTCATCACCTATGACATCTAATTCTATGTGTTCATGTGTTCATATGCCCTTAAATATTCACGATAGCAGACATCATTTTGTCGTCTCTTTTCATTTTTAAAATTATTTAATTATTCCGATGCGTGTTGTTGTTTCTCTCATATTTCCTTTTATTCCCTCTGTCCCGTGTTATCATATCTCATTGTCTTTCAGTATTTTCTAAAATGTCAGTTTGGCCCACATTTGTACCAATCTTAGTTGGTAATTTGCTATCTTGAGACGCGAGTCCTGAGCTCCCACAGGTTCCACATCCTGATTTTCTTTTCCACTTCTTATCCTTTTTTTTTAATTTTTTTTATATCATGCTCCTTATTCTGTTCCCAGTTAATGTGCTGATCCTCCAAAATCTTCTATATGTCGACTTACGGCTTCAAGAGTAGTTATATTTTGCTTCAACAATTATAATTATCTGTTAGTGTTATTGCGTCTCCTGTTTGTAAAATTCTCTTCCTAAACCTTTTTTTTTTGTAATTAGATCGTCTTGCAACAGTACAGCAGTGCAGCACGTTTCTTCTCACAACTCTTTATGTTAGCAGCTTCCAGGTAGGTCGAAACTGCCCGCTTTCTTCTCACAACTTTATGTTAGCAGCTTCCAGGTAGGTCGAGAGTGCCCGCTTCTATCATTCTCATCTCATTCCTACTGAAGGTAGGGAACCTCCATTAGTCCTCATATCGTCCTCATAATCAAATATCACACATATTTCGTCCAATTTGTGAAGGCTCTTACTACCAATTTGTGAAGGCTCTTACTTCCAATTTGTGAAGGCTCTTACATCCAATTTGTGAAGGCTCTTACTTCCAATTTGTGAAGGCTCTTACTTCCAATTTGTGAAGGCTCTTACTTCCAATTTGTGAAGGCTCTTCCTTCCAATTTGTGAAGGCTCTTACTTCCAATTTGTGAAGGCTCTTACTTCCAATTTGTGAAAGCTCTTACTTCCAGCCACATTTCCAAATTTAATGGAGGCTCATACTTTCATCCAAATTTCTCGATTTAATAGGCGCTCATACTTCCAGACAAGTTTCCCAATTTAATGAAGGCTCATACTTCTAGACAAGTTTCCCAATTTAATGGAGGCTCATACTTTCAGCCCTGGTTCATACTATCAGTCAAGTTTCTTCGATAACTGTCAATTTAATAACCTGTAGGAATTCTACTGCAAGTACCGTTATCCTTTGATAACTGTCAATTTAATGACCAGTAGATATTCTACTGCAATTACCGTTATCCTTTGATAACTGTCAATTTAATGACCAGTAGGTGTTCTACTGCAATTACCGTTATCCTTTGATAATTGTCAATTTAATGACCAGTAGGTGTTCTACTGCAATTTACTGTTATCCTTTGATAACTGTCAATTTAATGACCAGTAAGTATTCTACTGCGATTACCGTTAACGTTTGATAACAGTCAATTTAATGACCAGTAGGTATATTCTATTGCACACTTCAAAATTTTATATATTTATTTGCTCTTTGATCTATTTTTAAACAAATCATATCTCTCTCTGCAGTTGATCCTTCATGGCTGAAGATCGCGATCTCAAATAATGGTTATTCAACCTCCAGTAGCTTGTTAGGCTTTTCCACTTGTTGCAATCAGTTGCTATACGGAGAACTTTTTTGAAACTGTGAGAGCTGTTTGTCTTCAGTTGCTTCGACCACCGTAACGGGGACCGCCCTGTTGATATTTTGCCCTCAAAGCAGCCTCTCCAGATCATCCTAGCGTCGAACAATGTGGCCGAAGTAGCTCAGGATGCTGTATATTGTGGACAGACGATCTTCGATACAGAGCTCTTTCAGGATTGACACATATGTGCAGACACATATTCCGATTGCATCTATTTTCTTCCTGTCAGATTCTCGAATCATCCACGTTTCAGTATCATACAGAAAAATCGGGAAAACAAGCGCACGGACTAGACGGGTCTTCATTTTCTAATGCGTCATCAGCGTATCTGAGATTAGAAATCTTCTTCCCACCCATAGTAAAACTGCTGTTCTATTTTTCTGAACACTGGTGTATAATAATTATGTTCTTCGTAGATGAACAAATCATATATCACAAATGAAATAACTAAGCATAAGATCTCAGGTTTGTTTCCCAGGTCGGGTGGCGTCACTCAGTTTTTCCATTAGAAACTTTCCAATAAAATAGAGAAGTCTGAACGGGCATCCGGTTAATGACACACGACATGCTTAACGTGACTGCTAAAATGTGGTGGCATCACATATCTCTGCCTATCCCAATTAAATCAGTATGTTTTTGTTTACCACCAGGATGGTATTTAATTAGTTACATAGCAATATTGTGACTGTGTGAATATAACGATTCATTACTTATATATAGTTCCAGAAAAGAAAATATAAATTGTCCTCTTGTTTTTCTCACGTTCACTCTCAACAATAAATCCATTCGCCCACCAGAGTGACAATTATGCCATTAAGTCCATACAATGAATGTCTGATTCCTATCCCTAGTAGGCAAATCCTCAGACAGACTGACCGATAATCAAAACAAGCGCCAGATAGGCTTTTTGTTTGTAAGATAAACAACTTTATTTCAATTTAATTTTAAAAATAAATGTTATTTTCTTTTGAACACAACACAATAATCTCCCTTTTAGGTTGATAAAATATGAAAACTCACGGTTTTATCCTCGTCGCCAATGTAGAATATGCTGATTTGTTTATCCATTGTCCATAGTTGACACATATACATAGTACATAGTTGACTCGCCAACGCACCACCGCACAGGACGACGGTCCGACAACGACTGACTCCCGCACCACGCGGACCGGTATTCATAACCTAGCGACGTATGCGCCCGAGGCAACGTTATAATACTGTTATCAATTTGTAGTGTGATATATTGATATCTACATACACTACATTCACTCATATCCGCTAATGTTTATTTATTTATTTATTTATTTTAGGGAAAAACAAACAGTAACATATTACATAGTTATACATAGGCTTACATACAAAAATATGGTAAATATGCTACCCACAACGTTTTCCACGGATTACTATATAAAAACTAGAGCGACATAATTATAATACGGTGTGATTTACTTTATAAACTAAAAGAAAAGCAACAGTTAATAAAGTACGGTGCAGAAAATGTAAAATACAAATGATTTCATAAACAGGGCAGACGAAATTACACGTTAATCACAAAGTCAACTGCCGATCCTTAATAATTGCTCGAATTTGTTTCCTGAATAAATTTTTGCTGAGGAAAAATATGTCGACTGTGCCAAACTCATTATTGTAAGTCTCAACTAAACGATGAAGAGGTGAGCGTGAACCAGCATTGGATTTACAACGGCTAGTAGCAAATAAGTGTCGTGTGCGTACCTCACGTACATGTACTGTTCGGGGAACAAGGTAACTTAAATTCTTCACTAGGTCAGGACAATCAAATTTATTCCGACACACATTAAACAGAGTCATAACATCCAGGAGCTTCCGTCTCGACTGCAAGGTAAGGAGATCGTATTTTTTTAGAAGTAGGCTGTATGAGACTCTCTTTCGAAAACATCTGTAGTTTACAGCACGAAGGTATTTACGTTGTACCAACTCCAAACTCTCATTATATTTCTTGTACAGTGGGTTCCATATAGGTACCGCAAACTCTAATTGTGGCCTTATTATAGATTTGTATAAATGCAAAAAGGTGGAAGGGCGACGAAATTCCCTAGATGCTCTCATTACGAAACCAAACATTTGGTAAGCCTTACTAACTATTTTGTCTATATGAGCATCTAGATGCAGCTTCGAATCAAGCTGAACCCCAAGATCACGGAGGGAAGTAACTTTATCTAAAAGTGTATTAGCAAGGCAGTAGTTGAACTCTGTTTTATTTTTCTTTTTGGTAAATGTTATAACGTGACACTTTGGAATACTAAGATATAGCTTATTAGAAGAACAATAGTCAGAAAAACGGTCCAGATCTTGCTGGAAATCAATACAATCTTGTTGATTTGATATTTTTTTATAAACCTTCAAATCGTCCGCATATAAAAGAAATTTAGAATGTTGGAAACAGATTTTTATATCATTAATGAATAAGATAAATAATAAGGGGCCCAGGATGGAACCTTGAGGAACGCCAGATGTGACCTGAATAGCGCTGGACTCGAAGCCATCAACCACCACTTTTTGAGTTCTGTTAGTTATGTAAGATGTAAACCACCGCGAAAGGTCACCTCTGATTCCGTTATACGCAATTTTATTAAGTAGCAGATAAAATATGAAAACTCACGGTTTTATCCTCGTCGCCAATGTAGAATATGCTGATTTGTTTATCCATTGTCCATAGTTGACACATATACATAGTACATAGTTGACTCGCCAACGCACCACCGCACAGGACGACGGTCCGACAACGACTGACTCCCCCACCACGCGGACCGGTATTCATAACCTAGCGACGTATGCGCCCGAGGCAACGTTATAATACTGTTATCAATTTGTAGTGTGATATATTGATATCTACATACACTACATTCACTCATATCCGCTAATGTTTATTTATTTATTTATTTATTTTAGGGAAAAACAAACAGTAACATATTACATAGTTATACATAGGCTTACATACAAAAATATGGTAAATATGCTACCCACAACGTTTTCCACGGATTACTATATAAAAACTAGAGCGACATAATTATAATACGGTGTGATTTACTTTATAAACTAAAAGAAAAGCAACAGTTAATAAAGTGCGGTGCAGAAAATGTAAAATACAAATGATTTCATAAACAGGGCAGACGAAATTACACGTTAATCACAAAGTCAACTGCCGATCCTTAATAATTGCTCGAATTTGTTTTCTGAATAAATTTTTGCTGAGGAAAAATATGTCGACTGTGCCAAACTCATTATTGTAAGTCTCAACGAAACGATGAAGAGGTGAGCGTGAACCAGCATTGGATTTACAACGGCTAGTAGCAAATAAGTGTCGTGTGCGTACCTCACGTACATGTACTGTTCGGGGAACAAGGTAACTTAAATTCTTCACTAGGTCAGGACAATCAAATTTATTCCGACACACATTAAACAGAGTCATAACATCCAGGAGCTTCCGTCTCGACTGCAAGGTAAGGAGATCGTATTTTTTTAGAAGTAGGCTGTATGAGACTCTCTTTCGAAAACATCTGTAGTTTACAGCACGAAGGTATTTACGTTGTACCAACTCCAAACTCTCATTATATTTCTTGTACAGTGGGTTCCATATAGGTACCGCAAACTCTAATTGTGGCCTTATTATAGATTTGTATAAATGCAAAAAGGTGGAAGGGCGACGAAATTCCCTAGATGCTCTCATTACGAAACCAAACATTTGGTAAGCCTTACTAACTATTTTGTCTATATGAGCATCTAGATGCAGCTTCGAATCAAGCTGAACCCCAAGATCACGGAGGGAAGTAACTTTATCTAAAAGTGTATTAGCAAGGCAGTAGTTGAACTCTGTTTTATTTTTCTTTTTGGTAAATGTTATAACGTGACACTTTGGAATACTAAGATATAGCTTATTAGAAGAACAATAGTCAGAAAAACGGTCCAGATCTTGCTGGAAATCAATACAATCTTGTTGATTTGATATTTTTTTATAAACCTTCAAATCGTCCGCATATAAAAGAAATTTAGAATGTTGGAAACAGATTTTTATATCATTAATGAATAAGATAAATAATAAGGGGCCCAGGATGGAACCTTGAGGAACGCCAGATGTGACCTGAATAGCGCTGGACTCGAAGCCATCAACCACCACTTTTTGAGTTCTGTTAGTTATGTAAGATGTAAACCACCGCAAAAGGTCACCTCTGATTCCGTTATACGCAATTTTATTAAGTAGCAGATAAAATATGAAAACTCACGGTTTTATCCTCGTCGCCAATGTAGAATATGCTGATTTGTTTATCCATTGTCCATAGTTGACACATATACATAGTACATAGTTGACTCGCCAACGCACCACCCCACAGGACGACGGTCCGACAACGACTGACTCCCCCACCACGCGGACCGGTATTCATAACCTAGCGACGTATGCGCCCGAGGCAACGTTATAATACTGTTATTAATTTGTAGTGTGATATATTGATATCTACATACACTACATTCACTCATATCCGCTAATGTTGTAAAAAGTCGATGGGTACACAGCTTTACAATTTCCGTTGTGACACGTCACACAATTTCGTGTCATTCGTCGCACAACGGATCAAAAATTCTACATAACATATCATAAAAAAAAAAATCATAATTCATAGAATGTGCAATACAACTCATTTTTAATATTATATTTTATTAATCAAATAGGTAATAGGTACAATTCAATATCATAAATCATGGAAAGCATTCAAATTTCGAAAATATAATAAAGTAAACTTACAATTTCTTAACGACACACTACACGTTCCGTCACAATTTTCAATCTGACACAAAAACAAAACGACAGAAGCACGTTGAAGTTAGTCGTATATCATGAACCAGTATTGGCATTCCAAAATAATTTGATAGTTATGGTTAAATGTCGATAAATCAAAAGCTATCGCGTTGCACAACTGAAGTGTCACACTGGACTGAAATTTGGGACCTATTGAAATTACTTGATAAAATCAAAACGCTTTGATAAATATTAAACTTATTTTACTAAAAACTATACCAAACATATCCTGAAGACCATAAAGCATGCGAATTGAAAAAAGCTACGTGTTTTTTTGAATAAATAAAATAGAGTTTGAGAAGTTTACGTACACGGACATCAACAAATTGTATGGAAGTCAAACCTAGACTTTTATATTTTCAAGTATTAAGTAGGTATATAATTGGAATATTGAAATGAAAAAAACTTTTTACCAAAAAATTAAACCGACTCCCAAAAACACTGCAAAGTGAAAAATAACTTTAATTTCGGTAGTCGGTGTCTTTAGTTTTGTATTTTCGTTTTTGGCACCGACTTCCGAAATTAAAGTTATTTTTCACTTTGCAGTGTTTTTGGGAGTCGGTTTAATTTTTTGGTAAAAAGTTTTTATTTCACTCTTTTTAGTTGGTCGATTTTTAATTTACCTAGTTAAAAGAGCCTAAATGTCAACTACTTATAACCTTTTACAAAATATTGCTTTTCCCAAAGCTGGGCCGTTAATTGTTGAGGAGTTACTGAGGTTACGCGTAGTGCAAGTGGTAAATGTATTGATCACGTGTTACTTAAAACCCAAAATGTTTGTACTACTATCGTACCTCAAACTACACTAACTGATCATCATCCTGTATTATTATCTATGGAACTAAAACAGATACGTCGATATGCAACTACGACTATAACAAAAATAGATTCTGAAAGCTTAGAAAAAGATATTCACAGTATTGACCTAAATCCTATACACAAAACGCTTGATCCTAACGTTGCTATAGATTATCTCATAAGTAATATACAACTATCACTAGAAAAAAATTCTAAAGTAATTACTTTGTCAAGGCGTAATAAAATTATAAAGCCCTGGGTCACTCCGGGCTTGTTAAAATGCATGAGAAATCGAGATATATTACACAAGAAGCATAAAAAATCTCCCAATAACGAAATTCTGAAAGTTACGTATACTCGTTATAGAAATTTCTGTAATCAAATTTAAAAAAAAGTCAAAATATCCTACGATAAGGGCCAAGTTGAGGCGGCTAAAAATAACCCCAAAAAATTATGGAATGTTATAAATAGCTTTCGCAACACAAAGAGAGACAGTAACGACGCTAAAGAATTACTAAGCATCTGTTCTTCTCCTCAATTAACAGTGAGTGAAATGAATAACTATTTTATAAGTGTAGGCAAGTCACTGGCTGAAAAAGTTATTCAGGTGCACAATGTCTCAAACATGGATTCCCGTTCTATCGATACTATGGACAAATCTCCAAGACACTCTTTCTTTTTGGAGGATACGTCTGAAGAAGAGGTTGAATGCCTCATAAACGGACTTTGAACTGAGTGTACGGTGGGTTGGGACAACATTTCTAATAAGCTTCTAAGGCAATTCAAAAACTTCCTTGTCCCCGCTCTTACGGTAATTTTTAACACATGTCTCGAAACTGGTACATTCCCTCAGGCTTTTAAGAGATCGGTTGTGCGACCAATATATAAAGGCGGAGACAGAGGTCGTTTCAGCAATTACAGGCCTATTTCGATTTTGCCCTCACTGTCTAAAATTTTGGAAAAAATTATTAACATCCGGTTAGTTAAATATCTCGAGAAAAATAAATATCTTTCGGACAATCAATTTGGCTTCTGTGCGGGCAAATCAACGGATGAGGCTGTTCATAAGCTGACAACCTACATCAGTTCGAAACTAGACAAGGGTCAGAAGTGTCTTGCGGTCTTTCTAGACCTAGCAAAGGCTTTTGATACGATCTCTGTCTCTGTCCTACTACAAAAGCTGGAACACCTTGGCATAAGAGGCTCACAGCTTGAACTCTTTGAGAGCTACTTGTCTGGACGCTGTCAGTGTGTACAAGTGGGTGGCTACTACAGCGGTGACCTTCCTATATCCTACGGTGTGCCACAAGGCAGCATACTGGGACCTACCTTGTTTCTTGTTTATATTAACAACCTCACAAATTTGAATATACCCAAAGGCGAAATAATCTCCTATGCAGATGATACTGCTCTCCTCTTCTCTGCTGAAAATTGGGTAGAGGTCTTTGATGCTGCCCAATTTGGTTTCGAAATGGTTCACAAGTGGTTACACAAAAATATTTTGACAATGAATTTTGACAAAACCAAATATATAACTTTCTCGATCCGCAACAAAACTGAAATCGATGACAGACTGCATATTACTCCGCATCAGTGTGTCTCTAGATCAAACTGTTGTTGCAAACCATTAGAACGCGTTAGTAATATAAAATACCTGGGCATCACAGTGGACAGTCAACTTAGCTTTAGGGAACATATCAAGTTGCTATCCTCTAGAGTACGAAAACTTATTTATGTCTTTAAAAATATCAGATACATTGTGGATGCAACACTTTTAAAACAAATTTACTTAGCATTGTGTCAATCCATAATCACTTATTGCATATTGTCGTGGGGTGGGATTCCAAAAACCTCCATAAAAAGATTAGAAATCGCTCAACGTGCCATACTGAAAGTTAGCAACTTTAAACCAATTCTCTTTCCAACAAGAACACTCTACCAGGATTGTCAGGTATCTACAGTAAGACAGCTATTTATAGAAAGAGTACTTCTCAAACAACATTGTGAACTTACATATGACCCAAGCATAACCAGCAAACGCAGGAAACACGAGGTCTGCACTCGGTCTTTTGAGCCTAAAACGTCGTTTATTAGAAGATTCTTTATTTACATTGCTCCTTACTTATATAATAAAATAAATAAAGAGTTAAACATATACCCCCTTAACAAAAAATTGTGTAAGGAGAAAATACATAATTATCTTCTTAATCTTTCTTATGATGAAACTGAGGCTTTACTTAAAATTCAAAACTAGTGTTTGCTTACCTAAATAATAAAGTGGTCGGTATTTCTGGGTATCATGCATACATGCTCGCAAAATCGTTCACACAGCATTCAAGGACACGCACACACAACACATGCACACGTCACGCACACATACACATACACACACTCATAAACACAACCACACACTTAATACTCTCACACAAAATGTACACACAGACGCACAGATATTGCATTAAATTTATTTTTATAATATTAGTATTGTTAACTAATTAACTAATGTTTCAATCACTTGGGCTATTTTATAATTACTGTTTTTACTAGGGGTGTGGCGCTGTATGCCGAGATACAGGACATGTCCTAGTTCGGCTACAGATGCTCATTTGCTGTGTACTAAATACTAGCCTTTAAGTTTTTGTATTACATGCTGATGTATTTTTATGGTGAAATAAAGTTATAAAGTTAAAGTTATAAAGTTATAAAGTTCTCCTGGTACTTCACCATCAGCTCTACATCAACATATGCATTGTGACGAACATAAAGTGCTTAACAACCATATTCAAGTAATCGAATCGCAATCCACGAAATACTTATTATTGAGTAGGTTCGGCGGCCATCTGTGGTCTTCATCATCAGTTCCACTTCCCCAAATGGTATTTTATGAGAGCAACTGCACAAGTTACTATAAGAAATACCCAAAACGCCATAGGTGCCTATAATATTTGAAGAGTTCCCTCGATTTCTCCAGGATCCCATCATCAGATCCTGACCTGGTATCAATGGGACCAATTTCGAAGTATACCGTTTCAAACAAAAAAAGAATTTTCCAAATCGGTTCAGCCGTCTTCGAGTAATCGGTGATCATACATTAAAAAAAATATATATACGCGTCGAATTGATAACCTCCTCTTTTTGTCGTCGGTTGAAAAATAGACATGTTGTCGAAATAGTCAACTTTTTTGTGTTATTAATTTAAACAGGTATTTATTATTTTATATATTTTATCTCTACTCTTCAAACACTCGGACAACACATTTTTAGATTTTTAGATTCGCGCGTAAAATTTGAGCCTTACCCAACAAACAAAAAATCAATCATCTTTCCTCATTATACATAATATTAATTTAGATGATAAGGATTAATACCGTATTTGTGTAAATACCTTTTACATTACCGCTTTATAATTGCCAGTTTTTTAGGGTTCCGTAGACGAATGGCAAAAAACGAAATCCTTATAGTTTCGTCATGTCTGTCTGTCCGTCCGTCCGTATGTCACAGCTATTTTATTCCGAAACTATTAGGACTATACATGTGAAACTTGGTAGGTAGATGTATTCTGTGAACCGCATTCCAACTTTGAAGGCATGGGCGAGTCTGACTCGCACTTGGCCAATTTTTTAAGTAGGTATTAAAATGAACATAGGTAGGATGTTATCTTTAACATATAGACATATGCCATCGTGGACTTTTCTGTAGGCATATATAAGATACACAATTCCACCATACATTGGATATACTACATAAATTTTCGGACTCCCCGGCTCGGAAGCGAGGCGCCCGGTCAAATCACGGCGGCGGGCGACACGAAATTTATTTAGTTACGCATTATTTTGATTTTGCTACTCCTAAGGTATTCATTTAATTTGCATCGTGTAAAGCGAAAAATTAATCTTCCTGAAATACTCAAGCTAACTAACGTATTTATAATGATAAGGATTAATACAGTATTTGTGTAAATAGCTTTCCAATTACCGCTTTATAACTGCCCATTTTTTTTAAGTATTAAAATGGATATATAGTATGATATCCGTAAGAGATAGCCATATGCCATCGCGGAATTTTTGTAGACCTTTTTTATCTATCTTATTTTGATCTATCTCGTACGGTTGAGCCAGCGTTTGCAAAGTAAACGCAAAAAAAAATGTTTATTAAGACATCACATTAGAAATCTCTAAAATTATCATTGTTTTTCTAACATATTATGCATGTATTATACATATAAACCTTCCGCTTGAATCACTCTATCTATTAAAAAAAACCGACTTTGAAAATAAATGTTGCATTTATTTTTAATCATAAAAACGTGTACCTTTATGAATAAAGTTTTATGTAACGTTATAGTACTTTATTTTGATGCTATATAATTTTTTTCTTACCTATTTTAACCAATGTACTTTAACTGCAAAAGAAAAAGGTGGCAACCTTACAGAAGAGTACCATTTGCAACTGTACGCATTTTTTAAAGGTATGTACACTAATTTCCGTATTTTAGCTATGGTCAACGTGAGTTGCATAGTCCAGCTAAGTAGGTCATCTAGCGTTACTCCCAAATATTTATTATTTATATAACAGAGGTGACCACACCTGACAGTGGTTCCTCATCTATTGCACGGAAAGGTATGTATTTTAAGCAAGTGCGATACAGCAGGGTTACCTTGACGTGTGTTTGCTAAAATTGCTAAATCAAACATTAATTTTAGTTTTATTGGTGTTCAGTGATAGTAGACTATCCTCCAGCCAAGAGATAAGTTTTGCTGGTGTCAGCCATTTCACTACGCCCCAGGTTTCGTCATGAAAGATAAGTACCGCGTCATCAGCGATCATTGGAAGATCCAAGTGTGGCAGGGTAGCAGCTATTTTGCATAGATTAAGATTATTAATATAAATGAACTGCAATGTACTAATAATATGCATGTATTATATATATAAAACCTTCTCCTTGAATCACTCTATCTATTGCTGATTGCATTAACATCCGTTGAGTAGTTTAAAAGATCTAAGGGTACAGATAGCGGAAGCGACTTTGTTTTTACCCGACTGCGGCGAAGCCCGAAAGGTGGCGGGTTATGTTTTTTTTAATACTTTGTAAAGATATTAAAGATTTCGCAGTCTATTTAATTCTTGCAAGGAATTTTGGCCGTGAAGTTTATTCGAAGCAACTGCACAAATAGCATTCTAGTGCCCTATCTTTACCTTTACCTTGACAAATAAATTAGATGTTAGTTCATTACAGGTAATGTCGTCCCTTGCAGTTAATGTATTGTTCCAGCCTAGTACAATAGGGGAACCTGTTGTACCTAGGTCAGTTTTTCGAATTTTGATTTATTTTTAAATAATGGTGCTAGTTAAAGTTGTCTAGTGTGCATGTATGTATAGATCATTTAATTAGCTATATAATTCATTCACTAAATTGTACAAATTAAAAAAAAATTGGGAATACTAGCTGCTACAAACAAAAAGGGAAAACTGTCCTACGTACATGGTCCAAGGTACATCTGGTTTGTTGTAAACCAGATGTACCTTGGACCGTGGACGTTGTACCTTAGACAAAGCAGATTCAAATTGAAATAAACACTTGTATTAGCTTCAATTTATTTATTTTCTGTTTAATTATTATTTGAAATAATTAGATAATCATTTTAGAATTTAGAACTCGCAATTATTCCAGTTATTAGCAACAATAATTAAGTAAAAGTATTTTTTTTAAAAGAACCTCACCCATCTTTTTGTACCAATTATTCTTCACAATATTTTAGCAACAAATCACGTAATTTTAACTTGCAATCTAGTTTTATTCTCTCTTGTCATTTAACATAAATTCTAATTCATAAATTCTGAATGCTTGACTCCAGTTGGTATCAAAATTTTTGGAGAGACGTGCACTGTATTCAATCCTGTCTCATCTATATTCCAATGTTAGCTGCATGAAAATCTGATGGGCATTTTGATAGAGTTTTCTTGTAATGATTGAAAGTCAGTTTAACAGTGTGTTTATTGAATGCCGACGAACGCGCCAAGCTCGTGGCTTCTGGTTAACGAAGGGAGAGCTCTTCTTTGTAACATTTCCTGAATAAACGCAGCCAATAGTATCCTGCCATTTTTTTGGAGTCTCTTGTAGGTAGAAGGATATTTCATTTTATAAACCTTTGCGATCTGGTACGCCAGTACTTTGACGTCTTTTAAAGTCAAGCTAAACTGAAGGTTTGCTGCATCCTTGATGTCCACTAGCAATTTCTCTTGCTCTTCATTAAAAACTTTTTTGACTGCTATATTATCACGCAAATCTTGCACTGAGGAGCCTTCTTTTATCATATGGCGGTAGTACCGTCCCAAAGTAGTTCGAGGAATGTGGAAATGTACAGAAGCACACTAAGTTAATAGCATTTTCAATAATTTTTGTGTCAAGCATAGGTCTATTAATTTTTATTACAATAAAATTCTAATAAAAACGTATTGAAATTATGGTTGGCCGTATTAGTGACCAAAACGATGTACCTTGGCCAGTGACCGAGGTACATCGTTATTTGGGTGGTCAAGGTACAACATTGCGATAACTTCACTTAGTAAGCTTAATAAACCCACTTATGATTTCGGTTAAGAACTGTCACTAATATCATCCAGTAGCTAGATATACAATGATTATATTCTAAACTAGCTTCTGCCAGCGGCTTCGCACGCGTGGGAAGATTTTCCCGTGTAAATCCCGATCCCGTGGGAATTTCGCAAATTTTTTTCTTAGCGGAAGCCTACGTCATAATATCTACCTGCATGCCAAATTTCAGCCCGATCCGTCCAGTGGTTTGGGCTGTGCGTTGATAGATCACTATGTCAGTCAGTTAGTCAGTCAGTCAGTCACCTTTCGGTTATACATATTTAGATAAAACAGTTTTGTCAAACATACAACATTTAAAAAAAATCGGCATGAAGTAAACCTCCAAAAAACGTACTGTTTCAGTGTAAAATAATATATATTTTTTTAACTGTACTCACACGGCACCGGCAAATCGTAGGTAACTTCACGTTAATGTTGATAAATGACGTATCTAATACAATAGTTTTTTTTATTTATTTTTTTATTTAAAATAGGTTCGCGTTTGACCACCATCTCACCTGATGGTAAGTGATGATGTGGTCGAAGATGGAGCACGCTTACCTAAAAGTAACCTATTCACTCTTGACTTAAAGACTCCTAGGTTATAGCTATCGGGAAACACAGACTCCGGCAGGGAATTCCACTCCTTAGCCGTACGCATAATGAAGGTATTCCCAAAACGTTTTGTGCGTATGGGTGGGATGTCCACCATGTAACGATGGCGCTTCGCCGTTTGTCTCGTAGTCCGATGATGGAACGGGCTTGGTGGAATTAGATTGTGTAATTCCATCGCACACTCCCCGAAATGTAACCGATAGAAAACCGATAGACTTGCAACTCGTCGTCGATGTTCAAGGCTCTGGAGCTTTGACTCGACCAGTGCATCGTTGCCAATGAGTCTCTTGGCCCGCTTCTCGATTGACTCAAGCGCGTCCAGTTGGTATTTAGCAGATCCATCCCAAAGATGAGAGCAGTACTCCATACACGACCAAACCTGGGCTTGATAGAGATTGAGCAACTGTTCGGGTGTGAAGTACCTTCTCACCTTTGCTAGGATTCCCAACTTTTTTGATGCTAGTTGAGCCTTAGCCTCGATAAACGGGCCAAAATTGAGGGTAGAAGTTAGTGTAACCCCCAGAAGCTCGATACGGTCGGTTATCGGCACGGTTACACCTCGGAAAGTAGGAGCCAGTTCGAATTGGCTCCTTTTTGCGGAGAAGAGACACGCCTGGGCCTTAGCTGCATTAAACTTGACCAGGTTGGCATCGCCCCATTCGGAGACAGCCTTCAAGGTCAAGTTCAAGCGCCCGATCATGTCCTCACGGAGAGACTGGATCTGTGACCCACAAGCTCGCGCGCCGGACACATATCTCTCAGAAACTGTGCTGTCGTCTGCATACCCAAAGGTACCGGGCATTAGCAGATCGTTAATGTGCAGCAAGAATAAAGTTGCTGAGAGAACAGACCCCTGAGGGACCCCGGCATTAATTGCCAATTGGCTAGACGAGCAGCCATCAATGACCACTCGAATGGACCGATCCCTCAGGAAGTCTTCAATCCAAACGCAAAGTTGAGTGGGTAAACCGAAAGAAGGGAGCTTAGCAATAAGGCTTTCATGCCAGACCCTGTCAAAAGCCTTGGAGATGTCAAGGGAAACAGCAAGTGCTTCCCCTTGCCTCTCAATGGCCTCACTCCAGATATGAATGGCATACGCTAGAAGATCCCCAGTTGACCGGTTTTTTGCGAAAGCCGTATTGCCGGTCACTGAGGATGTCGTTGGCTTCTAGGTATGCCAGGAGCTTACTATTAAGTATACGCTCCATACTCTTACAGAGTATGGACGTGACTGAAATAGGCCTGTAGTTGGCAGGGTCAGCACGACTGCCCTTTTTGGGTACAGGCTGTACGTTAGCCAGCTTCCATGCTTTCGGCACCTTTCCAGTCTCCAGCGAAAGGCGAAACAGGCGTGTCAAGATTGGAGACAATTCAGGTGCACGAGTTCTAAGAACAATTGCTGGTATCCCGTCGGGGCCACTAGCTTTGTTCACGTCAAGATTACGCAGCACTCTACGGACGTCCTTCTGATGGATGCGAATGTCCGACATACACGTCTCGCATCCTAACTGACTGAGATAACTGTTCATAAAACCGCAAAATTTAAAAAATATATGCAATTGTTTTAGGTACAACTCTGTCCAAGGTACAACAGGTTCCCCTATAAGCGGCAGCATCATCAGTGGGTTAAATAAAATCATCACTACCTTCACCGAGTAAAGGTACTTCAAGTTATTAATTACTAACTGGCATATGAATTTATCAAATAACAATATCAAGTCAAGGAAGAAGGAAAAATACAAACTAAAAATACATGTTCAGTATGAAAAATCGTATAAAATACGATTTTTCTTATCTATTTAGTGTTAAACATAACTAAAAACCACAGATTTATTTGTAATCCCGTCTTGATACCCTTTATTTTGATATACCACTCAATGAGTATGACAGAAAATAACCGCACCCCTGAATGTAGCCCTCTAAATTGTTATTTATGCTTTAAACGGTTGCTTAACACGTTCGCTGACAGTGAGCACTTACTCTGACACCACGTTACGACAGTAGAATATTTTCCACGACGTACTCTTAAAAATAAGTGGCCCGTCCCTCGACGTACTGTCATAACGCACTATTTTAATTTCCCGCCTAACGATGTACTGTCAGCGAACGTGTTAAAATGACATCATTATGATGAAAGACACCTAACCTTTTTTATATTGTCAATATGGCGTCTGGTGGTCATTGTGACGAAATTTAAAAAAAAAAAATTACTAAGTTCGCGTTTGACCACTTTGTCACCTGATGGTAAGCTGATGTGGTGAACTGGCATGTCTTCAATAACACTCGCAAGGTTAAGACGGATTGACTGACGTACGAATAAACAAAAAACTTTTAGCAAAAAATTAAACCGACTTTATCAAAACACTACAATGCAAAAATAACTTTAATTTCGGTAGTCGGTGTTATTGGTTTTGTATTTTCTTTTTTTCCACACTACCTTCCGAAATTAAAGTTATTTTGGCTTTGTAGTGTTTTGATATGGAAGTCGGTTTAATTTTTTGCAATAATGTTTTTTTCACGCTTTTTAGTGTTTGTAATTTAACTAGTTACAAAAGCCAAAATATCAACTACTTATCACCTTTTACAAAATAATGCTTTTCCCGATGCAGAGACGTTAATTTTTGAGGAGTTCTCCTGATACTTCACCATCAGCTCTACTTCACCATATGCATTGTGACCAGCATAAAGTGCTTAACACGTTTGCTGACAGTACGTCGTTAGGCAGGAAATTAAAATACTGCGTTATGACAGTACGTTGAGGGACGGGCTACTTATTTTTAAGAGTACGTCGTCTCACGATAATTTTTCATATAAGTATTATTAAGAGCAGTATCCACTGTCATATTATGAGCAATTTCATATTTATTAGTGCCGTAACACGAGTATTATGTAGGTAGTTTCATATTGTTTGCTTGTGCACGAGTACTACGTTGATTTGTCATTTAGTATGGAGAATTCTACTGTCGAAATGTGGTGTCAGGGTAAGTGCTCACTGTCAGCGAACGTGTTAACATCCATATTCAAGTAATCAAATCGCAATCCACGAAATACTTATTATTGAGTAGTTTCGGTGGCCATCTGTGGTCTTCATCATCAGTTCCACTTCCCCAAATGGTGCTTTTCGAGAGCAACTGCACAAAGTGCTATTAGAAATATCCAAAATGCTATAGGTGTGCATATAATATTTGAAGATTTCCCTCGGTTACTCCAGGTTCTCAACATCAGATCCTGATTTCATGACAATGGGACCAACTAGAAATTACATCCTTTCAAACGAAAAAAAAATAATCCAAATCGGTCCAGCCGTATTTGAGTTATGAGGTAACATACATAAAAAAAAAGTTCAAGACGAACTGAGAACCTCCTCCTTTTTTTGAAGTCGGTTTAAAAATTGATCTACGTGTTTGGGTCTACAACGCCACGTGGGTAAAACTGTACATAGGTACATAGACCGATAATCACATTCCTTTGCGTCACGTAGTCGGGTAAAAAACATTTATATGCTTGTTGCATTTTCTAACCCTTAATGAATAGGTAATTTTTTGATTTAATTTAATCAATGCTGAAATGAGTACTAACGTAGTCGTATGCTAATTTGTCACTAACAAACTATGGAAAATGATGTCTGAAATAAACGATTTTTATTTTATTTTTTAGTTTTATTAAAATATTACAAAGACTAAAAGCTCACAAATAACGTAAAGTGAAATTTCAAGTCACTGTAAGGCCTTCATTTATTAATTACTAATGAAAAGAAAAAACATATTTTTAAGTTAAATTATAATTATTATTTTTTAAGGTCGTAATGACGGACTTATAAAAATCAATGAACAATTTGACTCACCTTATTGTACAAAATGTTGGACAAGTCTTTGACGCTGTTGGAGTCAGGATAAAGCCCCGACATGCCGGAGATGACAATCCTCTCCCCTTCCAGCCCGTTGGTCGGGATCTCCTCGGGGGTCGCATGCTCTTGCTGGGTTGGCATCATCGTGTGGTCTGTTTATGTAAACTGTATTCATGAGCGAATATAATACTAGTACCTATTTGACCTGGATTAGGTGGTGGCAGTCAGCCCAGGCTGTGAAAAATTGATAGTATTTTGCGTCCTGTATAGCTGTCTCTCTAATAAAATTTGCGTCAAGATATAACAATACGGCTAATACGCAGTGGTTCCATGATTGGCAATTTTGGTAGTACTTATTGCTTAGATTGGCCGAGGGAGGTTCCTTTGCTTCGACGCTGCGATCTCCCGGCCTTACGCCCTTACATTTTTATCTTTGGGGTAACATGAAACAACAGAAGTGTATTGAAAATTGCGACCAATTGACGACTACGATATTCTGCTGCTGCAGAAATAAAAAAAATCGTGCAAAATTCATCATACTATAAAAAGTGTAGCCATAAGGGCTTTAGTTTGTTTTCAGGAGGGTGGGGGCCATTTTGAATATCTGTACATCAGTACTGTGTCATATACAAAAATTCTTGTTTTTTTTTTATTGTAAGTATTAATAAAGGTCTGTCGAATTAATTACTTTTTTTTTTTCTCGAATCAGGTGCCGCTTAATATTCAACTCAATGGGAATAATCTCAAGCAGGTCTAGAAATTTAAGTACTTGGGAAGTATTATAACATCAAAAGGCGACCTCGACTCCGAAATAAACTGCAGAATCAGTGCTGCTTCGACAGCCTTCGGTAGGTTGCGTACGAAAGCCTCACGATATAAAGCTGCAGACAAAGATCAAAATGTACCTAGCCATTGTTCTTCCGAGTCTTTTATGTTCTACAGAGACATGGACTTTATACAGACGACATATTCGCATTCTTGACAGATTTCATCTTAAAAGTCTAGTAGATATCATAAACATAAAGTGGTTTGATCGCATTAGAAACACAGAAGTTCTGAAACGTGCGAATGTGTATGGCATGGAATCCGACCTCATGCGGTGGCAGTTCCGGTGGGCTGGACACATCACCAGAATGTCTGATGAAAGTCTATCGAAGCGCGTCTTTTTCTCGGAACTACATAACGGTAAGCAGAAAAGCGTTGGTCAGTTCCTGAGATACAAAGACGTGCTCAAGAGACCTAGGAAGGGGTGTAAAATTGACCCCTCCATCTGGGAAACGCAAGTCACTAACCACCCTGAATGGAGAAGGGATGTTCAGGGCAGTGTTGCGTTCCGTAAAATAAAGGATCTTGACAGGCAGACAGACACACGGACAACAAAGTGATCCTATAAGGGTTCCCTTTGTTCCTTTTGAGGTAAGGAACCCTAAAAAAGGACTGTAAGCCGGACGCTTTAGTTGAGAATAGCTTATACGGATGATGTTATTATTAAAATTATTATTACTACAAAAAAAGCACGCAATCCAAAACGTATACACTTGTTTCTTTACTCTACGGAGCATAAATCTACTCAGACATTGATTTTTAGTTGACTGATGGATTATTACCAGTGGTCGGCGTAGGTAGTACCATTCCGTGGGATTCGTCAATTGTAGCATAACGTGGACATACCCTCTCATCTCAAAATCCCGGGATTTTAAAGATTCACTTTCGATAAAATATTAACATAAAATAAATATTTACAATACATAATCGAGTAAATCTAAACTAATACTAGCTTTTTCCCGTGGTACCGCCCGCGCTATACTTTCCTAAAAAATCATCCGGTATCGGAATAAAACTATACTTTCTCTCTAGTTGGAGCAAGCAATATATGTATATTTAAAAAAATCATTAAATCGATTGCTTAGTTTCGGATATATGCGTGAACGAACATCGTGACACGAGATTTTTATATATTAATATTAAAAGTTCTTTATGAAGTTCTTGCTGAAGAGTTCTTTATATTTGAACGCACTAATCTTAGGAACAACAAGCTCGATGTGAAATTCTTTTTGCGTTACGTAGCCTCTTTATTAAGGAAATTTATAGACTATTAAACATCACGCTACAATTGATAGGAGCGGTGTAGAAATCATAAACGTGAATCACGCGAAACAGTAAATATTTACCTCCTAATAAAAAAAAGATATTTAACCTAAGATATTAAACCGACTATTACCTGTTATCAACGATAATTAGTTTATGCTCGATACTACTACAACGCATCTACTGTTGCAACGTCAACATGTCGCGACTTCACCACGCGTGTGAAAGAGACAGCACGTCACTGTCACTTTTTTTCTTTCTTTGTGCAAGTGGTGCAGGTATGCAGCACATCCCTCCAACCGCTCACTCTTGTTCTTACGTTCATTGAGTGCGCACACTATCCAATACTGACCCTGGCTCGTTTTACGGATTTTGGACCATCTTTTTACAATTACTTTGATTGTTTTTACTGGATTTCGAGTTGCTGCTGTGATTGGATTTGTTGCTTCGTCAACCACTTTTGTTCTTCGGAAAGAAAGCAAGCTATGAAATATTTATATAAAGTTTCAGACAACAGTTTAAGGGTATAATATATTACGAGCGTATATTATATTCATTTCATTGACAAATCTAATTTCATACATATTCTGTAATATACTATGAATGATCGCTATCTTGTTTTTTAATTTATAGCTCAAGCGTGGTATTTCCCGTACGTTCTCCAGAGGAAACGACCAATTTCAAAACGTGCACTCACTAACTTCTGTCGTTTTATGAGTGCCCATGTAGGCGATGTAAAATAAAATAATTTTAATTTTACTTTTACTTTTTATATAAATGATGAATTTTATTTTTTGATGAATTGATGAATTTTACTTTCAATATAAATGATTTAATTTCGCTCACCTACCTTTGAAATTTATAAAACGGCTCACTGCAGACTGGTGATCCTTACTATGCGCGTCTCTACTATAATTAGGCGTATATATACCGTTTTTTGTAAGTTAATTGTTATCTTTAATTAATGTTTAATGGTAAACTTGACCTTTTACGTACTAGCTGATGCCCGCTACTTCAGCCGCGTGGTAAATAGCGAATTAAGAGATTACCCGATTTTATATGAAGCACCTTTTATATTATGTATGTTTATTTATGCATAGTAGATTACTGTAGTAGATTACTAAACGCCCAGTATCGTTTGTTAAGCAAACGATACTGGGCGTATGATTCCTATTTGCATCACTTACCCGTGATTATATCCATGGCGATAGGACCCCTTAGGTACCTACTTAGATCTTTACCAGCTTTTGTTTTAATGCTTGGCCTTGGGATTTATTCTCTTTAGTCTAGATCTACACCAACTCTTTTTTAATGATTGGCCTTGGGATTTATTCTCTTCAGCCTATTAGGTATACGCATGATAGATCTTTGTTCACCAAATAAATTGTTTTATTTATGTATTAGTTCAAAATATCTAACTTACTTTGTTTTAGTTAAAATAAAATTCTTTTATTTTTAGTGTTTAAAGAACGTCTCAGTATGTACAGAAAGTTTACTTGTTTTTCCTCATAGTTTTATTTTTTATACAAATAAACTCAATATCACATGGAACACTATACTCATTAACCACGATTTGAAATACTTTACTATGGTAATTCATACAAATGAGCTACTTATAATACTACTAAAACATTGTATAATACCACTAAAACCTTAAAAGATCTGTAATATATATTGAAACTACTGTTTCTACTTGTCGTATCATACTCATGGCTACTATAAAAAATATTGTGGAGGAATTAGATAATTTCTCAGTTTCTAAAGTGAGGTTACATGATACTTCTGAAGCTAAACATCGATTATCTCATATGAAAAATAACTTTATCATAATAACTCAAAACATAAGGAGCAACATGTCCCAACTAGAAATTCTCTTACAACAATTACAGTTTGATTTTTTCATCATCGTACTAATTGAATGCTGTTTAAAAAGTACTAATAGCATACCCAAATTGGCAAACTACTCAACATTTAATACCATGGAATATAGAACCCAAAATGAAGGTATTGTAGTATATTTAAAAAATAACCCCTTCTAACTAATTTATGAACATCATCTGGACGATATTTAAAACGGCATAGTGAAAAAAATTAAAACGGATATAGTTATAATTGCAGTATCCAGGCCACCCACTCACAACATAGGCAAATTTTTAAAATCAATTGATATCCTTTTAATGTCATCGTATATGTCGGGTTTGGCCGAGACATCAGAAGTAATACTCAGATATAGGCAATACATGGATTTCTTTCAATCAAACTAGGAATTATACCAATTAATTAAAATAATTTAAACGACTAATAATGGCAGTGCAGGCGGTCACATAGGGCAGTACTGACTGTCAGGGACAGTGTTTCGTGCACCCACCGCAATATGGATCGTACTAAATGTCAGAGACATTGTTCCACATCCAATAACAGGGCAGTACTGACTGTCGAGAGACAGTGGTCCGTACACCGAGACGAATCCGTTAGAAATGCGTGCCGACTCTTTTTTTTTTAATTTTATTTTTTAGGTGAGGCCACTCGTAGTTCAGCACACTAAGGCTGGGTACTACTTAACCGGACTATAACATGCCGATTCTACGGCGCAGCGCCTATTATGCGCTACCTATAGCTCCCACCTTGAGCGTATAATAACGATGTCTCTTTCTTGCACTACTTCCGTCACGGCCATTCGTCAGAATGGCAATCGCACGTCCTCGTGCGCAGTTTCCTTAATCTAGGAACAAAAATCTATTAGATATTAAACGGTACAGTACTGCTGACCTAGGTTGTTGCGTCCAGAACGTGAAACAGAACGCACCTTTTGGTTGGCAACATTATATTCTATAGTCTTTGACTTTTTTTACTTTGACGTTTCCGTTCCCTTGTAAAACTAACTGCTTTGCTTGTTGAGATCGATTTATTGGTTTTTGTTAACAATCGTGTTGAATCTGCGCAGTTAAAGACAGATTAATCATGATCAGTCATTAATTGAACTCTAGAATCCCGAATTGAGTGGAAACCTGGGATATTTTGAACTACCACGCCGAATGTCGTCAGCCTGTCTGACACGCGAGATTTGCTGAACGTAATTGTGCTGTGATTGCTGACGAAGGTTCTCAAATATGCAGGTCCTCCCAATGCGGTCCCATTGGGAGGACCTGCATATTTGAGAACCTTCGTCCATCCACACTTGACTTTCACTATACGTTAACTCATTACCTACATACACACACACGGGCGTGATCAAAAGGGGTCGTATCCTGGCGTCCCAGCTCAGAAGGTAAGTGGTAATATTAGGTATTGATAAAGCCTAATAGGCTATTGTGTAACTTTGTTTGCAAGCAACGGCAAAGCTCCACGTACCGTGGACAGTTCAGCATACCAGTATCGTTGCGCTGGCTTGGTACTGAACAATTTGGTAAGCAGAGCGTGGTTTTTATAATATAAAATCCACTAAGTAAATTGGAAGTTTTGAATATTGTTAAAAATAACTTAATAAGTTTGAATATATTGTTTTGTCAGCCGGGCTCAAATAGTATTTGTAATTGTACTGTAGTCCCTTGCTATTGTACTGACAAAGTAAGATTTATTTGTTAAATTAGGAATTATTGGGTTGTATTTTGGTACATAATTTGGTATATTTGTTGTAAAAGTTGTTTGGTATATTTGTTGTTGAATTTGTTTTAAAGTTTATCCGAGTAATAATCACACATTTGTTAACATAACAAGACTTGAATGGTGTGGATTGACTTATTGCTTATAGTATTTATTGGATTAAGTTGTTAGAGATTGTCCGGAACAGTATTATACATCCAATTGTTGTGTTTAATTGGTGTGATCCAGCATAATATATACATTAAATTGTTATTTATTTTGTAACTAGCCATCTGTACCAAGCTAGATTCATACTTGGAATAAGTACAGGGTCGGATTTGGACTTGAAATAATTGAATTTAAGTTTTTATTTTGGTGAAATTATTCGGTTGGCTAACAAGTCATTGTTGTTTGTTTAGTTAATTTAGCCTATTGATATAATATTTGATTGTTGCAATGGCCTCATTAAGGGCAGTCAGGGAGTCTGCTGCCGGATTGGCCTCACAGTTGAGATGGTTCACATCGGCAGCAGCAACGGTTGAGCGCTTGGAATTGGAAGAGCTCACCCTTGCTCAGTACGGGTGCTTGAATGAGAGGATCAAGGCAGCTGATGCTGCGCTCACACGCTTCTGCGAGTTCATCATGGACGTGGATTTGGGGGTGATGGACCAGGCAGCCCGCGATAAGATTTTGGGTGACTATGACCAGATTGTTCACCTGGGGGATGTCATAAGTCTACGAGCCCGGGAAATTTTGAAGAGCCGGGTGCCTGATGCGGCCAAGCCGCAGACCCCCGTTGTTGCAGGCCCTGGACTATTGGGTAGGCTGCCCACCCTGGAGCTGCCACATTTTGACGGTCGCTTGGACCACTGGCTGGGCTTCCTAAATCTCTTGAGAGTCTTGTCGATGCACGCTCGGACCTCGGACCTGCCCAGAAGCTGGCCTATTTATTGGTTGTCCTGAAGGGCGAAGCCAGAGCCTTGGTGCAGCACTTGCCGGTCACGGACTCCTCCTACCCTACCGCTCTGGAGCTTCTCTCCAGACGGTATCAGAATAGGTGCTGCCTGGCTGATGTGCACATCGACCAGATTTTGGGGCTACCGGCCATTGCCAGCACGTCGACGTTGCGCACTGACTTGCTGAACCCGTTGGTCTCAGCGACCAACGCCTTGAGACGCTTGGAGTTACCGGTAGAACATTGGTCTTACTTGTTGGCGCACGTAGTGCTGCAGTTGCTCCCCGTGGAGTTCAGGTCACGTTTTGAGCAGAAGTATGGTGGGGATAGTGCCACCCATCTTCCCCCCTTTGACGACCTCCTCAAATTTTGGGAAGACGAGTGTCCGTTCTTGGATAACACTCGTGGCGCCACGGGGTCACGCCCGCCATCTTCTCGGCCTAGAGACCAGGGACGGACTAGGGCTAGGGGGCCTGTTGATGTTCGCCTCGCCCCCCGTTTTGCTGGCGCCCGGAGTCCTCATCATTGTGACTTTTGTAAGGCAACGGGGCATGTCATGGCGCGTTGCCCGGCCTTTTTGAATTTGCACGTAAGCGCCCGCCGCCGCATTGTCAACGCACGCCGTTTGTGCTTCTCGTGTTTGGGGGCCCACTTCCATCGGGACTGCCCCAGCCCCCGCCCGTGTAGAATTTGTAAAGGGTCCCACCTTGAGATTTTGGGCGCCAACGTGAACCGCTCCAGCAGACCATCTCCTGAGGAGGGTTCGCGCAGGGGGGGGGGGGGTACCCCGGAGACGAGCACCGGGTTGAGGCCTGCAATTCTGTTCGCCGCACTCCACCCCCCGCGCAAGTTTAACGGGAGCCCCGCGAGCGCCATTTGGTCTCCCCTCGTCAGGGAGAACGCGCGTTGGCTGCTAGGCAGCAGTGGCCGGATCGGCACCGCTGCCTTTCCCCTCCGTTGGCGGAACGTCCCCGGTTGGAGTCGCGCCCTCCGCCATTCAGGCATCCAGTGGGATATGCCCCTCCAGTGATGGCGAGCGGCTCGGGACACCGCGCGGATGAATATTTTGAATGTTGGCCTCGTCGTGAACGAGGGCAGCCTGGATGCGGCGATCGGTTGCCGCCCAGGCGTCGCTAAGAAATTGGCGCCTGCCCCGCTAAAAGACCCCCCCCCCCGATCAGGACGGTTTTGTTGCCAACGGCCTCGGTCAAGGTCTGGGGACCCTTGGGTGACTCGATTGTGGTCCGTGCCATTTTGGACACGGGAGCCCAGGGTTGTTTTGTCGTCTTGGTTAGCGGGACAGGTTGGCCTGAAGGTGAACGACTTTTCAGGCAAGATTTGGGGAATTGGCGAAACGGCTGTCACCACTGTTGAGGGAAGGACCTGGTTTGAACTCACCCCTGTGAGTTGTCCTTACCCTAAAATTGGTGCTCCTGCCCTTGTTATAACTGAACTTGGTTGGGACGAGCCACTTCGGGAAACCCTGTTGGAAGACTGGCTCTAATTTGTATCCGCACTCCCTGCGGTGCTTCTTGTGCGAATCCTAAACCACGTTGCGCGCACTTTGGGTGGAACTGTTGACATTCGGGCTTCTTGCGCCTGGACGGACAGTCAAATTGTTCTGTGTTGGTTGAAGACGTCCGTCCACTCTTTGGAGGTCTTTGTTGCGAACCGAGTGTCGCAGATTCAAGGTTCTGAGACGCCTTTGATTTGGAGGCACGTGCCTGGTGACCTGAACCCGGGCGACGTGGCCTCACGCGGGTGCATGGCCTTCCACTTGATTGCTCACCCCCTCTGGTGGGGACCGGACTGGCTGACTCGCCCCGAGGACGGTTGGCCTCGAACGCCAGTCTTGATGTCGGATCCTTTGCCCGGACTTAAGGTGTTCGCTGTTGGGACGAAGGATCCTCCGTTTGATCCTGATTTTTTGATGAATCGATACAGCTCCCTCGACAAATTGTTGAACGTTACCTCGTGGATCAGGCGTTTTGGCCATAATTCTAGGAATCCAGGGGACAAGCGCCTGTCACCAGTTCTCTCTCCTCAAGAGCGACAGGAGTCACTCCTCCTTTGGGTCCGCTCTGTGCAGGCTGCACACTTTGAGAAGGAGATCGAGGTCTTGAAGTCTGGTAGGGTTAAGTTGTCGGGAGCTGTTAGTAAGCTGAATCCCTTCTTGGATAAGACGGGTCTTTTGCGTGTTGGAGGACGGTTGAGGCACTCTAGCCTTCCTTATGGGGCCCGTCACCCCCTTTTGTTGCCCAAGGAGGGCCACTTGGTTCAATTGTTGGTGACTGATCGTCACGTTAAAAACTCGCATGCCGGTTGCAATGTGCTGTTGGCCATTCTGCAGCGAGAATTTTGGATTTTGTCGGCTCGTCGTACTATTCGTAGCATTGTCTTCCGTGGTATGCCGTGTTATCGGACTAAGGCCTCCACTATGCAGCCCCTAATGGGAGATTTGCCGGCTGATCGGGTCAATGAGGCGAGGCCCTTTGCTGGCGTCGGAACGGACTTTGCAGGTCCCTTTTCGTTGAAGACGTCCACACTTCGAAATAGTAAGATTGTTAAGGCTTATTTGTGTGTTTTTGTCTACCTGTCAACCAAGGCAGTACACTTGGAGCTGGTAACCTCCCTCTCGACAGAGGCCTTTGTGACGACTTTGGAAAGATTTGTGTCTCGCCGTGGGTTACCTTCTTTGATTAGGTCTGATTGCGGTACGAACTACAAGGGTACAAGTAACTATTTGAAGGAGGTATACGCCTTCCTTAATGAGAGCCAGGTTGACATTGGTAATAGTTTGGCCCGCCGAGGGGTCACTTGGTTGTTTGACCCGCCAGCCTGCCCCCATTGGGGGAGTATTTTTGAGGCCGCGGTGAAAGCGGCAAACGGACACTGGCGGAGATTGTTGGGAGACACCGTTCTCACCTTTGAGGAACGAGCTACGGTATTTTGCCGCATTGAAGCTGTGTTGAATTCGCGCCCAATGTGCCCGCTCTCTTCGGACCCGAATGACTTGGAGGCTCTAACCCCGGGCCATTTCTTGATTGGACAGCCACTTGTCGCCTTGCCGGAGTACCCCTTTGTTGATGTGAGCCAAAATCGGCTCTCGCGGTTTCAGTTGGTGCAACAGCTCGCTCAGAACTTTTGGAAGCGTTGGAGCTTAGAGTATCTGCACATCCTCCAGCAACGCGTCAAGTGGACGGATAAAACTCATCCGCCCAAGATCGGAGACCTCGTCCTGATTAAGGATGCCAACCTTAAGCCTTTGTATTGGCGCAGGGGGCGCATTATCAATTTGGTGGCTGGCACGCACGGGGTCCCTCGTTTTGCTGAGGTTTTGGTGGACGGATCCATTATAAAGAGAGCGGTCGCAACTTTGTCAAGGCTTCCAATTGATTAGCGGACGGGTAGGCCCGTCCGGGGGGGGGGGGGGGGGGTAGATGTTGCGTCCAGAACGTGAAACAGAACGCACCTTTTGGTTGGCAACATTATATTCTATAGTCTTTGACTTTTTTTACTTTGACGTTTCCGTTCCCTTGTATAACTAACTGCTTTGCTTGTTGAGATCGATTTATTGGTTTTTGTTAACAATCGTGTTGAATCTGCGCAGTTAAAGACAGATTAATCGTGATCAGTGATTAATTGATCTCTAGAATCCCGAATTGAGTGGAAACCTGGGATATTTTGAACTACCACGCCGAATGTCGTCAGCCTGTCTGACACGCGAGATTTGCTGAACGTAATTGTGCTGTGATTGCTGACGGACCGCATTGGGAGGACCTGCATATTTGAGAACCTTCGTCCATCCACACTTGACTTTCACTATACGTTCAATTACTCATTACCTACATACACACACACACGGGCGTGATCAAAAGGGGTCGTATCCTGGCGTCCCAGCTCAGAAGGTAAGTGGTAATATTAGGTATTGATAAAGCCTAAGAGGCTATTGTGTAACTTTGTTTGCAAGCAACGGCAAAGCTCCACGTACCGTGGACAGTTCAGCATACCAGTATCGTTGCGCTGGCTTGGTACTGAACATAGGTCTTTGTCATGAAATAGATCACAAGAGCCCTACAGCTTACAAAATCCTAGACTATGTCATAAACCCCTACAACTTATAAAATGCTGGACTAGGTCATAGACCCCTACAGCATACAAAATGCTAGACTAGGTCATAGACCCCTACAGCTTACACTATGCTGGACTAGGTTATAGACCCCTACAGCTTACACCATGCTGGACTAGGTCATAGACCCCTTCAGCTTACACCATGCTGGACTAAGTCATAGACCCCTACAGCAAATGCTGGTCTAGATAATCATCCGAGTATGAAAATCCCGAGAGCTTTCAAAATGTTGGACTAGGTCGTTAGCCCATAAAAGAAGGTGAGACCCTTACAGCGTATATCTGATGATCTAGATATTCATCTTCGGATGACATCCCTACAGCTTTCAAAATTACTTCAGCAGTAGTTCATCAACCCACTAAAGTAGGCGAAACCCCTGCAGCTACTACTGGACTAGGTTACATTCTTGCAACCCCTACAGTATAAACGTCAATAGCTTTGGCTAAGGGTTGAACCATGTCTACAAACAAAAAAAAAAGTTTGCCAAAGATCTTATTAGAAAGCCCCACACTTCGAACATGCTAGTCTAAATCGTCACCTACTAAAGCAGGTGCGATTCCTGCAGCCAACGTCACAGATCATCACCCACAACAGCAGGAGTGATTCTTAACATTTTATATGCAGAAATGATCATCTGCCACAGAAGTAGAAGATACCATACTAATTAACATTCCAAAGATTCTAGTTTAGCTTTGGAATTATCTTACAGTTAATGTTCGAGAGCCAATAATTAAAGTTTCTTCAGAACTATTTCAATTATTTGCGCTTCAGTTTGCAGAAATTGTTTCTTGTGAAATCATATCATTTCTATTCAGAGTAAGTCATATTATTATTTACAGGCACAACAGACATACTGAACTCATAACCTGCCGTGATGGTCCGATAATTATCATCATTTTCATCACACATAATTATTGCTCACTTCTAAATAACCGCCTTGGCCTTTTGGTAGTTACTTCCCTTAAATTTATGAGCAAATTTATAAACCCTGTTGGAACCGAAAAGACATATTAACATCTAAGTTTTAATCGATCATTATCTAATACAGTGACGCTTTTATAAGGCCCCTTAAATTTATTATCTAACTTAGTCTTTCTTGAAATTTTACGAAAATAAATTCAAAAACCTACTGCAAAAGGTTTAATCCGAGATTTACCTTATTAAACTGTACAGTGTCAGCGTTAGTCAGTTTCATTCAATTTTTTTTCTGAAGCCGATATACGAGCCGTTTCAATGTTAATTACGGTTGTTCAGAGAAACTAGGAGTTATTCTAGATTTAGTGAGGAATCTTGAACACCAAATATCAGTTATATAAGCGTAAATCCTGTGGTACTGGAACGTGTACAATTAAGAACAAGTTGAATCTTCCTCAGTTCATCCTTTCAGGCATTCTTTAACAGCAAGAATATTATTCAAAATTCGTATGACCCTTTCAACCTATCCGTCAGCTTTACGAGAACCGGTTGCTATTAAATGAAGCTATATTCTTCAATCACAACAACGTCCTCTATCTGCGGTAATGCGCTTGGAAGCACCAAACAAATTTAATATTTTTAATTGCTCTCACAGCGTATCCAAGGATTACAAAGAGGAACCTTGTAAAGACGTCTGTTATAATTATTATTCGTCAAAATAATTATTTTCTATTACTTTTTCCTGAAAGTTTCCAGTTAGATCCAAATGAATGATGTGCCAAGGGATTGGAATTGAATGTAACTGCATTTGCTGTTTTAGAGGTTTGACACATTGCACAGCGATTAATAAGCTTTTTAAACAAATTTAGCCATATCAGGAAACCAATAAAATATGTTAAGTTTTTCTAAAATCTTCTCACAATTACATAAGTGTTATATCTCATTATGAACATGACTAATGAGGGACCAAACCAAATAACGGAGCAACTAGAAACTCCTGTACGGTATATCTTCCTATACAATATTTTTTGTCCTAAATCGTGTAAATACGTATACGGTATCTCTTCAAGTAATTGATTATTACAGAATTTAGATATAAATTCAGAAAGTTACAATTAACCAACCTTTGCTTTATTCATGAAAAATTACTTTACGGGGTGTAAAATCATTTAGTTTTTGACAAATTACGAGACAAGAACAAGTTCAGTACCAAGCCAGCCAACGGTAACTGGTATGCCGAACAGTCCACGGTACGTGGAGCTTTACCGTTGCTTGCAAACAAACAACAGGCTCTCCGGCCTTACTAACAAATAGTCAACTTATAGCCTAGACTTACCTGAGCTGGAGACGCCAAGCGAGGATCTGTTCCGATCACGTCCGTGACATGTGTGTAAACAGGTAATGAGTAATTGAAAAGTGTAATGTGAGCAAGTGTTCATGGACGTTCACAAGGCGCCGGTCTTCAGATGGCGTGGTCCAGATAGCATCACAGCATAACTCTGCTACACTTTAGCATCAGATTAGTAGCTATTTATCATTATGAACAATTATTTTCAGCAAAGTTCGCGTGTCAGACAGGCTGACGACATTCGGCGTAATTGTTCCAAAATATCCCAGGCTTTCACTCAATTCGGGATTCTAGAGTTCAACTAATCACTGATCACGATTAATCTGTCTTTAACTGCGCAGATTCAACACGATTTTCAACAAAACCAATAAATCGATCTCAACAAGAAAAGCAGTTAGTTTTACCAAGAACGGAAACGTCAAAGTGAAAATTATGTCAAGCCCACAGACAATTAATGTTGCCAACCAAAAATATGGGTGCAGATATTCTCTTCGGACGGAACAATCTGCATGAACCATCTTTCGACCTTCTTTATACACCATATCAAAATCAAAAGCCTGTGCAACATATCCCACCAACGGTGAACCCTTGCGATTCAAATCATATTTTGAGCGAGAGGTTTTAAGGGAATTAGAATTGAAAAACAGTAAATTTTCTGTCCGTCATAATCATGGTGAAACATGATCGATTACTTTACTACCACAAGGTTCTTATTTCGCGAGTGTTGTGTGAGTAATATCGTGTCTCTGCGTTTATGGTTTTCCTAATATGCTAGCTACTACACGCGGGGTATCATTATTTTGTGGATAAGAATTGCCCCATATCCCTCACTATTTACTTCGTTACGGAGATCGATGGTCAAAGACGGATCAAAAACTTCACTGGTTTGAACGTTAAAATGAGGATTTAAAAAATATTTGTTCTAGCTTTGGGGTCCATTTCCTATGGTTACACAAAGACCGAATTATTTGGAAAAAATGATGAATAAACTGTCTAAAACTTTTTAGCAGGTCGGTTTGTAATTTATCTAGTTACAAAAGCCTAAATGTCAACCGCTTATCACCCTTCACAAAATATTGCTTTTCCCGATGCAGAGCCGTTTTGAGGAGTTCTCCCGGTAATCTACCATCAATTCTACCTCACCATACGAGTTGTAACAAGCATAAAGTGCCCAACAACCATATTTAAGAAATTGAATCGCAACCCACGAGAGTAGTTCCGGCAGCCATCCATGGCCTGCATCATCAGCTACACCTCACCAAATGGTGCCTTCCAAGAGCAACTGCATGTTACTATAAAAAAATACTCAAATGGCTATAGGTGTGCCTACAATATTTGAAGACTTCTCTCGATTTCTTCATGATTCCATCATCAGACCCTGACGTGATGAAAATAGGACCAACCAGAAAGTATACCTTTTTGAACAAAAAAAGAGTTTTCCAAATTGGTCCAGCCGTCCTCGAGCAATCGGAGAACCTTCTCCTTTTTCTGAAGTCAGCTAAAAATACGTTGCTAGCCCTATGAACTGCCTAACTCGAATGACAGTTTTGTGCCATGTCAATCAGCCGCACGATGCCCAGTTCTGCCACATAGGTGTCAGTAGTATTACGAGGGCATATGAAAATCAAAAAGATTTCACTTCACATAAGCTTACCCAGGCATCTCCAGAACGTCAGAAGAACGTGTCTAACAGGCCACCCCCATGGAGAAGAGCCTGATAAAAAGGCCTCTCTAAGTTGGAGATAAGAATCGATTGTCTTAGGCATTTCCGACCTCCCTTCAAGAAGACGCCTCGCAGCACTCGAAACAGCCGGGACCTGCCACTCACCATACTTCAATCCACGGCGTATTGGTCACAACCCTTTCAGATAGACCCACGTCCGGGGTACGCTTTCAATCAACCAACAATGAAGTTAACATGCCTGTGCGAAGGCCGCATTATAAATAATTCGAAATATGAAGACACTGTCAAAGTGATCCCGAATAAGCAAAGGGCAAGCGATCGATCCTTCAAAGCCTCCTTCCTATACATCGCCCACTGATCTAGACTGGGAGGCATCTTAGCCAGAAATGTGGCTGCGTGGCCTCGAAAAAATAAAATGAGTCAGCGCCATGATCACATCGACATCTTTCCAACTCTCCCAATGACGGCGTTGGACAGCCAACACCAGCCTTCCATGTTTGAATCGGGTTGTAGCAAACAGCAACAACGCCGTGATGCGTTGAACCGGGTCAGCAGAGCGTGAGTTAATTGTTAAAGACAGGTTTCCAAACTACTGGAGGGTAACGGAACATCCTCCGGCACTTTTTGTACTGATGAAGTGCCAGGCGGGCGGAGAATCCGATCCCACTTCTGATGTCGGGTTTGGCTGAGACATCAGAAGTAATACTCAGATATAGGCAATACATGGATTTCTTTCAATCAAACTAGGAATTACAGCAATTAATTAAAATAATTTAAACGACTAATAATGGCAGTGCAGGCGGTCACATAGGGCAGTACTGACTGTCAAGTACAGTGTTGCGTGCACCCACCGCAATAGGGATCGTACTTAGTGTCAGAGACATTGTTCCACATCCAATAACCGGGCAGTACTAACTGTCAGGGACAGTGTTCCGTGCACCCACTGCAATAAGGATCGTACTAAATGTCAGAGACATTGTTCCACATCCAATAACCGATGGCGGGCCGGCGGCGCCGGGCTGCACGGTGTGCGAATGAAACAAATGTACTAGCGAGTATCGAGGTGGCCACAGCTCAGAGCGGCGCGCGCGGCGTCAGCGGTGGACGCATTCAGGCCTCGCGCGACCGAAACAAATAATTTTGTTTTAAACGCGCATTGAGCTTATAAAAATAATGCATACTGAACAATTTTTTAGTGAAATACTGAGTAGGCCAGAAATATGGATGTCAAATCTATCAAGTCTTCATGTAGATATGTGGCCGAGTATATAATATCTAAATTAATATTATAAATAAGAAACATTTATGATTTTGTATGTATGTATTTATGTATGTGTGTAACGTTTTCACACAAACACTACTGGATCGATTTAATGTAACCCAAGGTGTGAAAGAAATTGTCATAAAAAATCTGTCATCGCGTGAGCTGCGGAAGCTTTTGATGATAGAACAAAAAATGTTTTACAGAATTATGGATCGTATCAATATCTACAAAAAAGTCTACTATATCATATATCCAACTATTGTAGTTATGCCACTATAATTACTTTTTACATTTTAAAAGGTGATAAAAGTACCGACAGTAATCAAACCATATTATTTATACCTCTGTATTAATCCTTATCCCAGTAAATGATATTTTATTAAATACTGTTTCATTACCTGTAAAATACTTTTTAAATGATTACAATCGGACATTCCATTCAAAAGATATAATGAATTTTAAAATATCAATCTAAAGAAAATAATGCTAATATTTCATACTCCATCCGTACTAATATTATTAATGCGAAACTAACTAAGTCTGACTGTCTGTCTTTCTGTTACCTTTTCACACTTAAACCGCTAAACCGATTGAGATGAAATTTGGCATGGGAATAGCTTAGGACCCAGGGAAGGACATAATATATGATATTTTTATCCCTTAATTCCCACGGAATCAGGATTTACGTGTGAAAACCTTCCACCTGAAGGAAATTGCGAGCAGAAGCTATCCATCCGGGGTTGCAGGAATGTTCTAACGAGATACCGTGGCCCCGGGACTTAAGGGCAGCTGATGGAACAGGGTGGGTTTTTAGTCAGTAGAAGTCTGACACTCCCTTCCGCTCCACCCAGAGCGGGAGAAGTCATTCGATGATTTTCCTAACGAAAAAAAAATCCATACTCCACACTTAATATTATAAACGCGAAAGTAACTCTGTCCGTCTGTCTGTCTGTCTTTCTGTCTGTCTATCTGTCTGTCTGTTACCTTTCATACCCTAACCGCTGAATCGATTTACATGTTTGGCATGGGAATGGTGTAGGACCCTGGGAAGGACATAGGATAGTTTTTATCCTTTAATTTCCTCGGGATCGGGATTAACGCGGGAAAACCTCCCACGCGAACGAAGTCGCAGCCAAAAGCTAGTATTCAATCAATTTATCGGGATAATTCCTATTTCATAATAAAGAATGTGAAATTCGCCAAGTTCTCTCCTTTTCTGGTTAACTGGGTGCGCTCTTTTTCTTGATTTAATGAATCTTGAACTAAGAACGCATTTGTTTCAAGGCAATACCGTGCCACTTTTATTAGGGCTATTTTAATAGTTTAGCTGTTCTCTAAATACGTCCACCGCTGAAGCCGCCGCGGTCGCAGCTATTCGAGCTGTGGCATACCAACGCAATTCGCGCCGCCAGCCGCGCCGCTCGCCGCGCCGCAATTCGCACCGCCGCGCCGCAATTCGCACCGCCGCGCGCCGGAGGCTGTGGCCAAGCCGTTAGTGTTTATATTACCAATATTTTCAGCAAGTTTTCGACCAATAGAAGGAAAGAACTCATTAACTACAGTAACACTTTCTAGTGGATTTGGATTAATTTTTAGAAGGCACGCGTTATCTTTTGTTTTTTGACTGATGTTATTGTTTTAATTAATTTCCAGGTTTACTTGGTGTATTTTTGGCTTTATTAAATTCCATAAGTACACTTAAATTTGTTCACGAGATTGTTGAGATTCTTACAACGTGTAATTTAAAGGGTATATACATACCAAGTGCACGACTTCTTTGGATGCTAATAAACGATATGGCAAGGGTTTTCTAATCCTATGTGTACATGTGTGGAGCATATTATAAATTTCAATACATTGATACCAGAGACAGAATTTTTCAAATTAAGAAGAACGACGAGAATTATCATTTTATTGGCAAGTGACGTGGAAAGTGATGATCTTCATAGGGCTGTGACACGTTTGTTATTACTGGTATTCAAGAAACATGAAACCAATAATTTGGGGTCAATTCTGAAAGTCACTTATTTTGAGATGAAACTTTGCATAGAGACTCCATACCAGATATTGTCTTCAGTCCTTTTGGATAGATATGAGGTTTCCGTTTCACGTTGTATACATATAAATTATATTTTTAAATATTCCTATACAAAATCCTATAAAATTATAAAAAAAAATAGTAGCCCACCGGTATCGGGAATAGGGTCCAAGCTATCGGCGGCGGTCAGGGCTCCAGAGAGAGGAACCTCCTAATGATACACACTAGATCCAGGAGTACTGCTTTCTGAAATAAGCTCTTGATCCAGCCGCTTAACGAGAGCCTCCTAAGGTGTTGGTCGAGGCTCTTGGCTATTAAGCCATTGGCTGAAACAACTATCTGTCGATGGGGTCGAAGTCAATATTAATAAACGAATCAATTATGAAAGAGAACATCTTCGTTAGAAGTCACGGATAATGAAACTAAAAACATACATATATATGAATATAATAAAGACTTCTATCGGGCGGGAACAAGGTGCGTGCCTTCAATGGTTGGGTCATGCGGCATGCCAGTGTTGATATACTCTTTCGGCGTATTCAAATGGACACAAACCGAACTTAACGCCGTCCGTACATTGCTGATTGCATATCGAATGCATCACCCACGTGACCGTGACGAGGTTGTATATCCCGCGGAAATGTGGAGGTCGAGGCTTTTTAAATACCAAAACTCTCCACAACCTTTCGAAGGGAGTATGCATCGATGAGCAGTAGTGGACAAGGGACTCACCCCACTCTCCTTGGCTAATGAGAACTGGCGCAAACTTGCAGTGCTAGACGCTAGCGATCGCAGGAGTGTATGGCAGAGTAAGGAGCTTCAAGGACGTTTTTTCCGGGCCCTTCATGGACCCGATGTAGACAAATTAGCGTCCGTAGCTTGGTTGCGCTTCGGTGATCTCTTTGGGGAAACCGAAGGTTTTCTCTGTGCAGTTATGGACGAAGTTATCATGACGAACAACTACCGAAAATCTATTGTGAAGGAGGGCACGGTTGACATGTGTTGGGCATGTCACCGTCCGGGTAAATCAATCGGCTACATTACCTCTGGCAGTACTCTTCCATTAACACACCCTTGCAGCCAAGATTATTCATCAGCAACTTGCTCTGAAATATTATCTATCGAATTGAAGGTGCCGTACTATAGGTATATGCCCAACTCAGTTCTCGATAATGGCCATATCACATTATACTGCTCTTGCAATTGTGATATAGATTTGGATCAAATTGAAGAAGTTGCGGATGATTATCGTAGACAGCCAATTTTAAAGCGAGCTCCTGGAAGACCTAAACTTATTAAGGGGGAGCGTGGATGTCCGAAGAAAGTATACAAAATGGTAGAAGTACATTCAGGAGATGCAGAACGAACAGAAGGAAATGAAGAACATCAAGGTAATGTCAATGAGACAGATCCACAAGTTGAAGATGAAGTGCTGAACAATGAAAATCATGAAAAGAATGATGAAGAATTCTTTTCTGAAGTGGCTGAAATATCTCTTAAACAAGCGTTATCAAGCGATGATCATGAGAAGCAATCCCATCCGAGATAATAAGCTTAATAAAGAATGAAACTTGGGATATTGTAAAGAAGCGTAAAGACCGAGACATCATAGGCTGTCGTTATGTATTGACAACAAAATTGAATGTCGACTTGAGCACGAAGAAGAAGGCTCGATTGGTAGCAAAGTGTTTTAGCCAACCTTATGGAATTGACTACCATCAAACGTATGCACCAGTAGCAAGACTTGAATCAATTAGATTACTAATGGCACTTGCTGTAGAATTGAACCTCGAAGTACATCAATTGGATATCAACACAGCATATTTGAATGGTCGACTCGATGAAGAGGTATACATGCAAATACCGAAAATTCTCCATGAGAGTCTTAATACGTTGATTCTAAGAGAAGATAAGAACTCAGTCATTCATGTGCGCGCTAGAAAAATGTTACGAGAGTTACGAAGAAGAATGTTACTAAGGCGATCTTTATATGGTTTAAAGCAAGCGGGACGACAGTTGTATCTCAGATTAGATGAGAAGCTTCTTCGAATGGGCTTAATGCCAACTAAGAATGAACCATGTTTTTATCAACAGCGGAGGGCAGATGGAACAATTTTAATAGTAACAATTTACGTAGATGATGTTTTAGTAGCTTCACAGAATGTTAAATGTATATACCCTGTTTTTTAATCTCAGAGACAGAATTGACACATGCAAATCTCAAGTTTAGAAATAATGTTGCCCGCTCTTTTGTGCAGTGTTATACCTACGATACCGGTTTGTTGAATCGTAACTTTTTACCCGACTGTGCGACGCAAAAGAGGGTAACTAATGTGTTTCACAGTCAGTGTGTGTATGAAAGTATGTATGTATGTACCTATGTGGCGATGTACAGGCTAAACGCGTGGGCCGATTTGAATAATTCTCATGTTCATCAATTCGTCTTAACCATGCGAGTGTCACTAGAGAAATGACAGCTAATTATAAAAAATCGGCAAATTTATGGGAATACTATCAACCGGGGCACGTTTCCCATAAATTGATGGTCCTTCCCATAAAGCTAGTTATAATTTTATTTGTTAATATTATGTACTAACCCTAGCGTAAGCAGTATACTAACACATCTATGGATTTTTAATTATCTGAAATAAAGAATTTGAATTTGAATTTGAAATTCAGTTTCAGCATCAGCTTCAGTTTCAACTTCAGTTTCAGCTTCAGTTTCAGCTTCAGCTTCAGTTTCAGGTTCAGTTTCATTTTCAGCTTCAGCTTCAGTTTCACCTTCAGCTTCAGTTTCAGTTTCAGCTTCAGCTTCAGTTTCAGCTTCAACATCAGGTTCAGGTTCATTTTCAACTTCAGTTTCATTTTCATTTTCAGTTTCAGCTTCAGCTTCAGTTTCAGCTTCAGCTTCAGCTTCAGTTTCAGCTTCAGTTTCAGGTTCAGTTTCAGCTTCAACTTCAGCTTCAGTTTCATTTTCAGCTTGAGTTTCAGTTTCAGCTTCAGCTTCAGGTTCAGCTTCAGGTTCAGTTTCAGTTTCAGTTTCAGCTTCAGCTTCAGTTTCAGCTTCGGCTTCAGTTAAGTTTAATTTTCAGCTTCGGATTCAGGTTCAGTTTCAGTTTAAGCTTCAGGTTCAGTTTCAGCTTCAGCTTCAGTTTCAGCTTCGGCTTCAGTTCAGTTTCAGCTTCAGTTTCAGGTCAGTTTCATTTTCAGCTTTAGGTTCAGTTTCAGTTTAAATTTCAGTTTCAGCTTCAGTTTAGTTTACGTTTCAGCTTCAGCTTCAGTTTCAGCTTCAAGTTCAGTTTTGTTTCAGTTTCAGTATCAGTTTCGGATTCAGCTTTAGTTTCAAATTCAGCTTCAGTTTAAGCTTCAGCTACAGCTTCAGTTTTAGCTTCAGCTTCAATTTCAGCTTCAGTTTCAGTTTCAGCTTCAGTTTCAGCTTCAGCTTCAGTTTCATCTTCAGTTTAGTATTAGTTTTAGTTTCAACTTTCAGTTTAGTTTCAGCTACAGTTTCAGTTTCAGCGTCAGTTTCAGCTTCAGCTACAGTTTCAGCTACAGTTTCAGCTTCAGTTTCAGCTTCAACTTCAGATTCAGTTTCAGCTTCAGCTTCAGTTTAGTATTAGTTTTAGTTTCAACTTTAGCTTCAGTTTCAGCTTCAGTTTCAGCTTCAGTTTAGTATTAGTTTTAGTTGCAACTTTCAGTTCAGTTTCAGCTTCAACTTCAATTTCAGTTTCAGTTTCAGTTTTAGCTTCAGTTTCAGTTTCATCTTCAGTTCAGTTTCAGCTTCAGCTTCAGTTTCAGCTTCAGCTTCAGCTTTAGCTACAGCTTCAGTTCAGTTTCAGCTTCAGCTTCAGTATCAGCTGCAGTTTTAGTTTCAGCTTCAGTTTAGTTTCAGTTTCAGCTTCAGCTTCAGTTTCAGCTTCAGTTTTGTTTCAGTTTCAGCTTCAGCTTCAGCTTCAGTTTCAGCTTCAGCTTCAGCTTCAGTTTCAGTTTCAGTTTCAGCTACAGTTCAGCTTCAGTTCAGCTTCAGTTTCAGCTTCAGTTTCAGCTTCAGTTTAGTATTAGTTTAAGTTTCAACTTTCAGTTTAGTTTCAGCTTTAACTACAGTTTCTGTTTCAGATTCAGCTTCAGTTTCAGCTTCAGCTACAGTTTCAGCTTCAGTTTCAGCTTCGACTTCAGCTTCAGCTTCAGCTACAACTACAGTTTTTGTTTCAGATTCAGCTTCAGTTTCAGCTTCAGCTACAGTTTCAGCTTCAGTTTCAGCTTCGACTTCAGCTTCAGCTTCAGCTACAGCTTCATCTTCAGTTTTGTTTCAGTTTCAGTATCAGTTTCATATTCAGTATCAGTTTCAGATTCAGCTTCAGTTTCAGCTTCAGCTTCAGTTTCAGCTTCAATTTCAATTTCAGTTTCAGTTTCAGTTTTAGCTTCAGTTTCAGTTTCATCTTCAGTTCAGTTTCAGATTCAGCTTCAGCTTCAGTTGTATCTTCAGCTTCAGCTTTAGCTACAGCTTCAGTTCAGTTTCAGCTTCAGCTTCAGTTTCAGCTTCAGCTTCAGTTTTGTTTCAGTTTCAGCTTCAGCTTCAGCTTCAACTTCAGCTTCAGCTTCAGCTTCAGCTTCAGCTTCAGCTTCAGCTTCAGTTTCAGTTTCATTTTCAGCTTCAGTTCAGATTCAGCTTCAGCTCCAGTTTCAGCTTCAGCTTCAGTTTCAGCTTTAGTTTTAGCTTCAGCGTCAGTTTCAGCTTCAGTTTCAGCTTCAGTTTCAATTTAAGCTTTAGTTTTAATTTCAGCTTCAGCTTCAGCTTCAGTTTTAGCTTCAGCTTCAGTTCAGTTTCAGCTTCAGCTTTCAGAACCGAATGCAGTTATTAAGGATACGATCAAGCTTATCCAGCAAGACCACATTCAGGTCATAGTAGCACACGTCACCATAGTCAATCAAAGGGAAAATTAAAGTCTGCACAAGCATAGTCTTTGTCTTAACCGGCAAAAAGTTCCTCAGACGATACAAGGAACGCAAAGACCCATTGGTCCTTTGGCTGACACTAGATACTTGACTTTGCCAGCCATGTGTCGAGTCAAGAAGCATATATATAGCAATAATTAATAATTTGATTAGCCAATATAAGGCCGCACTGTGAGCGCTAGAGGTCCTGACTGGGGGCCTTTAATTTTAGAGGTCACCACAGGATCGCCCGGTTAAGTAGTGACCAGCCTTGGTGTGCTGAACTGCGAGTGGCCCTACCTAAAAAATAAAGAAAGGCGCTAGAGGCATTCTTGTTCGAGCCGCTGGACAGTGCGGACCTATCTGGGAAGTCGTTACACTGTCAGTTGAATAAACGAGTCTCTGGTAATATTAACAAGTGTTTTTATTTGAAAATCAAACATGAGGGATCACCAAGAGAACATTGTGTGTGACGTCAGCTGAGCTGACGTCATACTTTTTAAAAACACATACGACGCTGTCTCTCCGTCATCAGAAGTGGGATTCACTCACTCGAGTTCAAGTAAAACAGAACGTGATGTCCTGAATAGAAGCCGTACGGGTTAAGTGGCCGTCAACGCTGAAGTATTGAGCTGGTGAACCCTGGTGAGTCATATCCATTTTTATTTTGATATTTTGATTCAAGGGTCGAATACTCCCTGAAATCCCCGCGGAAGTGCGGGGGTCGTGGCTTTTTAAATGCAAAGACCCTCCACAACCGCGAGGTATGCAGCCTTAGGGAATATTTCCTAGAAGCCGACGTGGGTATGCATCGAGATGTGGTAGCGGTGGAGAAAGGCCTCACTCCGCTCTCCTTAGGTACCGAGAATTAGCGCAAACCAATAGTAAGTAGTATTAGATACTACCCAAGCAGCAAAATTCTCCTATAGCAAATGACTTATAAGATTACACGTCTTATAGAAATCAAGTAGACGCATTAACTCAGTCCACTGATCCTGCCAAAGCATCTTCCAAGATGATTTGAACTACAAGTACTTTTGACCCTATCATTTAGTTTTATAAATGTTAATAGGATTATTTTACACGACTCTTACTAGAGCGATCAGTCAAGTTCAGTCTTATAAGTGCAAGTTATAAAAGTAATTAGCAAAGTGTGACTTTTGATCCGATAATCGCATTTAGTAGGATCCTTTTATCTTGTTAACGTCTTGTTTCATTCTTCTATAAGACATGCACTTCCTATAAATGCCACAGATATAGCTGCTAGAGGTAAAGATATTATAGAACAAATTTAACTTAGTCGTGACCCTTAACGGATTTTTAGCACCAAGCTAGCATAGCCTCTGATTTTTATTAGTAACATTCTACTTAAATGTGTTCTACATTTGCTATTATTAGAGTAGTCGGCCATCTTGTGATTTGTTAGAGAAAGCTGGAACAATATAAATATGGATTTAAATAAATGGAGGCCATTTAAGCATAGTGGCGGTTATCGAAGAAGAGTTTCGAAAAAGTACTTTGAAATGAAGTCGGTATCGGAGTTCGGGTCAAGCGGATCAAAAGAAAAGTTCTTAAATAAAAAAGAGCCTGGTGAAGTTTGTGAAGTTTGTGATGGTTCCGTAAACGGTAAAATGGAAATAGACTTCTAAGTCTATTTGTTGCAGTTGTCTACTGGTAAGCTAACTGGGAGGATAATTTTACAGAGAGTTGTAATGATCAAGAATATACGAAAAATGCTAGCAGAAGCATTAATAGTGAATTTAATCATACTGAGTTTCATAAAAATTATGGATATAAAACAGTGGGCTATTAGGAATAATATATCACATTCAGCTTTAAATGAACTTTCTGCGATTTTAAATAAAAGGATAAAATATGCTTTATCTAGGGATGCCCGCACTATCCTTAAAACTAACAATAAAACAATAAACGTTACTACTGTGAGCACAGGACATTATTGGCATGTGAAAAATCAGGTGTCTAATAAAATATATTTTAGTGTTGAATATCTACTCTGAACAATGGAACAGTTAAATATTTCGTATAAAAATACTCAACAGCTTTAAACACGTCAATTAAGAAGTAATGAAAATTCCTAAAAAGACTTACTAACAGCAAATTTCACACTAATCGGTAGGGAAATGATCATAAATCGCAAAATGCTTGCAATTTTGACACCAAAAAAAATCATGGTATAACAGTTTTGTCATCTTCCCTTGAGCCACAGTGAAGTGTACCGGCCTATTGATTGTGTCATTTGAAATATTATAGTCACAACCATAACATTTTTTTACTTTCAAAAAGTGTGTAATTTTCCACGGCCATTTGGCATACTTCAGCTTATGGAAATCCTTTTTAGTTAAAAAAATAACGACATCCATTAATACAACCATTTCCAGTCCAGACTAAAATAAGCTGCATGCTGAAAATGTTTAAGAACTTTATAATTACGTATTTAGGAAAAAAAAGGCAATGAAAATTTAATTTAATTGACATTGCCACAAAATGTATGTATTTATAATCAATTTTCCTGACATCCTTATTTTTTGTTTTTATGGAGTTTGTCTATTGTTTCACTGAATGCTGTAATTTTAATCTAAGTCTGCTTTAAATTTCGTTAATTTACTTTGTATTTGCACCATTTACACCATCGAATGGTAGGACATAGTGATTCTTATATATTATATGACTGTAACATCTATTGTACACCTATGCTCACAAATAAATAAATGAAATGAAATTGATTTTGTTTGGACACTAGTCTAGGGGTGCAATATTTCGACCTCTCGCGCCCTGCTCTGGTTCAGACTATGGTGCGGAGCGAGAGGGAATGGGATGCGGTCGCCTCCTTCTGCGAAGCAGTCATGCTAGCGAAGGAGGAAGCCGAACGCGCGAGGGAGAGGCAACTCTCTTCCTCGCGCCCCAGCCATCGCGGGAGAGGCCCCGGGCGTCGGGGATCACGAGCCGATTTCCGGCCACCGTAGGCGCGGGCCTGCGGACAGCGAGCAGGGGTCGCTCACCGTCCGGTAAGGACCAGGTCCGGGTTGGTGGCGCGTAGTGTTCCACGCGTGCTCAAAGAGCTGTCAACACCAGTGACGGGGCCTCATAGGGCTATTGCCTGCCGGGGTTTGCGGGACAGTTCTACCGAGTTACCGCGGCCCCGAAAATTTAGGGCAGCCGAAGGAACAGGCTGGGTTTTTAGTCAGTAGAAATCTGACACACCCTTCCGCTTGACCCAGAGCGGAAGAAGTCATTCGATGATTTTACCACCCCAAAAAAAGGGGGTGCAAAATTACGAAATAACAACGTTACCTACACACCATAACATAGCAAAATTTTAAGATAATTCATAATTAGGTTAGTATCGGTGACCTGTGGCGATATTTGATATAAGTATAAATATTTGCAACAACTTACAAGATTTGCACATTACCGTATAGTTTAACTCACATTACCCACAGAACCCTAAAACTTAAATATGGTGGCGTAGGTATGTCATGTAAACGTCTTAACTTTGATTAAAAAGTCCTTTAAAGGTTCTGATAAATGCAATGTAATGGCATGTGTTTCGACCCTATGTCGGATAGGTATATATTAATTTATTACTGAATTAACAAATAATGAAAATGTAAATTTTGAAGGCGCATCAAGATATGTTTATTATCATCTAATTAATACTTCATACATAAAATGATTTTCGCAAGTTGAGTAGACACTCTTTACAAAACAGTTACACGGAAAAAGTTACTTTAATATAATGACAGACATTATTATAATGTGACATTACTTAGCTTTTGAAAAAAAAAGTAATCAATGTCACACACCAGCACAGTACAATGAATTAACGAAAAAAGAACGAATGATCGACTGAATGAATCTACTAATGGTATTACGCTGATCACTGTAGGATCAATTACTCTAGTAGCGGCACGCGCCCGATCATAAGAGGACCAATCGCTCTTTTTAGATGCAATTACCGGATTTTTATAGGACAACTATATTTTGTTAAAGCACTTAATAAGGTAATTATAAAATCAAATAGCACTTTACCGGATTATAAAAAAGCGACTATAGGGCGTAATAGTCCTATAAACTGCGCCCAAATACAGCTCTATAAACGTTTACAGGATTTCTATAGGATTAAAAAATACGTGCTCCTAGGATAATTACAGGGCCACATTTTGCTACTTGGGTAATGACCGCAGAGAAGTATGGCAGAGCAAGGAGCTTCACGGATGCTATTACCGGGCCCTTCATGGGTCTGACGTAGATACGTTAGCGTCCGTAGCCTGGCTACGTTTTGGTGACCTCTTCGGGGAAACCGAAGGTTTTGTCTGTGCAATTATGGATGAAGTTATGATGACGAATAACTATCGGAAATATATTGTGAAGGATGGTACGGTAGACATATGTCGGGCATGTCACAAACCGGGAGAATCCATTCGTCACATTATCTCCGGTTGTTCTCGTCTGGCTAACGGAGACTATTTGCATAGACACAACCTTGTAGCTAGGATTGTTCATCAGTAACTTGCTCTTAAATATAATCTCGTGGAATCAGAAGTACCGTACTATAGGTATGTGCCCGACCCAGTTCTCGAAAATGGCAATATTACACTGTGCTGGGATCGGTCTATCATCACTGACAGGACTATTGTTGCCAATAAGCCTGATATGGTGGTAATAGACCGATTAGAGCGTCGCACAGTGATTGTTGATATAGCGGTCCCTCATGACGAGAACCTCGTGAAAGCCGAGAAAGATAAGCAAATTAAGTATCTTGACTTGGCTCACGAGGTTGTTGACATGTGGGATGTGGATACAGCAATAATTGTGCCGATAGTCGTCTCAGCCAATGACATAATAGCCAAGAGCCTCGACAAACATCTTAGGAGGCTCTCGTTGGGCAGCTGGATCCAGAAAGCAGTACTTCTGGACACGGCGCGAATTGTTAGGAGGTTCCTCTCTCAATAGCCCTGACCACCGGTAGCTTGGGCCCTGTCCCCGATACCGGTGGGCTACTGTTTTTTATATTTTTTTTTAATGTTTTTTTTTTGTTTTATAGAAATATTTAAAAATGTAAATAATATGTATATAAAATGTAAAAAGGAATAAAAATATAATAATGTAATTTTCTGATTACTTTTAATTGATTTGAGGAAGTGTGCAAACCAAAGTAACCTCCAAATTTCATTTGAGGTTATAATTAATAATCTGCAATCATAGATCTTGTCTCCAGAATTAGTTGCTATATGCAGATCGGGGTTTCAGCATTAGTATGAAATCTGATAGTGTCGTCAGCATATCGAAGATATGACAGTATTTTTCCACCTACAGGAAAACCCTTCTCCCAATTTTTTTATAGTTTTCCGAATAAAGTACTCTCCATCTCCACCTCACTCCTTTCTTAATCGTGGACATATTGAACCATTCAGTGCCTATGATGATTAAAGAATGGTCTTCAAAATATATATAGCGGTTATCAAAGGCTTTTTGTACTCTATGAAGCATAAGACCACTGGGCTGGTGAATTCTCTGCCCTTCTCAATAATTCCGCGAACTTTAAGTGTTTGATCCCGCGTTTGTCTATAACGAAACCTACCAGCTTATGAGCAATTGACCTTTTTTTCTTATCTAATGGTTTCGGACTCAGTTATGAGAGTATTCTGAAAAAAAAAACATGTAACCAGTGAGCTAGTTCTAACAATGTTTGACCCTGCACTTGCTATCGACTTGAAACTAGTTGTTATGATGATGAAGGCTATGTCATGTTAATCAATCAAAAGATAAACAAACACATCATGGTGCTTAGCGTAGTCGTCGCACATCTCCAGCCTAATCAAAGTACCATTCATTTAGATTAAACAACTTCGCTGTTTTTAATGCCATAAAGCATTTGCGACATTATTTGCTAGATCGTAAGCAGACTTAGTTCAGAAAAATGAATTATTTTCACGAGATCATCGATGGGCTGGTATGCAGTCATTTAAATTCGATATTGTTTATTGTGTATGAATAGTAGTAGGATGTTTCACATAGATTTCCTTCTTAGTAATGATCTTCTAAGGTCACTCGTCCAAAAAAAAGAGTGTGGCGATTTAGCTTTGCTTTCTCGTAACAGGTTGCAAACTGAAGATCCGTAAAATTTTCGAATATTGCAAAATATTCTGTTTCTTGAAATTCAATGTCAACAGTAGTAGTGCAAGTATTAGTTTTGTGTAGCCTTGTTTAGTGCGCCGAAACACATAAGTGTATTATGCGCCGAAATACATAAAGTTGGCCGCTCAATGTAGTTTTTTTTTTCGCGATCTTAGGTTTTCTCGTTTTCCACCTAAGCAACTGGATACCAGATAACCGTATCAGCGATATGATCTATTCCATGAGCCAGTATGGCCGAATAATAAAACTAAGTCCGGATAATTACAACAAAACGATTTTATTTCGATTACTATAAAGTGTACACCATATAAAGATAACTCAGAGTAAGCGTCAATGGCCTAATGGCTAAGATGTCAGATTTGTGATCGAAGGTCGCCGGTTCGAACCTCACCCATTACACTATTGCCGTGAACCCACTCCAAGTTAGCAGGAAAGCTAGTAGTGTGAATTCTATCCACATTGCATTGCTAGTCCTCGAGAACCTCCGAGAACTCTACGAGAACCTCCGAGAACTCTACGAGAACCCCCGAGAACTCTACGAGAAACCCCGAGAATTCTACGAAAACCTTTTTCTTTCTTTTTATTTTTTAAAAGAAAATTAAAAAAAATGACAACAATTACTAGCAGTGTGGGTGGAGTTCGCATTGCTGGCAATCCTCTTAACCCCTCCAACTAAGCTAAATATGCTTGTGTCTGAGAATATCATAAAAGGATGATATTCTCAAAATTTAATAACATTGATATTTCCAAACAGACAAATACATTTGAGTTTGTATAATAATTACCACAAAGCAACACAAATACAGTCTGTAAGTGCCTTACAGATATTTAACAACAAAAGTATTGTTTCATCGTTTGTTACATGTAAAACTTCCGACCTTTAGGAGAACCTCCCAGAATGAGAATATCACAAAGGAATGATATTCTCAAATTTTAATAACAGAGTCTATATAACAGATATAGATATAGATAGACATATTTTATAAAGCTTCTCTTACATTGTGTAAATGAATGATGTTTTAAAAAGAGTAACTGTGGAGTTTCTTGCCGGTTCTTCTCCATAGAAAACAACCACTTGTGAACCGTGCAGTAGCTTCTCATTTATTTTTAAATATTATCCGGGACTCTTTAGTTAGTCAACGAATTGCTTTACATAATATTAACTTTTAATAAGTGCTCGTATAGGCCTAATAGAATATTTTGAGGCTGGTGCAGAGCGCACATCGCCTGTCAGTATGGCCGTATCGGCGCAAATACTATAATTTGTTTATTAAAATAATTGAAATGATTAAAGTTTAATAATTTGATTGATTCACAAACTATTAATTGATTTTAAAGTTACTTTTTTCTCAACTTAAAACATTGTAATTTAAGTAGTTCAATATTTAACATGAAAATGTGGGTACATATGCCAATATAAGGCCGCACTGTGAGCGCTAGAGGCATTTGCTCGCACTCTCCAAACTTCCGCAAACACTCTGGCCAAGTGGTTCCGGAAATGGAGAATCGAAGTCAATCCAGACAAAAGCCAGGCAATCCTCTTTTCTAAACCGCGGATAAACCCACCCTGCCCCCGTCCGATTACCATGTATGGCAAGCCGATCCCCTGGGAAATGCAAGCCAAATACTTAGGCGTGGTCCTCGATAAACACCTTTCCTTCGCTGAGCACATAAAGCAGGCACGTTCGCGCGCCGCTTTCACTCTAGGTAGGCTCCACTTCATTCTTAGCTCCCGCAGCAAGTTATCACTCAGGTGCAAGCTGCGTATTTTCACCGCGGTCATCCGTCCCATCATGACGTACGCCTGCGTTGTTTTCGCACACGCAAAGCCCTACCTCCTCCACAAGATGCAGACCTTTCATAACCGATTCCTCCGTAGAGTCACAGGAGCCCCCTTTTATGTTCAAAATGAGCTTCTTCACGTAGACCTCAAGATGCCCACAATCCAGCAGCTCATGAAACGTGTCTCCAAGCGTTTCTTTGATACTGCAATCCAACATAGGAATCCCCTTATAGTATCGGCCGCCCAATACGAACCCTCGCGTATCTCTAAGATTCGCCGACCAATGTATACCCTTGTCACTCCCGATGACGCAATCACCCTTCTCCAAGAGAGCCGTAGAGAAACAAGTACAGTGGCACACAAACACAAAAACCGACCGTCCTTCCGTCCTCGCCGCCGAGGCCCGCCGCAACGTCCCCGTAATAGTCCGGCCCGACCCTTGCCAGAGCCAGCCCGCGACGCTGAGCCAGTAGCTTTAAATTCCCTTATTAATAATAATAATGATATGATCCAGCCTGTCCCCAGCTGCCCTCCCACTGCGACGCCCTAAGCCGAGGTCCGTACCCCACAGGGGGTGCCCTTAGCGTGTAGTCGCCTAGTTTGTAAGTTTTCTAATAAGCCCTGGCTGGAGGCTTTAATTAATTAATTAATTAAGGCAACCTCAGGCAAGCCCGGTTAAGCAGCCGACAACCTCAGAGGTTGACCTGCGAGATGCCACAAACAAAAAAAAAAAAAAAACGCTGGAGGCATTCTTGTTCGAGCCGCTGGACAGTGCAGACCGATCTGGGAAGTCGTTACGCTGTCAGCTGAATAAACAAGTCTCTGGTAATATTAACAAGCTTTTTATTTGAAAATCAAACATGAGTGATCACCAAGAGAACATTCGTGACGTCAACTGAGCTGACGTCACACTTTTTAAAAACAACGCAAAACAAACAAATACTTTCAAAGGTTCCAACATTGGTGATCCCGTCGTGATCTAAGGGAACAAGCAAAGTACGACAGTATATTTAAGTGAACAAACAGTGAAAAAACAACAGTGATATTGTGTGGCCGCGCGGCAGACGACTCCCCGTCGACTTGGAACCTATAGGCGGGAATTTCAAGGGTTTTGCAAGATGATGCCCCGCGCTTACGGTCGGGCGGCCAGTCGTCCCAGCCGCGCCATAGCATAAACTTGTATACTAATAATATATAATAAGAAACGTCACTGTAACATATCTCGAATCTATAAATAGACTTTATAGTGTACTTAATACTTTCATTTATAACCACCAACCAAGTACTAAAGGTTCCGTCACCTATCGTACATGAATGTTTGTCATGTCCTGTGTATATTTTTTGGCGGAAATCCCAATAAATTAATATTTCCAGCATTAGCTCATTTGGTCAGAAATTATTCTCTTTAACTGAAATTCGAAATACTGTTCCGTCCCGTACGTGAAACAGAACGCACCTTTTGGTTGGCAACATTAATTATCTGTGGGCTTGACATAACCTTTTTCACTTGACAGATAGACTTTGCTTCCGTTGTTGAAAAATGTCCGCTCTTGGGACTTTGATTTTATTGTAATAGAAATATCGTGTGCAATCGCCTGTTGAAACCGATAATTGGGTCGCGAGTAACGATTAATTGGAATTTGTAATCCCCATTTGATGAAAAACCTGGGATATTTTAGGATTTATCGCCGGTTGGTTGCCACCGCATGGCACGCGGAGTTGTTGGAAATAAGTTGTGCTGTGATGCTGATCTGGACCGCGCCATCTGGAGACTGGCGCCTTGTGAACGTTCTAGAACACTTGACTTGCATCACACCTTTCAATTACTCACCTCATATTTACATACATACCACACTTGGGCGTGACCTAGGAAGGTCGAAGTTGGCGTACCCAGCGCAGAAGGTAAGTGGTAATATTAGGTATCGATAAAGCCTCAGAGGCTATAGATTGTTGTCGGCCGGAGAGCCTGTAGTTTTGTTCATTGTAAGCAACGTTTTGGGCTCCACGAACCGTGGACAAGTTCGGACACACCAGTATCGTTGCACTGGCTTCTTGTAGTCCTGAACATTTTTGGTGAAGCAGAGCGTGGCTTTTATAATATAAAATCCACATAGTACATTGGAAGTTTGGAACATCGTTGAAAATAACTTTAGTTTAATTACTTAACATAACTTATAACTTAATAAGTTTGAATATATTACCATGTCATCCGGGCTATCTAATTGAAGTTAAATCAATTGAAGTTGTATTTGTAATTTGTACTGTAGCCCCTTTTGTTGTATTGACAAGTAAGATTTATTTGTGAAATTAGGAATTATTGGGTTGTATTTGGTACATAATTTGGTATATTTGTTGTAAAGTTGTTTGGTATATTTGTTGCAATTAATAATTGAATGTCACTGATCTGTATTTGAAAGGTTATCTAAATAATAATCACACATAGTCTAACATAATAGGACTTGAATTGTGTGTATTGGTTATTGCATTTGTGGTATTTATTGGATTGAGTTGTTAGGGATTGTCCGCTCAATATTATACAGTCAATTGTTGTTTAATTGGTGTTGATCCTGCACAATATATACATTGAATTGTTATTTATTTTGTAACTAGCCATCTGTACCAAGCTAGATTCATACTTGGAATGGGTACAGGGTCGGATTTGGACTTGAAATAATTGAATTTAAGTTGTTATTTTGGTGAAATTATTTGGTCGGCTAACAAGTCATTGTTGTTTGTTTAGTTAATTTTAGCCTGTTGTATTAATATTTGATTGTTGCAATGGCCTCATTAAGGGCAGTCAGGGAGGCTGCTGCCGGATTGACCTCACAGTTGAGATGGTTCACATCGGCAGCTGCAACGGTTGAGCGTGTAGATTTGGAAGAGCTCACCCTTGCTCGGTACGGGCGCTTGAATGAGAGGATCAAGGCAGCTGATGCTGCGCTCACACGCTTCTGCGAGTTCATCATGGACGTGGATTTGGGGGTGATGGACCAGGCAGCCCGCGATAAGATTTTGGGTGACTATGACCAGATTGTCCACCTGGGGGATGTCATAAGTCTACGAGCGCGGGAAATTTTGAAGAGCCGGGTGCCTGATGTGGCCAAGCCGTAGACCCCCGTTGTTGCAGGCCCTGGACTATTGGGTAGGCTGCCCACCCTGGAGCTGCCACATTTTGACGGTCGCTTGGACCACTGGCTGGGCTTCTTAAATCTCTTTGAGAGTCTTGTCGATGCACGCTCGGACCTCGGACCTGCCCAGAAGCTGGCCTATTTATTGTCTGTCCTGGAGGGCGAAGCCAGAGCCTTGGTCCAGCACTTGCCGGTGACGGGTTCCTCCTACCCGACCGCTCTGGAGCTTCTCTCCCGACGGTATCAGAACAAGCGCTGCCTGGCTGATATGCACATCGGCCAAATTTTGGGACTACCGGCCATTGCCTGCACGTCGACGTTGCGCACTGACTTGCTGAACCCGTTGGTCTCAGCGACCAACGCCTTGAGACGCTTGGAGTTACCGGTAGAACATTGGTCCTACTTGTTGGTGCACATAGTGCTGCAGTTGCTCCCCGCGGAGTTGAGATCACGTTTTGAGCAGAATTATGGTGGGGATAGTGCCACCCATCTTCCCCCCTTTGACGACCTCCTCAAATTTTTGGAAGACGAGTGTCGGTTTTCGGATAACACTCGTGGCGCCACGGGGTCACCCCCACTACCTTCTCGGCCTAGAGACCAGGGACGGACTAGGGCTCGGGGGCCTGTTGATGTTCACCCCGCCCCCCGTTTTGCTGGCGCCCGGAGTCCTCGGGCTAGGGGGCCTGTTGATGATCGCCCCGCCCCCCGTTTTGCTGGCGCCCGGAGTCCTCGGGCTAGGGGGCCTGTTGATGTTCGCCCCGCCCCCCGTTTTGCTGGCGCCCGGAGTCCGCATCATTGTGACTTTTGTAAGGCAACGGGGCATGTCATGGCGCGTTGCCCGGACTTTTTGAATTTGCACGTAAGTGCCCGCCGCCGCATTGTCAACGCACGCCGTTTGTGCTTCTCGTGCTTGGGGGCCCACTTTCATCGGGACTGCCCCGACCCCCGCCCGTGTAGAATTTGTGAAGGGTCCCACCTTGAGATTTTGTGCGCCAACGCGAACCGCTCCAGCAGACCAGCTTCTGAGGGGGGTTCGCGCAGGGGGGGGTACCCCGGAGACGAGCACCGGGCTGAGGCGCGCAATTCTGTACGCCGCACTCCACCCCCCGCGCAAGTTGAACGGGAGCCCCGCCAGCGCCATTTGGTCTCCCCTCGTCAGGGAGAACGCGCATTGGCTGCTAGGCAGCAGTGGCCGGGTCGGCGCCGCTGCCTTTCCCCTCCGTTGGCGGAACGTCCCCGGTTGGAGTCGCGCCCTCCGCCATTCAGGCATCCGGTGGGATATGCCCCTCCAGTGATGGCGAGCGGCTCGGGACACCTCGCGGACGAATATTTTGATTGTTGGCCTCGTCGTGAACGAAGGCAGCCTGGATGTGGCGATCGGTCACCGCCCAGGCATCGCTAAGAGATTGACGCCTGCCCCGCTAAAGGACCCCCCCGATCAAGACGGTTTTGTTGCCAACGGCCTCGGTCAAGTTATGGGGACCCTAGGGTGACTCGATTGTGGTCTGTGCCATTTTGGACACGGGAGCCCAGGGTTGCCTTGTGTCGTCTTGGTTAGCGGGACAGGTTGGCCTGAAGGTGAACGACCTTTCAGGCAAGATTTGGGAATTGGCGAAACGGCTGTCACCACTGTTGAGGGAAGGACCTGGTTTGAAATCACCCTTGTGAGTTGTCCTTACCCTAAAATTGGTGCTCCTGCCCTTGTTATAACTGAACTTGGTTGGGACGAGCCACTTCGGGAAACCCTGTTGGAAGACTGGCTCCAACTTGTACCTGCACTTCCTGCGGTGCTTCTTGTGCGTCTCTTAAGCCACGTTGCGCGCACTTTGGGTGGAACTGTTGACATTCGGGCTTCTTGCGCCTGGACGGACAGTCAAATTGTTCTGTGTTGGTTGAAGACGTCCGTCCACTCTTTGGAGGTCTTTGTTGTGAACCGAGTGTTGCAGATTCAAGGTTCTGAAACGACTTTCATTTGGAGGCACGTGCCTGGTGACCTGAACCCGGGTGACGTGGCCTCACGCGGGTGCATGGCCCCCCACTTGATTGCTCACCCCCTCTGGTGGGGACCGGACTGGCTGACTCGCCCCGAGGACGATTGGCCTCGAACGCCAGTCTTGATGTCGGATCCTTTGCCCGGACTTGAGGTGTTCGCTGTTGGGACAAAGGACCCTCCGTTTGATCTTGATTTTTTGTTGAATCGATACAGCTCTCTCGACAAATTGTTGAACGTTACCTCGTGGATCAGGCGTTTTGGCCATAATTCTAGGAATCCAGGGGACAAGCGCCTGTCACCAGTTCTCTCTCCTCAAGAGCGACAGGAGGCACTCCTCTTTGGGTCCGCTCTGTGCAGGCTGCACACTTTGAGAAGGAGATCGAGGTCTTGAGGTCTGGTAGAGTCAGGTTGTCGGGAGCCGTTGGTAAGTTGAATCCCTTCTTGGATAGGACGGGTCTTTGGCGTATTGGAGGACGGTTGAGGCTCTCTTGCCTTCCTTATGGGGCCCGTCACCCCCTTTTGTTGCCCAAGGAGGGCCACTTGGTTTAATTGTTTGTGACTGATCGTCACGTTAAGAACTCGCATGCCGGTTGCAATGCGCTGTTGGCCATTCTGCAGCGAGAATTTGGATTTTGTCGGCTGATCGCGTCAATGAGACGAGGCCCTTTGCTGGCGTCGTAACGGACTTGTTGGTCCCCTTTTGTTGAAGACGTCCACCCTTCGTAATAGTAAGATTGTTAAGTCTTATTTGTGTGTTTGTCTGCCTGTCAACCAAGGCAGTTCATTTGGAGCTGGTAACCTCCCTCTCGACAGAGGCCTTTGAGGCGACTTTGGAAAGATTTGTGTCTCACCGTGGGTTACCTTCTTTGATTAGGTCTGATTGCGGTACGAATTACAAGGGTACAAGTAACTATTTGAAGGAGGTACACGCCTTCCTTAATGAGAGCCAGGTTGACATTGGTAATAGTTTGGCCCGCCGAGGGGTCACTTGGTTGTTTGACCCGCCAGCCTGCCCCCCATTGGGGGGTATTTTTGGGGCCGCGGTGAAAGCGGCAAAGGGACGCTGGCGGAGATTGTTGGGAGACACCGTTCTCACCTTTGAGGAACTTGCTATGGTATTTGGCCGCATTGAAGCTGTGTTAAATTTGCAACCTTGTCAAGACTTCCAATTGATTAGCGGACGGGTAGGCCCGTCCGGGGGGGGTAGATGTTCCGTCCCGTACGTGAAACAGAACGCACCTTTTGGTTGGCAACATGAATTATCTGTGGGCTTGACATAACCTTTTTCACTTGACAGATAGACTTTGCTTCCGTTGTTGAAAAATGTCCGCTCTTGGGACTTTGATTTTATTTTAATAGAAATATCGTGTGCAATCGCCTGTTGAACCAGATAATTGGGTCGCGAGTAACGATTAATTGGAATTTGTAATCCCCATTTGATGAAAAACCTGGGATATTTTGGGATTTATCGCCGGTTGGTTGCCACCGCATGGCCCGCGGAGTTGTTGGAAATAAGTTGTGCTGTGATGCTGATCTGGACCGCGCCATCTGGAGACTGGCGCCTTGTGAACGTTCTAGAACACTTGACTTGCATCACACCTTTCAATTACTCACCTCATATTTACATACATACCACACTTGGGCGTGACCTAGGAAGGTCGAAGTTGGCGTACCCAGCGCAGAAGGTAAGTGGTAATATTAGGTATCGATAAATCCTCAGAGGCTATAGATTGTTGTCGGCCGGAGAGCCTGTAGTTTTGTTCATTGTAAGCAACGTTTTGGGCTCCACGAACCGTGGACAAGTTCGGACACACCAGTATCGTTCATCATCTTCAAATGTTGGAGATAACAGAAGCATGGCTTTCGCTTCTTCTGAAAATGGTTGCTGTGTTTCCGTATCATTTTATGACGTTTTGATGATATATAAGGATCGGAACTAAGTATTAAATTATTCAAAATATCCTCATTATTAGCTCTTCTGCAGAATTTTCTTGAATGGTGTTGGCGATATCACCTTAATTCTTTATTTCTAGATTCAGCCGCTTCTTCCAATAAATTTCCAATTGGAATTAATCCCAAGTTTTCAATGATAGCTGCTCCATGAACAAGAACTTTATGCACACTGGAGGGCATGTGATACCACTCATATAAATCTACGTATAATTTTATGGTGGCTTCCGTATATTCTTTAAACTTCACTGTGTCAATTTTATGACCTGAAGATATTGTTTCTAAAATTATTGAAAACCGTTTTATTAAGTTTTCATCGACACCAGTAATTGCAGCAGCAATCTCTGTATTTGAGAAAAATCTTCGAGCGGTATTCCCGTCATTAGTAGTTCCATGTCCTTGCTTTACAACATCTATTAAAAGGCCTGTTTGGTTTTTAAAAGCTTCTTGATTGCTTTTTTTTCTATTTTCCATCAAAACATTGTTTTCACCTTTTGCAACCCATGTTTTGAAATCCAGTCTATAGGCTATGTGAAGAATGCATTCCATAAAACGTATCCATATATGTAGCGATGATAAACCATATTTGTACAAGTCGGTATCAATGTTTTTAGTCAATAACAAAGACAAGTTATTCATTTCTGTAGGAACAGCTTTACATATGGTCACATCGTTGAGCTGAAGTTTCACAGAGGATTGATGTTGCTTTACCATCTATCATGGTAAGCAATAATGAATGTGAGGCTTTTATTTCTCCAATTTCAGTTTCCTTCAATTCATTTATATCCATTTCAATTTCGGTTTTCTCTCTTAAAATCATTGATTTATTCTCTTTTTCAAACTTGAAAAATATTGGACGACACCAATATGCTGAATTTGGTGAGTCGTTTTCCCAGATAATTTGTTCCTCGGAAACAATTTTTATTGGTACTAAACTACACATAATAATACTTGAATCATCTGTCGAAGCACTGTCCTCTTTGTCATCCGTTGTCATTTTTTGCTTATAGTTTGCATGATTCGAGGCACCATCCATTCCCCATTTGCTAATCATTTTCAACTCCTTACAGTATGTGCTATCAATATTGATTGCTTTGAATATCCTTTTGGCGGTTATATCTAATAGAGGCTGCAATTTTATTCTAGCAGTTGTATCTGTTAAGTTGATATCATCCTTTGGCGGGTAGCATTCTTGTTTTGCATTTTGCACCTTGTAGTAGGAAGGGAACATGTCTACATTTTTCTCTTTGATACTTTTTCTTAAAGTATTGTATTGCCACTTAGTTAATTTAAGGGACAAAACAAGTCCCAAAGCTTCATCTGGAGTAAATTTAGGTTTTTATTTTTTACCTAAAAGACTATCTTTGGCTTTTTGTACATCCTGTGGATATTGAAGTAGGTGTTCGAGGATTTCAGCTATTCCTTGATTACCATCCTCTCGTAATTTCATAATATATGCATGAGATATTTCCTCTGTAGTCATAGTTGTATAAATATGTTCTGTACGTCTCTTTTTTTGCTTAGGTCCTAATTCACAAAATCGTTTTCTTGGACTTACATTCGTTGACGTGGCAGTAGACACTTTTGCTGGAGATTCATGTTCACTTGATGTACTAGGAACAGAGTCTTGGTTTCTTTCAAATGCACTTACAATGAAATCAGACCAGTTTATTTCCGATGATAACCATTCGCTATTGTTGCTAAACAATTCCTCTTTGCTATGAGCACTTTGCCATCTCCTATGCAGATTATAGCAATATTTTGCAAAAAACGCTTTTAGCGCTTTATCGTTTTCATCACTTAACACAGTGCGGATTAATCTAGATTTAATAGCACTATATAAAACACTATTATTTTAAAACTTCCACTTTCCTTTAATAGCACAACAATATCAATATTTGACACCAAATAGAACATTTTTACGTAATAAATAGTATTAGTATTCCGAAAATGTGAGATTGGATAGTGCGTTTATTACGATGTATAACAACGTACTGAAGATGGTTGTTTTTCAAATGTAACCGTGTCATTTTTTTACCTGTTATTCATCATCCAATCATATAATGACACGTCATCATTTTTCTGCTTTCAATGGACGATGCGCGCGCTAATTAGGATCACCGTGCTATTGAGTATTGTTAAAAACAAATGACGTCATAAGGGTGGTGTGAGTGAGTATCGTGAAAAATAAATGACGTCATAAGGGTGGTGTAGAATGTTTACCAATAATTTGATTTTTTGCTATATTTCTGTAATACAATATTAAAATATGTCAGATTAAACCAAAAACCTATTAATATTTCATACAAAATTTAGGGGTCTATAACTCGAAAAATACTAGGTATAAAAAAAATTACAAATAACAAAAAATATTTGTATTAGAACATAAAATTCAAAAATACTCATTTGAATCCTTAAGTCCCCACTTGACGATTCCAGCCCACCGTGCGGCGGTGCGAATTGCGGCGCGTCTTGCGGCGCGGCGGGCGGCGCGATTTGCGTTGGTATGCCACAGCTCGACTAGCTGCAACCGCGGCGGTGACAGCGGTGGACGTATTTAACGGCTAAACTATTAAAATAGTTAAGCCGTTCTCTAAATACGTCCACCGCTGTCCACCGCTGTCCACCGGTGTCTTAAGTTTTGTATTTTCGTTTTTGGCACCGACTTCCGAAATTAAAGTTATTTTTCACTTTCCAGTGTATTTTGGGAGTCGGTTTAATTTTTTGGTAAAAAGTTTTTATTTCACTCTTTTTAGTTGGTCGATTTTTAATTTATCTAGTTACAAGAGCCTAAATGTCAACTACTTATATTCATTTACAAAATATTGCTTTTCCCAATGTTGGGCCGTTAATTGTTGAGGACTTCTCTTGTCTACTGTTCTGGTACTTCACCATCAGCTTCACTTCACCATATGCATTGTGACGAGCACATTGTGCTTTATAACCACATTCAAGTAATCGAAGCGGAACACATGAAATACTCATATATTGAGTAGTTCCAGTGGCCATCTGTGGTCTTCATCATCAGGTCCACTTCCCAAATCGTGCTTTTCGAATACAACTACACAAGTTACTATAAAAAATACTCAAATCACTATAGGTGTGCCTATAATATTTGAAGAGTTCCCTCGATTTCTCCAAGATCCCATCATCAGATCCTAACTTGGTGACAATGGGACCAACTAGAAAGTATACCCTTTCAAACAAAAAATAATTTTTCAAATCGGTTCAGCTGTCTTCGAGTACTCGGTGATCATCAACAAAAAAAAAATAAACAATATACGCGTCGAATTGATAACCTCCTCTTTTTGTCGTCGGTTGATAAGAGCGCACCCAGTTAACCAGAAAAGGAGAGAACTTGGCGAATTTCACATTCTTTATTATGAAATAGGAAATATCCCGATAAATTGATTGAATACTAGCTTTTGCCTGCGACTTCGTTCGCGTGGGAGGTTTTCCCGCGTTAATCCCGATCCCGAGGAAATTAAGGGATAAAAACTTCCCAGGGTCCTACACCATTCCCATGCTAAACATGTAAATCGATTCAGCGGTTAAGGTGTGAAAAGATAACAGACAGACAGAAAGACAGATACACAGACGGACAGAGTTACTTTCGCGTTTATAATATTAAGTATGGAGTATGGACTTTATTTTTCGTTGGGGAAAACATCGCATGACTTCTCCCGCTCTGGGTGGAGCGGAAGGGAGTGTCAGACTTCTACTGACTAAAAACCCACCCTGTTCCTTCAGCTGCCCTTAAGTTCCGGGGCCATATACGGCCCACCCAAATGTCCTAACTTTGGTATTGTTCGTCAAATCGTTGAAGCTCCTTAAGATATAAGTTGAGCTACGCGATATTTGACAAATGCTTGCACTGTTTGGACGGACCTGCTCAAATCTGTATGATTCTGTCCTCTAAAGGGCGCCACAGGCATAAACCTACATGGCTCTCAAATGATTTGATTACTACACATTGTATGGACTTTAAAAGAGACGTTGACCTCTGAGTTTGTTTCAGTGTTTCTTCTCAGAGTAGTCAGTTAGGAAACACTGGCCTCATCTAGCTTAAATTTACAAAAAAAATGACGTGTAAAAGTGTTACTTATAACCCATTTGCAAAAAATAAACATCATCATCATTATTTCACAGTATCTCGTTAGAACATTCCCGCAACCCCAGCTGGATAGCTTCTGCTCGCAATTTCGTTCGGGTGGAAGATTTTCCCGCGTAAATCCTGATTCCGTGGGAATTAAGGGATAAAAATATCATATATTATGTCCTTCCCTGGGTCCTAAGCTATTCCCATGCCAAATTTCATCTCAATCGGTTTAGCGGTTTAGGTGTGAAAAGGTAACAGAATGACGGACAGGCAGACATAGTTAGTTTCGCATTTATAATATTAGTACGGATGGAGTATGAAATATTAGCATTATTTTGCTTTAGATTGATATTTTAAAATTCATTATATCTTTTGAATGGAATGTCCGATTTTAATCATTTAAAAAGAATTTTACAGATATTGGAACAATTTTTAATAAAATATCATTTACTGGGATATGGATTAATATAGAGGTATAAATAATATGGTTTGATTATTGTCGGCACTTTTATCACCTTTTAAAATGTAAAAGTAATTATAGTGGCATAACTACAGTAGTTGGATATGTGATATAGCAGACTTTTTTGTAGATATTGATACGATCTATAGTTCTGTAAAACATTTTTTTGTTCTATCATCAAAAGCTTCCGCAGCTCACGCGATGACAGATTTTTTATGACAATTTTTTTCACACCTTGGGTTAGATTAAATCGATCCAGTAGTGTTTGTGTGAAAACGTTACACACATACATAAATACATACATACGTACAAAAACATAAATGTTTCCTCTTTATAATATTAGTTTATATTTTATAATATTAGTTTATATTTATATATTATATACTATACTACATGAAGACTTGATAGATTTGACATCTATATTTCTGGTCTACTCAGTATTTCACTAATAAATTATTCAGTATCCATTATTTTTATAAGCTCAATGCGCGTTTAAAACAAAATTATTTGTTTCGGTCGCGCGAGGCCTGAATGCGACCACCGCTGACGCCGCGCGCGCCGCTCTGAGCTGTGGCCACCTCGATACTCGCTAGTACATTTGTTTCATTCGCACACCGCGCAGCCCGTCGCACGGTGGGCTGAAAATCGGCTTTCATAGACTTAGGCATTTTATTTTGCAAGTGCGAGTTTTTTTGCCGGATATCACTTCTATTAGTTATAACAATATACAAAAATGACACCAGAATTGATTCTGCACAGAAACGAAGGAATTATAATTTTTTTACGAAAATTTTGTATGGAGCTAGTATGAAAAATCGAAATATCTCTAAAACGGCAGCGATAACCGTAATATCCTTATAGGGGGTTATAGTACTAATTATTTATGATTTTTTGACATACGTTACATAATGGTTGTAGATGCCTTTTTTTAAAAAAAATCGTCAAAATATTTTTATTTATTTTTACATATTTAAACGTTCCTTTTAGTGTTTAAGTTGAAGAATTCAGAGCTTTAACAACTCTTATCATAAAATAGCATCACCCCTATAGACCTGAAGGACTAGACAGAGGTGTGTAGTGTCTTGTTGATCTTGTAAGATTTCCAACAATACCAAATAGTTGAATATCAGTGTCAAAGTGCCCATGCTGTCGCTTCTTTTTGAAAGATAGGGGAATGAAATTGTTAATTGATCATACCCTAAAAGTATGATTACAACATAACCGGACACATAATAATAATAATATCCTTATAGGGGATTATAGTCTTAACATTATTTATTTTAACATATGAAACTGTTCAAAACGATCCATGAACTGTGTCAAAGTTAAGAACATCGTTAGGAAGCATGCTTTTTCCCCAAATATTAAGAATATGTGAAAAAAAAAGACTGTATATAAACTTTTTATTGATAGGTAATTTAAATAAAACAGAAGTAACAAAAATAATATCTAATAAATTCAATTATACAAAATACATATTTGAAACTATAATTTATGAAATTATTAACTAAACATATTGGTACAATAAACTAACATAAATAACAAAAGAACATAACGAAAAATAATTAAATTTTACAAATTTTCTTTACAACTTTCGTTGTCGGACTCCAATTCCGAGTCAGAATCCAGATCGGATATACCTACAAACTCGAACTCAGTTTCCGGAAACTGTATTAGGTCGAGAGTTTCAGCAAAAAAGGTTGTCTTCCTTTTGGCATCTAACTTCGGCCTTTGTGCACTTAGAAAAGGATCCGAAGAAACAACAAGCATATTTAGGATATCTTGATTAGAATCTTGCCTGCTTGTTTTCCGCGAATGATGTTCCCGGAACCTCCTAAAATCTTTGTTTCAAGACTCTGAGGCTTCTTCCGAGAGAGTCCCAATCGGGACAATATCATTTTTTTCGATTATGTCAGCTCCGTGTATTAATAGTTTATGTACGGTTGATGACATGTAGTACCAGTCGTATAATTCCACGTACTTTTCTGCTGTTTTGCGAGCAAAATCTTTAAATTTGATGACATCGATCTTCTCACCAGATGTTATTGCTTGCAAAATAACAGCAAATCTTTTTATCAGGTTTTGATCCAACCCAGTAATAGCTGCAGTTTTATTGGGAAACTCGAAAAACTTCCTTGCGGTATTCCCGTCATTGGTAGTTCCCGAGCCTTGTTTTACTATATCAATTAACAGATTGAGCTCCTCTTTAAATTTATTTTGAATGTTTTTTTTTCTGTTTTGTAACATATCTTTATGCTCATTACTTCTTGCTGCCCACTGTTTGAAGTCAAGTCTGTACGCAATGTGTAACAGACATTCCATGCAATTTATACGGGCATGTAGGGATGATAGGCCAAATTCATATATGTCAGAACACACAGTTTTTGATGTTACAGCATCTAAGTGGTTCATTTCTGTTGGTTTTGCTAAGCACAGGTAGCATGATGCATTTGATCTAGCTTCAGAAAGGTACGTGCAGACTTTTGCGTCGATCATTGTCATCATTAGTTTATGAGTCACCCTGTTACTATTAATGCACTCTGTGGGGTTAAGGGCCTCAATTTCCTCATCCATTTTTCTTTTGTTATCAATGACAACTGCATGGCTTTCTTTTACAAAAGTGAACTGAACCGGACGACAATAAAAAGTTGAGCATGGTTTCGGGTTTGTCCATATAGTATTATCTCCATCTGTCAGTTTCAGTGGCACCAAGGAGGTCATGAAAATGCTTGAATCATCATGCTCGCCGTCCATTTTCTGCTTGTATCGGCTTTGATTGGAAGCACCATCAATCCCCACTTCGATATCAGCTTTAACTGCTTATTTTCCACATTATCAGAAAGACTTTGAAGAATCCGCTTCACCGTGATGTCAAGTAAAGCTTGAAGTGTAATTCTAGCTGATGAATCCGTAACTGATACTGATTGATTAGGAGGGTAGCATGCAAGCTTAGTTTGTTGCAGTTTATAGTAGGATGGGTAAATATCCTTAGCACCTTCCCGAATGGCAGTCTCTCGCAACGTAATATATTGCCACTTTGAAAGCTTAAGTGAAAGAAGCAATCCAAGTGCTTTCTCTGGTGTAAATATTACTGTTTTCTTAATGCTTTCCTTGATTTTAACGGCAGCTTCTGGATTTTTGATCATATAATTGATTACAGATGCGATATCTTCATAACCTTCTTCTTTTAAACGTGCTGCAGCTGCATATGCCAATTCACAGGAATCCTCGCCTATGTGCTCACTAGATCTTCTCCTTTTCTGTTTGCTTCCCAGATCTTTGAATGGTTTTCGGGACCTTTTTGTCATTGTTCCAACAGTCGATGATGTCGAAGGTTCTGGAGAGACTGAGCGTGCTCTTGGTATCTCATCAACAGTTGGTTCTTGATTTATTAAAGTTTGCACGCAACTCGGCCAATCAATATTTGCTTGCAACCACTCTCCGTACGTATTTCTAAACTTATCAAAGAATCGTTTAGATTTCTGCCACCTGTTTAAAGCAGCTCGCGTGAATCTCCGGCAAAATTCTTTGAGAGTTACTTGATCTTCGGCAGAAAGGCAATCGCCTATGCGGGACACAATTGCACTAAACAATACTTCATGATTAAATGAAGGACACTCACTTTTTAGAAGAACAAACAAATCTAAGTTGGTGATTAAACTTTCCATTCTAAGATTTTGTAGTCGCAAAGCAAATAGTTTTAGTGTTAGCAGTTACACGGTTGTGAACAATCTAAATTATGGAACAAAATTATAGCCCTTTTATTGTATAAAGTCAATAATTAGTTAACTACCCTCATTAAAGTTATAAAAGATATGATAATAAAAATTTATAATCGTCAAAAACATTTCGTAGAACTCATAGTAGAACTAATCAACATTAGCAAATCACATTAGCTCACTAATTATAAAAAGGTGAATGCAGTTCTTAGTTGGTATTGTTGCGAGATATTTCAAATCATTTAATCACTTAATAGGCTCATTAGAATCAGAAGACTACAACCATCATTCTAATTACTTAATTACTTGTCATCAGACTCATTAGATGACTACACAATATGTTATTTTGTATTTTGAACGTATGCAAGGTTTTAAAATTCCTTTTGTGTCGATATTATTATGTGTCCGGTTATGTTGTAATCATACTTTTAGGGTATGATCAATTAACAATTTCATTCCCCTATCTTTCTAAAAGAAGCGACAGCATGGGCACTTTGACACTGATATTCAACTATTTGGTATTGTTGGAAATCTTACAAGATCAACAAGATACTACACACCTCTGTCTAGTCCTTCAGGTCTATAGGGGTGATGCTATTTTATGTTAAGAGTTGTTAAAGCTCTGAATTCTTCAACTTAAACACTAAAAGGAACGTTTAATATGTAAAAATAAATAAAAATATTTTGATGATTTAAAAAAAAAAAAGGCATCTACAACCATTATGTAACGTATGTCAAAAAATCATAAATAATTAGTACTAAAACCTCCTATAAGGATATTACGGTTATCGCTGCCGTTTCAGAGATATTTCGATTTTTCATACTAGCTCCATACAAAATTTTCGTAAAAAAATTATAATTCCTTCGTTTTTGTGCAGAATCAATTCTGGTGTCATTTTTGTATATTGTTATAACAAATAGAAGTGATATCCGGCACAAAAACTGGCACTTGCAAAATAAAATGCCTAAGTCTATGAAAGCCGTTTTTCAGCCCACCGTGCGCCGCCACGCAAGACGCGCCGCCAGACGCGCCGCAAGACGCGTTGCCGGTAGCTGTGGCATACTTCATAGGTTGCCTACCATTTGTTTTTGCCGCTCACCGCTAGACGCGCCGCAAGACGCGCCGCAATTCGCGCTTAGCTGTGGCCAGGGGATAAATCCCGATCCCGTGGAAATTCCGAGATAAAAATTAGCCTATGTGTTATTTTGCTTACATAATTTCATTGAGATTTGTTCAGTAGTTTTTGCGTGAAAGAGCAACAAACATATATAATTATGTAATCCTCACAAACTCTCTCGCATTTATAATACTAGCTTCTGCCCGCGACTTCGTTCAAGTGGGAGGGTTTTCCCACGTATATCCCGATCCATTATGGCATAAAAAGTAGCCAAGTGTTATTCTAGGAAGTCAACTATCTACTTATCAAATTTCATTGAGATCCGTTCAGTAGTTTTGGCGTGAAAGAGCAACAAACATGTATACATCCTCACAAATTTTCGCATTAATCGCTGATTAATCACGAAATCTCAGAAACTACAAGTAGTAGAGCTCTCAAATTTTGCATGGAGGTTTCTTTTAGTAAGTAGATGCTCGCTAAGACGGAATTTTTCTAAATTCCTATGGGATCGGGATTTACATTAGAAAACTACCCACGCGAACGATGTCGTGAGCAACTGCTAGTTTATAATATTGTTACGAGCTGGGGTTCGGGATAGAAATAATTATCGCCAATTAAACCAAAATTAACCCTTTAATTAAATAAACACAAAAATAAAAATTAACACAGTTATTTACTCTACGATACTTGTCACTAAACACTTAAATCGCACTGAAATTCACTAGTAGATCCATTGTAGATCTCAAATTGTATCGCGTATTCGCCTCGTATCTTGTAATTGTCGTTCCTTTGCGAGCTATTTATACCGTTACATACATGTATTCTAGAAAATTCATGTACAATTGACTTATAGCCTATACTGCCAAGAATGTTCCAGAAACTACTCGACATACTCAGTACTGCTATTCGCTGCCAGGTGGCATTAGTGTCTCGAACACTCTAGATGTTGGTCGAAGTTTCTCGACGTACTTAGCTAAGCAACTGTCGTAACAATATTAGTAGGATTTCGTTAAAATACAGTCCACTAATAATGTTGCTGGTGCTTTCATCCTAAGAGCTCGTTTCCACTTGTCGTGTGTCGGGCCCGGATTTTAATAGGGTTTTACAGTAGCAGAGCGTTTTATATAAAACTAGCTGACCCGCCACGACTTCGTTCGCGTGGTATCCTACCCCTACCCAACCGATACCCTACCCCTATCCTACCCCTACCCTACCCTACCCCTACCCTACCCCTACCCTACCCCTACCCTACCCCTACCCTACCCCTACCCTACCCCTACCCTACCCCTACCCTACCCCTACCCTACCCTACCCTACCCCTACCCTACCCCTACCCTACCCCTACCCTACCCCTACCCTACCCCTACCCTACCCCTACCCTACCCCTACCCTACCCCTACCCTACCCTACCCCTACCCTACCCCACCCCTACCCTACCCCTACCCTAACCCTACCCTACCCCTACCCTACCCTACCCCTACCCTAACCCTACCCTACCTCTACCCTACCCCTACCCTACGCCTACCCTACCCCTACCCTACCTCTACCCTACCCCTACCCCTACCCCTACCCTACCCCTACCCCTACCCCTACCCTACCCCTACCCCTACACTACCCCTACCCTACACCAACCCTACCCCTACCCTACTCTCCATTTCTTCTTCGTTCGCGTGGGATGTTTTTCCCGCTTAAATCCCTATCTCGTGTGAATTCCGGGATAAAACTATCCTATGTCCGTCTCCTGGCTCTAAGCTACCTCCATACCAATTTTCACCCAAATCTGTTCTGCCGTTCTTGAGTTATAAGTGGCGTAACTAACACGACTTTCTTTTATATATATAGATTATTCTCACTTGTCCGCAAGGGCGGATCCACCGTTGTGGGCATGATGGGCATGCCCACAACCCTGATAGACTTGTGACGTCACACTTTTACGATCTATTGAGATCGATAGGCTGATGATAAGCCTTAAAAAACCGGCCATGCGCGTATTGGCTCACGCGCAGTGTAAGGTTCCGTTTACTACAACGCCAAGTATGAGTCTATTAGCGAATGAAGTCTCGCCTGGTGCTTCTCACTTGCTTGTCATAGTTACTTATAACTCCTGAGACAACGTCAAGATAGGTATCTATTTACTAGTCTAGTGTGCCTATATTGGCTTACTGGCTACTAGAAAAGAAGAAAAACAATATCTATATTCGTCCCTATTCCCAGTTCATTTGGGGTCGGGTCTCCTCACTATCTTGCGCCAGGACAGTCTGTTTTAGGTTCTCGTTTCAGGCAATTGGGCTTTCTCGAGGTCTCTCTTTATCTGTAACCACCAGGTCAGTGGCGGGAGTTTTAGGGCAATATTTACCATACCAACGTAGGCGATTCTCGGTAATTTTGTCAGCGATTGGTGCGACTTTGAAACTGCCTTGTATATACTCGTTTCGTATTTTCAACCGACGACAAAAAGAGGAGGTTATCAATTCGACACGTATATATTTTTTTTTATTTTTTTTAATGTATCGATACCTCTGGGCTCAAAGGTCGTAAAGGACAAAATGCTACTTTCCAGGAGAAGCAAAAAACTAAAAAAAAAAATATATATTTGCTCTAACATTTTTGTTTTTTGATCTATTTAAATGAAACCTAGGAAAAGTGTTTAGAATTTATAGTACTTTCTAAGGCAGTGTTAAAAATTACCCTAGTGCTGGATTTACCGAGATAGATTTCCTTTACGACCATAAATTTAAAAATAAAAGTCCTTTACACCCTTCAAATTTTCATCCTATGATTTTACCTAAGGGCGTAAATCTACTTTACTGCACAAAATAAAACAAAATAAGGAAATAAACGATAAGTGTGATAATTTTTACGTTCTTAGGGTCACCCGCTAAGGTATTCTAAAAGGATACAGTCATTTCTTTACAAATAATCATGAAATAACATAATTATACAAATAAAACGTACATTTGCGTAATCAAATTGAGATAGTTTATTATTTTGTAATTGAACTCAAAGTTTTAAATCTTTGAAATATAAATTAATATTTTAGTAATTAACGTACTTTTTTGGTTGCTTTTTCTTCAATGTCTCTTCTTTGGTCTTTTAATTAGTTTCAGTTCTTTAATCAACTTCAACTTAACTAACTTCTTCTTTACTTAAATTTCTTCTTTTGCTTTCTTTTCTTTCAACTTTATAATCAGAATCTGTTTGATGAGAAGATGAGTAAATAAATCATCATCTTATATCTAATTTATTTACTCATCTTCTTTCTCACTTTTTTATCGTCCTCTTCATCTGTTTCCTTCAAAGTCTCGCGTAGCTCAGAATTGCATGGAAGCTCCCTATATTCTTTATCAAATATTTTAGGTATTGATCCATTTTGATCTATTGGTAATCTACTATTGTATAGCTGTTTCACTGCATCCATACCAATCACAGGTTCATTGTTAATCTGGCTTTTTTTCCCTTTGGACTTTCCCTTCCCCTTTTCTTTTGTTTTTCCTTGATCTGGGGTTTTTCACATAATGTTACAGAATGAGTTTCTGCTTTGTCTTCCATGGAGCATTTGAAAAACATTTTGTCGTTGTGCTTTTTTTTAATGTGGCGACTCTGATGTTTTTGAATTTAATATTTTTTAATGTCATTGGCGTGAATGTATATATTTAAAGCTAATTGATCAAATTTTAAAAAATCAGTATATTTCATAACATTAACTTTGTAAGGTCTTGGTCTTTTGCGGGCCGATTCAAAATATGTAGATCATTGTGAGGGACTCCAAACAATAACTTTTCACACTTCCGTTTCGATCGAACAGCATGAACTGTATCGACAGGCATGTATGTATGGCCCCGGAGTAATAAATAATTAATTTGAATGGCCTGCAAATTAATTGCTGATTTTAGGAATTGGTTCATGGTGGCCAATACGTTTTTATTTTTATTTTGACCGCAATACGAATCACAGTACATCAGAAGATGTTTTACGCCCATTTTGTCATTTTCCTCAAGATATTTCAATAAGCAAGTTGCAATTTCGTTACTCCCTCTTTTTCCATCACATTCCCTCCATGTATAACAATTAACATCCTGTGTGCGACTTTCATAAATGGTAAAATTAAACACCGAATATTTTCTAGAATAGTACAATATCATACTTTGTCCATGTGGTGGCTAATTCAAGACTTTTTGTAGGTCAAAGCTGCAGGTGACAATTTCATTATTGTGTGAATTAAGGGTTTGATGAATGTTAAATCTCTTATAAGTAGGTATCTTCTGTTTGATATGAGAGTTCAGCAACTCTTCGTCCTTGTCGTTCATTTCGTCTTTATTATTCTCTGTTTTGACGCGAGTTAGTCATTTGTTTTTTAAGTATGTGAAAATTTATTATTCAAAGATTGTTAAAACTTGGCTTTCTCGATGTACTCCATCGCTCGCTGTCTTATCCTGTCTACTTGTTCTTGATCTCCTATTTTCTCTTCAACTTCTATCCATTTCTTATACAGAACCTTCATTTTTCTTGCTGGCAACTTCTGCGATGTCATGCGCTCCATCACTTGCCGCACGTGTTCGTGGTCTCTGTTCTTCAGCAGCATGTCTACGTAGGCTAAGCAGACGTCGACCCTGGCGGGGTAAACAGCCAGGACTTGTTCGAAAAGCGCCTCAGCTCGCTCCCGGAACCCGCTGCGGCTCTCCAAGAGTGCGAACTGAACCAGAAGAAAGAAAGAGCACGTGCCAGTGCACGTGCTCTTTCTTCTCAAGCACGGAAATAGCTTTCTGTATAACCTGTCGCGCCTTGTCCACGAGTCCCACCTTGAAGCAAGCGGCTCCGCAGAGCCCGTACATGCTCATCTGACGCTTGTACTTCCTCATCATCAGCTCCACCATCGCTACCAACTCCTGGTACTTGCTGGTCTCCACGTAGATGCCCAATAGATTTGAGTGGATCTCGAAAGGGTCGTTCGTTTGCAAAGCTACTATACTCTATAAAAATAGTTCGATATGCGTTCTCACTTTATGCCTGCTTTTCCTGTTCAGTATAATATTTTAAATACATTTGATATAAGTTATATATGTTTTTCATTTCCTGACGAAGATAAGTTCTATTAGTTTTTTTCTATTGTAGTGCAATGGAACTGCTGGCAGCTTCTCAATAAAGTTCTTTGTAAACATTTTAGCTTCTTCGGTATATTTTTTAAGTACGTTAGGTTTTCGAAAATCTTCTTGGGCCATGTCGATACTACGATAGTTATAAAGTGGATACTTAAACTTGAACATCTTTTAATTTCGATAAACGATTAATAATACATTTCACAAAATTGTGAGTAAATAGTTTTGTTATTTTAAGTTAGGTGATAAATTTAGTTTAAATTCATTGTTTTTTGAATATTCTAGGATTTAGTGGAAGCACATAATTAATTTGAAACTAGGTAGTAAAGGACACTTGTATTTTTTATTTTAAATTTTTAGGGTGTACAGGACAATTTGCAAAGACGATGTCCTTTACATTCAAATTTGTGAGGTGACTTATATTACCCACCTAAGGTGGTATAGGACAATTGACATTTTTAATGTATTTTACACCCAAAAATTGTTTTATATTTTGCTTTATTACCAAAATGTGTACACTCTGGTAACTAAGTGTTATTTACTTCCAAAATTTGACGATAAACTTTGTTTAACGTCTCAAGTTACGTGGGTCGTAAAGGCATTTTTTTAGCGAATTTCGTAAAATGGAATATACAGATCGATAGAAAATTTAAAACTGAGTAAAACAGTATCAAAAAGTCATTTTCGCCCAAATGTCCTTTACGACCTTTGAGCACAGAGGTATCGGTATGATCATCGATTACTCGAAGACGGCTGAACCGATTTGGAAAATTCTTTTTTTGATTGAAAGGGTATACTTTCTAGTTGGTCCCATTGTCGTCATGTTTGGATTTGATGATGGGATCATGGAGAAATTGAAGGAACTCTTCAAATATTATATGCACACCTATTGCGTTTTGGGTATTTCTTATAGTACCTTGTGCGGTTGCTCTCGAAAAGCAACATTTGAGGAAGTAGAACTGATGATGAAGACCCCAGATGGCCATCGAAACTACTCAATTATAAGTATTTCGTGGATTGCGATTCGATTACTTGAATATGGATGTTAAGCACCTTATGCTCGTCACAATGCATATGGTGATGTAGAGCTGATGGTGAAGTACCAGGAGAACTCCTCAACAATTAACAGCCCAGCATTGGGAAAAGCAATATTTTGTAAAAGGTTATAAGTAGTTGACATTTAGGCTCTTGTAACTAGGTAAATTAAAAACATAACCCTTCCTTTGCAGTCGGGTAAAAATAGACCAACTAAAAAGAGAGAAATAAAAACTTTTTACCAAAAAATTAAACCAACTAAAACACTGCAAAGTGAAAAATAACTTTAATTTCGGAAGGCGGTGCCAAAAACGAAAATACAAAACTAAAGACACCTTTCCCCTTTCCCCTTGGTTTTTATTGGGATACGGGGATCACAAAGCACACTGGTTAGTGAACACAACTTCAGCCATGTGGCGCTGACTCTGTGAGTGACGTCAGCGTCCAAGTTTGCATCTATAGTTAACATAGAGCCTAAACGTTTAAATTGGTTTACTGTGAGTATGGGTGTCGAATGTCTCTGGATGTGTGAATAGTCTCTGGAGTAGTGTTTCCGCTGAAAGGATATTTTAGATACTCCGTTTTACTCCTGCTAACTCTCAGGCCGTACTTTTCCAGGGCTTGCTTCCGTATGTTTAGTCGTTCCTGCAGATGTAGGTCTTGTGATTAATTCTATATTTTCCGTCATGATTCTAACCTGTATAGCATCCGTGGTTGACTTGGGTGCTGTGAAGTCAAACTGGTTTGAAGACATTTTGTTGAGACGGTTGTTGATAATTCGTTCCCATATTTTGAGTGTATAAGTGCTCCATTTTATACTTCTATAGTTTTCGCACTGCGCAGCATCGCCCTTGTTTTCGTAGAACGGCAATAGATAGCTCGGGCGCCAAGATTCCAAAATACGATTTGTAATCATGACGATATTGCATAGATTTGCTAACCAAGCTTTAGTTACTGGGTCTAGACTTTTCCATCTGCGGTGACTTCGTCTGGACCTATGGCTTTGCGGCTTTTCATTTTACTTAATGTTCTTCTCACCTCGTCCTCATTTATAGTTGGTTTTGGACCATATGTGGGTGCACATGGTGGTGGATCTTCGTTTGGAAATTCTTCCTTCAATAGCTTACTATAGTAATCGAACCATCCCTCGTTAATTTCTGTGTTGTTTGTTGGCATTTTTTTTTGCTTTCAAATATCATTTATTTATTTACTTTTATGTTCATGAATGCTCTATGTTGGCGTTTTGCTAATTTCAGTACTTTGTCCACATTTTTAGCACTCTCTAGACTTTCATAGATCGTTTGATTGCATTTGGTGGTCTCTTGTGCTATATATGTTTTAGCATCCTGCTTCGCCACTTTATATCGGTCCTTATCTTAGATCTATTTATTCGCTAGGGTTTCTCTGATTCTGACATTTGGAGACTTCTAGGATCCCTGCCGCTTTTGTCCTCTACCAGGTTTCAAACTTAGACCAGATATGATTTGCGTTGTCATAACTTACTTCCAAATCGGTCTCCAGATAATTTTTTATCACCCTCATTAGTGTCTCCCCTCCCCTGGATATCCCTGGTATCCCCACATGTCCATTCAGGTCCCCTCTTATAATCTTGTATTCGTTTGCTGGAATGCTCTGGTTGAGGTCGTCCATGTCTTCCCAGAATTGTGCCTTTTCTATTTCTGTGCATTCTGTTTGAGGTGGTTAATGGTAGATCATCCAGACCATGTTTAACCTTTTGAACGCCACGGTTGGATATAGCCTACAAACGAAAACGTGCCAAACACGCCACCGTCGTCTATAGCCGACAAGAAAACGACATTTTTTTTATTGGAAAATGGTTCGCGTTTGACCACTATCTCACCTGATGGTAAGTGATGATTTGATCGAAGATGGAGCACGCATGGACATTTTTTTAAGAACAAAATAAATATACTAAATTAAGTTTTCTGTTTCTAATTCCTATTCTTTAAAACTACATTGTGCTATTTTACAATATTTCATTAAAATATTGTAAAATAGCACAAAGATATATTCATTACTTACATTTCACTAGAAAAACAATAATAAAAAATTGCTAATCGAAATCCGTAAAAAAGTGTTCTTCCTCACGCCACAGTCGTCAAGACACGACAGCTAGTGATGGGTAAATAAAGTAACTTATATTTCAAATTTATGAAATATATTATTAAAAGTAGCTTACTATTACTTCGACAAATATTTTTAATTTACATTTGACAACTATTCGGATCTGAATATTCCTTTATATTTCTATTTATATATATATATTCGTATATGCATAATATTTGTCAAATTGTGGAAAAAAATCATAATTGATATCCATAGATAAATAGTTTACTGTCTACTCTCGTGCATCCCTACGCAAAAGCGCATAAACAGTAACCTGTACGCCACAGTCGGTAATAGACGTCAAGCGTTGATGTCATTTGCGCTATGGGAGACTGTTAGTGATTTCCTACATTTATTATTTATGATCGGTGGTAATATTTGTAACAGCATTATTTTTGTGCGAGTGTATAATAAAAAAATGGCTGGCAGTCAAATGACTACTGAAGAACTCCATCTATCAACGGAGCATGTGGGACGCTAATGATTTAAGGTGTGACGTCTCCAATTTACCTCCGTTGGATTTTAACCAACCAAGACCTAGCGACCTACGAAGTGCTGCATTCGCAAGACTGGTCGCTTTTGAACTGGAACGAGTGCCAGAAGAAAAACGTTCAGTAACTTATGTAAATATACTGAACGTTATTAGAAAAGTACGACAGCAAAAGGACTTGGATGACATAAGTTTGCTAAGTTACGAAGACTCGGATTAATAATTATAAGTAAATTGATTAAATTGTTTTAAATACTATATGATTATTATTTATTATGTCCCACAATACCATTTCCCTACTAGCATGCGAGAAAGTTATCAAAAGTCGTGCCAGCCACGCCAGAATCGTGTCTTCCCGACAGCGGATGACATCATGAACGAGATTAGTGATGTACCTTATTATTATTTGATTTATTCGTTTGTAGTTCTAATGTCTACTTTTAGGTTGTTTAGAACTTTGTAACTACTGTTTAATGATAGTATGATACCAAATAGGGTCAAATTAAATAAAAGAATAATGCAACGAGTAATATTTTATTTAAAAAATATGGAACGAAAAGCAATGAAAGCAACTTATCGATAAGATATTGGAATCCCTATTTTTTGTAGGTTTTTGCACTGAATTGGTGGAGAGTAGGGGAGAATAGGTGGAGGGTAGAGCTTCAATGCATCAGCGCCCCTGCTACGCCAGCAGGGGCGCCGATGCATTGACGCTCTGGCGGTCAAAATGTTGACGAAAATGAAACGGTTGCTTTTCCGTGTGATATTAATTATGATGCGACTGATGCGAGACTTAAAGCTGTTGTCTAAGATATTGCCACCCAGTTTCTTTTATTGTCTATGCCGTAGTAGATAACCTGTGTATATTCTATAGATGTATCGACTTTTAGCTTTTCCATTTCGTTAGGAAGAAAAAACAATAATTTATTGATTAAAAATTGGTTCCAAATTGAAACTGTTTGACTATTTAATTGGACGTAATCGAGTCTGACTTCCTCCAATGATTATTTTCATTCCTATGGTCAAAGTCCTGATGCGCGTAAAAAGGGAAACGAACCAATTCAAAAGTTCAGTCGTGCGAGTTTGTACTCCGACTCGCACTTGTCCGATTTTCATGGGTGGTTGTGCCCACAACCATTTTTGAGGGCTGGATCCGCCCCTGTGTCCGACACCGATTTTGTGTCGGCACCGACACGAAATGTTGGGTGTTTTGCCAGCCCTCTATGCCTGGAATATATCGTGTCAAGTCCAGGTCACCTATGAATAGGTGAGAAATACGCTGTTCACATAATTTATCGAATATCAGGCCGACAACGCTCTCCGCGCTTCCCTTTGTTCCACCAACCCAGTTTATGTTCAATGATAATATTCAAGCCAAACTTAAAACCACAAACTAAATAAATCTTCTCTTCAGGATTGGTTGTACCCAATATCTTTCTCTAGCTGTGTTTAAATTCTAGCAGATTTTTTCTTAAGTAATGATTTATCACAACAGTACATTGACCTCACATAGACTACCAAAAAATTACTAATATCTGGGTCCGACTACAGATTAGTGAACAGAGGCTCCGCCAACATCCGATAAAAATCTGGGCCCGATAGCCGACCAGTGGGAATGAGCTGTAACACCACCAATAGGATATACCCACCCCGTTCCTTTCTACGAATTTATATATAAGATAAATAAAAAAACAACATTGAGTAGGTAACTAAAGATTTATATTTTATTCATTCAATTCCAAAATTGCACGAAAAACATAAATTTACTTAGATTCCGATTCAAATTTCATGAAAGAGTTTGCATTCAAAAGGTATGTATTGCAGATATTCTTTTTGTCAAAACTTTCGAGTATTAAGGGGTCTAAGTAAGCGTTGACGATGGTGGCGCATTGAAGGTCTGTCGGTGCGTGAGCAAGCGGTGCGCGTAGCTGGTGCACGATGACTGGGCGCTGCGAGTAGCGCTGGAGGGTGAGGGGAGCGGGCGCGGGGTGGGGGGATGCGGCGCGCAGCACGACCAGCTGCGAGCGCAGCGCGTGCGGCGTGGGCACGTGCGCCCGCGCGCGCTGCACGCTCTTCAGCGAAGTGTCAAGCAGCGCGCGCGCGTACTGCGCTGAGTGCGACACGCGACCCAACAGAGTGCGCACACACGCGTCTATTTTCGCCGTCCAAGACCCCGCAGTCTGCAGAGCATCGTCAAGACCCGTCGTGTCTCCTTCAGCCATCAACATAAACATGTGCCGCGCAACCCCATCCTGTAGCTGCTCCTCAGTCTCAAATTCTGCGAGTTGCTCTTCAACATGCAAGTTGATCTCGTCCGGTGCATACCCAACACAGAAAACTGTGCCAATAATACCTACAAGAATAGATTTAATGTTAAAACTGTGCTGTACTATCTTACATAGATAGTACAGCACACTTTTAGGTCTACCTATGAAATTGTCGTTTTTCATGAAATAATTTAACGTATATGTTCCTATATTTTTTATTTCTGTTAACACCCATGCAATTCTGTTTCTGATTTAAATAAATTGAATTGAATTTTTTCCTGCCTCTCGGGTATTGAATTTTGAAGAAATATTGAAAAACGAGCATATCAATAAGGGTGGTACGTTCGTTTGTAGTGTTTGTTCCGTAAATGTCGTTGATGTTGCGTGCCGATTGTGCCACTTTGCTACCAAGACGGTACTTATATTTACTCGACTTTTTAACTTACCCAAGATAATAACATGAAATTAGAATTTAGAAATAAATAGTATTTGATTTGAAATGGCTGGTACAGCAAAACAGCAATTTCACATGTAAAGACCTATTATCTACTTCTCATGTGTATTCCACAAAATATATGTCTTACCATTACGTTCCAAGATGGCAGCCATTTTTAAAGCTATGTAAATTCCACTTTCATATCCCAAGAGATAGAACTGTTTCTTCAGGCCCGTTTTATTCAAGAAGACCTAAATAAAAAAAAAGTACTTTAGTTACGGGCGTAGCACTATGAAACTGATTAAAGTATAATTTTGTTACAATTAAAAATAAGGTTTTAGTTGCAATCTGTCTATAACACTTCCACATTTTGACAGATTGTGGATTCCTCTTAGTCGGTTAGATACACTTTAAAAAAATATTAGACCAGTGTTTTTGCACTAAATGCACTTTAAGTGTAATGCACTTTTTAATATATAAAAGTTGCATAAGAGTATCAAAGGTGATTAACTTGTTTATTGGTGACTTCACTTGTTGACAAGTTGCCACGTGAAATTTAAACTCACTGTAGGTATCATCTTCGTTATTGGTTGACGTAATACTCGTGCAATATCTTTGTGTAATTTTACTGACGACAGCTTTCTGGTATTAAGATTTTTCAGGTAAATATGGAATATGGAGCCTATATAGTATTTACGTTAGCAGTTTTAAGTTAGCAGAGGGTCCGTAATAACGACCCTAATATAATTATACATATACATCTCAATCTTTGTTACAATAGTAATTACTGATAAAATGCTGACCTCTTGAGGAGCTAAATGGACTATCAAACTTAAATAGCTTCTTATACAAATACTTACATTTATTTTACATACAATACATATATTTTTTTAGATTTTTCACTCCATTATTATTGAAGTTAGAGGGGGGGGGGGGCACATTTTACCACTTTGGATGCGTAGGTATATCTTTTAAACGATTAACTTTATGAAAAAGTGGTTTTAGAAACCTCAATGTCATTTTTAAATACCTGTCTATAAATACCACACAAGCATAGGTTTCATGAAAAAACAAAACAGTTCCAGTTCCATGTATGGGGAGCTAAGAGGGGCAAGGGGGGCTAAATATTTATTATTTTTTTTCTTATAATCGGAAAGCGGTTCACAGAATACATCTACTTACCAAGTTTCACCCGTATAGTCCTAATAGTTTCGGAATAAAATGGCTGTGACATACGGACGAACGGACAGACAGACAGACATGACGAAATTATAAGGGTTCCGTTTTTTGCCATTCTGTTACGGAACCCTAAAAAGGCATATTCGCTGCCTAAGAGACTAAAACATAGATCCGACAACTATGTGACGGTAAAGATATCTTCATGGATTCGATGTGAAACAGTGATAACGCAATTGATCGTGTATAGCTCTGTCTCCCTCACACACTCGGCAATAGCACGTCAGTGGAAGTCAGTATTATGTCTTAGTGACGACAAAAACGTTGTCCTTTACCGATACTAATCTCTCGGCCGTTTCTTGTATTGTCTCGGTTGGCTTGTCCAGCCCCAGTTGCAGCACCAACGCCGGCAGCTTTAGACGCTCGCACAGTATTCGGAACCTCTCGTGATGACCCTCCATACCAGGTACAACACACAGGTATTTTTGATTCGAGTCAAATTCGTCGTCTCTCTGAAAATACAAAGCCAATTGAAATGATTTCTTTGAAATCTTATAGGCATAACTGGAAGACAAGTTTTCATGTAATGTTTTGTGATCTTTAATAACCAACGCTTGCAGAGTTCTGCTCGTGGGTGAATGACCTTCTTAACATACCGAGATTAACTCGTTGGTACGGCTGTCATTACGGCTCATTACATTTAGTCAGAATCCAGACAATCTGGCACCAGTTTTGCAAATAGGTATCTTGTACTTCAGTTACTGGGGCAATATATCCATTTAAAATACTGGTACTCAGCTGTAGTAGATGGTGAATAAAAAAGCGTCAATAGCCTAATGACTAAGGTAACGGATTTGTAATCGAGAGGTCAGGAATTCGAATTACATTTATTACGCTATTGCCGTGAACCCATTCCAGACACAAGCATATTTAGCTTAATTGGAGGGGTTGCTAGTAATGTGAATTCAACCCAAATTGGTGTATCTCTTTAAAAAAAAATTGTAATTATGTCGAGTCTATATTCAAATATGAGTACCATAGAAGCGTTGTTCGCAAGCGTCGGCATAGAAACGAAGTCGGTGGTGGCAAGCAATTCATCTGGGTCCACGAACGTGAAGAATGTAGACAAGCCCTTAGTATCTTGGAAGTCTGATTTGAAGATAGAATTTTGTAATTGCTGAAGCCTTAAAAAAGACAAAAAAAAACAAGTCTGTTAAAGTTGTAATCACATCAAATCAAGTAAGATATAAGTGCATTAGAGGACATTGAAAAGCAGTTTCAGTAACACAAAAGATGAACAGCAATTGCTTGTCTTAGTATGGTCATCTGATGTGAAGGGTTTTTTATTTATTATTTTATTTACTTATATTATATTATATTATATTTACAAAGAACTTTACACTATAATAGTGTGAAGTTCTTTATCATCATATGATAATAGAATAATGAAGGTCCTCAAATATTAAGTTTGATAGATGAAGAAAAATAAAATAAATCGATCAATCAGTTAGAGAAATACAAAATCACTGGAATGGATTTGAGTTTGGATAAATTGGCGCGAATAGTGTGAGGGATGATCGATATATAGATAGAATTTTCTTTATTTTACACTAATAATTTAAACACATTTTTCACAATATTGTTTAACCTGTGGTTAAAATGGCGGTCTTATGTTGATAGATTTCCAGATAAACTTTGGATGGATTTTACGAACATAAAATAAAGAGTGGAGGGAAAGTCAGTGTACTTGAAATATGTAAGATACATTAAATCAAATTACAATATATACTTTAAGTATTATTTGATTTTAATGTCATATGAAGAGAAATACAAGGCATAGTCATAGGAGAGCATAAAAATGATTGGCAACAGAGCTTTAAAAAGCAGCAAGTGATAGTGCTTGTCTTACAGACACCTGCAATATATTCTACAAACGAATAGCCTGCATTGTAAACAATTAGTTATAATATTTGAAAGAATGTACAGACATTGGAGTTTCTAATTTTCCGACGATCTCAAATCTCTAATATGAGTGTCATGGAGGAACTTAAAACGTTCTTTGAGATAAAAGGGAGTTAATGGATTGAAAAGAATATTGCAATGTAATGATAAAATATACGCATTCCAGCGAAGACGCAGCCACTTGAGTTTTATGCGAAATTCAGAAACATGATCATATTTGCACAAACCAAATATGAATCTAATATTTAAAAAAATGGAGTTGCTCAAGCTCATCTGGCTGCGTTTTAGTGAGATCTGTATAACTTGCATCAGCATAGTCGAAGATAGGAAACAGAACGGATTGCCGAGTGTAGTTTTAGAGGCAGTCGGCAAGAAATTGCGCAAAGATCCCGCAGATGCAAAAAGTTTGCAGCCAGTCAATTACTGTTCAGTAATCTCGCTAAAACTCTAGAACCGACTTGCTGGACCGATTTGGCAAATTTGGTTAGCTATTTGTGATCCAGGGAAAGTCTAAAAGGTGAGAAAATGTGAAAAAAAAGTAACGCTATGAGTATGAAAGACACGAAAATATTACTTAAAAACATCAGGAATACAAAAAACATGCAGCAGTGTCCCTTTAATACACGTTGGTTTAGAGTAGGCACAATATTAAATATATAAATTCCATTTATTAAAAGTGAAATGGTATAAAATAGAGTAGCTAAGCTAAAACAACATGGAAAGTTGATTTCTTCAGAATATCTTACAACATTACTTACATGTCAATAGTAATCAGAGATATTTCGTCCTCTGCGAACACAACGTTGTAATTAATTCTTAGTAGATTGTAAATTGATGATATCTTTGCAGTTTCTAAACCCAATTCTTCCAAAGTTGTATGTTTATCCGTTTCTGCCGTTATTTTTACATCTGTAAAAATACGAAACACTTCAAATTTATTATATATCTATTATATTATATATTTATATTTATTTCAATGACATTTTTAATTTAATCTATACTTATAATAAATCTTATAATATATTCTGTAAATGAAATATATTTCCAAAATAACTATCAGGAGGTGATTAGGAATCGATACTGATGCCAAAAATGCAATCAGTAAAATTTTTGTCTGTCTGTCTGTTTGTATAACCGTTATAGAAATAAAAACTGCTCGACGGATTTTAACGAAACTTGGTACAATTATTGTTCATACTCCTGAGCTGGTTATAGTATACTTTTCATCACGCTACAATCAATAGGAGCAGAGCAGTGAAGAGAAATGTTGGGAAAACAGGAGAAGTTACTCCATTTTTTAAGCTTCCGTCGCGTGTGCAACCTTAAGGTTAAAGCTACACGAAAATCATTTCATGACGGAAATCTTCTCCTTAACATTATATACAAACTAGTATTTGCGTGTTGCGCGAGGTGCAAGCACCTCGCGTGCTTGTGAAAAAAAAAAGGGGGGGTGATGGGGGGGTTTAGTATTTGCGTGTTGCGCGAGGTGCAAGCACCTCGAGTGCTTGTGAAAAAAAAAAAAAAAAAAAAAGAGGGGGGGGGTGATGGGTGGGGGGGGTTGCACAAGTATTTCGACTAAAGCATTGCCCCTCTAAATGAATCTGAAAAAAAAATGTTCCAAGTCTCTTAGATTCCGAGATCCGCCTAAAGGGGGGGAGAAGGGGGGCGGGGGGGACTTTGAAAAATGGTTTTTACTTTACCGAGCCTCCTCTATACGAATCCGTAAAAAACAAAAAATACGGGTCTCGTAGTTTCCGAGATACGATAGGGAGGGGGAGAAGGGGGGTGAAAAGGGGAGGTTTGGCACTTTTCCCGTAGGTTTGAGAGTTACTTGTTTACGAATCTGTCAAAATATACCCACCTCCCCATCCACCATCTGGGAGAACAATTATGTCAATGAGTCAGTCAGTCAGTCAGTGGTAATTTAGCTTTATATAGTATAACTAGTATTTGCGTGTTGCGCGAGGTGCAAGCACCTCGCGTGCTTGTGAAAAAAAAAAGTATTTGCGTGTTGCGCGAGGTGCAAGCACCTCGCGTGCTTGTGAAAAAAAAAAAAAAAAAAAGGGGGGGGGGTGATGGGGGGGTTTAGTATTTGCGTGTTGCGCGAGGTGCAAGCACCTCGCGAGCTTGTGAAAAAAAAAAAAAAAAAAAGAGGGGGGGGGTGATGGGGGGGGGGTTGCACAAGTATTTCGACTAAAGCATTGCCCCTCTAAATGAATCTGAAAAAAAAAATGTTCCAAGTCTCTTAGATTCCGAGATCCGCCTAAAGGGGGGGAGAAGGGGGGCGGGGAGGGGGGACTTTGAAAAATGGTTTTTACTTTACCGAGCCTCCTCTATACGAATCCGTAAAAAGAAAAAAATACGGGTCTCGTAGTTTCCGAGATACGATAGGGGGGGGGGAGAAGGGGGGGGAAAAGGGGGGGTTTGGCACTTTTCCCGTAGGTTTGAGAGTTACTTGTTTACGAATCTGTCAAAATATACCCACCTCCCCATCCACCATCTGGGAGAACAATTATGTCAGTGAGTCAGTGAGTGAGTGGTAATCTAGCTTTATATAATATAATATCCCACGACAGCATATGTCTATCTTTTATGGTTGACTCACAATAACACGTGTAACTCCCGATAACTTAGCAGTTCAAAGCTTTCTGATTATAATATTTGTCTACTCTTACGTTTATAACACTCTCAGTCACCCCTCATTGAAAAAGTTAACATTATTAACTATTCCATAAAAAAGAATCATATAAATCGGTATAGAAAACTTATTCTGACGCCTGAGTTATGTTGTATAGTGCAATCCCAACCACATCTTATATCGTCGTTTTACGGTGACGTAACAAATATATTAAATAGGGACAATTCTTGGCTATGCGAAAGATCTATTTTAACTCCTCGCAATGACCAGGCATTTGAGATTAATAACAAAATACTGTCGAATATACAGGGGGAAAGCAAAGTTTATAGTTCAATAAATAGAATGGTCGATGTCGTCGACGAAAAATTATATCGGGTAATTAGTGGCTTCTTGTTGAAGCCACTAATTACCCGATAGAATTTTTAAATTCTTTAAATATGCCCAGACTTCCTCATTTTATTTTTCTCATGAAATTTGTTTAAAAATTGGCATTCCGATTATTCTTCTCCGAAATTTAAGATCACCACAACTTTGCTATGGAACTCGGCTAAAAGTAACCCAGTTGCAACAAAATATAATCGAGGCTCAAATTTTAACAGGTTGCGATGCAGGAGAGAAGAAAGAAAGAAAGAAAGAAAGAAACCGTCTTTATTCCCAGAATTCCCATAATACCAAATAATTTTCCATTCCAATTTAAAAGAACTCAATTCCCAGTATCGGTGTGTTATGCAATGACAATTAATAAGGCAGCCTTTTAGACAATTAATAGGGCAGACTTTTCGTGTTGCTGGAGTAGATCTCGGTGTCAGTTGTTTCTCGCATGGTCAGTTGTACGTCGCTCTTTCCCGGGTTAGCAGTTCTAGAAATCTTTATATTCACGTGCCGGACGGGTCAACTTTCAACATAGTTTACCCGGAAGCTTTGCGCTGGAGTATTTTCGTTCTATAGGTACTTAAGCCTCATGTGAACGTGATCTAAACAATATTACCAATACATTAACTTAATAACACACAAAGAGCTAAACGCTGACGGAGTCGCGGGCACAGCTATTAACAATAATATTGTGCGGTTCCGTATTGCGATATTTTTCAACAGTATTATAGATTGACATATTATATTTCCCTACTAAATTACGAAAGTTAATCTGTCTGTTACATCAAAATCACTGAACCGTGAGGAAGGACATAGGCTACATTTTTTTACGAAAAACGACGGAACCGTGGACAAAGTCGCGGGCAACAGCTATCTATAGGTACTAATAATATAAGGCTGAAGAGTTTGTTTGTTTGTTTGAACGCGATAATCTCAGGAACTACTGATTCGAATTGAAAAAATATTTTTTGATTAAATAGTCAATTTATAGAGAAAGGCTATATATCATTACGCTAAGGCCAATAGGAGCGGAGCGCCAATGAAGAATGCTTCAAAATCGGGGTTAAATTTAACGTTAGACCAAAGTAACTATTCCACGCGGACGAAGTCGCGGGCAAAAGCTAGTATAATAATAATTATAACTCTCATTGTTGATGTGTTTATATGTTATCTGTTGTAAACAACTCCTACCCACACATGGGATGCTCGCGTGATAGATTACGAGAAGAACTGCTAGATCGGAAGGCTGTGTCTCAGCGGCGGGATCTTATTGTGATTATGCTATGCCATATTAAGTTACCTGCAAGAGCTAAGACTCTTTGCAGCAACGAGGATTGTTGCACAGGAGCAGTGCTTGCTAGGACTACGCTGTGAAGGCCTCGTAGCGCTTTCTCGGTTATATCCACTGCTCCGCGATACCAAGCACCAGTGTTACATGAGTCCTGAAATACAAAATGTTATCGAATTAACATTCCTCTAATATTATGAATATAAAATGTTTGTTGTCGATGTTTGTTCCAATCAAGCAAAAATGGCTTGGAATATTTGGACGAAGTTTGGCACACATACAGCAGCCTATTTTAGCAGTAGAATTTTGTGTTTATTTTGCTCTGGAAAAATGCACAAAGTACAAAAAGTCTCGGACAACAGCAAGTCAAAAATTAATGATGATCTAACGGAATCAGAGTTATAAAAACTCCGTAATAAAAATAAGCTAGGAACGTTAGTTGTTGTAACAATATGTAATAAAAGCTATTAAAATATCACTGATTGTCGGCAAACTAAATGATGATCATAAGGTAATATAGTTACTTGTCCCAATTCCGGTAACGACAGCATTGTCGCCGGCAAATTGTTTGATACTCGACGATGACACACTTGTCTCCCAAATTGGTTTTGTCCACCAGTAACCAGCACCGCGAAATATCTATCAAAATACTAAAACTATTAGATTCTGTAAATACAAATGTAGGAGGAGATGATAACAACGTTTAGGAAAAGTCTAACGTATCTAATAAAAAGCAAAACACGGAATTACACGAAGTCCGGTCAGCGAGCTATCTGTGTGATTCGATCAATTTTACAGAAACAAAAAAAGATGGCATTAACTCAACTGGAGTTTATGAAATATGGTAGACTTACTTGATATCTGAGCACAATTTCCTCGAGACTAAATCCAAAGTGTTCAGTATTGTTTCGTCGATATCCTTCTGCTTATCACCTACAGTCACATAAACTCCCTCGATGGGACCGGAGCGACTAGCGTTATTTAAAAGGTCATTGATCTCAGCTACACCAGATAAGTCATCAGATAATAATACAACTTCAACGCCCAACTCTTGCCACGATCTGAACAAAAGAAACGGAAATTTTGAGTAATTCTTATTATTCACCGGCCCACGAGTTGACAATGTACATCATGAAAATCATCAAATGCTTCTTCTCGCTTTGTGTGGAGTGGAAGGGTTTCAAACCCCTACTGACCACACTACAAAACAGGGTGAAAGAACAGTTGCTCTGGCGTTTCCAGGCCGTGTTATCTCGTTACAACATACCGGTAACCCCGGCAGGTATTTAATTAGTTCTATCCGGCTCTGTCATTCCTGCTGAAATACTGACTGTTCTTTGTGTGCGAGTGGAAAAAAAACGCGTCCAAAGAGTACTACTAGTACGGACTAGTAGTATTGAGGTCATAGATAAGCCTTTTGAATGTTGTGAATATTATTGATTAAAACAAAAAAAAAAAACGGAAATACATATTTACCGTATTTTTATTTGAAGGTAGCTCATGGACTGCCTCTGGAAGTGTATAACAAGCTTCGTAGCACCTCGCTCCACAAGTCTGTTACCCAATTGTAGGCCAAACGTTTCATCGTTGCAAATTATAAGATGAGTACGACCAGCCGTGCAGGTCAACCTGTAACATAATTTGATTAATTAATACTCCATCGTTCACTTTTTTAATTGTTGAAGCAACAACAGCCCTACCTGGGTTGGACTTCCTGTTTTCTTTCTTCAAAGTTCAGCAGCACTCTGCCACGGTGCCTGCTTGCCTCCAGAAGTCGGAAAGCGCGCGCTGCGTCTTGCAATGCGTACGACACGCGTGACAAAGGTCGCACGTAACCGCGACTAATACCATCGCTCAACATCGCTTGTATTATCTGTGACACAAATTAAATGCGTTATAAACATTTTGTTGTCTTTATACGAATAATTGTTACTATGGATAATGTGGATTTAAAATTATAATTATAGACTTGTTTCGAATGTATTCAGGTTTAGCAATAAATAGTGCAGGACACGAATGAGAGGGTACTTAATCTTAGTAATTTAAGATGTGGTATGTCTATGTAGCTACTTAACGTGATGATACCTCGGCTGCTTAAAAACGCTATAGCAAATTGATACTTCACGTTTTATAAGACGGGTCGCAAGAATGTTCTAAAAAGATACCGCGGTCCCTGGAACACATAGACAGCTAAATGAACAGGGTGGGGTTTTTGTTAGTTGAAGTCTGACACGACCTTCAGCTTCACCCAGAGCGGGTGAATGCTAGTAGTCATCCTTAAGACCAGGCAGTCTAAAATAATTTTCACGCAAGCACCGCCCCCATGCACCCCAGTTAGGCCGTTGTATGCTAAACGCTAACGCAGCAGTAATAAAGGTGAATATCTCGTGCGCTCTTTCACCATGGTCGGGTTCGAAACTACCGTTGTGTACTAAACGCTAACACAGCAGTAATAAAGTTGAATATCGCGTGCGCTTTTTTACCATGTTCTGGTTCGAAACTAAATGTCGTAAGTCTCAATTCTTATTTCGTTTATAACTAAAGTAATAATTAGTCTAGAGAAAAAATATCCTACATTTGGATAATAAACTATATTTTCTTACTGTCGATACTAATTTTAGACATAAAAGCTGAGTAATCTTGATTACATTTTGAATAATCTTTAAAAAAGACATGATTTTCGTTAAAAAAATGAATCGAGCGAAAATGTTCTAATTACGTAAAAATACATAGAAAGAAAAAGATCCAATAAATCAAATACTAAAGTTCCATTTTGATTGTATGATAGATAGATAGATAGAATACTCTTAATTGTACACCAATAATTAATCCAATATTAATGCAAAGTTACATACAATTTTGGACAAACATACTCTTAATGTCAATGTATGTTTTTCCAACTTTTAAAACGAAACGGTGCGGCGGATCGATAAACTAAATTAATTTATGAGGATAGTTAGGAAGGTTGAGAATGATTATTTTTAAACGCGGAAAAGACACATATTCCCATCAATTTATACATTCCTACTATCCCTTCTAATATTATAAATGCGAAAGTAACTTTGTAAGTGTCGGTAAGTTTTTTTTTTAAATAATTGATTGGCTTGCGTTTCACTACCATCTCACTTGATGTTAAGCGATGATGTGGTGGAAGATGAAGCACGCTTGCCTAGAAGTAACCTATTCACTCTTGACCTAAAGACTCAAAATATGTCTATCAGCCTGTTACGCTTTTACGCCTACACTTAAACCGATTTTGCTGAAATAGACTAGACCTTTGGAAACGATATAGGCTTTTTATTGCGATTTAACGATGCGCCCTGGCTTTGCACGGAAATCAAGAAGTACGGCTTGATAGATATAAATTTTTATGCTAAAGGGCAATTTTTCAAGAGTGAAGTGTGGGGGACACTTGTCTCTAACGACCTACCAACTAAGTGGTTGTAGGTACGAATTCAAACGCCACGGTATGAGGTTCTTAGCGGAAGTTACGCTAGATATTTTTTTAAAGTATTAGTTTAAGACTAACCTTAGTTTCTTTAATATTTTCAGGTTCAAATATTGACGAGAAATCAACAGAGGCGTACGCTCGTGCCTTAGTTAGGTTGTACATCCCGTAAGTGAAATTATCTTGATTGTGCAGCTGAGAAACGTCAAGAAATAATCCAGAGCTCTTAGTACATTTGATTGCAATCTGAAAATTAATCATAAGATCGGTTTTACAGCCTGCATCAAAGTATGTATTTTACTAGAAGAAAATATTGTAAAGATAACCTTACATGCTTTAGATTTTCTCCAAGGCAGCTAATAACTAAGTCACAGCCTTCACCTTTGGTAGCTGTCAGAACCATGTCTGAAAAACTTTGATCCCGAGAACTTCCAATGTGTTCAGCTGGAATATAGATAAAGTGCATTTAACTTTTATGTGAACAACAATCTTTTCATCTTAAAATGTTTAACTGATCACCATCAAAATACCTTTTAATCCTGGGAATAATTTACGCAGAAAATGTTTCTTTCGCATGTCACTAACGGTTGTGAATACTTCGTAGCCGTGAGCAAGTGCTATGGATATAACAGCTTGGCCGAACGCCCCAGCCCCACCATGGATCAGCACAGAGGAATCTGGTTGCCACCCTCTATTATTTTTAATAACCTGGAATAAATAATGTTTTTTTATTGAGTCTTTGACGAAATACTGACAGTTGGGCAGTCATTCCATTCATCCGGTTAGACTGAGCAGACCTCAAAGTAGTTTATTTATTATTACACATATACAGCAATCCTTACAGGAATTCACAATGTGACAATGTAGAAAAACATTGACAAAAGAAATATCAAAAAATTCTGTTTAATTAGCACAATAAAAACACCACGCTGCATTGCGGACAAGTCGGCAAGGAGAAGGCTACGAGTGAAATGTTGATGTGACTCACGAAACAGTAGAGCGCTTGTGTGTAGGCGAGCGGCACGGTGGCGGCGTCCTCGAGGCTCCAGTGCGCCGGCACCGGCCACAGCAGCTCTGGCTGCGCGCGCACCACGCTGCGTTGTGGACAAGTCGGCTGGGAGCAGGCTACGAGTGAACATGTTGATGTAACTCACGAGACAGTAGAGCGCTTGTGTGTAGGCGAGCGGCACGGTGGCGGCGTCCTCGAGGCTCCAGTGCGCCGGCACCGGCCACAGCAGCTCTGGCTGCGCGCGCACCACGCTGCGTTGTGGACAAGTCGGCTGGGAGCAGGCTACGAGTGAACATGTTGATGTAACTCACGAGACAGTAGAGCGCTTGTGTGTAGGCCAGCGGCACGGTGGCGGCGTCCTCGAGGCTCCAGTGCGCCGGCACCGGCCACAGCAGCTCTGGCTGCGCGCGCACCTCGCTGCGTTGTGGACAAGTCGGCTGGGAGCAGGCTACGAGTGAAATGTTGATGTGACTCACGAGACAGTAGAGCGCTTGTGTGTAGGCGAGCGGCACGGTGGCGGCGTCCTCGAGGCTCCAGTGCGCCGGCACCGGCCACAGCAGCTCTGGCTGCGCGCGCACCACGCTGCATTGCGGACAAGTCGGCAAGGAGAAGGCTACGAGTGAAATGTTGATGTGACTCACGAGACAGTAGAGCGCTTGTGCGTAGGCGAGCGGCACGGTGGCGGCGTCCTCGAGGCTCCAGTGCGCCGGCACCGGCCACAGCAGCTCTGGCTGCGCGCGCAACACGCTGCCCGCCGCGCCACTGCGCACCAGGCCCATCACGCGCGAACCACTGCACGGCGATATAAATAACGTTTAGATTTTGTTTCCATATTAATAATGTTATGGATCAAGAAACATATGGAGACTACGTTGATTCCTTGAAAAACGCACGAGAGCTACCAGTACTACAAGAGTTTCTCGACTTATTAGAGAGCAAGTTTACAAGTTTGGAATCTTCACGTAGGAAACATGAAAGTTTTCCACAAAAGTCCAATTCAGATACAAGAACTGCGGGTGGAAAAAATCATCATGGTGTCCATAATAATCAGCATAGCAACAACAATAAATCATTTTCCAAAGCATTACACGTGTTGACTCAATATAAATGTCCACTTTGCGGTCATCAACACGGCCTATATAAATGTAAGAGGTTTCTAGAATTGAGCAACGAAAACAAGCTAAAAACAGTTTCGAAATAGAAAACATGCATTAATTGCTTATTCGATCATAATGGTCAACAATGCATTTCTACCAAACGGTGTCGCAATTGCAATGAAATGCACAATTCAATTATGCATGATGCATGCACAAAATCTAGATCGCAATCTACGAACAGTGCAGCTGTTGCCAACTGTCCGCAAAATAACGAAAACCCAATAGTGTCTAATTCATCACATGCCATTGGGAATAACCAGATCAATGAGGTAATGTTAGCCACCACATTAATCAAGGTTGAAGCCATTGATGGGTCTCATCAAGTCTTAAGGACCTTGATAGATCCGGGTTCACAAGTGTCCCTTATCAAAGAGGAGGCAGTGAAAAGGTTAGGCTTACAAAAGTCGCGATGCAAAGGAATCATAATGGGTATAGGAGAACAGCATAACAAATGTAAAGGCAAACTAACTATTCACTGCTCATCAACCCATAACAACTTTTCATTTAGTACAGACGTGCTAATCATGGACAACTTACTAGGGAACTTACCTATCAAAACATTTAATCCCAGTTGGTGTCACATAGAAAACATAAAGCTAGCAGATCCCGAATTCAACTCAAGCAGGCCAGTGGACTTATTACTTAATGCCAACGTCCATGGCATTATATTACTATCGGGATTGATCAGAGGAGAAAACCCTTCCCAACCGGTAATACAACAAACCCAACTGGGATGGATTATATACGGAGGTGGTGAAGAAATGACATCATATCGATGCAATGTCGTACTAAGAAATACCCAAGACATTCAAAGATTTTGGGAGATTGAAGATATCAGTGAGGAATCGCAAGTATCGTCAGAGGATCAAGAATGTATTGACTATTATTTGGCAACAACGAAACGACTTGCAGATGGGCGTTACGAAGTTAGACTACCTTTGAAATCAGACACTGAGGGAAAGTTAGGGTCTTCTAAACAAATGGCCATAGCTCAGTTCCAAAATCTGGAGCGGAAATTTCAAAAACAACCAAGCTTAGCAGGGCAATACAAATCGTTCATACGAGAATACCAAACTTTAGGTCATATGCTGCCTAGTAACAATAACAATCAAACAATATCGTGTTACCTGCCACACCACGCAGTACTACGAGCTGAATCAACGACAACAAAATTGCGTGTCGTATTCAACGAGTCTGCCAGGACGTCTAGTGGGTACAGTGTCAATGACCTAATGTTGAAGGGTCCTAAACTGCAACAGGACCTTCAAAAACTCATCATCAAATAGCGTCAATACCGGTACGCATTTACCGCTGATATCGAAAAAATGTACCGACAAATAATGGTGAATGAAGCAGATCGTCGATATCAGCAGATAGTGTGGAGAGATTCGCCATACAAAACCATTCAAACATATCAACTAGCAACAGTAACTTACGGTACAAAGTCAGCACCTTTCTTAGCAATGATGACCTTGCAACAATTAGCAAAGGATGAGGAGCAGAAATATCCGGAAGCTTCCAAGGTCTTAACAGATTCGTTTTACGTGGATGACTTGATCCATGGGTGTCATTCAAAACAGGATGGAACACAACTTATAACAGATCTCAACAGACTACTAAAATCAGAAGGTTTTCAATTACAAAAATGGTCAGCAAATAACCCGGAACTCTTGGTGAATATTGATAACAATCAGAGCGAAGGAGAAATTATATTTAATTTCAAAGCAGAATCATCAAAACCAACCGTCTGTACAACAGACCAAGAACTTAAAACAAAATGTATTCAACGCCAAAAAACGAATTCATTGATAACTCGGCATCAAAATACAGATACAGAGAGCATCATCATAAAACTATTGGATAATAATAGCTAAAATATAGCTCTTTTACAAAAATTGTCAGAGTACTTGCATGGATATTACGCGCTACGAAATCAATGCAATTACATAATAACGCTACGTCAATTAAACACAGTTCATTACCATCGTATCTCACGTTACTTGAAATGCGAAACGCCAAGTTATTGATTGTTAAACATATACAAAGAACAGTATTTTTAGAAGATATAGAACACTTTAAAAAACACGGTAAATTAAGCAATAAGAGTAGTCTACTAAAATTAGATCCGTTTATCGATCGAGAGGGAATCCTTTGGGTAGGCGGTCGCCTTAGAAAAGCAGACATTGGGATGGAGATGAAACATCCAGCAATACTACCCACCCATAGCCGCTTAACAACACTTGTTATCAATCAAGCTCATCTATTAACTTACCATGGTGGGCCACGCTTAACACTAGCGAATATCAGACAGAAGTACTGGATAATCGGAGGTAACAGAGCGGTCAAGAAAGAAGTTAGAAATTGCGTCATTTGCAGAAAACATTCACCAAGAATGCAGTATCAGTTGATGGGAGATTTACCAGAATCTCGAAGCAAACCCGCTCCCCCTTTCTATCATAATGGTGTAGATTACACTGGCTATGTTGAGGTAAAAAGCAACAAAGGAAGGGGGATAAAGACAACAAAGGGCTACATAGCATTATTCGTTTGTATGGTGACCAGGGCTGTTCATCTGGAACTAGTGTCCGATTTAACTAGCTCTGCGTTTTTAGCTGCACTACATCGAATGGCGGCCAGAAGAGGGGCTCCTTGTCACATATACAGCGACAATGGAACCAACTTCGTTGGGGCGAACAGAGCTCTACAAGAACAATTCCATGACCTACAAAGCATGTTCAACAACTTATTAGCAGAATTAACAGACTTACAAATACAATGGCATTTCAACGCGCCATCGTGGCCAAGTGCCGGTGGATTATGGGAAAGAGCCGTTAGAAGTCTAAAACATCACCTTAAAAGAGTAGTTGGTGAGCAGAAGCTAACTTTTGAGGAATACACAACCGTCTTAGCAAAACTAGAGTCATGTTTGAACTCTAGATCACTGTGTGCGTTATCCGAAAACATAGATGACTTGGAAGTACTGACTCCAGCTCATTTCCTAACTGGGAGGCCAGGAACATTAATTATTGAAACAGAACATGATGCACGCACCAGGTGGACTCTATCTGCCAAAATTGCACATGACATCTGGAAGAGATGGAAAACAGAATATTTAGCACAACAGTCAATGCGTCTTAAAGGGACAAACACTCAAGAAAACATAGAAATAGGACAATTGGTAACTATACAGGACGATAATCTCCCGCCGGGGAAATGGATGATGGGCAGAGTGATAAAACTCCACCCTGGACAGGATGGTCTCGTTCGAGTAGTATCTCTCAAAACAAAAAATGGTATCATAAAACGACCTATAGTCAAATTATCGACTCTACCGATCTCGTCAAGTGAACAGGAAGAGAATAAAAACAGACAAAACAGTAATAACTACGCGGTAGAAGAAACTAAGACCAATATATCTAAACAAAAATCATTGTTTACATCAATGGCGATTGCCTTGATATTTTTTATGTCCTTGATAACAACATCACAAACAACAGAAATCATATCGACATTACCCAACAATATCTCGTTATATTTTGACTCATTAATAACATGCAACTTATACGAGACAAATGGACCCTCATTGTCTATTAAAATATGTCTCCATATTGGGAAGGCATGACAACAGCAACAAAGTTCCTAAACTATTTAGATAAAACATGCAGTTCATTAACCGAAACAAGTCGCTGCAGCATGCTACTACTCCAATTACATCATGAGTACTCAGAATTACAACACTACAACCGACTCCTATTGAATCAGCATTTTGACGCGTACGCCAGACGGCGTCGCGGCCTTATCAATGGAATAGGTAACATTGCAAACGCGCTGTTTGGAGTATTAGATGAGAACTTCGCAGAACAATATAAAAGGGACATCCAACTCATAAAACAAAATGAGCATCATCTCACAAACTTACTTAAAAACCAAACATCTATCGTTGAGGCTGAATACAATGTGCTAAAACGGACAGAACAACATATGCAACTGCAACATAAATCAATAAACAAGCATTTAAACGAGCTAGATCGAGCAACTAACATAATCAAAGAAAACATGGACAAGTTACGTGACAGTCAGGATTTCACTTTGTTAGCACTAACAGCAGTCAATTTACTTCACAATCTGAAAGAAATCCAGGACACTCTACTAGATACCATAACAGACGTATATCATGGCAAATTCAACACTCACTTATTAACTCCTGATCAATTAAGGAATGAATTACAGTTCATATCTGGTCAGCTGACCAAAGACGTGACCTTACCAGTGGACAACATACAGTCAGACCTTAGATCAGTCTATAGCATGCTGAGAGTAAAAGCCAGAGTAATGTCAGACTACGTCATATTCGAAATAACATTTCCATTGTCTAGCAGAGATAGTTATAAGATTTATAAGATCCTCTTCGTTCCTCATCAATTCGGTACTAACATGCTTAACGTACTTCCTATCACAGAGTACGTAGCAATAAACTTGAAAAAGGATGCTTATGTAACAATATCATTTACTGAGCTTCAGCTATGTCAACATAATGAAAATTCATACTTATGTACAATCGACAAACCAGTCAACTATCTTCCCATTGACGAGAAGTTCTGCAAGATTAATCACGACATTAATCAATGCGCAGTAAGCAAATCTCCTTGCAGCGATATGTGGATTGAGCTGAACGGCCCATCAAAGTATTTATACTTTTGCTGCAATACTTATCCAATCAGGATTATCTGTCAAGATCAGGTTACCCACAAACAAATCAGTGGAGCTGGTATAATTAGTTTGGAGCCTAAGTGCATAATCAAAGGCAAAGACTTTGCTCTGTACTCTCGTTCCCATTCAGGAAACAGCATAAAAACTGGCCCTGAAATAGAAACTCCACAGATAACATAATTCCATCACTTAGTAAACATTTAACTCTCGGACTACACAGAATCCGCAGATCCGCTAAATCAAACCTTAGAAAATCTCGAAAAACAGATCAAACAATTGAAAACGGATACAACTAACACTGCCAACGAAATCGATCGAAATCACCAGGCCCTGTAAACAAAAGACATTCACCTATATGTCATCTCTTACGGATTGTTGTGCGCGGCCATTGTAGTAGCAGCGGTGTTCCTGTGGTGCAGGAGGAAGGCGTCTACCAGGATCTTCATGCAGGCGGAACCAACAGTGACATTTACGCGAAACATCAATTCAAGTTCTAGTGAAGTGAATCAAGTGAAACATCCGCGAAAGCAGAGCATAATGGCTGACCGTCAGCCTAGTGAAGTGAAAGTGATAGCTAGTAATGCTAATGTAAACACGGCACTTGACCAAGCTACATCCCCTAGACCACAAAAACGTAACTTTTACATTGGGGATGATATTGTTTAATTTTTTATGAACCTTAGTACCATAAGTTTTTGTAACATTTTCGCCCGGGAGCATGTACGGTGAACCGCACATCATAGCATTTAATTGCATTTTGCCAAATCATCACTTTGCGCGTCTACGCCAAACAATCAAAATTATTAATTAAGCAAATCAGTACGTGATCAGACCTCCTTAAAAGACGTCGCGCGTGCTCCCTCGCTCTTTCACCAACATACATTATTTGTAGCATTTTAACAATACAATTTTAGTCAACATTCCTATCTTTTATTTAACATCCGAGTATTAACCTTTACACTATCAATATCATCTTTACTGCCAAGTATTTAAAGACTACATTTTCGAAATTATACGTTGATGTATTTTGGTTTATGCTTCAATGTTTCTTGGAACTAAAAAGAATGTATATACCTAATGTTTGTTTACGTAATTTCAACTAAATACTAATACATATTTGACCTTGGTGACAAGAGCGCGCTTCGATTTGTAATTAAGACAAGTCAAGTCAAGTGAAAAGTCAAGTCAAGTGAATTGCATAAATGCCGATTTTTTATTAGGTACCTACCTACGTATTTATTTAGTGGTGTCGTTTTTAGAGTAAAGATAATAGATAATAATAATTATTTAGTGAATTGTATATATTGCTATAGGTACTTGCGTTTTTAAACGCAAATCTGGATCCAACAAGGTTTGAAAAAAAATAAATTAAAAATTATAACAAGAATATAAAAAAAAACAGACATTATTGTAAAAATACCGATTTTTAAATGCGCTGGAAAAGTTTTACGCGTAATCTTAAATAAAACTTTTCTGCTAGTCCTAAGCCTAGAAGGAAAATCGCGCAATCTCTATCTGATTCCAACGAAATCTAAGTACCTACGCAAGCGAATTGGCGAGGCTAGATCGATAGGCTAAATCGGATTTCTAAAATCAGATTTTGAAATCGATTTTGAAATCTGAAATCAGATAAATATCAGTTTGCGTTCAAAACCAAAAACGCCCATGTCTAATGCATACCAACTTACGTAAAAAAATACGCTAAATGAATGATTATGTTATAAGGTAATGTTTTAGTATTATATGTTACACTTTAAAACAATGCTTGAAAATATTCAAAACCGCGTTTCTGTTGAACGGATGAACTGAATATCTACCTACCTACCTACGAGGCGGTCAAAACTGGTTCAAGATTTTAAACTTTATATCGAAGTTGAAAAATCTTAAAAACCACTTGTTATGATGATAATATGCTTGTTTATATATGTTATTAATTGATAATTGTGATAAAACACTAAATATTGTGATGTATATCGTGTTTTTAGTTAAATGTAAATGGCAAATATGGACGCCGCACGTGTTATGTTACGACTAAAATTGGAAGTACGTGTATATAAATCCGACTCGAAAGGACCAAAATGTTGTTGTGTTGATGGATTAAACCTTCGACAAGTAGAACTGCGTCCTTAGGCGAATTTTAGCCGTGCACAATTACATGGGAGCAGGTTAGGAAAATAAGGTACTCACTGGTCTTCGTCGGTGACTTAAATCCGTGGCAAATTATCACTACACTGCTCCGGGGCGGCCCATTATTTGCCACTCATCACCAACGTAGATTGATAAAGTAATAGTCTTTGTAGGTAGGAATATGTTTGATTAAATGGGTTGATTTAGAGCCGATAAAATTACCGCAACATTTTCTTGTTGAGATTAGTATCAGATTGACTTTTGGTGAAGGTTTTGGATTGGAAGGAAGTGAATGAATTAGGGATGGGAAAAGATTAGAATGAGGAAATGTGACTATAGACAATTTAGTATCCATTTATTTGTTTTCTTTTTGATACTTTAACAATCTTTGACAGTCATTACCGGTAGTCAGAAGCCAGTAAATCTGACACAGCCAAGGAGTATCGTGTTGCCCGAGCTACTAGGTTGTGGAGGTCAGATAGGCAGTCACTGCATGTAAAACAATCAGCTGTATCCGATTAGACTGGAAGCCGCCCCTAACATAGTTGGGAAAAGGCTGGTGATGTAGATGAACAATATAATAATAATAATGACGTACTCTAATACCTGCATTAATATACAGCTAATTATACACCTAATTCTCTCCTACCTACACTAGTCCGGTCGCATAACTTCAACCTTATCTTTCAGATGGCACAGGCCAAAAATACTAAGATTGCTTAATATTCAATGTATACCTGGATTACGACAGAGATCACACTGGATAGTATACTACTTGTCTAATGATTTAACGATCGACTGCAAATAGAAATACCGAAGGTGATCCTGACTAAAAACATTGAAAGCCGCCCATTGTCAGCAGCGTCATGCCAAGTTATTTTTTATATTATTCTGTCACTCACACACGCTTAGAATTTGTTAGTGATTAACTTAAAAATTGCATTTTTTTTGGAGTTGAACAAGAATGCACAAAGCCTTTCAAATAGCAGTGTTGAGTAAGTTTAAATGAACACACATGGTTTTGTTGCGGTGGAAAAATCATCAAAATATGACTCCTCCGACTCTGGGTGAAGCGGAAGGAGGTGTTAGACATCTACTGACTAACAACTCACCATGTTCCTTCAGTTGCCCTTGTCGTCCAGACCGCGGACCTCGTTAGAACACGAACAACACAAATTCCTACAACCCCTGCAGGCAATGGCTCTATCGAGCTCCGTCAATGGTGCTGACTGCTCTTTGAGGAGCGCATGGAACTCGGGTCTGGTCCTTACCAGATGGTAAGCTACCCCTGCTCGCCGCCCGCAAGCCCGCGCCTACGGTGGCCGGAGATCGACTTACGATCTTCGACGCCCGGGGCGTCTATGACACACATGATGATGCCCTTTTATTACTCATAATTCGGATACCTGTAGCTCGGGGACTTAGTAAAATCAGGAGTTTTCTAAGAATGATAGCTAACAATTATATAAAGTAGAAATGGGAAGTACCTAGCCGTGGTTCCACTGAATTCCATCCCGTAGCTGTTTGTAACATTTTCCTTAAACGATAAGGACCCGCTCGCCTTTTTAACGTCATCATAACTAATACCTGCATATTGAACCTGAAAATATGTAAATTATAATAGAAGATAAAGTACTAGTATTATTATAAATTGGAAAACAACATAATTTGAAGGTAATCAAAACAAACTCAGGTTTACCTTCACGGAGACTCCAGGTACTGAAGGTTCAGATGCTTCAACCCACGTAAGCGAATCCAGGTCACCAAATTGGCTACATTGCAAGGACACATTCTTGCTAACCAATAAAGGTTCTTCTACGGATACGTAGTACTCTCCACCCCATTTACTCTGATAAATAAAAAAGGAAATCAGAAATAATATATCTAGTTACAAAGTGAATTAAATTAAAAGCCGAAGGACACACATCAAAGATCTTACATTATCAACCACGTTATATGCTAAGTCAATATCAGGCATGTCGTTACTGTAAAAGCTATCGTTGCTCTCCTTGGCGACCAGGATGAGATGGATCTTATTACGATTAGCTTCTCTTCGCCAGCCACTAACAAGTTCTTTAAGACCTGGCAATGCTGGGTAAGGTGCAATGATTAAAAGGCGATGACCCGCAGAGAGGTTATTGCGCGTAGTACTGAGGAGCAGCATATCAGCGTTATTTCGCACGGTGACAGTTGTGGTGGGCACGGCCGCAGCCGCACCCCACCGAGCTAGCTGCAGTCGGGACTGCCGCTTGTGGCCATTGCAAACAATAGAATGAACTGAGATCACACGGTAAAGAGACCCTGGTCGCGAGCGGACACCGAAAGTGAGGTCTTCCTCGCTTGCCACAAACTGGTCTCTATGGACGAAACGATGCAAGAGCTGGTACATCTGTTAACATGATAAATTAGTTGGATCATGACGATCTTCAAGTCAAGCATAGAAAACAAATGTGGAAATCATATTTTAAACACTTACGTTATCGTCAGTAGACAGGTTTTGAACCAGCACTAGATCAACCCCTTTAAGGAAATTGTTTTTTTTCTTCAATGCTGACTCGCGGCTTATTTCTTCGTATTTAACATTAAGCCCGAAAATATTTTTAATAATATCATTAATTTCAAAGAAAACTGATCCTGAAGTAGGCTGATCAACTAGGCCAACCACCTTAATGTTTGCTTTGTTCACATTTTCTGCAACTGTTTGTAGAATAACTTGAAGTGAAGACGATACCTGTAAGGGTTTAAACATTAAATCTACATATAATATGTATGTACGTAAAAAAGTAATATTTGTATATCGAAAATATTTCTTATATTATCAGACTCTATTCCCAGCATTTTGGAATTTTTGCTTGTCTGTTTATTTTCTTTGAAACTGCAATTAATCATAGGAATCCCATCATCGTACCAGCAGCTCGATATAAACCACCCAGCATCTCCAAAATTCGCCGACCAAGGCAAACTCTTGTCACCCCCGATGACGCTATCCCCCTGCTCCAAGAGAGCCGTAGGGAAACTAGCACTTTACAAAAACATAAAGGACGGTCCTTCTGTTCTCACCGCAAAGGCTCGCCGCGACATCCTCGTAATTGGCCGCCCCAACCCTTTCCAGAGCCGAACCGCAACGCTGAGCCAGTAGCCTTAAACTTGTCCCGTGATAATAATAATAATGATCGGATCCAGTCCGTCCCTAACTGTCCATCCCCTGCGACGCCCTAAGCCAAGGCCGAACCCCACAGGGGTTGCCCTTACCATGTAGTCGCCTAGTTTATAAGTTTCTAATAAGCCCTGGCTGGAGGCTTTAATTTCAATTAATTAAGGAAGCCACAGGCAAGTCCGGCTAAGCAGCCGACAACCTTAACCTCAGAGGTTGACCAACGAGATGACATACAAAAAAATTGTTGATAACCACGCGCACGAAGTTGCGAGCAAAGCTAGTCTTTAATATAATTAGTATATTTTATCTGATCCTCATTATTTGATAACTGAAACATGTACTTACATCGATGTCTGATTCGAAATAAGGAACGAACTTCATAGTCCTTAATGCCATGTTCTTATTGCTCATTGGAGGCATGTTTTCTATTTTAACATTACTTATTGTTATACCTCCGCATCTGGAAAACAAAAAAGTGAAACTGCTATCACAAACTTTAAAGAGAATTGCATTTTTTTATAAAACACAATTTTTGGCTGTTAGAAATAAAAGGAAAATACATGGTAAATTATTTACCTGGTTATATCAGAATGGTTTGATACTATTGCTTTTAATAGTACTTTGTTATCTGATATAAAAGAATTCTGCATAGCTTCCTGATGATATTTAACGTTGATCTTCATATTTCTGATGTGCGTGACCAATGAGACTCCATCATAAGGGTGTCGCAACATGTTCAGCTGCAGTAAGCCGTCGATGAACGTGACCCAGTTGTCACGCCACACCAGAGAAGCTTCACTAAGGGATTTATTAGCACCCTCGATGCTAAGGAATTCACCGCTGAGGAAACATTCAAGTTACATGTATATGTCATCAGTATGAGACATGTACAAATAATACAGAGTTAATTTACAAATTAGTCCGTTTTACCTTGAAAGTTGAAACTTACCTATAACAGTAATCTCTATCCCTGAGCAAGTGATATATATCTTCAGTTGTGAGGTCTATGCTCACTTTAGTTCCAGGTGTTTCTATTAGCTGCCTATTTTTGCTTTCCTGAACATCATCCAATTGGTTTATATAGCCAGTTGCGATTTTGGAGCCTTCATTGAGAATCTGTAAGTATACTTTATTAATGGATTACTCAACAAACTCAAATGAGGAATCGAATCTGTAATCTGGTGACCAGAAAATAGCCAAGCTAAAATATAGTCTAGCTATGGATGCCAACAAAATAATAGCCGTTCGCGTAGCGCTTTATGGGGCGTGGAGGTCGTGAATCAGCAAACACGGTTAGGTCACATGGTCAAGGATTGACTCACGGAGACCGGTAACATTACAACGATGAGATTAGAAAGTCCGATGCCCAATATTGGACAGTTTTTGATATTGGGCGAGCACTAAAATTTGCCTAGTGTCCATTTCTTCTCACCTCAAATTGACCATTTCCTCTATGGAAAGCGACATTGATGCGGAGTTGACGTTGATCGTGTAATATCGGTTGCGAATACAGGCATACGTTACTGAACTGCACAGATACTTGTCTCTTCGGGTGACCCATCGTCATTGCATAGGTGTCCCATACCAAAGCAAGGGCAGCCGCGAACGGATACACGTTATAGCCTAAAATAATAATATTTTTGGTACAATTTCAGCAAGCTGGTAATTTATACATAACCTGTTGCATATAGTTGAGATATTATTGTGATATTAACTGTTGATTGTGATTAATATGATATTAACTGAGCAGAGAGGAAGAATACCAAGCAATAGAAACTAGGACTGATTGGTACAAGGTTTAATTAACCATTTATTGACACCCTAATGAACGTACTCATTGTTTATATTACCTCTCATAGAGTGTCCTTGCAAGTATGCATGTTCTAAGTCTTGTACGGACATAACATAGTCGAGGGCGGAAGCTGTTGATCTGTTGGCTGATAAATAAATTGGTAATGGCCTGAAACAGAAATAAAACTTTAAATGGGCATTAGGTTTGCAACCTCATAGTTGTACACTAGAGACAAAACATCAAGCAACTCTAATCTGTCCCATTTGTGAACTAAACATTGTGCTAGACGATGTTCCTTAGGTTAATAATCAAAAAATCTTACAGGTTAATTTTCACTGGTCGTGACAATCATTCAAATACCATGCATCATGGAATCACTCGCTCACTATACGTGTTTTATTAAGCAAATAAAAAAATACATACATACTCCCTATTCGCGAATCGCGGTTCACAGTCAAGGAATTTTAACGAAATCTAACACAATTTATAGGTACTGAATTGTACTGGTATTAAGAACTCACCATTTCTCACCATGGGCCCATTGCACTAAATGCGACAGGAACGGAGTTCCAGTAGAAACTGGTAGCTCAACTTCCGGATAGAGAATGTGAACTTTGGGATTATAACCCTCCATGTACAACCTGTAATAATAGACAGTTAAATTCACATTATATTACTGCAGTGATTAGTGACTCCAAAATGTTGGTAATCCCTTATTATTCTAATGATGCACTGAAACACAAAACCCTATCACTATCTTAGATTAAGGACCGCTATTCAGAAAAATGATAATAATAACTATTATAATCTTTATGGAATAGGACTTCCTGTATGAATATAAAATTAAACATTAGATAAGATTTTTGGTTGGCAGGATAGCACGCTCAATAGTACCTACTTCCAAACTAAACAGAGATTTGGAGTTTCGCACTGTGAAACAAATTTTTAATTTTGTAATGTGAAAATGTGTTTTCTACATATTATACTTATGTAGAAAACACGTTTCATCGATCTGAAGTAGACAGAAAACTTCCTGATGACATTTTATTATTTTCTTTATAAATTTTGGTTATTTAATTTATAATTTTTAGTTTTAATGTAATAGTTATGTATTCAATCATTTTTAGTTTTAATTCAAATATCTTTATTTGGAGTCATATAACTAGGAGCTATCTCTAAACATAACAAGATATGGTGACATATATAACTGACAGCAGATAGCAACAGACTATATTATATCAACAGTACAATCTGCCCGCAACCATCTTCAGAACCCTGTTGGGACTAGCCATGACCCAAGCCACCAATAATGTTGCACATTTTTGCGTATTAGTGTGTGAAAACATCCATGCGCCACCGCAAATATTCCTGATGCACTGCAACGCCATGGCAACCCCAACAGTTTTCTGAAGGCTTTATTATATTGGACACGGAGGGCCCCATATGATGCTTTCAAATACATTTCCCACAAGCCATACGTGTGAGAAAGTGGGGATGTACAAATGCTGTAAAGAGCTTCACCTTTACATGTATTAATTAATATAATAATCTTTGATGTAATAATTTTGTATTCGATATATTATTATTTCATATATCTAATTTTCGAATGTCGAGTACCATTGGAATCTTTAAAAATTTTAATTTACAGTTTTAATTATTCAGTTTTGTAAATAAATATCAAATTAAATGAAACATTTTGGTTTATGAATTTTTTTCCGAAGGTACAAATAACTTAATATAATTTTTTTGTTTTGGGGCTGGTAATTTGTGTGTCAGGTTATTATTGTAGTACAGATATTAGTCTCCCCCCACAAAGGAAAAATATGTATTTAAAGTATTGTGTAGTGACTTTCTCCGTGTGGATTTCGAAATAATTTATAGCCTATATGTATTTTTTTTAATTGGATGTTTTATTCCGGAGATTACCCCCTACATTCAAACTTACGAACCAAATTATTTTTACTTACATGCCGATACCCTCGAGCAGCAACAACGTGTTATCAGCGTGCTTCCTCCTGGTCAGCGCAATGTTCTTGCAGCTGCTAGGCATGGAGCGCTTCAGGATGGCCTGCAGCAGTCCATGAGGTGCCACCTCCACACACACGGCGTTACTGGGGATCAGCCGCAATGTCTCTTCAAACAGCACTGGGCTCTGTAGAAATAACAAAGTGCATGAGGTACTGAAAAATCTCGTAAACTTTCTATCCCTTGGCCTATCCCTATCAGATGAAGCTTTGTGTTTGATCTGAATGAATAAGTATGTAGTTGTATGATGGCATCTCTACGAGTGGCCATTATCGCTTACCATCAGGTGAGAGGGTGGTTACCCGCGTGTCTAACATTAATAAAGAAAATAACCTGCAGTGAATCGTAAACGTGAAACAAGAGGTTACAGGCCGCGTCGGGGTTTAAGCCCGGAATTAAAGAGTACCAGCAACTAAATACCCAGATAAATAACATCACTACTATCTACTTACCAGCAGATTATCGGTGTGATATTTAGCTGAACAGAGTTTTGCATCAGGGTCAGCCCACTTGTCTTGCGGTACCGAAGTTGATACCCAACGCTCGGATCTTGGTTTAGGGTCCTTGATCACTTCCGACAGATACTTCAGTAATTGAGGTCCTGTAGGTCGAATACTATTTTAATTTAAGAGCTTCAAAAAATCAGTGATCTAATCAACAGAGAGGATATTTCAAATGTTAAACATAAATAACAAATTTTGTTTAAATCAAAATTAAATACGGCATGGCAACGTGTTTACATTCATAAGCATAAAGAACTCACCAGCATCAGCAATATAACGCGAGTGATAGGCGATGTTCGAGCATGGTACTTCTTTAGCAAAAATACCCTTAGCTGTCAACTCTGCGACGAACGCTTTCATGGCTTCAGCAGGTCCCGATATGGTACTAGATTCAGGTCCATTGTGACAAGCCACTTGGATTTCAGGTGGACACAATGACTGGATCTGAAAGATATTAACATGTTTTGTACCTAAATTACAAAATAATAATTAAAACAGGCATAACAAAAAAAAAACAAAGATAAAAAAATAGCTTAATGTTATAATCAGTGATTTGTTACAAATTAGTATTTGAAGTCTCCTTTAAGACAAATTAAATTTACGAGCAGCGATATTAGTGCGGGAATATTTTTTATTGTAAATATAGAAACTCGACTCATCGGATGACTCTCAACTTACCTGTTCATAACCCAAACCAATGGCAGCCATGGATCCGCGAATGAATTTAGTCTCCAGAGACACGCGACCACGACTGTAAGCTGCCAGTATCATCTCTTCAGCTGACAAACATCCGTCTGCGTATGCACATCCCAACTCTCCTACGCTGTGACCTGTTTAATATTGCAATTGTTATGACCCTTCATTCAATTCATTATTTATTTTAGGCCGTCTGTCTGTCTGTTTGCTTGTCACAGCTAAATAAAAATAAAATAAAATAAGATAAGCCTTTATTTTCTGGGATTTTACAATTATCATACAAACATTTAATATCTATTAATTTCATATACTTGTTCTTATAAAAATTATCTAATTAATACATCGGCATCTGAATTTCTCTTCCTCTTCCCAGTTTGTCTTTCGACAAAGGCCTCCTCCAAGGTTTTCCACTTGTCCCTGTGTTTAGCTACCCGTATCCACTCGGGACCTGCTACCTTCCTCAAATCGTCCTCCCATCGCATGAACTGTCTCCCTCTGTTTCTTTTGTTCTCTCTAGGATACCATTCCGTAATTATACATTTACATTTTGTCCACTTTTCTTTCTTATCTCTCAACATATGTCCTGTCCAACGCCATTTCAATTGTCTCCATACTTTTTCTACTTTTTTTAATTTTGTTTTTTCTTTAATATTTTCTAATCGTTCTTTGTCTCTTCTTCTTATGCCCAACACGCTTCTCTCTATTCCATTCTGACACACCTTAATTTTGTGTTGTGGCTGTTTTGTTAGCGCCCATGTTTGGCATCCGTATATTAAGCAAAGCAAAATGCACACATCAAAAACTTTCTGTTTTTCTGCCATTGGCATCTCTTTATTCTTCATTATTTCGCTTAGTGACCAAAATTTCTTCCAGGTGTTGACTATTCTTCTTTTGATTTCTTTCTGCATTGTCTCAGTTGGTGATACTAGCTGACCTAAGTAAATGTACTCACATATTCTAACGGTTCATTGTTAACCCTTATAACGTCTTTTCGTGGGGAATTGGTCATTATCTTGGTCTTCGTGAGGTTCATCAAGAGACCTGCATTCGCACTTTCGTTCGATAGTTGCTGCAGCATATTCTCGAGGATCTTAGGGTTTTGCGAGAACAGTATTAAATCGTCAGCAAATCTCAAATGACTTAATTTTTCTCCGTCGACGTTAAGTCCAAGATCATCCCATTTCAATTTTGTAAAGATCAACTCCAATACAGCTGAGAATATCTTAGGCGAGATAGGATCACCTTGGCGGACTCCTCTTTCGATTGGAAATTCCTTGCCAGTAGTCTCCAGTTTTATTTGAGCTGTACATTTACTGTAAATGTTTTTAAGTATACGAATATACTTTTGATGAATTCCTTGTGGCTCTAGTGCTTGCCATATATAATTATGTTCTAGAGAGTCGAACGCTTTGTTGAAGTCTACGAAGCCCAAATAATAATATATTTTATTGTATTCGCTGTATTTCTGCAACAGTTGTCATGATACGTGAATATGGTCTATGGTCGAGAAGTTACTTCTGAATCCCACTTGTTCTTTCGGCTGCTGTTCATCCAATGTGTTAGTTAGCCGTAGAAGTAGTACTTTAGAAAAGATTTTGTATAAATTGGACATTAAACTTATAGGCCTATAGTTGCCAATATCCCCTTTGTCTCCCTTCTTATGCAATAATGTAATTATTGATTTAGTCCAATCTTCTGTTATATACGCTGTTTCTAATATTTCGTTAAATAAACTTGTCAATTCGGATATAATTATTGGCATTGTTATTTTTAAAAGCTCATTCGTGATTTGATCGGCACCTGGTGTTTTTTCTAGCTTCTGTGAGTTTATTGCTTTCTCTATCTCTACTTTTAAAATGGGTGGTATGGGCTCTTCTTCCGAAGTTTCGTTAGTTTCTATCTTGGTCTGAGTTTTTACCTTTGTAAAGGTCTGTATAATATCTAGTAGCGATGTTTAATATATCACTTCTTTTGCTAGTGCATTTTCCCCTTCTATTGTTCAGATTTGGCATCCAATCTTTCTTTATCTCTAGTTCTTTATACGCTTTTTTTACTCCTCCAGTTTTCTTAATATGATATTTCAAAGTGTTTGTCCTGTATTGCTTTCTGTCTTTCTTTATGTTTTTATTGATTTTTTTACTTATATCTGATATCTGTTTACGTTTATCTTTATTTTTCAGTCCTTGTATAAGTTCTTTCCTTTCCTTTAGTAGTTGTTTTGTTTCTGCAGATAATATTGATTTATTATTTGTATATACTTTTTCGCTTCTGTTTTGAGCACTTTTAAAAAATTATCATATTTTCCCTGTGTAGATTTTCCGTTTTCTTTACCTTCTTTGCTTTTGAGTACATTCTTGAGATTATTCAGTAGCTCTTCGCTGTTATTAATGTTGACACGGGGTACCAAGTTATTTTGTAACTTACGACTTTTCTTCATAGTGTATCCTCTTAGCGTTGCACGAATCATTTTATGGTCCCAGTGAAAGTTCAAATTGTGTATTATTGATAGGTTTTTAAACGCTTTTAAATTATTGACTAAAATGTAGTCTATCTCATTTTTATACACCCCATTTGGAGAAGTCCACGTCCATTTTTTATTCTTTTTCTTTTGGTAGAAACTGTTTAATATACTAAGTTTGTTTTCTAAGCAAAAATTAACTAGTCTTGCGCCATTTTTAATGGAACCTGCGACACGCAGTGCAGCAGCCAATCTTATTATATTAATATTTTATACTGAAAATAGGATACCTACATAATAGATTACAGCAGAGTCTATAAGGAGTACAAATCATATAAAAATAACATGTTACAAATCTACGATTCACTCGGAACTCTTTGCGCGCGAGTCCGATTCAGATTTGTCCAGTTATTTTTTAATGTATCCGGGTAGTCCCGCTAGTTTATTGAATATGAATCGTAATCATCAAACATTTTCTACCACAAAAACTTTTTTCTTACCAATGATCCCATCGGGTACAAGTTCAAGTGCCTTAAGGATGTCAGTAAGACCGATCTGAATAGCTGCTATTCCGACGAAGGAGTGTAGAATATTATCGAACGTGGTCTCATCTGGTGATGTTATTATATCAATTATGTTCAGGCCCAATGGCTCTAACACTTTATGACATCTGCAATGAATGATAAAAATATTTTAATGATTATATCCATTACAATGTTTTCATGTTATTTTTATTATTTTGTTTATTGTGTTATTTTATTGTATTACAATAAAATATTCCTATTGATATTTGTTAAATTAATTTAGCACATACAATGTAGGAATTAAAAATAAGATGGTCACACCCATACGCACAAAACGTTTAAGGTATAGGTACTTTAATTTTGCGAACAACCAAGGATTAGAATTCTCTACCGGCGTCTGTGTTTCTTGATGGCTATAACCTGGGTGTCTAAGTTAGGTTAAGATTGAATTTAATTACTTCTGGATAAGTCTGCATCATCTTTGACTACATCATCATTTCGTGGTGGTGAAACGCGAGACTATCAACAATATCAAAAATAAAGATTCCTCGCGTCAAATACATCTAGTTCAGCAGACTGTCACACAAGTACCTATAAGTTGCCTGACGCTGGTTTTCAACTGAATCTTACGTTGTGTGTACGAATGCAAGTACGTTAAGTAAGTTTTGTGAGATGGTCAAATATCGTCTAAACTAAATTACCGTTCAATAGCTGCAGCGAAGATGGGTATGCGCATGAGTTGCATGCCCATACCAGCCCACTGCGAGCCCATTCCACTGTACACGAACCACAGCGGCCGAGGAGCGTTGTCGAAGTACTCGCTCTTCTCAGACAGACATACGATCTTCTGTTCTTCGTTAGTCTCTAGAAAATATTAAGTATCTAGATTAATATCTTGTTTCCATTATTTGTTAGTAAGATGAGAACTAAAATAAAATCGTTATTATTATTCTAATAACGTTTATTTTGTTTTTTCTACATTTACTCTACACTGTTCTATTTTTGTAGGTGTAGTGGAGTTCGCTCCCCCAGTTTTTTTTTACCTCTTTGATAAAATGTTAGAGGACTGGCAAATAAATGTGTTCCTTCAAATCAGATTTTAAAGAGTTATTATGTAACAATTTGTTTCTTGATATTTATTGCGGGACAAATTGGGTTGTTGCCTAATAGGCGAACTTTTTTAGTTTTGATCTACTAATACTTCTTGGAAAAAGTTTAACCAAGTTTGAAATATACAATAGTATTTACTAATGATCATCTTCCTTCCCTTATCCTATTTACTTGGGGTCAGCCCGACAAGTTTTTTTCTTCCGTTCTTTTCTGTCAGACGTCACGGCATCATTTACTCGTATTTTATTTAATATCATTCTTCGCACAATCCATCCACTTTTGGCCTTCTTCTACCTCTCCATCCATCAACATTCAAACTTGTCACTCTTTAGTCACATGAGTGTTATCCCTACTTATTACATATCCATACCAATACAGACGAAGTCCTTAATTTTTTTTTTAAAAATTAGCGCCTTTTCATACTTCCCCCTATGTACTCATTTCTTACTCTATCCATTCTTATCACTCCACATATCCATCTCAACATCCTCATCTCCGCTACATGCAATCGTTTTTCATCCATATTCTTCACAGCCCAACATTCCGATTCATACAGTTCGACGGATCTAATGATGGTCTTGCATGTTAAGAAGTTCCCTTCAGCTTCAGGGGAATCACTTCACTCGTACTAGTCGCCCTATATTGATCACAAGTACTAATCACACTATATGTATATATAGATACAAATAATTCTAACACTAATAATTAAAAATCTTTACGTAAAATGACGAATCCTCTGCCTAGATGTCCTCGAATATTCGACTGGTGAATGTTGTGGAGCAACCTCAACTGTTCAGGATCAATGGGGTTGGCTTTCAAGTCGTTAAGACAATATGTGACAGCAGCTTCATGTCTTGCCGAGATTGTCACCAGGTGAGCGATGCTCGACTTGTAGCGGTTGGGGTCCTGAAAGACAGAAGAGTTGAAATGAAATGAAATATTTATTTTGTAAATTGGTTATAAATAACACTTTTACACGTCATGTTTTTTTGCGTGTTAAGTTTAGCTAGATGAGGTCGGTATTTCCTAACTGACTACTCTCTCTAGTTCATGGTGGTTATGAAAATCTGATAGATATTCTCAATTCTCAATTCTCAATTCTCAATTCTCAATTCTTTATTGCGTACCATAATGTTACATAGTTGTTATGCATAGTTATATAAGTCACAATTATGGACCCTGTCGGGCACAGCATAAACCAATGTAGGAGAGAGCTGATAGATATTCTTTCTTTTTGACTCTCTTATAGTGCATAATTCTTATGTATATTCTCCTATTTTTAGTTTTAACTAGATTAGTAAAACTTTGCAATTAATTAAAAATAATTATTGACATAGTTAAGTAACTATTAATAATTTTATTCATATTTTAATTTTAAGCTGTTATAAATAAATAAATGTTCATGACAAACCCAATTTTTTTTTTTAACAGTGTTATATTACAAACACCGACTGAACTATTTGGAGGCCATTCACATTTTCCGGTGTGGGAATCGAACCCGCGACACACAATGCGGCCGTCAATTGTTTTTTATTTGTATATTACATACATATATCGACCCCCCAAGCAATAACTCGGTAGTCGAAAAATCTAAATTTTACAGGAGAAAAGATTTACTGATTTTATCAAATATCTTTTCAGCGAGTAAGACTTTTGAAGTCATTGGTGTATTAAATGGAAGCTATTTTTACGCAGAATATGAATGTGATATTAAAATAAAATTCCTTTTATTAAAAACCTGGAAATTTATGAAAATAAATAATACTTAATAAAATATTACAGTAATAGTACTTACGGGGTTATTGCAGTAATTTTATCACATAAAATATTTCGTAACATTATATTATGGACTTTTACGGTGTTAACTTTTTATCGTAGGGCTGATACATCACGTGCTTTTACGGAGTTGTTGTGGTAATATCCAATAATTTTAGAGACGGTATTGATAAATAACATAATCATTCATAATCATAATCATTTATTTGCTAAAAACATGGTATAAAAGATGGTAATGTTAATAATGTGAACAAACATGTTTTGCTTAATAGATATAAGCGTGCAAATACATGCAAAATGAAACTATCAGTCATCATGCGATTTTATGTTCCAGGAACTCCTTAACACTGTAAAAACTATTAGCAGAGAGCCATTTGTATAATTTATTTTTGAACATTCTTGTATTTAATGTTTTTAATTCATTTGGTATGCTATTGTAAACCTGGACACACATAAACATACAGCTTTTATTATATTTAGCTATTATTGAGGAGTGGCTAGATCGGCGTCACGGCGTCCTGACCTACCGCATGACGCAGGTCCTCACCGGACACGGAAGTTTCGGGAGGTTCCTGTGTCTGATGGGTAAGGAAGAGACGCCTGGGTGTCACCACTGCGAGGGTCGCCCTGAGGACACAGTCGAGCACACGGTGCAGGACTGCCCAGCTTGGGCAGAGCACCGACGTGTCCTCACGGCGACAATAGGCGGAGACCTCTCGCGCCCGGCCTTGGTCGAGGCCATGCTGCGGGGCGAGAGGGAGTGGGAAGCGGTCGCCTCCTTCTGCGAAGCAGTCATGCTTCCGAAGGAGGAGGCGGGCCGCGTGAGGGAGAGGATGGCGTCCTCCCTCCAGCCCAGCCGCAGTGGTAGACGCCCACGCCGTCGGACGTCGGCCGACGATCTCCGGCCACCGTAGGCGCGGGCATGCGGACAGCGAGGAAAGGGCAACTCGCTGTCCGACCATGGACCATGCCCGGGTCGACGGCGCGTCGTGTTCCACGCGCGCCTCAAAGAGCGTCAGCAACATGACGAGGCCCCCTCTGCAGAGGGCCGAAGCCCGCCGGGGTCGTGGGACTCATCCCGTTACCGTGGCCCCGGTATGTAAAGGGTTATTGAAGGAACACCGTGGATTTTAGTCAGTAAAAGTCCCGGAGTGGGAGGACTTATATGATAATTTCACCACGTTAAAAAAAAAAAAAAAATTCCTCTACACAAATAAACTAATTTCAAAAATATTAAGGGACGGTAGTGGTAACAAATCAAGTTTTTGAAACATCGGCCTGCAAGATTCATCGGGCTTAAGGCCACGTAATGCCCTTATGCATCTCTTTTGTGAGACAAATGCTCTATTTTGATCAGTGCTGTTTCCCCACATAATTAAGCCATAGCGTAGCACTGATTCAACATATGCATGATATGTTGTTATAGACGTTTTAATGTTTGTTATTTTCCTAATCTGTTTCAGTGCATATACAAACTTATTAATTCGTTTGGATACTGTATCAACATGTGCTTTCCAGTTGATGTCTTGATCTAAGGTTACTCCTAAAAACTTCGTTTGCGTTACTTCGTGAATTTTATGTATATTCATTTTAATATTATGTTTTGCATTATTTGATTTATTAAATTGTATATAAACGGACTTTTTTAGATTTATGGATAAGTTATTTTCCTTAAGCCATTTTATCAATCTTTCAATAAAATTATTAATTTCTGTCTCGTGGTCTTTAATTGTATTACTTTTTTTTATCAGATGTCACAATAATAGAAATGTCATCAGCGAATAGTATACATTTATGAGTAGTTATAGTAGTGATAGAATTTATGTACAATAGGAATAAAATGGGTCCTAATATACTTCCTTGTGGGACACCTTGTTTATTGAATTTGAATGCAGAATAGTGAGATGTCATATTGTTTCTTGTATCCTTTTTAGTAATAGTAACGCGTTGTTGTCTATTACTTAGATATGATGTTAACCATTGAAGGGTAATGCCTCTAATCCCAGTTGCCTCCAATTTCTGTAATAACAGGTCATGAGAGACTACATCAAAGGCCTTAGATAGGTCGAAGAACAACCCTGTGGTAAGATAGTTCTGGTTAATATTCGTTAATACTATTTTTATGAGACTGTAGATAGCTAACGTTGTGGATTTATTTTTTTGGAAGCCAAACTGTTCTTTCCTAATAATGTTAAATTTATTACAAAATTCAATCAGTCTTTTATACATACACTTTTCGAAGATTTTAGATAGAATAGGTATCAAAGTTATTGAGCGATAGTTGTTAACGTCTGATTTTTCACCAGTTTTATAAAGCGGTTTAACAATTGACAGCTTTAGTGCTTCAGGAAAAATGCCAAGTGAGAATGATAAATTAATTAAATATGTCAAAATTTGAATTAGTTAATTAGTACATGCTTTAATGATTTTAGTGTTAATTTCGTCATAACCTTCGGAGTTTGTGTTATTCAATGACATTATATATTAATCGAATTTATGAAAATTGTATATGATAATAATAATTTAATTGCATGTAGTAATAATAATTTAATGACATAAATATAAATAATTTGCACGCTTGCTTGCAGGCAGAATACAGTGACTTTTAGGATATAAGATCTTTCCTTATAAACAATGTATTTCTTGCAAATAAACATTTTGATTTGATTTGATTTGATTTGACATAATCTCTGCTCTAACTTCGTTTTTGGACACAGGTTTAAGGAACATCGAGTGGACTATTGAACATTCATTACTGTTTATTTTTGCTCCTTTACTCGAAGATTGTGCCATATTAGTATAGTGGTTATTGAAAGCTGTTGCTATTTCTACAGGATCTGAAAGTACCGTATTATCAAGTAGAATATTTTCTATATTGTCCCTATCGTTATTGTTCCCGATTTTATCCTTTATTACTCTCCAGACAGCTTTACATTTGTTTTCACTATTGTTTATATATTTGATGTTTGCTTTCTTTTTTGAAGTGTAAACGCATTTCTGTAAAATCTTTGAATATTGTAAATATTTAGTTTTATTTCGTAAATTTTTGCTCTTATAATATTGATAGCGCAGAGATCTTTTTGTTTTGCAACTTTGTTTTAGACCTTTGGTTATCCAGTTCTGTTTCTTTTTACTATTAGCATTTACTTTCACCTTTATTTTTGGGAAACATAAATTATAGAACAAGCCTAACAATTCGTGAAAAGTATTGAATGCTATATTTAGGTCTTTCTCACCATAGACCTCCGCCCATGACACGTTTCGTAAGCATTCCTTAAATTTCTGGATATTAGTCAAGCTATAATCCCTATTGTAGAAAAAATATGTTGTCTGGTTTTGTATCTTATGTTTCAAGGGAAAACTCAACATTTGTGCTGTGTCATGATCTGACAGGTGAAGAGGCATTACAGTAGCATTAGCATTAGGAATGTTACTGAGAATGTGATCGATACAGGAAGACTTACGAGTTGGACGATTAATATGTAGTTTTAGGTTATAATTATATGAGAGTTCTTGTAGTTGAATAGTAATATTACTGTTCTGGAGAGTATTAATGTTTAAGTCACCTGCCAAGACCACATTTATTTTGGAATTTATTTATTTATTTATTTATTTATTTATTTATTATTAAGGTCATCCAACAGCTTCTGAATTATATTTTTTGAATACGTAATATAAAAGACTGTTTAACTTACTCAAAAAATGGATGGGATCAGACTGGGGTGTCCTATATACATAAATAATAATCAGCTTAAGATGTTTCAGTTCTATGCCGCATGCTTCAAAAATATTTTGTGTTGCATACGTATTTATAAAAGGTAACTCTTTAAAGACGAGCTTTTTTTTAAGCAGAATACACGTACCTCCCCTTTGTTTATCTCTGCAGAAGTTAGCCGTCATATTGTAACCATGGATTTTAACATGGGATTCATTACCTTTTTTTATAAATGTCTCGGAAAGGCATATTGCGTCTGGACTATTATTCATTTCCTGGAGTTCCTGTAAGGTTAGTTCAAGGAGTTCCCTTTTGGATAAGATACTGGCAATATTTTGATGCAATATTTTAAAATTATGATGTTTTACAGATGGCGGAGTTATGGGCACGAAAAAACTTTAAATTATTTTTTATTACCGGAAAATAGTACGGGATAGTTCCTTTTTGGGGTTTCTCCGTCGGATTTATTTCTGATTTTTGTTGACTGAGGCTAATGCGATCAAAATAGAACAGAATTGTTCCTTTTTTAGGTTTATTAAGTTTGGCGTTCAATTTAAGACATGATTTGTTACTTTGTGTCCGTTTTACAAGGTTTCTAGGAATTAAATAATTTTCATTATAATCGTTACAGTCAATTAGGTAATTATTTTTATACACAATTCGGATATCTTATTAGATTGGATTTCAAGAAATTTACATTTTTCATAGTTTATACACAAATTTTTGATACGATTATTAAGTTTATTAACATCTAGATACACATTTTTAAGCACATTTAGTACAATGATCATATTATTACAAAATGTATCGAGTATAATTTGTAATTGGGATAAGGTATATTTTAAATTGTAATCGTTTTCTCCTACACATATCACAAGTTTATCATTAGGATTCAACTTAGCATAACGGCAGCTCATTATTATTTGATTACTGAGTGCATTTGGTTTCGTATTCGCGATAATCCTATACTTTTCATACCTTGTACTTTGTCTTGCGTGTATCATTGCTGCTGCTAGACCGACGCATCGCTGAGAGCCAAAAATAAATACTCTACTCGTCGGTTCATGTTTTTGCTCTTCGGTATAAGTAGGCGTGTCTGCGTTAATTTTTAATACCAGAGGTGTTTGTGGTATTTTATTACTGCTTTTCATCGTTTCTATTATTTTTGTGAGAGCTTGGATTTGATGTTGTGTTTCTTTCAAATTTTGTTGAAGATCCATGATTTTTTGTTGAAGATATATTATTTCAATACTCTTGTCACAATCGATATTTGACTTATTTGGCAATGGAGTACAAGGTGTGGAGAGCGTGTGTTGAGGTAGTAGAGAGATTCTTTTTCTCTTATGTTTGATGGCTGGGCTATTTTCAGAGGTAACTGGCGAATAACAAAGTGATTTCAGCATTTTTGTGTCTGCTGTTAATTTATTTATTTGTTGGTGGAGGTTGCTATTTTCTAGTATAGTATTTTCTAGCTCATTTTCTGCGCTATTTAGCCTAAGCGTGAGTTCCTTTATGGTGTTTTTCATTTCTAAAACTGTTAACGTTTCAGATATTTCAGATATTGTGCCGTCAACACTATGAGATAGTTTGTTAGGTGTTTCAAAACATTCGTCTGAAGTTTCATAGTCAGACAGTATGTGCGAATCCAAGATATCAGAAGTCCCCTGGACGGCAAGTTTCTCTGTTAGGGGTTGTTTATTTTCCTGGAAGCTGTCACTAGGTCCTGGCGATGGGCTGTTCAGGTTTAGGTTTGCTCGTTTTCTCGTTGTAATATTTGATACATTAGTTACGTTGCTGATAGTTAGAGCTTTTTTACTTTTGATGCATGTTTTACATCGCCATTTTTTCTTGGATTCCTGGTCCATTAGACGGTAGGTTTGTTCCGGAAATCCATCACAATCTGGTTCATATCGGTTGGTACACACTGAACATAAAGCTGTTTTCTTAATGTCGACTGCCTTCTTACATTTAAAGCAAATAACTTTTTCTGGTATCTTGCGGTCTCCTTTTAACCCATTTTTAGAAGACATTTTTATAATTTAATCTTATTATTTAAGTTAACAAAAAAATAAAAAAACGCATTGAAATATTACGTACATTAATGAGCCAATACCAATCTTAAATAACATTGTTATTGTGTATTACGGAATATATATATTAAAATGAATTCAACAAAAACTACGTACTCACGTTTACCAAAAACCCGGTAAACGCAACTTACCGAAATAAAATATAATTTATTTTTATTCGTAAAGTTCTATAACAAGTTATTTGCCGATATATATTTCTATCTAAATTCCCAACAATAAACACGTGTGTCGCAATATGTTTGTAAATATCATTAAGAAAAATTTGAAAAAAAATGCTAAGGTGTATTCTAGTCCATAGATGCCGAATTTGACATAACAGCAAAAAACCCATACTAGCACATTACCGAGTTATTGCTTGGGGGGGGGTCGATATGTATTATATATAAACTAATGATTAATTCAGAGAATGTGTGCGCAGAGCAACTACTATGCGACTCCCAGATGCGTCAAGTGTCTGGGCGAGCACAGCACTGCGGACTGCCCTCGGCCCAAAGACCGAACCCTCTGTTCGGAACCACCTAGCTGCGTTCTCTGCGGCCAGACCGGTCACCCGGCAAACTACCGCGGCTGTCCCAAAGCCCCCAAACTCGCTCCTAAATTAGCGAAGCGCGCCAACGCCCGCCAACAAAGAGAGGCACCTTCCTCTCAAATTCCCCAACGTCTCGCTCCTCAGAGACCATCCCCGTGGAACAGGCTAAACCACGAAAAAGCCTTTCCCTCCTTGGCCCCTGCCAAACCTTTGCAGGCACTGATGGATATACCCATCGCAGCGCAGATCCTGCCCTTAACCGTGGCTCCAGAGGCCACAACCAGTCCCAAACCCGCGCCTCAAACCACTGCTGCTCCTGCAGCCAAACAACCGCCCAAACCCTCACCCGTCGGGAACGGCAAGTCTTGCGCCCAGACTCTACTGCGCCACTATAAAATATTTATGACCCGCCAAGCCAGGTCTCTCCGCGATGCCCTTCTGGCTGCCGAGCAGCAGAATAACGGCAAAATTACGACGGAAATGTACAGCCAAATATTCAGCACAGTGATGTCGTGCTAGGCCTCGACCAGATGGATGCGATGGACTGATCCAATGGATTCCCAACGCACAAACCACACTAGGCCTCGATCCCTCAAATTAGGTTTTTTCAACGCCAATTGCATTTTCAACCAACGCGCCGAAATAACTAAATTCCTCCGCGACCACCAATTAGACGTCCTCCTTATACAGGAGACCCTTTTGAAACCCCACCGCGCTGACCCCAAAATTGCGAATTACCGTCTAGTTCGCAATGACAGAACACGCTGCCACGGCAGCGGTACCCTTATTTATTATAGGAAGGAGTTATACTGCATCCCTCTGACCCCACCTGCGCCTCTCTCTCACCTAGAGTACTCTGCCTGTCGACTAGGCATGACTGGTCATCCTCCGATAACCATCATCTCTGCCTACCATCCCCCACCATCGGTCGCGTCTCTTGCTTCAGACGATCCTATCGCGCTCACCAGCGATCTAACGACTCTCTTCGGTCTAAGTGACTCCGTCTTACTAGCGGGCGATCTCAACGCCAAACACCCCGCTTGGAACAGCAACAAGAAAAATGCCAGAGGCAGAATCATGTATAACCTAGGCGCGACCCTAAACTATGACGTCATCGCTCCGATGACTCCCACCCACTACCCACACGATCTCAACCATAGGCCCGATGTCCTCGATGTGGCGCTCCTAAAGAATGTAAACCTCCGTTTACACTCCATAGAAGCGCTTCACGAGCTCAACTCGGATCACCGTCCCGTTATCCTACACCTAGGTTCCCGCTCGGGTAACCATGATCCTACCCAACCTCCTCCGACCCAATTGATCACTGACTGGAGGAAAGTAAGTGAAAAACTGAAATCCACCACGTCGCCTCAATTGGACACCATTCCTGACCACATAGTCTCAGTCGCTGACACGACGGCGGCGATCGACTCGCTTACAGATCACGTACAATCCGTCCTGAATGATTGTTCAAGGGAAGTTCCTGTAGTGGAAGACCACCGCTGGAAACTCCCGGACGATGTACGGAATCTGATAACTGAGAAGAACGCAGCCATCCGTGCGTACAGCCCTTTTCCCTGCGCCGCAAACAAAGCTCACATGCACAACTTACAGCGCGCTGTAAGGAAACGCATTGCCGAGCAGCGTAATGCGAGCTGGGACAAGATGCTGAGCGAACTTGAGCCCACCCATCTTGCCTTCTGGCAGCTTCAGAGGAAGTTACGATCCACTGAAGAGGCCACAATGCCTCCTCTCATTCGTCCCGATAAGAGTATAGCCTTCGATAACTCTGAAAAAGCAGAATGCCTAGCCGACAGCCTAGAGTCCCAGTGTTCTCCCAGCTCTCAACCAGTAGACCAAGCCCACCTCGATATGGTGAACGCCAAAGTCGAACGTAGAACTTCCCTTCCGCCCGTCGAAGATCCCGATAATCCACTGGCCCCCATCACTCCTGATGAGGTCCAGGATATCATCAAAAGTCTCCAACCGCGAAAAGCCCCTGGCTCCGACGGCATCACCAATAGGGTTTTCAAACTTTTCCCCGGCCAGCTTATAGTGCTAATGACTGCCATCTTCAATGGCGCATTGAGCAATAATATGTTCCCTACAACCTGGAAACAGGCCACCGTCATAGGTATTCCCAAACCAGGCAAGCCCAAGTCTGACCGTCTAGCTACCGTCCCATTAGCTTACTCAACGTCCTCGGTATATATAAGCGGCTCAAAGATTTTGCCGAAGCAAAGAGTCTAATACCCAATGAGCAGTTCGGATTTAGAACCGAACACTCATGTATCCATCAAGTCCACCGCATTATAGAACACGTCAGCGCCGGCTTCCAACGGGGCGCAATAACGGGAGCCTTATTCTTCGACATAGCGAAAGCGTTCGACAAAGTCTGGCACAATGGCTTAATCTATAAGCTATACCAACTCGGCGTGCCTGACCATCTCGTGCTCATCCTACGGGACTTTTTATCGAATCGCACCTTTCGTTATCGAATTGAGGGGGAGCTTTCCTCCCCCCATCCCATTCGCGCAGGAGTTCCTCAAGGCTCCGTACTATCCCCCCTCGTTTTCACGCTATTCACTAGTGATATTCCCAAGCATAAAAATACCCAGCTAGCCCTATTCGCCGACGATACGGCTATCTATTATACCGGTCTTAACCCCGATGCCATCGCTCGCACTCTCCAAACTTCCGCAAACACTCTGGCCAAGTGGTTCCGGAAATGGAGAATCGAAGTCAACCCAGACAAAAGCCAGGCAGTCCTCTTTTCTAAACCGCGGATAAACCCACCCTCCCCCGGTCCGATTACCATGTACGGCAAGCCGATCCCTTGGGAAAAGCAAGCCAAATACTTAGGCGTGGTCCTCGATAGACACCTCTCCTTCGCTGAGCACATAAAGCAGGCACGTTCGCGCGCCGCTTTCACTCTAGGTAGGCTCCACTTCATTCTTAGCTCTCGCAGCAAGTTATCACTCAGGTGCAAGCTGCGTATTTTCACCGCGGTCATCCGTCCCATCATGAGCTACGCCTGCGTTGTTTTCGCACACGCAAAGCCCTACCTCTTCCACAAGATGCAGACCCTCCAAAACCGATTCCTCCGTAGAGTCACGGGAGCCCCCTTTTATGTTCAAAATGAGCTTCTTCACGTAGACCTCAAGATGCCCACCATCCAGTAGTTCATGAAACGCGTCTCCAAGCGTTTCTTTGAAACTTCAATCCAACATAGGAATCCCCTTATCAAATCGGCCGCCAAATACGAACCCTCGCGTATCTCTAAGATTCGCCGACCAAGGCATACCCTAGTCACTCCCGATGACGCAATCACCCTGCTCCAAGAGAGCCGTAGGGAAACAAGTACAGTGGCACACAAACACAAAATCCGACCGTCCTTCCGTCCTCGCCGCCGAGGCCCGCCGCGACGTCCTCGTAATAGTCCACCCCGACCCTTGCCAGAGCCAGCCCGCGACGCTGAGCCAGTAGCTTTAAATTCCCTTATTAAAAATAATAATGATATGATCCAGCCTGTCCCTAGCTGCCCTCCCCTGCGACGCCCTAAGCCGAGGTCCGTACCCCACAGCGGGTGCCCTTAGCGTGTAGTCGCCTAGTTTGTAAGTTTTTTTAATAAGCCCTGGCTGGAGGCTTTAATTAATTTATTAATTAAGACAACCACAGGCAAGCCCGGTTAAGCAGCCGACAACCTCAGAGGTTGACCTGCGAGATGCCACACACAAAAAAAAAACAGAGAATGTGTATTCAAAAAAGTGTGCAGCAATTCAGCATGCAGCACTTTCTAATGAATTAAAAGTGGCATACACTATTCAAACATCCTAAAGTGTAGGTATCTATTAAAGTATAAGTATAGCTAAAAAAATATACGTGGTATATAGGTACCTTGGGTTTATAGTGTCCATGCAACAGCACATGCGTGTTGACGCCGGTGACGGACATGCCGTTGACGGCGACGTACGAGCGGCGGAAGGGCTGGTGCTCCGTCACCACGCGCATGCGCCCCTCGCGCAACGCCACCACGTCCTGACGCGGACTGACGCAGTGCAGGTTGGCGGCCAGCTTACCGGTGTGGTAGCCAAGCAATACCTGGAAACGTACGTTAGTATAGGCATTATTTTCCTCCTGCTGGGATTGTTGGCAAATTCTAACTAGATACCGCGAAACGCAAGGGCAACTCAATGAACAGTGTGCGTTTCTTGTCAGTAAAAGTCTGACACTCCCTTTCGTTCCACCCAGAGATTAGAGAGATTTGATGATTTTCCAGCCGGTAAATATTTGAAAAGTTGAGACCATCCTCAAGCAACGTCAGTGTAGGGAATTTTAAAATACAAAATATTTTCATATCTCAATTTCTTATAAAAACTGTTTTCATATTGCTAAATGAACGTTAAGTTGTATACTTTTTTCTTTGCGGTCCCAAAATAATGAATTCTTCTTAGGTAAAGCTTACCTTAGTAATAGCAGTGATACCACTGGCAGCTTCATTGTAGCCAATGTTGGACATGACACTGCCCACCAGAAGTGGATCTTGCCTGTCATTACAGTACACTTTCTCGATAGCGTCCAGTTCCACCTTATCCGCTTCTGGTACAGCTGTGTAAAAATATACATGTATTCCTTTGGTCCATTTCATTTTTAACTACGAATGAGTCCGCTCCTGACTTCGATCACACCTTGAAGTCTACGAGGGAACAACCCCATAAGATGCCTGTACAGGCTTATGTATTTATTTATTTAAATTATTGTTGGCCAACAATTCAATGCTAACATAGTCGTAAGTTAATTTGTTACTAATTAAATATTGACTATGATGTCAAAAATAAACGATTTAATTTTTTATTAACAATTATGCATGTTTCCTGTAGTCTGTACTACAGGAAAAATGTTAGATTAAATATTGTTTAGACTAGTCTTCTAAAGAATTAAGGGTTTTTTAGCGTAATTATCTTTTTAATTTACGAAGACGAAACTAGGTCTCACGACGTTAGGTTATCTAATATATAATATCTCATACTAGTACTCACGCGGGGCTTCGCTCCCGTGGATTCTACCACGATAAAACATGACCCTCCTTTTTTGCAGTCGCGTAAAAAGTCTATAACCTTCCTTAAGCTTCAAGCTACTTCCATACCAAATTTCATCCAAATCCACCCTGGACTTTCGAAGATTAGCGCGTTCAAGCAAACAAACAAACAAACAAACTTTTCCGCTTTATAATATTAAGTATACATTTTTTTGTTAGCAAACTTCTACGAAACGGCTTGATCGATTTTTATCATTTGTTTTGTGTGTATATTTAGCAGAGTCGAAGCATTGATTTAAATAGTAAAGATACGGTCATCAGAACATTTGACGGACGCGGTCGCCCTACAAAACACACTAGCGCCATCTATGATAACTAAGATGTCAATCGGCGTGGTCTGCTCCTAGACGTAGCCTTGTAAGAGCGGGGTGTGGTATTTTTCGAGGTACAAAGAAATAAAACAAAACTTTTTAGTTTCTGAATTTTATATTTGTTATACATAAAAATACATTTTAATTTGCTTTTAATAAACAATAAAAATTAATTTTGTACATAATTTAATCTTATAGTAATATTATTAAATCTTTTTATTTCATCGGCTGCAACGCGCGCCGCTGCAAAGTTATGTCGCACTTTTACGCGGCTTCGCGTTGTCTATGCTAATGGTTGAGACAAACAAGAAAGAAAATTGTTTTAAATAATGTTAGAAGTTGATTTAATGACATATTTTTAACTTACTGGTGATATGAAATGTTATATATTTTTATTGTGCTTTACGTCGTAGTTCACGCAACCCTTAACGACACAATTTGGCATTTTTGCTTGTAAAACTGACGACCCCTCCCGAAGATAGCCGATCGCGTTCTAGTTCACTTCGATAAAGGTTAGACCACTTTGGGACCAAGTTCGAGGCGTCATTATAACATGCGATCTGCCTAGTCCTTACGAAGTAATATATATGTCAATGAGTCGAAGGCTATTTTATTCGCTTCAGCTAGTTGTTATATAAAAATTGCAATCTTGTTATTGTGCATTAAAAAGCCTTCATAAATTGCGGCTTTACGTACTTTCTGAGGCACGGAAGGATCCTGGTTGGTTGTTTTATTTGTTTAAGGTTGTGTTACGCCAGTCGTTTAGCAAAGTAAGTCGAGAAACTTCGACCGACATCTAGAATGTTCGATACACTAACGCCACCCGGCGGCGAGCAGCAGTACTGAATATGTCGAGAAACTACGACTTCTAGAATGTTCGAGACATTAACGCCACCTGGCAGCGATTAGCAGTACTAAGTATCTCGAGTAGCTTCTGGAACATTCTTGGCAGTATAGGCAGTGAGTCGATTGTACAAGAATGTTCTAGAACGCAGATCAGGGTATAAATAGATCGCAAAGGAACGCACACGGCAGTCTTATTACGAAGATACGACGCGATATAATTGAAGCTTTAAAATTAAATTCCAGTGCGATTTATGTGTTAAGTGTCAAGTATTGTAGTGTGAATAACAGTATTAATTTTTATTTTGTGCGTATTTAATTAAAGTGTTTATTTTGATTTAATTGGTGTTAATTATTTCTATCCTGAACCTCAGCTCGTAACAAGTTGGTTTAAGGTCATATTCAACACAACTGTAAATTTTATTTGTGGCTTTGAGTCAATATTATGTGATATTATTATTTGCAATATTCAAAGGTTTCAATTAAATGTAATATATAATAACCATAGTGCTTCTCAGTTCCACCATGAATCCATCCACTACCACTAGGTAGGTGGTGATACTGATCTGCTTTTTTAACTCAGCGATGTTTATCAAGTATATTAGTACTCACCAGAGCCGCAAGCTTCTACGTATTCAATGGCTTCCGCCGGAACCTTTACATCCTCATAGAAGTTCTTTATGAAGTCAACCGTTTTATCGAGGTCCCTGTAGAACCCAAAACGAGGCCCGGTTTCTCCAGTCAGCACGCATGTGAATTCTGATTTAACATGCAATACATCGGCGTAGATCCTGCCAATAACGTGTTTATAATATCAGTCTTTATAAGTCAGGAATAAAAGGTTTATTTAAAACTTCGTCTACTTAGCCTTTTTCCCAACTATGTTTGGGTCGGCTTCCAGTCTAACCGGATGCAGCTTAGTAACAGTTTAGCTTAGTTACATTGAGCGATTGCTAATCTGACCTCTAAAGTGCAACAAGATACTCCTCCTAACTTCTCCTTCTTCTTCTCCTCCTGACTAACTGTAGGGCAGACAGCCGGGACCAAAGGCTTAACATGTTTTTCCGAGGTACAAAGAATCTCAATATGTTAAGATGGTCACCCATCTACGAACTGACCTCGGCAAGTGCTGTTATTATTCAGCCTCGATCTGTTTAAATTTCATAAAACTTAATTAAAGAAATAATGTCTACCTTAAAGCGTTTTTCGCTTTTTGCAGGAACAAAACGTTGATAGCCTCAGATTTAGCGCATCCATCAGCATGTTCATCGAATGATTTTGTCTTTCCATCCCGACTAATATTCATGAGCCTGTAACCAGACAATTATTTTAAAACCTGTTATGTGAATAAGCAGAATCTAGTCTATTATAACTACTGATGAACTTAAGGTTATCCAAGTTGTCTTCTTTAAATGCATCAAATTTTTAAAGCAGTCTAGCCTGGCTGCGTATCCAGGATGCTGTTTGTTCCGCAACAAAGGCCTTGAGCTTCACCCAAAATAGAGACAAAAATTTTCACTGACTGGACAAGTCTAGCCAAATCTGTGCTTCTTTCCTCAAAAGACCATACAAGACACAAATCTGCAAGATTCTTAATATGCCAGAATAAGAATTTGAGGACTATTATATGAATGTAATTTATTTTATTTTATTATGAGTAAATAAGGACAGTCTGGCTTTTTGAGTACTTTATGTGGCTTGGTATGTTATTGCTTGTTGTACTGGCTTGTAACAGGCCAATTGAAAAGTCCCCGGTCTACCATAGTAAAACACATTTTTTTGGAAAAAATCGTTTTTTTTTATTGCTAATAGACTCGCGTTTGACCACCATCTCTTCTGATGGTAAGTGATGATGTGGTCGAAGATGGAGCACGCTTACCTAAAAGTAATTCACTCTTGACTTAAAGACCCCTAGGTTATAGCTATCGGGAAACACAGACTCCGGCAGGGAATTCCGCTTCTTAGCCGTACGCATAATGAAGGTATTCCCAAAACGTTTAGTGCGTGTAGGTGGGATGTCCACCATGTAACGATGGCGCATCGCCGTTTGTCTTGTAGTCCGATGATGAAACGGGCTTGACGGAATTAGATTGTGTAATTCCATCGCACACTCCCCGAAATGTAACCGATAGAAAACCAATAGACTGGTAACTTGTTGCCGATGTTCAAGGCTCTGAAGCTTTGATTCGACTAGTGTATCGTTGCCAATGAGTCTTTTGGCCCGTTTCTCAATAGACTCAAGCGCATCTATTTGGTACTTGGCAGATTCATCCCAAAGATGAGAGCAGTACTCCATGCATGACCGAATCTTACACACCGATACAGCGATATAGCGATCTTCCAACTTTTCGATACCATTTTTGTAGTACGATTTGTCTTTTGCTTCAAAATAGGCCTCAGTTTCGGCGATCACTTCTTCATTGGCGCTAAATTTCTTTCCAGCGAGCATTTTTTTGAGGACTGAGAACATGAAAAAGTCGCTGGGGGCCAGATCTGGCTAATACGGTGGATGCGGAAGCAATTTGAAGCCCAATTAATGCAATTTTGCCATTGTTTTCATTGATTTGTGACACGGTGCATTGTCTTGATGAAACAGCACTTTTTTCTTCTTCAAATGGGGCCGTTTTTTAACGATTTCTTCCTTTAAACGCTCCAATAACGCTATATAATAATTGCTGTTGATGGTCTAGCCTTTTTGGAGGTAATCAATGAATATTATACCTTGCGCATCCCACAATACTGACGCCATAACCTTGCCAGCTGACAGTTGTGTTTTTTTGCTTTGGATTCGATTTCGATTTCATCATGTGCAGTCCACTCAGCTGACTGTCGACTGGACTCTGGAGTGAAATGATGGAGCCATGGTTCATCCATTATCACATATCGACGCAAAAATTCAGGCTTATTGCGCTTGAACAGCTTCAAACACTGCTCAGAATCATTAACACGTTGTTGCTTTTAATCGATTGTGAGCTCGCGCGGCACCCATTTTGCACACAGCTTTCTCATGTACAAATATTCATGAATGATATGATGAACACGTTCAGATGATATCTTTTATATGTATCATCTATGATATAGTGTATTACATTCTCTTTGTATGATATCTTCACAATCAAAGAGAATGTAATACACTATGTTCACAATGTCTGCTCTGCTAGGAGCAGAGATTCTGGATTTTCAGATTTTCTTCTCTGTGTTCTGTGCTGCTAATGGTCTGCTATATCTCGATCAACTTCACTTTACGGTCATTCAAAATTATTTTGTGAACTTTTTTGATGTTTTCGTCGGTGACAGCCTCTTTTGGGCGTCCACTGTAAAACATAGTGTATTACATTCTCTTTGGTCCACTACGTTCGCCGTCTTCGGTGCTCATTTCACCACGTTTAAATTTAGCATACCAATCAATTATGGTTGATTTTCCTGGTGCAGACCCCGAAAACTCTTCATCAAGCCAAGATTTTGCTTCAACTGTATTTTTTCCCATCAAAAAGCAATATTTTATCAGTACACGAAATTATTTTTTTCCATATTTTTTCAAATAACAAAAGTAGCTACACTCACAACGCAATATCTCACCACAGAGAATTCCATAGATGATACATATTGGAGACTGTAATACACCACAGAGTACATTATATATACTGGACTAGCACCCCCATCGGTGTGTCAGACCAGGGACTTTTCAATTGGCCTGTTATTGTAAAAAATATCTGAGTCAATCTTGATTTCCATTCTTTTGTCAGTGAAGTCTAGAACGACGCATTATTCAATATTGAACTTGACTCTCATACCACATTTATGTTTTTAATAGGATATTACCTTGCGTAGTGCACAGCAGACTGTGGGTGCATGCACAAGTAGGCGCCTCCGACGATGGCTGACTCGCACTCCCCTCGACTAATAGCGAGGTATGCCTGCTCCAGCGCCGCGGTGGAACTACAGCACGCCAGGTCGATGGACATGGAGGGACCCTTCGCATTCAACCAGTATGAGATGCGGTTGGCGAACATAGTCTTGCTGCACCTAGTTTACAGAACAAGTTTTAACCCAAAGGTTGATGGTAGAGAATACCTTGTTGCGTTAAGTCCGCCCATGTACCACCATTGTACGTGATGTTTAAATAAATAAGCAACAATGGATTCAATAATTGGATAAAATTATGTTTAGTGAAAAGAGTTGCATCTTAACCACCACCAATCAATACTTGTAGGCATACCATTACTCATTTCAAGATCATTAACGCTCCGACCACATAACATGTATTGACTAAAGTGCTATGAATTTAAAATAATGCTTTGGATGCTTAAAGGCTTTGGATGTTTTTCAAAAGCCCGGTATTAATTTAAAAAAAAATAGCATAGTATGCTACCTATGATTCCCCTAAATAATTTCGGGAAGTCTTTCATTTGCACAAACAAGGAGTAGATTTTTTTTGCGGAGCTTATTTTATGATCTTTAAGTACACAGTACATAAGAGAAGGTACTTTGATACTTGATACCCTTGATTAAGATAAAATAACACGATTGCTTGATACCCTTGATTAAGATAAAATAACATGATCCAATGAATTCTCTGACTTATTTAAAGTTATCTGTGCAATGAATATCGATAGGTGGGGTTGCACCTTGACTCATAGATCTCGCTGTTTGTACCGTGATCATATCATGACCAAGGTACAGCGATAAAGAATATTGAGTGCAGTAATGTACAGTGCAGGTGCTCTTATTATTTAGTTTTTAAACGTATTATTTTATTTATTTATTTTCTTGTCTTTGGAAAACTTACAGCCAGGATACAGTTAATGGGAAAATATTGAAAGAAGGCCAATGAAAAGTTTTCACGGATAGTATTAAAATAGAACAAGAGGCAGTAGACAGATAAAGAAAGCAAGAAGTAAAAGCACTTGGAGCGAGTTATGAATATAGAAGCGATACAAGTAGGTAATAGTTTCATTATTGTTCGAAAAACTGGTTACAAATATTTTTTGAATTTAGTGAAGCTGATGGAGAATAAGTCAAGATCATTGACACTCCGACATTTTGCATTGCATGATCTGCTAGCTCTTATCATATAAGTATGTAATGCTGCCTATAACATTAAGTACCTACACGTAGTTTGTTTTGATTACAGGTAATATGCCTCACAGCGAGGACAAAAACGAAATGATCCCAGTCGACAGTGCTATAAAACTCGGTGCATAAATATTTTTTTCTATTATAGGAATTTAATTTGTTTATAGGTATGTACTCTGAAGAAAATATAAGAACTCTTCATGATAATTTAGCTGTGAATCAAGATTTTATAAAAACACTGACTCAACATTTTACAATATAGGTACACCTATGAGTCACAAAGTACCTACCTACTATTTATTGATTGTTATGAGAAATATGGAATGTATATAATTTAATAATGAGAAATAATTAGAAGAAACTTAAAAGAAAATGTTTTTGACATTCGTTTTGTAATTTTTTATTTCATAATATTAACGTATTTTTCAATTTTTTTTAAATTAGCTATTGTGGCTATACTAATAATTTTGGAATAAATACTTGAATTGTATTAAAATAAGTCAATAAATTGCTTTTTGTTTCAATGGACCACCGTCGATGATCAAGGGACAGCACATAAAGATCAAGGTACGTAGGCAATGCTGTCTCTGGATCTTAGACATAGTTTTTCAGATTCTATACATTTTATTAGTTTATTTACCATGGTACAGCACCTTTTCCTAATAACAAGACAATAGTGAATAGAGCACACTTCAAAGAGTGGTAGTCAAAGCAAAAAAAATCTTCTGACTTACCCAGTGATACCGAATCCTTGTCTAGAAGAAAATTCATAGCAGGTAGATTTTTCACTTTCAGAGAAACATGAGCCAATGTACACGCCGATCTTCTTACCGGAAAGTTCTTCCGGATTCACACCTACAAACGAAAAATAAACAATACATTTATGGAGTAGTTAAACACTGTCGCAAATTGCACTACAGAAATGAGTCGATAATCTTTTGAAGACAAATATTGAGCTACAACTGATGAGATTCAAGGTTTGGAGAAATATTATCAAACACCCTTGACGAAGTTCTGTCTAATTTTTTCATTTACGACTTTACTTAAAGTCTAGAAGTGACCGCTTCTTTAAAATATATCATAAAACCTCTGCTCGAAAATAAACTCCAGTCTAGCTGACTTATCTTGAGTTTATATCAAGATTCATCCTTATCAGGGTACGCTTAGGTATCGGTCGAGTATTTTTAAATAGTTATACGATATTTTCATACCGAAAATCCAAAAGAATCCAAGAATGATATTGAAAAAAATCGCCAGACTAGCTTAAATATTAAAAACTTCGAAGAAATGCCTAAAAATCACTGCTTCCAATAGAAATAGTTCGATTTGAATGGTGGTTTTCCCAGCGAAAACCCAGATTTAAACTTAAGAGGCTTCATGCTTCAAGCTTCACAGCGGGCATTTCCGAATATGTTTAGAGGTTTGACATTTTATTTATTTTATTGGTTCACCAACAATCGAATACACTAATACAAATACATTAGGCGCCTACCTATATTAAACGCGGAAACTGTGTAACGCATATCGTGTGGGCATATGTCCCTTGGCAATGCTGTTGTCAGACTTTCTGGCTACTAATCTGCCGGAGTTACCGGAATGTTCTAACGAAATACCGCGGCCCTGGAGCGCAAGAGCAACTAAAAGAACATTATCTACTCCAGATTCAAGCACATTTAGATTAGGAGGGGTTAACAAGATTGCGAGTGTAGAGTAATGTGAATTCAACACACTTTGATAGTTATATTTAAAAAAATTGTAGGTTTTAGTCAGAAAGAGTCTGACGCTCACTTCCGCTCCACCTAGAAGGAGGTGTGTGTGCACTTACCGGCATCATAAATGGCCTGGTAGGATTGCTCCAAGATCTTGCGGGCCATGGGGTCCATGCTGTTTGAGAGCCGGTAGTGCACCTTAAAGAACTGCGCGTCGAAGTAATGGAGGTCCGGCACGGTACCCGCATGCTGCACCACTTCTGGGTGATTACACTTGAAACGGCGTGCTTTCTCTGATATTGGGTTAATCTGCGTCACAAATAAAAAATATAAATATCAGTTCGCTTAAAGTTTTTTTCCATTGCTTCGTTTTTCGTCATTAAGTATTTATTACATAGGTAGTTAAATATCTACTTTTCTTTGGAATAGTTAGGTATTAATATCACAATAATTAAATCACTTATTTCCTATTTAATTATGACTTCATTAATTGCTTTACACTAAGCATGATATACACAGTTATAATATAATTAATTTACAAAGTAGAACTAGACTGAAAGTTGAACTGCTACCAGCAAACGTTCGTTTGCTGGAGCGTTATCACATTAGAGGGCAAGATACAGTTCATAACTTAAGGTTTTTTTTGATAAAATTTTGCATGGAGATAGTTGGAAACACGAATGGATGGCGACCGAAATTGCGGGAAACATCTTTATAAGTGAAGTTACGTGAATTTGCATTTCAAGTACATATCTATAAAAACACTTCGGGGTTCATTTCCGGTCAAACTAAAAAAAAATGTCAATCAAGTCTTGTCCGTCAGTTAGATTTTTATTTGAAAAAAGTGAGAAGAATTTTAGATAATTTTATTTATTGACATAATTATTAAAATATCATTAGGAATCTGTAAAACTTGCGCTAGTATAAACTGTGTTACAGGGCAACTGAAGGAGCAGGATGAGTTTTTAGTCAGTAGAAGTCTGACACTCCCTCTCCACCCACAGCGAGAAAAGTCATTGGATGATTTTCCCACCCAAACAAAAAGCTGTTATTGTCTACCCCTTAATATATGTATAGTGACTATATTCTTGATTCGTACAGAAGAATTTAGAATACGGATAATAAAAAAGTAAAAAAAAAATCATACTGTCACATTCGTGTTTACATGTTTGTGTGTATGTCGAGGCCATTAGCTGCCAAAAAATTGGGAATTCTAGCAGAGGTGAGACAGTACATCACACTGGAATAGCTGCTCAACCTTTATCAAGCGCAAGTTCGGTCATGTATGGAGTACTGCACTTATCTCTGGGACGGATCTGTCAAATACCAGCTTGATACAATTGAATCTATCGAGAAACGGGACAAGAGGCTCATTGGCAATGAGAAACGGGTCGAGACAAAGCTCCGGAACCTTGAACATTTTCTACACCAATATAATCTATTGTTTAATTATATTATACATTTTGCTTATTTTCCGGATCTTACTGAATTTTTTATAAATGTGCCAAGAAGGTACTATAGTTATCTAGGTCCAGATAACTATAGTGCCTTCTTGAAAATTTTCATGGTTAGGGCATTCTACACGCTTTCGTATTGTGGGTAGGTAAAAATTCGTTTGTACATATACAATAGCTTGCTTACAGATAACACTTCTAACAACTGTGCTTCTAACACTGTGCATACAGGATGTCGATATGATAAGTATTAATTTACTTTAAGCACCAAACTTTGCGCCTGATCCACTTCAATCATATGGGTTTTTATTGCACCACCCCATATGCGGATACAATACCTGATAATGCATTCGCTCAATGCTCGGTAAGTTTGGAGAAGAAGAGTACCATTTGCAACTGTACGCATTTTTTAAAGGTATACACCAATTTCCGTGTTTTAGCTATGGTCAACGTGAGTTGCATAGTCCAGCTAAGTAGATCATCTAGCGTTACTCCCAAATATTTACTATTTATATACCAGAGGCGACCACACCTGATAGTGGTTTCTCATTTATTGCATGGAAAGCAAGATTTTAAGCAAGTGCGATACAGCAGGGTTACCTTGACGTGTGTTTGCTAAAATTGATAAAGCAAACATTTTTAGTTTTACGTGTGTTCAGTGATAGTAGATTATCCTCCAGCCAAGAGGTAAGTTTTGCTAAACCGGTGTCAGCAATTCCACCACGCCCCAGGTTTGGCCATGAAAGATAAGTACCGCGTCATCAGCGATTATTGGAAGATCCAAGTGTGGCAGGGTAGCAGCTATTTTGCATAGATTATTAATATAAATAAGGTGCAATGTACTAATAATATGCCTGTATTATACATATAAACCTTCTTGAATTACTCTATCTATTGCTGATTGTATTAACATCCGTTGCGTAGTTTAAAAGATCTAAGGGTCCAGATAACAAAAAAGGGTAAAATAGCGGAAGAGACTTTGTTTTTACCCGACTGCGGCGAAGCCCGAAAGGTGGAGGGTTATGTTTTTTTTTCTATTTTGTAAAGATATTAAAGATTTCGCAGTCTATTTAATTCTTGCGATTTTGACCGTGAAGTTTATTTAGAAGTTTATTCGAAGCAACTACACAAAAGCATTTTAGTGCCCTATCTTTACCTTTACCTTGACAAATAAGTTAGAACAATAATTCATTAAAGATATGGTCGTCCCTTGTATTGTTCCAGCCTAGTACAATATAAGCGGCAGTATCATCAGTAGAGTTACATAAAATCATCACTACCTTCACCGAGTGGAGATACTTCAAGTTATTAATTACTAACTGGGCTATGAATTTATCAAATAACAATATCAAGTCAAGGAAGAAGGAATAATATACACTAAACTAGTATTTGCGTGTTGCGCGAGGAGCAAGCACCTCGCGGGCTTGTGAAAAAAAAAATTAAAAAAAATTGGGAGGGGGTGTGGTGATGGGGGGTGCACAATTATTTCGACTAAAGCATTGCCCCTCTTAATGAATCTGAAAAAAAAATCTTCCAAGTCAGAATTAATTGTCTGAGTTAATTTCTGAGATCCGCCTAAAGGGGGTGAGAAGGTGGGCAAGGGGGGCGACTTTGAAAAACGGTTTTTACTTTACCGAGCCTCCTCTATACGAATCCGTAACAAAAAAAAAACACGGGTCTCGTAGTTTCCGAGATACGATAGGGAGGGGGGAGAAGGGGGGTAAAAAGGGGAGGTTTGGCACTTTTCCCGTAGGTTTGAGAGTTACTTGTTTACGAATCTGTCAAAATATACCCACCTCCCCATCCACCATCTGGGAGAACAATTATGTCAATGAGTCAGTCAGTGAGTCAGTGAGTGGTAATTTAGCTTTATATAGTATAACTAGTATTTGCGTGTTGCGCGAGGTGCAAGCACCTCGCGCGCTTGTGAAAAAAAAATGGGGGGGAGGGGTGATGGGGGGGGTTGCACAATTATTTCGACTAAAGCATTGCCCCTCTAAATGACTCTGAAAAAAAAATGTTCCAGGTCTCTTAATTTCAGAGATCTGCCTAAAGGGGGTGAGAAGGGGGGCAAGGGGGGCGACTTTGAATAATGGTTTTTATTTTACCGAGCCTCCTCTATACGAATCCATTAGTTTCCGAGATACGATAGGGAGGAGGGAGACGGGGGGTGAAAAGGGGAGGTTTGGCACTTTTCCCGTTGGTTTCAGAGTTACTTGTTTACGAATCTGTCAAAATATACCCACCTCCCCATCCACCATCTGGGAGAACAATTATGTCAATGAGTCAGTAAGTAAGTGAGTGAGTCAGTGGTAATTTAGCTTTATATAATATAACTAGTATTTGCGTGTTGCGCGAGGTGCAAGCACCTCGCGTGCTTGTGAAAAAAAAAAAAAAAAAAAAACAGTTGGGGGGGGTGATGGGGGAGATGGGGGGGGGGTTTAGTATTTGCGTGGTGCGCGAGGTGCAAGCACCTCGCGTGCTTGTGAAAAACAAAAAAAAAAGGGGAGGGTGATGGGGGGAGATGGGGGGGTTTAGTATTTGCGTGTTGCGCGAGGTGCAAGCACCTCGCGAGCTTGTGAAAAAAATAGAAAGTGGGGGGGGGTGATGGGAGGGTTTAGTATTTGCGTGTTGCGCGAGGTGCAAGCACATCGCGAGCTTGTGAAAAAAACAAAAACAAAAATAGAAAGTGGGGGGGGGTGATGGGAGGGTTTAGTATTTGCGTGTTGCGCGAGGTGCAAGCACCTCGCGAGCTTGTGAAAAAAACAAAAAAAAAAGAAAGTGGGGGAGGGGTGATGGGAGGGTTTAGTATTTGCGTGTTGCGCGAGGTGCAAGCACCTCGCGTGCTTGTGAAAAAAAAAATGGGGGGGGTGATGGGGGGAGATGCGGGGGTTTAGTATTTGCGTGTTGCGCGAGGTGCAAGCACCTCGCGTGTGTTAGATAAACGTAACTGATTATTATATTATATAATTAATATTATATTTTGCTAAAGATATTCACATTAATCTAATAATTTTATTGTATAAAACACTAATTCGATACTTAGAAACAACCCTTATTTGTGTGTTGAATCATTCTGTCATTGTAGCTGTCATTTGCCCATATAAAAGGCCCTTAGCGCCGTAGTTTAAGTCAGTCTCTCTCGGACAGCCACAGTGTAAACATCTTAAGGTACGATTTATTTTTATATATAGAATTATGTTGTTGTATCGGTGTCCTAATAATATTGTGTTAATTTTTACTTGAAATTATGTGAAAGTGACGATGTTTTGAAAAGAGTAACTGTGGAGTTTCTTGCCGGCTCTTCTCCATAGATAACTACCTTCCGAACCGGTGGTAAATTAATAAACTGATATTGCTATACAGACTACTAATTATTTCTATAAAACACCTAGTAATCATGGTAATACCGATTAATAGGTAATTAATCGGTAAATACGTAATAAATCGATATTGATAATTAAATAATTCTATAAATAACAACATTCTCTATATATCTTTATATCTATATATCTTCCATTTCTGACACGTGATTGTGAAAACAAAAAAAAAAAAAGTGGGGGGGAGATGGGGGGGTTTAGTATTTGCGTGTTGCGCGAGGTGCAAGCACCTCGCGTGCTTGTGGTGTGAACCTGAAAAAAAAAAATGGGGGGAGGGCGTTGTGAGGGGGGGGGGTTCGCACAATTATTTGGACTAAAGCATTGCCCCTCTAAATGAATCTGAAAAAAAAAATGTTCCAAGTCTCTTAGATTCCGAGATCCGCCTAAAGGGGAGGAGAAGGGGGGCGGGGGGGGGGGGGGGACTTTGAAAAATGGTTTTTACTTTACCGAGCCTCCTCTATAAGAATCCGTAAAAAAAAAAATACTGGTCTCGTAGTTTCAGAGATACGATAGGGAGGGGGAGAATGGGGGTGAAACGGGGAAGGTTTGGCACTTTTCCCGTAGGTTTGAGAGTTACTTGTTTACGAATCTATCAAAATATACCCACCTCCCCATCCACCATCTGGGAGAACAATTATGTCAGTGAGTGAGTCAGTCAGTGGTAATCGAGCTTTATATAATATAACTAGTATTTGCGTGTTGCGCGAGGTGCAAGCACCTCGCGTGCTTGTGAAAAAAAAAGGGGGGGGTGATGGAGGGAGATGGGGGAGGGGTTTAGTATTTGCGTGTTGCGCGAGGTGCAAGCACCTCGCGTGCTTGTGAAGAAAGCTAAAGCATTGCCCCTCTAAATCAAGTATTTGCGTGTTGCGCGAGTTGCAAACACCTCGCGTGCTTGTGAAAAAAAAAGCGGGGTGGGGGTGATGGGGGGGTTTAGTATTTGCGTGTTGCGCGAGGTGCAAGCACCTCGCGCGCTTGTGAAAAAAAAAAAAAAAAAACGGGGGGGGAAATGGGGGGGGGGGTGTTGCACAATTATTTCGACTAAAGCATTGCCCCTCTAAATGAATCTGAAAAAAAAAATGTTCCAAGTCTCTTAGATTCCGAGATCCGCCTAAAGGGGGGGAGAAGGGGGGCGGGGGGGGGGGGGACTTTGAAAAATGGTTTTTACTTTACCGAGCCTCCTCTATACGAATCCGTAAAAAGAAAAAAATATGGGTCTCGTAGTTTCCGAGATACGATAGGGAGGGGGAGAATGGGGGTGAAACGGGGAAGGTTTGGCACTTTTCCCGTAGGTTTGAGAGTTACTTGTTTACGAATCTATCAAAATATAGCCACCTCCCCATCCACCATCTGGGAGAACAATTATGTCAGTGAGTGAGTCAGTCAGTGGTAATCGAGCTTTATATAATATAACTAGTATTTGCGTGTTGCGCGAGGTGCAAGCACCTCGCGTGCTTGTGAAAAAAAAAGGGGGGGGTGATGGAGGGAGATGGGGGAGGGGTTTAGTATTTGCGTGTTGCGCGAGGTGCAAGCACCTCGCGCGCTTGTGAAAAAAAAAAAAAAAAACGGGGGGGGAAATGGGGGGGGGGGGGTGTTGCACAATTATTTCGACTAAAGCATTGCCCCTCTAAATGAATCTGAAAAAAAAAATGTTCCAAGTCTCTTAGATTCCGAGATCCGCCTAAAGGGGGGGAGAAGGGGGGCGGGGGGGGGGACTTTGAAAAATGGTTTTTACTTTACCGAGCCTCCTCTATACGAATCCGTAAAAAGAAAAAAATATGGGTCTCGTAGTTTCCGAGATACAATAGGGGGGGAGAAGGGGGGGGGGAGAAGGGGGGGGGGGAAAGGGGAGGTTTGGCACTTTTCCCGTAGGTTTGAGAGTTACTTGTTTACGAATCTGTCAAAATATACCCACCTCCCCATCCACCATCTGGGAGAACAATTATGTCAATGAGTGAGTGAGTGAGTCAGTCAGTGAATGGTAATTTAGCTTTATATAGTATAACTAGTATTTGCGTGTTGCGCGAGGTGCAAGCACCTCGCGTGCTTGTGAAAAAGAAAAACAATGGTGTGGGGGGGTTGATGGGGGGGTTTAGTATTTGCGCGTTGCGCGAGGTGCAAGCACCTCGCGTGCTTGTGAAAAAAACTAAAGCATTGCCCCTCTAAATCAAGTATTTGCGTGTTGCGCGAGGTACAAGCACCTCGCGTGCTTGTGAAAAAACAAAAGTGGGGGGGCGGGGGTAATGGGGGGGGGGGGGGTTTAGTATTTGCATGTTGCGCGAGGTGCAAGCAACTCGCGTGCTTGTGAAAAGAAAAAAAAGGTGGCGGAGATAGGGGGTTTAGTATTTGCGTGTTGCGCGAGGTGCAAGCACCTCGCGTGCTTGTGAAAAAGAAAAAAAATGGTGTGGAGGGGTTGATGGGGGGGTTTAGCATTTGCGCGTTGCGCGAGGTGCAAGCACCTCGCGTGCTTGTGAAAAAAACTAAAGCATTGCCCCTCTAAATCAAGTATTTGCGTGTTGCGCGAGGTGCAAGCACCTCGCGTGCTTGTGAAAAAACAAAAGTGGGGGGGCGGGGGTGATGGGGGGGGGGGTTTAGTATTTGCATGTTGCGCGAGGTGCAAGCACCTCGCGCGCTTGTGAAAAGAAAAAAAAGGTGGCAGAGATAGGGGGTTTAGTATTTGAGTGTTGCGCGAGGTGCAAGCACCTCGCGTGCTTGTGAAAAAAACTAAAGCATTGCCCCTCTAAATCAAGTATTTGCGTGTTGCGCGAGGTGCAAGCACCTCGCGTGCTTGTGAAAAAAAAAAAAAAAAGGGGGGGGGGATGGGGGGGGGTTGCAGAAGTATTTTGACTAAAGCATTGCTCCTCTAAATGAATCTGAAAAAAAAAATGTTCCAAGTCTCTTAGATTCCGAGATCCGCCTAAAGGGGGGAGAAGGGGGGCGGGGGGGGGGGACTTTGGAAAATGTTTTTTACTTTACCGAGCCTCCTCTATACGAATCCGTAAAAAGAAAAAAATACGGGTCTCGTAGTTTCCGAGATACGATAGGGGGGGGGGGGGGAGAAGGGGGGGGGGAAGGGGAGGTTTGGCACTTTTTCCGTAGGTTTGAGAGTTACTTGTTTACGAATCTGTCAAAATATACCCACCTCCCCATCCACCATCTGGGAGAACAATTATGTCAATGAGTGAGTGAGTGAGTCAGTCAGTGAGTGGTAATTTAGCTTTATATAATATAACTAGTATTTGCGTGTTGCGCGAGGTGCAAGCACCTCGCGTGCTGGTGAAAAAAACTAAAGCATTGCCCCTCTAAATGAATCTGAAAAAAAAAATGTTCCAAGTCTCTTAGATTCCGAGATCCGCCTAAATACGAATCCGTAAAAAACAAAAAATACGGGTCTCGTAGTTTCCGAGATACGATAGGGAGGGGGGAGAAGGGGGGTGAAAAGGGGAGGTTTGGCACTTTTCCCGTAGGTTTGAGAGTTACTTGTTTACGAATCTGTCAAAATATACCCACCTCCCCATCCACCATCTGGAAGAACAATTATGTCAATGAGTGAGTCAGTCAGTCAGTCAGTGGTAATTTAGCTTTATATAGTATAATAATAATAATAACTAGCTTATTTACAATTTTTACAACTACGCCCAATAACTTTGTTTGTCATAGTATTTGTATGAATTACAAAGTTATATTTGCGGTTTTAGAAAATATACTGTATCTCAAAAACTGCTGACTCGATCTCGTTCAAACCAATTTTGGTTGAAAGTTTACATTAAGATCTACAACATATGGTTTTTTTTTGATTTTTCACTTCATTATTATAGAAGTTAGAGGGGGACACACATTTTACCACTTTGGAAGCGTATATCTTTTAAACGATTAACTTTATGAAAAAGTCATTTTAGATACCTCAATGTTATTTTTAAAGACCTGTCTATAGATACCACATACGTATAGGTTTCATAAAAAAAATTTTTTCAGTTTCAGTTCCATGTATGGGGAGCCCCCTTTATTTTAAATGTTATTTAAATTTTCTCTTAAAATCGGAAAGCTGTTCACAGAGTACATCTATCTACGTCTAAAGCCTACGTTAAATAATTTACATATTCAGTGTTTTTATACGATTTTTCATATCTATTTAGTGTTAAACATAACTATAAGTTACCAATGACGTATTATAATAGACGCGTCATATTCCCACAAAACACCTCTCAAAAACGGCACGAATTACTATCTAATACGTGTAAAGAAAGGGACAGAAAATAAATGCAATCTTTAGGTACACCTGATGTTAGAGAGAGATGAATATACATCTTTAGTTAACAACCTCCCCTAACGCCACGTCACTGACTTCATACGCTAGCCGCCATTAGCCGTGTAGAAAAATAAAAATAAAAAATGTATTTCTGTTGATATTTACCTATGAAATGACACATTTTGACCTCTCACGGAAGCAGTATAATTAGTGCAACGTCTGAAAACACACAAAGGCATGCTTTTTTCCTAATTTTCTTTTAAAACACATTTTTTCTTAAGATGTGTAGTGTAGCGATCGCGACACAGGTTCGTGCGTAACTAAACAGACACGAGGCACTTACCTTGATTTCAACTTGTCATTTTAGAGCGCGGACAACGTATCTATAGTTTATTATATATCTTTGTAAGTTACAGATTTATTTGTAATCCCGTCTTGATACTCTTTATCAACCGACGACAAACAGAGGAGGTTATCAATTCGACGCGTATTTTTTTTTTTTGTAGTGAAAACTTCTTTAGCGGCGCTGAACACTTTTTGTATGGGTAAAAACTGTTAAACTCGCGTCAGGGTCACGTGACCGATCGAAAAGCGTAAGAATTTTTTTTAAAGTGAAATCTTCTTTAGCATCGTTGTGATTTGAAAGTTAATGAAACGAAAAAGTGACAGTATCTATCTGTTGGGACCTAGGAGTTAGGTCGCAGGGATTGAGGTATCCCTGAGAGGGGGCGGGGGGGGGGGAGGTTTCATGGGTAGTTCAGGGAGGTGAGGGGTAAGAGGGGTCCCGTGTGGGGAGCGGGGTGGGGGGAGGGGGTCTCGTCGGGTGTTGAGGGGGAGTAGAGGGGGAGTTGAGGAGTGAGTTGAGGGGGAGTTGAGGGGGAGTTGAGGGGGGAGTTGAGGGAGGAGTTGAGGGGTGAGTTGAGGGGTGAGTTGAGGGGTGACTTGAGGGGTGACTTGAGGGGTGAGTTGAGGGGTGAGTTGAGGGTTGAGTTGAGGGGTGAGTTGAGGGGTGAGTTGAGGGTCGAGTTGACAGGTGAGTTGAGGGGTGAGTTGAGGGGGGAGTTGAGGGTGGGGTGAGTTGAGGGGTGAGTTGAGGGGTGAGTTGAGGGGTGAGTTGAGGGGTGAGTTTAAGGGTGAGTTGAGGGGTGAGTTGAGGGATGAGTTGAGGGTTGAGTTGAGGGGTGAGTTGAGGGGTGAGTTGAGGGGTGAGTTGAGGGGTGAGTTGAGGGGGAAGTTGAGGGAGGGGTGAGTTGAGGGGTGAGTTGAGGGGGGAGTTGAGGGAGGGGTGAGTTGAGCGGTGAGTTGAGGGGTGAGTTGAGGGGTGAGTTTAGGGGTGAGATGAGGGGTGAGTTTATGGGTGAGTTTAGGGGTGAGTTGAGGGATGGGTTGCGGGATGAGGTGCTGTATGAGTTGCGGGATGAGTTGAGTGATGAGTTGAGGGATGAGTTGAGGGATGAGTTGAGGGATGAGTTGAGGGATGAGTTGAGGGATGAGTTGAGGGGTGAGTTGAGGGGTGAGTTGAGAGGTGAGTTGAGGGATGATTTGAGGGATGATTTGAGGGATGAGATTAGGGATGAGTTGAGGGATGAGTTGAGGGATCAGGTGCGGGATGAGGTGCGGGATGAGTTGAGGGGTGAGTTGAGGGGTGAGTTGAGGGGTGAGTTTAGGGGTGAGTTGAGGGATGGGTTGCGGGATGAGTTGCGGGATGAGGTGCTGTATGAGTTGCGGGATGAGTTGAGGGGTGAGTTTTGGGTGAGTTGAGGGGTGAGTTGAGGGGTGAGTTGAGGGGTGAGTTGAGGGGTGAGTTGAGGGGCGAGTTGAGGGGTGAGTTGAGGGGGATTTTTTATCCAGGATTAAACTTCTTAGGGCTATTAGCCCCAAATTTAGGGTAAAATAATGCTTATTGGGATTTTTTGGGCCCAAAAATAAGTAGGGCTATTTTTAGGGGCATACATACATTTACAAGCATCACATATATGCCCGCGGGGCGCGCGGCCGTCAGCGGCCTAGTACTACTACATTACAGATTATCTATGTACTAGTACTAGGAAGTAGTATATCTATGTAGGTACTAGTACTAGGCAGTATTCGGAAGTATTTGATGATTGTGACGCTAGTAGGCATTTAATAAGCGTCTTGAAAATATTTCCAAACTTGCACTTGCATTCATGACTGTACCATTTTAAAATTGAACGCGCTTTTTCGATATATCATATACTGAAAAACAAATTACGACACCGATTGTCCCTTGAAATGCTGTTAAGTTTGATGATGACACGAAACGTGATGATGGATCTTGCGTTACGTTTACTCCATCTGTCTCCATCTCCAAAAATGTTACAACTATATTTGATGACTTTATGAATTCCGAAATTTCAAATGAAATGCCAAGTCGGGATTTAAGCGATTTATTTAAAATAATTGATAATGTGGATTGTTAATTAAGTAAATTCTATTACAAAAGTAATTAAAATTAAGTTATATTTTATTTACCTTAATAAAACGGGAAACTCATTTAAATATTAGCCTTGAATTGCAGCAAGAAACAGGGTTTATTGAAGTGAAAACTTCTTTAGCGTCTTTGTGATTTGAAATTTTATGAAACGGAAAAGCAACAGTTAAAAAAAATTTTAGCAAAAAATAGAACCGACTTCCATATAAAAACACTACAAAGACAAAAATAACTTTAATTTCGGAAGGCGGTGTCAAAAACGAAAATATATACAAAACTAAAGTGATGGTGAAGTACCAGGAGAACTCCTCAACAATTAACGGCCCAGCATTGGGAAAAGCAATATTTTGTGAAAGGTTATAAGCAGTTGACATTTAGGCTCTTGTAACTAGGTAAATTAAAAATACACCAACTAAAAAGAGTGAAATAAAAACTTTTTACCAAAAAATTAAATCGACTCTCTCTTTTTGATACACCACTTAATGAGTATGACAGAAAAAAACTGCACCCCTGAATGTGGCCCTCCAAATCGTTATTAATTTATGCTTTAAACGGTTGCTTAAAATGACATAATTATCATGAAAGACACCTAACCTTTTTCATATTGTCTAATGGCATCTGGTGGTCGTTGTGGTGAATTTTGATATATTTTTTATTAGGCTCGCGTTTGACCACTTTCTCACCTGATGGTAAGCTGATGTGGTGAACTGACATGTCTTCAATAACACTCGCAACGTTAAGACGGATCGACTGACGTACGAATAATTAAAATTGGCCTACGTTTTTGGGCTCTACAAACGCCACGTAGGTAAAACATAGGTACATACACCGATAATCACATTCCTTTGCCTCACATAGTCGGGTAAAAACATACATAAATATACTTTTTGCATTTTCTAAATGATTTAATTTAATAAATGCTGAGATGAGTACTAACGTAGTCGTATGTTAATTTGTCACTAACAAACTATGGACGATAATGTCTGAAATAAACGATTTTTATTAAAATAACATTGACGATTGACGACAATTGACGTAACATGAAATTTCAAGTCGCCTTCATTTATTAAATACGAATGGAAAGAAAAAAATATATGTCCAGTATTTTTAAGTTAATTATAATAATTATTTTTTCAAGATCTCAATGACGGACTTCTACAAATATAATATTTCACCAAAATACCGTATTGGCGAAATTGTAACTAAAGTTGGTTAAAAATCAATGAACGATTTTACTCACCTTATTGTACAAAATGTTGGACAAGTCTTTGACGCTGTTGGAGTCAGGATAAAGCCCCGACATGCCGGAGATGACAATACTCTCGCCTTCCAGCCCGTTGGTCGGGATCTCCTCGGGGGTCGCATGCTCTTGCGGGGTTGGCGTCATCGTGTAGTCTGTTTATTTGAATTGTATTCATGAGCGAATGTAATATTAGTATTTGACTCGGATTAGGTCAGCCCAGGCTGTGAAAAATGGACAGTATTTCACAGCCTGGGCCTGTAATAAAAGTTGCGTCAAGTCATAACAATAAGGTTAATACGCAGTGGTTCCATGTTTGGTAATTTTGGTAGTACTTATTGCTTAGATTGACCGAGGGAGGTTCATTCATGGACATGGACTTTATGCAGACGACATATTCGCATTCTTGACAGATTCCATCTTAAACGTCTAGGGTTGATCGCATTAGAAACACAGAAGTTCTGAAACGTGCGAATGTGTATGGCATGGAGTCCAACCTCATGCGGTGGCAGTTCCGGTGAGCTGGACACGTCTTCAGAATCTCTGATGAAAGAGTGTCGAAGCGCGTCATTTTTTCGGAATTACATAACGGTAAGCGGAAAAGTGGTGGTCAGATCCTGAGATACAAAGACATGCTCAAGAGGCCTATTAAGGGGTGTAGAATTGACCCCTCCACCTGGGAAACGCAAGCCACTAATCACCCTGAATGGAGAAGGGTTTGGGGGAATTGGACGCTAAGCGAGAACACGTACAAATAAACCGCCTTCTAACATCTCCTACTATTACGTGAACGGCTTCAGATGTAACATTTGTGTTCGCACGTTTACTTATAAAATTGGTTACATCAGTCATGTGAGGACACATAGCAACTAACAGGAATACAGTCGCTGTGGTCGAAATCAGCTATGAAACGATCATCATCAAAGATTGGTCTATTGATTGTTTGTTTTTAATTCCATTATCATTCTAACAAAGTCACCTCGGTTTTTTATTTCATAATAGATTAATTTTAATAGAAATTTTAGTAAATCTGTTAAAATAACTCAAAAGCATAATGGCAAAAATCGGTTCAGCCGTCTTCGAGTAATCGGTGATCATACATAAAATATATATAATATGTTTATTTATGCGTCGACTTGAGAACCTCCTCCGTTTTTTTTTTGTCGGTTAAAAATGCATTCAAAAAAAAATAAAAAAAGGGACTGTAAACTTGAGGTTTTAATTTCAACTCGATATCTCTACGCATTCCGTAAAATAAAGGATCTTGACAGGCAGACAGGCACACGGACAACAAAGTGATCCTATAAGGGTTTTGGCTTTTGTTCCTTTTGAGGTACGGAACCCTAAAAAAGGACTGGAAGCCGGAACCTTTAGTTGAGAATAGCTTATACGGATGATATTATTAAAATAAGCAAGCATATTTTGCTTAGTTGGAGGATTTAATAAGATTGCTAGTAATGTGAAATCTACCCACATTGCTAGTAACCTTTAAAAAAAAAGAAAAAAAAAAGCAGTTAAGTTGGCCGTTCCTCCAACCGACTTCGATGTAACATTCCGACCCGAGGACCTAGATTTCACTATTATATACTGTATTAGCATTTTATTGAAGAACGACGTAAAGAAAACACACACGTTTAAATTTGATTCATTAAATCTATAGAAGCTGATGTGAGGAAGACTGGAGGAAGCCTATATCCATCCTGCAGTCGGCTGAAATGTTAAAGTTGAGGATATTACGCTAATTTAGGATACCTAATACCAATGCCTTTAAACGCTTTATGTGCTTTATATATGATTATTATGCAATATTATGCAAAGATTGTGAAAATCAATATTTTTTTTAAAAGAGTAACTTTGGGATTTCCCTCACGTTCTTCTCCATAGGAAACGACCAATTTCGAACCGTGCACTCACTAACTTCTGTAGTTTTATGAGAGCCCATTGCCTATGTAAAATAAAATAATTTTGATTTTAAAAACACAAAACTATTTTACGTACTTTTTAGGGTTCCGTAGCCAAATGGCAAAAAACGGAACCCTTATAGTTTCGACATGTCTGTCCGTCTGTCTGTCTGTACGTCCATCCGTATGTCACAGCCATTTTATTCCGAATCTGTTAAAGCGGTACATGTGAAACTTGGTAGGTAGATGTATTCTATGAACCGCTTTCCGATTTTATGAAAAAAAATACAAAATATTTAAAATAAAGGCGGGCTCCCCATACCTGCAACTGAAACTGAAAATATATTTTTTCATGAAACCTATGCGTGTGTGATATCTATAGACAGGTCTTTAAAAATGATATTAAGGTTTCTGAAAGCACTTTTTCATAAAGTTAATCGTTTAAAAGATATACGCTTCTAAAGTGGTAAAATGTGTGTTTCCCCCCTCTAACTTCTATAATTATGGAGTGAAAAATCTAAAAAAAATATATGCTATAGATCTTAATGTAATCTTTCTACCAAAATTAGTTTAAACGAGATCGGGTCTGCAGTTTTTGAGATACAGAATATTTTCTAAAACCGCAAATATAACTTTGTAATTCATACAAACACTATGAAAAACAAAGTTATTTGGCGTAGTTGTAAAAATTGCAAATAAACTAGTTTTAAGAAATTTTCAAGTTTTTTTTTTTTCAAATAAATATATTAAATTATATTTATTATATATACTACGGAACCCTTCATGGGCGAGTCTGACTCGCACTTGGCCAATTTTTATATAAATGATTAAATTTCGCTCACCTAACTTTGAGATTTATAAAAGGCACACTTCAGACTGGCGATCCGTACTCTATGCGCGTTTTATAATTAGGCGTATATATACCGTTTTTTGTAAGTTAATTGTTTTCTTTAATTAATCTTTATTGGTAAACTTGACCTTTTATGTACTAGTTGATGCCCGCAACTTCAGCCGCGTAGTAAATAGTGAATTAAGAGAATAGCCGATTTTGTATGAAGCACCTTTTTATGTTTATTTATGCATAGTCGATTACTAATAACCATAGAATAAGCAATATTGTTAAATAGGTGTGTTTAAATTTTGGTGTACAATAAAGTATATTCTATATATCTATCTATTACTGTAATGCTTCTTAACAAACGATATTGGGCGTATGATTCATATTTGCATCACTTACCCGTGAATATGTCCATGGGGATAGGACTCCTTAGATACTTAGATCTATACCAGCTCTTTTTTAATGCTTGACCTTGGGATTTATTCTCTTCAGTCCACTAGGTTCACACATGATCGATCTTTGTTCACAAAATAAATTATTTTATTTATGTATTAGTTCAAAATATCTAACTTACTTTGTTTTGGTTAAAATATCTATTTCTTTTATTTTTAATATTTAAAGAACGTCTCAGTATGTACAGAAAGTTTACTTATTTTTCCTCATAGTTTTATTTTTTATACAAACAAACACAATATCACATGGAACACTATACTCATTAACCACGATTTTAAATACTTTACTATGGTAATTCATACAAATGAGCTCCTTATAATACTACTAAAACTTTGTATAATAACACTAAAATATTGTCAGGAGAAATAAGTTTAAAAGATCTGTCTGTGAAACTACTGTTTCTATTTGTCGCATCATAATTAATATTAAACACTCATGGCTACTATAAAAAATATTGTGGAGGAATTGGATAATTTCTCAGTTTCTAAAGCGAGGTTATAAGATACTTCTGAAGCTAAACATCAATTACCGCATGGGAAAAATAACTGTAACATAATAAATCAAAACATTAGGAGAATTAATGACAAAATTTCCCAACCAGAAATTCCCTTACAACAATTACAGTTTGATTTTATTGTAATCGTGCTATTTGAATGCTGGTTAAAAAGTATTATAGCATACCCAAAATGTCAAACTACACATCATTCAATACCATGGAACATAGAACTCAAAATGAAGGTATTGTAGTACAGACGCCAGCACGTCAATCTACCCCAATCTGTCAAATTTTACCAACCGAACATTAACCTTCTACTATTGTGATAAGGTTGAAAATCTATTAAAGAAATTTGACAGATTGAGGTAGGTTGATGCGCTGTAGTCTGTACATTTAAAAAGTAACCCCACTAACTAATTTATGAACATCATATGGACGAAACAAACGGCATAGTGATAAAAATTAAAACGTATATGGTTATAATTGCAATATCCAGGCCACTCACTTGTAACATAATGTCTGGGGGCCGAGTCACCCGCGTCCATAGGAGAGTACCCCTTTACACGTGGACCCTGGGTGGTGCTAATCAGGTGACATCAAATTGGTGGTAGGTTAAAACCGCAGGCTTGTGACGACCCACAGGGCAAAGACGTACCGCCAACCAACCGCCTGTGTAGCCGAATTGGGTCGAAGTAGCTGCTTCACTGCTAAAAGACGTATCGGGAGACTAGTCGCGGAGGGTAGCGGGATCTGAGGTACGGTGCGCCGCTGGCTGACCGCAGGTAGTTGGGGGCCCAAGTAGTACACATGAAAGGCTGCCCCGCCTACTGTCGAAAAATCCCGGAATGCACCATCGTGCTGGTTGGTAACCAGATGAGAGAGCCCGGATCATTCCCGGGGACTCCCGAGCCCCCCCGGGAATGATCATTCATTCCCGGGGGGGCGCGGGAGTCCCTGCAGTCTGTAGGCTAGTCCCCCAATCGATACTATCCGTCTAGTGCTTGTCTGAAAGTTAACAGCGTGAAGCCTGACTTCACTTCCATCGTGTTTCCTGCTTTACTCTCACACTTTATGAAGAAAAATAAAAAGAATAAAGTTCGACAGCGGCTGAACTCCCTCTTACTCAAAGTGCACCTCAGTAATATCCGTGGTCTGCACTCAAATCTCGTCGCAGTCCACCAACACCTCGAGACTGAAAAACCTGCTCTTTTGTTTCTTTCGGAGACGCAGATCAGAAGTCAGTCAGACGTGTCGTATCTTTCATACCCAGGGTTTACCTTGGAGCACAACTTCTAACCACGTGCGAGTGTATGCATGTACGCCATGTATGTGTGTGCATGTATGCATTGATTCCAGGTTCTCTACGCTTTGGGCTCTGGTGGACACGGGCATGGATAACATTATTTATGCCTATGTCTATCGCTCGCATAGCGGAGACCAGGAGACAACCAGGCCAGATCCAGACCGTTACTCGGTTACGATTTCTTCACCGTTAGGTAGTTCCGACCACTGACTGGTGAAGTTTAAGCGCCCGACCATGTCCTCACGGAGAGACTGGATCTGTGACCCACCAGCTCGCGCGCTGGACACATATCTCTCAGAAACTGTGCTGTCGTCTGCATTCCCAAAGGTACCGGGCATTAGCAGATCGTTAATGTGCAGCAAGAATAAAGTTGCTGAGAGAACAGACCCCTGAGGGACCCCGGCATTAATTGCCAATTGGCCAGACGAGCAGTCATCAATGACCACTCGAATGGACATAAAACAATATAAACACTATTTCACACGAGTAGTCTGAAACGGCGTCGTTAGTATCGGGTATCTGTCCACGGAATCGCTGGAACACAATACCTTTCGGCCAAAACTCTTCCTTCATGAAGGTCGACAGATGTTCAGTAGGAACCCTCACCACAAAAGAATTAGAATTCGTATTGTTTTGAGAATCCAACCATCCGGCCCTCAGCGAAAACTTGGTCTTGATTCTAATGTACTCTACAATCTCCTCGACTTTTGTAGAGTAATGCAGCCTAGACACGTATAGCGTCGTCAATGGTACTGCTGGACGCAACATATAGTTCGGTTCTATCGGTGCTGTACCACACTTATTACGACAGGAAAGCTTCCTTTTCCTCGTCTGTACCTTTATGAAACCATCACTGTTTTTCAGATCCTTCTTAGGATCTTGGTTCTGTTTCACCCCTACTTCATTTCGCTGCATAACTTGCGATACAGCTGATTTGCTGGTGGCGACAATAGCAGCGTAGGCACGATTCGGGGTCGTTGTACCCAACGCGTAACGTTTCCGCAGCCGATGCTGAAGGAAAGGCGAAGGTGGAGTGGTCGGCGGGCGCGGGAGGGTTCGCAGGGACGGTAGGGGCGCACACACTGCACTTTCTGCTTGCTCAGCACTCGGTGTTGACGGTGCCAACAAAGCAGGTGACGCCAAACTTGCGCCCGATGTGTCAAGACTTGCTCCGCGACACGTGTTTACGTTCGATGCACCCACCGGTGATCTCTCTACGCAATTCACTAAGTTAATTACGCAAATCGGCAACAGTAACCTGGGATGCATCTAACCTCTTCTGCACGTCCACCAGGCTAGCCTTGAGGATAACTATCTCCTTCAAAAGGTTTGTAATGTCGACGTGTTCGAAAGTCACAAGAGGGAGCTTGTTAAGGGCTCTCGCCACATACGTCGGCACGTCGTTAGGATCGGTCTGTTTGAACAACGTGATAATATCTGGGATGCTTTGCTTTGTTCCATTACGCTTTCAGGACACCATCTGATCACTCTTGTTGAGCGACCGATACAGCAACTGCTTAGCAGCGGCAATATCGCCTTCACTGAAACTCGTTGCGCAGATCTGGATGGCAGACACCTCGTCCATCACGTCGAGCTTCTGCTACAGGAACGCCAGCAGTTCATTCGCAACAAGATTTTCACAAGCATACTCATAGCGACTTGCACAAGCGACGGCTTGCGCCGTCGCGTTTACAGTTTTTTATACAACTACGCACTAGCAACACGACCGCATCGAGTTGCAGCTCCAACCAGAGTGAAGTGTTAACTTCATAGAGTTTAACTAACTAAGGTTAACTTGTGACTGTGAAGTTGTGATCTATTCGCACGTATTTTTGCTATTTTAATTAGATTACCATCGTTGCTGCCTCTTCATGTCTTACATTGTACCTATGTTGATTTTACATGAGACATTATGAAATTTAGATAATAATAAGAAAATAACATTTTTTGATATTGTACTAGTCTATAAAGTAGTACCTATACAAAGTCTGTGAAATGCATTCCTGCAAAAGTTTAAGTTTTCATTATGTTCCTAATTCCTAGTCCTACCTAATTAATCAACCAATACCAAATTGTTATGTAAAAGAGCTAGGTATGTATAAAACGTATTTAAGTATTTTATTAATTTCAATAAATAAAAACAATAGACTGATTTGAAAATAAAAAACACGTATTTTATTGGTTTTATTAATGTTTTAATAAAACTTACGTTCAATACCGGATTACCGGTATTGATACCGGTATTGAAAAAATCCGGTATTAGAAAGCCCTACAGGTACCTAAACCTAGTTTAAGGGTCAGAGGGTGTGAATATCGTCTATGTATATAAGCCTATATTTTGTTATTAATATTGTTAATATTGCCTGTTTAGTGAAAATAAAGATTTATTTATCTAATACCTACATTATAACTATAAAAAGCAATAATAACAGTTTAATGTTATAACTATTACTTACCGATATAGCAATTGAATCTCAGGGTAATGCTACTGTGCACGGGCTTGCGGACGGCGAGCAGAGATAGCTCAGGCCCAGGGCCCTATTTAATAAAGCTGACAATTCGATAAGTCCGACATATGTCAAAAAGTGACAACTCGACAATTTTTAGTTTAATACAACTTACAGGTGACAAAATTGTCATGGCAGAAAATCGATAAATATGTAGGAAAATCGCGACAATCTGACATTTTTCTGCTTAATAAATCTTTTTAAGCCACAAGTGACAGGTGACAATGTTATAAACAGAAAATTGTCTTGACATATTGACATATTTGTAGAATTATCAGACAATTCTGACAGGAGCGGGTAACGCTACTGTCAGTCGCAAAATCATATTTTAAATTTCGAAGGTATAAGAGAGTAGTTTATTTATAACCATTATGCAAAAGTAAAACAAAAGCAAACTAAAATAAAACATTTAAAAAATCGCCTTAAACGCTGTGGGCTGGTAAGTACAGACTGGCATCATTGCTTCGCTGTTTGGCAATGCTTAGCCTTTGGCCAAAGAAGCAGCCAGCCCTTGGGTGAAGGGAAGCGTCAACGAGCCTTTACGATATTTCTATACAAAAACACACGGGCTCTACAGCCCAAGAGTTTTGACTCCAAACGGCTCGAAAATATAGTTACCTATCACCGACATTACTGTATTTATGTCACTTAAAGTATTCCGCAGCCGCAGCAGGAGCGCCAGCACAACATGACGAATTGGGAAGATAGGATGGCGCGAGAGTATTAAGACAAGTTGCGTCACACACTAAAGGCCTGACCATCTTCCAAAGAAACAATGCCATGCCATCCGGTCGACGGCGCGTCGTGTTACACGCGCGAATTAAGTGATCGACACTTGAATAGTTTAAAAAAAAAACTTTATTTAAACGAGCAGCGTTACAGTAATTAAGATAGTAATCATTATTCTAATAATGAAACATGTATTTATATTTAATTATTGCTAAGTTAATATAAAGCGAATAGACTTGGGGTCGTCACACTTAACTCCTCCCTCCCTAAGAGAGAAATTATCTAAAGGCAACTCTGTAGTCTTTAGAGAATTTCGTCTGAGTCTCTTAGTCAATAACTCTCTTCTTTGAAACAAAAACCCAATGACGAATACAATTATAATGGCGTAAATACTTATGTTCCATACACTGATTTTGTCACTGACTATAATAGTTTCACCATCACTGACACTATCACTGTATTTGGCTTGGTTCAGCAGTTCCTTGACGTCGCCTAGAACTAGTCCTCTGAGGTCCAGCTGCTTGGCTGACGTGGTAACATCTCTGCGTAGCTCGGGCATCTGTACTGGTGGCAATCTGAAGGAAACTAAACTGGTGTTCATGGGTGTTGTGATGGAGATATCAGCTATCTGTAAGGTACAGTGCTGACTTGGCACTAATATGTATGTGCCTCGTAGACTATGTCTGCGAATCTCCTCTTCGCAGTGCTCCGTTGCAACAGTTTCCTTTTCCGTGTATATCAACCAGTGGATGCTGGATATAGGCTGCACCTTGGTTTCTTCTCTCTGCACCTGGTGTTGCTTGCAATTACTGAAGTTATGTTGTAATAACATGAGTTGTTGGATATATGTTTCCTCCGCGTATTGTACCACGTTTTCATCGGAACAGAGATATGTCTGATCTTCTATTTCCTTACAACCATCGACTACGGATCTGTGTTTCGACTTGTTCACTATTAGGTAAGGATATTGGGGTATAATGATATTAGGTTTTTGGGTTATTTGGTTATAGATTGGGATAGGGACAACTTTATAATAATTGTATGTGTTTTTGTCTATTAATGGAACTTCTGGTACAAATATAATTTTACTAATGTAACTAATTAAGGGATACATAGATCCCTTAATTTCTATACTTCCTACTATTTTTATAAAGTTATCTAATGTTAATGGATAAGTTAAGTTATAATGTTTTCTTATGACATTAAGAATATTAAATAATTCTGTGGTATTTACTATGGATGGATGTAATATGTGCATTTTACTAAAATCAATAGCAGTTTTCAATTCATAAATAATGGAATAAATAATACGACAATTATTTAAAACTTGATTCATACTATTCATTATGGTTAAAAGGTTAGAGTACTTGGTTTGGTTTTGAATAAGTGTTTGAAAGTGTTTTATTTTGAAGTCCAAATGTCTAGTATTAAAGTTAATATCATCAGAAACATTGAGTAATTTATCGAAAGCCTTCTGCATTAATGATACTTTTCGTTCTATTGAATGTTCCCTATTTCCTAAATTACTAATTTCTACATTATATTTCCTAGCATCTTCGTTATCTAAATTTCCTATTTCTTACCTTAATAAGGGATCCTAGTGGGTTTATAATTCCTCTCCTTGTTCTGCTAGAGGGTAGAATCTGTTTTGACCTATCTTTTGTCAATTTAATAAATGATTCAATTTGTACTGTTAACCCTAAAAGTTCCCTATACAACGTGTAATTTAAAGGGTATATACATACCAAGTGCATGGCTTCTTTGGATGATAACAAACGATATGGCAAGGGTTTTGTAATCCTAAGTCTACGTGTGTAGAACTTATTACAAATTCCAATACACTGATACCAGAGACCGATTTTTTCAAATTAAGAAGAACGAAAAGAATTATCGTGTTATTGGCAAGTGACGTGGAAAGTTATTGACCCTCGTAGTGCTGTGACACGTTTGTTATGATTGATATTCAAGAAATATATGAAACCAATAATTTGGTATCAATTCTTTGAGTTAGTTATTTTGTGCTGAAACTGTGCATAGAGACTCCATACCAGATGTTGTCTTCAGCCCTTTTGGATAGATATGGGGTTTCTGTTACACGTTGTATATCTCGCTATTACTGACTTATAATTTTTAATTTATTATACTCTTCTATATTATTTTCTAACTGGACAGTTAGCGAATTTAAATATATAGTCTTAATAATATCCCAATGGTTAGTCCTCATCAGAACTGTTCCAATCTGAATCGGAACTATTCCCGGATTCTGGTCGATTATTCTGGATGTTCAGAGTTATCCTTTGATCCCCTAGGACGAGCAGTATCAACCACCATCTGTGGAGGGCGTTTGACATTTCTTAATGCTACTTTAATATTTCTATTTTTAAGCTTAACTGGGACTATGTTTCGTTTAGGTTTTCCGGTGACCGTTGCCTTTTCGTATCGCGGCAGTTCTTTTGCTTTCCTAGTATTTTTCATAAAAACCGTGTCACCATCCACTACTTTTGGTGGGTCCTCCCCTCCTTTCTTGTCCCTAACTAAGTTTTTATGTCCAATCATTTGACTGCTTAAATGCTCATAAAGAATTTTCAATCGCTTACGATGATCCTGTAATATCTTTTGCATTAAAGTTTTGTCCCTGTCAATATCAAAAACACTTCCAGACTCTGTGTGCCCGAAAACAACTTCGTAAGGTGTGAAACTCGTAGCGCTATGAATAGTATTGTTATATGATCCCATGATCGCATATGTCATAACGGAAGCTGCATCTAAACTAGATTGTTCATATTTTGCTAACCTATATATTTCGATAATTGTGGAATGAAATCTTTCCACTATTGTCATTGAATTAGGGTTGTTAGGTGTCAGTAGTTGAAATATAGGGTATTCAGATACAGATCTACGATCTGAATACCCTATATTTCACAGTTCAACCATTCAAGTATTATATATTCAGATCGTATTCACAGTTAAATCGACTATTTAGTAAGAGTAACCCCTTAATAATTTTAGTTTTTCCTCTATAACTCCCATAATATATTGAATTATTCAAAATATTCATTTCAGTTTATGCCTCTGTTTTTAAATCTAAGTCACTTGTAACCATTCTTTCTTCGTCAAGTCATAATTGTACAGTGTTATTACAATCTTAATAAGGAATACATAACAGTTTAGAATTCTGACGTCCTATTTAGATTACAGAGTAATCTGTGTTAAGGACCGTCAGCCTATTTATACAATGAGAGAGAAAAGAAAGTTCTTCTTCTAGTTTTATTATTTTTTCGAGCTGTTTGTAAACCAAATATAATAAACCTCGGTTTTTCTAGCTGGGAAGTCGTCTTTACTGACCAGGAATGTTTCGTTATTCTTGGTAGTAATGGATATTCATACAAATCCCAATTTCTAAATGCTGTCTGTATAGAACGATCTCTCTCCAAGCTTTTAAGCAATAACAATTTGTTACGATCGGACACTTTAATATGCGGCACACGCCATTGTATTTTTTGTATATCTATTTCTACGTTATCATTTTTGTCTATAAGCACACAGTTCAATACCAAGCTGCTTCGTTGTAATATAAGTTCATGTTTACAATGCATTATTATTTTGTAATAATCTTCCGCAAATCCCAGTATTCTGTTCAATGGCATGATAACACTAAAATATTCGTTTTTTAATTTTGTACCGCCTTAGTTCCATCCCCAGACTGCTGCAGCTTTACTTTCACCCTCATTCATAGAAACATTTATGATTTTAAGGTTGTTGTAATACCAACATTTTTAATGCGATCGATTTCAAAACCATTTATTTCGTACCTAATATCTTGAAACAAATATGAAAATTTTCTTTATATTTACTTATTCTCACAAAATCTCCTACACTAAATTTCTTACACTCCACTTTTTTTCGAGACTGAGCTGCGTCTAAGTATTTTTGAAGTATATTTGTTTTATTTCTTTGATTTATTGAAGCAGGTGACTGACCGACAGTTCTATGTATATCATTATTGTATTCATGTACCTTTTTTTCTAACATACCGTTAAACCATTTATAATTTCCATTCAAACTAAATTCCTTGTATAGTTTATTCTTTAACGTTCTTATTAATCTTTCAACAGTCGAGGCCTTTTTAGTAGAATAAGTAGAATAATGATTAATTTTATACTTACTAACTAAACTTTTAAATTGATCATTATAAAACTCTTTCCCAAGATCGGTTCACAAATTTTTTGGAACACGTCCTTTTTCAATTACTGTTTTAAATGCTTCTGATACCTGTTGCTTATTTTTTTGTTTTAGTGGAATTGATCTTTATGGTATACAGTAGACGGAATACCTTTCGATGACTTACGGCTAGAAACATATCTCCAGAAATAGCTAACATTAAGTTTTATACTCTCTTCGACATTGTTAATATACCGTGTATAACATCTTTTGCATTCTACTTGAAATCGAGATCTAAATATTGAAAATTGTTCATAATTTGACAAATTTTTATATTTTTTCCATTTTGTCCACGCTTTACATTTGTTCTTGTAAATATGTATGAGTGCCGGTAAGAACCAGAGTGGAAATTTCGATGACTTAGTCTTATTAAGAGGTACATATTTTTTTATTACTCCAAACACTATGTTGTAAAAAAATCTAATAAATCTAATATTAAAAAATCTTCAACAGCTCAGAAGCTATCTCAACAGCTCTCTTTGTTTTAAGCGGACGGTTGCGTTGTCTTGATAGTTTAAAAGCCCCTTAAACTCGCCATCGGGACAGGACTGAAAATCCATAATGTCGACTTGTCCTCTTAAGGCCACGCTTTTTGACATTTTCTCCATACAAATATACTTGTAGGATTACTCCATTATTTGATATCGTACTTTCAAAGTTGAGTATAATATCGATTTGTCTTGTCATTATCTATGCCCGTGATGAACAAAAATAGTAAAATAATAAGGAATTTGAAAGTTCTGAGCCTCCAAAGTTCCGTATTTTAACACGAATTTTAACGCAACTTGGGGCCTTAAAAGTATAAAAGTAAAATATAAAATCTCTGAAACAAAATTTTTACTGACATAGTTTAGTTATTGAAGAGTTTAAATAACTTTATTTAGAATTAAAACATCTAGTTGCTTTTTGGTAAAACCATTTCTCCTAAAAGGCTACTCGTCAATTTTGAGGCGCCCGTTTCTTACAAGAATCATTCTGCATTTCACTTGAATGTTTACCCCCGGGCGCGCGGGCGGGGCGGGTGCACGCACACAGTTACACAAGCCGGGAACCAGTGCCTGTGTGCATTTCGCGCAATTTCACCGGTCAGTCTGCTTATCTGCTACAATTACGTAATTTTAGGTCGTGCGTGTTGTGAATGTATGTATACTAGGGATGACTGTGCTATTATCATTTGCACCTTAGTATCGTTATCACTTTAGTTTAACCCCTGACATTGAGCTTTGGATTTTAATACTTTATTGATTATTTGACTTCGCGATTACTTTGAATGATTTAGTTTTTGACTTGCAGTTGAACTTGAGGTAAATTCAATATTTCGTGAGTTTATTATTATACATTGATTATATAATATAGTTTATTGACTTCAGCACTACAAATTAATAATGGATAAGTTGTATTTTATTTTTTGGATATAAATTCCTAAGTACCTATACCTACCCATAGTCTTGCTTGTTATATTTTTTTTAATACGAATGTGCCCTTGACCTCGATCATACACATAAGTGTAAAATGAGGTCTACGATCGGACAAGCGAGCCCAGAAAATTCCTATTCACTCTTGCTAAGACTGACGGATCATAGGTATGTGGCAGGGAACACAGAAGTCGGCAGAGAGTTCCATACCTTGACTAATAATTAATATTATTAACATTGTAAACTAATAACTGCAAAATAACGATAGTTATTACGTACGTTAGGTAGGTAGGTATATTCTTGATATTTGCATTTGAAATATTATGTACCTACTAAGTAAGATAGGTAGTATACTTCAGCCCCGGATCTGGGGGGGGGCAAGCCGGGGCCTATGCCCCGGGCGGCAAGTTCAGAGGGCGGCTAAATTCACATTTTACAGACGTATGGACAACTCATCATTTACTTAACTTTGACCACAAAATAAATAATAGTACAAGTACAGAAATTTCACTCTTGTTTTACTGGGGATCTATCAACTCGACGGATACCCAGGGGTACCTGGTTTTATAGTGTTTGGGTACAGCACACGGACCACGTGACCGGGTGCAGCGAGAGCGCGGGATGGGACGCGCTGCACGAACATTATTGTTCGCGAGGTGCGTAGGAGCAATTTCAAAATAAAGTGTACCCTGCTCTAAAATTCGATTATATGTTAATTTTTTTTTTTCTTTTTTATTCGACCAAAATGTAATAGGAAATATAGATTATTATGCAGGAAAACAAAAAGGAACGCGGAATTCGAGGCATTTTTCCTATAATATCGAAACAAAACTAACTTTGTGACGGAATTGGTTCCATTGTGTGACTAGATTTAAAAGCAAAATTTACGGAAAGTATGAAACAAATAATCCATATTCATATTTATTTAAACAATTAATAAATGCACTTAATTGATAAATCAAAGAAAATAGCCTCAGCTTCAAGGTTTAACACAAAAATATTGTTAAGCTATAATATTTTCAACCGACGACCAAAAGAGGAGGTTATCAATTCGACGCGTATATATATATATATATTTTTTTATGTATGATCACCGAGAACTCGAAGACGGCTGAACCGATTTGGAAAATTATTTTTTTGTTTGATAGATACTTTGAAATTGGTACCATTTGTCACCAAGTCAGGATCTGATGATGGGATCTTGGAGAAATCGAGGGAACTCTTCAAATATTATAGGCACACCTATGGCGTTTTGGGTATTTCTTATAGTAACTTGTGCAGTTGCTCTCAAAAAGTACCATTTGGGGAAGTGGAACTGATGATGAAGACCACAGATGGCCGCCGAAACTACTCAATAATAAGTATTTCGTGGATTGCGATTCGATTACTTGAATATGGATATTAAGCACTTGGTGCTCGTCACAATGCATATGGTGATGTATAGCTGATGGTGAAGTACCAGGAGAACTCCTCAAAAATTAACGGCCCAGTATTGGGAAAAGCAATATTTTGTAAAATGTTATAAGTAGTTGACATTTAGGCTCTTGTAACTAGGTAAATTAAAAATCAACCAACTAAAAAGAGTGAAATAAAAACTTTTTACCAAAAAATTAAACCGACTCCCAAAAAACACTGCAAAGTGAAAAATAACTTTAATTTCGGAAGTCGGTGCCAAAAACGAAAATACAAAACTAAAGACATGCCTGGTCACGTCTATGGCATTTCAAACTATAAGAGCTGTAAAGGTACTGTATGAAGTGACATGGTCTGATCATTTTCCGCTGGAGGTCATATGTAACCTTAACATTGTACCTAATAAAAATACTGTAAGTAGAGAAGTAGGTAATAAAATACTGTGGGGAGTTAGGGACCAGGATCAAATCAATAGATACAGTGAGCTTTGCAATGAGGGACTACGCAATGTAGACTTTCCAGCTGAATTACGGAACTGTTGTGATTTTATGTGTGATAATGTAGATCATAAAGCTATAATAAATGATTGGTATATGAACATTAAATCCATATTGACTAGTGCTTCCGTGGCAACTAGAACCGTCAGTAAAGTACTAAAAAGGAAATATGTGGTAGGATGGAACAAACATGTAAGTCAGGCTCACAGGAAGGCTCGGCTTGATTTTAATACCTGGGTACTTTATGGGAAGCCGCGTACGGGACCAGTATATTTGAGTATGTGTGAAAGCAGAAAGGGTTTTATGCAAAAATTGAAGTGGTGCCAAGATCATGCGGACCAAATAAAAATGGACATATTAGCATCGAAATACGAGTCTAAAGATTTTGGTAGTTTCTGGAAACAAACGGCTCACTTGAATCCTAAGCCGAGTGTTCCTGTGAGTGTTGGCAACCAAGAAGGTATCCATAATATTGCTAATATGTTTCAAAAGCTGTTTACAATAGAACCAATGAGTTGTGTAAAGAACAACTTATGTAAGCCAGACGTCAGACCAGGTGAGTCTTACACGCGAATAACGGCCAAGGATGGTAGAGGCGCCATTCAGAGAATGAAGCGAGGTAAGTCGCCTGATCATGACGCCTTAAGTATTGAACATATGCGCTATGCAGGTGTACACATGCCTAGAGTCTTAAGCTTGCTGTTTAACTTCTGTATAGGACATTCATTTCTCCCTGGGGATATGATAAAAAACTGTAGTGGTTCCAATAATAAAGGATAAAACCGGGGATCCATCTGATAAAAACAACTACAGGCCGATATCATTGGCCACTACCACGGCGAGAGTCCTTGATAGTATCGTGAACGCGCAGCTAAACGAACACCTTCAGATACACGACTTGCAGTTCGGTTTCAGACCCAACCTGTCAACTGGAATGGCGGTTATGTGTCTGAAACAAACGGTCAGGTACCATACTGACAGGAAAACTCCAGTCTATGCATGTTTTCTTGATCTCTCAAGGGCTTTCGACCTGGTATCTTATGATATTCTGTGGCATAAGTTGTTAAGTGAGACCAATATACCGAGGGAGACGGTATCTCTACTTAAATACTGGTATGATAAACAAATGAATGTTGTAAAATGGGTGAACGCACACAGTCAGCCCTATAATTTACAGTGCGGAGTCCGTCCAGGGGGTCTATCCTCTCCTAGTCTCTTCAATTTATTTGTGAACCGGCTTATTGGCGAGCTTAATGGAACCATGGTCGGGTGCTCTATAGATGGTAATATGGTAAATAATATCAGTTATGCGGATGACATGGTTTTGTTGAGCCCGTCGATTGGGGCAATGAGGAGACTACTGGGGATTTGTGAGACTTACGCACAGACACACGGGCTCAAATATAATACCAGTAAGAGTGTTTTTATGGTATGTAGGGCGGGGAGCAAGGCACCTAGTAATATACCCCCTATTAAGATATGTGGAGCTACTCTCACGAGGGTTTTTAAATTCAAATATTTAGGGCACGTGTTGACGGATAGGCTACAAGACGACGAAGACTTGGAGAGGGAACGGAGGGCGCTGTCAGTCCGCTGTAATATGGTGGCCCGCAGATTTGCGCGATGTAGCACAGATGTGAAACTGATGCTTTTCAGAGCCTTCTGTCAGACTTTCTATACCTGCAGTCTGTGGATCAATTATACGAGGCGGGCTTACAACGCCCTTCGGGTGCAATATAACGACGCTCTGAGGATACTGCTGAAAAAGCCTCGGTATTGCAGTGCTTCCGCTATGTTTGCGGAAGCACGTATCGACGATTTCTTCGCCATCATACGCAACAGAACGGCATCTATGATGAGCAGGGTCCGCGGTAGTTCCAGCAGTATCGTCAGGGCGTTAGCGGACAAAATAAATAGTCCGTTTATTGTATATTGGGCAGGTGTACACCTGCAATCCAATAAAAAGTAATTTTTGTTTTGTCATGCTTACTAACATATACTAACTTATATATAATGCTTTTTGTACCTACTAACAACCTACTAACATTATTTGTAATGATTTCTATGGGCCCTTAGGTCTGAAATAAAGATAATAATAATAATAATAATAATATAAATAATCTGTGGCCCGGCTGTCAACAGGCTTGTCAAAAAATTTTCTTCGCGATTCTTTTTGAATAAATATTTATTAAATTACAATGCACCATGTTCAACAAAACCAAATCAGTTAAAAAAAAAAACTAACAGAAATGCATAACATACCAGTTTGGTAAAAACCCCATATGAAGCAATACGAACGAAGATCGAATAGAATACAGACGATGATATAATGTTGACAAGACGCCGGGCACAATTACAACAACCCACACGCCCAACACCTGCGGAATCGTCGCTCAGCTCCGCCTCGCAGCCGCCGGGACCTGCTCCAGCCGTGAGTGAAGAGACTCCGGCCGCTGCAGCTGCGTCGAGCTCGAGCGACGAATACTTCTCGCCGCCGACGACACCACCACCTGCGCGTCGGCGAGGAAGAGGCCGCCCTCCGGCCGGCTTAGGACTTCGAGGCCCACCGGCCTCCGATGGGGTCCCCGCTGCCGGTGGAAGTGTGCAGCGCATGCGATGGACACATTCCATCAATGAAAATGTCATGCGCTCATACTTTGGGGCTACAGTGGGGGGAACTAACCTGACTGCGTACCGTGGTCGGATGCTCTCTCTGTTTCAGGTACTTGAACCAGCTGTCAACGTTTCGGCCCAACGACTATCGGATCAGGTGCGGGTCATCCAGCGTAACCGTATGTTGGATGACGCCGTACTTGATAGACTACGCCTCGAATCACGGTGCAGCCGTGTCTCATCTGCTTCGCCACTGGCCGCGGTGCAACTACAACCCAGTATTTCACCGCGACCCGACCACGTCGGTGAAGATGATGATGACGAGGCTATAACCGTGAGTACCCAGTGCAGTGAACGATTGAGGAGTGCTTTGGAGTGTGCATTACGGGAGTATCGCTCCACACCGCCTGAGCTTAGACCTCGTCTGCCTCGTTTACCCATGCATAAGAAAAATAGGGCGCTAGTGTGTGCTCTAGATTCACTGCTGTCAAATTATTTTGACAATAGTGAAGACCTCACCGATACTCATTCGATCCTATACTGTGCAGCTGTAGCGGCTTGTCGGGTAGCTCATGTCAAGTTTCCAAAGACTGACAGAGTTATTCGACCAGCTGTACCAGCTTGGCAGGGCAGGATCGAACGTCGTATTGCTGAGGCTAGAGCACTCATTGGTAAACTTATCTGCTTCAGGCAGGGCAACACTCGTCCTAGAGTGATGCGCTTTGTGAGGCGGGCGTTTGCGGGGACTGATATCAGTCCTCGGGATTATCTGACCCGCGTCACAGAGCGTATCGACTTCCTGAAGCAGAAAGTCTATGCATGGGCAAATCGAATTCGTCGATATAAGCGGCGGGTGGAGCGATACACTCAGAATCGCACATTCCAAAGCAATGAAAGGTGGGTTTATAGGGCCTGGGAGCGACCTAACCAAGGTGTGACTGATACGTGCCTACCGAATGATGACGCCATGTGTTCGTTCTGGCGCAGCATCTGGTCGGTGCCTGTCAGCCACACCGAGGGTGACTGGATGAGTGAGATCAGGCGCACGTGCGATCTTATACCAGAAATGGGGGCAATTACGATCAGCCCCCAAGATGTAACCCGTGCAGTCCGTCCGTTATCCAACTGGAAATCTCCAGGGCCGGACGGGCTGCACAATTTCTGGATAAAATGGTTTCTAAGCTCGCACGCTCGCTTGGCCGCTCAGTTCCAGTCTGCCCTAGAGCTAGGATCGCTACCTCAATTCCTAACTACAGGAATAACCCACCTGCTCCATAAATCAGGCAGTACTTCGGAACCTAAAAATTATAGACCGATCACGTGCTTACCGACGGTCTATAAAGTTCTTACATCCATCCTGAGAGCCAAAATTAATAATCACATAGATACAAATTCAATCATGTCTGCTTCTCAGAATGGATGTAGGAACGGGTCCCGCGGTACTAAGGAGCTTCTCCTAATCGATATTGCCATAAACCAACAGGTTCGTCGTTCCCGAAGGAATCTGTCGACATGTTGGATAGATTATAAGAAGGCCTATGACTCGGTTCCACATACATGGCTCATGAAGGTGTTGGAGTTGTACAAAATAAATCCAATACTCCGCACTTTCCTTGAGTCATGTATGGGGCAATGGAAGACGGTCCTCTGCTATCCAGGATGTCGACAGATCCAGGAAAACAGCGAACCTATTAGGATTGAGCGTGGTATTTTTCAGGGCGACAGTCTGAGCCCACTGTGGTTTTGTCTGGCTCTCAACCCTCTCAGTACACTGCTGGAGGGTTCGGGGCAAGGCTACCAGTTGAGAAGAGGTGGTCAGGTCATATCACACTTGCTTTTCATGGATGATTTGAAACTTTTTGCCCCCAACAACTTGCAACTCATGGAGCTACTGAAGGTAACGGAAACCTTCAGTAGCGCCATCAGGATGGAATTTGGGGTGGACAAATGTGCGGTCATGCATGTAAAGCGAGGAGTGATTATGGAATCCGTGGGAACTCAGCTCTCGGATTCCATACACCTAAGATCCCTCGGCTCAACTGAAACCTACAAGTATTTGGGTATGTCAGAGGCACTAGGCATCAATGTTGCTTATGTTAAACAGTCATTGAAGGAACGCTTCTTTGGCCGCCTGAATAAAGTACTGAATAGTCTTCTATCAGGCGGAAACAAGGTGCGTGCCTTCAATGGTTGGGTCATGCCAGTATTGATGTACTCTTTTGGCATACTCAAATGGACTCAGACTGAACTTGACGCCTTGGACAGGCGGGTCCGCACAACGCTGACTGCAAATCGAATGCATCACCCACGTTCATCGGTGATGAGGCTGTATATCCCGCGGAAGTGCGGGGGTCGTGGCTTTTTAAATGCAAAGACCCTGCACAACCGCGAGGTATGCAGCCTTAGGGAATATTTCCTAGAAGCCGACGTGGGTATGCATCGAGATGTGGTAGCGGTGGACAAAGGCCTCACTCCGCTCTCCTTAGGTACCGAGAATTGGCGCAAACCTGTAGTATTAGATACTAATGACCGCAGAGAAGTATGGCAGAGCAAGGAGCTTCACGGACGCTATTACCGGGCCCTTCATGGGTCTGACGTAGATACGTTAGCGTCCGTAGCCTGGCTACGTTTTGGTGACCTCTTCGGGGAAACCGAAGGTTTTGTCTGTGCAATTATGGATGAAGTTATGATGACGAATAACTATCGGAAATATATTGTGAAGGATGGTACGGTAGACATATGTCGGGCATGTCACAAACCGGGAGAATCCATTCGTCACATTATCTCCGGTTGTTCTCGTCTGGCTAACGGAGACTATTTGCATAGACACAACCTTGTAGCTAGGATTGTTCACCAGCAACTTGCTCTTAAATACAATCTCGTGGAATCAGAAGTACCGTACTATAGGTATGTGCCCGACCCAGTTCTCGAAAATGGCAATATTACACTGTACTGGGATCGGTCTATCATCACTGACAGGACTATTGTTGCCAATAAGCCTGATATAGTGGTAATAGACCGATTAGAGCGTCGCACAGTGATTGTTGATATAGCGGTCCCTCATGACGAGAACCTCGTGAAAGCCGAGAAAGATAAGCAAATTAAGTATCTTGACTTGGCTCACGAGGTTGTTGACATGTGGGATGTGGATACAGCAATCATTGTGCCGATAGTCGTCTCAGCCAATGGCATAATAGCCAAGAGCCTCGACAAACATCTTAGGAGGCTCTCGTTGGGCAGCTGGATCAAGGGCTTGGTCCAGAAAGCAGTACTTCTGGACACGGCGCGAATTGTTAGGAGGTTTCTCTCTCAAGAGCCCTGACCACCGGTAGCTTGGACCCTGTTCCCGATACCGGTGGGCTACTGTTTTTTATATTTTTAAATGTTTTTTTGTTTTTTTTTATAGAAATATTTAAAAATATAAACAATATGTACATAAAATGTAATAAAGGAAATAATAATAATAAAAAGACACCGACTACCGAAATTAAAGTTATTTTTCACTTTGCAGTGTTTTTTGGGAGTCGGTTTAATTTTTTGGTAAAAAGTTTTTTCATAACTATGACTGACAAGGCTAACATCTAATTTTTTATATTGTACCCACTTTTTATTTGCATAACCATGTGATGGTTAAACATGGAGAACTTTATTATTTACTAGCGACCCGCCCCGGCTTCGCACGGGTGCAATGTTTATATTAAATATAGTCAGCGTTTGCGAGAATCGTTAACGTACGGCAGTTTTTTCGACGCCTTACTCCACAATTTTCACTACCACGAAAAATCCTATCTATTTTCCGGGATAAAATATAGCCTATACGGATTCGGAAGAATCCCTCTAAGTAATGGTAAAAGAAATTTTGAAATCGGTCCAGTAGTTTTTGAGCCTATACAATACAAACATACAAAAATACAAAGGTTTCCTCTTTATAATATTAGTATAGATTTAAAAACAAAACATCAATTTATATTTTTTTTACCCATGTTTGCAGTTTTAAAAAAATGATTTATGAGCTCTTGCATAGCTTTTATCGCGGGCTTTGAGCGCGGCGATCGAATCAAGAAATTCAGTAACGAAAATAAACCTAACAACCCCCCACTCCGACCGGCACAGCGGTGCGGCGTTGAAAGCCGTGCATCGTCTAACGTCGTTTCAGTTCGGCAGACTTCGGCACGGTGTTTGTGTGCGTGCGACTAGACGTATGCGTGTAGACTAGCTGCTAATAAACCTATAGTTTCAATGATAAAAATTCCTGAATAACCTACATGTATTGTAAGATAATAAAAATATTTTGAACAATATTAACTTGTCATTTGTTCAATAAAAGAAAAAAGAAATTGTTTTCTTATCAGTCAACACGCTCAAAAAGTGTAACTTGAATTATTATATCAAAGAAAAAACTAGAATTAATATCAAAGAAAAAAAACTGCATAAATAAGATAAATAAACAATTATAATTGCATAAGTTGATAAAAAATGAAGTAAATAAATAAATAGCTTTACCGCGGCAGTCCCCGAGTGCCACACTCATTTTTTTAGGGTTCCGTAGTAATCGCTGCAATCGTATGTGTCGAGATGCTAAAAGACGCTATTTCCACGAATCTCTTATTGATCGAAAGTCCTCTGATGTCTGGAAATTTCTAAAGTCAGTTGGCATCGGCAAATCACCCTCTAATACTTGTGCAGATGTTGACATATGTGCTCTTAATAAACACTTTTCTCTTCCTCCTGTTTCTCTTGAACCTAATGTCAAAATTTCAACTTTGCAAGAGCTCACTGATTTGCCTTTACCAAATTGCTCAACTTTTAATTTGACTTCTGTTTCTGAAGATGATGTTAAAAAATCTCTACTTTCTATTTCCTCTTCGGCTGTTGGTCATGACAATGTGTGTTCGAGGATGATAATACCTATTCTACCTCAATTGCTCCCCATTCTAACACACATTGCTAACTATTCCTTATTTTCTGGCTCATTTCCTAGTGCCTGGAAACAGGCACATATAATACCTGTTCCCAAAATAAACAATCCATCGACCTTGTCTCACTTCAGACCCATCTCCATTTTACCTTTCCTTTCTAAAGTTCTCGAACATATTGTTCATGGCCAAGTTTCTAGATACCTTACAGCACACAACCTAATTTCCCCTTTCCAATCTGGATTTCGTATTGGTCACAGCACAGTAACTGCACTTCTGAAAGTCACCGACGATATCCGCTGGGCTATGGACAATAAATCACTCACCGTATTAGTCCTACTTGACTTCAGTTGTGCGTTCAACTCAGTGGATTTTGACATACTTCTTGGAGTCCTTCGTTCATTTAACTTTTCTCCTTCTGCACTATCCTGGTTTGACTCTTATCTTCGGGGTCGCTCTCAGTGTGTCCGCCTTGATGAAAAATTTTCTGATTGGTGTGATCTCACTGCTGGTGTGCCTCAGGGTGGCGTTCTTTCTCCTCTTCTTTTCTCTATCTTTATTAATACAGTTACTCAGATTATCACCTTGCACTTCCATCTCTATGCAGACGATTTGCAGCTCTACCGACACTTCTTGCTGGCTGACGCGGACTCGGCGATTAGTGCCATGAATTGTGACTTGGAGAATATTAGTCAGTGGGCTAAATCATACGGATTACAGATTAATCCCTCCAAGTCCCAGGCTATGATCTTGGGTAGTCGATACTATCGATCTGCACTTGACACTTCCTCTTTGAGGTCATTATCCCTTAACAGCTCGGTCATTGCGTACACGGATCTGGCAAAGAATCTCGGTGTATTACTTGACAGCAATCTTTCTTGGCGAGCACAAGTAAGTGAGGTTAGTCGAAAGGTGCACTTTTCCTTCCACTCTTTAAAATCCCTTCAAAGCTTCTTGCCTTTCAAAACTAAAATCTCTTTAGCTCAAACTTTAATCCAGCCGATTATTGATTATGCCGATGCCTGCTATTTGGATGCCACTGAGGAGCTCTTATGTAAGCTTGAGCGCTTGCAAAACTTGTGTATTCGCTTTGTTTTTGGTCTGAGGAAATACGATCATGTCTCTCAGTTTCGCAAGGATCTCAAGTGGCTCCCTATCCGTCTTCGCAGGAACACTCGAATATTATTCCTTCTGTACAACATCCTATTCAACCCTGCATATCCTAACTACCTGCGTGATCGTTTTTCATTCACTTGTCCTACTGATGCACTTTGTAGATCCCACCTTAAACTCCATCTCAATTTCCCAGCCCATAAAACCCGTTTCTATTCCCACTCCTTCTCCTTTCATGCAGTACGACTGTGGAACTCACTTCCCGCTAAAATCCGGGAAGCTAAATCCATTAATATTTTCAAAAAGCTGGTCAAAGATCATTACCTATCCAACATCCCGTAATTTTATATATTTATTATAGGTATATATTTTTATAGCATTAATATAAATATGTATTTTAATTCTATGTATGTATATATTTGTTTATTATATCATTATAGTTTAATTGTATAGCTAAGTATGTTTTATTTATCATAACTAGTATTTATACACACTGTGTCTATCATCTCCTCTTGAACTCTCCTGTCGCAGGTCTGCTGGAAGAAATTTCTTGGGAAATAAGCAGCACCTTTGTGCTCTTTTGTCTGTATTTAATTTTTTTTTTGTAAGTGTCATGTGTGTACATAAATAAATAAATAAATAAATAAATAATGGCAAAAAACGGATCCCTTATAGTTTCGACATGTCTGTCCGTCTGTCTGTCCGTCCGTCCGTATGTCACAGCCATTTTATTCTGAAAATATTAGGACTATACGTGTAAAACTTGGTAGGTAGATGTAATCTGTGAACCGCTTTCCGATTTTAAGAGAAAATTAAAAAAAATATTTAAAATAAAGGGGGGTCCCTATACATGGAACTGGAACTGAAAATATTTTTTTTCATGACACCTATGTGTGTGTGATATCTATAGACACTTAGACAGGTCTTTAAAAATGATATGAGGGTTTCTAAAACTACTTTTTCATAAAGTCAATCGTTTAAAAGATATAAGCTTCCAAAGTGGTAAAATGTGTGTCCACCCCCCTCTAACTTCTATAATAATGAAGCGAAAAATCTAAAAAAAAACCATGTGTTGTAGATCTTAATGTAAACTTTCAACCAAAATTGGTTTGAACGAGATCGAGTCAGCAGTTTTTGAGATACAGTATATTTTCTAAAACCGCAAATACAACTTTGTAATTCATACAAATACTATGAAAAACAAAGTTATTTGGCGTAGTTGTAAAAATTGTAAATAAGCTAGTTTTAAGAAATTTTTAAGGTTTTTTGTTTTTCAAATAAATATATTTACAGGCCCGTTGGTATAGTGGTCAGTGGCCCTGACTGCTGTGCGCAAGGTCGTGGGTTCGATTCCCACCTAGGACAAATGTTTGTGTGATGAGCACGGTCATTTGTTCTTTGTCTGGGTGTAATTTATCTATAATATGTATGTATTTAGAAATATATATGTAATGTTTATCAGTTGTCTAGTACCCATACCACAAGCTCTGCTTAGTTTGGGACTAGATGGCGTTGTGTGAAAGTTGTGGAAAAAAAAAAAAAAAAATTATATTATAGTTACTACGGAACCCTTCATGGGCGAGTCCGACTCGCACTTGGCCAATTTTTTTATTCTGTTTCGTGTCACTGTCGCTTTTTACCTGGCATTTTTTAAATTTTACTCCAAAACATAATATTTTACTCAATATGCGTACCTTTTCGATAAGTAATACATACATAATTGCGCTATACATATTTGTGATTGCACAGAAATCAAAGGTAAAAATTCATCTGACTTCATAGATTTAACTTCATCAATGTGAAGGGAGTGCAAAGGGTGTGCAAAAAAGGAGAGTTATGTTTTTACCGTGATAAAATCCACGGGAGCGAAGCCCCGCGTGAGTACTAGTATTGGATAAAAGAGGCTGAAAAGGTTGCCTAAAAAAAGTGGTGTTGACCCTATTTTGCAAAACAAACGAATTCCGAAACGTAAAAACATTTTGATGAGATCTATGAAGACGAATTACAAACACACCAACCTTTTCAAATGTTTTCTAAAGAAATAATGATGGTTGCTTGCGCAAGTTATTTAGTTTGTAACTTTCTACTGACCTATATCCGAACGTATCACATATTAGAATACAAATTCATATTTTGCCGCGGTTTTTGAGTTGACCAATCATCCCTTCCTAGCTTCCTATTCCCACGAATCAGAGAAGAAATGTTCGCCGCACGCGCCACTAGTGGCACATTCATCGCTAACCAATTACCGAGCAGATGCTATGGTTCGAGAGGGTATAATTGCCTCCGCCATATTGTGTCTCGGAGTATTCCAGAAACATCACCCGCGCCCTCGCCCGCTAAGCAAGTTATCACCCCGCGTCTAGCCGAGATTAACTAAATACCGCTATATATCTATATATCAAAAAGTATCAAATATCAGTGTTGGCCACACACACGTGTGAAGAAATAAAGACCAAAGTGAAAGTGTTCAGCAACGAAGAAGAAAGTGATTCATCCCACGTGCATCTCAAGAAATATCCAAGTAAGTCCATCAACCTTTCTTCCTACTCCTGGTCAACTCATTACTGTGTATGGTCAATATTTCACCCCCAAGCTAAACCGCCACGGTTCTTCGAGTTCCTTCCACAACAATGGTATTTGATCGAATCATATCAGAAATTAAAAAGTTTGATTGTGCTACCATGCTGCGTGCCATACCTACCATTCTTAATGGTAAAAAATGGTATTTTAAAAATGACTAATCAAAGAACTGCAAAAGTATGATTTAGCGCCGTTGAATTCTGCCAGAAACTCTAGGTTTATAACAGCAAGCTCCGCTTTTATTTGGTGATATAGATAAAGCTAACGGTTTATATCTCTTGCAACAGATCTATTATCATGATTTGCAGGATGCTTTTCCGAATATTTGTATTGCCCTGCGAATTCACTCTACGCTTCCTACTACATCCGCAAGCTGTGAGCGAAATTTTGGCAAACTAAAACTAATTAAAAATTATTTGCGATCTTCTATGAGCCAGGAACGCCTATCGAGTCTTGCAATCTTAGCGATAGAAAATCGAATGGCACACGAGTTAAATTATGACAAGGCCATAGATTTATTTGCTGAACAAAAGGCTCGACGAGTAAAATTGTAATTTTAATTCACAAATGCCATACCCATATATTTGATCTTTATTATACATATTTTTGTTTTAAATCCTATCACGTGCTGTTTAAAATATATATTCTACACGTTCATGTCTTTACATGTGTAAATAAATAGGTTTAACACAGAAAGAACAGCGATGGATGCATTATTTCCGGAAGACCTATGTCCAAATGACAATCAATTAGTGGACCTCTAATAGCTGGTATAATAAATATAATAAAGGTAAACATAAATATAAAGGGGTGGGGGCGGCATTTTCCAGTTTTTGCCCCGCCTAAAAAAAATTGAAGATCCGGGGCTGGTATACTTTTCTCATCTGATGTCTATAAATAAGAAATAGATAAGGAACTTCGCTTTGTATATTCTTCGTAAAAAAAACTAACCGGTTGCGGAAATGTACTAACAAGATACCGTGGCCCCGGAACTTACGGGCAGCTGAAGGGACAGGGTGGGTTTTTAGTCAGTAGAAGTCTGACACTCCCTTCCGCTTAACCCAGAGCGGGAGAAGTTATTCGATGATTTTCCCACCCATTACTATATTTTTTAATGGCTATATGTTGTCAATGAAAATTTGTATGTCGAATATGATATGTAATAGTAGGTATATTTAACATCCTGCGGGTTTTGGGTTTCTAGAATGTTCTAACGAGATACCGCAGCCCCGGATCGGGGTAGAGCGGAAGGGCGTGGCAAACTCTTACTGACTGTTCCATCCGTTATTATTACATAACTTTATTTTGAACAAATATTTATCAACAAAATATTTAGGTACTATAAATGACATACTTTTGAAGTGAAAACTTCTTTAGCGTCGTTGTGATTTGAAAGTTTACCTATGAAACGAAAAAGCGACAGTAAAAAGAGACAGACACATAAATTGCCGAATTTTGGAATTCTGTTGGGGCCAAGTGGTAGAGCTTTTGATGTCCTTTAAAATGAGCCCAAACTCGGCTATCTTGCGACCACGGGAACGAAGTTAGGTCGCGGGGGAGGTGAGGTAGCCCTGAGAGGGGTGCGGGGAGGGGAAGGGGGATCTCGTGGGGAGTCGAAAAAGCGACAGTAAAAATTTAAGTAGGTACCTATACCTATCTCATTCGCACTAGTTAGAGAATTGCGAAGTAAAGATAGTTGTTTATTTATTTATTTATTTATTTAATTTAATTTAATTACAACGGTTATGTTTACAACCAATGACAGTAACTAAAATTAAAAGAGACAATTCTAAAATATACAAAATAAACAAAGTAAAAAGTAGGTTAACGTTTTAACAACACTTTCATGAATTCTTCTCACAGTACATCTGACATACCAATAAAATCTTCATCCATCCATCCGCAAACAGATCGCTTGTTGGATTAGAATCCAAGAGATCATTAAGCGCGGCCAGAGTGCGAGGAATTGGCGACTTAGCACGTGCAACAGTACGACATGGAGGCACGGCAAACAGCCTGTGCTTTTTGCCCCGGCAGTAATTGTCTGGGACAAAGAAGCGCGCCAGCACATGTAACACATCAGGAGCGTCAAGAGTACCACGGAGCATCTTACAGGCTACTGTGAGCTGATCTCGAGCTCGCCTTACCTCTAGGGAGTTGTATCCGAGGCAACCCAGTAAGAACTTTGTCGGATAGAGGTAAGGATAGTAGCCATGTTTCTGCTTATATAGGTACCTAAGGAACGCTTTTTGAACCTTTTCTAATAAAAGTGCGTAGGTACTTTCATGTGGATTCCACACGCAAGAGCTGGTTTCCAGCTTAGTACGCACGAGCGCATTAAATATTATTTTGATGGCATGAGCGGAGCGAAAATCGCGGCAATTACGCAGAACAAAACCTAACCTTTGGTAGGATTGTTTAGCTACCATGGCCATATGGTCGTGGAAGGTGAGCTTTCGGTCGAATGTGACTCCCAGGTCTTTCATGGCTGTTGACTTTGTAATGGTATTATTATTTAAATTATATTCAAAATTAACTGGGTGCCGCATGCGACCGAATGTCATAGCGAAACATTTGGACGAATTAAACTCCATCTTGTTGTCTACACTCCACTTGTAAATGGCGTCTATATCTTGCTGCAGTGCCAAACTGTCACGCTCGGAGTTTATTTCCAGGTATAGTTTCAAGTCGTCAGCATACAAGAGACATCTAGCATGAAGCAGAACTTGAGGAAGATCGTTGACCATGATGAGAAATAATAAAGGCCCCAAAATTGAGCCTTGACTCACGCCGGAACGCGTGTGATAGGTACCTGACACGTACATACCAAGCCTAACAAACTGCTGTCGATCACGTAGGTAGTCTGCAAAGAAACGGAGGAGAGATGGTGCAAACCCTATTTTGCTAAGCTTCATTAGCAGCACGTCATTGTTGACCCTATCAAACGCCTTCCGGAAGTCGAAGTAAAGTACGTCTACCTGACGCCCGCGGTCCAAACTAGACGAGATATAATCTACTAGCGTCAGGAGATTTGTGTCAACTGACCTTTTGCTTCTGAAACCGTGCTGTTCATTACAAAGATATTTGTTTATTTGCTCATAGATAGCGTTATGGAGGATGTTTTCGAAGACCTTCGCCGGGGAAGATAGGATTGCGATAGGGCGGTATTCTTCAACGGAACTTTTGTTTTGGGTCTTAGGAATAGGTGCAACTCTAGAAACTTTCCACTGAGAGGGATATGTACCAGTCTGCAAGGCTAAATTAAAAATGTGGCAAAGAGGATCAATGAAAATATTTCTTAAGTCTTTAACTATGAAGGGGGGGGATATTGTCGGGACCAATAGAACTGTTAGGTTTAAGTTTTTTTATACCTTTAACAACGTCTACATGGCACAAGGGGGGTATATTTATGTAATTGCTGTTACAAGAATGGTCAGACGTACCGACATGATCAGCATTAAGCTGCGGAACGTCAGGATGAAAAACAGCCGAGAAAAAATCTGCAAAAGCACCAGCCGCCTTAGTACCCGAAAAAGTAGAGCCCTTGTATGTTATGTTCGGTTCAAATCCACCTCTGGACCGCAGGCTAGAAATGTGCGACCAGAATTGACGAGGGTTAAGTTTAATTTTATTCTCTATATTCCTCATGTATAAGGAATATGCATCTGCAATACGGGTTTTAAGGCTTGACCTGAGGCCAGAAAATAGCAAATATGCGTCATCGCATTTGGTTAGTTTCCAATTTTTATGGAGTTTTAACTTGAGCCTTAGATCCTGGATGATATCGCTTGTAAACCATATAAATGGATATCGCCTACTTGCCGATTTCCGTCTGCATTTTTTAGGAATGCATATATCAAAGAGATTATAGATAATGCTGTAAAACTTAAGAGTAGCCTCTTTTACATCCTTTGATTCCAAAACCTCCTCCCAAATGTTTTCATCAGAGAATAATAAATAGAGTTGTTCGAAATCGCATTTAGCGAAGTTCCAATCCTTGGCATTATCTATATTACTGGGCTCGATTGACTCCGAGCAATAACCTACATTGACTCTTACCTCTATGTGTAGTGCCGGATGATGTGCATCCAGTGGTACTATACCCTCGGTAGCAGTGACGAATGTTTCTGGTGCGCCAATGCTCTCCTGAACCAAAACAACATCTAACATACCTCCATGCGAATTCTTCACAACGTTCATCTCATTCAGACTACAAAATGAAACAAAGTAACAATAATAATTCTTAATATTTAACGATACACTATTTAAATTTAAGTCACCTAAAATTATAACTAGGCCTTTTAAATTATTTATAAACTCTTCTACTTTACAAAACCATCTCATGTATTCATCATCGCTTGCACTAGGTTTAATATATACAACACATACGTGAACAGTACGTCCGCACCATGTAAAGTCAGCCCATAAGTCCTCACCACCATCCGTTTCGAGATCATGGCGGCGGCAGAGCACGATAGGCGCGCGCGCGGCGAGCATCACTCCACCGCATGGTGTTCCCCGGTCACGTCGTATCACATTCCAATCGCCGGTCGCAAGCTCCCCATCTTCGATAGAGGCATCAAGAAAGCTCTCTGTTACGGCGATCAGATTATGTTCCAGCTGTAACAAGTTAGTTCTCCACGTCGACAATTTGGTTTTAAGACCACGGACATTTTGATACAGCACATCAATGTTCTTAATCTTGTTAAGAGGCTGCTTAGGCACGAAATGACTGGTGTGTTGGTTGGGCCTTAACAGATGCCATATGGTTTTTGGTATTTATCGGGTTCACATAAGTAATCCATGTGTTTAATCTTGCGTTCATTGGCCATACATCAACAGAAAAGCATTTTCCATAATAAATAATGGGGATACCAATCTTGAACGACTTGTAACTTCCCCTAGCCCGCAGCTCATCGACCGTGCATGTACCAGTAGGGCACAGTTGTCGCAGATAATCGCGAATCTCATCTGCACTGGACTCCATATTCCACAAGTGCAGATATTTACGTGGTTCGACTGCTCTTAGGGTAGTGATGCTTGGCCCAGCGATACCGCATAATGAAGCGGGTTTCCGGAATTTATTTTTCTTTACTTCCGTCCAGCTTTGATCATCAGCAGAAAAAGTAGAACAAGGGTATCCGTCGTGAGGATTGTGGCCATCAGTAGAAGTGGTTAGATCATCGGCAGGGGAGGTGTGGTCGTTGGCAGGTGAAGCATGGTCCTTGACTGTAGAAGTGTGGTCGTCGGCAGGAGATGCGTACACATCCTGACTAATCAGTTCCAATGTTTCAGTCATGTGCTCTTCAAGGCTGGTTGGATTACCCTTAATGACGATAGGCTGGTTAGAGCCGCTAGAGACGGGTACATTAGAAGCAGATTTTTTTGCTTTGGGTTTTTTCTGTTTTTTAGCACGTAGCATAGTTTGTGCCGGTGTAGGAGTATCCAGTGCTTGGGGTGTGAGCTGCTTGGGAAGTTGCTGTTGTGTGGTTACAATGTGTGGCTGCTTACTGGTAACACGGAGGGGTTGCTGCTGGCCAACATTTATTTGAGTTTAGGGCATTATTTTGCTTTAATTGGGTATTAAGGAGGTCAATTTGGGAAGCATATCCGGTTAACTTACGTTCATAATTCGTAACAAGCGATACAGCTGAGCTAAGTTGCTCTTTTAATATTTCCATCTCAAGCCTTAATTTACTCATTTCAAATGAGAGTTCCTGAAATTCAACTTGGTTCAGTGCGCTTTGCATCTGGGGAACTTTTTTCCTGAACGTAATATTCGCATCGCTATCTTGTGTTAAAGCAATGCTGTAATCATCACCTTTCCCACAGACACATTCCGGGCAAATCCAGGTGGTTAGGTGCCCTTCGGTCGCGATTACTTCGCCTGAGCATTGAATGTGATATTTTAGTTTACACTTATCCAATGTACAGCTGAGAAATTCTTCCCCTCAACTATAAAGCATCGACAGGAAGCACAATTTATGTTTGGTACATCAGACTTCTTAGAAATGGCTACACTGGTAATAACGGGAGATGATAAACTCAGATGATTAATTGAAGGATTTTCTGGCCGGATTGATTGGTTTTTTGATTTTGATTTTGATTGATTTATCATATTGCTAAGTGAGTATAGATTTAGAGTATTTTGGTGATAAGAAGTAAGATTGTTTAAAAGTTAGAGGGGACATTAAAATGTCTGATGTGAAATGTTTTTATCGGGGCCCGCTCTGGGTGGATCGGAAAAGAGTGTCAGACTTCTACTGACTAAAAATCCACCTGCCTGTTCCTTCAGCTGCCCCTGCGTTCCCGGGCCTCGGTATCTCTTTAGAACATTCCCGCTAGGCCCGCTACGCGACGCTTTATTTATTGTAACTGCAAAAAATACCTTTAGCTACAGGAATTTGTCTCCTTTTCTAACTAAAAGGTAAATCTGTAGGTACTGTGTGGATTCGAGGTACCTATAAGTGCTGTTTGTCTAGTCGCTCGCGCTGGTTCCGTCAAATCAAAACTATAGCACATAATTATGACATTGCTTCGAAGATATTTTAATAAAAGTAACGACTTAGATACTATATATTCCAATACTAAATATGAATTGATTTCCTATTATAGGTACCTACCTATACAAACTTAAGAATCGTAAAAATATAGACGAAAAATACGTCTAGTTAAGTATAGGTATAAAAATCAGACACCTGAAGTAAAAAAAGGTGAAACGATTTTACATACCTACATGATAGGAAGTCTCTCAGCAAAGAAATTGAAATGAAACCAAGGTTAGGTACCTATACTATCAGTGCGGTATGTGTCGGGGAGTATAGGTAGGTTCGTCCGCGCGCCGAGCGCTGCTTCAGCAAATAAAGTTGTTGAATACCTACTTTTAATTTTACATTTCTCCTAAACTATGCGTCCAAATTATGTACTGTAAAAGAACCAAGCTTATCTTCATAAAAATGTCTTGATAAAACTACTTTCGAACGTAAGTATCATACACATAACATAATTTGCCTTATTGTTTTTTATTAAAAAGGTTAGATATGTAGGTAGTACCGCGGACTTTTTTAGATCTGCAAAATCCCTACATTTTTGTAGTGCATGAACTTTTGGTATATCTCAGCTGATCTCAGCATTTCGCCAGCGCACGCGATTATAGTAATTTACTTCTCCGACTTAGGTACCTACTTCACTAATGCCCTTATTTTAGGAAAACCGAGAGCATTAGCGTGATTCTTGATATCCGATCTAGCCTTCCCCATGAAACTGCCCATTATAATCAGAAATATTTTTTGAAATCCTTCCAGTTCTTTCGAAGATTAGCGCGTTCAAACAAACAAACTTTCCGCTTTTTAATATTGGTATAAATAATATCAGAATCGTAAGTATGTAGGTATAGTCCTCGTCACCTAAGTTGGCAAGGTTTTGGCGTAGAGGGAGTAAGTTCGCGCATCGTGCACTTAGTGGAAGAAAAAAGTGGTCTCTTTTACTGCTTGCCATTATTCTATGGTTATTGCCATCATTTATTTTTAATCATTTTAACAAGAATTTTAAAGAAAGAAGAGGAATTCATTCGTTAATTCGGCATTATAAATAAAATAGATATAATACATAAATACATTTAAAAGTAAAAAAAAAGATATTTAAAAAAAAAACATTAAAAATAAGATGTTCTCGACGTCACAATTAGTTAGTAAAACTGCTACCTCCTTTATTCTTTTCTTTTCCCGGTGTCCTAAAGACAGTGACGAATTCGGAATTTCAACCTCCCTTAACTATAGTGTCTAACTGTTCTTTCTGACGTTTTAATAGTCTGCGTAAAACGGTATTTGGTCCTGGCATTGTAATCAACGTAACAAAAACTAAATTTAAAACAACAACTCGTAACATAAACAAAGGGTACAACTTTCGTGTGCGCAAGTGTATTCGGGAGCAAATTGAACGAGAACTACTGACGCACCAATCGCGCGCTCGGAGCAGCGCTACGTCATACCCCGCGTCCCGCTGACAACCGCTGACACCTAAAATTCGAATTCTGCGCATTGAACGACTCTTGCCAAGTTATTTGGCGACAACTATATGCGAACAGCAAATATATTATAATACGTCATTGTGAAATAGTCGATTTTTTTCGCCATTTCAGGTTTGGTCTTGGTTCAGAATGATGAGTTCAGTGTCCTATTTTCAGGTTATGAGTTATTTATATATTTCCTAAATGCCTACTCGTAATTTTTTAGACGTTCCGCTTCAAAGTAGAGATGAGTCCGATATCATGTCACATTTGATTTTAAAATCATGAAATGACAACGACAAAACCATCAATCATCATCATGCTTTTAAATCATTTCTTGAACGAACGCGAGCTTCGGATAATCGGATCGGGCGGTCTCGGGCCGCCGCCGGCGGCGCCCGGGCCCGGGCGGCGCTGCGCTGCGGTGTGAATTGCGACGTTGCGAGACTTGCGAGTAAATCTATAATATCTTCTAAAATACTTATTTGATTTATATAGTGCAAAGGGCAATTTTGATCTATATTACATGGCAAAGCTAACAAACTCATTTATTTAGATAACGATTAATACTGAACAGCAAAAACCAGTCTCGAAAATGACGTAATATTTTTAATTTAAATTTTGAGCATAAATGTAGTTATTGCGAGTTGACCATAAGAGATAGAGACATGCTATTGAGTACTTTTCTGTAGTATTTTTGTTGATCTACTATTCTTTCGTACATGAATTTAGCGTAATCCAGTTACGCGGTGCATGCGAGTAAATCTCCCAGTAAGCGAGACATTACTACCGCGCAACCTCTTCAACAGTAATCTTTATATTTCATCCAATTTACATAAAGCCGTTATGTAAATTGTGTGTTTGTAACCTCCTCAAGAATTGCACTACCTTTTAGTAAAAACCGTATAAAAATCCGTTCAGTGCTTTTTTAGAAAATCAATTCACATTCTAATTATTAAAACTTTATTGGTAGGTACTGTTAGTGTAAAACCAATCTGTGGTACTTACGTACATTACTTTATTTTGAAGAAATGTTTATCAGTAAAAATATTTACTATACTTTAATAACACGTTTTTTATTTTATGAAGTAGTAAGTAATAAAGTCCATAATATCATACTCGTGGTCGGCAAAGCCACAGGCCACAGTATAAACATAAGTGTATATCTCGGCAGCAAGAAGTCTCCGTAAGGATGTAGGTACATTTCTCTATTATGAAATAAATACAAATTCGAGCGTAGTTACCGTATAAAAAAAAATATGAGTAACTCGCGATCGCCCGCATATATCAATGACCTTGCGCGCGTGTGCGGCGCGACGGCATGGTGCCGTGTGTTGTGTACTACACGGCAGTGTTTGTGTGCGTGCAACAGTTTCGTCCCGCTCATCACTGAGTCTATCTCTTTCTCGCACGATGTTAGGTGAAATAGCATGCGAATTAGCTACCTACGGCACCAACGAGTCAGCGTCTCTAGCTTGTGGGCTCTTAAAATAAAATATCGTAAGACGATTGGCTTTGTCAAAATACCTTTTCTTGGTGTGTTTCTTTTAGTTTCACATGTAGGACACAAAGACATAAAAATTTCTACTGCTTTCTTAGGAACATAAAATCTGTTTTTTAAGTCATACAGTATTTATCTCGCCCACCATTACCGCAGGATTTATGGACATCTAAGAAGATATCAAAATATTGATCTCTAAAAAAAAAAAGTAAAATGCGTACTATGAACTTAAGTCTTTTGAAAGTTAAACAATCTTCATTTGCACTTATATAAGATCGTATTTGCTCATCCAGTAATAATCCATGGCCGTCCTTCTCTGTCCAGAACTCATGGACACCTGAGCTTTTTGCCTACAATTTTGTTGTTTACCGACGCCATATTGACAGTTTTGAGAGATTCGTTGCTAGGTGGTAGGTAGGCAGAAAGTAGTACTAAATTTAAATGAACAGGCTAGGCAAGTATTTAAACGTTATCGATCCAAGTCATTTGCCTAGCTGTTTGATCAAATGGCTGAATATCATTCAGGCTGCTAGTTGGACGGCGCTGTTTAGTAAAGAGGCTAGGCTGTTGACTAAACGGCTAATTAAGCTAGTTGGCTACGTCATATGCATAACCATTTACACAGTTAACTAACGCACAGGGCATTCGAATTCCCTTAGTCAATTCTTTAAAATCTAAAATAGCCTCGCCATTAGTTAAATTTACGGGCAGTTTTACCCTTAACTAGGAACCGGACGAGCGGATTAATTTTTAAAACCCTTTGAAGGGGTTTCCCTTACGATCAACAGTGTGCAGTTGCTCTCGAAAAGCACCATGTGGGGAAGTGGAACTGATGATGAAGACCACAGATTGCCACCGAAACTACTCAATAATAAGTATTTCGTGGATTGCGATTCGATTACTTGAATATGGGTGTTAAGCACTTTATGCTCGGCACAATGCATATGGTGATGTAGAGCTGATGGCGAAGTACCAGGGAGAACTCCTCAAACATTAACGGCTGTGCATCGGGAAAAGCAATATTTTGTAAAAGGTGATAAGCAGTTGATATTTTGGCTTTGGTAACTAGATAAATTACAAACCAACCCACTAAAAAACGTGAAAAAAAAACTTTTTAGCAAAATATAGAACCGACTTCCATATCAAAATACTACAAAGCCAAAAATAACTTTGATTTCGGAAGGCGGTGTCAAAAAAAAGAAAATACGAAACAAATAACACCGACTACCGAAATTAAAGTTATTTTTGTCTTTGTAGTGTTTTGATATGGAAGTCGGTTCTATTTTTTGCTAAAAAGTTTTGTAATAACAATTTTTTCCGCGTCCCGAAAGTCGAGCGCACGTATCGAGAACGCATTACTATACTACGACTACGCGGGTTTTGATACAAGTATTTTTTTTTGCAAGAAATACGTTTGTCCTTCGTATTGTTTTAGCTATGGAGAACACGCACGGTGTATACCATTGTGTCAAAAAAGGTAAACGCAATAATTCTGCACCCTTAAAGAATGCACATGAAGTGAGGTACAACTTTTTAACCGACTTCAAAAAAAGGAGGAGGTTCTCAGTTCGTCGGATTTTTTATGTATGTTCCCCGATTACTCGAAGACGACTGGACCGATTTATACATTTATCTTTTGTTTGAAACCAACTGAAAAGTATACCCACTTTCCAGTTGGTCCCAATGTCATCACGTCAGGGTCTGATGACGGAATCATGGAGAAATCGAGAGACCTCTTAAAATATTATAGGCACACCTATAACAAGTATTTCATCGGTTGCGATTCGATTACTTGAATAAAATTTGTAAACACTTTATACCCGTCACACTGCAAATATGGTGAAGTGGAGCTGATTGTGAAGTACCAAGAGAACTCCTTATCAATTATCGTCCCTGCATAGGAAAAAGAAACATTTTGAAAAAGGTGATAAAAAGTTGACGTTTATACTTTTAAACTAGGTAAATTACAAACCAACCCACTAAAAAGCGAGATATAATGTTGCTTTCTCCATCCCAAAATAAAAGATAAAATAAATTGTGTTGCAATCACATTAATCCTGTAGCTTTAGACCTTAGGCTTGATGATGCAATGGAACTTTCGAACGCAAACGTAAATATTTTTTGGACTATTTATTTATGTAGCTACTTCAGTTTAATTGCCATCATCAAGCACTGTCTTTTCAGTTACCCTTCAGAGTGACTGTGTAGTTTCTTGTCTATTCAGCGGCAAATTATTATATCTTGTCTTAAATGTTATAGAAAAAACCACCCGTTGCATTAGACATCATACTTGACGAATTAGCGGAAGTTTAGGACTCAATAGTAAATACTTTTTGGACTTTCTATATTTCTTTAGTTCTGATTTTAGTTAATACGAAACAGGATTACTTATATAAATAGGGTCTTCTACAGTGTGCCTTTTGTTTGGGACCCGGTATTTCGGTAATATTGGAAAACGCCATAATCACAGAAAGATAAAGTAGGTAGGAAGTTATCAGAGATCAAATAAATTTAAGATATGTAAATAACGATGATAGTCTAAAACTATATATATGAAACAGTATTAGGCACCAGTGCCTAAAATCATGTATATACGATTGCATAGGTAGAAAATTTTGAACATACAAAAATCTTCAGATATGTAGTGCAATAACTACATGTCTGAAGATAAACCAACTAACTTTAGGGTACTATATTTTGATCATGTTATACAGGGTATAACGGAATATACATAAACCCTTAAAAGGGGTAATTGTACTCATTATTATGAACGTGAAAAATAATCAGCTGTTTAGTAAATTTTGTCCAGTTATGCACACTTATAAATGAACGAGGTCGTCTATTCTTTTTCGCAATGTAAAACCCAGGTCCCATAGTAAAAGATGTTCATAATGATGATTACAATTACCTCTTTTCTAGTTTTACGTATATTCCATTACACTTTGTATCTATACTAGATTTTAATCAACTCAAATGCGTATTTTTATTTTTTAGAATAATTATAAAGTGCATGGAAGGTGAATAATAGATTTTCAGTACTTTTAGAGTCGATTAATAAATATAACCTAATACAGTGTAAAATTCGGCTATAAAATGAGCCATCTAAAAAGAGAAACAGATGGGTCTCATATCCAAATTTTACTTCAAATTTAAGATATGTGTATCTAGCTTTATTCTGAAAACTTCAGACACCAAAGCAGCTGAAAAATCTAAACTCAATCTTAATCAAGGATTGGTATCTGGTTCAATTATGACATGAATTGGCATTTCAAACCAAAATGAGATCACTGCATCGATGGATTTATGGATAATGCCATACATACTGTACAGTAAAACGCATGATGCTATTTCTGATAATTATGTGGAAAGCTGGTGCCAAAAGAACAATGACAAATGCTGATAAACAAGAAATTAAAGCAGTAAGAGCACACGGCGATATTATATACTCGTATAATTAGTATAATATTTAAACTACCTGGTTTTCATATTTTATGATTTGACAAGTGTCTGGGCTTAAAAAGATACTGTAACATTTGATCTTATTTCAATGTTTCTCTCAAAGTAATCAGCTAGGAAATACCGAGGTCAACTAATCTTAACTAAATATGGTCATAACTTATGCGTCAAAGTGTAACGTATTTTTTTGTAGAGACATACTAACACTTTTTCTTACTTGTAAACTATTTGTACAAATAAATATCATCGACACAAAAAGTGTAATCTTTCTTAGTTAAGTAACACAGAAATATATACTTTTTAGTTTAATTTTGTTGAAGTCGACTGTCACATAACTTATATTTTTCTTTTAAATATATACTTTATCCCTATAATGAATACATGTGTTTAACTTTTTTATCTTAAGTCATTTAATTAACCAAATCACTTTTTCTCGTAAAGACGGTTATAACAGCTCAAGATTGTTTAGTCCGACTCGACATTCACTCTACACTATTTGTGTTGTATTATGTGTGCATCGCCACACGCACATACCAATTTTTACCTAAAACTCGAGCGTTCAAATTTTTTGAATTGGCTCTTAATATTTTTTTCACAAATTTGGCATTTGCTGCAATTATTTGTCTCATCATATTGAAAATATCTATGTACTGCATATTTTTTTGGCTGAGGCATTATTTATTAATTAGTCGCTGCACTAATAAGAACGCTGACAATAGTGTCCTAAATTAACCTTATTGGCACAAATTAGAGCAAGCGCATCGTATGCGGTAAACAGTAGGTAATGGCGAATGCTCTCGCCTCTCGAAGTCTCCACTCTCGCAAAAATGGCTGTACGCCGCCGGCGCCCGTAAAGCCTGCAATACATGTTGGCCGAGTGTTGTCGAGTGAAGGCCAATACCAACATGTAGACGGTATATTTGCCTTATCTTGCTATCGCTCGGTGTCACTTGCCTAGTTGGCCGAGTGAAGGCCAGCGCCAACGTGTATAGAGCTCATTTGGTGTAACTTGTCTTCGCTTGCCGTTGCTCGTGATCACTTGCCTCACTTCGGATCGGTGTCGGTTTTTGGTCACAAATCAAAGGCGCTCGCCTGCGCTCGGCCAATGTGTGGGCAGCTCTACAGACCCTCTTCTACATTGGTCGTCTGCATTGGCGTTCGACGAACTTGTCGAACGTGTGGACATTATTTCTTGCCTTGTACCTATTTGCCAACGCTCGCGTTTGCCTACGCTCGGCCAACATGTATTGCAGGCTTTACGTTTTAGTAGTAAACAAACACAATACACGTCATACACACAATCACGCGCTGCGCCAACGCTGCACTGACACGACGCACACGTTAGCTTTTAAAATAATGACAATAAGTTATATTTTAGCATGACGCGGTGATCGGGAGGCTTATCTTTGTGAGCCTTGAAGTTACCGAATTCATCCGCACGTCCTGCAACTGGCTTCAGATCGTTCTTATGTAGTTAAAAATACGGTCCAAACTCGCTTGAATTAATATGTTGGTTAGCGCTTACGAAAGGGTTTCCCTTTCAGAATGGGATAGTTGATTGTTGAAGCTTTTTGTATTCGACTGTAAAAACCTAGGTTATTTATTGGGAAAGTCAATGAATGGGTTTCCCTTGAGAAGGTTAGCTAAAAAAGTATTCAGCAAAATCATGGGGGTCCCTGCCCTTAACTCACTACGTGGCGGTAAAATATATGTATCTTTTAACGCTGAAGAGTAAACAAAAGGTATGTCAGTATTCCTTGTATATAAAGTTAGTGTTTGGTAATCAATTTTTGCATCTAATTATTTTAATAAATTACTGCCTAATAAGCCAACGTAGTTATTTTTTTAACTTTTTTTTTTAACTTTTAAATATTTTGGGCAATGGAGTTAAAACAACTTCTGTATGTCCACTAACGCCATGAGTACTGACTACTTCAAAAGGCTCTTTGTAGATAGCATTTTTAAAATGATGGTAGGCGACACGCCGACCTATAAATGATCTAGAACTGCTCGAGTCTAACATAAAAACTGCATTACTTAGCTCTGGGATTACAATGTAAGGCAAAGAAAAATAATTAGTATAATTTAAAACTATTTTTTCTCTCTGTGTGAGGCTCTCAGGTAAAAATTTTCAATTGGTTCAGTCTCATGGGACGTGCTCGCTTGCGGTTCGTAATCGTAAGTATTTTGTTCATTATTATCGTATGTCATAACTTCATAAGTGTAACCGTTTCTCTACTAGGTTCGCGGCGTCCCCTGTTAATCTACTAGTAAGAACGTGAAATAGGTATTCGTTTTGGACATCTCCCCCCTGAAATGTATTTATAATATATTCACATTTCTTTATAAAAAGTGGGAGCTGTCTAGAATCGCCACTAAACTCTGGAATCATTTTTGCCATTTTTGACGGAACCTGCACGATTTGATCCATTTTGAGAGAACAGAAACACAGAAAGAGGGTGAAAACTAAAACACTTTACCTAACTAAAGTTAATCTTATTACGCCAGTTATATCGTAATAAAATATAACAATGTTATCACGGTATTGCTCAACCCTTAATAACACAACACATACAATTAAAACGAAGAGAAAAATGATAAAGGAAAACCGAGAGGATAGTGAAAAAGTTTTACTCACAGTCCTGTAGTCACAAGGAGGAGATCCTCCTTGTGACTACTATCAAATACTGCGCCGGCCGTTATGCCTGGTACTTAATAGATTTGTTTGTTCGGGAATCTCTGTTGAACTGTAGAAGCAGACGTCCAGCTGCGCTTGTAGAGTTGTATACATCGCAAACTGACTACAGAGATCCTACCGGCTGCGCCAACTAAGTGATCGACACTTGAGTAGTTTAAAAAAAAAACTTTATTTAAACGAGCAGCGTTACAGTAATTAAGATAGTAATGATTATTCTAATAATGAGACATGTATTTATATTTAATTATTGCTAAGTTAACAATATTCTTATTAGTTCTTATAGACTACTTATTTGCTACTTGAGGTGGAGGGGGATTTGCTGATAAAGCGAATAGAGTTGGGGTCGTCACACTTAACTCGCGCCTCAGAGTCATCAGCACCAGTCACGGGGCCCATAGCGCCTGCTGGGGTTGCGGGAATGTTCTAACGAGATACCGCGGCCCCGGAACTTAAGTTTCAGACTCAGAGTGGGAGTTATTCGATGATTTTCCACCCCGAAAAAAAGGGTAATGCTACTGTAGTGTCCGTGAGGGCAAGAAAATACGGATATACAGAAGCACAGCTGTATTTCGAATTACTTGCAAATCTGAAATACATCGTTATCATTATAAAGTAATCTGCTTCTACCAACAATACATATTCGAATCTAACATTTATTCTTACCCACATACACTACATTCCTCAACACTAACTTATACAAAGACATTTTTTTAAATATATGGATAATCCATATATTACAAATGAATAATTACACCACACACATGACGGTATAGACAACATAAATTAAAAGTTTACACAATGCACCGATTACAATTGGAATGAGCGTTCGCTTATGTAATTAGATTATATAATTTGGCCGGTTAAGCTTGCACTGCCTTACGAGCCTTGGCCTGAAAATGGTTATTGTTTCAGAGTATAAACGTCATGTTGGACAGTTGTTAATAATGTTGTAATAAAATATCTTGGTGTAGTGATTCTGTCGTCGGCGCTTCTATAAGTTTTACCTTAAACAGGGGAGATTTTCAAGGTGCTCCGCCTAATTCCGGTTTGAAGGCATGTCAAGACAATAGAAGAAGGAGCGTCCATTTGCGCTTGATAAGACTTGAAATAAACTACAAACTTAATCCCATGTTTTAAAAGGACTCCACGTTTTAAAAGGATTCGCCAATAAAATAGGCGGACTCGTTCTCCAACCAGTCGAATCCTGCAGCCATGTATTTTTACCATTAATCAACCGTGAGGCAGCTCGAGAGATTCGTCTCGCCGCCACAATCTAGAGGCGCATCTGGGGCCTGGACGCGAGACCCGTTCTCGAGTCCTCTCAAAGCTTCCTGTGGAGACGACCGTGTAGTAGCAGTGTAGCGCAGGCGGGACGGTTTTTCTTTTCTTTTTTTATATAGATAAACTTACCCCTTTTAATTTATTTTCTACCGGTTCAGATAGAAACCAGTTTATCACCTGTCCGGTTTTCAAAATTAGAAGACGGTCTTCAATAAAATTTAAATAAACGACCCGGGTTCGACACCTACGCTTAACTGGAAGAATATTGAATAGCTTCGTTGGCTCAGGGATCCAGGACTACTTGAGTCCCTGGCGCCCATTTAGTAACAATCCACATTCACCAAACTGGAAGGTTGTACCTTGATATTTTAGTAAAAAGAAAAGACAATATTTAATTTAAACTTTAAAAGAAACGAACAGTACTAGGATTATCTCCATCCCCCCACACCCGGAGTTCCACCGACTGAATTTTAAATTAACTGGCAATAACCTTTTTTTGTATTTACCCTTTACATTGTTGGAACAAACTTTTGTTGTTTCAAACAGTTTGTGATTTCTTTGCCTTACCATACCAACCCACCTTGCATCTGGGCTTTTGTTCCATTACCACTAGAGGGACAAAAGCATTAATGTAACAATATAATGGATCATGAAGCCTAAATATAGCCTGTACCAAGGTCGACCAGGCCAGGCCCTGCGAGGCTGTTGCGTTGGCGCATCCGTCTGCGCCGTACACATACTTTACAATCTCGGCACATAGGTTATACAGCCTAATCAATCCCAGCGCACCTTACATAGCTTCGAGCTAACGATTTAGACTTAACTATACCCATGAATTCCTTACATTCTTTTCCGTACATTGCGCAACCTAGCTCTACATAAATCTCATTCCGCCTATTAAAATATGGCCGGAAACCTGGTCACATTCCAGCCAACCATCGCGTATATACCTCAGTAACTTTCCTAATTCTGGATCACGCCCTGTACATTTTTTAATTTCATTATAGTCTAATAGTAAGGCCAAAATGAAAATGTGTTTGTTTTGGTACCGGTTCCTGTTCGCGCATTCGCAATCTAAACAACCCGTCCACTGAATTATTTCTAATTTTACAATTTCTATATCGTAAGAGTAAGTTGATAAGATATTGCCCATCTTTGCATGCGGCTGGTCGTCATGATTGATATACCATTAGGCGGACCAAAAATGTATACCAGGGGTGTATGATAAGCTGGGCTTGCGGGAATGTTCTAACGAGATACCGCGGCCCCGGAACGCTAGGTCAGCTGAAGGAACAGGGCGGGTTTTTAGTCCGTAGAAGTCTGACTCTCCCTTCCGCTGCACCTAGAGCGAGAGAAGTCATTCGATGATTTTCCCACCCGGAAATAAAAGGGGTTTATGATCTTACGATTTAGAATATTCAATATTGCTTAATTGCACATGATTTTTACGATACTTTTGCCAACTAGCATCCAGATTCACCCAATCTTCAGCGTATGTACAAGTTTTATCCTTTTGAAAGTTGGTGTAGGTTTGTTCTATATTATAGAGTAGCTGATGCTATTGGGCTAGGATGTCCTCCATAAAAGAAATTATGATAAAAAATATATAAAAGAAGTGATCTTATTTAATGATTCAAATGGAAGCTGCTGCTCACCAACTAGGGTCTTTTGCTGATGACTGATGATAGATGCTGCTGTTGCTCTACGCTGCACTGATGCTGGTAACAGGAACACATCCAATGATAGTTCAGTCCACCTCCCACGTGAAACACGTCACAGTAATTCAAAAAGAGTTTAAGTGAGACTAACGAATATCTTTTTCATTTTGGATTCATACTTATTGTAATTCATATAAGTTTACGAATATATTTAAGCTTATTATTATTCAAATCTATAGCAGACGTTTAGTTTAATTCAGCTTTATGCATTACTTAGTAAATATTGTTCGTGACTTTATACGCGTGCAAATTTCACTAATTTTGCTACTGTAAATTGCATATTTGGGTCATACTCAGAAAAAAGTGTAGATACATTTTGGCTTTGTAACTAAACTGATAGGTAACGATACTGAAAATCTCCGTTACGAAAATTTCATAAGGTATGGTACACATCGACTGGATGAATAAAACACGTGATTATTTTTGGGGTATCAGTCTTATTTAGATTAATTAAAAAAATAACACTGAAATCTTACGTATAAACAGAATATACAGAACCAAGAATAACAAATGAATAACCATGTCTTTTCTGAAATAGTAATGGGAAATTTAGTTAGGTTAGATCACAAATGATTACCACATTGACATACCCACAACCTATGAATATATACATATGTATGTGTGTATATATACGTGAACTAGCTTTTGCCCGCGACTTCGTTCTTGTGGTTTCTCCCGCGTAATTCCCGAACCCGTGGGTATTCCGGGATAAAAACTATCCTGTCCTTCCCAGGGTCCTAAACTATTTCCATGCAAAATTTCATTTAAATTGGTTCAGTACTTTAGACGTGATTGTGTAACACACAGACAGACAGAGTTATTTTCGCATTTATAATATTAGTAAGGATATGTTCAATTTCATACATTTTACCATGCGTGAACTTCCACTTTAATATTTTACGCACTTTTCATTCTTCAGAACCAAGGTTAACAATTTCTCAGTTTCGTAACGTAAGGCAATATAACGCAAATGAGAATACAATCTGAGAAATTATAATCTCTAAAAATATTTTTACTATAACCACGTGTTTATCGCACAAGCACTGAGCTTATTTGTTAAGATAATTATCCACAATATAGTAAACTTCCCACAATAATAGTCGTTTATCGCCCTGAGTTATTTTTTGTAAACATTCACTTGATACACGTCTTGACTTCACGAGGTTCATTCCCAGTTGTCACCACCGTCGACGCTACCACTGGTGACAAATGGGAACTTGTTCCGAAAAATTTCCCATTTGCCACCAGTGGTGGTGTCACAAGTGGTGACGATAGGGACTGGCCACTTTTTTGTTCCCGTTGCCACCAGTGATGACAAAAGGGAAAAATAAATTGATACGCCCCCAGTAGTGGTGGTGCTAGAGCTGAATATATAGTGATGTGAATTCATTATTTACGGATGATAATATATAACTGGATTATACATTTTATTATTAAATGCATGTCGAAATCAATAGAAATAAAACTTTTAAGCATTACTCGGAGGAAATATATTTCTATAAAATACAATAATTTTAATAAACGAGGTGAAAAACTGAATCAACACTTAGGTAAATCAGAATCATTTACTTTTACTTTACGAAACATCACAGATCATATACGAATCAAAAAGAAAAATACTACTTAAGGCTTGTATTCATGCCAATAACCTTGACCATTTGGGCGGAGCTAACGACCCCTCTCCGCGCGTCACTCCGCGCAGCTCTCCGCTACCCGCATGCAACAGAAAAGAGAGGCGCGCTCGGCCCGCGCTTGCGCCGCCAGCATGCGTCGTCTCTTCGCCTAGTCTCGGCACAGAGTATCGAAATCACAGAAGGTCAAGTCATCGTGAAAGTTAAATTCATTTTTATTTGTACCGCATCAAAAGTGGTCAAATTTTGTTTTTATTTATTATCTATTGATATAGATGCACTTTGAGTATGTACTGTAGAAACTATACCTCTATTATAGATCAGCCTGGCTCGAAACATGAGGTAAACAACTTGATGTATCTTTTTAACTTAATTATATACAAATAAAAATTAATGGCTAAATGTGTTGCTAAGCGCAAAACTCAGGAATGGCTGGACCAATACGAATTTTTTTTCGAATATTCGTTATAGTCTGTGGAAGGTTTCTATTAAGAGAAAAATGGTAGGTAGGTAGGTAAGGTAGGTATGTAGGTAGGAACTTAGAGTAAGGTAGATAGGTAGTATAATTATTACTAGTGTATGTCATATTATTTGTTACATTTTTTATAAACAAATAGATTATAACTAAAATTCACTGAAATTTAACTTTCTTTCACCAAGTATTTTTATTCTTTTGGTTGGTTGAACTTCTTCATCCTCATTTATTTCTCCGTGTTCACATATAATTATTTTTAGAAATTTTGATAGCCATATAAAATCTTGTTCTATGTTTTCTTTTCGTCCTTCTTCGTTCTCGTTTTCTTCATTTTTCTCACCAATCTATTTTTCTTTCCTTAGTTCTATTTCCTTTTCTTTGTCGTTTTCTTCTTTCTCTTGTACATTATCTTAACTCTATCTCTCTATCTCAACTGGCGGCTTCGTTCGTACGAAGAGAAACCGGTGCATATCGGCTCAAGCCAGGCCTCGCTCAGACGAAGCGCACACACGCGCCTTGCTTGTAGTAGTGTACCTATCATAGCGCAGTTGTATGAAGCTTACCCTCTGTCCGTTTACTCTGTGCTATCTACTTTTATGCGAGGTAAGTAAAGCGATAGTTTATAATGAAATATGTAGATAAAACTTTAAACTTACCTTGATAATAAATGTATACCCTTTTGTTTGTAATATTTTTTTAGACCTCTCTTCATTCGTTTCTGCTTATTCCCATGTTTTACAAACTAAATTTAAACACTACTAAAACTGTAAAATACTATGAGTTTATAACACTAACACTACTTATAGATACATAGAATACTCTTTAACTTATAAACAAGAATCAGAAATAAAACTTTTTGACGAATCGAAAGTTGGTTCTATTTTTTGATAATAAGTTTTATTTCACGCTTTTTAGTGGGTCGGTTTGTAATTTATCTAGTTACAAAAGCCAAAATGTCAACTACTTATCACCTTTTACAAAATATTGCTTTTCCCGGTGCAGAGCCGTTAATTTTTGAGGAGTTCTCCTGGTACATCACTATCAGCTCTACTTCACCATATGCATTGTGACGAGCATAAAGTGCTTAACATCTATGTTCAAGTAATCTAATCGCAATCCACGAAATACTTATTATTGAGTAGTTTCGATGGCCATCTGGGGTCTTCGTCATCAGTTCCACTTCCTCAAATGGTGCTTTTCGAGAGAAACTAAACAAGGTACTATAAGAAATTCCCAAAACGCTATAGTTATGCCTCTTCTCCATGATTTCATCATCAGATCCAAACGTGACGACAATAGAACTAACTAGAATGTATATTCTTTCAAACAAAAAAAGAATTTTCCAAATCGGTCCAGCCATCTGCGAGTAATGAAGTAACATCATAAAAAAAAAGTTCAAGACGAATTGAGAACCTCCTCCTTTTTCTAAAGTCGGTTAAAAAGCTATTCCACTATTTACAAAATTAATTTTTGCAGTAATATTTTACGATATTATTTCGTAGTGCTTGAGTTCTCGCAACGCGACGTACGTCCACCTAGCAACACGATGCGCCCCGCACTGAATTTGTGGACGAGTGCGGGGGTGATGTAAACGCAGTCTTTAATTGGACGCATTTTTAATATATTGTAATAAAAATAATACATATTTGTAAAAAGTAACAAAACCAAATTATTTTCATTTGTATTGCAAAGCAGTAGTATATTTTTTTATGCTCTTTTGATAAGAAATTAAGGAGTAAAATGGTTTCATCTCAATGATTTGGAGGTGATTTGGTATTTCTTTTTCTTATTATGTGATACCGTTAGAAAAATTGTGGCTAAACCAAATTACGGTTCATATCATGTAGATTACTAACAATTTTATTCAGATGTAATTTCTCTGTAATTGCCGACGAAAAGTTGCTTCATCTGAATGCTTTTTTCAAGCTTTTTTCGAGAGAGCAGCCTTAATACTATTGTGTTAGATTTGGTATTATACGTATTTCTTACACCACACCATTGTCCACATATTATTAAAAGAAGTTAAGGATTGTGGATAAGCATCTGTAATTTCAAATATAACGTATTTTAATTAATTAATTGGTGTGCTCCTTATTTAACAATATGGCAACAGCCTTTGACTTAAAGAACTAGATAAGGTGAATACATCAAGTAACATAAAATGAGTGTTTTATGTTTCCCCGTATTAGTCTTATACATGTATAATATTATTATTCTGGGGGTAGCTCGTTATGAATGCTCTACCTGTCTTATCTCTAGCAAGTAGTCCGGTGGGAACAATAACAGTACGCTGATCCCAGCCGCGACGGGCGGGCTCCACTGACCAAGCATTCTCGATATTGTTAGAGTGTAACTGTATACGCTAGATAATAAGTGAATGTTTATCCTGTTGTTAGTTAAGATAGAATAAGTTAGTCTGAAATAAACGGTCGTCAAGTAAAGTTGTGCCTTTTAAAAACTCTCCGAGACTCCCCGGTAACTTAAGTGGCGCAGCCGGTAGGATACCCAAAATTTAGCCTGTGCTTTGAAGGACACTAAATCGGTTCTGTGCGCGTGGTATTGGGTAAACTCGAACCAAATAAATTCCTGTCATCCGGGTGCCGAGAGTTCCTGTTTCTACGATTGCAGCTCTACGGGAAGGCATGCGATCGAGCGAACTAAAATCGTCGAAAGTTATTTGACTTCATCAATATTTGTTAATTAGGTAATTATTTTAAGTGTGAAGTGTTTGAGCATTATTTTCGGAATTTTATATTTTTATACCTAAGTATTTAAAATTTTATATTAATAATTTTAATAATGGCAGCCCAAGTACAAGTTATTCCAAGAGAATTGCTCTCCCTTATCCCTAAGTTTGATGGGGATCAAAATATGTTAAATTCATTTATCAAAAAGAGTGAATATATATTGAGAAATTTTAATGGACCAGAAAATGCGACACAATCAGCATACGTATTTCATTCTATTACTAGCCGATTATGCGGTAGAGCCGCGACTCTACTAAGTGAAAGAGACGACATTAATTCTTGGGAACAATTGAAAAATACTCTCATACAGCATTTTGGAGACCCTAGATCAGAAGAGTGCGTAGCGATTGAGCTCGAGAATTTAAAAATTAAAAATGATGAAACCTACTTACAATTTTGCAACAGAATTCAACAAACGCGTAGCACCCTCTTCTCTAAGGTAAACTTGCTCACGGACGAAGGTTTAAAAGCTGCTAAAATGATAATATATAATAATATGTGTCTTAATGTGTTTTTATACAATCTTCCGGAGGATCTAATTAGAATCGTACGTTTGAGAAACTCTAATACTTTAGAAAATGCACTTAGCATTGTCATGGAGGAAGTTAACTTTCAATATCAGTACAAAAATAAAAACAAGGCTCAGAAACAAACTTCATTGCCTAATCCTAATAATTCTGTAGATCCTAGATCGCCTAAACAAAACTCTTTATCGCCCAACAGCCAGCCTTTTAAATTTGGAATCCCGCAACAAGCGCAAAATAATACTAGGCCTGGTTTTAATAATGCTAATCGATTCGGTACACCACAGTTCACACCAACAAATTTTAAGTTTGGTATTCCAACAATTCCTCAGCAAAGTTTTAGGCCCAACTTACATGGTCAACAAAATTTTAGATTTAGAATCGTTCCTCAGCAAGGTTATCAACCCCAATTTAATAATAATACTCCAAATCAGGCCAAGCCAATTTCCAATGGACCAAATCAACAATTTAAATTTGGTATACCCCCACAAAATCAACCACAACGTAACCCACCACAATTACAGGAAAGTGATGTGTCTATGCGTACAGCTCGCCCCATGAGACAAAACATGTTAAATATTTTACTCGATGACGACAATAATCTATTCTACAATATTGAACCCGTAGCGACCCCGTCAGAACAATCCAATCAAAATGTCACTTATTATGTAGAAAATTATCCTTATAATTTAGAAATGCCTGAAACCCAAATTCACAATGAACCTTCCGAAAAGAAAAATGATGAAAAACCACACGATGTTGAAAATTTTCAGGTACAAGCCTCCAATTTTCACCCGAAGTAATTCAGTTGAATTGTGATTCACTCTTAAAACTCCCGCATATAGAAATTCCCGAAATCAAGGCCCGTTTCATGATAGATACTGGAAGTACGCGGTCTTTCATAAGTCCTGTCAAAGCAAATGAATATTTTTCAAAATATAAATTATACGAACCGTTTGAGGTCATAAGTACACACGCTCGTAGTCAACATAATGAAGTAATTTATATACCACTTTTAAAGACTTTTAAAACTTTAGGTAAACATAAGTTTTACGTATATGACGTAGATAAAAGATATGATGGTTTGATAGGCTCAGACTTATTAAAACAATTAGAAGCCTCTATTGATATGAAAAACCAAATATTACGTACACCCACGACAGACATTCCTATATTATATAACCCGCCATACGAGGTCACATTAGAACCAAGGACAGAGTCGCGAGTTAAAGTTCCGACCGATATGAAAAATGGAGATGCTATATTAAACTATACGGATTTCGGACAGGGTGTTAGAATGCCGAGTGCTCTCGTGAAATGCATTGATTCATTTGCAACTACAGTTATACAGAATGCTTCAGAAAATAGCGTCACATTAACGTTTCGGCAACCCTTGATTACATGTAAATTAAATGACAATACTTGTGAGCTAAATATGACAAATAACGAACCATTGAGCAACTTTGAAATCGACGATTTACTTAAAAATAACTTAACTAAATTACGACTGGACCACACCAATGCGGAAGAACGTGAGGCTATAACCAAATTATGTTTTGAATACAGAGACATATTCCATTGTGATGAACTCCCTCTTACTTTTACCAATCAGGTAAAGCATCAGATTAGAACTAAAAATGAAGATCCCATTTATGTCCGCCCCTATAGACTTCCACCGTCGCAAAATATAGAAGTACAAAAACAAGTTGAAAAATTATTGCAAAATGACGTCATTCAGGAATCTTTTTCGCCTTGGAGTGCACCAGTACATCTTGTACCAAAAAAAATGGACGCCTCGGGTGAACAAAAATATAGGATGGTTATAGACTATCGACGCTTGAATGATATAACTACGGACGATAAATATCCCTTACCAAACATAAACGACTTATTTGACAAATTAGGCAAGTCCACCTACTTTACAACGCTAGACCTCGCAAGCGGCTACCACCAGCTGGAAATAGATAAACAGGATAGATCCAAAACTGCGTTCACTACACCATCAGGGCACTTTGAATTCACTCGCATGCCCTTTGGTCTTAAGACCGCACCTGCAACATTTCAACGCGCAATGGATAACGTGTTGAGGGGATTGCAGGGTATCCATTGCCTGGTCTACTTAGATGATATAATAGTCTTTTCAAATAGCTTGCAGGAACACATAGATAAACTTAGGAAAGTTTTTGATCGACTTAGACAAACCAACTTGAAGGTGACGCTTGACAAATGCGAATTTTTACGTACAGAAGTACTTTATTTAGGACACAAAATTACCAGAGACGGGCTAGAACCCAACAATGACAAAGTAAAAGCAGTACTAGACTTTCCGTTACCGAGAACGCCCACTGAAATAAAAAGCTTCCTGGGTTTAGTCGGTTATTACCGTAAATTTATAAAAGACTTTGCTAAAATCACGCAACCACTCACCTCTTGTTTAAAAAAACGAAACAAAGTACAGATCAGCCAATCCTTTATCGATGCCTTTAATAAGTGCAAAGAGTTGCTAGTAAACGCGCCTATTCTTCAGTTCCCCGACTTCTCCAAACCTTTTGTCTTAACCACGGACGCCTCCAATTATGCTCTAGGAGCAGTCCTTTCACAAGGCCCTATTGGAAGTGACAAGCCCATAGCCTACGCGAGCCGCACTTTAAATGACGCGGAGACACGTTATAGTACAGTAGAGAAAGAAATGCTAGCCATTATTTGGGCAACAAAACATTTTCGTCCGTATCTATATGGGCGTAAATTCACTATCTACACGGACCATCGTCCTCTAGCCTGGCTTACCTCATTTAAAGAACCTGATAGTAAGCTCACTCGATGGAAGCTTAGATTGGCTGAATTCGATTTCGATACCATTTACAAAAATGGGAAACAGAACAGTAACGCGGATGCCCTGTCACGCATAAAATTAAATATACTTACCAATAATAATGATAACGAATCCATGCAGTGTAACGCAAGTGACACGAACAAAGAGAACGATACAATAGTCATCTCCGATTCATCGGAAACGATTAGTGCGCCTTCACTTACGTCGTATCCAGTTGGCTCCCCAACATCTAGTACCATTACAGCCTCGTCATTACCTGAAACAATTCACTCTGCCGAGGATGTTGATACCGACGGAATGCCCATATTAAACGTAGCAGTAGACACGAAGCCCCACCAAGTTCTTGTCTTTACCTGGAACAGAAACCAGACATCAGTTAAAGATTTATCACGAGATAAACAAAAGGTTTTAGAGGTTCACTTACCTGTTGATAATCCCAGTTTAGTTAAAAACTTCCTACTAGAATACATAAAAACTAAAACGAAATATTTCTTTTATTTCGAAGACAAAATACACAGAAGTCAGTTTACGGATGCCGTTACTCGATTATTTAAAAAGAATACAGTTAAAATTTATGAATGCACTAAAAGCGTGGTATACATCGAAGACGAGGACGAGCAACGCGCAGTTATACTTACGTATCATCGCGGTAAAACATGTCACCGCGGAATTAAAGAAACACTCATGCACCTTAAACGGACATACTACTGGCCAAATATGGATATAACTGTTGCTACTGTGATTAATACTTGTGACATCTGTAAGACAATGAAATATGACCGCAAACCCATTAAACCACAATTACAGCTAACTCAAACCCAAACCAAACCATTTGCCGAAATCTTCATAGACCTGTATTCCATTGAAGGGAAATACTTTCTTACCATAGTTGACGCATTCAGCAAACTAGGACAAGCCTTTGAATTATCCAATCGCTCGACTCCTGAAGTAGTTCGCGCACTTATCAAATATTTCTCATTTTATGGCGTACCAAATAAAATCAGTGCTGACCCTGGGTCAGAATTCAACAACATTTTATTGAAAGAAACTCTACAATTCTATAAAATAGACTTGCACATAGGCACTGCACATAATCCCAATTCCATGGGAACAATAGAGCGTTTTCATTCTACTATAGCAGAGATATATCGTAGCGCTAAATATGAACATAAAATAACAGACGCAGCCAACGTCTTGACATATGCGATTATGGCCTACAATCAAAGTATTCATTCCACGACAGGTATTACACCCATTGAAGTTGTTTTTGGCCATACCGAATCTAATAGTACTTTTGCCGTAAATTTCGAGAAACAATACACACAACAGTTAGTGAAAGATCATGTTCAGCGAACGAAATATCTCTATAAACAGCTAACAGATAAAATAATACAAAATAAGGAAAAGGTAAAAGAAAAACGTGGCGGAGAGACATCATTTGATGTACAAGAGGGGGATGATATATACATAAAAGGGGTAAACATCAGACGTAGTAAAGATAAACCTCGCTACCAAAAAGCTACAGTAACCGGAGATATTACCAGGAACACTTGTCCAGTTAAAATCAAAACCCGCGATACTAAAGTACCTATTAAGGACATTAAACGACCTTCACAGGTGCCTCCTCGTGCTCCTGATCCTGACCTTCAGGACCCAGGCCCTTCAACTGCACAGAATTAATAAGAATCCAGGAGTGATTCTTACGAAGCAAGGTCAAGCTAGAGTAAGCTATGATAAGTGGAATATTATTAAGGTTTTAGATTTAAGTTCGATGCGAGAAGACTTAGAGTTGAATATAAAAAAATATGTAAATTTCAATAACCAAGTCAGGAGTTACTTTGGAAATAAAACATTCGATCAACAATTGATGGACGTGAAGTTTCAAACCGATTATGTCATGAATTCCAGTATAGAAAAATTCAATCAGTTAGCTCCATCGATTAGAATTAAGCGAGGGATCTTTAACCCCCTAGGATCTATTATTAAGATAATTAGTGGTAATTTAGACTATGACGATGCTATCAGGTACGAACAATTGATTGGGGATATAAAAACACGTCAAGATACTTTAACAAAAAAGTAATCGTTATTTCAGAAATGTCCAGATCGCTGATTAACGTGGCGAATTCTACTATGAATAATTTCATCCACATAAATGAAGAGTTATGGGAAATGCGAAATTTGATACACAAAACTAATATTAATATAACAATACATAATTTCGTTATCGTGTATAATTTATTCTTACATCATTTCCAATTACTCTACATTCGGTGGGATGCAATTGAAACTTCGGTAACCTTCAGTAAACTAGGAATGTTGCATCAGTCTCTTATAAACTCACATGAATTACTAGAATTGTTAAAAGTAATAGAACAAACTAATAAACTTGTATATCCAGTCAATTACGATAATCTAGTAAAATTAGAACAGTGTATAAGTATAAAAGCCTTTTCAAAAGGAAGTCAAATAACATTCGTTTTAGATATACCTATAGTAAAAAATGATATATATAACTACTACCAAGCAATCCCAATTCCTACAACTAATCCTTCTAACCAAACTACGCTAATAATTCCCAAATATCCTTACCTGCTAGTAAAAGGGTCGAAAATGGTCTCGCTCTCCCAGCCATGCACCGAACTCTATGAGGAGACATACCTATGTAATGAAGGTGTGATGCCATTCGTGGAGGAAGATACTTGCATAGCGGCTTTAATGAAGTTCTCCAACAACATTAGTTCCTGCAATTCAGTTCCAGTCGAAATCAATAACCTAAAGATCCAGCCTGTGGGGAAAGACCGATGGATACTCTACAGTAAAGCGGAAACCATCCTATCAAAGATCTGCGAAAATAATGAAGTAACCAAAGATAAGATACGAGGCACTTACTTCCTGATGTTAGACGATAACTGCAATGTCCAGATTGGCGAAATGACGCTTAAAACCCGCTATAGCACCACGAGTAACTTGAACCTGCCGAAACTGCCTATCATTAATCTTCCTGAAATCGTGCTCTCCGAATCTCAGATGCAGCAAAAACCTATTAATTTGGATACAAGTGATTTAGTGAATTTACAACAACTTAATGGCCTGTTAAAAATCAGTGAAAGTGAAGTGGAAAATAACCGTGAGGCGGTGATAAATGTGAAAACTGTTAGCATTGGAACTCTATTATTATATATAATCATAATTTTAGGCATTTCTATAACTCTGATATATAAGTACTGTAATTTCAAATTTCAAAATAATCCGAGCGATAACAGTCCCTCGGATAATTTTGAAGCTGCGGGGGGAGGCGTTATGAATGCTCTACCTGTCTTATCTCTAGCAAGTAGTCCGGTGGGAACAATAACAGTACGCTGATCCCAGCCGCGACGGGCGGGCTCCGCTGACCAAGCATTCTCGATATTGTTAGAGTGTAACTGTATACGCTAGATAATAAGTGAATGTTTATCCTGTTGTTAGTTAAGATAGAATAAGTTAGTCTGAAATAAACGGTCGTCAAGTAAAGTTGTGCCTTTTAAAAACTCTCCGAGACTCCCCGGTAACTTAAGTAGCTAGTTGTATGTTGCTAGGTACCAGCTAGTTTATGCATTAAATATGCATAAACTAGCTGTTTAGCTAAATAAAATACTGGAGCTGCTGACTCCAACATCGTTGAAAGTACCTTGATTTTATTTATAAACCTTATTTGTCTTTGACCTCGGGTTACACAATTTGTGTAATATAAAGTGTTAACTATTTTTACTGGTACTGCTGATTAGGGATTTATAAACAAGAAAAAAGTAAGGAATAACTTGTATATTCATAAATATAGACAATACAGACAATCTCAACTTTAATAACCCAAAACTAAGCACAACACAACCGTACACGTCGAGAGCTCAACCCAAAGAGAGACGGTGATCGCGCCATGTCGACCGGTGTAACCGCTTCGTTTCCCGCCACAGCACCACTCGCGCTAGCTTCACTCGGTGTTGCCAACACGGCCCTCCTGCATCGTGCATGACCTCAGGCACACTCCAACCAACACCAACAGCACCTGCGTACACCGTCACACAAGCCAAAACTATGCATCTGAAAATAAAACAAGTATCAGAACACCGCCATCATGAACATCATCTTGATCTCTTTTACTTCTTCGCTAAACTTTAAACATTAGAGAAAATTATTCTAGTCCCCTTTAGGCCCAGGAAACCTAGCGAGACGCATCGTTTTTGATGTACTGATCTGCCCAACTCATAGAATTTTGTCTTTAGACTTAGACAAAATCTGAAATCTAGTTCACTCCTTTAGTCCGAAGTAGTGCCTGGTCCAGTTTACTCCTTTAGTCTTAGGCAGTAACTTAGCACACCACTCCTACCCTGGATCGTGAAAACTTCAAAGTTCTGGCAGACCAGCACATACCTATATTCTTTTGTATGAAACCATAACACGCATATATTGAATAAGCATAATAGGGCTGGTTGTAAATAAATGATTGTGAAACCTAGTTCAATCCTTTAGTTCGAAGTAGTGCCTGGTCCAGTTTACTCCTTTAGTCTTAGGCAGTAACTGCTTCAGCACACCACTCCTACCCTAAATCGTGAACACTTCAAATATGAATAGGGCTAGTTGTAAATAAATGCCTGTATAATCTATTTAACTTGCTAACGCGTGGTTTACTCAAAATACCGATTATTTTTTTCTCCGCCTCGGCCACTCCTTCATGTCATTTACTTGATCTCTCACTTCCTCTCATATTCTTTATTCGATACCATTTTCATATTTCTCTGACGTCCATAGTATGCACATCAACGTTTCCAAGCACAGGACAATAACTGTCACTATCATTACGCATTATCTAGTCCAAGAACTCTTCAAAACGAACGGCCCTTATTGGTTGTCTTAACTACTATATAAGCTTGTTGTAATGTTACATACATACACTCATCACAACTATCCTGACTTGACCCAGCTCTCATACTTTACATTAATTTTAATATCGTGTTATTAAATCTTTCACATTTATAAACACCCCATGGCCTATTTAATAGTAACATTAGTTCCTTAACAGTTAACCAATATACTTATTCACATTATTCGAATGTGATACGTCTACCACTTTAAAAATGTTTTCAATGCAACTGAAATGTCAGTCTATCACTTATTTGTCTGTATCTACATTAAACCAGATAGTAGGTACTGTTACGTGACGACCAATCAACACCTCACAATCACAAAAAATCAAGAACATAATTTTCGATATCATTGACGTCAAAACCGAATCTATTTTTATTAAACTACCGTCTTAACACTGTTCTTTGAAAATCCTTTAATTAACATTCATAATAGCAGGTAGTTCAGTTATCTCTAAATCGCGTTCCATAACACAATATGATATCCGACTACTAGGTACCTATTTCTACAAAGGCAATTAGTTAGGACGGTATCATATTTTTCTACCTTCGACCACTTAGATCTTTTTATTGTAACAAGACGCCTCCGGATACTTGCACAAGACTTACACTTTACACTGAATTTATTTGTGATTACCATCGCAATAGTTCCTTTCTCTTCCGAACTAACGAAACATTACAACTATTTGGTCCCTTTAGTATTTAATCCCGAATACTTGAGCTACTATGATTGGTTACATGCCCTGGTTTATAGACATAACTATGCAGAAAACCCGCTAAAAGTCACGTATTTTAAAAACTGACCTCTACTGACTTGTACTACAGACAAAATAATAGTATAATAATTACCGTTCCCGACACGTTTTCGTTCAATCTGGTTCTTTAAATAATACTTTTACGTCACCTTTCTTGTAAATTCAACTACCTACATGAAGCCAAATATATTTCTTTTTAACTTTAAAAGACAAAGAAATCCTTTTTTTTCCACAAGCAAACCGGTCACAATTGTTATGGATACGTAATCACACACTCATTACGTCTCTTAGCGGAAACTTTGACCTAAGTATTTAGTTTAACTTGATAACAAACAATACTATCTGACCACTTAAATGTAGATGTATCAATTTCGATTAAATTCAGTCACAAAGTCAGACGGCTAAAACTCAGGTACCTATCATCAGGATATTCGGATTTGTACTCACAGTTTCTGTCAACCTTACGCTGCTGGTACTCGACGCGTATCTAGCACGAATTATGTTTGCACTTAGTTTTGCTTTTCTTTTTAAGTACCCATAGTAATTAATAGTGTGGTCTGGGGCAAGCAGTTTCTTATCCCACTTCTGATGTTAACTATTTTTACTGGTACTGCTGATTAGGGATTTATAAACAAGACAAAAGTAAGGAATAACTTGTATATTCACAAATATAGACAATACAGACAATCTCAACTTATATAACGCAAAACTAAGCACAACACAACCGTACACGTCGAGAGCTCAACCCAAAGAGAGACGGTGGTCGGTGATCGCGCCATGTCGACCGGTGTAACCGCTTCGTTTCCCGCCACAGCACCACTCGCGCTAGCTTCACTCGGTGTTGCCAACAAAAGGTCTAGATGTATTAATTCAAGATCTATTTATTTGCATTAAATGTCTAGGCATCAGATCAGGGTTGCATGTGTTTAAAACAATACAATTAACAAGTACCTATTTGTAATAGGTAACCTATATCAGCACAACCAAGCAGTATCTAAAGAAATACATTTTTGTGAAATCTGATCTGTAGATATAGTGTATATATAATTTGCACTTCACCTGCGACTTTTTCCGCATGGTTTCGAAATAATTTATAGCCTATACGAATAGCGAGTGCTATTCGTATAGGCTATAAATACTGTATTTTACAACCAATGAATTCTTTTTAGGGTTCCGTAGTCAAGACGGACAGACGAACATGGCGAAACTACGAAAGTGCTAATAGTTATTTACAGGATACTAAAACACAAACAAACTTTAATAAAAAATTAACTCATATATTTTGAAACCACAGACATTTTGTGTTTCTACTTAAGTAAAAAAAAAATATTAAAAAAAAATAACAAAAAATAGAACCGACTTCCATATCAAAACACTACAAAGCTAAAAATAACTTTAATTTCGGTAGTCGGTGTTATTGGTTTTGGATTTTCTGTTTTTTTCACACCGCCTTCCGAAATTAAAGTTATTTTTAGCTTTGTAGTATTTTGATATGGAAGTCGGTTCTATTTTTTGTTAAAAAATATTTTTTCACGCTTTTTAGTGGGTCGGTTTGTAATTTATCTAGTTACAAAAGCCATAATGACAACAACTTATCACCTTTTACAAAATGTTTCTTTTCCCGATGCATAGCTGTTAATTTTTGAGGAGTTCTCCTGGTACTTGACCATCAGCTCTACATCACCATACTCGTATGTATTCCGACGAGCATAAAGTGTTTAACATCCGTACTCAAGTAATCGAATCGCAATCCACGAAATACTTATTATTGAGTAGTTTCAGTGGCCATCTGTGGTCTTCATCATCAGTTCAACTTCCCCAAATGGTACTTTTCGAAAGCAACTGCTCAAGGTACTATAAGAAATACCCAAAACGATATAGGTGTGCCTATAATATTTGAAGAGTTCCCTCGATTTCTCCAGGATCCCATCATCAGATCCTGATTTCGTAACAATGGGACCAACTAAAAAGCATACCCTTTCGAACAAAAAAAAAAAATCCAAATCGGTCTTGCCATCTCCGAGTTATCAGGTAACAAACATAAAAAAAAAAGGTCAAGACGAATTGTAAACCTCCTTTTTTTCAAGTCGGTTAAAAAGACGGAAGTAAGTGACATGTAAAACTGTTATTTAATTACCAAGTGTTATTTAATAAAAATAAAAATAAATTAATAGTTTAAAAAACACTAGAATAACACGCTTTTATAAATGCACGTAAAAACAAAAAAAAATCTTAAGAAAACCAATAACGGATTTTCTTTAGGTTTGTTATAACCTTGAAACCTGATCGTGTTCAAAGTCCATTACGTGGCCTTTCTCACAAGTGCAAACACGACTATGATACGATATTCCATCATGGAATGCCAGTGCCTATCTTCCGGCTTCATCATAAGACCTTGAAACTTAATCGTGGTCAAAGTTCATTACAAGACTTCTAAGAAATCCAAAACAGCTATGATACGATTTTCCATCATGAAGTTCCAGTTTAAATCTTCCGACTCCATCATCAGATCAGTTCGACAGTACCATATTATTGTATTGTCATCAGAACTACATACAGCTGCCAATTTTCATTACGGTACGACCCTTGGAAGATGGTTAAATAAGTTACCTTAGATTCCATTACATAGTTAGTTACATACATGTCGACTTAATAAAAGCATGTCAAAAAGAGACGGACCCCGACTTTGTTTCCGCACAGTTTCGGTGTTGGTCCTCAGGGTAGTCAGTTAGGAAGCATCGGCCTCATCAAGTTTAAATTTTCGGGAAAAACTGACATGTAGGTAATATCATTTAATAACCAATTGGCCAAAATAAATATCATTTATTATCCATCGAAATATTACTCAAAACGCGCGAATATTACATATTAATATATATTTAATTAATATATATTTCTTCCCGGCAATAGGATACGCCGAGTGTCATGGACTGAAATATAATGTCGCCAAGAGCGAGTGTATTTTTCGGTCTGGGTGATAAAACCCAATATGACCTTCCACCTGCCTTTCTAAATGGCTCTCCTCTAAAGAGTGCACAAATTTAAATATTTAGGGCATATTATCACTGAGGACTTGAAGGACAATGAGGATATTGAACGTGAACGCAGGACGCTGGCTGGCATAGCGCTTTTTAGGGTTCCGTAGCCGAATGGCAAAAAACGGAACCCTTATAGTTTCGATATGTCTGTCCGTCTGTCTGTCTGTCTGTCTGTCTGTCTGTCTGTCCGTCCGTCCGTATGTCACAGACTTTTTATTCCGAAACTATTAAGACTATACATGTGAAACTTAGTATGTAGATGTATTCTATGAACTGCTTTCAGATATTAAGAAAAAATATTAAAAATATTTAAAATAAAGGGATGTCCCCATACATGGAACTAGAACTGAAAAAATTTTTTTAATGAAACCTATTCGTGTGTGGTATCTATAGACAGGTCTTTAAAAATGATATAAGAGTTTCTAAAACCACTTTTTCATAAAGTCAATCGTTTAAAAGATATAAGCTTCCAAAGTGGTAAAATGTGTGTCCCCCCTCTAACTTCTACAGGGTGGGCCATGAATTAGTTAACATTTAAATGTAACTTACCGCGCAAACTATTGCCGCGCGGGACGCGGGCGCGGGCGGGGGCACTAGCTCGCTTTTTGGAAATTTAGTCACAATGGATCGCTTCACGGGGCCGCAACGCGCTTACTGCGTGAAACGGTTTTATTTAAACAACTTTTCGCTCATTACTGTGAGACGCTTATTTCGCGTTGAATATGGTTTACACGACTTAAGTCAGTGTCCAAGTGCTCCTTTAATAAAGAAATGGGTGAAGAAGTTCGAAGAGACGGGATCTACACTAAATGTGAAACAAACCGGCGGCCCGCGGACTTCTCGGAGCGAAGAGAACGTGCAGCAAGTTTCCGCTTCTGTTCGACGTGATCCAGATTTATCGACACGCAAACGTTCGGCTGAATTAGGATTATCCCGCACATCATTACGCCGTATTTTGAAATTAGATTTGAAATTACATCCATATAAGATCCAGCTAGTGCAAGAACTAAACCCTAATGATTTAAATTTGCGTAAGTCATATGCCGAAACAATGTTAACTCGATTCAGTAATTTTCACAACATCTTATTCTCTGACGAAGCCCATTTCCACCTAAATGGACATGTAAACAAACAGAATTGCAGGTATTGGAGCAGCGAAAATCCTAAAGCTAAACATGAGAGGCCACTTCACTCTCCTAAGGTAACTGTATGGGCTGCAATTTCAGCAAAAGGAATCATCGGACCTTACTTTTTTGAAGATTCTCGAGGCCATTCAGTTACTGTTAATTCTGCCGAGTATGTGAAAATGTTACGGGAGTTCTTAGCACCGATGCTACTGGAATTTGCTGGCTATTATCGTAACATATGGTTTCAACAATATGGAGCCACATGTCACACATCGAACGAGTCCTTGCCGGTGGTCAAAGACATGTTTCCGGAAAAGCTGATATCCAGACGGGGTGACATCCCATGGCCACCCAGAAGTCCAGATCTATCACCAGCAGACTTCTTTTTATGGGGTTATTTAAAGAGTCGTGTCTACATTGATAAACCGAATACACTGCGTCAACTTAAAGAAAAAATCATCGAAGAGATGTCGGCGATCTCGCGGTCTCTTTGCAGAAGAGTATTCGAAAACTTTAGGACTCGCTTAGATGAGTGCAAAAACCGAAACGGTGGTCATTTAGACGAAATAATTTTTAAAAAATAAATTACAACTAATTAGCTTTCTCGTAAATAAACGATTTCAAAAAATATGTTAAATGGTTTTTTTTATACGATTTTTTCAAATGTTAACTAATTCATGGCCCACCCTGTATAATAATGGAGTGAAAAATTAAAAAAAAATGTCTGTAGATCTTAATGTAAACTTTCAACCAAAATTAGTTTTAACGAAATCGAGTCAGCAGTTTTTGAGATACAGCATATTTTTTTAAAACCGCAAATATAACTTTGTAATTCATACAAACACTATGAAAAACAAAGTTATTTAGCGTAGTTTTAAAAATGTAACTAAGCTACTTTTATGAAATTTTTAAGGTTTTATTTTATTCGTCAAATAAATATACATATTATATTATATTATATTATATTATATTATATTATATTATATTATATTATATTATATTATATTATACTTACTACGGAACCCTACATGGGCGAGTCTGACTCGCACTTGGCCAATTTTTAAAGCATATTGCCAGTCGTTTTATATAAGCAGCTTGTGGGTTAATTATACGCAAAAGACATACAGCGCCCTGCGGGTACAATACAATAACGTCTTCAGGATGTTGTTGCGGTTGCCGCAGTTCTGCAGTGCGTCCGCGATGTTTACCGAAGCGCGTACGGATGATTATTACGCAATAAGACGCAAGCGGGTGTCATTTCTGTTAGGCAGAGTACGGGGCAGCAGCAATGACATCCTGAGAATAATATTAACTAAATATCAGTGTCCAATACACTCGCTCTGGGTGCAAATTGTGGTTAGTAAAATTAAATAAGTAAACATTTCACAACTTTGTAATACTGACATAGATTATAAGCGTTTTTGTTACTAACCATTATGGATCCTTGATATCTGAATAATAAATAAATTTGAATTTGAATAGCCGTCACGGACTAACTATTAAATATTTATTGTCTATTAAATACTTTTAGATACCTAATTTATTTCAAAACATTGATTTATACAGCTAGGTCATGTCGGATTGCCCTCAAGATTCTACGCATACGCTTAGGCTAAATGTGAATGTATTTTGTTATTTTAAGGTATATTGTCAGTGACGGTGCAAGACCTAAACTTAATGTGGGCAAGGTATTTTTCGCGAGGCCCTCTGATGGTGCAGGAACAACGGAATATAAAATTAAAAATTGTCCAAGTGCGAGTCAGACACGCCCAAGAAGGGTTCCGTAGTAACTCCGCAAAATAACTTTGTTTTTCATAGTGTTAGTATGAAATACAAAGTTATATTTGCGGTTTTATAAAATGTGCTATATATAACTCAAAATCTACTGACTCTATCTGGTTCAAACCAAATTTTGTTGAAATTTTTCTTTAAGATCTATAGCATACATTTTTTTTAGATTCTTCACTCTATTATTATAGAAGTTAGAGGGAGGAGGACATACATTTTACCACTTTGGAAGTGTCTATCTTATAAACGATTGACTTTAAGAAAAAATGGTTTCATAAACCTCAATGCCATTTTGAAAGACGTATCTATAAACACCAGACAAGCGTACATACACTTGTGTGGTGTTTATAGATATATCGTGAATAATTTCATTGGTTTCATGAAAAAAGTTCCAGTTCCATGTGGACGGGGTCCCCACACATGGAACTGGAACTTTAATTTTATATATTTTTTAATTTGTATAAAAATCGGAAAGCAGTTCACAGAATACACATACCGACCAAGTTTCATATGTGTAGTCCTAATAGTTTCGGATTAAAGTGGCTGTGACATACGGACGGACGGACAGACAAACAGACATGACGAATCTATATAAGGGTTCTATTTTTTGACATTCGGCTACGGAACCCTAAAAATCAGTTGAAATTAAATAGTTTTTGTATTAATTAAGAAACAAACCTGAAGCTTTACTTATACTTCTTTGGAATTATTATTGTTTGTTTGAAAACATTAAACAAAAATGAATAATCAATAAAGAAACAGATTTTTTTACTTTTTTATTTTACTGAACTCCTTGGTGATTGGTTCACAATTTATCTTACATGCTATATCTGCTGAAACTGCAAAACCTGAAAGTTTTTTTTTGACCCATACTATTTCTTATAGTAGATTAGTAGCCAAGGGCTGTAAGGCATCAATTGCAGTCCGAGATATTTAGGTGCCCTCGCTGCGCTCGTGCGCCTATATTTCGAGGGTGCAATTGATGCTTACACCCGAGCTAACTACTCTGCTTTACATCTCGATTGTGGGGTAAGTAGAAAAAACCGGCATTACAAGAATAAAACATTTTATTAGTTAAAATTTATAGTGAAATGAGAACAATTTTCAAATTTTAGGGACAGGTGTTTCTTGGGTATGTTAATAGTTTGAGATTGTGATATTTGTTGGTCATGGATAAAATTTGACGGGATAAAGCTTTCTTCAGCAGAAGTTGATGGTTGCGGATCATCTCTTGAGAAAGATGTTTAATTTTTTGAAAGCTGAATAGTTTTCGTTATTTGGTTGGTAATTTTACTTTTGTTTTGTATGGAATCTTCAATGTAACCTTCAGCCACCTTGCTGGATTTCCACCCACCGTGCCTTTTTATAGTGGTTAAGTTAGCCCCAGCATCGGCTAAAAGTGTAGCCCATGTTCTCCGGAAGCAATGACCTGTGTACAATTCCGGGTTTGCTAACTTTAAATAACTTGCAATTTGCTTCGGCATAATTCTGATGGTATTTTTTCCAATAACTTGTTTGTAGCATTTACCTTGGTGGTACTTCAAAAAAAATCGGTTGGTATTTACATTTTTAGGACGAAGATTTCTGTATTTTTGTACGAATTCAGAGAATTCTTGAGGAACTACAAATGTTCGGTCAATTTTAGTTTTGGTGTTCGGTAGTTTAATTACTAACAACTGACCCTGTTGTTCTATGTTCTCTATTGTTATATTTGTCAATTCAATATCTCGGCATGCGCCAGTTATACCGAAGATAAGAACCACCTAAAATAAGCGAAATATAAAAATAAGAAGGTATGTTTTTTAGGTTTGTAAGAATTTAAAAGATAAATGATGAAGTATTACCATTATGTGATTTGTTATTTTACGTACCTTAACAGCTAAATATATGTCATCAGGGGCTTCATTTATGAATGTTTTCACGTCTTGCGCTGTAAAAACCTTTGACTTTTTGCTTTTGTGCCCAGCTGATTGTCTTTTTAGAAAAAATGATAATTTTGAAAAGTTCTTGATATTTATGTCGTGTTTGGTACTCATAGTTGCTTTTAACATTGAATAAATGCACCACAAACTAGATGGCTGCAGCTTTTTTGATAGCTCACTAAAGTATGTTAAGAATACAGTCTCAGATAAAGACTTTACTCGTTTTTCTTTTCGCCACTTCATGAACTAGTCGTAAGTTTTCAAATATCTCTCTTTAGAACTTTCAGGAAAAATATTGTTAATTGCTGCTTCAGCTTCCATTTTCATTGAATCGGGAGTGCAGCTTATATCTTCATCACTTGCAGAATTCATATTTTTTTCCTAATTAGCACGTAATTATAAAAATAATCCCAAAAACAAACAATATTTAAAGTAAAAGTTTTCTATTCCCGCCTTTTTTCATCTTTGTTTTTTTTTTAAGAACGAAATTGAGCTTCGCCGTTCGATATTTAAAATTGATGACTATTGTACTCATACGAAGACAAGGCTGAATAGCGAAGCGACCTCTTTTGTCATTGGGCTGAATGCATGATGTCTATTGCCAGTATGATGGTTAGATGTACGCGAACTTTTTGAAAGAGTGAAGAGATTTTTTTTTAATTACTTACCAGCTTAGGGCTTTTCTAGCTACATTATTACCCTAGAGCGCTAATTGGTTACCTACAAGCCCCATTTGGGGGTAATAAGGACCTAATTACCGAATATGAGAGATGTAAAATAATTTTAATATCGTTCTAATTTTGAAATGCTCCTTTTAGTGGAAGTAGTACTAACAGGTATAGTTAACACAATTCTAATAAGTAAGTATTTTATATATTAGAGCAGATTATTTAGTCATTAATAGAGTTGGAATCGGTAGATCATATTTTGTAACTCCTCATACAACTCATAAGGTTGGCAATCACTGCTTTCACCTACTTGCAGGACTGTTTGTAAATCCTGACAGTTTTTCAGTATATGCTCTTTTGTTTTTTTATAACTCGTTTAAGTCATAGCAAAATCCAAAATTTTCAAAATATTTATTATGTCGATTTCATGTTACTTAGCACAACATCAATCATGGTATTAAAAAAATCTGTTTCATACCAGCTTTTAGCAGACTTTATTGCTGTTAGTTGTTTGCTTTTAATTTAAGTAGTTTGACTTCGAAATTAACCTTTTACCTACGGGTGTCAACTATTGTTGATTTAGCGATGTCATTTAATATAAAAATAAAATTCTGATAAAAAACAAGTGATGTTTCGACGAATACAGTGATTGATTCTAATGCTTAATTTTTTGGCAATTACGTAAAATTTTGCGAATAAACTATAAAATCTATAACATTTCTCAAAGGTAAGTGAAATAATTAATCAGTGTGTGAAATTTGAAGTACCTAGGTATTGTGCTTCAAAAAATGTAGACAAATAAAAACATAAATGACTGCGCAGTTGCGCGCCAAAAAGTACCCGTATTGGGTGATGACATCGCTTATGAAGTCCCGTAGGTAAAAGGTTAAGTGACGAAATCGAATGAATTAAAAAGTATTTTGCTGCAACATAAATACCCTTGATGATAAAACTATTTATTTGGATAAAAATTTATACTACGATACGAATGTAACCTAATTTTGTTCAATCTAATTAAATATAGATATTTTTATTTTTTTTATTTAAAATAGGTTCGCGTTTGACCACCATCTCACCTGATGGTAAGTGATGATGTGGTCGAAGATGGAGCACGCTTACCTAAAAGTAACCTATTCACTCTTGACTTAAAGACTCCTAGGTTATAACTATCGGGAAACACAGACTCCGGCAGGGAATTCCACTCCTTAGCCGTACGCACAATGAAGGTATTCCCAAAACGTTTGGTGCGTATGGGTGGGATGTCCACCATGTAACGATGGCGCTTCGCCGTTTGTCTCGTAGTCCGATGATGGAACGGGCTTGGTGGAATTAGATTGTGTAATTCCATCGCACACTCCCCGAAATGTAACAAAGGTATATATAATAAGTTTGTAACAAACCGCAAAAAATAGGGAAAAATGGAAGTCCTTGGAGGAGGCCTTCACCTGAGGGGGGTCCATGCAAATTTAATTCTTTTTCGATCATTATAAATAACAATAATAATTATAAGAAATGATGTAATAGAAATAATAATAAAATATATATAATTATTTAATCATTGCAATGCAAAATCTAATAATAAGGCTAACAATAATACAATATAATACAAATAATAAAAAATTCAATCATTATAATGTAAATTTTAACAATTAGGTTAGGATGCAAACAACTATTTATTATGCAATGCTATTAAAATGCAAATGCAAAAAATACGAAGAAATGTAAACTATGATAAAAGTATTTTAGTCTAATACATTATGTTGATTGTTATATGGTTATGATGTTTGTAATGCTAAAATGTGTGCATGGAATAAAAGGCTTTTTTATTTTTATTTTATTGTATAATAAGTTAGATATTTATTGCCTCGTGGACTTTTTTGTAGACAATAATGTGTACTTCAATCATGTTACATCATATTTATGTAGCATCAATAGTTTTCTCAACGCAAGCCAAATTATGAGTTTTGTAGGCAAAATTTTGTTACTTGAGATACATTATTGCAATTTTCTTATGGATCGTATTTTTTTTTAATAAATTATAACCTTTGTTTCATTCCCATACCATAGCAGTCTTGAAAAAATGGTTCAAGTCGAGCCAGTAGTTTCGGAGCCTATTTGGTACAAACAAACAAAATGAATCTCTCTTCTTTATAGAATTACATAGTATAGATATAGAAAAACCTTGCGGCGTGTAATTTTTGATTTTCCATGCGAGGCTGTGAGGCACGAGGCCCTTTGCACCGCGAGGATGTGGCCCACACCACCCACGCCTTACGCCGCCTCTGTATATTGTTAAACTAGAGGGCATGTGACTAAAATTCATAACAATACTTTTAGTTCATAAAATAATAATAAAATATTTATTCTTCAAGTACGAAAATAAAAGCAATACAAGAAACAAACATTGACTTTAGTGAGGTGAATGTACAGATACATTTTAATTTGAGAAAACGACTCCCAAACTGAGCTATGCTAGCTTCACAATAGACTGCTGAACCAATAGTCACACATATATTTTTATGTTGATTATTATGTACGTTACTTATCACGTCACACGCATATAATGATACGCAAATGACGTGATAAGTTAATATATAGTATTGTATTTGGAATAACATTAGCGTGCATTTTGTTAATAAACAATACCTATTATTTATTTTGCTGAGCTGAATTCACGAGAAAATAACGAAATTGTGAATAAATGCTTGAGCAGAGTTGAAGCTGTTGCCTTAGCGTTCGAGCGGAATCCTTATAAAGAATTAAATAACTTTTTTAAGTTCTATACAATCTCTGATGACTTTGTTTCCGTTACCGAATAGGATATGTCCCATAAAGGAAATGAAATTAGAGAAAGGCGATATTAAAGGAGCTGCCAGGAATATTTTCAGCAGTGATATAGTGGTACCATGATCTCCAGAAACTCTCTAAGCTCTGAAGACTAAAACCTTGTCGCAGCCTTTTCTCGACCGTCCCGGTCTAGACGTTCTCTCCCTGATCATTTCGAGGCGAGAGGTAATCACAGCCGTTTCCTTGTTTCGGAGCAGCTCCGCTGGTGTCCTCGACAGCCTGAGTCCTCAGCACCTGAAAGACCTTATCTGTTAAGGTGACGTGAAGGTAATGAATCACTCTTGAAGGAGCTGACGGCTCTGGTTAACCTTATGCTCTCCGGCAAGGTGAACGAAGCCGTCATTGGCACTTTGTACGGTGATAGAAGTATTAATATAAGTACAGAGTTTATATAATGCATGTACCTACTTATATTGTGGAAACAGAAAACGGTATCCATTTATTAGTATCTACATATAGGTAAAAAAAATATTCAAGTTGTTATTGAAACATCTTTTATCTATTCAACCTTTACTTTTATTTTTTTTAATGATAATAGGTTTGTTCGAACTTTAATCGAACACTCAGCGAAAATGCATAATTGCATCGATCGCAAGTATGCACATTCGCTCGATCACAAAAATATCAGTCAGTTCGCGATCAGATCTCTTTGGAGACACCACGCACTCAAGAAAACCATTACCATTTTACCATTACCATTTTACCATTACCATTTTACCATTACCAATAAGTTAAGTTACATAGTTTACCAGTTTACCGTGTAATTCCTTATAGTGTTTGAATATAACTATTTTCCTTTTAATTGAAGACTTTAACTTTTACCAAATATACCATATCTTATCTATACGAGAAAGTAGTATTAGGTCACCATAGCATCGAACAATACTTTCTACATGGTCCTTTGAGCATTTACTTACCAGTGATTACCAGTGACACAGTGCCACGCAAACCAGGAGATCGCTGCAATTTGCCGGTCGGAGCAGATAAGGTCAGATCGAACCATTAATTTATACTAACCATTTTCAACAACTCCAAATATGGATTCCGATTCTTTGTTCATCAACCAGACAGAGCTCTATGAAATCTTGAACAAGTTTTTAACCAATATAAAAAAGGATGGATCCGAGAGGAAGACCATCGATAATTACAAGCGCAAGGCTAACATGTTGGAAGCATACTGGCGAGATTACCAAGAAAATCATAGAAAAATGTGTGAGCTTGCGAACTTTGAGCACATTTATTTCAAAAAGGGTTGTTTCGAAACAGCCCAGGAAGTTTATTTGAAAATTAAGGAGATTATTGATAAAACCCTGAGGCAGTTAAGCACAACGCATCTTCAGGAAGATAGCCCCCGTAGACCAGGAGCGGAGGAAGTGAAACCATCGCCAGGCATCCGAACTAAGCAACACCTGAGTGCTGACCATCGTAAGCCGGAAGATGAGGCAACGCATGCACGGCAAGGTACCTCATCTTACTGTGAGGAGTCCTCGCAGCGAGATAAATTGTTCTATGCGAAGAGTGGGACAAGCAAGCTGAACGAGTTAGTGAAGAAGCAGAACATACATTTTAAGGCATTTATGAGAACCGTATGTAATATACAAGTAGATAAGTTTGAGAATCAATGGCAATTCGAGAACGCTCTTAGATCACTGGATAGCCGATGGGGCGAGATTGACAAACTACATTGGGAAATTGAAGGTGAGGATGGAGGTGACGATATTACGTACCAAATGGAATTCTGCAAGCACGAGGAAAAGTACAGTGAGTTGACAAACGAAATCAATAAAAAGATGTGGGCAGTAAAGCACCGTGAGAAGTCGGCTCCAAAGATGGACATCCCCGCGTTCAACGGGACTTACAACCAGTGGGTTCCGTTCAAAGACTTGTTTAGCGAAGCTATCGATAGAAACCCGTCGATGTCCAATGCGCAAAAAATGCAGTTCCTTAAGAGTAAGGTGACTGGAGAAGCAGAGCGTCTGATTCATCATTTACAGATTAGCTCTGACAATTATCGAGAATGTTGGGAGATTTTAAATCACAGGTACGGTAACAAGAAATTAATTTTTACGTCCCATATTAACATTCTCCTCGGCCTTCCTAACATGCAACAGCAATCGGTGGCCATGATTAAGAAGCTGCATGACGTAACCAAGGAGACGCTTCACGCTATTCAGAATCTGGGAGTGGATATAGCAACTTGGGATCCGCTTTTAGTGCATCTACTAGCACAAAAGCTTGACAACGAGACCTTCACCGAATACATAGAATCAATTAAGAATCCTAGAGAGCTACCCGATCTGCTGGAATTCCTGAAGTTCTTAGAGACGAAATTTACAGCACTAGAAGCGTCCCGTCGCAAGCAAGAACCAGCTAACCAGAAAACCACACCGCAGCAACCACATAAAAACTGCAACCAAAAACAAAGAGTTTTTACCGGAATCATCATCAATTGGGCAACAAAGATCATCCCAAGCCTAATATGAATTCATGTCATGTGTCGCGGTCAACAACCTGTGCATTGTGCAATGCTGAACACGGATTGTGGCGTTGCCCTGATTTTTTGCAAATGACGCACGAGCAAAAACTAAACAAAATTGAGCAATTAAATTACTGTCAAAACTGTCTATGCAGTCATAACAAGAAACCATGTCAATCGAAAAAACGTTGTCGTAAATGCTTAGCTGCACATAACACTTTGCTTCACGAAGCATTGGCAAGTCAAAGTCCAGATGCGTCAGCAGAAGAAATCACCAACAATGTTGCAACCAAGAAAAGCACATCTAGGTCATCTCACGTGTCTTGGGATGACATGTCAGAAATACTTTTAGCTACAGCTATCATAAAAGTAACGGGAGTGGATGGAACTCAGCACAAGATGAGAGCTTTAGTTGACCAGGGTTCACAACTATCGTTGATTAATGAAAGGGCAGCCCAAGCCTTGGGATTAAAGAGGGCTTATTTTAAAGGTCAAATATTTGGTGTCGGTGCAAGACAAAATAATGCGAAAGGAATGATACAGGTAACACTACAGTCTGCAAATAGTGATTTTACTTGCGAGACGAACGTTATTGTTATGAACAGTTTGATAAAACGACTGCCAAATAACACGTTTACCAAACCAACATCGTGGAATCATATCCAAGGGATTCAATTGGCCGATCCGGAGTTTCATATAAGCAGACCCGTAGACATGCTTCTAGGTGCAGACGTTTATAGCAAAATAATGTTAGGAGGTATTTTGAGAGGAGACAAAGACGAGCAACCAATCGCTCAACAGACACAACTGGGATGGCTACTCTGCGGTTCCATGAAACCACATTACCAATGCAATGTAGTTCTAAACAATACAGAGGACCTACTCAAATATTGGGAGAACGAAGACATAAGCCAAAAGATAGAGATGTCAAGCGATGACCATGAGAGTTTGCAGTATTTTATGAAAACCACTAAGAGGCTTGAGGATGGAAGGTACGAAGTCCGACTACCATTTAAGCCGGAACATAAGGATAAGTTGGGTGTAACCAAACCACAAGCATTAGCCCAATTTAGAAACTTAGAAAAGAAATTTGAGAAGAACAGCAAATTGAAAACAGATTACCAAAAATTCATGGACGAATATTTTGCGTTAAACCACATGATACCATGCAAAGTTAACCAGGCGCCCGAATGTTACTTACCGCACCATGCAGTCATTCGGGCTGAATCTACCACCACCAAACTGAGAGTAGTTTTTAACGCCTCAGCTAAGTCGTCAACAGGGTACAGTCTAAATGACGTCATGTACAGGGGTCCAAATATACAAAAGGATCTCCAAGAGCTTATTCTGAAATGGAGACAATTCCAATTTGCATATACTTCTGACATCGAGAAGATGTACAGAATGATCCGAGTGCACCAAGAAGATCAAGCTTACCAAAAGGTACTATGGCGAGAATCAAACGACCAACCTATACAATCATTTCAACTCGTCACGCTTACATACGGAACCAAACCAGCAGGATTCTTAGCGATGATGTGCATGAAAAAATTGGCGTCTGATGAAGGGCAGAACTTTCCTGACGCTGCAAAAGAATTGGAAGACAGTTTCTATATGGATGACTTTTGCGGGGGCCGTCATACCATTGAAGCAGCAAATAAACTGAAATCTGATCTCATAAAATTGTGTCGATTGGGAGGATTTAATCTTAGAAAATGGACCTCGAATAAACCAGAGTTATTAACTAATTTAGAGAGAGAGCAATGTGACCAGTCAACATACGAATTCAAGCAAAGCGACTCTACCAAAACATTGGGTCTCTGTTGGAACCCGCAAAGGGATAATTTCACCTTCAACTCGAAGATAGAACCCGAATCTCCTGCAATTATTACCAAGAGAGCTCTACTTTCGGACATTTCCAAGCTGTTCGATCCATTAGGGTGGTTAACTCCCCTAAGTACTACCATGAAACTACTGTTTCAAAATGTCTGGTTATCTAAATTACAATGGGATGACCGCCTACCGGAGAAAATGAGCTCCGAATGGACTAAACTGAAACAAGAATTTACGGACATAAACACTATGCAGGTCAACAGATGGCTAGGAATGGGAGAAAAACAAAATATAGAATTGTTGGGATTCTGCGACTCCTCAAACAAGGCATACGCGTGTGTAATCTACTGTAAGGTAGTAAATAAAGAAGGGACAACCATCACATTAGTTGCAGGGAAGGCCAGGTTGACACCCCTCAGTAAAGTCTTATCCATACCGAGACTAGAGTTAATGGGCGCTCACCTGCTAGCTCAGCTAATGCAAAAAGTCCAAAGTTGCTTATCAGATTACCCTACGGATGTCTACTGTTGGACTGATTCAACTGCAGTATTAGGATGGATACAAGGAGATCCAGCCCGTTGGAAACCATTCGTAGCAAATCGGGTAACGACAATCACCAAAATCATACCATCAACACATTGGCGATATGTTAAGACGACAGACAATCCAGCTGACTGTGCAAGTCGTGGTTTGACTGTCAGGCAACTCAAAGACCAAAAGTTATGGTGGGAAGGGCCGTCATGGCTCCCATCGTACACGAACCAAGAGAACCACGAAACCATTTATGAGACGAATTTAGAAGTAAAGCCGTCTATTTTAAAACAAACCAACGCGGTAGTCATTGGCCAACCAGGAAAATCGTCGATTACCGAAATTATCAATTATTTGATTAACAAATATAGCTCAATTACAAAAATCATACGCATTTTTGCGTGGATATTGAGATTGCCTACCTCGCATAAACAAGTTCGCCGACCCTACCTCGAATTACACGAGCTTCGCCGCGCCAAGCAGCTGATAATTAAAAACATTCAGCAGGCGGAATTTGCAAACGACATAAATTATTTAAACAAACACGGAAAAGTGCACTCCAAAAGCAAGATTTTGAAGTTAAATCCAAATATAGATGAACAAGGAATTTTACGAGTAGGCGGCAGATTGGAAAATGCCCACATGAGTCTCGAGATGAAACATCCCATCATCTTACCACATGATCATCTGCTAACCACATTACTCATAGGCCAAGCTCATGAGTTGACTTTCCATGGCGGAGCGCGTCTAACGTTAGCAAACCTTCGACAGCAGTTTTGGATTATCGGTGGATATATGGCAACTAAAAAGTATATAAGAAAATGTGTCACTTGCAGAAAGCATAATCCCGTAAGGCAACACCAGCTCATGGGAGATTTACCAGAACCAAGAGTGAATCCAGAACATGCGTTTTATCACTGCGGTGTAGATTACACAGGTTTCGTAGAGGTCAAGGCTAACAAAGGACGAGGAATCAAAACTACTAAGGGATACATAGCAGTTTTTGTATGTATGGTCACGAAAGCTGTTCATCTAGAACTCGTGTCAGATCTGAGCAGCTCCGCCTTTTTGGCAGCTCTAACCAGAATGGCAGCCAGAAAGGGGGCACCACGACATATATACAGTGACAATGGCACTAACTTCGTGGGAGCGAATAGGATGATGCAGGAAGAATTTAACCAGCTTCAGGAAGTATTCAGTGAAAGTTTTATAACGGAGATAACGGAAATGGGTATAGAATGGCACTTTAACGTACCTAGCTGGCCCAACGCCGGCGGTCTATGGGAGCGAGCAGTACGCAGTCTAAAACACCATCTCAAGAGGGTCATCGGTCAACAAAGACTAACCTTCGAGGAATACACCACATTATTAGCCAGACTAGAAGCTTGCCTCAATTCTCGACCTCTTTGTGCGATATCCGAGGATCCCGATGATGTAAACTTTCTCACACCAGCTCATTTCTTATCAGGAAGACCAGGAACTACTATAATAGAAACAGAGCAAGATGCTAGAACTAGATGGCATCTAACCAACAAATTATTTCATGATCTTTGGAAACGATGGAAGACTGAGTACTTGGTACAACTCTCATCTAGGAATAAATGGGCGGAACCACAGAAAAATATCGATATTGGAGATTTAGTGGTGATTCATGACGAGAATCTACCTCCAGGAAAATGGGCTCTTGGACGTGTGCTCGACACGCATCCAGGAAACGATGGTCTAACCAGAGCGGTTTCATTAAAAACAAAGAATGGGGTCATGAAACGTCCCATTGTGAAACTCTCAGTTTTGCCCGTTAACCAAAATAATGTAACGGAATCAAAACAACATACAAAACCATCTACGAAATTACCAGAAAGAAAAAGACCACCAAGATCAAAAATAGTGACTGTTTTGCTGAGTTTTCTTATGCTAATTTTTCCAACATACGGTTCAGACGACATAAAACCATTTCCAAGCAACCAGACGCTTTATTTTGACCCTATTTCAAAAGTACAATTAATCAGGGACAAATGGGCATTAGTCATGTACTACGACATGGAACCCTATTGGACGGGCATAAGCGCATATAAAAAGATAGCTAATTATCAAGAACAATTATGTGCAACTATTGAAACACAAAACCATTGTAATATGATCGTAGAGCAAGCCCGCCACGATTACCAGGAATTTGAATACTACAATGAACTTTTGCTGTCACAGCATTTCGATGTCTACGCTAGACGGCGACGCGCTACAGGGCAGACGGGTCGGCACCGACGAGGTTTAATCGATGGTGTCGGGTATCTAGCGAATGACTTATTCGGAGTGTTGGACTCACGTTTCGCAAACCAATATGAAAAGGACATCGAAACCATACATCGCAACGAGAAACATCTTTCTAATTTATGGAAAAACCAAACTTCTATAATTGAAGCAGAGTTCAACCTTATGAAGAAAATGGAGATTACTGTAAACAAACAGCACAAATTAATAAACAAAAAGCTAATGGATTTGCGAGAAAATGCGAGCATTCTCCAGCGTAACATTCAAAATATTTCATACGCAAATGAATTCACATTATTAGCTATGTCGGGAAACGGCTTGCTGCAAGGATTAAGGCGACTTCAAGACACGTTGCTCGATGCATTAACAGACATCTTCCACGGTCAAATTAGTATACATTTACTGCCACCAACGCAACTTAAACGTGAACTCCAAACCATATACGGCCAGATGCCAGGAGATCTCACACTACCAATTACTAATGTGGACACTGATCTTCAGTATCTTTACAAACTACTGAAAGTCAAAGCCAGAGCTACGCAAAAATATGTTATAATTGAAGTTACTTTCCCACTTGTGTCCAGAGAAAGTTTCAAATTGTATAAGATAGTACCTATACCGCACCAAACAAACGCCCGTATGACAAGAATAATACCAGTCTCCGAATATGTAGCAGTCAACCTAAAGAAAGATTCCTACTTTAGCATGTCCACAGGTGAACTAACAGCATGTCTACACCATGGACCCACTTATATGTGTCAGTTGCTGAAACCAATTCTAGACCTAAAAAATGATGAAAGTTTTTGCGACAAAAACTCAGAAACCAACAAATGCAAAGTTGAAAAATCTAACTGCTCCAATATATGGATTGAATTACATTCGACTTCTCAGCACTTATACTTTTGTTGTGACACCTACACAATAAAAATAATATGTGGCGATCACGTAACAGTTCGTCAGCTGAGCCAAGCCGGAGTCATTGGCATAGGTCAAGAGTGCGTCATCAGGGGCAAGGACTTCTCATTATATTCGATTCGTCACCAATCCAACCATATGAACGTCTCACCATCAATTTACATGCCTGAATTCGATCAAATCAACCACTTGGTTAACATAAAAATCCCTGACGAAAAGCAAAGTGACGACGGAAACCTAACCATATCTATGAACAGTCTTGGGGAAGCAATAGAAAAACTAAAGAAAAGCGATCTGGAAATAGAGGATATATCGCCCCATGATATCCACCAGTACGTAATTTGCTACGTGTTATTGTCGATCGCTCTATGCGTGGCAGCAGTCTGGATGTGGAGAACTGGGCGATGTCGCCTGTGCCGCAAGGCTGCCGCTAGGCAACGTGGCGAGGGATCCCGCCGGCACGAGACTGCGGTGACCCCACCACTTCCCAAACCTCGACGCCGCAGCGAGAGTCGCCATGAGCAGGAGTTAGCAGCGGATCCGCCGACACCGAAACCAACCAGAAGAGACAATTATAGTGAAGTGCTCAGTGCAACGGATCTAAATAATAAAAGTGAAATCGGGTTTTGTTTACACAATTATGCCAAACGCTGGCCTAGCACAAACTATAGTGCATTCAAACGGAATAAAAATAAAGACTCGGGTAATCAAAATACCGCCTTTACTGTGGAAGACTCGATAGTTTAACTTTAAATCTAATTTAATGTTTTTTAACAATTGTAATTATTTAAGTAGATCATTATGCCTTTATTCAGCTTTTATTATGCACGCATTATGTTTTTATTTTAGATGTTATACTTGGTAAGATTACTTGAAGCAAAATGTGTTTTATTGCTGGCATGTATTTTATACACCTTATCGTAATGTTAGCTTTCATCCCGCATTTCTTCTCGCTCTTGGGAATATGTTCGAACTTTAATCGAACACTCAGCGAAAATGCATAATTGCATCGATCGCAAGTATGCACATTCGCTCGATCACAAAAATATCAGTCAGTTCGCGATCAGATCTCTTTGGAGACACCACGCACTCAAGAAAACCATTACCATTTTACCATTACCATTTTACCATTACCAATAAGTTAAGTTACATAGTTTACCAGTTTACCGTGTAATTCCTTATAGTGTTTGAATATAACTATTTTCCTTTTAATTGAAGACTTTAACTTTTACCAAATATACCATATCTTATCTATACGAGAAAGTAGTGTTAGGTCACCATAGCATCGAACAATACTTTCTACAAGGTTCGCATTTGACCACCATCTCACCTGATGGTAAGTGATGATGTGGTTGAAGATGGAGCACGCTTACCTAGAAGTAACCTATTCACTCTTGACTTGAAGACCCCTAGGTTATAGCTATCAGGAAATACAGACACAAATAAACAAAGATCACCTACATACGTCGTATACTCCCATTTTATTTCTATGCTTCTACATATTATAATAAGCTGTATTTTAACGTAGAAAAATGTTCAGTAATATCCTTCACTAGAGCTCGAACACCTAACCACAACTTTTATAAAATTGAAAGTCAGTCTTTGCAGTGCGTTACGGAAGTAAAAGATCTTGGGCATTCAATTTTCCAATGATATGACTTTCCGGAAATACGTCATGATCGTTTGCAAAAAGGCTTATCGTAATTTAGGATTTACTTTACGACAAGCTAATGAATTCACCAATATAAGTGCATTAAGGGCTTTATATGAAACTTTAGTTAAAAGTCAATTAGAGTGTAGGTAATGCGGTAGTTTGGAGTCCCCATGAAGCTAACGTATAAAACAATGTCGGAACGTATTCAGAATAAATTTATTAGATTTTTATATTCAAAGTTATATAAGGTTTATCCTGGCTATCCAATCTTATATCCAATATTATTTATACTTGGTATGGTAGGGTTTATAAACTAGAAATAAGGCAGGAAGTGGCTCTGGCCACATATATGTTCAAAATATTACGTGGCAAGATTCATAACCCTAGTATTTTGTGCGAAATACATATTAGTGTTATATGTTTATTGGTGATTGGAGTGGCACTTCTGGCTTTTAACTCTTCCAATTGTCTTTTCTGTGCTCTAGTCATAACATTGATTATTTTCTCATTCATACGTTTTAATTCATTGGAATTTATTGTAATTGAGTTTTTAAGTAATAGTATGTAAGTTATTTAGGTTTATTGTAACAAAATATAAGATTATTTTTTCCATTATGAATTTGTTAAATATTGTATCAAACATCTGTTCTCTTTAAATTATAATGTTTGTTGGAGCTCCTTCCGCCTGTGATACAGGATTAATCCTAGTACAGGCATTATCATTGTAAGACTTGTAGTTTAATTAAGTTTAATTTTGTACTTTACCTATTATGATTATTGAATAAAGATTATTATTTCCTTTATTACATTTTACATACATATTATTTACATTTTTAAACATTCCTATAAAAACAAAAAACATTTAAAAATATAAAAAACAGTAGCCCACCGGCATCAGGAACAGGGTCCAAGCTACCGGTGGTCAGGGCTCTTGAGAGAGGAACCTCCTAACAATTCGTGCCGTGTCCAGAAGTACTGCTTTCTGTGTGGCGTTGTGGTTTAGGAGGTGGAATAAAAAAACTAATAGACCACAGGTTTACAGCATTTATTTTGAAGGGGGGTGGGTTCAGTTCACAAGATTCTCCACTGGTCGATGGATTAAGGGAGGTACTGCCCTGTGCTCAGGCCGCGACGCACGCAGACCGGCGGGCCGACCCCGTAGCAGGCAGCTCGCGCGCAGACGGGCGCAGAGGTTATGCGGGCAGGCCACGCAATAGCGCGCAGACGGGCGCAGAGGTTATGCGGGCAGGCCACGCAATAGCACGCAGACAGTCACAGAGGCAGCGTGACACCCGTCGAGCGGCGGACGTAGAGGTAGTTGATAGTAGAAATGAAGAAGGAGAAAAAAAACCCTGGAATCAACACGAAGGGTGCTTCCGTAAGCGTGGTGCCAGGAATCACGAGCGCCAGCGATGCGTGCGTCTCCCAGCCGTGAACCCAAAGAACAGTACTCGGGAAACGGATGGAAAACTCACCATCGCGGCGGTTCACAAGGATTATAGATAAGCGCAAGCATGCCGCGTGCAACGATATAAAAGATAACCGCGTGACAAAGCGTTTAAGCACGTAGCTGCTATGACACAGCAGGAAAGGTATGCTGCGACATGCTTACGCTTCACAAATTTAGAAACACTAGTGGAAAACAGATGACAATGAAATAACACAGTTATGTTCCAGGCGGAAGACATCTTGACAACCGGGCAATTATATTAATTTACAAACGCTGCAGATTATGGTGAAATAAGCGGATTACGATTTGGCAAGATGGAGAGAAAATGGCAGATACGACGAGCACTTACCCTTGGGCACAGAGGGGTTTCTATATTAGTTACTTGCAACTTTAGGCGGTGAAATAGAACTAAGCCAACCGGAGGTTAGAATTTATAGCCGGTCACCGCATAAGTGTTGTCACTTCGTGAAACCATAGACATTAGAGATTAGTGTGGTAGTCGACTTCTAGTTTAATCGACTACAACGCTACAGTACCCCGCCTGTTAGCGAAGGATTTTCCCTAGGATAAATCCGCTAGAAGGCCTAAACCACTATTACTGACTACCTATACGTTCATACATCCCATTCATGTGCTTCCATACTATTAATCATTCATCCATCCATTCTATGTCCATCCCTGACTTGGAAGTAGTCCTAAGTCAGTGACGTACAATTACATACGAGAGGTAAGCTAATTATAGAGTAGTTTAACTCGAGACAGTCAGTAGGAAAAACAGCAAGATAAAGCAAGTGTATCTCCATAGGGTTAGGTAAACTTGGTGGAATGTTGCAGGCTATAGCTAAAGTTTGGTTTCAAAGCAAGAAGTAAGTTCATCGTTGAATTTTAAATTATCAAAGTTCTAACAACAATTTAATAATAAGTTAAAGTTCTATTTTATGTTTAGGTTTAAAATTAAATTATGTTAAAGTTCAAAGCTAAGAGTATTTAAAAGAAATTTAAAAAAAATTGATAAGGTTTAAAAAAAAAATTTGGTAATGGTCCATGTATATGTTCAAATTGGTTTAAGTTTCATTACTGGAACACGCATCTTATGTCAAAGTCTATTCGAGTGAGTTTCCGAACGTGAGTGAAATTTAAAAAAAAAAAAATCAAGTCCATATCCATACTGTTGCGAGAATATCCGAACGTTATAGACGTAATTCTAAAAGACAAGTATCCAAGGTTGGTAACTACGTCGAGATGTCAAAGTCAGTACGTAAACGTCAAAATATAATATGTCAATGATCTTGAATTAATTAGGTTATGTTATGAAACACGCGGAATTATTTTCTAAGAGAATTAATTAATTTAATTAGGGCAGGTTGAATCTAAGTGATATTCAGGATAGGCGTGTTCAATACTAAAAGGTGTTATGAAGTTAAAGTTAGGTTTCTAGTTTAGTGTTTAGGTAAAAGAAATTAGATAAGTTTGTAGACTAAATGTTGTTAGAATATTTCATGTAGATGTTATTATTAAACGATTGATGAAGTGCAAGTTAGGTTTCGTGTTTAGTGCTTAGATTAAAGTTAGATTTGTTACCAAGGTAGGCTGGAATATAGTTTAACTGTGGTGGCAGATCACCAACAGTTTAGTTGAAAACAATACAATGGACTATGCTATATATTGTTTTATGAATAGTTTTAAGGTTAGTAGTGAGAAAGTTTTACAGTTATAATTAGACTATAAAGTTATAGACTACTATGCAAGTAGTTAATGGGTAGGTACGGTATTTGTATAGAAATTTACCGGCTTGAAGCTGTTTTCAGAACAGTAGGTTTAGGAATTCATGTAAATTAACTAGTGTGCGGACACCCATGTTTCAGGGGCCGTCTTTAAGACATCCATGAGGACATAATAACATAAATAAAAGTTAAAGGTAGTATACTATGGAGACTACTCTGCCATGATACTAAAGAATCGCCCTGAAGGCCCACTATGTAGCCTCTCATAGTCACGCCGTAAAGGGAAAAATAATCAAAGAAATTTGATGTGTAGTGTATGTGTATGTGTGTGTGTGTGTTCAGCAGAAAGGTGGTAATGGAACTGAAGTTATGTTGGCTTATTGCCATGCAGTCAAGGTATTTAGTTATGTTAAAAGATAAATAATTATAGTTAATTTTAGAATAATAGTTTGGTAACTTTAGTCAGTAGGTTTTAATTAGGATTACCACACTGCAGGTGGGTGTGAAATATGACACTAGGATAGCTATAACCAGAGTTATAGTTAACTTAGGTAGTTAGGTACAAGTCGACCCTCCACGACCAGTATGGTAGTTAGTCGTGGGTGTGTGTTCCCTTGGCATCGTGTGACCCTGTATGGGGTCAAACACTAGTTAGTTAGCTAGGCCTACGGGAGTTAGGGTGGGCTGTTTCGCCTTAGATCCTTAGCGTGCCACTCACCCAAAGGCTTTCCTTGCATGTCTACCAACTCATAAACTATAGGGGAGAGTTTGGCAGATACTTTACATTTAGTAAATTTAGGAGCTAATTTTTTACTGAAATATTTTTCTTTATCACTCTGGTAGTAAGTACGTTTCCAGACCACATCACCTACATTGAATTCTACATTCTTGCGTCGTAAGTTGTAGTCTGTAGCATTTCTAGAATGTGCTCGTAGTAAGGCAGACTGTACTTGGTCAAAAATGTTAGAAAGGCAACCTAAGTTTTCTGCATACTGGTCTCTAGGTTGGAATATTATTTCCTTTAAGTCAGTTTTTTGGTAGATGGAACCGTCAGCTACTAATTCCCTACCAAATATAAGGAATGCAGGAGTGAAACCAGTAACTTCACTAGTTGAGCTATTTAGTGCAAATTGTACAGCTGGAATATGTAGATCCCAAGAGCGCTGGTCATTATCAATGTAGGTAGAAACAGCTGTTATGATTGTCTTATTGTACCTTTCCACGGTGTTAATCTGTGGTGCATACCTAGGAGTATAGTGTATGCTAGGTATGTTATATTTACTGAATAAGTTTTTAGTTTCATTTGAAGTGAACTGAGTGCCATTGTCTAAAATTATACATTGAGGTATTCCATGTACCAAAAATACATTATCCTCCATTAGTTTACAGATAGTTTTAGCGTTAGCATTCCTCATTGGGAAAAGAAGACAATACTTAGAGAAACAACATGTCACTACAAAAAGATATGCGTTTTGGCGTCTAGAGACAGGCAGAGGGCCAACAATGTCAATACTGAGCATCTGGAATGGTCGAGAGCATTCTTTAGGTTTCCCCATGACCCCCAGTGGAGCATGGTTTACTTGTTTATGAGCTAGACAGATTTCACATGAAGTTACAGCTTTCACTACGTCACTGTGCATTCCTGGCCAGTAGTAACGAAGAGCTAGTCTTTTATAAGTTTTAAAAATGCCTAGATGACCTGCCGTGGGTTCTGCATGGTTGTCAATAACAACTTTAGATCTAGATTCATATGGAATTACTTCCTTCCAGTCAAACTCATCAAAAATAGCGAATTTACTTTTCATGTACCGAAATAACTTGTCATTCTTAATAAGATAATTGGGATAAGAGATTGGGCTCTGTATACAGCCATTATAGACCTTTAGGTACCAAGTATCGTTAGTTACTGGTGGGGTGGACTGAGTGGATATTTCAGCCATTGGGAGAGCGCGGGACAGAGCGTCGGGGAGAGTATTATCGGAACCACGGCGGTGTTTAATATCGAAGTTAAATGCAGAGAGCCTTATTCCCCAGCGGGCTAGTCTACCAGTAGGATTTTGTAGTTTTAAGAACCACTTTAGTGCAGAGTGATCTGTGTAGACTGTGAATTTTAGACCATTTTCAAGATAACATCGCCAGTGCTCTAGAGCCAATAATACTGCTAGCGCTTCTCTCTCCGTAATACTATAGTTTTGTTCTGGTTTTGACAAGGACTTACTCATATATGCTATAGGATGCTCGATACCATTTTTAGTTTGAGTGGGCAAAGCGCCAATACCATGATTACTAGCGTCTGTATGTACTTCAAAAGGTAAGCTATAATCTGGACATGACAAGACTGGGGCTGATACTAGTATATTCCTGAGTTTGTCAAATGATTCTTGGCACTCATTGGTCCAAGCAAAAGGTGGAGCCTTCTTGCTGGAGCTAGTAAGTTTATTTAACGGTGCTGCTAGTGAACTAAAGTTTGGGACAAAACGTCTGTACCAGGATGCTGTTCCCAAGAATCTCTTTACTTCTTTAGGATTAGTTGGGATTGGAAATTTTGTGATTGCTTCTACTTTTCTGGGTCTGGGTGCAAGCCCTTTGAATTTACAATGTAACCCAGGTATTTAAGTTCATCCCGGAAGAATTGGCATTTGTTTAAATTAATTGTTAAATTGGCCTTAGTTAGTGTTTTAAGGACTTTTAATAAAAGAGATATATGGTGGTCAAAATCAGAAGAAACCAAAACTAAGTCATCTAAGAAAGCAAAAACTCTGTTTTCAAATTCCAGGCCATAGAATAACTTATCAACAAGCCTCTGTTGAGTAGCAGGTGCATTAGTTAGTCCAAAGGGTGTAGTTTTGAATCTGAAGGTTCCACGGCCAGGAATGTAAAAAGCAGTCTTGTTTTTGTCCTCTTCATTCAAGGGTAGCTGCCAGAAACTTTTATAAAGATCTAGACTTGTTAGGTATTTAGCATCCTTTAGGTTATCTAGAATTTCAGAGATATAAGGTAAATTATAAGCATCCTTCTTAGTTACTGTATTTAGCTTGCGACTGTCCAAACAGAACCGCAATTTGCCATCCCTTTTAGGTGTGAGGAGTACTGGTGAAGACCAAGGACTTTCGCAGGGCTCAACAATATCTAGCTCTAGCATTTCGTCTAGCTCTTCACACAAAATGCGCTGTTTCTCAGGCGACATTCTGTAGTAACGCTGTCTGATTGGAGGTGAGTCTCCAGTATCAATGCAGTGTGTGATGTGATTGGTACGACCTAGAACTTTTTTATCTGAAGATATAGTTTCATATTGTTTAATAATGTTATCTGCTTTTATTTGTTGAGTCCTTGAAAGTTGAGCGAAGGAATGCAGGTGTAAGTCTGTATTAGAGTTGATTATTTGTTCATTATGACTCATAAGAAAGATTGACTTAGTGTTTTTAGGGAACAGTTCAAAAAGATTCCAGAAGTCAATGCCCAGCAGAATGGGTATGTCAACTGATGGTATTACATAGGCCTTAAGTATGTGGTGTTTACTTTCAAAGGTTATAGGTAGATTTAGTATACCTATTGGTGATAACATCTGTCCCCCAGCGGCAACAAATTTTAAAGACTGTTCACACGATTTTAGGGTTAGGCCCAAATAGATGAGTTTTTCATGAAAGTTACCTCCAATTATGGTGACTGCGGATCCTGAGTCCAATAGTCCACAAGTAGGCAAGTTATTTATTAGAATACTTGCATAAGGCCTAGTATCATTTAGTGGTTTATTGTGGATTGTTGTAACAGCATAATGAGTGGAAGATGGTTTTAATGTTGGTGGCCAATCTGCCCACACACCACCGTTTTTAGTTTTATTTGGTTTTTTACAACAACCCACAGCCTTTAGTTTTTTGAGTGGCACTTTTTACAGTTTGGAAAAATCACACCTTTGAGACCACACTTAAAGCAAATTGGAAAACTTTCTGCTGTACACTTTCTCAATGAGTGACTGTTAACTCTACACCTAGGACAGAAGGGACCTCCTTTAGAGGGTGATTCTTTTTTAGTGTTAATAGCTGAAACCTTTTCTGTTTCCGACTGAGCAGAGTATTTCTTGTAGTTAGTGTAGTGTTTTGCTGAATTATTAGTACTTGTGTTATAACTATTACTAGACTTATTGTGCCTGTGGTATGCAAACTCTGGTGCAAGAGTGCTCAGATTACTTTTGCTGGGTTCATGGTAGTGTGTAGCCCTAGCTTTATATTTCTCATAGTTTTTGCAAACCTGTTGTAATTGGTCTAACGTTTGCACACTACTTAGTGCTAGCACATCCGCATAGACGGGTTTAACATTATGAGAAATAATGTCGAATTTTTCCTCTTCTGAAATTTTTTTTTCGAGTCGGTTGAAGAGACCGCTCATTATAGAAATGTAAATAGTTATATTTTCAGTTTCACCTTGTGTACGCTGCCTGATTTCAGAAAGGAGTCTATAGTCATAATCATCACTATCAAAGGCAGACTGAAGTTGCTTGATTAACTGGTCCCAAGACAATATATCAGCTTTAATGTGTCTATACCAGTGTAAAGCATTGCCAGTGAATATGTCATAGGAAAAATTCAACATATCCTCCCTAGAAATTCGCTTACTTAGTCTGAATTCCTCAATTTTCTGAACAAATGACCTTACACACGTATTCCCATCGTATTTGGGTTTATTGCCATGGTGACTGGGACAAGTGACAACTATATTTGGGGATTCTGTGACACTTGCTTCAGCCTGCTGACCACTGGCCGAACTATCTGATGTACTAGGGGTGAGTTTACTCAGGAGAGTTTTGTACTGAGTGTCTAAGCAACCAAACAGTGAATCAAGTTCTCTCTTCAACCGAATAGAGTCTTGTGTGGTTGGAGTTATTCTTCCTAATCTATGGAATATGTGGTTCCTAATTGAAGTAGCTACACTAAGAGAACGTTCAGTGTTTATGGTTGATAAGTAGTTTTTAAAATCCTCTAGCGTCTGACTCAGACCACTCAAATCATCCTTCTCATCCATCCCGGACAGCAAAATATCCTCAGTGTCATGTAGTCTAGAAAGCTTGTTAATTTGCTTTCTAAGGTCAGTGACTGTGCCCTTTTCACCGCCTCTAATGATGACCTCATATTCTAATTCGGCCTTTCTTAGGTGGATAAAGTTAATTGGGTTAGCGCTCATTGTGATCTTTACAATTATTGAGATCAAACCCCTAGCAGAAACAAAATTAACAAATTTAAAAAAAAATACAGTAAGAACACACTAGTAAATACACACACGCACTAGAAAATATGGTAATTACACTAGTACTTACCGCCACGATGTGTGAGAAAAGGTAAATAGCGACCAGTGAAGATAACCTTAGTGAACCTTACCGAGTGGGCGCCACTGTGGCGTTGTGGTTTAGGAGGTGGAATAAAAAAACTAATAGACCACAGGTTTACAGCATTTATTTTGAAGGGGGGTGGGTTCAGTTCACAAGATTCTCCACTGGTCGATGGATTAAGGGAGGTACTGCCCTGGGCTCAGGCCGCGACGCACGCAGACCGGCGGGCCGACCCCGTAGCAGGCAGCTCGCGCGCAGACGGGCGCAGAGGTTATGCGGGCAGGCCACGCAATAGCACGCAGACGGGCGCAGAGGTTATGCGGGCAGGCCACGCAATAGCACGCAGACAGTCACAGAGGCAGCGTGACACCCGTCGAGCGGCGGACGTAGAGGTAGTTGATAGTAGAAATGAAGAAGGAGAAAAAAAACCCTGGAATCAACACGAAGGGTGCTTCCGTAAGCGTAGTGCCAGGAATCGCGAGCGCCAGCGATGCGTGCGTCTCCCAGCCGTGAACCCAAAGAATAGTACTCGGGAAACGGATGGAAAACTCACCATCGCGGTGGTTCACAAGGATTATAGATAAGCGCAAGCATGCCGCGTGCAACGATATAAAAGATAACCGCGTGACAAAGCGTTTAAGCACGTAGCTGCTATGACACAGCAGGAAAGGTATGCTGCGACATGCTTACGCTTCACAAATTTAGGAACACTAGCGGAAAACAGATGACAATGAAATAACACAGTTATGTTCCAGGCGGAAGACATCTTGACAACCGGGCAATTATATTAATTTACAAACGCTGCAGATTATGGTGAAATAAGCGGATTACGATTTGGCAAGATGGAGAGAAAATGGCAGATACGACGAGCACTTACCCTTGGGCACAGAGGGGTTTCTATATTAGTTACTTGCAACTTTAGGCGGTGAAATAGAACTAAGCCAACCGGAGGTTAGAATTTATAGCCGGTCACCGCATAAGTGTTGTCACTTCGTGAAACCATAGACATTAGAGATTAGTGTGGTAGTGGACTTCTAGTTTAATCGACTACAACGCTACATCTGGATCAAGCCCTTGATCCAGCTGCCCAACGAGAGCCTCCTAAGATGTTTGTCGAGGCTCTTGGCTATTATGCCATTGGCTGAGACGACTATCGGCACAATGATTGCTGTATCCACATCCCACATGTCAACAACCTCGCGAGCCAAGTCAAGATACTTAATTTGCTTATCTTTCTCGGCTTTCACGAGGTTCTCGTCATGAGGGACCGCTATATCAACAATCACCGTGTGACGCTCTAATCGGTCTATTAGCACTATATCAGGCTTATTGGCAACAATAATCCTGTCAGTGATGATATACCGATCCCAGTACAGCGTAATATTGCCATTTTCGAGAACTGGGTTGGGCACATACCTATAGTACGGTACTTCTGATTCCACAAGATTGTATTTAAGAGCAAGTTGCTGGTGAATATATATAATATTGTTTTTTATTATTATTAAAGGATCTATTTTTAAGTTTGTTTTTGAAGGCAATATTTGTAATAAGCCTTTACAAGACTAATGATATTCAAAATAATAAGGACTATCACAAAATAATGCTTTATCACACAATATATCCTATCATAAATTAGTAAAAGTGCCCTAATGTAAATAACGAATGAAATAAAAAAAAAACAAAATGTATAAAAAATTAAGCTTTGTTAATCATAAAATTAAAACATACGAAATGGCAAATAATTAATTAAGTAAGAACTTTTCAAATGTTAAATAAACTTCAAATAAACATTTTTATAAACTTGACATTACAAACTTAAAAATAGATCCTTTAATAATAATAAAAAACAATATTATATAAGTTCACCAGCAACTTTCTCTTAAATACAATCTTGTGGAATCAAAAGTACCATACTATAGGTATGTGACCCAGTTCTCGAAAATGGCAATATTACACTGTACTGGGATCAGTCTATCGCCACTGACAGGACTATTGTTGCCAATAAGCCTGACATAGTGGTGATAGACCGATTAGATCGTCGCACAATGATTGTTGATATAGCAGTCCCCCATGACGAGAACCTCGTGAAACCTGAGATAGATAAAAAAATATCTTGACCTGGCGCGCGAGGTTGTCGACATGTGGGATGTGAAGACAGCAATCACTGTGCCGATAGTCGTCACAGCCAATGGTATAATTGCCTCTTGGCAATTATACCATTGGCTCTTGCCTCGACCAATATCTAAGGAGGCTCTCGTTGGGCAGCTGGATCAAGGGCTTGATCCAGAAAGCAGTACTTCTGGAAACGGCGCGTATTTTGAGGAGGTTCCTCTCTCAAGAGCCCTGACCACCGGTAGCTTGGACCCTGTTCCCGATACCGTTGGGCTACTATTTTATATATTTTTAAATGTTCGCCTCTTCGCCCAGTACCGTGACTGAGAGCGGACGTGTGTCAACATTTTTAAAGTATTATAAATCACTGCATACACGAATACCAACCTTACCTTCATTGTAAAAGAGTATAGTTTCCTAGCTTTGCACAGACATCATAGCGCACTGTAAGTGTTTGCCGCGCGCGCGCTACCCGCACTTCTACCATCAACGGGAAAAATAAGTCAAGCATTCTACCCTCTACACGTTTGGCACGAGCTCAGCGCGGGCGACAACGACACAAAAGACGGTACTTTCGACTCTACCAATTTCTTGATAACAACATGCCTCTCAAACGTACGCCGCCACCACAGTTACCTGTGTCGTCTGATTATAAAGAACCTGCAATACCCAGTCTGAGCCACCCCACTATCTCACTATCTGGTTCTGCTCCAAACCTATGCAGCATTGATGTAGGAAACGTCAATCACCGATCCAAGCGTAAACGCGAAGAGGACGTGTCTGTTTTTATGGAAGAAATACGCAATTTATTGCAGTCGTCTAACGCCCAATCGGAAACTAAGTTTATGGCTCTGCAAAACTCTATGTCAGAAATAATAGCACAGAATTCCGACATAAAAACTTCCCTAGATTTCGTTTCCAAGCAATACGATGAGTTAAAACTAAAAATGACTGACCTTGAAAAAGAACGTAAAGCCGAACATTGTTATATAAAACAGCTTGAAGACAAGATAGAAAATCTAGAGCGAACGCTATGTCTTCAAGCCAAGTAAAAAACATACCAAAACAAGAAAAAGAAACTAAAGAGGATCTTCGTCGGATTATTACGGAAACAGCATGCATTCTCGACATTTCAATTGAACGGCAGGACATCAAAGATATTTTTCGCTTAAATAAAAAGGATGGAATACCATCTATTATAGTGGAGTTTTCGTCGGTAATTACCAAAGAAAATGTGCTGGATAAAGTTCGCAAGTACAACCGCAACCATTACCAAAATAAATTAAACACAGCACATATTCGACTGAAAGGTGAGACAAAGCCAATTTATTTATCTGAATTCTTGACGCCGAAGTCTCAACGCTTATACTACCTTGCTCGAAAATTCGCTTCTGAAAAGGGCTTTAAGTTTTGCTGGACGTCGCATGGGAAAGTTTTCCTTCGCCAAACTGAAGGAGAGAAACATGTTTTGGTTAGGTGCGAAGCCGACTTCAAACTGAATTCGGCTCAATGACTAGGCAAAGATATATGTTATGTTTCCAAACTATTGTTCTTTCTTATGTTTTATTATAATTTTTTTCATTGTAAAATACATGTATACACATCAAACAATCACACAGAATACTCAGTACTGAACTATATACAAAATAATAGTGACAATCAACACACATCACACTTACATAGCACACAACAAATAAGTACAAACATTCACACATCTACATTTAATAGTTGCCTGGGTATGTTATATAGACATGTCTCTTTATTTGAGGATATAAAACTATTTAAGTTAAAAATTGACACGTTTATGGACAACAGTATAATAATTATGTTCCTTAATGGCTAATTTAAATAACAATATTTTAACGCATTTAGATGAAATGACCCTGGCTACATCGTATCATTGTGATACAGACACCTGTAACACAATAGTCAGTAACTCTAGTAAGTCTCTTAAAATATTAACCCAAAACATCCGGAGCATCTATAAAAACCTAGACAGTTTTCAGGCACAATTAGCTAGGTTATCATTCGAAGTAGATGTCTTAATCTTAACGGAGTCTTGGCTAAGTGATGTTAAATCGATTCCAGTCTTAGAAAACTATGTTTCCTATAGTACAACAAAAAGCCTCAACCAAAACGATGGAATTGTAATATATGTTAAAAATCACATTCAGTGTACTGTTGAGGAGCCAGACCCACTGGGTGCTAATTTCTTACTTTTAAAAATTGACTCAGATATTTGTATTTTGGCAGCCTATAGATCCCCCTCAATATACTGTATAGATAGTTTTCTAAGTTCCCTTGAAAATGTCATTGGCAAGCTTAAGGAGAAAAATATTATTCTTACGGGTGATATTAATATTGATATTAAACCAAACAACTCAGACAGGAATAGTGCATCGTACCTCAATCTAACAGCTGAATTGGGCTTGCTCCCAGGACACACCCATCCAACAAGATTGCACAACTGCCTCGATCACGTAATGATCAATACATCAAATTCTGCGACAGTTGTAGTAATAGATACCACTGTGAGTGACCATTCCTCCGTACTACTATGTCTAAATAACAAATCCTATAATAACGACAGAGTCAGATCCACTACAAAAGTCAATATCGAAGCTACTATTGAACACCTAAAAGATACTGATTTCTCATTCATAACAAAAGATTCCGATGCAAATGTGGTAGCTACACTATTCGTTGAATGTTTGATGTCCGCAGTTTCACTACACTCTAAAGTGTTTAAAGTTCCTAACCGTAAAGTAACCCTTAAGCCGTGGATCACTCCTGGCTTATTACGGTGCATTAGGCAGAGGGATAAGCTCCATAAATCGTTTTTGAAAGACCCAAAAAACCCCGTTGCTGAAATCTCTTACAAGAGATACCGTAATTACTGTAACGCATTACTTAAAAAACTAAAAATAAATTACGATAAATTGGCACTAAAATCATCACAAAATCCTAAGGAAACTTGGAGCGTAGTGAAATCAATAACAAACCAAACCCGGCAAAAACCATCCGCCGATAAATTATTATCTGCTACAAAGGATAGAGCGGAGGCAATTGAGCACATAAATAAGTACTTTTGTAGTATTGGTAAGCAACTAGCCGATACAGTCATAACAAACCGAAGATCCCAACCTGGAGTATATAAGTTTAACACACCACCAACACTTAATTCTATGGTTCTACTTCCCCCTGACGAGGCTGAAATAGAAATGATAATTAATACCCTTAAAACGGACTGTGCCATAGGGTGGGACACCATTTCAGCAAAGCTACTTAAAATGGGCAAGGAAATTCTAATTTCCCCGATTACAAAACTCGTTGAGATCTGTTTTGAACAGGGAGTTTTTCCTCGAGTGTTTAAGAAATCACTTATCACGCCAGTTCACAAGGGAGGGAGACAGGACGATGTCAGAAATTATAGACCCATCTCTGTTTTACCAGCACTGTCAAAGATATTAGAAAAACTTTTAAACATTAGACTATGTAAATACTTAGAACGCAACAAAACTTTGTCAGATGCTCAATTTGGCTTTAGGTCAGGGAAAAGCACCGAAGACGCAGTAAGTCAACTCGTTGATTACATTACAGAGAAAGTTGATGCTAAGCAGAAATGTATAGGTGTTTTTCTCGACCTCGCTAAGGCTTTTGACACAGTTTGTATTCCCACCCTTGTGAACAAGCTAGAGCACATAGGGATCCGGGGTGAAGCTCTCAGCATATTTGCAGATTTTCTGCGTGAACGGACACAAAAAGTAAAGATAGGGGAAGCAGTTAGCAACGAGGCTAAAGTCACTTATGGTGTACCACAAGGAAGTTCTCTTTCCCCGAGCCTCTTCCTGATATATGTGAATGATCTGTGCCAGCAGTCTCTTAGTAATGGAAAAATATTTAGTTATGCAGATGATACAGCGCTTATATTTCACGGAGAGACTTGGGATGAGGCACGGAACACTGCTGAGGTGGGACTATCTACAGTTAGTCACTGGCTGGAAGTTAACTTACTTACTCTGAATATTGAGAAGACTTCATACCTGCAATTCACGTTCGCCAAAACTAAACCTACGGCAATAAGTCTTAAGGCGCACACGTGCAATTTTCCTTATAATATTAGTCAATGCTCGTGTCCCTCAATTTCCCAAAAGCAAAAACTAAAGTATTTAGGTATAGTGTTAGACGAAAGACTAAGTTGGCGACCACATATTGAATTAACTACCTCTCGTGTAAGGAAACTAATTTGGGCCTTTAAGAATCTTCGATATGTGGCCGATTTTAAACTACTTCGCACGGTATATTTTTCTCTAGCGCAGTCTATAATAGGTTACTGTATCACGGTATGGGGAGGTGCCTGTAAAACGATCATAATTCAACTAGAAAGAGCTCAAAGATCATTGCTCAAAGTTATGACATTTAAACCATTCCGGTATCCGACAGTTACTCTATACGAAAAGTGCGAAGTATTGACAGTGAGACAACTATATATCCTCAAACTAGTACTGAAACAACATTTAGTAACACCGGTAAATCAAGCAAACAAAAATAAACGCACTATAACTAACACATGTAAAGCCGTAAAATGTAAGACTGCCGCGGCTAGACGACAACACCACTTTCTGGCAGTGTATACCTATAATAAAATTAACAAACTGCTTCTTATCAATCCCCTTTCAAAAAACGAAGCTAAGAAAAAAATAAATATGTGGCTACAAACATTAGATTATACACAAACCGAAAACGTATTAATACAAACTCTCCAATAATCAGCAATTGTAATATACATACATACCTACCTATATACAACTATTCAAGAATCATGCCCCACACACACAACACACACACATACACTCACACTACACACACATACACACACACACGCCACGCGCGCATGCACACACGTTTTTATAATTATATGGTTTTACGAATACTTATAAATATTTTATGTTGTAAAAATGTAAATAAGTAACAAAAATGGGAGAAGACACTGACTCCTGTAACACAGGTTATTACCTAGCTCAGGAGTGAGGGCTTCAACAGCTATTGTAACAATTTTTATGACAATAAACATATTATTATTATTATAATGTTTATATTTTTTATATTAATATTTAAAAATGTCATTTGTATGCACATAGACTAAATACATGGAATAATAAAAAAATAATACAAAATATAAAAATAATTCGACAATAAAACTTTTTTATTACAAGTCTTAGAACAAAACATTTTTTTAATCATTTAACAATTAAACTTTTATATATTTTCTTCATTTCAGTCATATCTTATATAATAATTATAATCAACCTTTAGTTATAATGTAAGATGGATGATAATGTGATTATATTTGTTATTTAAATAGCATACCATTTAAATAACAAATAGCCTCAAATTATCTCTGATGTACTCTAGTAGACGTATTTCAAATTTAAACAAAAATATTAACTACTCAAGACGATAACATACTATCAAAATAGGTCGCGTAGTAAGGATCAATTAGTTTCTTCGAAACTAATTCTTTAAGGTCTCACGGCCATGTGCTCGACGAAGAACGCTGTCTAGCTACCGGTTCTCCGTTATAGGTTGGGTCGTTATCACTAAGTTCAGCATCATTTTCTGCAGAATTAATCGGTGAAATGCAATAATCCTAGTAGGTAAGGTAGGAACTTGCTGTGTTATTACTGGTTCAACATTTTGAAGAGTCAAAGAAGACAGAAAATTTTTGGCCATAATCTACGTCTCCCACGTAGAGTGTGGCCGAGAAATTAGTGGTTGTTCATCAGATAGTATAAAATCATCTTTAGAAATAGGTAGTGCTCGAGATTCTGGGGAACATTTGCGGGACGATAGGCGGCTGCTAGAAGTTGTACTCGTGGAACTACTACTATCGGAACTTGAAGATGAGCTGGAACAACTTGACGACGATCTGGATGAACGTTTTGATGTTGTTGCGATAAAACCATTGGTTTCAGTCAAGGCCACGGGTGTATCGACTGATGGTTGAATATTTTCAGCAGTTTTTGGGTTTGGAATCATAATATCAAACGTAATTTCGTTACCTGTGTAATGTTTAAGTGAACATTACACAGGTAACGAAATTACGAAATCTTGGGAATTTTGTTGGGAATATTTTCTTTTTCAAAATGCGTCCAGTAATATACTGAAATAAAAATTAATCGATTAGATGCTGTACTTATGTAAGTACTTACCCTAGTAAGATTTAACCAATAAAGACACGTAGCAAAACAACTTACTTTTGATCCTTAGGCAATTCGCTTTGCTGTTGATTCTGGGCGATTGAGTAAGTTCAAATGTTTTTGCGACCGCGACGTCATTCTTCTGTAAATAAAAATAATAATAGTACCTACCTATTTTGTTTAATTACGTACTTCAACATGTTTAATACCTACTTAACCAATCAGTAAAGCGCTTAATTATTGTATGTATTTACTAACCATACTTAAAACTATCGACGTAACTTGTAATTTGATTAAATATTTTACATCATGTAAAGACCTAATCTTAAATGCAAACACAGATCGTTCATAAAGTTTTGTGAAACAAGGAATTATTTCGAGATAAACATCGTAAAAACATAATATTTTCGTAAAATAAGGAACTAATTTGATATTGATGACATATTTTAATACATTGTAGTGATAAGAGGGCCTAACTCTAAGTCGACCTTTTTAAAACTAAAAAATATTGCAATACTTACCCGATAATTTGTAATAAAAAGGCACAACTCTAATTTTGCCATCGCGTCAGTAGTCCGGCTACGACAAGTACTGGCACCTTACTGGTTGGGCCTCTCTAGTGGGAAGACGCGGGTACGGGAGAGGGTAATGTAAAAGAGACACAATTACAGTATTCGCTTTAATATTGTCTTTTTTCTCTTTCTGTGAAAGCCAAGTGGTAGAACAGGTGATTTTGTGCCCATTTATCACAAAAACTCGAAAACTCCAAATTTCGAATTGTGCCCTTACATTACTAAGGGTGCGACATGTCTTACGTACCATCCTTCACAATATATTTCCGATAGTTATTCGTCATCATAACTTCATCCATAATTGCACAGACAAAACCTTCGGTTTCCCCGAAGAGGTCACCAAAACGTAGCCAGGCTACGGACGCTAATGTATCTACATCAGACCCATGAAGGGCCCGGTAATAGCGTCCGTGAAGCTCCTTGCTCTGCCATACTTCTCTGCAGTCATTAGTATCTAATACTACAGGTTTGCGCCAATTCTCGGTACCTAAGCAGAGCGGAGTGAGGCCTTTTTCCACCGCTACCACATCTCGATGCATACCCACGTCGGCTTCTAGGAAATATTCCCTAAGGCTGCAAACCTCGCGGTTGTGCAGGGTCTTTGCATTTAAAAAGCCACGACCCCCGCACTTCCGCGGGATATACAGCCTCATCACCGATGATCGTGGGTGATGCATTCGATTTGCAGTCAGCGTTGTGCGGACCCGCCTGTCCAAGGCGTCAAGTTCAGTCTGAGTCCATTTGAGTATGCCAAAAGAGTACATCAATACTAGCATGACCCAGCCATTGAAGGCACGCACCTTGTTTCCGCTTGAAAGAAGACTACTCAGTACTTTATTCAGGCGGCCAAAGAAGCGATCCTTCAATGACTGTTTAACATAAGCAACATTCATGCCTAGTGCCTCTGACATACCCAAATACTTGTAGGTTTCAGTTGAGCCGAGAGATCTTAGGTGTATGGAATCCGAGAGTTGAGTTCCCACGGATTCCATAATCTCCCCTCGCTTTACATGCATGACCGCACATTTGTCCACCCCAAATTCCATCCTGATGGCGCTACTGAAGGTTTCCGTTACCTTCAGTAGCTCCATGAGTTGCAAGTTGCTGGGGGCAAAAAGTTTCAAATCATCCATGTAAAGCAAGTGTGATATAACCTGACCACCTCTTCTCAACTGGTAGCCTTGCCCCGAACCCTCCAGCAGTGTACTGAGAGGGTTGAGAAGCAGACAAAACCACAGCGGGCTCAGACTGTCGCCCTGAAAAATACCACGCTCAATCCTAATCGGTTCGCTGTTTTCCTGGATCTGTCGACATCCTGGGTAGCAGAGGACCGTCTTCCATTGCCCCATACATGACTCAAGGAAAGTGCGGAGTATTGGATTTATTTTGTACAACTCCAACACCTTCATGAGCCATGTATGTGGAACCGAGTCATAGGCCTTCTTATAATCTATCCAACATGTCGACAGATTCCTTCGGGAACGACGAACCTGTTGGTTTATGGCAATATCGATGAGGAGAAGCTCCTTAGTACCGCGGGACCCGTTCCTACATCCATTCTGAGAAGCAGACATGATTGAATTTGTATGAATGTGATTATTAATTTTGGCTCTCAAAATGGATGTAAGAACTTTATAGACCGTCGGTAAGCACGTGATCGGTCTATAATTTTTAGGTTCCGAAATACTGCCTGATTTATGGAGCAGGTGGGTTATTCCTGTAGTTAGGAATTGAGGTAGCAATCCTAGCTCTAAGGCAGACTGGAACTGAGCGGCCAAGCGAGCGTGCGAGCTTAGAAACCATTTTATCCAGAAATTGTGCAGCCCGTCCGGCCCTGGAGATTTCCAGTTGGATAACGGACGGACTGCACAGGTTACATCTTGGAGGCTGATCGTAATTGCCCCCATTTGTGGTATAAGATCGCACGTGCGCTTGATCTCACTCATCCAGTCACCCTCGGTGTGGCTGACAGGCACCGACCAGATGCTGCGCCAGAACAAACACATGGCATCATCATTCGGTAGGCACGTATCAGTCACACCTTGGTCAGGTCGCTCCCAGGCCCTATAAACCCACCTTTCATTGCTTTGGAATATGCGATTCTGAGTGTATCGCTCCACCCGCCGCTTATATCGACGAATTCGATTTGCCCATGCATAGACTTTCTGCTTCAGGAAGTCGATACGCTCTGTGACGCGGGTCAGATAATCCCGAGGACTGATATCAGTCCCCGCAAATGCCCGCCTCACAAAGCGCATCACTCTAGGACGAGTGTTGCCCTGCCTGAAGCAGATAAGTTTACCAATGAGTGCTCTAGCCTCAGCAATACGACGTTCGATCCTGCCCTGCCAAGCTGGTACAGCTGGTCGTATAACTCTGTCAGTCTTTGGGAACTTGACATGAGCTACCCGACAATCCGCTACAGCTGCACAGTATAGGATCGAATGAGTATCGGTGAGGTCTTCACTATTGTCAAAATAATTTGACAGCAGTGAATCTAGAGCACACACTAGCGCCCTATTTTTCTTATGCATGGGCAAACGAGGCAGACGAGGTCTAAGCTCAGGCGGTGTGGAGCGACACTCCCGTAATGCACACTCCAAAGCACTCCTCAATTGTTCATTGCACTGGGTACTCACGGTTATAGCCTCGTCATCATCATCTTCACCGACGTGATCGGGTCGCGGTGAGATACTGGGTTGTAGTTGCACCGCGGCCAGTGGCGAAGCAGATGAGACACGGCTGCACCGTGATTCGAGGCATAGTCTATCAAGTATGGCGTCATCCAACATACGGTTACGCTGGATGACCCGCACCTGATCCGACAGTCGTTGAGCCGAAACGTTGACAGCTGGTTCAAGTACCTGAAACAGAGAGAGCATCCGACCACGGTACGCAGTCAGGTTAGTTCCCCCCTCTGTAGCCCCGAAGTATGAGCGCATGACATTTTCATTGATGGAATGTGTCCATCGCATGCGCTGCACACTTCCACCGGCAGCGGGGACCCCATTGGAGGCCGGAAGGCCTCGAAGTCCTAAGCCGACCGGAGGGCGGCCTCTTCCTCGCCGACGCGCAGGTGGTGGTGTCGTCGGCGGCGAGAAGTACTCGTCGCTCGAGCTCGACGCAACTGCAGCGGCCGGAGTCTCTTCACTCACGGCTGGAGCAGGTCCCGGCGGCTGCGAGGCGGAGCTGAGCGACGATTCCGCAGGTGTTGGGCGTGTGGATAGTTGTAATTGTGCCCGGCTTCTTGTCAACATTTAAAATCAATTTGTTACATTATTGTGTTCCGTCCAAGATGGTGCTACTTCATATTTGGTGCTTTCTTGTTCCTTTTTTTACCGAAACTTTAGTAATCTACTTGATGGATCTTTCATTCCAAATCAAGTCTCGAGGTGGTGGTGGACTGCGACGAGATTTGAGTGCAGACCCCGGATATTATTGAGATGCACTTTGAGAGAGAGAGAGTGCACTCGCTGTTTAACTTTGCTCTTTGTTTGTCCTTTTATATTATGAGAGTGAAGCAGGAAAGGAGAAGGAAGTGGAGTGAGGTATCACGCTGATAACCCTTAGACACGCACTAGAGGTATGGTATCGATTGGGGGACTAGTCTGGAGACTGCGGGACGCCAGAACCCCCCGGGAATGCCCATCGAGCCCTCTCATTTGGTCGCCAACCAGCACGGTTGTGCATTCCGGGATTTTTCGACAGTTGACGGGGCAGCTTTTCGTATGTGGCTGGCACACTACTTGGGCCCCCAACTACCTGCGGTCGGCCAGCGGCGCACTGTGCCTCGGATCCCGCTACCCTCCGCGACTAGTGTCCCGATACGAACGCACTAATGCGAGCCAGATTGGCCTTTCAGCAGTGAAGCAGCTACGTCGACCCAACTCCTTGGTAGGCTACACAGAACATCATACCGGAACACAGCTGGGCTGTTTGGCGGTACGTCTTTGCCCTGTGGGTGGTCACAAGTCTGCGGTTTGAACCTACCATCAGTTTGATATCATCTGATTAGCACCACCCAGTGTAGGGATTTGCAAAGTGGTACTCTCCTACGGACGCGGGTGACTCGGCCCCCGAATATAAAATCTACTATAATCTAGTAAGGGTTCATTTTATTTCATCCTGCAGTCCCTCTAATGGGCATCTGCATCAAATTACTTCACTCTGATACAACACCATCATGTTGCTTAGCGCTAAATTCATTTACTCTCGTATTATTTTCTTGTAGGTCGATGCTTGAGCTAGTTTACTTTCAGCTATTTTATTTACGGTAGGCATTTGAACCATTTTGCCTTTCTCATAAAATAACAAAATTTGATGCATTTTGGGCTAACCAACATACATTTTCTAAAATAATACACAATTTTCAACAATAATAACTTAAACAACTTCCTTACGTTATTAGGGATATATAATATTAAATAAATAAAAGTCTATCGAATAGTTATTTTTTTATGATTTTTTTTTTCAAAAGAAAAATAACTTTGGTCCTTCCTACTGCAAGTTTTACAAAATGTCGCTGAGATCAATTAGCCTTTCAACCGTCGATTATATATTTTATATAAAGAAAACTAGCAATTTGGTAGAATTAATATTACTAGCAATCTTGTTAACCCCTCTAACTAAGCTAAATATACTTGTGTGTGTGTGTGTTGTGTATAATGTAAAGTACATTTTACAATTAATTAATTAATTAGTGTGCTCCTTATTTAACAATCGGAAATAGCCTTTGACTTAAATAACTAAATAACGTGAATACTTCAAGTACGATAAAGTGAGTGTTGTATGTGTTAACGAGGCGAGGAAGAGGTACGCGCTCCCCAGCATTGGTCTTATACTATAGTCAGGGTCGTTACACTAATAAAACTCTAACTAAAATAATATTATAGACTGTTTATTCTACTTAATAGCACGTTACACTTAAGATAATTAGTTACAGTAAGATACAAAAGGATTCAAAAGGATTCTACACGAGAGACGTGGGAGTCGAACGAACGTGTCGCGTAAGCGATAATGGAAAATTTTCTCTTTTTAAAATGGCGGCCGGAACGTGAACAGCGCAGCGACTAGTGAAACGCAACCGAACCGGTATACTACGCGTTCTAGAGGAGCGCGAATATTTTCGCGCTATAATACATGTATAATATAATTATTCAGGGGGGCAGCTAGTTGTAAGTTGCTAGGTACCAGCTAGCTGATACATATTTATGTCATGCTAAATAAAATACTGGAGCTGACTCCAACATCGTTGACAGAACCTTGATTTTATTCATGCACCTTATTTGTCTATATTATACATGTAGACTAGACAGGTGAAAAATTTATTTGCATTGAATGTGTAGGACCTTGGCCTCAGATCAGTGTCCCACGTGTTTAAAATAATACAATTAATAAGTACCTATTTGGAATGGTAACCGATATCCGTACAACCAAGCAGTACCTATCTGAACAAATACATTTTTGTGAAGTTCTGATCTGAACACAACGAATAATAATCGATCAATTAGCGTCAATAGCCTAATGGATAAGGTGTCGGACTTGTGATCGAGAGGCTTTTGTTACGGGTTTTACGTGTATGAATAAAACTAAACACATTTAAAACAACATTCATAAATATATTAACAACCTAAGGATGCACTACACTTACTATATCTAGTTCTTAAATCTAACTTAAAACTAAACTAAGTTGGACGCCAGGAGAGGTTTCCCTTCCAAGGTGAACCCTTCCAACACCTTTTCACTACTTCTTTCTTCCACTAGCTTGTGATCAGGGTACTTGTTTCATTGATTTAGCTTGCTTAGGTATCTACTCAAGGTCCAAGTCCAAACTTAAAGGCCGTTGCGAGAGGCTACAACAATGATACAAGAAATTGACAAGTACCCAAGCACAATTTGGATTTGAAATAAGCTCATTACAACTAAGACTCACCCCTATTTTGAAGACACTTATGTTCAAACACAATCACTGCAATCTTATAGAATGCTTATACAGTGGTGGCGCAAGACATCAACTTAGTGTGGGCAAGGTATATTTTGCGAGGCATTCTGATGGTGCAAGAACAAGGGAATATAAAATAAAAAAATTGGCCAAGTGCGAGTCAGACTCGCCCATGTAGGGTTCCGTAGTAAGTATAATAATATAATATAATATAATATGTATATTTATTTGACGAATAAAAAAAAACCTTAAAAATTTCTTAAAAGTAGCTTAGTTACATTTTTACAACTACGCTAAATAACTTTGTTTTTCATAGTGTTTGTATGAATTACAAAGTTATATTTGCGCTTTTAGAAAATATGCTGTATCTAAAAAACTGCTGACCCGATTTCGTTCAAACCAATTTTGGTTGAAAGTTTACATTAAGCTCTACAGACAAATATTTTTTTTAGATTTTTCACTTCATTATTATAGAAGTTAGAGGGGGGACACACACATTTTACCCCTTTGGAAGCTTATATCTTTTATGCGATTGACTTTATGAAAAAGTAGTTTTAGAAACCCTTATATAATTTTTAAAGACCTGTCTATAGATACCACACACGAATAGGTTTCATTAAAAAAAATATTTTCAGTTCTAGTTCCATGTATGGGGACACCGCTTTATTTTAAATATAGATAGATAGATATATTCTTTATTGTACACCGTAACAGTAAAACAAAATTATGGACTTAACAATTAAAAAGGGTGATACAATGGGCGGTCTTATCGCTAAAAGCGATCTTTTACAGACAACCTTTGGATGGATTTGATACAGAAGGAGAAAATAAATACGCGGGTAGTCCACGGTGTACTATTTATCTATATAAAATACAAAACAATAAATAACGTTCTCAAAACATATAAATACATATAAAAATTAAAAAATAAAGAAAGAAACAAAGACATACATAATAACAACAATTTAAGGAGAGAGAAAAAGATCTTTTACTAAGTTTTTGAAAGAAGATAGGGTTTGTGCTTGTCTTACTGACACGGGTAGAGCATTCCACAGCCGTACCGCTTGAGCTGCGAACGACTTACCATAGAAATTGGTGGCGTGACTCGGTACCGCAAGCCTTAAGTTTTCTGATGACCTCAGAGATTTTGCATGTGTGTCATGAAGGAACTTAAATCGTTCTTTAAGATAAGTGGGGGTTTTAGGATTAAACAGCACACTCTAAAGCAGAGACAAAATGTGTAAGTTCCGGCGAAAACGTATTGGAAGCCACTTGAGTTTCGTACGAAATTCGGATATGTGATCATATTTGCGCAAGCCAAATATAAATCTAATGCAAACATTTTGGAGTCGCTCAAGTTTATCAAATTGTGCCTCAGTAAGATCAAGATAACTGACATCAGCGTAGTCTAGGATGGGGAATAAAAGAGACTGTGCTAGCGCAATTTTAGTAGCAGTTGGCAGAAAGTTACGCAATCGTCTTAGGGAATGGACAGAAGCAAATACTTTGCGACTGACTTCTTGTAATTGGGGACCCCAAGAAAGATGTTTGTCAACCCAAACCCCAAGGTTCTTAACTTTCTCGCTTAATGGAATAGCAGTGCCGTTGAAAATAATCTGAGGAAGCTGCGTCCATTTTACCTTAGGCGCCAACCTGGAACTACCAACCACAATGATCTGGGTCTTTGACGGGTTAACCTGCAAACCATGTGCTTCACTCCATTCGCAAACAGAAGCCAAGTCCTGGTTCATGCTATCAATAGCAGTATGCAAATCTGTATAGGGAGCTTGTTTGTAAATCTGCAAATCATCAGCATAAAGATGGTAGGAGGACTGAAGTTTTTTAGAAATAGAATTTATGAATATTGCGAAGAGTAAAGGAGATAAAATGCCACCCTGAGGAACACCGGCTGAAGTACTACACCAAGAAGAGCAGGACTCATCTATGCAAATACGTTGCCGGCGGCCAAACAGGTAACTACGAAACCAGTCAATTGCTGTTGGAGATATGTTAATAGAGCGAAGTATGTTGAGCATGATTTCGAAACCAACGGTATTAAAAGCGTTGCTAAAATCTAGCAAGCAAAGAATCGTCATATTTCCTTTGTCCATGCCCAACCTTATCTCATCCGTAACATTTACTAAGGCGGAAGTGGTACTATGACCAGGACGAAAGCCGGATTGGAAAGGATTCAGCAGACTCTTCTTGCAAAGAAAACAGCTAAGCTGATTGTGGACAAGGCGTTCAAGGACTTTAGATAAAAAAGGCAGGATGGAAATGGGTCGATATTCTGAAAAAGATGTAGGAGTCAATTTTTTGGGTAGAGGATAATTTTGGCCTCTTTCCATACCGATGGAAAGACACCATTGGAAATAGAATAGTTAAGGATATAGGTAAGGATAGGAAGGATTTCATCGAGGACAGGGAGTATAATCTTCCGACTGACACAATCACTACCAACGGCATTGGATGTGATTGAAACTATGCTTTTCTTAACATCACAATCAGAAAATAGACTAAAATTAAATGCGGAGTGATCGGGAGTTGGAAAGTTAGAAAGATAATTTATTGTATTTGCCTTCATTGTCCCATTAGAGGAGGACGAGGATGAGAAGTGTTGATTCAACAGATCAATATTTAGGTTTTTAGAAATGGATTCTTGGCGTGATTTTCCAACTCCCATCGATTTGAGAAATTTCCAGACTTTAGCTGGATCACCGTTTTCAACTGAATCATGAATATGGCGGCGCATTGCATCCCTACACACCCTATTGCTGCGATTGAATATATTTAATTTTTTTTTCTTAAAATCTGAAAGCGGTTCATAGAATACATCTACATACTAAGTTTCACATGTATAGTCTTAATAGTTTCGGAATAAAAAGGCTGTGACATACGGACGGATGGACAGACAGACAGACAGACAGACAGACGGAAGACAGACGGACAGACATATCGAAACTATAAGGGTTCCGATTTTTGCCATTCGGCTACGGAACCCTAAAAATGGCCAAGTGCAAGTCAGACTCGCCCAAGAAGGGTTCCGTAATGACTACGCAAAATAAATTTGTTTTTCATAGTATTCGTATGAAATACAAAGTTATATTTGCGGTTTTAGATAAAAGCTATATCTCAAAAACTGCTGATTCTATCTCGTTCAAACTAATTTTTAACCAACTTCAAAAACAGGAGGAGATTCTCAGTTCCCGATGTCCCCATTTCTCGAAGACGGCGGAAACGCTTTGGAAAAAAAAAGTTTGTTCATAAGGATCTACATTCTGGTTAGTCCCATTATCATCACGTCGGGATCTGATGATGGAATCATAGAGAAATCGAGGGAACTTTTCAAATATAGCAGAGTATTGCATGCAGAATAAACTACACCTTAGTATTCCCAAATGTTGCTATGTCAACATCACTAAAATTAAAAAAATAGTCAAACATCCGTATACACTACACAACGAAACACTAATCAGAGCTAACTCTGTTCGCGTTCTGGGAGTATTACCCGATGACATCCTGCACTTGGATACGCATGTTGATAAAATAATTAGTTGCTGCTTATCGTATCATGTATGGCTTTGTGGTTATTCTTGAGATGGGATTATTCTTCATGAGATGTATAGAACTAATTCAGCGTAAACTAAAAACTATGCATTTCCGTTGTTACCAAAGACGAATACACATATCTTATGTTGAACAACTTAACAAACATAACTTATTTATTTGAAGAATTATAAATTTGAAGTCAAGACGTATTTTCTTGGAGACATGTTCCTGTTACGATTTATGTAAGAATGCGTATGACTGTAGAAATTAGTCTGAGGCTGTGCTATGTAGTCTCTAGGACAATTCAGGGACAAGAGGTGCGCTCACGGTCCGTATTTTCCGTCACTTCTAGTCGTCCTCCTCGTCGCTCCTCTTCGCCGCCTTGCTAGCAATAACAATAAGTTCTTCTCTGACTTGGATCTGTTTTCACTACCAGGTAGCAGATTCAAAAATTACCTTTTGGATAAAATAAGAAATTTGAAATTACTAAAAAACGTGAAAGATAACTTTTTAACAAAAATTGAAATAGACTTCGATCTCGAAACAATGCAAAGCCAAAAATAACTTTAATTTCGGTATTTCGGAAAATTTTTGTTGACAGTTTTCATTCCGATCTACGCGTATATGTTTTTTTTTATTTTTCATTTACATTTACCACTTTGGAAGTGTATAATATCTTTTAAACTATTAACTTGAATAGAGATTATATAACTACTAGAGAGCGTATAGGCCGATTTCTTTGAAGAACACGACTCACTGTTACGGGTCGGGCGGGAGAGAGATATGCAGAGCTGTAATTGGTCAGTTCAAGGTCAAGTTGCGTAGATATTCCTGGTTAGGGATTGGTCTACTTGATTAAGGGAAAGTAGTCGATATCGATAAAATTTATGTTAACATTGTTAAAATACCGAGTAAAAATCCCATAGTAAACATATTTTAATTAAAGCCCAAGTTAATAAGTATTGGAGTCCGCCATACTATTTGAAGCCTACAAAGATTGAATATAGGTATCTTATTTTCACGATTTGACTCTTCTCAACATTATATCAATAAAAACAAAACTAGAAACCAATATTCCCTAGTAACCTTATCTATCCACTGTAATTTTAATTCTGGAATATTCGGTAATCTTAAATGAAGACATGCATGTCACACAGAACAAAAACCTTTAGAACTTCCTCCTTTTTTAAAGTCAAAAGTAGATAAAGGTTAAAAAAAGATAAGTACAGAATTAAAAAAAAAAAGTTTAATTTTGTAATAATCGATATCGTATTCAAACGTTAAAGTTAACAGCACAGATTTTTACGACAAAAATACAAAGGCAAAGAAAGGGATATAAGAATTAAAATTTGTCATTGAAAGAAAGAGACTTTTCCAAAAGACATCAACGCGCAACTCAACCGTAGGCTTGCTCACCTAAACTACCATTTTAAATAGACCCCTGCGGTGGCTTACAATTTTTTTTTGTATTGATATTAGGCTCGCGTTTGACCACCATCTCACCTGATGGTAAGTGATGATGTGGCCGAAGATGGAGCACGCTTACCTAAAAGTAAACTATTCACTCTTAACTTAAAGACCCCTAGGTTATAGCTATCGGGAAACACAGACTCCGGCAGGGAATTCCACTCCTTAGCCATACGCACAATGAAGGTATTACCAAAACGTTTAGTGCGTATAAGTGGGATGTCCACTATGTAACGATGGCGCATCGCCGTTTGTCTTGTAGTCCGATGATGGAACGGGCTTGGCGGAATTAGATTGTGTAATTCCATCGCACACTCCCCGAAATGTAACCGATAGAAAACCGATAGACTAGCAACTCGTCGTCGGTGTTCAAGGCTCTGGAGCTTTGACTCAACCAGTGCATCGTTGCCAATGAGTCTCTTGGCCCGCTTCTCGATAGACTCAAGCACGTCCAGTTGGTATTTCGCAGATCCATCCCAAAGATGAGAGCAGTATTCCATACACGACCGAACCTGGGCTTGATACAAATTGAGCAGCTGTTCCGGTGTGAAGTACCGTAGCACTTTGGCTAGGATTCCCAACTTTTTTGATGCTAATTGAGCCTTAGCCTCGATATACGGGCCAAAATTGAGGGTAGAAGTTAGTGTTACCCCCAGAAGCTCGATACGATCGGTTATCGGCACGGTTACATCTTGAAAAGTAGGAGCCGGTTTGAATTGACTCCTTTTTGCGACTTGACCAAGTTGGCATCACCCCATTCGGAGACAGCCTTCAAGGACAAGTTCAAGCGCCCAACCATGTCCTCACGGAGAGACTGGATCTGTGACCCACCAGCACGCGCGCTGGACACGTATCTCTCAGCAACTGTGCTGTCGTCTGCATACCCAAAGGTACCGGGCATAAGCAGATCATTAATGTGCAGCAAGAATAAAGTTGCTGAGAGAACCGACCCCTGAGGGACCCCGGCATTATTTGCCAATTGGCCAGATGAGCAGCCATCAATGACCACTCGTATGGACCGATCTCTCAGGAAGTCTTCAATCCAAACGCAAAGTTGGGTGGGTAAACCGAAAGAAGGAAGCTTAGGAATAAGGCTATCGTGCCAGAACCTGTCAAAGGCCTTAGAGATGTCAAGGGAATCAGCAAGTGCTTCCCCAATTATTAAATAAAAAATTAATTTCGTAGTATTTCATTACTGATGCATAATTATGTCATCCATTTAGTATCTAGATGTCTGGGAATGTTTACCACACCACTTCAACGTGCATGAAGGCATTATTATATGTTATAAATTGGGTACACAAATTTAAAATTTGTAATTGTTTAGCATCGACAACACGTCACTATTAAAATGGTTCGTGTACCGCAGCCAATATTATATAGGTGCAAAAAGGCTAATACTTTTTGTGCGTCGGGGCACTATATCGGGCGCTGTCAAGTGATTTTATAGTCTTTGAACTTGAAGAAAAAATGGTTTTAGAAACCTCAATTTCGTTTTCAGATACCTGTCTATAGACACAACACATGCATAGGTTTGATGAAAAATAATATTTTTAGTATCTTGTTCCATGTATGGGAGGCCCCCTTAAATTTATTTATTTTTATATTGTATAAAAATCGGAAAGTGGTTTACAGAATACATTTACATACCACGTGTAACACGTATACTCCTAATAGATTCGAGATAAAATGTCTGTGACATACGAACGGACGGACAAACAGACAGAATCTGTAAGGATTTCGTTTTTTGCCGTTTAGTCCCGGATCTCTGAGCCAACGAAGATGTTCAATATTCTTCCAGTTAAGCGTAGGTGTAGAACCTGGGTCCTTTAATTAAATTTATTGAAGATTGGCCTTTAATTTTAAAAACCGGACAGGTGATTAACTGGTTCCTACATGAACCGGTAGAAAATAAATTAAAAGGGGTAAGATAATCTATATAAAAAAAGAAATGAAAACAAAAAGCCGTCCCGCCTACGCTAGGTCACTAAGCGGACACTGCCACCGCACAGTCGTCTCCACAGGAGGCTTTGAGAGGACTCGAGGAACGGGTCTCGCGTCCAGGCTCCAGAGGTACTTCTAGATCCTGGCAGCGAGACGAATCTCTCGAGCTGCCTCACGGTTGATTAATGGTGAAAACACATGACTGCAGGATTCGACTGGCTGGAGAATGGGTGCGCTTATTTTATTGGCAAATCCTTTTAAAACGTGGAGTCCTGTAATGAATATCCAGGGATCAGTATAATATTCTTTTAACGACCTAGGAAGGACTCAGAGATCACTTCCGAACACCAAAATCCTTACCTCTTAAAACATGGGATTAAGTTTGTAGTTTATTTCAAGTCTTATCAAGCAAGTCTTATGGACGCTCGTCGCCTTCTATTGTCTTGATATGCCTCCAAACCAGAATTAGGTGGAGCACCTAGAAAATCTCCCCTGTTTAAGGTAAAACTTATAGAAGCGCCAACGATAGAATCACTACACCAAGATATTTCATTCTTGGAAATCCCTAACAACTGTCAAACATGTCGTTTATACTCTGAAACAATGAACATTTTCAGGATCCAAGCCAACAAACTCATTATTTCTTATTTCTAACACTAAAGTTTGTCTTGAGTGAGATAACTTTTCCCTTGATTCCTTCATTGACAAACCACTGATTAAATATGGATTGTGTGCATCTCGAAGCTTCTAAAATAATGTCTACAACTAAAAATATATTTCACTTGCATTAATTAAGTATTATAACCAAAAGCTGAAAACTATTAAGGATTGGCCCATTCGATATTAGTTCAGTGGCCAACCAATATGCTAAAATTAACTAATATCGATTTAAAACTAAAACTGCGAATCGGCAACCGCTAGATATTGCCTCCAACTATCTGGAACTGACGTATAACTGAATGACATTTGGAATGACAACAATTGCAACTTAATTACGATATAATGGATCTAATTTATTGTGAAAGCCTGTTTAGTGTTTAATAGGGTTTTGAAAAGTGATTCATCGTCAGAAAGTGTTATCAAAGAGTCCAGTGACGAATTACAGATGAAGGGATGACCCCTTCTATATATCGCAAGCCAAAATCATTTGTACAAACTAAAGTGACCATTTCACTTGGAAACCTTCGAGATCAATATTGGAAACCTCACAATTTACAACGCTGACCCACAGGTAAGTGTCATGAACAAAAAAACAACGTAACAATATATATAGTATATGTATAAAGGATGTTGTTATTTATAAAAGTAATTAATTATCAATATATATTTATTATATATAAATTATATCTATTTATTTAGTCTATCGAGAAAAGGACCAAGAGACTCATTGGCAACGATTCACTGGTCGAATTAAAGATCCAGAGCCTTGAACATCGACGACGAGTTGCAAGTCTATCGGTTTTCTATCGGTTACATTTCGGGGAGTGTGCCAAGGCCGTTCCATCATCGGACTACGAGACAAACGGCGAAGCGCCATCGTTACATGGTGGACATCCCACCCATACGCATAAAACGTTTTGGAAATACTTGCATTGTGCGTATGGCTAAGGACCTAGAACGGCTGAGCGGTGGTTTTTATAAATAGTAGTGAACAAGTGACGTCACATCGTACGATTTTAAAACAGATTTGTTAACCTTTGTATTTTAACATTAAACTACGATTAAATGATATAAAATACAGTAAATATGTTGAAATTAATTAGTTCAATTCCATCTTAGTCTTACGATGACAGAATTAGTAAACAAACAACGTTATTTTTTTAACCGACTTCTAAAAAAGGAGGAGGTTCTCAATTCGGATGTTTGTATTTTTTTTTTTATGTTTGTCCGCGGATAACTCCGTCGCTTGCTAACCGATTTAAAAAATTCTTATCTTGTTAGAAAGGGTATACTTCCCAAATGGTCCCATGAAAATTTTATCGAAATCGGACAAGCCGTTTCTGAAAAATCAACAAAAAGTCTAAAAAAATATTTACGTTGATGATCTTTTCGTTTACTCTGCATTGCATTTTTTTGTTCGCGCATAACTTCGTCATTTACGAACCGATTTGGAAAATTCACTGACCTACTAAAAAGGACGAAAATAAAAACTTTTTTGCAAAAAATAAAACCGACTTCCATATCAAAACACTACAAAGCCAAAAATAATGGAAGTATATTTTGTTAAACTCGATTCAATTATTGTTAGTTGAGGGTAGTTGTTAAATGATTATTCTCGTAAAACGCGGTAGAAGGCGTAATGACAGAAGGTATAAAAGGCTATACGTGAGGCTGACTCGGCATCATTCCGCTTCCGACGCTCGCCCGCGACGGTCGTACCGCTCCGCGCTCTCGATCGTTCTGTGTCTGTGTCATCGCTTCGTCGCGCTCGCCGTGACGTCATTCGTAGTCGCTGATTACGACGCCTGGTCCGGATCCGCCTTTTTCGAGGTGGTGAAGGATTTCCTGTTTCTCTAACAGACTATCGTCAAAAACAATTTGGTTTGGCCCCTTCAGGGTAAAACCACAGTTTCGTGGTCCTTGGTGGAAACCTCACGGTGTCAACAAAACCAAGGGGGTGCTGACCCGACGCACCCGCTGATCCCCTTCAGGGTGAAGCAGTCAATTGGAGTCGAGTGCTAGGTTTTGGCCTTGGGGGATCTCCTAGTCAAACCTAGTTACTGAGTTTCCTTTTCAGCTACTCACCTAGTGTCGGTTGGGTGTGTCTACCCCTTCGCACTAGACCCAATAGGGCCCGGTTCGCACAATAAGACTGGCGACCGGTTACAAGCTTAGGGCTCACCATTAGGTACTCACCTCCCAGTCTCTACCCGACTGGGAGGGTTACACATCCCCGGACCCATCCATCCGGGGAGTTAGGCCAGTTAGGCTTTAAATAGGCCCCCCGCGGGAGAGAAATCTCCAAAATTTCCTCATTAAATTTTTGATCCATTCGCCAATCATGGCGAACTCCAATATTTTGGAGATATTGTTAGAGATCCTTAAGGAAAACCCTGCTATTTCCGCCAAATATGGCGGAAAAATCCAGCGTGAAATCGCTAATAGTCCTCCGGCTACCGAAGCCAACGTCGCTGATTTTAGTGACGCGCTTGACAGCCCATTATCTCCCCCGCTTGCCGATCAAGGCATCCCAGTTGGTCAATTCACGGAAGTGTTTATTAACTCCGATCCCATTGTTCATCAAACAACGAACGACTTCCAGGTAGATAGCCCTCTATTGCCCCCGCCCGCCGACAAAGTCGTGCCGATCGCCCGATTCCCGAAATCACCCATTGTTTCCGGCCCACCTACTAATCCCATTGTTCATAAAACAATGGACGCCGCGCAGGTGTGCGCTGCACCTGAATTCCGTGAAATGGACATCACCGAACCTATGTCCAATAACATCTCCGACAATGATTTGTCATCATGCCCCTCATCCTCGGAAGACGACTTTCAAGTCGTCACCGGCGGCAAGAGGAAGAAAGGGAAAACCTCCCAGGCCAGCAAGGCCAAAAAGACCACCGCGTCACCCCCGTCCCCAACTCAAACGCCCGTACGACCCGCTAGCCCCGTCCCAACGACCTCCACTCGCGCGCAGGATAGTCGCCCCCCCAGCCCGATAGCCCAAACTTCCTCAACCCAAAGGAAGCAACGCCCTCCGCCCCCCTTTTACATCCAGGACAAGGGGAAATGGACTGATGTGTCTAAGATGTGTGTTGATCGAAAGATCAACTACACAAACGCCCGTGCCTGCCAAAATGGCATTAAAGTCACCGTCCCTACGTCGAACGACTATAGGGAATTATATCGCACCCTCCGTGAAAGGAATATTTCCTTTCACACTTTCTCCTTCCCCGAGGACACGCCCACTCGTGTTATTATTAAACGTGTCCCTAAAGAAATCCTAGTACAGGATATTAAAGACGACCTTGCCGATCAAGGTATACCAGTGATCGCCGTCCATCGCTTACATAAAGCGAGAGGCGGTGAATTGTACGACATGGTTCTTGTCATTTGTGAACCAACCGAAGGTCATCACCCAATATTTAAGATTAAGTCTATTTGCTCCCTATCCGGTATCTCAATAGAAAAGCCCTACAAAACCGCAACAGTGGGACAATGCCACCGTTGCCAACTGTATGGCCATGCGCAGAGCAACTGCTATGCGACTCCCAGATGCGTCAAGTGTCTGGGCGAGCATAGCACTGCGGACTGCCCACGGCCTAAAGACCGAACCCTCTGTTCGGAACCACCCAGCTGCGTTCTCTGCGGCCAGACCGGTCACCCGGCAAACTACCGCGGCTGTCCCAAAGCCCCCAAACTCGCTCCTAAATTAGCGAAGCGCGCCAACGCCCGCCAACAGAGAGAGGCACCTTCTTCTCAAATTCCCCAACGTCTCGCTCCTCAGAGACCGTCCCCGTGGAACAGGCTAAACCACGAAAAAGCCTTTCCCTCCTTGGCCCCTGCCCAACCTTTGCAGGCACTGATGGATTTACCCATCACAGCGCAGATCCTGCCTATAGCCGTGGCTACAGAGCCCACAGCCAGTCACAAACCCGCGCCTCAAACCACTGCTGCTCCTGCAGTCAAACAACCGCCCAATCCCTCACCCGTCGCGCACGGCGAGGCTTGCGCCCAGACTATACTGCGCCATTATAGGTTATTTATGACCCGTCAAGCCAGATCTCTCCGCGATGCCCTTCTGGCTGCCGAACAGCAGAATAACGGCAAAATTACGACGGCAATGTACAGCCAAATATTCAGCACACACAGTGATGTGGTGCTAGGTCTCGACCAGATGGATGCGATGGACTGATCCAATGGATTCCCAACGCAAAAACCACACTAGGCCTCGATCCCTCAAATTAGGTTTTTTCAACGCCAATGGCATTTTCAACCAACGCGCCGAAATAACTAAATTCCTCCGCGACCACCAATTAGACGTCCTCCTTATACAGGAGACCCTTTTGAAACCCCACCGCGCTGATCCCAAAATTGCGAATTACCGTCTAGTTCGCAATGACAGAACTCGTTGCCACGGCGGCGGTACCCTTATTTATTATAGAAAGGAGTTATACTGCATCCCTCTGACCCCACCCGCGCCACTCTCTCACCTAGAGTACTCTGCCTGTCGACTAGGCATGACTGGTCATCCTCCGATAACCATCATCTCTGCCTACCATCCCCCACCATCGGTCGCGTCTCTTGCTTCAGACGATCCTATCGCGCTCACCAGCGATCTCACGACTCTCTTCGGCCTGAGTGACTCCGTCTTACTAGCGGGCGATCTCAACGCCAAACACCCCGCTTGGAACAGCAACACGACAAATGCCAGAGGCAGAATCGTGTATAACCTAGGCGCGACCCTAAACTACGACGTCATCGCTCCGATGACTCCCACCCACTACCCACACGACCCCAACCATAACCCCGATGTCCTCGATGTGGCGCTCCTAAAGAATGTAAACCTCCGTTTACACTCCATAGAAGCGCTTCACGAGCTCAACTCGGATCACCGTCCCGTTATCCTACACCTAGGTTCCCGCTCGGGTAACCATGATCCTACCCAACCTCCTCCGACCCAATTGATCACCGACTGGAGTAAAGTAAGTGAAAAACTGAAGTCCACCACGTCGCCTCAATTGGACACCATTCCTGACCACATAGTCTCAGTCGCTGACACGACGGCGGCGATCGACTCGCTTACAAATCACGTACAATCCGTCCTGAACGATTGTTCAAGGGAAGTTCCTGTAGTGGAAGACCACTGCTGGAAACTCCCGGAAGATGTACGGAATCTGATAACCGAGAAGAACGCAGCCATCCGTGCGTACAGCGCTTTTCCCTGCGCCGCAAATAAAGCTCACATGCGCAACTTACAGCGTGCTGTAAGGAAACGCATTACCGAGCAGCGTAATGCGAGCTGGGACAAGATGCTGAGCGAACTTGAGCCCACCCATCTTGCCTTCTGGCAGCTTCAGAGGAAGTTACGATCCACTGAAGAGGCCACAATGCCTCCTCTCATTCGTCCCGATAAGAGTGTCGCCTTCGATAACTCTGAAAAAGCAGAATGCCTAGCCGACAGCCTAGAGTCCCAGTGTTCTCCCAGCTCTCAACCAGTAGACCAAGCCCACCTCGATATGGTGAACGCCGAAGTCGAACGTAGAACTTCCCTTCCGCCCGTCGAAGATCCCGATAATCCACTGGCCCCCATCACTCCTGATGAGGTCCAGGATATCATTAAAAGTCTCCAACCGCGAAAAGCCCCTGGCTCCGACGGCATCACCAATAGGGTTTTCAAACTTTTCCCCGCCCAGCTTATAGTGCTAATGACTGCCATCTTCAATGGTGCATTGAGCAATAATATGTTCCCCGCAACCTGGAAACAGGCCACCGTCATAGGTATTCCCAAACCAGGCAAGCCCAAGTCTGACCCGTCTAGCTACCGTCCCATTAGCTTACTCAACGTCCTTGGTAAAATCTATGAAAGGCTTATATATAAGCGGCTCAAAGATTTTGCCGAAGCAAAGAGTCTTATACCCAATGAGCAGTTTGGATTTAGAACCGAACACTCATGTATCCAACAAGTCCACCGCATCATAGAACACGTCAGCGCCGGCTTCCAACGGGGTGCAATAACGGGAGCCTTATTCTTCGACATAGCGAAAGCGTTCGACAAAGTCTGGCACAATGGCTTAATCTATAAGCTATACCAACTCGGCGTGCCTGACCGTCTCGTGCTCATCCTACGGGACTTTTTATCGAATCGCACCTTTCGTTACCGAATTGAGGGGGAGCTTTCCTCCCCCCATCCCATTCGCGCAGGAGTTCCTCAAGGCTCCGTACTATCCCCCCTCGTTTTCACGCTATTCACTAGCGATATCCCCAAGCATAAAAATACTCAGCTAGCCCTATTTGCCGACGATACGGCTATCTATTATACCGGTCTTAAACCCGATGCCATCGCTCGCACTCTCCAAACTTCCGCAAACACTCTGGCCAAGTGGTTCCGGAAATGGAGAATCGAAGTCAATCCAGACAAAAGCCAGGCAGTCCTCTTTTCTAAGCCGCGGATAAACCCACCCTCCCCCCGTCCGATTACCATGTACGGCAAGCCGATCCCCTGGGAAAAGCAAGCCAAATACTTAGGCGTGGTCCTCGATAAACACCTTTCCTTCGCTGAGCACATAAAGCAGGCACGTTCGCGCGCCGCTTTCGCTCTAGGTAGGCTCCACTTCATTCACTCAGGTGCAAGCTGCGTATTTTCACCGCGGTCATCCGTCCCATCATGACCTACGCCTGCGTTGTTTTCGCACACGCAAAGCCCTACCTCCTCCACAAGATGCAGACCCTTCAAAACCGATTCCTCCGTAGAGTCACAGGAGCCCCCTTTTATGTTCGAAATGAGCTTCTTCACGTAGACCTCAAGATGCCCACCATCCAGCAGTTCATGAAACGTGTCTCCAAGCGTTTCTTTGATACTGCAATCCAACATAGGAATTCCCTTATCGTATCGGCCGCCCAATACGAACCCTCGCGTATCTCTAAGATTCGCCGACCAAGGCATACCCTTGTCACTCCCGATGACGCAATCACCCTGCTCCAAGAGAGCCGTAGGGAAACAAGTACAGTGGCACACAAAAACAAAAACCGACCGTCCTTCCGTCCTCGCCGCCGAGGCCCGCCGCGACGTCCCCGTAATAGTCCGCCCCGACCCTTGCCAGAGCCAGCCCGCGACGCTGAGCCAGTAGCTTTAAATTCCCTTATTAATAATAAAAATGATATGATCCAGCCTGTCTCTAGCTGCCCTCCCACTGCGACGCCCTAAGCCGAGGTCCGTACCCCACAGGGGGTGCCCTTAGCGTGTAGTCGCCTAGTTTGTAAGTTTTCTAATGAGCCCTGGCTGGAGGCTTTAATTAATTTATTAATTAAGGCAACCACAGGCAAGCCCGGTTAAGCAGCCGACAACCTCAGAGGTTGACCTGCGAGATGCCACACACAAAAAAAAACTGACTTGGCATTCTTGTTGTAACCAGCGAAGAGTGTAGTATTTCTCTAAGTATTGGAATATTTTACTGTACTGTTGAAATATAGAAAAAGTTATAAATGTATGAATAAAAGTAATACATGAGACGCACGGAGTTTTCTTTAAACGAGTCTAACACTTCAGAAGTGGGATAAAACTGCGTTTCACGTAAGTACACGTCCATAATCATTTTATTTCGTTAAAATTTGTGCATGAAAATTAAATAAACAGGTTGTTTGCTTTTCTGGTGCAAATCGCTAGCGGAATAATAAGAACTGCAATAGCACGAGCTTTGTTAGTTTTCTTGGGTGGCTTGCATCAGAAAATAGAAATAATAAAATGGTTTTTTTTTTCACGTTGTATAGGGACCTGCATGTTGAATGTTTCTGACCGGGGCTACTCTCCGGTGTTGTGTTTAATAAGCAATGGTTAATCATTGTGTGTAGATCTTTCACTTGGTCGGGGCGACTCTCCGATAGTGTTGGAACTATAGACGATGATTTGATTTAATGTCTGTTTGATTCTTTTAAGTTTGATCATTGTAGGTTAGGGTAGGTAAGTTCACTTATTGAATGTTTCTGACCGGGGCTACTCTCCGGTGTTGTGTTCAATAAGGAAGGATTGTACATTGTCTGTGGATCTTGCACTTGGTTGGGGCTACTCTCTGACAGTGTAAGGTTGCAGACGGTTATTAGATTTAATTTCATAATTGTTTTAAAAATACCCACGTTTAGGTAGGGTCTTACTTGTTGAATGTTTCTGACCGGGGCTACTCTCCAGTGTTGTGTTCAATAAGGAAGGATTGAAAATTGTCTGTGGATCTTGCACTTGGTTGGGGCTACTCTCGGACAGTGTAAGGTTGCAGACGGTTATTAGATTTAATTTCATAATTGTTTTAAGAATACCCACGTTTAGGTAGGGTCTTACTTGTTGAATGTTTCTGACCGGGGCTACTCTCCGGTGTTGTGTTCAATAAGGAAGGATTGAAAATTGTCTGTGGATCTTGCACTTGGTTGGGGCTACTCTCTGACAGTGTAAGGTTGCAGACGGTTATTAGATTTAATTTCATAATTGTTTTAAGAATATCCACGTTAGGTAGGGACTTACTTGTTGAATGTTTCTGACCGGGGCTACTCTCCGGTGTTGTGTTCAATAAGGAAGGGTTAAGCATTGTCTGTAGATCCTGCGCTTTGTCGGGGTTACTCTCCGATAGTGTCGGGATTGGCAGGCAGTGAGAAAATTTATGACGGTGTAAAAAAAAAACTAATTAACACAGATATAAATCGAACCACAGTATATAACTCGTAGATAGATATATTCTTTATTATACACCACAACATTAACAAATAAGGACTTATTACATTTACTAAATTATTATTAGAAAAAGAATTCATCCAGCCACGCTTATTAGAAAAAAAAAACAATCTATACATTCTTACAAGTATTCTCAAATATGGTTATTTTGTTTGAGTTCGCAGATCATGGACAATAACGATGAGGTGGCAAGACGTAAACGCCGATGCTTGCAAACTCCAACAAGTAGTGAATCTCGTCTACCACGTGAGGACAATCCTGGATCTGACTACGTGCGAAGTAAATTAAAAGGGCCCAGCCGCGGCCTTAACCGGGCTCGGAATACTGACTCTGAAGAGCATAGAAAAGGTACCGTGAGAGCAAGAGGCGATCGCGTGCTTATAGGTGCAGACGCATTTCTTTCTCTGAATCCCCTAGTCATAGTTTTAATGTAATGTAGATCGTAAATAGACTCGCCGCCTATTTGATTTTTCCACTAACGTTATTGCGAAAATTATAGATTATATTTACCATCTCAGCCATCAAACCCTAGTAATCCCATTAATAAAAAGTTAAACTATAAAAAAAATCTCCCAAATTTTGACAATTTTTTTTTTAAATTTTGATTTTTTCTAGAAACTAACGGTTTCGTATTTGGCTAAAAAAAAAGAATGTGCCTTAGTGTATGGCTGGGATGATAAAACTTTGGTACGAAAGTTTTTAAACACAATTTCATTTTTATGACGAGAATGGCAAGAAAAATTAACGAACACGTTTTCTTGTAAGTAAAATCACAGTCACCTCTTGGAAGAGATACTTAGACCGTAAAAGTCTATTGAATGAATCGATGGAACTTTATTATTATTGTGAGTAGTTATTATATATTACATATTTAAGAAGAATAACACTGTTCACACTGTCAATACACAACAGCCACAATACAAAACACAAAGAATAAATACACAAAACATTTAATCAATATTGCAGCCCACAACGCTCTTCACTGAGTATTGATAGGCTACAATACAGTGAAAATGATCGCTGTGGTTACAAATACATTCTATATATAATAATATACTAACTTATTAAATTATCATTCAAGATAATCAAGCTTCAAGCTACTTCCATACCAAATTTCACCCCAAATCCAACCAGTACTTTCGAAGATTAGCGCGTTCAAGCAAACAAACAAACAAATAAAAGATTGTAGTGACACTACACTATTACCAAAACCATAACCTTTTACCTCCTGGCGAATGTCGTAACACCTTACCAGTCGCACACTACCCAGTACAATTACAATATTAGGAACTCAACATAAGGGTAGTTTTACCGACAACGTTTTTAGAGGTTCTTCGCGTGAAATTATTATTATTATACTATATAAAGCTAAATTACACTAATTAATTAAATTATCATTCAAGATAATCAAGCTTCAAGCTACTTCCATACCAAATTTCACCCCAAATCCAACCAGTACTTTCGAAGATTAGCGCGTTCAAGCAAACAAACAAACAAATAAAAGATTGTAGTGACACTACACTATTACCAAAACCTATTACCATAACCTTTTACCTCCTGGCGAATGTCGTAACACCTTACCAGTCGCACACTACCCAGTACAATTACAATATTAGGAACTCAACATAAGGGTAGTTTTACCGACAACGTTTTTAGAGGTTCTTCGCGTGAAATTATTATTATTATACTATATAAAGCTAAATTACACTAATTAATTAAATTATCATTCAAGATAATCAAGCTTCAAGCTACTTCCATACCAAATTTCACCCCAAATCCAACCAGTACTTTCGAAGATTTGCGCGTTCTAACAAACAATGAACCTTTTCTACTTTATAAAATTAATATAGATATGGTATAATGTATATATATATATATATATATATATATATATTTTAAAACAAAAATATAGAAGTACAAGCCTTTTAAATCGATAGGGAATACATGCAAAAATGTCTAAGTTCAAAAGTCCTATTGTAGAAATAAAGATTAGCATTGCTAATCCTGATCAACTATTAAAATCAAATCAAATATTAATGAGTATAAGGATTCTGGTAATTCATTTGAACGCAGTCATAAATTTAAGAATTTACTGGATAGCTCTCTTTTAACTGAACATGATGAAGTTCGTAAAATAATGATAATCAATCAATACAAACTTTTATTGTGGGTCATTGCATAGGTAGTACATGATACAGATCCTCCATATTGAATACAGGTCAGCTGTGTCCCACCCTTAGGGCATACAATAGTTATAAAATAAATTAAATGACGTTGAGTCAGAAGATGGGAGTGACGTCACATTAATAAGGGAATGCCTTATAGGAAATCTATTATGACAGGTTTCGGGTGTTAACTTGAAGTCTTTAGGGAATTTTGACCTGGGTTTGGAAATACAATGTGTAAAGGGCAACGTTTTGCGTAAGATATTTCAAAGGTTATCTTTTAGACAGGACTATTCTGGCGGACCAAAATTTCACTGAACTACCTCACGTTGACGTTTACAAAGATAATCACAACTACATCTCAGTAGCATTCACAATTGAGTTGCCCTAGATAGGTGCATTCATTTATTTATTTATTTATAACAATCTTACCTACACTATCATTACAGATCTATGATCCAATACCACAGAATGGCCTTACTAATTAAATCCTAAATCTACACCTTATACCTAGTTAAAAATATCTTAATCTGAATAACTTATTACATATAGTGTAACTTTTGCGAATTCACTCAAGTTGCACCACAATACATCAACCCTCCCGTGAACCTCATTCACCACGCGTATGACTCTAGTGAGAGGAGTTCTCGCCAGTAGGTTGGTCCTGGCTGCAGGCACAGAGAGCAGGGGCGGGCGGTGCCGCCTCCACACGTACCGGTCGGGCACACACAGCTGTAGGTGTCAGGACCACTTTATAAGATTAATAATTTTAATTATCTCTAAAGACTTAGAACAATTGGTCCCGCTACTATTAATGTAAGTATTATACGGAAGAAAAATTTAGTAGCGGCATTTGGCAAGAATAAATGAATAGGGAATCTAGGTCATTATTTTACCATTAATGTAGCTGAAATTTGACTGTACCGTGGAGTATAATAAATCAAGTGCAAAACGCTGCATGGCGCTTTATACAGAGTTATTTTCTCTCTAACTGGCGCCGCAATTGCGGCGGTAAGACCCCTCTTTGAGGAGTGGCTAGATCGGCGTCACGGCGTCCTGACCTACCGCATGACGCAGGTCCTCACCGGACACGGAAGTTTCGGGAGGTACCTGTGTCTGATGGGAAAGGAGGAAACGTCTGGGTGTCACCACTGCGAGGGTCGCCCTGAGGACACCGTAGAGCACACGGTGCAAGACTGCCCCGCCTGGGCAGAGCACCGACGTGTCCTCACGGCGGCGATAGGCGGAGACCTCTCGCGCCCGGCATTGGTCGAGGCCATGCTGCGGGGCGAGAGGGAGTGGGAAGCGGTCGCCTCCTTCTGCGAAGCAGTCATGCTTCCGAAGGAGGAGGCGGGCCGCGAGAGGGAGAGGATGGCGTCCTCCCTCCAGCCCAGCCGCAGTGGTAGACGCCCACGGCGTCGGACGTCGGCCGACGATCTCCGGCCACCGTAGGCGCGGGCATGCGGACAGCGAGTAAAGGGCAACTCGCTGTCCGACCATGGACCATGCCCGGGTCGACGGCGCATCGTGTTCCACGCGCGCCTCACAGAGCGTCAGCAACATGACGAGGCCCCCTCTGCAGAGGGCCGAAGCCTGCCGGGGTCGTGGGACTCATCCCCTTACCGTGGCCCCGGTATGTAAAGGGTTATTGAAGGAACACCGTGGATTTTAGTCAGTAAAAGTCTGACAGTCCCTCCCACCCTGCCCGGAGTGGGAGGACTTATTTGATAATTTTACCACGTTAAAAAAAAAAAAAAAAAAAAACTGGGAGACACTGAACTACGTAGGAAATCTGATTCTTATTCATATATTTGTTTTCGTTCCATAATATCGTTTTAGATGTAATAATAATCGCTTAAAGCTAAGATACAATTATGGACCCTGTGGGATTCGGCAAAACATAAAATTAATACAATAATACAAAAAATAAAATTTTAGAAAACATAAAACGTGTACCTAAATAGATTAAAATAATAATAATAATAAGTGTCATAGAATAACAAAAACCAGTCGAAATATTAACCGATAACATATCTAAGTAAAATAAATCATAATTATATATATTAAGACCAATGCCCATATAATTTAATTATTATTATTGTCATTCAAATAATCGTTGAATGTTGAATGAAGTAATATCTGCTTGAGTTGGTTAATAAATAATATTTCACCAATTCAATTTATGGCATCCGGAAGTTTATTATATTATACTTTTAACAAATCAAATAAAATGGTACAAAAGATGTTAGCATAACATAACACTTAATGCAATGACACATTTCGCAATAAATTGGCTTGCAAATATTAAACTATAATAGGGTGCCTAATATAATCTTAACTATAACTAATTGAATACTTACAATAATATTTTAAAAACATGAAGTAAAAACAAAATATAAAAACAAACCAAACATTACTACCAAAAGTTCCAACCAGAGTTTAAACAATAATAATAAATGTACAATATATTTCTGTAATGGATAAGAACCTTTTTTATTTAATAAAAAAAAAACTCAGCTATTGAATAAAAATTGAGAAATGACCACTTTAAAAAAAAAAAAATGCAGAATTTTCTGTAGGGAAGATCAGTAATAAATTTTGGTATGGAATTATAAACAAGCGGGGCCATATAAACACATCTGAATAATTCTATTCTAGGTACAGGCAATTTTAATTGATGTTGTGTAACTTTCCGCGTTTTATTATTTTTATTAGCTTCAAAATTGAAGAATTATTTTTTTACAAATTTGGCTATTTCAAGTATCTAAATACAAGGAACTGTGAGTAGGTATTGGATTTAAATAGTGGTTTGCAAGAATCAGTCCAGTCCATAGTAAAAGGACATTGTTCCGGCACCATACATGTCACGCCTAAGAATCGTTTGAATCGAAATTGACTTAGATAGACTCTAAATACTTTATGGAATCATAGTAAATCAATTTTTACTAAGGGACACTTGAAGATACAAAAATAATCAATTTATCGAAATCAAGTCCGAAAATAGCCAGGTAGTAAGGGTCACAGAGTCCTTTATACACAGCCGAGTCTACCAAGAGAGTCCGTTATCAAGCCAAAGTTGTTAGAATAAAACCATAAAACGCATATAAAATCGCAAAGCAAAGAACGTTGCAATAAAAATTGAAATAAGTGAAGTATAAGCACACCAGTGTTGCCAATTACGAAAAGCTATCATACCCGAATGCTATGCCAGAAATTCCCGGTTTCGGTTTTAGTTTTTAAAAATATTTTTTTAGATATTCATTTATTTAATGTCAATAATAGGATACAGTGCTCATTTGATTTATTGAAATTATATTATTATGTACCTATATGTGATCAACTCAAATTCAGAAATAATCAGTCAATTAAACATGCGAATATGAGCTTACTAAGTGAATGAGACAAAGCGTCAGACTGAAGAATAGGGTTAAATTAATAACCATTCAATATTTTATTATTATTTTTATCTATACGTTCAAAATACCCGAAATATTCCGAATTTTATTTTTTACCGACAACCGTCCGTATTTCCTGAAATCGGGGAAAATCTCTTAAATCAGCAACACTAGCTGGCCAATAGACATTTTTTACGGCACCACGCGTACGTTAATCGTAACCCAACTTTTTATTTTGAATTTATTTACTTCAAGTGTCGGTGGAATACTAAAATATGTTTCAAGCAGTATAAAAAGAAATGAAAATTATCATATAATTTATATTCATATCGGTTTCATGGGCTAAAATCGAATAATTTCACACGATGATACCATATCGGATAATAGAACAAACATAGGAATGATATACCATTAGCGCGGTTGATCTAAACATATTTCATCAATATGTGAAATGTTCATCAAGAGTATATATATGAAAGTACTCTGTGATCAAGAGTCATACCCAAAACTTTTGTTGTGTGTACCTGCTCAACTACTTGATCTCTAGGTGCAATTTTAAGGAGGATATGTTTACTTTTCTGGGATTTAAAATTTAATATTTTAGTTTTTTCAATGTACATTTTTAAAGCGTTTATTATCATCGACATAACTTGAGGACTATTTAATTCTTGTATCTAACTGATCATTTAGGATGGTTATCACCACGGGTTTTAATGAAAGACACGTATTTTCTAGCAAACTTAATTTCTATAATATAAATAGATGTATACTATGTTCTATGAAAAAGGGTATATAACGAATTCCTCCTTAATAATATGGATTACTTTTTAATATTATAATATAGTCGGTTGTTTAACCGCCTAAAATTTAAATAATTATGCAAAGAATTTGGATATCCAGGTAGTGAAAATTCAATGGGGCATAAACAATACTAAACGGGGTAAAGGTTGGAGTTGGTAGAAACGGTGACATAAACCGTTTCCTAGACAAAATTTCCCAAGAGACCCGTGTTAACATACATTTGAAAACACTTAGAAAATCCTAGTCGTCGGGCTCGTCTAGGACGTTACGCGGGCGACGAACCCGAGAAATCTTGGAGGGTCTGTATCGGGCGGCCGATACGATCAGGGGGTTTGTGTGGGTATCAGCAGAGGTGAAGTAACGCACTGTCATGCGTTTCAACACTTGCTTTATGGTCGGGAGTTTGAGGTCTACGTGGAGATCCTCGTTCCTCAAGAACCAGGGCGCATCCGTGGCCTTTCGGAGAAAACGGTTCTTAATGACCTGCATCCTATGGATCTGACTGGGACTGGCTTGAGCAAACACCGGACAGGCGTAAGTCATGATGGGACGTATGCACGTCGTGAAAATTCGGATTTTACACCTAAGGCAGAGCTTACTGCGTGCATTCAGTATGTTGTGAAGCCTACCGAGAGCGAAAGCGGCTCGCAAGCGAACCGACTTTATGTGCTCAGTGAAATTTAGGTACTGGTCGAGGATCACACCTAAGTATTTGGCTCGCTTCTCCCAAGGGATTGGCGTGCCAAACATAGTGATCGGGCGGGGCAGGGCAGGCTGTTTGTGGTGAGGCCTACGAAACAGGACTGCTTGACTTTTGTCGGGATTTACCTCGATCCTCCATTTCCTAAACCCTAGCCTAGCCTAGTGCGTTGGCTGTGGTCTGGAGGGTACGAGCAATGGAAATGGGATTTATACCCGAGTAATAGATGGCCGTGTCATCGGCAAATAGGGATAGTTCTACTGGGGGCTTTTTGGGGATATCGCTAGTGTATAGCGTGAAGAGTGGGGGAGACAGCACGGCGCCCTGAGGGACGCCGGCTCTGATAGGGCGGGGAGTGGAAAGCGCTCCTTCGATACGATATCTGCAGGAGCGGTTCGATAAAAAGTCACGAATGATGGGCACGAGATGATCCGGCACGCCTAGTTGGTATAGCTTATAAATTAAGCCATTGTGCCAGACTTTGTCGAAAGCCTTCGCTATATCAAAGAATAGAGCCCCCGTCATCAGACCGCGTTGAAAGCGGCCGCTAATGTGCTCTACGATGCGGTGGGCTTGGTGGACACTGGAATGATGGGCTCTAAAGCCAAACTGCTCGTTAGGGATTAGGCTCTTTGCCTCGACAAAGTCCTTGAGCCGATTAAAAATAACCCGCTCGTAGACCTTGCCGAGGGCACTGAGCAGACTGATGGGACGATAACTACTCGGGGAGGACTTGGGCTTTTCGGATTTTGGGATACCTATTACTAAAGCCTCTTTCCAAGCTTGTAGAAACAAGTTGTTGGACATGGCGCCATTGAAGGTGGCAACCAGTAGGACTATGATCGTGCGTGGGAGGAGTTTAAGTGCCCTAGTGGTCAGTCTGTCAGTCCCGGGGGCTTTCCTAGGCTTGAGTTTCTTGATGATCTCCTCCACCTCGTCTACCGTGACGGGGGGGAGGGGAGCATCAGGGTTCTCGACAGGGGGTAGGGCAGATCTACGTTCGACCTTAGCATCCACGTGGGCAAGATGGGCTGGGTCGACTGGTTGGGAGCTGGGAGAGCACTGGGCCTCCAGGCTGTCGGCTAGGCATTCGGCTTTGTCTTCGTCGTCGAAGGCAATGCTTTTGTCCAGGCGGATAAGGGGAGGCATTGTGGCAACCTCAGTGGCGCGCATTTTCCTCTGAAGTTGCCAGAAGGCAAGATGGGTGGGTTCCAGCTCGCTCAGGGTCTTATCCCAGCCGGCTTCACGCCACTCTCTGATGCTGTTACTTACTTTGCACTGTAAGTACCGCATGAAAGTTTTGTTATTCCGGCAGGGGAAGGCTCTGTAGGCACGGACTGCTGCGTTCTTCTCAGTCAGCAGGGCCCGTACATCGTCCGGGAGTTTCTGGTGCCAGTGCTCTGACACCGGAATCTCCTTTGAACAGTCGTTCAAGACAGATTGTACGTGCTCTGTGAGTGAATCGATCGCAGCCGTCGTGTCGGCGGCGGACTGGAGGTGGTCTGGGATCTTGTCCAGGTGAGGTGACGTGTTGGATTTCAGCAAGTCGCCTACTTTCCCCCAGTCAGTGATCACCTGTGTGGGAGGGGGGCGGTTAGGGTCATAGGGACCCGGTCTCGGAGTTAACTCCAAGATCACCGGTCTATGGTCAGAGTCAAGTTCGTCTACCGTCTCTAAAGAGTGCAAACGTAAGTTCACATTCTTCAGGAGGACAATGTCGAGTACGTCAGGCGAGTGGGATGGCTCGAACGGGTAATGAGTAGGCCGCATAGGACCTATGATATCTATGTGGAGTGGTGTGCAAAGGTCGTATAGTACCTTCCCACGGGGGTTGGTAATACGACTACACCATGCGGGATGTTTGGCATTGAGATCCCCCGCCATAAGGACGGAGTCACTCATGTAAAAGTCACTCATAAAAAGGTCGCTCCGAAGTGAGGCGTTTACCGATGAATTTACATCTACATCGTTGGACGGTGGAAGATACGCGGATACTATGGTAATAGTGGGATGACCCGTCATGCTTAGCCGGCAAACGGATACCTCTAAGTGGGCAAGGGGTGGCGGATCCATCGGAATGAAATGAAGGGAGTTCCTATAGTATATTTAGAGTGCCACCTCTGTGGCATCTAGTCCTATCGTTCCTAACTAGCCGGTAATTGGCTATCTTGGGGTCCCTAAGATGGGGTTTGAGGAAGGTCTCTTGGACCAGAAGGACGTCGAGACGATGATCGCGAAGGAAAGTCGCGATCTCGTCTCGCTGCCTACTAATGCCGTTGGCGTTGAAATAACCTAGCTTTAGGGATCGGGTCTTTAATCTCTTACTAGCCGTGTTATACATTATGGTTGTTTAAAGAGGTTGGCAAAATGACTTTTGACGTCAGGATACTGATGGTATACCTGAATCAGGGATTCTATGCTACGACAGGCCACGACCTCCTTTGCCATTTGAATGGCGCGGGGGGATTGAAAGAATTTGAATGTATTCGCTAGGACGAGGAACGGATCATTCAGAACCGTTTTCTCCGAAAGGCCACGGGTGCGCCCTGGTTCTTGAGGAACGAGGATCTCCACGTAGACCTCAAACTCCTGACCATAAAGCAAGTGTTGAAATGCATGACAGTGCGTTACTTCACCTCTGCTGATATCCACACAAACCCCCTGATCGTATCGGCCGCCCGATACAGACCCTCCAAGATTTCTCGGGTTCGTCGCCCGCGTAACGTCCTAGACGAGCCCGACGACCCCACCACCATCCGACAAGAGAGCAGTAGGGAAACTAGCACTCTTAGAAAACACACACACAAAACGCGTTCCGTATTCCGGCCTCGCCGACGAGGCCCATCGCGACGTCCGCGTACTTGTAATTGAAATCCTCCCCGATCTTTGCCAAACGAGCCAGCCCACGATGCTGAGCCAGTAGCAATAAATACTTCCTTAAATACGACCCAGCCTGTCCCTTTACTGCCCTCCCCAAATGACCCCGCTATGCCGAGACCCGTACTCCACAGGGAGTGCCCTTAGCGTGCGGTCATTAGTTGTAAGTATATTTTAGTTTGTAAGCCCTGGCTGGGGGCCTTTAATTTATTAGATTTGTATTTTCTTTTTTTTTAACACCACCTTCTGAAATTAAATTTATTTTTGGTTTTTTAGTATGTTGACACGGAAGTCGGTTTTATTTTTTGCTAAAAAGTTTTTTTTCTCGCTTTTTAGTGGGTCGGTTTGTAATTTATCTAGTTACAAAAGCCAAAGTCAACTACTTATCACCTTTTACAAAATATTGCTTTTCCCGAAGCAAAGCCGTTAATTTTTGAGTTCTCCTGGTACTTCACCATCAGCTCTACATCACCATATGCATTGTGACGAGCATAAAGTGCTTAACATCCATATTCAAGTAATCGAATCGCAATCCACGAATGCTTATTATTGAGGACTTTCGGTGGCCATCTGTGGTCTTCTTCATCAGTTCCACTTCCCCAAATGGTGCTTTTTGAGAGCAACTGAATAAGGTACTATAAGAAATACCCAAAACGCTATAGATGTGCCTATAATAGTTAAAGAGTTTCCTCGATTATTCCAGGATCTCATCATCAGATCCTGATTTCATAATAATGTGACCAACTAGAAAGTATACCCTTTCAAACAAAAATAATTTTCCAAATCAGTCCAGCCGTCTTTGAGTTATGAGGTAACATACATTAAAAAAAGTTCAAGACGAACTGAGAACCTCCTCCTTTTTTTAAGTCGGTTAAAAAGGTATATAAAAGGTACTTCATAAAAATCAACATTCCTCTTAATGCACTATTTTTCCACAAGGATGATGTCACGGGCATCAGCTAGTATGTAATAAGTCAAGTTTACTATTTAAATATTCATTAAAAATAACAATCAACGTACAAAATTCGGTGAATATATATAGGTCCAACTATACGAATCACCAGTCTGAATTGTGCCGTTTTATAAATCTCAAATTTAGGTGAGCAAAACTAAATCATTTTTATAAAGGTAGTAAAATAATTTAGTGTTTCAGTTTGGTAATTGTTTAGGCTCTTGCTCGGTGTGTTGGTGTGTGTAGAATATAGGGAGCTGAAATTAAATCAAGATAGTCGACTACTTATAAGTTTAATACTTTTAGGTTACAATATACTTTGCTAATTCAAGATTCCCGATGATTAATATAATGAGGCTCCGAATCATTATTATTTTTTGTGTGTGGCATCTCGCAGGTCAACCTCTGAGGTTGTCAGCTGCTTAACCGGACTTGCATGTGTTTATTACTATTATTATTAATTATATACTTTATTGTACACCTTACAATATTTCTATGGATACAAAAATTTAAATTAGTGTACAGTGGGCGGTCTTATCGCACAGGGCGATCTCTTACAGACAACCTTTGGATGGACAACTTAAAGGATAAAGATTAAGGGCTATCAGTGTACAAACATCATAAATAATATTAATTGAACATAATAATATAAAATACATACATTCAATACAAAAATCAATTGTGAAAGAAGGGGAAAGTTATAGGGAGAGGTAATGCTTCTTCACCATTCTTTTGAACGCTGGTAGCGTTTGAGAACACCTTATTTTTATGGGTAATGCATTCCATAAACGAGCTGCTTGAATAGTAAAAGATTTGTCAAAGAAAGAAGTGGAATGCATACGAATATTAACTCTAAATTTTCCGATAATCTCAAGGATCTAGAATGTGTGTCACAGAGGAACTTTATCGTTGTTGTTGTCTTAATTAATAAATTAATTAAAGCCTCCAGCCCGGGTTTATTATGAAACTTAAAACTAGGCGACTACACGTTACAGCCCCCCCCCGTGGGGTACGGACCTCGGCTTAGTGCGTCGCAGGAGGAGGGCAGCTAGGGACAGGCTGGATCAAATCATTGTTATTATTAATAATTATTTGATCCAGCAGGGTGATATGTGTGGCAGTGGCGTTGCTAGAGTAGGAAGCGGCGGTGGAGGCCCGCGCTCATCAGAGTCCAGCGTTAACAGACTCCCCCGTTGTAGGGGACACCGTCGACTGTTCTTCATCAGGTTCGAAAAAAGGGCAAAGGTGATTGACAGCTCAACGTACAGTGCCACTAGCCGTCCTCACGTCTGCAACTTTGGCTACTCCATCATTGCCAGTGTATTAGGTTTCTGTGCGTCCAACCTCACGACCCCCCCACGACGAGTCCGAGGTACTTCATCGTTGTCTCGACGTCGATGTGAACCCCTCCTACCGTTAGTTGGAAACCCGAAGGTGGCGCGTTCCGACGGCCATGAATACACATAGCCTCGGACTTGTGTAGAGCCACCTCGAGTCCCAATTGCCAGATCCTCTCAACGATTGTCGCAATCCCTCGCGTCGCTAGTTCGGCCACCGCCTGGTACGACCCCCCATGCGCCAGGAGCAGCGTGGCCGTTAACCGTCTCAATTGAATAATTTTGGTGAATTAGGGACTCCAATGTATTTCAGCCTGTACTCTAACCAATGACAATAATTCCCATCGAAAGTAGGTAATTAAATGGTCGGTAATTTTACTGATCCAGAAAACGCACTCTCAAAACTATAGGACTGTCTTAAACTCAGGCTATACTTTTTCTTTTTTTACTACGTTCTTCAATTTTATCCACAATGCACTGCACTTGTGAAATTAGAGCATAGAATTGGCTTTCAATCTCCTTACGAATTTTTTATTTGCTCGTCGGAAACTTTGGATTCAATTTCAATTTCCGATTATAAATCATCGAAAGATGAAAATAAATGCTTCTAATTTTGTTAATCGTACTCGTAATTGCAATTCTGCGATCTGTGGGTTGATGTCTCAATCCCTATGATCTGGTCAAGATAATTCTAAAATTGGCCAAGTGCGAGTCGGACTCGCCCATGAAGGGTTCCGTAGTAACTATAATAAATATAATATACTTAATATATTTATTTGAAAAAAAAAAACAAAAAACCTTACAAATTTCTTAAAACTAGCTTATTTACAATTTTTACAACTACGCCAAATAACTTTGATTTCATAGTATTTGTATGAATTACAAAGTTAATTGCGGTTTTAGAAAATATACTGTATCTCGAAAACTGCTGACCCGATCTCATTCAAACCAATTTTGGTTGAAAGATTGCATTAAGATCTACAGCATATATTTCTTTTAGATTTTTCACTCCATAATTATAGATGTTAGAGGGGGGGACACACATTTTATTTATTTATTTATTTATTTATTATATACTTTATTGTACACCTTACAATATTTCTATAGATACAAAAAAATTAAACTAGTGTACAATGGGCGGTCTTATCGCACAGGGCGATCTCTTACAGACAACCTTTGGATGGACAAACTTAAAGGAGACAGATTAAGGGCTGTCAGTGTACAAACATATAATTGAACATAATAATATAAAATACATACAATACCAAAATTATATACTAATAAATATTACATGTATAATTGAGAAAGAAGGGGAAAGTTATAGGGAGAGGTAATGCTCCTTCACCATTCTTTTGAACGCTGGTAGCGTTTGAGCACGCCTCACTTCTATGGGTAATGCATTCCACAAACGAGCTGCTTGTATGGTAAAAGATTTGTCAAAGAAAGAAGTGGAATGCATACGAATACTCAACTCTAGATTTTCCGATGATCTCAAGGATCTAGAATGTGTGTCACAGAGGAACTGAAAACGTTCCTTAAGATAGAAAGGAGTGAAAGGATTAAATAGCACATTATAAAGCACTTTGGAAGCTTATATCTCTTAAACGATTGACTTTATGAAAAAGTGGTTTTAAAAACCTCATAATCATTTTTAAAGACCTGTCTATAGATACCACACACGCATAGGTTTCATGAAAAAAAAAATATTTTCAGTTTCAGTTCCATGTATGGGGAGCCAGCCCCCCTTTATTTTAAATATTTGTTATTTTTTTTTTTCATAAAATCGGAAAGCGGTTCACAGAATACATCTACTTACCAAGTTTTACATGTATAGTCTTAATAGTTTCGGAATAAAATGGCTGTGACATACGGACGGACGGACAGACAGACAGACGGACAGACATGTCGAAACTATAAGGGTTCCGTTTTTTTCCATTCGGCTACGGAACCCTAAAAATGGTCAACCTAGCCTTTATATAACTTCTTTTCTTTATAGGGTTTGCACCTTTTTTCCTGGTTAGAGACTTTTAACACGAAAAATACCTACGTTGTGTTCTAAATTACATAAAAAATTACTCAGTTAATAAGTATCTAGCACGATATTGGAAACTTAAGCTAAATTTACCAAATAGAAAACACGTGAGGCAAATAGTGGGTAGGAGAAGAATAGGAACGGGCTCATCAAATTGCTCGGCGCTTGGATACTCCTCTATACAATACTCTCTCTTCCCGGTATCCTAAATTTTCTTATACTTTTGCTCCAAAGTATCCTCCTTTTTATTGATTTGCTTTTTTCCTCAATATCGTATCCTGGCATCGCACCAAAGTGTTTAGGCTCTTGCTTGGAGTATTTGTGTGTATTTAATATAGGGAGCTGAAATTAAATCGTGGTAGTCGACTACTTATACGTTTCATATTTTTACTTTCAGGTTACAATATACTTTGGTAATTCAAGATTCCCGATTATTTATACAATACTATGTGATGGTTAGAGAAGGTTGTCGGCTGCTTAACCGGACTTGCCTGTGGTTGCCTTAATTAATAAATTAATTAAAGCCTCCAGTCAGGGCTTATTATACAAACTTACAAACTAGGCGACTACATGCTAAGGCCGCCTCCTGTGGCGTAAGGACCTCGGCTTAGGGTGTTGCGAGGGAGGGCACCTAAGGACAGGCTGGGTCAGATAATTATTATTAAAAATAAGGCAATTTAAAGCCACTGGCTCAGCGTCGCAGGGTCGGGGCGGATAATTCGAGGACGTGCGTACGGCTAAGGAGTGGAATTCCCTGCCGGAGTCTGTGTTTCCCGATAGCTATAACCTAGGGGTCTTTAAGTCAAGAGTGAATAGGTTACTTTTAGGTAAGCGTGCTCCATCTTCGACCACATCATCACTTACCATCAGCCGAGATGGTGGTCAAACGCGAGCCTATTATCAATAAAAATAAAATAAAAAACGTCTTCGTGGCAGGCCTCGGAGGCGAGGACGGAAAGACTGCTGCTGGATGGTGGGCAGCTTGACGTCTACGTGTAGGTCTCATTATGAAAATAAAAGGGGACTCCCGTGACTTTACAGGGGAATCGGTTTTGGAGAGTCTGTATCTTGTGGAGGAGGTTTCTATTTACGCCATTCTTCAATAAAATGCTAATACATTATAGTGAAATCTAGGCCCTCGGGTCGTAACATCGAAATCGATTGGAGGAACGGTCATCTTAACTGTATACACTTTTCTCTCGGTAGATACTACCTGAATTTGAAATGCGTTTTAATCTAGTAGAAACATTGTATTGCAGATAGTGAGCTACCATTCTACCTATATGCCAACACATATATAATCCCTTAATCAACTAAAAATCAATGTCTGACTAGGTATGCTCCGTAGAGGGAAGAATCACTGTATAGATTTGGGTGGCGTGCTTTTCTTTGTCCTAAAAGTATTTGTAATAACAATTAGTGTTGCCCAAACGACTCTTGCGAGACTCTCGTTTGGGCAACACTAATAACAATGTAGCATCCGTATAAGCTATTCACAACTAAAGAGTATAGCTTCCAGTCCTTTTTAAGGTCCCGTACCTCAAAAGGGAAAACTGAACCATTATAGGATCACTTTGTTGTCGGTTTGTTAAGACCCTTTATTTCCAGAACGCGTAGAGATATGGAAACTGAAGCTTTCTCTTGAAGCTCTGAAAAAATCAAACTTCTTGATTAAGGCAAAAACGATACGGTTGTTTATGTCGCAAAAGCGCGTATTTTGGAACTATGAAGTTTGGAAAGTAGCATCGTTATACATATACTACAATTACAAGGAAAAATTAATGGAAACAAAACATTTATAATGAAATCATAAAAATATATGTAGGTTTATGGATGGTTGAAAATGGAAGTATCTAGTTCAAGTGAGGCATCAAGGAGGAGGAAAGGGCTTTAAAACTTTATTATTTACGACGCATAAATTCTTATTTATATTCTTATTAAAAACAAACGATGTCCCCCCTCAGTTCGAGACGCTCGGTGAGTGAGTCCGATTCGCACTTGTCCGGTTTGTTTTTTTATTTATGACTAGCTTTTATCCGCGACTTCGTTCGCGTAGGTTTTTCCCGAGTAAATCCCGATCCCGTGGGAAATCAATAAAAAGGAAAGGAATAAAAAGTAGCCTATGTGTTATTCCGGGATATCTACTATCTACTTACCAAATTTCATTCGGATCCGTTCAGCAGTTTTTGCGTGAAAGAGTATAACAAACATTCATCGATCCATCCATCCTCACAATCTTTCACATCTATACTTATAATAAATCTGTAGAGAGGTCAATTCTGTACATGAAATATATTTCCAAAATAACTATCAGGGGGTGATTAAGGATCGATACTCATGCCAAAAATGCAATCAGTTAAATTTTTGTCTGTCTGTCTGTCTGTCTGTCTGTATAACCGTTATAGAAACAAAAACTACTATACGGATTTTAACGAAACTTGGTACAATTATTTTTCATACTCCTGAGCGGGTTATAGTATACTTTTCATCAAGCTACAATCAATAGGAGCAGAGCAGTGAAGGGAAATGTTGGGAAAACGGGAGAAGTTACTCCATTTTTTAAGCTTCCGTCGCGTGTGCAACCTTAATGGTTAAAGCTACACAAATCATTTCATGACACTAATGTTCTCCTTAAAATTATATAAAAAATATCCCACGACAGCATATGTCTAACTTTTATGGTTGACTCACAATAACACGTGTAACTCCCGATAGCTTAGCAGTTCGAAGCTTTCTGATTATAATATTTGTCTACTCTTACGTTTATAATATAACACTCTCAGTCACTCCTAATTGAAAAAGTTAACATTATTAACTATTCCATAAAAAAATTGGCCAAGTGCGAGTCAGACTCGCCCATGAAGGGTTCCGTAGTAACTATAATATAATATGCAAATTTATTTGACGAAAAAAAAACCTTACAAATTTCGTAAAACTAGCTTATTTACATTTTTTACAACTGCGCCAAATAAATTTGTTTTGAAAAAAAAACCTTACAAATTTCTTAAAACTGGCTTTTTCACATTTTTTACAACTGCGCCGAATAAATTTGTTTTTCATAGTGTTTGTATGAATTACAAAGTTATATTTGCGGTTTTAGAAAATATGCTGTATCTCAAAAACTGCTGAACTGATTTCGTTCAAACTAATTTTGGTTGAAAGTTTGTATTAAGATCTACAGACATATATTTTTTTTAGATTTTTCACTCCATTATTATTGAAGTTAGAGGTTGTGTCCGCCACACACACATTTTACCACTTTGGAAGCTTATATCTTTTAAACGATTGACTTTATGGAAAAGTGGTTTTAGAAACCCCGATGTCGTTTTTAATGAACTGTCTATAGATACCACACATGCATCGATTTCATGAAAAAAAATATTTTCAGGTTTAGTTCCATGTATGGGGAGCCCCCCTTTATTTTAAATATTTTTTAATTTTTTTCTCAAAATCGGAAAGCGGTTCACAGAATACATCTACCTATCAAGTTTCACATGTATAGTCCTAATAGTTTCGGAATAAAATTGCTGTGACAGACGGACGGACGGACAGACAGACAGACAGACAGACGGACAGACATGTCGAAACTATAAAGATTCCTTTTTTTGCCATTCGGCTACGAAACCGTAAAAAGAATCATATAAATCGGTATAGAAACACCAAAGTTATACATGAAATACGCTTATAATAATAAGCCATCGCGCGTGAATACTGAATCATGCTATAAGGATTATTTTTGAGAATCGGTCGCCGCTCTCGACGCGTCTCGCGGTCGAAGCGTTCTCTAGGTACTTAAGCCTCATGTGAACGTGATCTAAACAATATTACCAATACATTAACTTACGCTGACGGAGTCGCGGGCACAGCTATATTGTATCATTACGCTAAGGCCAACAGGAGCGGAGCGCCAATGAAGAATGCTTCAAAATCGGGGTTAAATTTAACGTTAGCCCAAAGTAACTATTCCACGTGGACGAAGTCGCGGGAAAAAGCTAGTTTATAATATTAGTAAGACTAGATTAACGTTTGACCACCATTTCATATGATAGTAAGATATGTGGTCAAAGATGAAGCAGGCTTACCTAGAAGTACCTAACCTTCACTCTTGATTTATAGATCCTCAAGTTATCTAAAGGATCTACCAGGAAAATCAGACTCCGGCAGGAAATTTCACTCCCTAGCTGTACCTTCACACAATGAATATATTCCCAAAATAATAACACTACACGGAACTACTGCGTATTAGCCTTAATGTTATAAGAGAGAGATAGCTATACAGAACGCATAACACTGTCCGTTTTTCGCTCCTAATCCGGGTCAAATACTAATATTTAATTTACTCATGAAAACAGTTCACATAATCGGACTACACGATGACGCCGACCCCGCAAGAGCATGCGACCCCCGAGGAGATCTCGACCAACGGGCTGGAAGGCGAGAGGATTGTCATCTCCGGCATGTCGGGGCTTTATCCTGACTCCAACAGCATCAAAGACTTGTCCAACATTTTGTACAATAAAGTGAGTCAAATTGTTCATTGATTTTTAACCAACTTTAGTGACATCCTTGCCATATGTTTATTATATTTGTAGTAGTCCGTCATTTATATAACTTAAAAAAACTGGATACATATTTTTTCTTTTGACATGTAATAAAAAAAGCAGGCGTTACAGTGAGTTTATATTTTACGTAACGCCACTTGCGAACTTTGAAGCTTTTGGTCTTTGTAATACTTTATTTAAAAAAAATATGTTTAAAAGCGTTTATTTTTCGTTCTTTTTTTTGACAGGCTTCATCTTCCACATTTTTTGTAAGTGACAAATTAACTTCCGACTATGTTAGTACTAAGTACTAAGTTATACACAAAATTTGCGATTTATTAAGGATATGAAAATGCATTCATGACATAGTGTTATTCGCTGACGATACTTCTCTTTTATTTAAAATTAAACGTCAACAGCAGGTTACTGAAGAAGTAAACAGAGCCCTTGCGACTGTAGTCAGCTGGTTTAATGTTAATAATCTTCTTCTTAATGAGAAAAAAACCAAATGCCTAAAATTTACGTTACCTCAACGTTACGTTACGTTATGAATACTAGTATATCAATAAAGGGCGAAATATTGAAACCCGAAGATACCACAGTATTCTTGGGCATAACTTTGGATGCGAAGCTTCAGTGGGGCCCCCATATAGATAAATTGTCAAAAAAGTTAAGTTCTGCAGCATATGCCGTTAGAAAAATACGTGGATTAACTGATATCGAAACAGCACGTTTAGTCTACTTTAGTTACTTTCACAGTGTGATGTCATACGGCATTTTACTTTGGGGAAATGCTGCCGACATTCACACAATATTTGTATTACAAAAAAGGGCCATTCGTGCAATTTATAAATTAAATCCTAAGCACTCCTTAAGTGACAAATTTAAAGAGATTAATATTATGACTGTGCCGTCTCAGTATATTTATGAGAATCTCTTGTATGCACATAAAAATATTAATCTGTTTAAAAAATACAGTGATATTCATAGTGTAAATACAAGGAACAAAGACACATATGTCATTCCTAAAACAAGGCTAAAAAAAATAGGTGGTTCGTTTAGATGCCAATGTATACGTTTTTATAATAAAATTCCTAGCCATATTCAAGAACTAAGTATTCATAAATTCAAATTGTTTATAAAACGTAAGCTATGTCAGAAAGCTTTTTACAGTGTTAAAGATTATATTGAGGACAAGAAGGCTTGGGAATGAGATGCTCCAGTGATATACGTGAGCCCTTTTTATTTTCTAATTTTTGATAGTTGATTTATTTTTTATTGATTAAAATATTTGTTTTGTTAAGTATTGTATATACCTATTTATTTTGTTTTTGTTTTTTTTTTTATATATATAATTATTGTGAGGACAATGTAGGTTATTCTTTCTTCGTTGTTTTTACTTTCACTATAATTTATTTAATGATGTCAAGCAGTTTGAGTACTTGTGTGGCCTACCCAAATGTCCTTTGTTTTTTTTTGTCAAATTGTTGAGCTCCTTAAGTTCTAAGTTGAGCTACATGATAACTGACAAATGCTTGCACTGTTTGGACAGGTCCGCTCAAATTTGCGTGGATATTTCCTCAAAAAAATACCACAGACATGAACCTACATGCTTCTCATATACAAATACAAATTGTCTGGACTTTAAAAGAGACTATGACCTCTGAGTTTGTTTCGGTGTTTCTTCTCAGAGTAGTCAGTTAGGAAATACTAGCATCATCTAGCTAAACTTAACACGCAAAAAAACATGACGTGTAAAAGTGTTATTTATAACCAATTTACAAATAAATATTTCATTTCATTTCATTTCATTAAATACATATGATGCGTTCACCACAACGACCACCAGCAGGCGGGACTCAATTGAACATATTTTTTTTTAAATGGGATGGGTCCGCTGGTCCTGCTTGTCACTTTTAAAAATAAATATGTGCTTGTTTCTTACACTTCAGTTGAGCAGTCGGGTTTTTTTGATTTTTTAAATAAGTTTTTTTTTTCAACTTTTTAGTTAAAATATTAATTAACAACTTTTTAGTTTACCCGGTCGTGTCACATTGGCACTCCACCAGATTCAGAAAGTGAGTCCATATTTTTAAACTTTCTCATTGTGTTATTTTGCTAGTATTACACTAATGATAAACATGATATACCTTTTTGAAATCCTTATGTTAAGCCCTTTAATTTGATACCCATATTGTAGTATTTGAAAAAAAAAAATTTTCACCATGTATAATGGCTTGGCACAGCCGCCATGTTTAATTTTTTTAAATGTCACATATCTATGAACAATTGGGCTGTTAAGACAAATCTAACGATACTTCAATTCTGTGAATCCGTTAAGCGGAGCGTTCTGGAGATATGAGGTAATAAAGAATATTACAAACATACATACATACATACAAGATAGGCGCGAAAAACATAACCCTTCCTTTGCAGTCGGGTAAAAAGAGTGTGTCACTGAAGGTAGGAAGAATGATCAATGCGTAACCAGAGTAACGATGACATTAATGACAAACAGACCACAGAGTACATCTTTATATAGTGAGATAGAGCCGTCACTCGAAGATTTCAGGGCGCCCCCTGGCAACAAGTAAAAACAACAATGGATGAAGCATATAAATATATAGTATAACATATACATAGATATAGCTACCTACAAATCAGCGTACCACTGCAGTAGGCCGTCCTATTTAATTACTTTTTATTTAGTAATTTATGTTAATTTACAATAAAACAATATACTTAATTACAACATCCAATACTTTATTAAAATCTTCTTTTACAATATTTGATGGCTATCTCCTGAATTTTATCTTTTTTTATTATAATCGTTTCGTGATCCACACAATAACTTATAAGTATCCTTAGATACCCACCAATTAAATAAGAATTTATCTTCAATTTTTTGAATTATTTGCAACATTTTTTTTTATATATATTTTTATTTTATTTTTTATTGTTTTATTTTGGAACAATTTAACTTAAGTATTTCTGTATTTAATAAAAATATATACAGACGAAAATAAAAATAAATTATAGAGCATCAAAAAATTCGTCAACATTGCTATCAATGGGAAAAGTGCCCAACACACTGGCCCCCACTGGCGCACTGGCGCACTCGGACCCCATGGTCCTAACGCTTCAACCCCAAACGGCTCAAACATGTAGCACCCAATTAGGTTGTTGTACTTGCGCCATTTGAGATTTTCTGCACCTGCAGCTGCCGCCCCAGCACAGCCCGCCGTACTGAGAAAATGGGATGGCGCAAGGGTGTCAATCTTTTGCAATTATTGACTTATTATTTGACTTTTTTCAAACCTTTGACATTTACGCAAGTTTCGTTACCATTTTAGTTTAAAATTAAATAAGTTAAAGAAAAAATAGGATTGCGTAATTGGAGGATTTTATTAATTTGAAGATACGTGTGTTAATATATTATAAAAGGTGTGAAATTTAAAAGGTGTCCTAATATCCCCAATATTTTAATTTATATAAAATAAAATGGTTATTAGTTAAAGATAATTTAGAATATTTGAGTAAAACGGAGAACAAGTTTAAGCTAAATGTGTAAATATTTTGAGAAAAATGCCATCTATCGATAGGTAACTTAAACTTTGCATGCTATACGAATAAATTAAAAATCAATTAAATGGAGTAGTATATCTCCAAAAGCAATACCTTACCTAAACTAGTCGGTTATCATTTCGTCACTTTTGTTCTAAGTTATAATGAAACAGACCATAGTGTATTACATTCTCTTTGAAACAGACTGTCAACTTGATAAGTCGCTGTTCGTTTTGTTTATGTTAGGTATGCGAACACAAGTAAAACGACGGATAGCTGGTAGCACACTGGGTTTATTTGGCAAGCGACACAACTTATATAGCAAACATGAATCTACCCTCGCTTACTAATAATTATACATAACAATCCTCCCCATAGCTTGACAAAATAAACATATATTTATATACAATAAGATTTTAGCTAGTAAAACTGTATATAATCGACCCTAGGTACAGTTCGCAGTTTTCTTCCATCACTGATTTGCCTTTCGGGTTGTGGGGTCTGACCTGAACTCGCCTCCACGAGAGCTTCATCATCAGTCCCTTCTGTTGCCTCATAGAATTCGTCTTCTTCCTCTTTTGACTTGTTAGCCGGTGTTTCTGTATCCACGGTATCATTTCTCTCCTCTCTTGTGTCTGACGCCTTATTGTCCACTGGGGTTGTTGGGTTTGGTGGTGAGCTTTCTTGTGGAGTGATGTCTTCAACTTCAATATGGCAGTCCTCTATCCCATGGGAAACTCTTGCTGTACCTTTATACGATATTAATTGATTTTTGTGTTTTTTTAAATTACACGAAGTTATACAATCCTTAACTATATATACTACTTTTCCGCATCTTTTAATTACTACACCTTTATTCCATGACCCTTGCTTATTTATGTTGTTTTTTTATATAATACAAAGTCTCCAGACTTAAAATATTTACTGGCTTTGTAATCATTTAACACCTTAGACTGCAAACACTGTTTATTTTCGACGTTCCGAGTGAGAGTGACAGATGCCGTTGAAGATGGATTAGGTTTAATTAAATCTAATCGCGATCGCAGCTTATGACCGAATACTAACTGGGCAGGTGAACAGCCCGTTGCCGAATGGACAGAATTTCGGTAATCAAATAGATATTTACATAACTTGTTGTTCAATCCCTTGGTATTGGTAATACTTAATATGCAAGATTTAATCCCCTTTTTTACTACTTTCACATAGCTTTCTGCCTGGCCATTACTGGCCGGGTGATAAGCTGGTGACGTCACATGCGATATTCCGTTTGATGTACAAAACATTCTGAATTCCGAAGAGGTGAACTGCGTGCCATTATCACTGACTATAGTATGCGGTAAGCCAAATCTGGCCATGTATTCATACATTTTACGAATGAGCGAACATGATGACGTACTTGTCCCCATATCATAGGCTTCTACCCACTTTGAGTGCGCATCTACAATTACTAAATATGAACGATTATGAATGGGGCCGAGAAAGTCAATGTGAATACGATAGAACGCTTGCGGTGCGTGTGGCCATAGCGCTAGCGGCGCACGCGCTGGTAACTGTCTCAACTGTAAACAAACCTCACAATTTGCAATCATTTTTTCTACCGCGTTATCTATACCCGGAAACCAGAACCTACTGCGCGCTTCACCTTTTTTTTCACTATTCCTAAATGTGATTTATGAAGTTCAGATAATAATTTAGTTCTAAGTGTTTCAGGTATTACTACTTTATGTCCTCGCATAATACAACCGCTTTCATATGACAACTGGGTTTTACATAAAAAATAAGGTTTTATTGATATATCTGATAATCGCCCGGGCCACCCCTTATTTATATATGATAAAACTTTATTTAATACTGCATCTTTAATTGTTTCATTATGAATTTCACTACGCGTAACGGGTAAACTGCCATCGATAACGAAATTAACATACGACGCGCGATCTTCTACCGGCACTAAACTATCGTCGGTTTCGTAGCCGCACCCGCCTCTTAGCGTCGTTAACTCGCAGTCGGGTAGACTGGCGCGTGACAAATAATCTGCGCTGTTGTCGGCGCTGCGTATGTACTCAATGGAGTAATTATAACCACTGAGAAACATCGCGTAACGCTGCAGCCTATTCGCAGAAACCTCTGGAATGCCACGGTAGGGGCCAAAAATTGATAAAAGAGGCTTGTGATCTGTGCGAAGTATGAACGGGATCGCCCTCCCGTATAGATATTGGTGGAAACGTAGCACACCGAATATAATTGCCGTTGCCTCTTTTTGTAGTTGTGAGTATCGCTTCTCTGCGGAATTCAGTGTACGAGAGGCGAACGAAACTGGGCGTTCCACCCCATCGGTACCTATTTGAGATAAAATAGCGCCTAAGCCACTGGGCGATGCGTCAACCGTTAATATAATAATAATAAGTTTATTTACCACAAATTTGATGTACATTGCACAGATTTATATGTTAACAAATTAATTACAGATATGTACACTAGTTTCAACCCTGCCCCTTAAACTAGGCAAAGCCTGTTTCTTAGGGGGCAGTATCCGACTATAGGGTTACATTAATATAAAATTCACATAGCGGACGTGCAAGTGGAATGTGTCAGCAGTAATGCGTATTTATGTGGCAAACTTGATGAGTGCGAGTGTGTGTGTGTGTGTGTGTGTGTGTGTGTGTGTGTGTGTGTGTGGGTGTGTGTGTGTGTTTGTGTGTGTGTATGTTTGTGTGAGTGTGTGTGTATTTGTTGTATTATAAATGAGGTGAAGTTAAGTAAGTGAGATGTTAAGTTATTGTTATGTGTAGATAGATAGATAGATAGATAGATAGATAGAATACTCTTTATTGTACACCAATAATTTAAACAAGCACTTGATTTACAATAATGCAAAAAAAAATGGTTACAATGGCGGTCTTATCGCTAATAGCGATATCTTCCAGACAACCTTTGGATGGACTTTAAGAACATAAAACAAAGAGGGGAGGAGAAAGTCAGTGTACTTACCTCAAATATATAACATACACAAAAAGTAAATAAAGTAGCTAATATAACTATATATATAGGTATATATAATACAATACAATACATAAATAAGTATAAATAAATATATGTGTTTCATATATATAAATATGTCATAAGGAAAGAAATACAAGGTAAAATCATAGGAGTGTATAAAAATGATTGACAACAGAGCTTTTAAAAGCAGCAAGTGACTGCGCTTGTCTAACTGACAACGGCAATGCGTTCCACAGACGAGTAGCCTGCACCGTGTACGATGAATCATAAAATTTTGTGGAATGCGCAGGCATTGAAAGTGTCAAATTTACCGATGATCTCAAATCTCTAGTATGTGTGTCATGAAGGAACTTAAAACGTTCTTTGAGGTAAAAGGGAATTCTTGGATTGAACAGAATATTGTAAAGTAATGATAAAATATGCGCATTCCGGCGAAGACGGATAGGCAGCCACTTGAGCTTAATACGAAACTCAGAAACATGATCGTATTTGCGCAAACCAAATATGAATCTGATACAGAAATTTTGGAGTCGCTCAAGCTTATCTAGCTGCACTTCAGTGAGGTCTGGAAAACTTGCATCAGCATAGTCAAGAATAGGAAGAAGGAGAGATTGGGCGAGCGCAGTTTTAGTGGCAGTTGGCAGGAAATTGCGCAGTCTACGCAAAGACCCCGCAGATGCAAACAGTTTGCGACTCACTTCTTGTAACTGGGGACCCCAAGACAAGTCCTTATCTATGTAAATACCCAAGTCTTTCACTACATCACTATAAGGTATTACTGCACCATCAAAAACAATTTGGGGAAGGTTCATCCAGTCAATTTTGGATCGCATTCTAGAGCTGCCAACCACAATGACTTGGGTCTTCGCAGGATTAACCTTCAGACCATGATCCAAGCTCCATTGAGAAATACGTGCTAAGTCATTATTCACAATGATCACTGCCTCAGACAGTTCATCTACGGGAGCTTGCGAATAAATTTGCAAATCGTCAGCATAAAGGTGGTAGGATGAGAGAAGTTCATTAGAAATAGAATTTATAAATACAGCGAAAAGAAGAAGAGAGATAACGCCCCCCTGTGGAACGCCGGCAGTGATATTGCACCAAGAAGATGATGAATCTTCAATGCGAATACGTTGTCGGCGGCCACACAGGTAACTTCGAAACCAATCAATTGCTGTTGGAGATATGTTAAGAGAGCGGAGTATACTGAGCAGGACATCGAAATCGACAGTATTAAAAGCGTTGCTGAAGTCCAGTAACGAAAGGACCGTCAACATCCCATTATCCATACCTGATCTGATATCATCAGTAATTTTAACAAGAGCTGTGGTAGTGTAGTTGTTTATTACGTGATGTAGGTTAATAGTGACTCCGTTTCATAATAGTCGAGATTGAGCAGCCATTCTTTTACTGTGCATTTTAGTTTAGACCTAGTGAGACCAAGAACATTTAATTTCTTGTGTGCTTTGTTGTATAAGTGCCTGCTTATTACGTAAAATTGATGTTTTGCAAACGTAGTCCTGTGTTTTGCCGTTGAGACGGTTTGTTTGCGTTTGTTAAGGTCAGGGGGAGGCACACTGCCATGTGTCCTAAGGATTGATTGAAACACAAAAAGCTGTCTCACAGTTAAAACCTTACAGTCTTCATAAAGTTGAGCTGTAGGATATCTGCGCGGTTTTTTCGTCATCACTTTGAGGACTGCTCTTTGTGCCCTCTCGAGCCTCAGGACACATGTCTTTGCGGCTCCACCCCATACATTAATACAGTACCCCAGTACCGACTGGCATAGAGCAAAATACACCATTTTAAGGGTATGATGGTCAGCTGATCCCCTAAGCGACTTAAAAATGGTAATAAGTCGCATTATTCGGGTGGAGAGTGTATCTACGTGTTGGTCCCATCTTAAACCGCTGTCTATTTTGACACCGAGGTATTTTACGCAGTCAGCTCTATTTATTTTTGGACAACTACTACATATTGAGGGACTTGTACATGAATGTGCCGTTAAGGAGAAGGTAGTCGGTGGTTTCAAGTTACAGCGGATAGAGAAGGGAATAAATATGGTTTTGGCCAGATTTAGTGTCAGTAGATTCAAGTTTAACCAGCGCATGATTCTGCTTAAGGCAGATTCAGTATTGCTCTTAACAGCTTCCCAAGATGGACCTTGGACTGTTATTGTGGTATCGTCTGCATAGGTATATATGTTGCAGTTTTGGATCGTTATATTACATAGGTCGTTAACATATATTTGAAAAAGTGTGGGCCCCAATATGCAACCTTGTGGTACACCGTAGGTCACTAGTTCTTCTTTACTAAAATAGTTACCAATTTTAACTTGTTGGAGACGGTTTGTTAAATAGTCTGTGAAAATTTCAAGAGGTTTGCCACGTATACCCAATGATTCTAGCTTTGAGATAAGTTTGGGTACAGAAAGTGTGTCAAACGCTTTAGACAGATCCAAAAAAATCCCCAGACACCTTGTCTTACCATCGAGCTTCCTGGCAACCAATTGTGTAAGATCCAGTACCGCGTCGTCAGTGGACATCCCCTGACGAAAGCCGTACTGGTTGTCTGCTATGAGATGGAATTTGTCTAGGTAGTTTCCAAGATACTTATGTAGTAATTTCTCATAGATTTTTGAGAGTGCCGTAAGGACTGAAATGGGTCTGTAATTTTTGACACAGTTTCTGTCTCCTCCCTTGAAGATTGGGTGAACAATGGCTTTCTTAAGGGCGTTAGGGAAAACTCCAGATTGTATGCAGAGATTTAAGATGTAGGTTATAGGTGATACGAGGACATGACGACATGTTTTTAACAGCGATGACGAGATACCATCCCAACCTACGGCGCAATCACTACGTAGCTGAAGAATTGTTGCTTCCACGTCACTTTCATCTATTTCAGGAATGACAAGCGAGTTACATAGCTGGCTTTTGACAGTATTTTCAGACGACTGGCTGTTACTGGGAAAAGTTGAGGTTTGATTAAGTATCTCGGATGCCATATTTTTGCCTACATTGCTGAAATAGGTGCTCACGTGATTGATGGAAGAAGAAGGAGTATCACATATTTTCATCAGAGCGTCTGCACTAGTTCGTATTACACGTGTGTTTGTGATTTCTTTAATGGTTTTCCATAAAGCTTTAGGGTTGTTTTTACTTTTTTGTAGTTCGTTATTTTCATGTAGTTGTTTTAATTTCCTAAGTAAGTTGTTACAGAAGTTTCGATAGCGATTATATGTAATTTTTAGGACAAGGTTATCTGGAAACTTTTTTGATTGTTTATCCACTTGGTCCCGATTCCTAATGCATTTTAGAAGGCCTGCTGTGATCCAGGGTTTCGAGGTCCGTTGTTTCCTCGAAAGAGTGACTTGTGTGGTATGTTTGATCATTATGGTTGAAATAGTTTTAATTAGTTTGTCCATAGCCTCGTTACCGTCGTGTGTACTATAGATTTCCGCGAAACTTGTATTCTCTATGTCGTCTTTCACCGCGTCATAATTTGTACGAGATACAACAGTTCTCTTATTGTGTGTAGGATTGTCGTAGTTAAGTAGTAGTACTATTGGTTTGTGGTCCGTAATGTGCGATTCTAGTATTAGGGTGATAGTGTCTAATTTTGACTTGATGAGAAAGTGATCTAAACAGTTATCTAAATCTAGTGGGAAGTAGGTGGGTTGGTGAAAGTCCATGAGAGGCATTGAGAATAAGATAATCCAAGCTACGGTCGTTTCTGTTTTCTTGTTTAATATCGATGTTCATGTCTCCCACAAGGACCACATTTTGATAAGTAGATAGACCGTTGTACGTATCATTTAGGCTATTTAGAAAGCCGTCTAACTGGCTTTTGGTGTTGTACGAAGGAAATCTGTAAATAGCCACAATTGCAAGCATGGGTTCTATTTTGCATACTAGACCATTTGCATTTACTATTTTGGGTTCGAAAACAGTGGTGTTTAACTCTGTTTTTACGTAAATTACAACGCCTTTATTTTGATTAGAGTTATTTAAAGAAGAGTGTGACTGATACTCGTCAAGTGTTGGAATGTTATTCACTTTACTCAGCCAGCACTCAGTCAATACAATAACGTCGATTTTAATTTTAGTGTTATAAATCAGTATTTGAAGGCTATCGAAGTTTTTAGTTATACTGCGTATATTAATATGCAATATCTTAAAGTTATTGTGTTTTGAAAATTTAATACAGTCCTATGGGTTAGTTAAAAACGAACATCCTAGGTGTAGGTTATCAAGATCGTTATTAATATTATTTACGGTAGCCATTGGGATTAATATTAATGTTACTACTAAGTTTATAGTCACTATTGGTACGAGTATTTCCTAATAGAATAACTAAAATGCAAGTTTTAAGTATATAGCTCTGTGTTTTGAGTGATGGCGAAGGAATGTATTTTGTTAGTATGATTTTGTTGTGTGTTATTTTTGAGGTATTGTAAGTAGAATATCGTGCGTTACTGTGTGTATGTTTGTACGTGTGATAGACTTTTTGTTGTTTGTGTATACATTTAGTAATAAGTACATTTAAGAACATATTGATTGCGCCTAAGCCACTGGGCGATGCGTCAACCGTTAATATTATTTTTGCATTCTGATCAAAATGTGCCAGAACCTGATTTGAAGCTAAACATTGCTTAATTGCATTGAATGCCAGGTCATGTATGGCTTCCCACTTCCATTTATTGCCTTTTTGCAATAATGAATAAAGCGGTGTCAATATTGATGACGCATTAGGAACGAAGTTTCTATAATAATTAACTAATCCTAGAAACTACTGTAACTTATTCACGTTTGTCGGTGTGGGCGCCTCAAAGATTGCTTGGACCTTTTGTTTTGATTTACTTAAGCCATTCTTATCTATAGTATAGCCTAAATATTCTATTTGATTCTCAAAAAACACACACTTATCTTTACGAAGCGTTAGGCCTGCATCTTGCAGTCTTTGTAACACCGCGCTCAATCGCTCTAAATGTTGTTCTTTTGTATTCCCTGTTATACAAATATCGTCAAGCATGCACATAACACCGTCTAACCCTGATAATAAACATTCCATTGCCCGTTGGAAAATAGCGGGTGCGCTCGCGAGACCCCTTATACAAACAACCCACGATGAGTATTAATGCATGTTACATTTTGAGACGTCTCGTCTAGGACAAATTGTGAATATGCTTGCGTCAAATCTAACTTGCTGAACTGCTGCCCCCCATGTAGTTTAGTAAACAGTTCTTGTGCCGTTGGTAACGGATACTGGTCGACAACTAGCTGCTTGCTTACGCTAACAGAATAATCTACGCACAACCTAATTGAACCATCTCGCTTTAATATGGGGACAATAGGCGATGCGTAATTAGAGTGCTGAACCGGTTTAAGTACTCCTATACGTACCAAACGGTCGAGCTCCTTGTTTATCTTATCTTTAAGTGCAAATGCTATAGGTCGGGCTTTGAAAAAAACCGGTTTCGCGTCATCTTTTAATTGAAGTTTTACCTTATACTTTGTAAAAATACCTAATTCGTCTGAGAAAACAGATGGATATTGTATTTTTAACTGTTCGGCAATATTATTTGACTGACAATAATTCACTTGCAGCATTTGTAATCTGAACAAACAAATAAAATCTCTGCCTACGATTGGGGGTCCCCCATCACGTATGACTCGCACATTAACTACGTGTGTTTTGCCTAAATACGTAATTGGTAGTTTCACTATTCCTAGACAGTTTATAATACGACCTGTATACGTAAATAATCGATCCGACGTTGATAATAACGGAAATACTTCAAAATATGTTTTGTACACTTTCTCGGAAATCGCTGTGACTGCTGATCCGGTATCGACTTCAAACTTTAGATTAATATTTTGTATCGAAACGATTATCGTCATAGGTTCGCCGTTACGTGAACATATTTTTTTAATCTTACCGTCATCGTCAGTCTCACTCGACCCGCTAGCGCCAGTACCTACGTAATTTATTTTTTTTGCACATTCTACGTAAATGTCCTTTAACGTTGCACTTTTTGCATGTATAGTTAGCAAACCGACACTGAGAGGTTTTATGATTTTTATAACCGCACACGGAACACTTTTCTTTATTATCACTGGGTTAGTTTTTGGTGGCGATCTTGAACAGCGTCTCGCTCGACGGTGGCGCCTGCGCCAACACCGATGATGCTGCTGCTCCCTTCCGTGCACTGCGCACGCTCTCCGCCAAATCCACTGCTTTTGCCAATGTTAAATCTTGAAGGTCACGCGCGAAAAGTTTGTCCTTCTCCGGTCCCGGCAGCATACCCATAACAAACCGGTCACGCAGCGCCTCTTCTACATCCAGAAATCCGCAATGTGTAGTGAGGCCACGAAGCCTCGCAGCCCACTGGACGTATGTTTCTTCCAGACCTTGAGTTGCAGCATAGAAATTATACCGCTTACCAAATCCGCATTTCTTTGGTGTAAAATGCCTGTCAAGAAGTGTGAGAATGTCTTCGTATGGCGTCTGCGTCAGCTCCTTCGGCAATGCCAAATCGGCCGCTAGTTTGTAAGTGCTGTCAGTGAGTGCACTCAGCAATATTGCCCGTCTTTTCACTCCCTTTGGATCCTGTACACTGTCAATATCGTTGGCAATGTACCACTGCAACATACGTTGTTTATAGTTTTGCCACGTATGGATAGTATGGTCAAAACTCGAGAAAATTCCAAAGTGTGACATTTTTTTGTTTTACTTTACTTAATCGCGGGTAAGTACTCGTCGCCACTGTTAGGTATGCGAATACAAGTAAAACGACGGATAGCTGGTAGCACACTGGGTTTATTTGGCAAGCGACACAACTTACATAGCGAACATGAATCTACCTTCGCTTACTAATAATTATACATAACAGTTTATAACCAAATGGAAAAATAAAACAGTGTATTACATTCTCTTTGTGGAAAAATACGAGCCTACAGTCGAATTTTCTGGATCGAAACTGCTCTATAATGCAACGCCAAAATATCTCAGTGTAACCCTTGACCGCAGCCTCAACTATACGCAGCACATAAATAAACTCTGCAAAAAGATTCAAACGAGAAACAATATCCTGCACAAACTGGCTGGTACCTCTTAAGCTGGGTATTCACGGTCACGCCATCGCGTCAAATGGCGTGATATACAGTCAAATTTTGATCGTGAATGTTAAAATCCGTTGACTTGACGTAAAACTCTGGATTTCCAGTCCCGCCAAAATCCATCGCACCGCGTCATGGCGTCACGCCGCAACATCGCGCCGACGGCTCGTGAGTGTAGAAACACCACGACGTGTCATGGCGCCGCGCTCCCGTGAATGCGCAAACCTACGTCCATTTTGTTTTCATTCCGTGCCGAGACGTCGAACGAGCTGTACGCGTTTACATGTCTCTGATATTATGACCCCCAAACGTTGTGGAGATGTTACCGCTGGAAACTTCAGTTCCTCGTAGCTCATTCCAGATGCCAAGAAACGAAGAGTGGCACACAGCCTCTCATGAGGACTTATTACTTGTCTCGTATTGGTGTCTTGTTTAATTATATGAGGAGTAACAAGTTCCAGTAATTTGAAATACGTAGGTTCGTCCATTCTCAGGTCATTTCTTCAATCACTTGGCTCCAATGACAGTTCATTTAATAAGTTAACATGTGTGAAGTTATCCCTTTTTTTAGCCATTCTTTGCACCATTTTTTTTCGGTTTTCGAGTAATTATGTGATGACAAACAGCAGCTGCACAAAGTAAGAGTTCTTCTTCAGAATCAGAGCTTATGGCACCGTTATTCGACCCGGTCAAATACGTAAATGAAAGAGAACTAGAGTGACCATGAATGGGAACCATGTTTGGCGTCCATCCATTTGACTTAAGTTGTTTGGAGCCACGCCAAATGGCGTGACCGTGCCCAGCTTAAGGGAGCAAGCGCTGATGTGCTCCGTACTACAGGTTTGAGCTTGGTGAATTCAACAGCAGAGTACGGCGCGGTTTGGATAAACAGTGCTCATGTGCCGCATGTCGATACCCAGCTAAATCAGACGATGAGATGCATATCCACAACAATGAAAAGAACCCCACACAAATTTAAAGAAATGCCAGTTTGCCAGTATACGCTGAGTCTACCAATCCATCACCCCACCGCTTAAAATCATGACATCCACCATATAAATCCACAGGCGAACTCTTGAACACCGAACTGAATACAGATAGCAGGTGGACGCAAGAGTGGAATGTTAATATTCCAAAAACCGTGGAAGTAAGTGTAAATCCCGTAAAGAAACCCCTGGTATTCTCGCTCTGTAAGAAGGAATGGTGCCAGCTCAATAGAGTATGAACAAGATGCGGACGGTGCAACGATTTCTTCACTAAGTGCGGGTGGCGAGAGTCACCGGCGAGCGAATGCAAATATCCTCAGGATTCAGAAGTTATTTAATAATATTACATTATAATTTACTTTAATTTATACATAGAACGACTGTGAAATATGTCATACGAATAAATAAAAAAAAACCTAAATACAATGCTAAATACGTATTTTATAAAATTTCACACGCTTTAACACGCTTTAACGAGTTAATCGAGTTAGATTTTCAACCTAATTTATTTCATTTAAAACCCTCATCTAAAATCATCAATGAAATAATATCTATCCCTTTTTGCACTAATGTAGGTATGGATTCAAATTCAACAATCAAACACAACTAGTCTATGCTTACTCCGACATTACATTATGTGGCGTCAAGGATTATCTTTCATTCCCAGAGGTTTGATTGATTTGATTGAAATAGGTTACTCCCTCCTTACTCCATATTTATTAATACCGAATTTAGTTATTTTAGACTTAAGCCTTGGAAAAAAGTTATTCTTGCTCTAATATAAGTTTATTAATAGAACAGTATAGTCTTGTTCGTGCCCAGCACAATATAAGCGGCAGCATCATCAGTAGGATTAAGCCAATAAAATAATCACCATCTACACCAATATATAATTATTAATTACTAACTGGCCTATAAATTTATCAAATATATACCAAGTCAAGGAAGAAGGAATAATACCAACCTTAGCAATACTAATATTCTTTAGAAAGCAGGTGGAAGTGCTATATTATGATTTCCGGAAGACTTTTGATCGAGTCAACAATGATATTCTGCTTTCGAAAGTTAGCACCATAGTATCTTGCCCTAGCCTTCTACAACTGCTAGCTGATTACCTTCGTAATCGGAAGCAATACGTGAGGCTAAGAGTTTAAGAATCGAGTGCATAATTACCATACTCGATTGTGATTATGACCCACCTTCTGTTCTCAAATATACAAAATGTCTTCTGTATGCAGACGACTTAAAACTCAAACTCGTTGTGGAGATCAGGAGCATCCCTTACATATTTTAAGCATTATGCTTAGCCGGACATATGCTCTTCTAGTTTGAAACAACATATTATATCCTAAACATCCTATGAGAAAACTAGATGGATATAAGCACGGATAATATACAAAACGGAATTTATATAGTAATCTCAAAAATGCTTTATTGATCTTTACAAGTAGAAGCCTCATGTGGGTTCCAGATGCAAGAGCTGGCCTCCGACTTACTTCTGACAAGTGAACGAACTACGAATTTTACTCGTGCGTATACGTACGAACACACACGAACGATCCTAACCTTCCAAGTACTATGGGAGTGCACATACTGGATGCGAGTTAGTCGTACATATACGTGCGTGTAGTTCCGACGTCCAAAAACAATCCAAACTCGTTAGGGTTTTTAAACACGTTCGTGCGTAAAAATGGTTGTAGAAAAATTTATTTTAAGTTTCTATTTTCATACGTACATAACCATGAAACAGTATGCGGTCATTATTTAAGTCTTCAATAATATGATGAAATTCTCCAAATTCTTTTCTTTTTAAATAAATTTCACACACCCATTCGGTTCTGCGACAGCGAAGACGCCGCCGCAGTCTTCGAGTTATAAGAGAATTATCAAGAAGATACAGATTATTCATTGCGCTCCAACCAAAGATGACTTCACGAATTTTTGACGGCGTAAAACGTATTCAGTGTACGCACTCAATTCGTACGACCACGATCGTACGTTTACGTACGATCAAATTCGTGTCCAAACTGAGCGTGGCCTTGGACACGAATTTGAATTTTCAACACGAATTTTTTTCTGAAAACATCTCAGAAACGCACGGGATTTTCGTAATACGCATGTTGTGCAACGCACATGCAACGCATCTGAGCCTTTTGAATGATTCCTTAGCAACGGTGGAAAGGAGACGGAAACGCTTTCATACATTCTTGGGCCAAGGTGTAAAACGATGTAAAAAGATGAAATTAGTGCCGATTAACAGCTTATATATTAACAAAGCATCACTGAAAATTCGGCGAATTTTGGCAATCTGAGAGCAGTGTTATAGGAGGTTTTGTAAAAGTGAGGTTATGCAATAAATTGGCAACAACCTATACTATACAGCTGATTTTTTAAACATGATTGCTATTTTGTTAAAATAGACAATTGTTTACTATATTAATTGTGTTGTATTGAGTGGGAGGACATTAGTAATCTCACAAATAATTTGGAGATACCCCAGGGAGATGATGTTTAAAATAAAAATAAAACGTTTTTGAATAATAATTATCTCTTATTCATGTTCAATTATAATTAGAATATCATCTAAGAATTGTGCAGATGGTATTATATTATTTTGGTACCTAGCCCAACTAAGGTTATTATAGACATTACATGTGCACAACAGCCTACCGTTCGTTTGCCTACAATGCAGTTACAATAATATTTAAGTATTGCTTCCCTACCTCTTCGAGAGCTGTTGACTAAAATATAAACAAAATAAGTTTTTCTACTTATATGTCTGGACTGAATTCGTCCCCTTAGTAGCCATGAAGAGTTAGAAGCGGACAGCTCTCCAAGTAGGCTGCTGCTGACCTCCCTGCAAACTTCTATAATAAAGCCATCATTAGGTACCTCTAACAAACTCACCATAATAGGAATATGCCTGCTTTATTTGATATGTCCCTAATGAAATAAATAATTCAGTATCGGTAAGCTGGGGAAAATCATTTAGATTATCATTTTGTACAGTAATTGTTTCAAAATGAGACCTACGCCTATTATAATTGTTTCTTACAATAAAAACTGCCAATTCATTCTGTGTATCCATATTTATATTTATTTGTTGTATTATTTCTAGCATGAGGCATTATCCACTCTTGTATAACATTATAAATTCTCAATTCACGAGTTGAGGTAGGTGGCGGACTCTTGATGCAAGAGAACGACCACAGCGAAGACAAACACTACGGTGGCCAAGTTGTTGTGCTTCATCAGCAGATGATTCTTGAGCCAAATCCCAACAAGCTTGACAAACATAGTCACTGCTATTTACCTGGAAGATCAGAAAAGTTTTTAATGTCAACAAATCATGGTTACAGTAAAATATACCAGCAGTTAGGTTTTAATTTAAATGTAAATAATCTCCATGTGCCTTTTATATGTAGCGTTACTATAGTTCCTGCATAACGTTTATGAAAAATAAAAGAAGAAACCTGTAGACCAGCATTGTAGACACTGAGTAGCTAGAAAAGGTGACTTCAAGTTTGTACTTACAGGTTGTTGTGCACGCCAATGACGAATCACTGACAGTGTCGTTACATCATCTAAAGCTAGTCGGCAAAGTGTATTATAGCGACTACTTGCTATACCACAATAATAACACAGCGATCCATGGTGTCAATATCCAATCAATATGCAGTCTGTAAAATACAAATAAGCGAGCCAAAGTCAGACGAGAAAACGAGATTATCCGTGTCCGGTATGATAGCAAGGGTCGTACAAGTTTAGCAATATCAGAAACGATACTACGAAACGGGTGATTGTTCAGTATTGACATTCTAGAACTATCAAAAGGTATTCTGTGGCTGTCACTGTCAGCACAGATTAAAAATACAGTTGCCAAATACAAGTAATAAATCGATTTGTAAACGAGAATCGACTTTAAGATTTCTTTATAATATGTTGAAATTTTATTTTTTTAAACGACTTGCATTATGTTAATTGTAATGTATTTATTTACTTTGATTGAACCAATAACCTGGTGCAAGTAGTTTTATGTTCAATTGTGTAAACTCATTCACATTGATTGATTATAGTAATCGATATCCCATTTTATTCGCGACTTAAAACTTATTTTTAAGATTTCTCGTCTTCCAGATTGTGAATTAGGCTAATTTTTTGTATTTAGAAATAGAAAAATATGTCACTTTTTTAAACCACATCTGAACTTATTGCAACATGGCCCAGAAATCCTCGTCTCCTTTGGTCATGGAATGTCAACTTTTGGTCAAATACGACACCCAAGTCTTTTGCGGTGGTTGATCTGTAGTAATAACACTGCCATTCATTTTGTATTCATAAAAGATTTGATACCGCATTCGACTCCTCCAATAATATAACTCCCCAAGCATAAATAGCATCTATGTCTTTCTGAATAACTTCAAATTCAGATGCTGGGTTCACACTTGTTTGAGTGAAAGTTATTTAAAGGAGATGTTTCATTTTGGTCTACCATTAGTACATATTATTACATAGTAATAGCGATTATCATAAAAATACTCGAAAAAAATATTTGGAGACGGGTAGAGCTGTGATAAATTATTATTTGGGAAGATTTTTATTCTGATAACCCTTGTTTTAGGGCAGCCATGACAGTCGTGTTTGACAGATTTAAGTTTCGTGATGTTTGGTGTCTTTCTGTGATTCGTAGAGTTGGGCAAGTGAAAAAAATGTTGATTAATATCGAATCGATATTTTTAAGCTACATGAATTACTAGCTTGTGCCAGCGGCTTCGCCCGCGTGGGATGTTTTTCCCGTGTAAATCCCGATCCCGTGGGAATTTCGCAAAATCCTTTCTTAGCGGATGCCTACGTCATAACATCTACCTGCATGCCAAATTTCAGCCCGATCCATCCAGTGGTTTGGGCTGTGCGTTGATAGATCACTATGTCAGTCACTCAGTCACCTTTGAGTTATATATATTTAGATTATCAAGTCAACAGTGTTGGTAACATTGACTCAAGCAATCACGGGAGACGCACCGGACGTCGGGGATCGCAAGCCAATCTCCGGCCACCGTAGTCGCGGGCTTGCGGACGGTGGGCAGCAGTAGCTCACTGTCAGGTAAGGACCAGGTCCGGGTCGGCGGCGCGTCATGTTCCACGCGTGCCTCTAAAAGCTGTCAGCATCAGTGACGGGATCTCATAGGGCCATTGCCTGCCAGGGTTGCGGAAATGTTCTAACGAAATAACGTGGCCGCGGAACTTAAGGGCAGCTTGAAGGGAACAGGGTGGGTTTTTAGTCAGTAGAAGTCTGACACGCCGTTCCCCTTCTCAACGCCAAGAAAAGAAAATTAATCTGAAGATATATGCATATGCTGATGGTAAACGTGCTGACGATCAGGTGCGACATTTGAACTACTCCCCGGATCTGACAAGATAAGTGTAAGTAAGGTCATTCAGCAAGGTCCGGAGAATTAGCAAAATTAATTAAATTAAAAAGGTAGTTTATTATAAAAACGTATGCACTGGCATTTAAAAGAACCACCTATTTTCTTGAGCCTTGTTTTTGGAATGACAAAGTTGTGTTTATTTCTAGTATTTATGGATATCACTGTATTTTTTAAAGAGATTAATATTTTTATGTGCATACAAGAGATTCTCGAGTATCGATTCTTCTTCGAGTAAGGCATTCTTTGGTGATTTTCGTGGCAATTTTCAAATTCTATTTTTTTTTAATTGATATCAGAATCTTAAAATATACATAAAAGTAATACTTTTTATAAAAATGGCACGTCAGAGAGCGATATACTTACAGAGATAATCGAAGTTAAAAAAATGGAGGCCACGCTAATCACAAAACACCCCACGAAAATGAATATTTTAATTTAACTTTCTCAAATGAGTTACTTATTGTTACTTAAGAAGTTATTTTATTATAAGATAAAAAAAATAGGTAGGTTACTAAGGCAGAAAACTTTTTTAGTAGAATCAGTCCAACTTTATTTATTACTTGTTAAAGAAATTACAAAAATAATTATAATAGATACTAATTTAAACGTTTCAAAAAAATAAAACATAATCGTACGAATAAAAATAGTACGCACAATGAAGTTATTCCCAAAACGTTAAGGTGGGATGTCCACCATGTAACGATGTCGCATAGCCGTTTGTCTTGTAGTCCGATGATGGAACGGACTCGACGGAATTAGATTGTGTAATTCCGTCGCACACTCCCCGAAATGTAACCGATAGAAAACCGATTGACTAACAACTCTTCGTCGATGTTTATGGCTCTGGAGCTTTGATTTGACCAGTGTATCGTTGCCAATGTTTCTTTTGGCCCGTTTCTCAATAGACTCAAGCGCGTCCAGTTGGTTGGCAGATCCATCCCAAAGATGAGAGCAGTACTCCATACACGATCGAACCTGGGCTTGATAGAGATTGAACGTGTAACGGAAAGGGTATATTATACATACCAAGGGCACGGCTTCTTTGGATGATATCAAACGATACCGGAAGGGTTTCAACTCAAAATAAAATACTCTAAAAATTGATACCAAATTTTCGGTTTCGTAAGTTTCTTAAATTGAAATCATAACAATCGTGTCACCGCACTACGTAGGTCAATAACTTTCCACGTCACTTGCAAATATCACGATAAATCTCTTCCGTAATTCTGTAAACCTAGTACTGAGTACCTAGTAATAGTAGGCGGTGTTCTTTTGTCGGCGCGAACTGACGAAATATAAAAGACGCCGCCGCCGCGCCGTCAAAGCCATGACTCGCGCGCGCAATAAACCATACCTACTACCTGCTTTGTTTACCGTGATGTAAAAATTAATGCGTAATTATTGATTTACAGTTTACTCGTTAATATCAAGCCAGAAATTGCACATAAGCACTGAGATAACAAAACTTACGTAAAAAATCGAATCAAAGTTTAGGTAGGTTAACTAGTTTCATCCCTTATTATTACTTATTACCGAGTAAGCAGTAAAATCTTAAAGCTTTGCTTAATTTAGTAAACTGACTTACATTTTTAAAGATGGGGTTCGATGTGGTGACCTTGGTATTGTATGCACAAGGCCGCTCGCTTGTTGATGGATACCTGAACATTGCGTAGCATTTCTGGTGTTACTGTCCTGAAAGCGGCCTCAATCCGCACTTTCATTAGGTCCATCGTATCACACTGCACTGCATACACAACATTTTTTATGTACCCCACAAAAAGAAGTCTAACGGGATTAGGTCCGGGGATCGCGGCGGCCATGCCACGCTTCTACTACCACGACCAACCCACTGGGGAAAGCGTGCATCTAAATAATGGCGCACATCTCGAGCAAAGTGTGCCGGCGCACCGTCGTGTTGATAAATTAAATTATTCCCCATCACAAGATTCACATAACTTAACACTGGTAGCACTGTGAGGACATCGTCTAATTCATTCCTCAGGAAGCTTAAATAATTTTGGCCGTTTAAGCTTTGCGGCAAGAAAACTGTTCCTACGACGACGTCTCCAATTATACCTGCCCACACGTTCAGTCGCCATCGGTGTTGGAATGACGACTCTGTGGAAGCATGCGGGTTCGTGTGAGACCAAACATGTTCGTTGTGTATGTTACTTATTCCCGCTCTCGTAAAGGTTGCCTCATCGGTCCATAATACTCTTGAACCAAAATCTGGCGAATCTTCTAACTCGTTTCGGTACCACTCGCAAAAGGCCACGCGAGGCAAAAAATCTGCCGGTATCAGCTCTTGGGTGCGACGGAAGTGATATGGGTGCTGACCGTCATTGCTCAGCACTCGCCATACCTGCATATGGTTAGAGGCACCCAGCGCTAATGCAGCTCGACGTGTGCTAGTGCGTGGATTGAGTTCAAAATGCTCCAATACGGCTTCTTCAAATTCTGGATCGGTAGTACTCGAGCGACCCTCTGAAGCAGGTGCTTGGAATGACCCAGTTTGGTACAGACGATGTACCATCCGACTAAAACATGCCGACGAAGGCAGCCGTCGACGCTCAGCATCTGGTCTACCCTCAATAAAACGGCGACGGTACAGTTCTCGGGCAGCTCGCAAATTACCTTTTTCTGCTCCGACACACATCACCATTTTGTAATATTCCCTATTACTTAACGACATTTTGCAAACACAACAAAAAAAGTCAATTAGGTGTAGCCGTACTGAACTGATGCGCGTATCACAGTGATAAACACGAGTGCAATAGCTAAACGCGGAATGTCGACTGACTAGCAAACCAATAATGCTAAATAAATAAAGCTCTGCTATCCTGGTACCTAAATATTATTTCGTTGTAGGGTAGCTGTCCCAGTTACTGTCCATCCACTACTATTAAAAAATATTGTTCAAGAATTCAAGATTATTTTACATAATAACAATAATTTCAACTAAACTCCGTTAAACTGTTAAGTAAATCTAACACACCAGAGCAAACTAATTACGCAATTCAAATTCAAAATTGAAAATTCATTCATTTTTTTTTTGGGTGGGAAAATTATCAATGACTGCTCCCGCCCTGGGTGGGGCGGAAGGAAGTGTTAGACTCTTACTGACTAAAAACCACCCTGTTTCTTTAGTTGCCCTTGCATTCCGGGCCTGCGGTATCTCGTTAGAAGTCTGAATTAGAAGTTGAATTTACCAGGAATAATTGAAACTACATGGACAGCAATTGTTTCATATACCCGAAGATCCTAACCCATTAGGTTTACAAACACTATGATGTACATTGTGTGTGTAATAACGTAATCAGGGTTCTGTGAGCAAAGGATTTTCAATTCGGCATTACATACAGTCCTAGTACTTTTTATTAATTTCTTTCCACAGTTAGATGCAGTTTTGCGACATTTTTTATTGACTTAATTTTAAATTAAATAAAGACTAAACTAAGGCTCAAACCAATAAAACCCATTTACCACTCAAATAGTACCGACAAAAGTGAACTTCCGATAATTATTTAGGTTAGTCCTACAGACAAAAATCATGCGTGCTTGCTATTGTTACGAGCTGGGGTTCGAGATAGAAGTAATTAACGCCAATTAAACCAAAATTAACACTTTAATTAATTAAGCACAAAAAAAAATTAACAAAATTATTTGCACCACAACACTTGTCACTTAACACTTAAATCGCACTGAAATTCACTGATAAAGCTTCGATTATATCTCGTATTCGCCTCGTAATAAGATTGACTCTCTGCGCCCCTTTGCGCTCTATTTATACCCCAGTCTATGAGTTCGAGAACATTCTTATAAAATCGACTCTCTGTTTATACTGCCTAGAAAATTCCATGAAGCTATTCGAGATACATAGTACCGCTATTCGTCACTAGATGGCGCTAGTGTCTCGACTAGATATACACATTACCGCTATTCGCCGCTAGATGTCATTAGTGTCTCGAACATTCTAGATTTATGTCGAAGTTTCTCGACGTACTTCACTAAGCGACTGGCGTAACACTGCCCCCTCCTAAGACATGCTCGACCCGAGAATCATTAGACCCGTAGTAACGTGCCAGTCGATCAACATGAACAATCTTTGGCACAGCTCGTGGACCTTTCTGGATCCGATAAGTGACGTCATTAATCTTAGTCACAACGTGATATGGTCCATCCCATTTTGCCTGCAATTTCGGTGACTTTCCTTTGCTGCGCACCGGATTATGCAACCAGACGAATGAGCCTTCATCAAATCCTTGATTGTTCATCTTTCGGTCATAACGAGTCTTCACCTTCTGAGACATTTGTTGACCGGATTGTCTGACATGCTCGTATATGTCATTCATTCTGTTTCGCAATTCACTCGCGTAGTCTGTTACACTACAAGGTGCATCCGGCGGTATTCCAGTGATTAGATCTGCAGGCAACCTAAGCTCTCGTCCGAAGTTCACGAAAGCAGGTGTAACAGCTGTACTCTCATGAACTGCACTTCGGTATGACAGAAGGAACGGCTGAATGTGTTTGTCCCAATCCTTTTGCCTGCTTTCCACAACTTTAGCCAGATATCTCTCCAATGTCTGGTTGAAACGTTCCACCATTCCATCAGATTGTGGGTGATACGAAATGATCCTGGTTTTATGAGTACCCATTACTCGACATGTCTCCTGAAATACCTGTGACTCAAAATTCCTTCCTTGATCGCTGTGAATTTCCAAGGGTACTCCGTAGCGACAAAATATTTCATTAACCAATTTATCTGCCACTGTTGTAGCTTCTTGGTTAGGAATGGCAAAAACTTCTGGCCACTTTGTGAAATAATCCATTACGACCATAAAGTACCTGTTCCCACTCTCGCTCTCAGGAAATGGTCCCGCAACATCCAGCGCTATCCGTTCCCATAGGGCTCCCACATTATAGATCTTTAAAGCTCCTCTACTGCGTGTTTGAGGTCTCTTAACTGCTGCACAACTAGTGCATTTGCGGCACCAGTCTTCTACGTCGTCTCGGCAGTGGTTCCAGTAAAATCGCTCTCGTATCTTTAACAGAGTCCTTCTTACTCCCATATGACCTCCTGAACATCCGTCGTGGTAAAGCTGTAGAACTTCAGGTACCTTCGCCTTTGGTACGACCATTTGTAGGTGACAATGGTCTCCTCGAGCATTTTCCCATTTGCGGCACAATACTCCCTCGTGGATCACCAAACTGTCGCACTGTGCCCAATAACTTTTTGTTGTGGTACTCATTCCAGCGACGTCATGCCAACTAGGCTTTGGAGCAGCGGCTTTCTTCCATTCAAGAATGGGTTTGACGTCTAAGTCATCCTGCTGCGCACGCTGTAGCGCTTCTTTCTACTCATTGCTCAGGTCTGTTCTCAGCATCTTGACGGGTACTATTTCTTTTTCTTCTTGCCTAACACAGTGCTTACATTCTTCAGGGCAAGGTCTTCTTGATAGCGCGTCCGCGTTGCCGTGACATCTTCCATTACGGTGCTCAGTTTCATAGTGGAACTCTTGCAGTTGTTCAATCCACCTTGCAACTTGCCCTTCAGGGTTCTTGAATTGCAAAAGCCATTTTAATGCAGCATGGTCGGTCCGCAGATAAAATTTTCGACCAAGCAGATATTTACTGAAATGCTGCAATGTTTTTACTACTGCTAGTAGCTCCCTTCTCGTGACACAATAATTTCTTTCTGGTTTTGATAAAGCTTTACTGAAGTAGGCTATTACAACCTCTTTATCTCCTTTTCGCTGTGATAACACGCCATTAATTCCGGTATTACTTGCATCTGTGTCTACGATAAACTCATTCTCAGTGTCAGGAAATCCAAGAATAGGTGTATCGCACAGACGCTTCTTCAATTCGCGGAAAGCAGCGTCGCAGTCTTCTTCCCAGCAGAATGTTCGCTTCTCCTCAGTGAGTTTGTGTAATGGCTTAGCAATATCAGCGAAATTTTTCACAAACCGGCGGTAATATGAGCACACCCTAAAAACGCTCTGACCTGTGTCTTGTCTTTTGGTACTGGCCAATCCTTAACAGCGATTATTTGGTCCGGATCAGTTTGCACACCCTCTTGCGAAACTACATGGCCCAGGAAAGTCACTTGTCGTTTAAAGAATGAGCACTTTTTAGGATTTAGCTTCAGATTGGCTGCACGGATTTTTGCTAGCACACGTTCCAGGTTCTTAAGACGATTTTGAAATGAGCGCCCGACAATAATAATGTTATCTAAATATACCAGACAGGCGTCTCCAATAAGCCCAGTGAGTACTAGCTCCATTAGCCTTTCAAAAGTTGCTGGCGCATTGCACAAACCAAATGGCATTACTTTGAATTGCCACAGACCTTTTCTCGTAGAAAATGCTATCTTTTCCTCATCCTTAGGATCTAGTTCCACTTGCCAGTAGCCACTTTTCAAATCTAGGGTTGTAAACCACTTCATTCCTGTCAGCGTGTCTAAAGTGTCGTCAATTCTTGGTAGTGGATAACTGTCCTTCTTTGTTGCATCGTTTAGCCTCCGATAATCGACACAAAAACGTAAGTTGCGGTTCTTCTTCTTGACTAGCACTACGGGAGAACACCATGGACTGGATGAAGGTTCTATCACACCATCCTTTACCATCCCTTCAATCATGGCCTCTACCTCTTTCTCTCGTGCAACTGGCAATCTTCTTGGCCGCTGACGGATTGGTAATTCGCTACCAGTATTTATCGTGTGCTGAACCAGTCCGGTCCTTCCAATATCAGCATCACTGGAAGAGAAAATATCGGCGTACCGAAGTAACACTTTCTTAGCCAATGCAACTTCCTCTTCAGACAGATTCTTGTGACAGCCTTCTAGAAGAGACGACACATTAAATGTGCTATTAAGTTTATTTCTACTGGATATTTCTTGGCACCGGCGTATCCAGGTAACTTCCTCACAGGTGCCCATCAATGTTCCCTTTTTAATTATGTGTTCTTCATTACTTGGGTTCAAAATCCTCACCACTGAAGTAGTTGTGGGCCTCACCAGAGTGCGTGCCATTATCCATGGATGATCATTATCCGTTCTTTCAATAAACAAGCACCGACGCTTTTGTCCCAAATTTTGTGATAAACTTACTGGCACAATGGTTTCCGATCTAGGACGAAGGGTAATTTTCTTCAAGCAGTAGACTTTTCCTGATGATCCACCTTCCGGACCATTCCACAGATTTCTTCTGTGCCACATTTTAATATTCCTTGGTTAATGTCGATCTCGCAATGATGGTCTCTCATGAAATCCAAACCTAGGATGCAATCATCCATTATGTCGGCCACGATGACTCTATGCCAAAAAGTCCTTTCTCCCAGTTTCATCTCCACCTTCTTCTCACCTCGGACGGATATGTGCTGGCCGGTTGCTGTCATGAGTTGGATTTTCTCGTAGTTCCGGAAGAAGTCCCCAACAGAACGATTTGCAAGTTGAGTGCTGACTACTGTACGAGAAGCACCAGTATCTGTCGTCAGCTTGCAAGGTGTTCTATTGATTTCGCCTTTGATGATTAGGCTGTTTCTATCATGGGCTTGTGTGATCGAAATTCTTGGGGCTTTTTCATAACCAGCCAGCACCCGCCCCGCGGTCCTGGCATTTACTCGTTTCCCTGCTGCTGGAAGGTTGGGTTAGCCACCTGACCCTCCTGAGATCTCTCTTCCCTTTTACTATTTCGCTTCGGGCAACTGGATCTCAGATGGCCCTTTTCTCCGCACTCGTAGCACCTAGGGCTAAACGTTGGTCGAATGCCATGGGTAGGTGATGACACCATTTCCCTGATTTGGTGTGCTCGATGGTCCTGTCGTACGGCTTCTACTTCCAGGGCATGGGCCAAGGCGTCCTTCAGAGACTCATGGTGCCCGAGTCTCACAGCAGCCCTCACTTCCAAGTCACGAATCCCATCGACAAACGCCTGGACCAAATTACCGTCGATGAGTGCAGGCGATGATTGGTAAGCTTTTCGGACCAGCTTTTCTATTTCGAGGGCCCACTGCTGTAGATTTTCAGTACTTCGTTGTACCCGGTCTTTCAACTGAGCACGGAATACGTGTTCCAGATGTGCGTCACCATAGCGAGACTTTAATGCCTCTAGCAACTGTTCGTAGGTGACCTCCTTCCCGAAGGCCTCTAAAATGGTTAAGGCCTGGTCACGAAGGTCCAGTGTAAGCGCCGTCATAGCCTGTGTTTGCTCCATCCGTTCGCCTTGACAACAGCTTCAAACTGAATCTTATAGGCCGACCATGAAGAGCTTCCATCAAACGGAGGTACCTTGAAGCCTCGCACCGAAGGAGCAGTGGCCACAGGAACTGTAGTCAAATCTCCAGACTACAGTACACCCAGAGCATTTTTCATGTCAGCGATCTCGATTTCAGCTCCGGAGATACGAATCTCAGCTTCAGTAATCCTTTCCTCTTGCTGATGCACTTGTTCCTTTACTGGAGTAAGGTCCTTGCAAAGATTCGCATTAATTTCCTTTGTGAGTAGCACCAGCTCTTCCTGGTGGCGGGCTTGTTCTTCCTGGCGGCGGGCTAGCTCTTCCTGGAGGCGGGCTTGTTCTTCATGACGGCGGGCTAGCTCTTCCTGAAGGCGAGCAGCCTGCTCTTCCTGGCGGCAGGCCTGTTCTTCACGGTGGCGGGCTTCTTCTTCCTGGCGACGGGCTAGCTCTTCCTGGAGACGAGCAGCCTGCTCTTCCTGGCGGCGGGCCTGTTCTTCCTGGCGGCGGGCTTGTTCCTGCAGCATAGCCATCAATGCAGCCATGTCAAATGCAGCCGGAGACGTAGTCACTAGTCACAACTCCGGAAGTACTTGGAGACGCCTCCATCGTCTGCTGATTTCCACCCGGTGCTGGCGATGGTGAGCCTTCAAACCGTCTCTGGTCGATCTCCTGCTGGCGTTGATTTCTGGTCCTTACACCTTCCATATCGTCTTTCGGTAAAACCGGCATTTTTCTATCCCACTTCTGACACCAAATTGTTACGAGCTGGGGTTCGGGATAGAAGTAATTAACGCCAATTAAACCAAAATTAAAACTTTAATTAATTAAGCACAACATAAAAATTTAACACAATTATTTGCACCACAACACTTGTCACTTAACACTTAGATCACACTTAAATCGCACTGAAATTCACTGATAAAGCTTCGATTATATCTCGTATTCGCCTCGTAATAAGACTGACTCTCTGCGTCCCTTTGCGCTCTATTTATACCCCAGTCTATGAGTTCGAGAACATTCTTATAAAATCGACTCACTGTTTATACTGCCTAGAAAATTCCATGAAGCTATTCGAGATACATAGTACCGCTATTCGTCGCTAAATGGCGCTAGTGTCTCGACTAGATATACACATTACCGCTATTCGCCGCTAGATGGCATTAGTGTCTCGAACATTCTAGATTTATGTTGAAGTTTCTCGACGTACTTCACTAAGCGACTGGCGTAATACTATTATTTTGTAATAAAAAAAAACTATTAACTTGTTGTTTATAATTTACGTCATAATTATTTAAAAAAAGTAACTTTATTTTAAAAATCACGAACGGAACCCACTGTAATTTTATTTGTACCAGGAGAGGAATAAATTCCGAAGAGGTGTATTGAAATGATGTTTTGGGTTCAGTTGAACATTTTATTGTTACTAAATCCTTTTTCTATTCTAAGTTCTAATGGCAAATAATAATGTTTATTGAAGCAATTTGTGGTAGGATGCACGTAAGGATTCCATTTTTATTATCAACTAGTACTCACGCGGGGCTTCGCTCCCGTGGATTCTATCGCGGTAAGAACATAACTCTCCTTTTTGCAGTCGCGTAAAAAGTAGTCTATAACCTTTCTCAAGCTTCAAGCTACTTCCATACCAAATTGCATCCAGTACATCTCCATCCAGCAAATCTACCTAGTACTTTCGAAGATTAGCGCGTTCAAGCAAACAAACAAACAAACAAACTTTTCCGCTTTATAATATTAGTATAGTAAAAAAATAACTTTATTTTAAAAATTACGAACGGAAGCCACTGTAATTTTATTTGTACCAGGAGAGGAATAAATTCCGAAGAGGTGTATTGAAATGATGTTTTGGGTTCAGTTGAACATTAACTGTTACTAAATCCTTTTTCTATTTTAATTTCTAATGGCAAATAATAATGTTTATTTAAGCAATTTGTGGTAGGATGCACGTAAGGATTCCATTTTTATTATCAATTCAATGGTACGAGCTGACGATTTTTCGAAACAATAAGCAACTCGATTCAATAGTAAGGTGAATCGAATCTCCTGGATCGTATGTGTAAAAATTATTATGATAAGGGCATATAAATAAGCCCAAAGTATTGTGCTGACAATCATAAACAGTGAATATGTAGGTTTATCTATTTCAAACAAGATTAATTACATAATATGCCGACACTTTTTAACTTGTCCGCATTGTTTATGTTAGCACTAAGCAAAGATTGAAACATTTTACGGTTTGATAGAAGTTCTTATTTCGAATGACATAGCTGTATTTTATAAATTAATCGCTCGGCGTCGGTCGTATTCTGTATTAGTCTAGTTAGTATTGTTATGTTAACCGACTACATCTGTAGCTGTACCATCTGTATGAAAGTCATTAAATTACACCGGAAAGATTATCAATTATTATTTATTAAAAGTTTAGACGTACCGACCTACCTGACTGGCAACTGTAAATATGTCATAAAATAAAGGTGTGTTAAATGTTATTTACGTAAAAAACCAACAAGTGTGTAAATGATAGACGTGACAATGCAAGCAGGTTTATTTAGATAAATTTGATACCTAGACTAATTAATTGTATTGTAGCTAGTTCCCAAAAATAATCAAAGTTTAGGGAAAGTCAGTAATAATATTTTGTAAACAAAAAATAAAACATGCGGAACCTTTTATTCAGAAATACCAGGAGTAAGAGGTTTATTTTTCTTTACAAATAGTTCACTGACACCGATCAGCTGACTTAGTGCTGGTAATGTGCTTATTTCAATTTGAAAAGTTCGGTTTCTGGTATCAATGTATTAAAAATTCTCATTACTTCCGAACATGTAGAGATAGGATTAAAAAACCCTTCCAATATCGTTTGATATCACCCAAAGAAGCCGTGCCTTTGGTATATATATATATATAGTGCCATGGTTACAGGCTGTATATATATACGCGTCGAATTGATAACCTCCTCCTTTTTTGTCGTCGGTTGAAAAACGATGCAATGGAAAACAAAAACGTTTAGTGAACTAATGTTAATTAATGTTTTTTGTTTGTGACACAGATTTACCCAATATCAGAGAAAGCACCCCGTTTCAAGTTTAATCACCCAGAAGTGGTGCAGCATGCGGGTACCGTGCCGGGCCTCAATTACTTCGACGCGCAGTTCTTCAAGGTGCACTACCAGCTTGCAAAGAACATGGACCCTATGGCCCGCAAGATCTTGGAGCAAGCCTACCAGGCCATTTATGATGCCGGTAAGTGCACATACTCATTTTAAGAAAATTATCAATTGACTCTTCCTGCTTTTGGTGGAGCGAAAGCGAACGTCAGACTCCTGACTAAAAATTTTTTTTAAATATTACTATCAAAGTGTGTTGAATTCACATTACTCTACACTCGCAATCATGTTAACCCCTTCAACCATAGATGATACATATAAATACTGAGACCTTCAACTAATCTAAATGTGCTTGAATCTGGAGTGGGTTCACGGCGAAAATGTAAAGGATGTGGTTCCAAACCACGACCTCTCGATTACAAGGCTATTGATAATGTTCCTTTAGTTGCTCTTACGGTCCAGGGCCGCGGTATCTGGCTAGAATATTCCGACAACTTCGACAGATTAGTAGCCAGAAAGTCGGACAACAGTATTGCCAAGGGACATAAGCCAACACGATACGCGTTACACAGTTTCCACATTTAATATGGGCAGGCGCTCCATGTATTTGTATTAGTGTATTCGATTGTTGCTGAACTGTTGGTGAACCAATAAAATAAATAAAATGTCAAACCTCTAAAAATGTTCGGAAATGCCCGCTGTGAAGCTTGAAGCATGAAGCCTCTTACGTTTTTTATAAGGTTTAAATCTGGGTTTTTGCTAGGAAAACAACCATTCAATTCGAACTATTGCTATTGGAAGCAATGATTTTTAGGCATTTCTTCGAAGTTTTCACTATTTAAGCTGGTCTGTCGATTTTTTTCAATATCATTCTCGGATTCTTTTGGATTTTTCGTATAAAAATATCGAATAACTATTTAAAATACTCGACTGATGCCTAAGCGTACCTATAACATGTTTCCGCTAAGGATAAATCTTGAAATAAACTCAAGATAAGTCAGCTAAACTGGAGTTTATTTTCGAGCAGAGGTTTTTTTGATGTATTTTAATGAAGCGGTCACTTCTAGACTAAAAGTAAAGTCGTAAATGAAAAGCTATTAGATAGAACTTTATCTAGGGTGTTTGGTAATATTTCTCCAAACCTTGAATATCATCAGTTGTAGCTCAATATTTGTCTTTAAAAGATTATCGACTCATTTCTTTAGTGCATTTTGCGACAGTGCGTGATTTTTTTTTATTCGGCATGAGCTTACTCTTAACCTCAATCTCGCCTGATGGTAAGCGATAGATGAGGTCTACGATGGAACGAGCGAGTCCAGAAGATGCCTATTTACTCTTGCTTTGAAGGCAGAAAGGCCATAAGTGGGAAGAAACACAGAAGCCGGCAGAGTGTTCCACAGCTTGGCTGTACGTACAATAAATGGGAAAGAAAAGCCAAGTTTGGATGATACACAGCAGTGCGTCTGGTAGTCCGGTAGTGAAAGGGAGATGGAGGAATCAGGTCATTGAGCTCCTGCGCACACTTCGCGTAGTACAATCTGTAGAAGACCAACAGGCAAGCAACGTTTCGCCGATGAGTCAGGCTGTGAAGTTTGTCCACTAGCGCCTCGTCACCTATAAGCTTTTTGGCTCTGCGCTCGATCGAGTCCAGTGCAGCAAGTTGTATTTTTTCAGAGCCATCCCACAAGTGGCTGCAATACTCCACGCAGGAACGGACTTGGGCATTATACAGATTTAGAAGCTGTCCAGGCGTGAAGTAACGCCTCACCTTGTGTAGGATACCCAGCTTTTTTTCTGCAGTCTGAGCTCTGGACTCGATGGCTGAGCCGAAGTTGAGGTCTGACGACACGACAACTTCATGCCCAAAAGCTCTAGGTGGTCGTTTTAACTACTCCATAAATTTAATTATTGTTTTTCGTTTGTAGGTGTGAATCCGGAAGAACTTTCCGGTAAGAAGGTCGGCGTGTACATTGGCTCTTGTTTCTCCGAAAGTGAAAAATGCTTCTATGATCAATCTTCTAGACACGGATTCAGTCTCACTGGGTAAGTCAGACGATTTTTTTGCTTTCACTACCACTCTTTGAAGTGTGCTCTATTCACTGTTGTCTTCTTATTAGGAAAAGGTGCTGTACCATGCTGCCCCGTTGTCATAATTACAGTAAGTAAAAAAAAATGACTGTTGGGAATTCACACTTTTGTTTAGAAATGTTTAAATTGGTGTATCTTGATAATTATAGCAGATAGCTTAAATATTCAAACGGATAACAAAAGATACATGTTTGTCAATTAGTCCTCAATATAATTTATTTGTTAAATATTGATCCTTTCTTTTAATGTAATGAATTGTATCTATAATTACCACTTCTATCAGCTCAACTAACACTTTCTTAAGCGTATTTACAGTAAGTCGGTAAGATACTGTAATTACATTGTTACAGTAAGTATATCTGCTCACTCACTTACTTGATATACACATAATTAATATACAGTAAGTGGCTTACGAATTGGTTTTATTTTTTGTGAATTACGCAAGTTATAAATAGAGTAACTATACTTACTGTGAAAACGAGTAGCTAAAACGCCATATTTAAATAATATCAATCTACCGGAACATTAGTTACTGTAAATATGATAGTGAAAGTATACGAAATAAAACATAATTTTAATACAGTAGGTCTACTTACTGTTATTAGTATAATGAACGATTGAGTCTTTTCAACATTTACTGTGATTCTGCTTATCGTAACTTTTTTAATAATTTAGATATAAAAAATAAAGAAAAATGTTCCTTATAGGGCTTGATTTAAAGATCACAATAATGGAAAATGAGTCATAATACCAGTAACACGACTTACTGTAATTATGACATCGGGGGCAGCATGGTAAATAAACCAATAAAATGTATAGAATCTAAAAAACTAAGCCTTAGATTCAGTGACAGCATTTCCTAAATACCTTGATCGTTATGCGCTTTACTTTGATCATAGGTGGTAGTCCATTGAAACAAAAAGCAATTTATTGACTTATTTTAATATATTTAATGTTTCTTGTTCCAAAATTATTAGTATGGTGTGTCCATAATCAACTGAAATTTGATGAAAAACACGTAAATATAGTGAAATAAAAATTAATAACGGAACTTAGATACCAAATTTACAAAGCTCTAAAAATAAAATAGGTGAAAATAAAAAGAATTTGTAGGGCATCGAAAAATTCTTCAACATCGCTATCAATGGAAAAAGTGCCCAGAACACTGACTGCATTACCACGTTGAATTTCAATGCTGATTCTCTGTCCCTAGAAAAGGCCACCCCTCTGGTCACTTGAGGACGCGATTAATAGTTTACCGACTTCACAAAAGAGTCGATGCGCACTCGGACCTCATGGTCCTCTTTTTTCCTTTTTTTTCTCTGGGTGGGAAAATCATTGAATGACTTCTCCCACTCTGGATGGAGCGGAAGGGAGTGTCAGAATTCTAATTCTAAAAACCCACCCTGTTCCTTCAGCTGCCCTTAAGTTCTGGTGCTGCGGTATCTCGTTAGAACTTTCTCGCAACCCCGGCAGGCAATGGCCCTAAAGGACCCCGTCACTATTGCTGACAGCTCTCTGAGGCGCGCGTGAAACACAACGCGCCGCCGACCCGGGTCTAGTCCTTAACGGATGGTGAGCTACTCCTGCTCGCCGTTCGCAAGCCCGCACCTACGGTGGCCGGAGATCTGCACGCGATTCCCGACGCCCGGGGGGTCTCCCGCGGTGGCTGGGGCGTGAAGAAGAGAGATGCCTCTCCCTCGCGCGTTCGGCTTCCTCCTTTGCTAGCATGACTGCTTCGCAGAAGGAGGGGACTGCATCACATTCCCTCTCGGTCCGCACCATGGTCTGAACCAGGGCCGGGCGTGAGAGGTCACCACCTCCGATCGCCTCCACGAGGACACGGTGGTGCTCCTCCCAAGCAGGGAACATCTCGACCGTGTGCTCCACCATGTCCTCCGGGTGGTCCTCACAATGACGACACCCGGGCGTGTCCTCCCGCTGTATCCTAAACAAGTACCTCCCGAAACAGTCATGTACGGTTAGCACCTGCGTCAGGTGGAAGGTGAGGACGCCGTGGCGTTCCTCAAGCCACTCCTCAAAGAGGGGACTTACCGCCGCAATTACGGCGTGCCCAGCCCTCGGTTGAGACAGCCCCTTTTTCCATGCTGCCGCGATTAGCCACGGCAGCCGAGTTTCACCTCGGCTTAGCACCTCCACGCGCCAAATTTACACGCGCGCGAGGGCTACCGCTTCCAGATCCCACGGCAGTAATCCGGCAAGGAGGTTTCGCCGCTTTACTGGAGAACGTACGGTATCCTCGGATCATCTGGATGGCCATGAACCTCTAAGACCAGCTGCCGGGCTGGTCGCCGCTGTAGATTCAGCGCCCACACAGGGGCCCCATAGAGGGCCATGGACAGCACGATCTCCGCGTAGAGCCTCCGGCAGGAGGCATTTGGCCCCCCTAGATTGGGTAGCAGCCGCTTGAGTGCAGCCCCCGCCCTGTCCAGTCTTGGAGCCAAACGTCGGAAGTGCGACCTCATGGTTCTAACGATTGGAATGAAAAAGTACAAAATGAATATCAAAAATTCTTTTTAGAAGTTTCTTCTAATTATTTCTCATAATAAATTTGTAATAATTCCATGTTTTCCATAACAATTAATAAATAGTAGGTATGTACTTTGTGAATCACAGGTCCATAAAGCACGAGTAAATAGGCATCTTCTGGGCTCGCTCGTCCCATCTTAGACCTCATCTATCGCTTACCATCAGGCGAGATCGAGGTCAAGAGTGGGCCCATCGGTAATAAAAAAAAAAATTGTAATTCTGTCATGTATTATTCCACATGGGGGAGTTTTTATAAAAACTTTATTCAGAGCAAAATTATAATTAATAGTTTATATTTTTTTCTTTAGACTTCATTATGACAAATTAAATTTCTTGGCAACCACCTTATAATACAGTAGAAACCGCGTTCAACTGTAATTGCAAGCCGCGCTCTGTGTCCAAATACAAGACAAGGCGCTTGCCTCCCTTCCCACCAGTGTCTCCAACTCTATTTGTCAAAATTACGATGTTGCTAGTCTAAAAATACGGTATATGGCGGAAAATTACGGGAGATTAAAAATACGATAAATTTACGGTAACTTTATTTCACAAACAAACATTAAATTTCAGGCGTTTCAGCCTTTACACAGATCGAACACTTGGGTTTATACGGGTTTTTTGGGTATTCGCGAAGCCACGAGGAAGTCTTTATTTTTCAGCCACTCTGGTCGAAATTTCTGTTTGTATGACTCAGGTCATATGAAGGTCCACCATATCTGTCGTCACTTGAATTGTTACTGTTGATAACATTTTTTATAAATATAGTCAGTCGCGATGCGATATAAGATCTGCTGAGCAAACTATTGTGAAAAAATGGCAAACATAAATGAAAGTTGACAAAATGCAAAGGTATGGCTAAGTTCTACTACAGTACTGTATTCAATAACTCCGTAATAGGGTCGCACAAGTTTCGGCTTCTTGTTTATGCACACAAGTTGATTGTACGGAGAATACCCCAGGGAATGATAGTTTTGTCATTTTGAAACATTGTTTCAATTAAAAATAAACTACCTATATGTTATGTTGGGTACATCGTTTTTAAGGCGCCACTCATAAAGACGAAATTACGGTAGAATTGAAAATGTCTACGGTAGGTGGTAGATATGTTCTAATTACGGTAGGTTTACCGTAATTAGAACATATCTACCACCTATCTAACAATATCATATACATAATTACATATACAAGGTGTAAAAGATTAAGCGCAATACCTCAGACACCCCAAAATAATATTAAATTATAAGTCTAAAACAACATCCGTACTTAACTAAATATATTAAAAACAAAACTAGACATTTTTTATAAAATAGTTATCCAATTACTAAACGCAAAACGTATGTGCGTCATAAAATATCCTTACGCAGACGCATACACTCATGCGATATTAGCGGCCGATACGCACACGAGCGCATTTTCTTGAATTAAGGATTGTATTAATTTGTCATGATACTTTGTTTCCATTTTAAGTTAAATAAAAGATTTTCAAAATTTAACACCTATTATTTATGATGGAATTCGATTTTGAACCAACTACTTTCAGGAATTGCGTTTATTCTGTTACACGTTGTAAACGGGTCGCACTGATTACCTTTCTTTTTTCAAGTTGGTTAAAATATTTTTTGATTAAAGTAGTTATTAATATACTACAAATAATAAAAGCCCTCAGTAGGAAATAAAAAGAAGGGAAAATTAAAACTCTTATATATTGTTTGTTTTGTTGTTCAAATTCTTTATTTAAAAAAATAAATTTTAAAAGATAGTTTACAATTGAACTTATTCTAATTGTATACGAGACCTGATTTACAATGTTGAATAGGCTATACGACGCCTCTATACACATTTAAACATGCTTTTATTATATATAGTATTCTTAACAGATTATTCAGATGATTTATAAAATACCTACATGATTAACATTGTATGTGCAAGTCTTTGTATGGACCCACATAATATGCTGTTTGGGTAACAAAATATAAGGTTTACTAATGTAAATCGTTATTTTTTTTGTAATAATCAACTAAGATTGTAAATAAAGATATCGTAGCATAAGTGGGTAGTTAGTACATAAAAATACTGGTAAACAGCCAAACAAGTGGCGTCGGCTGGTATGCGAGCTATCGTCATGATACGTCACCGAGGAAATAGTGATGGGGCAGTCGATATCGTTTGTACGTGCGGGCATAAGATAATGAGCTAAGTCTACTTTTACCAATTGCAGATATTAAACTGTTACTATGTAAAGGATTTTTATGCAAATAAAATTTACGTGAGATTTTTAATATGTAGTCTTTTATAAATGGGAATTTAATTCGGTAGTGTAATGTTTTAATAAGATAATTTAATAGCTTTGTTTTGGATAGTTTGTAGTTTATTATATTTGGTTTCTGTTAAACTAGACCAAATAGGTGCAGCATACGTCAGGCAAGGTCTAACCAAAGTGGAATAAATTCGTAATTTAATTGAAGGACTAAGAACAGATTTCCGATTTAGGATAGGTTTCAATGAATTAAGGGCTTTAACACCTTTTTTAATTATTAATTCAGTATTTTTGTTCCAATTGAGTGTTTTGTCTAGTAAAAGTCCTAAATATTTTACCGATACACGCCACGTGATCTCAAATTCGTCTATTTTGATAAGCCCGGTAGGTAGTGTGCGTTTTCTAGTAAATACAATGCCCTCAGTTTTTGCTGAATTTAGTTTTAGTTTCCAAGTTTTAAAATATTCGCTGAGTGGATCGAGTGAATATTGTAATCGTCCAGTCACTACTTCAACGTCTTTATCTGTGGTGAACGTAGCAGTATCGTCAGCGTAAATTGCAAGTTGTGTGTGGGCTTGTTTAGGTATATCATTTATGTAAAGTATGAAAATGTACGGACCCACGAGCGAGCCCTGGGGCACACCGGCTGGGATGGTTTTGGGGGCCGATTTATCATTACCAACATAGACAGAGAACGATTGATCACGTAGATAATTTTGAATGAGTTTGACTAGGCATAGAGGTACTTTGTTTTTGAATAATTTATGTAATAAGCCATCATGCCAGACAGAATCGAAAGCTTTTTCAATGTCCTGTAAAATCATTCCAGTGGAAAGACCGCGGTTTAATCCGTGGGTTATATGTTCAGCGACTCTGGGCAACTGTTGTGTGGTTGAATGTGAGCTGCGGAATCCAAACTGCTCGAGAATCAAGATGTGAGCTGTACTTTTAGAGAGGCGGGATAGTATCACGGCTTCTAGTAGTTTACCTATACTTGGCAGTAAGCTTATTGGGCGATAGCTTGATGGGATTGATTGATCTTTCCCGGGTTTTTTAATAGCTATAATTTTGGCATGCTTTAATGCATTCGGGAAGTATGCAATGCGCAAACAACCATTAAATACTTTGGTTAGATAGACAATAGCTTTCTGAGGCAGATTTTTTAACAAACCATTTCCCAGGCCGTCATAACCAGGTGCTTTGTTTGATTTTAGCTTTGCTAATAGGGTTCGAATTTCATTCGGTCGAACAAGTGATGGGTATGAGCCATTCATATGATAATGAACTAACATCCTAATAGATTCCTTAACTGCTTTTTCAGTACTCGGATCACTTACCCAGTGTTTCGTAAGATTCATATTCTCAAGGAAGCTATTCGTTGATGTCTCACATTGTTCAAGCACTGAGGAAGTGGTAGTATTATTCGACATTTTTAGGGGAGGGAATTGAAGTATGCTGTGGTTCAATGACTTGACCACTCGCCATAAGTCCGAAGTAGGGTTTGTCACTTTAGCTAATTTATTGTTCCAGACATTGTCATTTAGGGATTGTATCTTGGATTTGATAGATTTTTGCATGTTGTTAACTTGTGAGAATAGCTGACTTCGTTTATATGGGTTGTTTTCATTTAGAGCCAATTTTCTTAGTCTATTTTTGTTTTTGATTTGCGACCTGATTCGACGTGGGAGTTTGTGATCACCGTCACTCGGTATTTTCGGAACAGCTTTATCTCTTGCTTTCATTATCGATTGGGTTAGGTGTTCAATGGCAAGGTCTACCTCCCGAGGTGAATTAAAAGTGGTCTGGTCCAAAGTTATAGATTCATTCAAGTGAGATCTATAGCTTCTCCAGTCCGCCTTTGTGTAATTAAATATAACCCGCGCATATCTATTGACTTTACCACCTGCAGTGAAGTAAACCGGGAGGTGATTTGAAGAAAGGCCGGTTATTACCTGAGGCTCTGAAAGATGGTAGATAGAGTTAGCTAGTATAATGTCAGGTGTGGACGGAGTGTACGTGCTATGATAGTGAACTAGAGTGGAACAAGATGGGGCTAGAATGTCATATTCATTGCTTATCATGTGGTCGAAAAGTATTTCGCCATGGCTGTTGGATCGAGAGCAGTACCAGTACGGGTGTTTAGTATTAAGGTCACCCATTATAAGGGATTTTGGATGAACATGAATAATTTTGTCTAGGTCGGAAGGTAATAAGGCTAAGTTAGGTGATTGATAAGCTGAGATAAAGGCAGTAAACTGCTTTGATAGGGCAACTTGTATTCCAACACATTCAAGGTTTTGTGTTACTGGTAATTTTAAAAGGGTATGTTGGATGTCTGATTTTACTAGGATGGCAACTCCCTGACCGAGTCCGTCAGGTTTCTTATCGCAACGATAACAGGTAAATCCCGGAGTGTGTAGTTTAGTATGGGGTGATATTCTAGTTTCTGATAAAGCTATGATATCAATAGAAAGCTCGCTTACCAGATCCAGTAGTTCAATAATTTTAGAGCGATTACCGTCGGCATTCCAATATAGAATACGCACATTTTTTGTTCTAGACATATTGACCAAGATGTGTTAAAATGAGAATAACTTTATCCATCATACTAGTACATCCAAGAAATTGGCATTTGATGGTTTTTATCGTCATTTATATGGCTAGCATATCAGCTGTAGCAAGATCTTGAGCACTATTTTTCTCAGTGTCTCTTTGTGTGTTAGCAGCAACAACATTCCAGGCTCGTCCGTCGACAATGTTAGTTTTTGGTGGAAACTTTATAGTCCTTGCGGCTTTGAGTTGTTCTTGGCGTTTTCGCATAATTCTTAGATAATTTTCGCGCTCTTTGCATTGACAAAAGTTTGCAGGGTGATTGCCTCCACAGTTACAACACTTCGCTGGCTGGTCGCGGGACTTTTTGGGGCAATCTGCAGTCTGGTGGGGTTCGGTACATTTCACACAACGGAATTACAAAGTAGCTTGATCTGTTGAAATTTGGCAAAATCAGCGCCAGGTGGTAACTGAACCAGAAAAAGAGGGCAGTAAGATGATTTTTCAGCGGGTACTTTCATTTTACGAACAATCACGTTCTCGAACCCGAGCCTTGTAATTTCGTCTGAGAGTTCAACCTCAACGTAGTCCGGAAGACCGAAGATGACTGCTTTGTATTGTTTCTCGTCCTTTCGAGAGTAAGTGTGAAAGGCTATGGCCTGAGTACGTAGACCGTCTTTGATGGCTTGATGACTTTCGGACGTGTGACAGATGACAGCTACTCGATTATTGAGTCTATACTGCAGGTGAAAGTTTTTTGAGTAAGACATGACTGTGGTTCTGATGAACTCGTGTGTCTAGGTGGGTTCTATCTCCAAGACGATAGGAGGAATGCGGGTGGCCCTTTTTGTGACAACATCACGAAGTCTTGAGCTAGAGTTATGAGCCGTTGATTCGTTTCCAGGCAGATAGTCGAACCTGTTGGTTGTCTTGATTTGCTCTGGAGGACTTGGTTTGGCTTGTCGCGCAGTTATTTTGGGAATTTTCCATTCACTGGTTTTAATAAGGCCTTCGAGAGGGCGCTTGCCAACAGAGTTGGATCGTGTCAGAAAACGATCCATATCGACAAAATTTTATCGAACGTATTCCCATCACTAGTGGCGATGCGAAGTATAAGGCAGGCCGCAGACGTCCGGTTTCCTGATCAGGTTTCCTGATCAGGAAACCTGATCAGGAAACCTGAATGCTCTACTTACATACAAAATGTTCAACAAGGCGCACACTATTCTTATTTTTTCCGGACGGAAAAAAACCTGACGTTCGGTTCGATGCGTTCCGGAATGTAAGAACGGAAAAAACCTGATGACGTCATTCCGAACGCAGCGCCGGCGTACATTTTGGCCCTGCCGCCGTACACGCACGGAAATTTCATTTCAGATTAGTGTTGCCAGACAGATTTCTCGGTATCCATACAGATTTTCATCATGTCATACCGATAAAAACTTGAGAGTGAACGCCATAGATCATCAACTCTTGCCATAAGTTCTGCACTTTTATTGTGCCTACGCAGTAAATATAAATTAAGTACATTAATGAAGTAAAAATAATATATTTCGTAAAGTTTTAGTGGCTTAGTAGTTGAGTAATAGCACTTTCAGTAATTGAAACTGAATTCTACTTGACCACTAGAAAAAACCACCAGCCATTAAAAGCATCATTTCGCCACTAAAAGGGGGGTCGAACTAAGTTGGTAACACTGGTCTCTATACGTAAAATTCCGAATGAAAAAATCCGGACGTATGCGCTAGTCTCACGGAATTCCGAATCTGAATTCCTGATCAGGAAACCGGACGTCTGCGGCCTGCCTTAGGGTGGGGTATAGATAAGACGTGCGACGGCAGCGAGCGCGCGCGCCGAAAACTCTTATATTGGCAACACTAACAAGATGGATGCATTATTCTCTTTGACAATTACAAACTAAACAATTTATTCGATAATTAAATAAAACGATAAGTGAATACGCTAGTTACACGTGAAATGTGATTCCATCCTGTTTTTCTTTTAGCCCCGCTGCATTTTTACAGGTAGAAACGACACAAGACGTCATAATTTAAATAAATTGGACACGGGTGAAACACGTCACGCGATATGACGTTCATAGTACAACTGATCGGCTGCGCGTCAAACTACTTCATTTAGGAGTAGTTTTTGTTGCTTCAGTATTATGCCGGCTCTCTCTGGCCAAAGTGAAGAGCCGGCTTTAGGCGCGCTCACGGCTTCTAGTTATTTCTGGTATTCTAAGGCAGCCACTCGCACCATGCGCTTTTACTTCTTGCTTTCTTTATCTGTCTCTTGTTCCATTATCATACTATCTGTGAAAACTTTTAATTGAACTTCTTTAAATATTTTCCAATTGTCTGTATCCTAGCTGTAAGTTTTCCAAAGATAATAAAATACATAAATAAAAATAATACGTTTAAAAACACAAATGATTCGAGCACCCATAATATGACTCTCATTATTTTTTATTGTTGTACCTTGATCATATCATGACCAAGGTACAACAATAAGACCGCTGTCTTATTCCATGGGATTCCATGGGTCAAGGTACAAACATCCCTACATATCAATATTCACTGGATCGTGATATTTTATTTTATTTTTTCCGTAAACATAATTTAACTGCTCCCAACATTAGTTAGAGACAAAGGATCATTGAACTGAACGCACTTTGAACTTATGGCCGGTTATTAAGAAAGCAAAAAAACTTATTCTTCACTAGTAAAAACGTTCAAAGAAGTCTTCACTTTAGCATTGACTGCTAGTGTTCGTAACTAAATTAAATATCACTATCTTAATACGACACGTAACATGAAAGGCTTGTCACTAAGGCAATCATTATATCACACTGTTTCTGAACTAGGCAATTCAATTCAATTAAATATTTATTTATAAGAGACAACAAAGATCCATCACGACAATAAAATAACATAAAACAAACGATTCGTAATTAATAAACAATCCTTTACATCATTGTACAAACTACTAGCGACCCGCCCCGGATTTGCACGGGTGCAATGTTTATATTAAATATACAATTTTTTTTTTATCGTGGTAAAATTATCAAATAAGTCCTCCCACCCCGGGCAGGGCCGGAGGGACTGTCAGACTTGTACTGACTAAAATCCACGGTGTTCCTTCAATAGCCCTTTACGTTCCGGGGTCACAGTAATGGGATAAGTCCCACGACCCCGGCAGGCTTCGGCCCTCTACAGGGGGGGCCTCGTCATATTGCTGACGCTCTTTGAGGCGCGCGTGGAACACAACGCGCTGTCGACCCGGGCATGGTCCATGGTCGGACAGAGAGTTGCTCTTTACTCGCTGTCCGCACGCCCGCGCCTACGGTGGCCGGAGATCGTCGGCCTACGTCCGACGCCGTGGGCGTCTACCACTGCGGCTGGGCTGGAGGAAGGACGCCATCCTCTCCCTCACGCGGCCCGCCTCCTCCTTCGATAGCATGACTGCTTCGCAGAAGGAGGCGACCGCTTCCCATTCCGTCTCGCCCCGCAGCATGGCCGCCTCGACCAGTGCCGGGATTAAATAGTAATATTAAATGTACTATAGAATGTCTTTATGTACAACGTTGACAGCCTTTTTGTCATTCGACAATACATACATGTTCTTTTTAGTAGTTACTCTTGATAATGCGACATATAATTGACCATGGGAAAAACATTCAACGCTCAAATCTAAGCCCGCAATGAAAAATCAACAAATGACTTCTCCCGCTCTGGGTCGAGGAAGGGAGTGCTAAACTTCTACTGACTAAAAACCCATCCTGTTCCATCAGCAGCCCTTAAGTTCTGGGGCCGCGGTATCACTTTATTTATTTATTTTATCTAAAATAAAATAAACTTTGTATTAAAAAATAAACCCGACTTACAAAAAAACACTGCAAGGAGAAAAATTACTTTAATTACGGAATTCGTTGTCAAAAACGATACTACAAAAACAAAGACACCGACTGACGAAATTAAAGTTATTTTTCACTTTACAGTGTTTTTTTTTAAGTTTGTTTAAAATTAAAGTTTTGTAAAATTATATATCGCTTTTTAGTGGGTCGGTTTGTAATTTACCTACTTTAAAAGCCTAAACGTTAACTTTTTATCACCTTTTGCAAAATATTTCTTTTTCCGATGCAGGGACGATAATTGTTGAGTTCTCTTGGTACTTCACAATCAGCTCCACTTCACCATATGCAGTGTGACGGGCATAAAGTGTTTAAAAAATTTCTTTAAGTAATCGAATCGCAACCCACGACATACTTATAGGTGTGCCTATAATATTTGAAGAGTTCCCTCAATTTTTCCATGATTCCATCATCATCAAAAAGTTATTTTTAACGCTTTTTAGTTTGTAATTTATCAAATTACAAAAGCCAAAATGTCAAACTACTTATCACCTTTTACAAAATATTGCTTTTCCCAATGCAGAGCCATTAATTTTTGAAGAGTTCTCCTGGTACTTCACCATCAGCTCAACTTCACCATAATTATGTATTGTGATGAGCATAAATGCTTAACCATATTCAAGTAATCGAATCGCAACCCACGAAATACTTATTATTGAGTAGTTCCGGTGGCCATCTGTGGTCTTCATCATCAGTTCCACTTCACCAAATGTTGCTTTTCAAGAGCAACTGCACAAGTCACTATGAAAAATAACCAAATCGTTATAGTGCCTATAATATTTGAAGAGTTCTCTCGATTTCTCCATGATTCCATAATCAGATCCTGACGTGATGACAATGGGACCAATAAGAAAGTATATTCTTTCAAACAAAAAATATTTTTTTTTAAATCGGTCTAGCCGCTTTCGAGTAATCGGGGAACATGCATAAAAAAATCTGACGAACTGAGAACCTCCTCCATTTTTTGAAGTCGGATAAAAAAAGATTTTATCGAAGAGAATATTTACATAAGACATTTGGATGCCATAGAAATCTGTACACAAAAAAATAATCTCTGCCTCTTAAACTAGGGTACCCTGTATCTTAAGAGACAGTGTTTTACAATGAGGGCCCTATTTAATAAATGAGTGGATGGTGTCAATTTACCTTAGAAGGGAAAAAATAAATATTTATAGGTAGGTACTTAAATAATGGGTGACTATATATTAAGAGTGCTTTTTTTTAACGTGGTAAAATTATCAATTAAGTCCTCCCACTCCGGGCAGGGTGGGAGGGACTGTCAGACTTTTACTGACTAAAATCCACGGTGTTCCTTCAATAACCCTTTACATACCGGGGCCACGGTAACAGGATGAGTCCCACGACCCCGGCAGGCTTCGGCCGTCTGCAGAGGGGGCCTCGTCATGTTACTGACACTCTTTGAGGCGCGCGTGGAACACGACGCGCCGTCGACCCGGGCATGGTCCATGGTCGGACAGCGAGTTGCCCTTTACTCGCTGTCCGCATGCCCGCGCCTACGGTGGCCGGAGATCGTCGGTCGACGTCCGACGCCGTGGGCGTCTACCACTGCGGCTGGGCTGGAGGGAGGACGCCATCCTCTCCCTCACGCGGCCCGCCTCCTCCTTCGGAAGCATGACTGCTTCGCAGAAGGAGGCGACCGCTTCCCACTTCCTCTCGCCCCGCAGCATGGCCTCGACCAATGCCGGGCGCATATTAAGAGTGCTAGGGTGAGAGTGAATAAATGTAATTGAAGGTGTAGGTGTTTGTGTGGGAGGGTAAATAAGTAGGTAGAGTGGTGTTGGTGTGTAAGTGAGAGGAAAGTTGTTGTTTATGCAAGTGTGTATGGATGCTAGTACAGGAACAGGTATTAGTGCCAGAATGGAGATGGATGTTTGCTGATTAGACGGTGTAGTTAAGTAAATTTTCCGTAACAGCATAGTCCTGTTTAAGTAGCCACTCTGTCACTTTTGATTTTAGTTTGTGTTTGTTGAGGTCTAAGATATTCAGTATTTTATGTATCTTTTTGTAGATGTAAGCGCTGATTACATAATACTGATGCTTAGCAAAAGTGGTCCTGTGTTGGGAGCTTGAGGGAAGATTTGTGCGTTTATTTGGGTTAGACGGGGGAAGTGTACTATGTTTTCTAAGGACAGATTGAAGCACAAAAAGCTGACGAACTGTAAGTACCTTGCAGTCTGCGTACAGTTGTACTGTTGGATATCTAGAGATGTACCTTGCTTCATGTGCATTCTTTAAAGATGCAGAATTATTGCGTTTCCCTTTTTTTGACACAATGGTATACACCGTGCGTGTTCTCCATAGCTAAAACAATTACGTATAAAGAATAAAAATAATTCTTGCAAAAAAAACTACGGGTATCAAAACCCGCGTAGTCATAGTATGCGTTCTCGATACGTGCTATTATACGAGAGTTCGGAACTTGCTTTTTAAAAAAAAAACTATTTTATAACTGGAAACAGAGTTTTATTATATTATTAATATAATATAGAATTAGCACAGAAATAGGAATTGGATATAGTAGAGTTTTAACAGACTTCCGACCCGTACCGAGATTCAGACCGAACTGAGGCTGCAAGGCAGTGAATGAAACGTCTAAGTTGCTTAAATGCTGATCATCCAGATTGAAGGGATGGTCAGCCATTCTGCTAGCATGGGTAAGGTATAACAGCCCCCCCCAGAAGACTGAAATTCGGGGATTAAAGGGCGAAATTTCAGTGAGTTATACAATTTCTCGTAATCTAGGTAGTGGGATTGAAATGTTTTCAGGTTCGACGTTATTGACGTCATCAATCGCGTCATCGGTATGGGTCGTCGTTTTACAAAATTTAGATTTATATTTAAGAATTACTTTACATAACTTAAATAGTATAAAAGAACTTACAACTATTAAAATACACAAAGTTAATACAGAGTAGTGTGTCCCATATTTTACTAGGAACGGTTTTTCGTCAATTATTTGATTTAAGTCTGAAAGCATCTTATTATTACGTTTACTTAAAGTTAAATCATCTAGATCGATGTTTTGAAATAGAACAGAGGGTATATTATTATCTGAAATAGTTTTAGTAGTTATTTTACAGCATGAATCATTAATGATGCTAAAATCTAAATTAGGGCTAGGAATATCTATATTTATTTCATCCTTAGATGATACAAGTCTCGCACTTTTAGTGTAAACAGTACATCGTTTCGGAGTCTGTAAGATACCAGTTCCGGATACTATTATTTCGCGTAATTCAGAGTTTTCACAATCAATTGACACTTTGTTTGAATGGGATTGCACGAAAATCCATTGGTTATTCACAAGTGGTTTCCAAATGTCTAATTCACCACCAAAAGTTTTAGTCTCACATTGCACGGGGATAGCACTGATTGTTTTAGTTAATAATTCACTTTCACACGTAGGGTTTCCGTTTGTCAATAATACCATAGGTATCTCACACAGAAAGAACTCAGAGCTTATCGTTCTACACTTGTCTAAATTATCTAGGTTACAGAAACTTAACTTATCCTTAGAGATAGCAATATAAGAATTAGAGGGTAAGATCAAACTAAACATATTCGGATTACTTGATCCGTGAGGAATAGGTAATGCTAGATTATGATATAAATTGAATTCGTCATTAGTAACTAAAGGGATTTGTAAAACAAATACAAGCTTATTCTTATAATAATAACATGCGACCTTGGAAATACTTAAAATTAGATGTATATTATCAAGACTTAGTGTTATAGGAATTTCAGTGTTTCCGGGTAAGAAACGGTCATTGTCAACGAGCTCTTTATATAACTGACCCGGGCTCAGGATGTTTGGATGTAGAATGTTTTGACTACTTATTATAATAGCATTAGTTAAGTCTTCGAGCTGAAACGACAATGTTAGTAAAGAGCTTTCAAGGCTGGCTAAAAGTGAATGAATTTGCGTTTCAGATATTAAAATTGTGGAAGTTTGCGTTATATTATTTATTTGTAATACAAGTTGACTTAATGTACTTTTAAGTGAGTCTTCATAAGTTTTTAGTTTATTAATTGTTTGTTTGTATGATTCTAGAGAAGAAGTCGTGATTAAAATATTTTCTTTCACTAATTCCGCGAGCTTTTTCTCGTGATTTTGAATGGCTTCTATTGCAGAATCGTATTTTGATGCATCATCTTCGTCTAAGGTACCGAAAACATGTTTGAAAACAGTGCCAATTCCACCGAACCCTGCTGAACGTTTACTACGTTTTAATAATAAGTGTGAGATTGAATCGTACTCGCGTTTGATATCGTTGTAACGAACCGTAAGGGGAGATAGTATGTTTTCGCATTGAAGGTTGCTTGCCTTTTGGCATGTTATCTTAGTAATATTTAATATTTCATCGATATTAACAAGATGAGGCTTTACAAAAGAAATATCTACGTGACTAACAATATTTAATTGTCCTTTGATTATTTTAAGTTTTCCTAGGCTATCGAAGTATATGCCGGAGCTAGAAGGAAGTGGCTTGATAAAGTCTTGATGCGCATTGATTGAAGCGCTGAAATAAAATGAATAAAATTTATTAGACTATGCTATTGACTTATTAGTAAGTATTTAATCTAAAATGATTTTACTCTTAACCTGGAGTTATATGGATTTTTATAATATAGGATGACTGACTTCAGCGGGTTTCATTTGGTCAAAATGATGAGCCACGTGACGTCTATTAATAAGGAGCGTAGCAGTATGGTTATCATGGACCTTAATTATTTTATAGGGCCCCTTCCAGATGGGAGATAGTGCCTTTTTAAGCCTAAGATTTTACATCTTTTGGGCATTTTGGTATTGGAAAGTCAACTACGCATTTCACTTTATTAGGATTTGGTTGCACACCGTCTTTACTGATAAGGTGACCAAGATAAGCGACTTCTTTGCATAGAAACTCGCATTTATCAGGTAGGAGTTTTAGATTGTATTTTCTGAGTCTGTCAAATACAGCAGATAGGTTTTGCATATGGCTAGATAGGTCTGGAGAGTAAACTACTATGTCATCTAAATAAACGAAACAGCGCGATCCTTGTAGTCCACACAGGCATGTGTTCATTAGTTTTTGAAAGGTAGAAGGGGCGTTTTTCAGCCCAAATGGCATTCTTGTGAATTGGAAGTGACCTTGGGGTACAGAAAACGCGGTTTTAGCGGCGTCTTCTTTGGATACTCGAATTTGATGGAAACCTGAGGCTAAGTCTAACGTTGTGAAGTACTGGCTTTTCCCAAGTTGGTCTAGAATTTCTGTTATTTGAGGAATAGGGTAGGTTTCTCCAATAGTGATATCATTGAGTTTTCTGTAGTCGATGACAATTCTCCATTTTCGTTGTCCCGAGGCGTCTTGTTTTTTAGGGACAACCCAAATGGGTGAGGACCAGGGTGAATTTGAAGGAACTACTATCTTTTGTTCTAACATTTTGTTAACTTGATTCTCGACTTCCTTTTTGTGGCATTCCGGAAATCTATAAGACTTAGTTTGAATAGGGATATCTGAATTTGTTCTAATATTATGTTCGGCGGCTGTAGTATAAGAAAGTTGGTCATCCGGGAGATAGAAGATATCGGAAAAGTCTGTACAGACTTGCAATAGGGCATTGGATTCCTCTTCGTTAAGGTGAGAGATTCTAAGTTGCTTAAGAACTTTATTAGTTCTTATAGAGGCATTAGAAGGAGACAGTGATTCATGAGGGTTTAGATAAGCTTCAGTGTCTAGAGGTTCTATAGTAAGATTAAGGTTGGATTGAAGTATGACGGGCTCTTCAGAGATATTGACAACTGTAATATTGATACGATTATTTTGTTTCACAGTAACAATGCAATTTGCGACTAATAATGCAGGAGAGATGCGTTGATCTAGTATTATTCCTTCTTTGAGGTTAGGGTTATTAACAGTGCATTCAATAACGGTTTCAGAGCGAGGTGGAATATTATATAATGGTTCAGCGAATTCTAAGTTGATGCGATCTTTACCCATTAGCAACACTTCCTGCTCATAGTCAATTTGACAGTTAAATTTTTTGAGGAAGTCATTACCTAATATACCGTCGAAACTAAGACTGATATTGTTTTTGACAACATGGAATTCGTGTTTATAGGGTTCATTCGGTTTGGATTTTTGGGATACTTCCATGTCGAAACTGCCTAGGGTTGATGTTGTTTCGTTTCCAGGGTCGATTCCCTTGATGATTATTATGTTATCGCTTAACTCTGGGATTCTGGACATGCACTCTAGTTTCAGCAGGCTTATACTAGAGCCGGTGTCGACTAAGAGTGACAATGGTTTATCTGCGAGGGTGGTTTGTATTGTTACATGAGGTAAGTATCTTTTTTCTGCATTTTTGTTTATTGTATGTATCTTAATATTTTCTTTATGTTGCAGGTTTTGCAGGTTATCTCGAGCTAAGATACGTGAGTTTGCAGCTGAATTAGAATCAATGGATTTTGTACTGAATTTTAGAAATTCACAGGGTTTAGTATGTAGTTTTGTAGAATCAGTATTTGATTTAGTGGATATAGTATTTGATTTCGTTGATGTAGGAGATTTAGTAGAAATAGGAGATTTTGTAGATGTAGTAGATTTAGTAGACATAGGAGATTTAGTAGATATAGTAATTGTTTTTATTTTTTGATTGATTGATTTAGGAGATTTTGTTGATATAGGAGATTTAGTAGGAGGTTTTGTCGATATAGTAGATTTAGTAGATATAGTATTTGATTTTGTCAATATAGTAGATTTAGGAGATTTAGTCGATATAGGAGATTTAGTAGATATAGTAATTGTTTTTATTTTTTGATTGATTGATTTAGGAGATTTTGTTGATATAGGAGATTTAGTAGGTATATTATTTGATTTTTTTGATATAGTAGATATAGGAGATTTAGTAGGAGGTTTTGTCGATATAGTAGATTTAGTAGATATGGTAGATTTAGTAGATATAGTATTTGATTTTGTAGATATAGTAGATTTAGGAGATTTAGTAGATTTAGGAGATTTAGTAGATATATTACGTGATTCAGGGGAAACAGTGAGGACAGGGGCATCGGCTTTGATATAGTAGGGATAATTTCCCGGGCGATGCCGATCGGGAAATTTTACTCGTTTAAATCGTTATGGTCGACTTCATCGACTCCTTCGTCATCCTGGTTTATAGTAAAAACCTTCCGGGCTGGATTAGTAGGAGGTGTTTGTGTAGGATATAGTTGACGTCCATATGAATTAGAAGCGTTATGTTGGTTTCTGCTGTTGTTGTATTGCCTTTTGCGGCAATTTTCGATAGTGTGACCGATGTTTTTGCAATATCGACATATCATATTATTGGTATTTACTGTGTTAGGACGATCGAGGCGATAGTTTCGTGGACTTGTTTGGAATTCGCGACGATAGTTCAAATTTTTGGATCTATCATAAGTATTAGGTGTTGATTTTCTATTGATGCTGGAAATTATTTTTTGTTCTTCGACTGCAAAGCTTATAGCGGAATTTAGCGAATCTGGATTGCGACATCTAACGACTTGCGATATTCGCGGCTGCAGCCCTATAATAAAAGTGTGAAGGGCAAGGTCTTGCATTGCAGCGACACGTCCTGCAAGTTCCGTCTTCTTTCTTGTCGGGATCGAAATATTTATTTCCGTAAGTAGTTTCGCTAAGCATGTTTCGATTCTTAATGAAAATTGGTCAACTGTTTCAGAGAAGCCTTGCTTACAGTCTTGGAGTTCAGTGAGCAGGTGAGCGTAATGTTTCCTTTCACCAAACTGTTGTTTAAGGAAATCGATAAATTGTTCAAAGGATTCGAACTCTTTGAGGCTACATGTAGTTTCAGCTCTATCAGTTAATTGGCTTTGGATATAATGAAAAAGAATAGGTTTTTGATTTTTGGAAGCTAAATTGTAAGCATTCTGACAATGTGTGATAAAGGGATTTAATTTATCCCTAGAGCCGTCGAATGGTTTGATGAATTTGAATAGAACACCGAGTTCTATTTTTTCTTCGACTTCGAACTTAGTATCTGCCTTGGAAGTCATGATGAACTTTTACAATAATAATTAATATTCAATTTTAATACAATTTACAGTTCAAATAAAACTATACCGAAATTAAACTATGACTACAACACAGGCTTAAGTATGAAACGGCGACAATCACTTATTGTTATCGCGTCCGGGACGCGTAGTCTAAACAATCTTACAATGTATGTACATATACAGAGGCGACGATAAGTAGGAATGGAATGCGGCTCTGAGTTAATTCTGGTATTCGTTTATAGTAGTTTTTACTCACAGGAACGCCGTGATTATCAGGATGCTCAGCGTCATAGTGACCGCTTTATCAGCGATATCAGCGATGGATGTGGATGTAGTGGAACAGCAGGTCCACTGGAGTAGCTGGTCTCGCTTTGCAACATACGAGACAGGAACAGAGACAGGAACAGGCACTTGTATTCACAATTTAATACACTTTTGGCACTTTTATAGCTTTAGCGTTATAATTTTAGCACTTCTGAAGACGTATTACAGAAACAGGAACAGGCACTTGTATTCACAATTTAATATACTTTTAGCACTTTTATAGTTTTTAGTTTTATTTAGTTTTAGCACTTCTGAAGACGTATTCGGGTAGGGGATTTTCGTATCCCACCGCTGCCACCAAATATTATACGAGAGTTCGGAACTTGCTTTTTAAAAAAAAAACTATTTTATAACTGGAAACAGAGTTTTATTATATTATTAATATAATATAGAATTAGCACAGAAATAGGAATTGGATATAGTAGAGTTTTAACAGACTTCCGACCCGTACCGAGATTCAGACCGAACTGAGGCTGCAAGGCAGTGAATGAAACGTCTAAGTTGCTTAAATGCTGATCATCCAGATTGAAGGGATGGTCAGCCATTCTGCTAGCATGGGTAAGGTATAACAGTGCGCTCGACTGTTGGGACGTGGAAAAAATTGACATAGGTCCTGCTCCGGCGGGCGCTCGCGCCGTACTGAATGGAGCTAGCTTGGGCAAAGTTATTTATTGTAATTTAGAGCGTTTTTAAAATCATGTTATTACAAATTTACACGATCGCATTGTCATACGAAATTATTTATTTGAATTTTTCACAGAAAAAAATTTATTTAGACATAATTTTTTTATTGAAATTACGCCTTATTAAATGCGAAAAATCGCGATAAAATTGCGCTATAGCACTTAAAAATAGACAACCGTCTTTTTTCTAAATAATGCAATAAATAATCATGAATATTGAACATTAATAGACAGACCAAGTGTATGTCTTATACTATCCATATTTTTTTCACCTGAATTTGTGAATATTAGTCATGGATTCCGGAATCTGAAGTTGACTCTACGATGATTTTTCAGTAAACTACTTTTGGGAGATTACTCACCACAAAGCGATGCAGATGTTTTAAGTAAATATTAATCGATAAAAAACTTCATTAATAATTGATCTATTTTGGACACGTATTTTAAAATTTCAAAGTATGACGTAAGATGGTAAAGCAGGTGAGTGAAATCTTAGAAATTTGCGAGAAAACGCAAAATTGCTCTTAATTCGTTGTAATTTATATATTGTAATTGAATAATATTAGTTAGTTTTTAGTGATAATAATTGAATTTAACTTTATTTAATTTTATTGCTATTTTTTACTTTTATTTTTAACTTAAGTTTTGTTTTATGTTCGTATTTAATTTTATACATATTTACTAGTATTATTAGTAGAGGTGCAAGCACCTCGCGTGCTTGTGGTGGTGGATTGTTCACTTTTAAAACCCCTAAATGTAGTAAAATGTCAAACATAAACCTAACAGAGCTGCAGCTCCAAATTAAATTAATTCCGCTTAGTTACGCTTCACCCACTCAACCTTCGTTACGCTCAGGCCCTATGTACGACCGGACAGGTTTCGACGCCTACTATAATATTTGTTCAAACACTTAATGGCTATCTCTAACCGTTATGAAGTTACAGCCTTTTCAATTTTGTTGGGGAGGGGAGGGCATGGCATAAAAAATTTGAAGGCCCGTTTATAGTTAAAAGTAAGAATCAACAGTTTTTTCAGTAGTAAAAATCAAAATGGGGGGGTGGGGGAGATGGGGGTGTTTGCACAATTATTTTGACTAAAGCATTGCCCCTCTAAATGAATCTGAATAAAAAAATGTTCTAAGTCTCTTAATTTCCGAGATCCGCCTAAAGGGGGTGAGAAGGGGGCAAGGGGGGCGACTTTGAAAAATGGTTTTTACTTTACCGAGCCTCCTCTATACGAATCCGTAAAAAAAATATGGTTTTCGTAGTTTCCGAGATACGATAGGGAGGGGGGAGAAGGGGGTGAAAAGGGGAGGTATGGCACTTTTCCCGTAGGTTTAAGAGTTACTTGTTTACGAATCTGTCAAAATATACCCACCTCCCCATCCACCAACTGGGAGAACAATTATGTCAATGAGTCAGTCAGTGAGTCAGTGGTAATTTAGCTTTATATAGTATAACTAGTATTTGCGTGTTGCGCGAGGTGCAAGCACCTCGCGTGCTTGTGGTGGTGGATTGTTCACTTTTAAAACCCCTAATTAGTAGTAAAAATGAATCAGAAAAAAAAATGGGGGGGGGGGTGATGGGGGAGGGTTTGCACAATTATTTTGAATAAAGCATTGCCCCTCTTAATGAATCTGAAAAAAAATGTTCCAAGTCTCTTAATTTCCGAGATCCGCCTAAAGGGTGTGAGAAGGGGGGCAAGAGGGGCGACTTTGAAAAATGGTTTTTACTTTACCAAGCCTCTTCTATACAAATCCGTAAAAAAAAATATGGGTCTCGTAGTTTCCGAGATACGATAGAGAGGGGGAAGAAGGGGGGTGAAAAGGGGAGGTTTGGCACTTTTTCCGTAGGTTTGAGAGTTACTTGTTTACGAATCTGTCAAAATATACCCACCTCCACAATCTTTTTTTTTTTTTTTTGGGCTGGGAAAATCATCGAATTACTTCTTCCGCTCTGGGTCAAGCGGAAGGGTGTGTCAGATTTCTACTGACTAAAAACCACCCTGTTCCTTCGGCTGCCCTATTCCGGGGCTGCAGTAACTCGGTAGAACTTTCCCGCAAACCCCGGCAATCAATGGCCCTATGAGGTCCCGTCACTGGTGTTTGACAGCTCTTTGAGGCGCGCGTGGAACACGACGCGCCGCCAAACCGGGCCTGGTCCTTACCGGACGGTGAGCGACCCCTGCTTGCCGTCCGCAGGCCCGCGCCTACGGTGGCCGGAAATCGGCTCGTGATCCCCGACGCCCGGGGCGTCTCCCGCGGCGGCTGGGGCGCGAGGAAGAGAGTTCGCTAGCATGACTGCTTTGCAGAAGGAGGCGACCACATCCCATTGCCTCTCGCTCCACACCATGGTCTGAACCAGAGCAGGGCGCGAGAGGTCGCCGCCGCCGACTGCCTCTACGAGGACACGACGGTGCTCCACCCAAGCAGGGCACACCTCCACCGTATGCTCCACCGTGTCCTCCAGGTGGTCCTCACAGTGACGACACCCGGGCGTGTCCTCCCGCTGAATCCGAAACAGGTACCTCCCAAAACAGCCATGTCCGGTCAGCACCTGCGTCAGGCGGAAGGTGAGGACGCCATGGCCTCTCTCCAGCCACTCCTCAAAGAGGGGACTTATCGCCACGACTGCGGCGTGCCCAGCCTTCGCTGGCGACAGCCGCTCTTTCCATGCTGCCGTGAGATCGCGCCGGAGTTCTGTCCGCTGAGCCGCGACTTGCCGCGGTAGCGGATTTTCACCCCGGCTTAGAACCTCTGCGCGCCAATTATGCACGCGCGCGAGGGCTACCGCCTCCAGATCCCACGGCAGCAATCCGGCAAGGAGGTTCGCCGCCTCCCCAGAGATCGTGCGGTATCCCCGGATCATCCGGATAGCCATGACCCTCTGAGACGCGACCAGCCGGCTAGCTGGTCGCCGCTGCAAATTCAGCGCCCACACAGGGGCCCCATAGAGGGCCATGGACCGCACGATCTCCGCATAGAGCTTCCGGCAGGAGGCGTTTGGCCCCCCTAGATTGGGTAGGAGCCGCTTGAGTGCAGCCCCCGCCCGGTCCAGTCTTGGAGCCAAATGTCGTTAGTGCTCGACAAAATTCCACCGGCTGTCGAGGACGAGTCCCAGGTACTTCATCGTCGTCTCGACGCCGATGCGAACTCCTCCCACCGTTACTTGGGAACCCGAAGGTGGCGCGTTCCGACGGCCATAGAAACATATGGCCTCGGACTTGTGCAGGGCCAACTCGAGTCCCAGTTGCCGGATCCTCTCTACGACTGTCGCAACCCCTCGCATCGCCAGTTCGGCCGCCGCCTCGTGCGACCCCCCATGTGCTAGGACCAGCGTGTCGTCAGCGTAGCAAACTACACTGACGACTGTAGGGAGGTCGGCGCGCAACACCCAGTCGTAACCGATGTCCCACAGGGGCGGCCCCAGAACCGATCCCTGTGGGACGCCGCACGACATCTCTCGCCGATTCCACTCTCCCTAGTGACCAGGGTAGATGACGGCTCTGTCCGTCAGGTAGGCCTCAACTACACGACAGAGGTAGGTCGGCATCCGGTGATACCGGAGTGCCTCCCGTATGCAACTCCAGGGCAGGGTGTGGAAGGCATTGGCGATGTCTAGAGACACCGCCAAGACGACCCCACCCCGGGGCACCGCAGCCTCTGTCGAGAGAGCCCTCACACGCATGATGGCATCCACCGTAGAGCGCCCCTTGCGGAAACCGAATTGGCTATCTGCAAGATCCGGCCCCACCCACTCCAGGTGCCCGACGAGGCGGTTTGCAATAATTCTTTCAAAGATTTTGCCCACCTCGTCGAGCAGCACAATAGGCCAGTATGCGGACGGAGTGTCCGCAGGGCGCCCCGGTTTCTTGATGAGGACTAGTTTTCCCGTTTTCCAACGAAGCGGGAATTGGCCCCTCTCCAAACATGCGTTGAAGAGCCCTAACAGTCGGGGCCCGAGAGCCTCCGAGGCCAGGACCCAGGCTTTGCCAGGTAAGCCGTCGGGTCCCGGGGCGGTATTTTTGGCATTCAGCCTACGTACCGCCACTCTCAGGTCTAGCTCGGTCACCTCTGGAACGTTGTCGTCGTCGTCACTGTGGCCCGCGTCGGACACCACAGGTGGCGGAGCCATGGGTGGGGGAGTATGCCCACCACTTGAGGGGAATAGAGCGTTCACCACGTCCTCGACTAGTTGGGGCCGGAGACTCTGTGTCAGCGGGGGAGCCCAGGGGCGGAGTTTGTCCCGCACCATTTTGTATGGGCGTCCCCACGGGTCCCGATTAAGAGTCCTCGCGTGCTTGAGGTGGTGGGTTGGTCCCTTTCAAAAAAAAAAATGGGGGGGTGATTGGGGAAGTTGCACGATTATTTTGACTAAAACATTGCCCCTCTAAATGAATCTGAATAAAAAAATGTTCCAAGTCTCTTGATTTTCGAGATCCCCGCGGCGGGGTTTTAGGCGGATCCAGGCGGTCCAGCACCCCCCCATCCACCATCTGGAAGAACAATTATGTCAATGAGTGAGTCAGTGATTGAGTGAGTGAGTGAGTGGTAATTTAGCTTTATATAATATGACTAGTAATTGCGTGTTGCGCGCGGTGCAAGCACCTCGCGTGCTTGTGAAAAAAAAAAAAAAGGTGGGGTGATGGGGGGGGGGGGAGGGCTGCACAATTATTTCGACTAAAGCATTGCCCCTCTAAATGAATCTGAAACAAAAAATGTTCCAAGTCTCTTAATTTCCGAGATCCGCCTAAATGGGGTGAGAAGGGGGGCAAGGGGGCGACTTTGAAAAATGGTTTTTACTTTACCGAGCCTCCTCTATACGAATCCGTAAAAAAAATACGGGTCTCGTAGTTTCCGAGATACGATAGGGAGAGGGGAAAAGAGGGGTTAAAAGGGGAGGTTTGGCACTTTTTCCGTAGGTTTGAGAGTTACTTGTTTACGAATCTGTCAAAATATACCCACCTCCCCATCCACCATCTGGGAGAACAATTATGTCAGTGAGTGAGTCAGTGGTAATTTTGCTTTATATAGTATAATATAAATTTTTACAAACATTATTATTATAAATATTATTTTATAGAAAAATAAAATAATATTTATAATAATAATGTTATATAGTATAATAACTAGTATTTGCGTGTTGCGCGAGATGCAAGCACCTCGAGTGCTTGTGGTGGTGGATTGTTCACTTTAAAAAAAAAATATGGGGGGGTGATGGGGGGGGTTGCACAATTATTTTGACTAAACCATTGCCCCTCAAAATGAATCTGAAAAAGAATGTTCCAAGTCTCTTAATTTCCGAGATCCGCCTAAAGGGGGTGAGAAGGGGGGCAAGGGGGGCGACTTTGAAAAATTGTTTTTACTTTACCGAGCCTTCTCTATACGAATCCGTAAAAAAAAAAATACGGGTCTCGTAGTTTCTGAGATACGATAGGGAGGGGGGAGAAGGGGGGTGAATAGGGGAGGTTTGGCACTTTTTCCGTAGGTTTGAGAGTTACTTGTTTACGAATCTTGCAAAATATACCCACCTCCCCATCCACCATCTGGGAGAACAATTATGTCAATGAGTCAGTGAGTGAGTGAGTGAGTGGTAATTTAGCTTTATATAGTACTAGCTTTTGCCCGCGACTTCGTCCGCGTGGAATAGTTACTTTGGGCTGATGTTAAATTTAATCCCGATTTTGAAGCATTCTTCATTGGCGCTCCGCTCCTATTGGCCTTAGCGTAATGCCTATGTCCTTCCTCACGGTTCAGTGATTTTGATGTAACAGACAGATTAACTTTCGTAATTTAGTAGGGAATATAATATGTCAATCTATAATACTGTTGAAAAATATCGCAATACGGAACCGCGCAATATTATTGTTAATAGCTGTGCCCGCGACTCCGTCAGCGTGTAACACCTTATGTGTTATTAAGTTAATGTATTGGTAGGTAATATTGTTTAGATCACGTTCACATGAGGCTTAAGTACCTATAGAACGAAAATACTTCAGCGCAAAGCTTCCGGGTAAACTTTGTTGAAAGTTGACCCGTCCGGCACGTGAACATAAAGATTTCTAGAACTGCTAACCCGGGAAAGAGCGACGTACAACTGACCATGCGAGAAACAACTGACACCGAGATCTACTCCAGCAACACGAAAAGTCTGCCCTTGAGCCTTATTCATTGTCATTGCATAACACACCGATAGTGGGAATTGCGTTCTTTTAAATTGGAATGGAAAATTATTTGGTATTATGGGAATTCTGGGAATAAAGACGGTTTCTCCTGCACCGCAACCTGTTAAAATTTGAGCCACGATAAGATAAGATAAGATAAGATAAGTCTTTATTTGCATTAAACATAGTATAAAGGTGTTACAAAATGGTTATAAAAAGTGCACATGTTTAGCTGTATAGATAATATCTATAAATTGCATGCAAAAAAAAATGTTGAAGAAATGTCACATATTATGTTTTTGTTAATAACTATTAAAACCATATTCAAACTTATGTCGTAATACTAAAAAAAATCATTAACATCATCAAATTATGTCTTAATACTTAAAAAATCATTAATAAATCAAATATTGTCTTAATACTAAAAAAAACATTAACACAATCCAAAATCATTAATATCATCAAATTATGTCCTAATACTAAAAAAATCATTAATATCATAAAAATTATGTCCATTCAACCATTTATATAATTTTGTTTTAAATAAATTAATATTATTCAATAATTTTAATTCATCTGGGATTTTGTTGTATATGCGCACACACATCACAAGACAGCTTTTAGAATATTTACTAGATTTAGGAGTATCCTTTAACACAAGTCTATGTGGATCCTTTCTGGGTTGGGGGATTACTTCCCATGCTTTTTGGAACAATCCCTTATAGACAAAATTACAAATTTCATAGATTAACTTTTATTTTTAGGGTAGGGTGTGTTACTTTTAGCCGAGTTCCATTGCAAAGTTGTGGTGGTCTTAAATTTCGGAGCAGAATAATCGGAATGCCAATTTTTAAACAAATTTCATGAGAAGGAAGTCCGGGCATATTTAAAGAATTTAAAAATTCTATCGGGTAATTAGAGGCTTCTTGTTCATCGACCATTCATTTTATGAACTATAAGCTTTGCTTTCCCCCTGTATATTCGACAGTATTTTGTTATTAATCTCAAATGCCTGGTCATAGCGAGGAGTTATAAAAACTTTTTACCAAAAAATTAAACCGACTCCCAAAAAACACTGCAAAGTGAAAAATAACTTTAATTTCGGTAGTCGGTGTCTTTAGTTTTGTATTTTCGTTTTTGGTACCGACTTCCGAAAATAAAGTTATTTTTCACTTTGCAGTGTTTTTTGGGAGTCGGTTTAATTTTTTGGTAAAAAGTTTTTATTTCACTCTTTTTAGTTGGTCTATTTTTAATTTACCTAGTTACAAGAGCCTAAATGTCAACTACTTATAACCTTTTATAAAATATTGCTTTTCCCAATGCTGGGCCGTTAATTGTTGAGGAGTTGTCCTGGTACTTCACCATCAGCTCTACATCACCATATCCATTGTGACGAGCATAAAGTGCTTAACATCCATATTCAAGTAATCGAATCGCAATCCACTCAATTCTTATTATTGAGTAGTTTCGGCGGCCATCTGTGGTCTTCATCATCAGTTCCATTTCCTCAAATGGTACTTTTTGAGAGCAACTGCACAAGTTACTATAATAAATACCCAAAACGTCATAGGTGTGCCTATAATATTTGAAGAGTTCCCTCGATTTCTCCAGAATCCCATCATCAGATCCTGACGTTTATAAAAATGGGACCAATTTCGAAGTATACCCTTTCAATCAAAAATAGAATTTTCCAACTCGGTTCAGCCGTCTTCGAGTAATCGATGATAATACATAAAAAAAAAAATATATATACGCGTCGAATTGATAACCTCCTCTTTTTGTCGTCTGTTGAAAATAGATCTTTCGCATAGCCAAGAATTGTCCCTATTTAATATATTTGTTACGTCACCGTAACCCGATGATATAAGATGTGGTTGGGAGGCTTTTATTAGCGTATTTCATGTATAACTTTCGTGTTTCTAAACCGATTTATATGATTCTTTTTTATAGAATAGTTAATATTGTTAACTTTTTCAATTAGGGGTGACTGAGAGTGTTATAATCGTAAGAGTAGAGAAATATTATAATCAGAAGGCTTCGAACTGCTAAGCTATCGGGAGTGACACGTGTTATTGTGAGTCAACCATAAATGATAGATATATGCTGTCGTGGGATATTTTTTATATAATTTTAAGGAGAACATTTCCGTCATGAAATGATTTCTGTGTAGCTTTAACCATTAAGGTTGCACACGTGACGGAAGCTTAAAAAATGGAGTAACTTCTCCCGTTTTCCTAACATTTCCCTTCACTGCTCTGCTCCTATTGATTGTAGCGTGATAAAAAGTATACTATAACCAGCTCAGGAGTATGAAAAATAATTGTACCAAGTTTCGTTAAAATCCGTCGAGTAGTTTTTGTTTCTATAACGGTTATACAGACAGACAGACAGACAGACAGACAGACCGACAGACAGACAGACAGACAAAAATTTTACTGATTGCATTTTTGGCATCAGTATCGATCCCTAATCACCCCTTGATAGTTATTTTGGAAATATATTTCATGTACAGAATTGACCTCTCTACAGATTTATTATAAGTATAGATAATAACTAGTATTTGCGTGTTGCGCGAGGTGCAAGCACCTCGCGTGCTTGTGAAAAAAAAAATGTTGGTGATGGGGGGGGGGGGGTTTGCACAATTATTTCGACTAAAGCATTGCCCCTCTAAATGAATCTGAAAAAAAAAAAAATGTTCCATGTCTCTTAATTTCCGAGATTCGCCTAAAGGGGGTGAGAAGGGGGGCAAGGGGGGCGACTTTGAAAAATGGTTTTTACTTTACCAAGCCTCCTCTATACGAATCCGTAAAAAAAATATACGGGTCTTGTAGTTTCCGAGATATGATAGGGAGGGGGGAGAAGGGGGGTGAAAAGGGGAGCTTTGGCACTTTTCCCGTAGGTTTGAGAGTTACTTGTTTACGAATCTGTCAAAATATACCCACCTTCCCATCCACCATCTGGGAGAACAATTATGTCAGTGAGTGAGTCAGTGGTAATTTAGCTTTATATAATATAACTAGTATTTGCGTGTTGCGCGAGGTGCAAGCACCTCGCGTGCTTGTTCAATTTAAAAAAAAAAGAAATGGGTGTGGGGTGATGGGGAGGGGGGGTTGCACAATTATTTCGACTAAAGCATTGCCCCTCTAAATGAATCTGAAAAAAAAAATGTTCCAAGTCTCTTAATTTCTGAGATCCGCCTAAAGGGGGTGAGAAGGGGGGTGGGGGGGGCGACTTTGATAAATGGTTTTTACTTTACTGAGCCTCATCTATAAGAATCCGTAAAAAAAAAATACGGGTCTCGTAGTTTCCGAGATACGATAGGGGGGGGGGGGATAACGGGGGTGAAAAGGGGAGGTTTGGCACCTTTCCCGTAGGTTTGAGAGTTACTTGTTTACAAATCTGTCAAAATATACCCACCTCCCCATCCACCATCTGGGAGAACAATTATGTCAATGAGTCAGTGAGTGAGTGAGTCAGTGGTAATTTAGCTTTATATAATACTAGCTTCTACCCGCGACTTCGTACGCGTGGGAAGGTTTTCCCGCGCAAATCCCGATCCCGTGGGAATTTCGGGATAAAAAGTAGCCTATATGTTATTCCAGGCTGCCAACTATATACTTACCAAATTTCATTCAGATCCATTCAGTAGTTTTTGCGTGAAAGAGTAACAAACATCCATCCATCCTCACAAACTTTCGCATTTATAATTTTATAGTAGGATAGGATAGGATATTAGTAGGATAATAATACTTAGATTCGTCCTTTTTTGTGAATAATGTGCATGCCTGTAAGTGACTTATTTACACAGGACCCTGTTGTGAATGTTTATAATTGTTATTATTTTCTTGTAAATAAGTTGTTGGTGTGCCTATATTAAATAAATAAATTAATAATATTTAATCATATATAGGGACAGACAGACAGGAAAGCGACTTTGCTTTATAACTATGTTAAGAAGATAGGACAGTCAAGTTTGGCTGCTATACCATTCAGGAAATAGTGCGAGATACGAAATCGTGTATGGGTGCAATATGTTTGTTATAGAAGGAGGTCATAAGTGCGAATTGTTTTGATGCGATAGATTTGTGAAAGTGTTTCGGGACTTATTTCCCCTATTGTAAAAAGGGAGTCAAGTTACAGTACCTTTCCTTATATTACCTGATAGCTATACCCACAGGTTATAGCTATCAGGTAATATAAGTAGTATATATAAATCTTTATAATAAGTAATATATATAAATCTTTAAGTCAATAGTGAATAGGTTACTCCTAGGTAAGCTATTTATTTATTTATTTATGGTTCACCAACAAGTGTTACAGCTAAACATGATTGATATTTGTTAGATAACAATATTAATAATACTGCACACCTAATTACAGGTAAACACCGCATGCTTCGTGTTTGACAGGTAACAAAAAAAAGATAAAGCTATGCCCCATCTTCGACCACATCATCACTTACCGTCAGTTGAGATCCACCATCTCACCTGTTAGTAAGTGATCGCTAAATGCGAGCTTATTATGAATGAAAAAACCGGCCAAGTGTGATTCAGACTCGTGCATAAAGGGTTCCTACCATTACCTATAAAAAAAATTGGCCAAGTACGAGTTGGACTCGCCCATGAAGGGTTCCGTAGTAACTATAATATATATCGGCGCAAATACAATAATTTGTCTATTAAAATAATTGAAATGATTAAAGTTTAATTATTTGATTGTTTTACAAACTATTAATTGATTTTTAAGATGTAAAATTAACGTTTAACATGTTTCAACTTAAGGCATTGTCGGTTGCGCTGATATACGAATCTTTTCGTTTATATTTTTAATTATTGGCAATACGCATAATCGCTGATTGGTTGACACTTTTCCCTCCCGCTATCCCTCCTAGCACTAGACTTTATCAACTCGAGAGTGAGGGAGAGAGACTATACCGCTCTAGAAAATTCGATCGCCAAATCGAACATTCAGTGGCTGTCTGGAATCGCGTTCGATCGGTTGCGTCCTTTGCGACCAATTCGTAGCAGAAAAGAACGGTTATATTGTGGTGGTGAACCGTGACTCAGGGTGCTGGCAGTCCTGGAATATCCTGGAATAAAAGGTCAGTGCTTTCCCTTCCATATACGACGCTGGACTCTTGTCTTTGTTTCCAATCCAGTGCCGGTTCCCGTCAAATTGTGTAACCGAAAAGCTTCTAATTCACATACGTTTGCATTACCGCTTAACCAATTGTAATTTAAGTAGTTTAATATTTAACTAGAAAATGTGGGTACATGTGTGACAATCCCTCTATATAAGGCCGCACTGTGAGCGCTAGATTCATTCAGATTCATTCTTGTTCGAGCCGCTGGACAGTGCGGACCTATCTGGGAAGTCGTTACGCTGTCAGTTGAATAAACGAGTCTCTGGTAACATTAACAACTTTTATTTGAAAATCAAACATGAGTGATCACCAAGAGAACATTCGTGACGTCAGCGAGCTGACGTCACACTTTTTAAAAACACATACGAGGCTGTCTCTCCGTCATATACTTAATATATTTATTTGAAAAAAAAAACAAAAAGCCTTACAAATTTCTTAAAACTAGCTTATTTACAATTTTTACAACTACGCGAAATAACTTTGTTTTTCATAGTACTTGTATAAATTACAAAGTTATATTTGCGGTTTTAGAAAATATACTGTATCTCAAAAACTGCTAACTCAATCTCGTTCAAACCAATTTTGGTTGAAAGTTTATATTAAGATCTACAATAAATGGTCTTTTTTAGATTTTTCACTTCATTATTATAGAAGTTAGAGGGGGAGGACACACATTTTACCATTTTGGAAGCTTATATCTTTTAAACGATTGACTTTATGAAAAAGTGGCTTTAGAAACCCTTATATCATTTTTAAAGACCTGTCTATAAATACCACACACGCATAGGTTTCATGAAAAAAAATATTTTCAGTTCTAGCTCCATGTATGGGGACCCCCCTTTATTTTAAATATTTTTTAATTTTTTTCTTAAAATCGGAAAGCAGTTTACAGAATACATCTACCTATTAAGTTTCACATGTATAGTCTTAATAGTTTCGGAATAAAATGACTGTGACATACGGACGGACGGACAGACAGACAGACAGACAGACAGACGGACAGACATATCGAAACTATAAGGGTTCCGTTTTTTGCCATTGGGCTACGGAACCCTAAAAAACGGCAAAAAATCACGTTTTTTGTATGGGAGCCCCCTTAAATATTTAGTTTTTTTTTTTTAGTATTTGTTGTTATAGCGACAACAGAAATACATCATCTGTGAAAATTTTTACTGTCTAGTTATCACGGTTTATGAGATACAGACAGACAGACAGACAGACACAGACAGCCTGGTGATAGACAGACAGCAGAGCCTTAGTAATAGGGTCCCGTATTTACCCTTTGGAAGAAAAACAATTATATTGTATACTTGAAGATCATAAAATAAGCTCCGCAAAAAAGAATCTACTCTTGTGCTGTGCAAATGAAAGATTTCCCGAAATCATTTGGGCAAATTATAGAACCACGGATTAAAATACAATCGAGAACCATTTTATTTTTAAATTCAAGGCAGTTTAGTCAATACATGTTATGGTGATGGATAACCTGTCACATTGTCGGTGCGTCTATCCAATCATTTAATTCATTCTTGTTTATTTACTTAAACTTCATGTACAATGGTGATAAATAGGCGGACTTAATGCAACAAGGCATCCTCTACCAATCAATCTTTTCTGAAACTAGGAAAACGTGTTCTGTAAACCAGGTGCAGCAAGACTATGTTCGCCAACCGCATCTCGTTCTGGCTGAACGCGAAGGGTCCCTCCATGACCATCGACCTGGCGTGCTGTAGTTCCACCGCGGCGCTGGAGCAGGCATACCTCGCTATGAGACGAGGGGAGTGCGAGGCAGCCATCGTCGGAGGCGCCAACTTGTGCATGCACCCACAGTCTGCTGTGCACTACGGAAGGTAATATCCCATTTAAAACATATATTATGTGGTATGAAAGTCAAGTTCAATATTGAATAATGCGTCGTTCTCGACTTCACTGACAAAAGAATGGAAATCAAGATTGACTCATATATTTTTTTACAATACAAGCCAGTACAGCAAGCAAGCAGTAAAACAGTATAACATACCAAGCCACATAAAGTACTCAAAAAGTCAGACAGTGTCCTTATTTTCTCATAATAAAATAAAATAAATTACATTCTCATATAGCCCTTAAATTCTTAATCTGGATAAGGTAAGATTTATTTATTTGTTCAACATGATAAGCTGCATATCGTGGCGTACAAATTGATACAAAGAGATGGTGCATAAACCGAGCTAATGTTGATCAAAGTTACACTATAGATAGATTATACGAGTATATGCACTTATTAAATTATCATTATTCATTAAAGATTAGCTTTTATTACAATTCAATGTCAAAGAATTTAGTAAAATTTAAATAAATTAGGCAATAATATTATGAATATGTTATCAAAAATGTCAGTTTGCATATTACAATTATTTAAAATAATACCATATCGCTGTCCCTAGCGAATAATATCGTTACCAAAAACACAACATTTAACAGGAAAAATAAAAAACCTTTTTAAAAAAAAAAACATTTTTTTATGTTTATTTGTCTTATAATAAATATTGGTACTTACTACTTGGTACTACTTACTCCCATAAAGTTATAACCAAAAATGTATATTACCAGAATTGAAACACAATTTTCAACCGTAATGCAACAATACAATTTTATTCGAATAAATTGTTGTCTGTAAAGTAACGATATTGATTGTAATGGTAACTTATTATTGCCATAGTATTCATTGCTCAAAACAATCTATTGCGGTAACAGTAAATTGAGTAACGATAATATTCCATAGCAAAAGGAACACGTGTCGCTATTGTAAAAATCTTTTACAGTTCATATTATATTGCAAACACTAAGTAATATTTATTGAAATTATATAGTAAAACATTTACGGAAAAGGGTTAAAAAGGCATTTAATCAAATTAAGTAGGCAGAACCATAAAACTTACATAATTTTTATTATTAGCACTCACACAGACATTTTATACGGATATTTCTTCATCATTTTGATCGGATTCATCGATCTCATCTGAGTTTTGTGGTTCTGTGTTCCCACAGCTTGCAAGAGATTTGTAAAAATCATGGTAATGTTTGGGTATAGCTTCGCTGGCGCACAATTCGAGTAAATCATCATAAAGAGGTTTAGGTATAGGAATAGGTTGATCGTAAACCTGTTTTATGCTCTCGTCGACTACAGGTTCCACAGGATTTTTCGGTCTTCATCCACGCTTTGCTCTTACAGTACCCTGATCAGTATCCACGTCAAAATAGTTTTCCTCAAAATCATATTTGAATTGCAAGACATGAGGTCTTGAATCAGATACTTTTATTTCCATAATCTTCGACCAAGAAAATTTTCTGCCTTGTGTATCTTTTAGCCAGTTTTATCCAGAGATGAGACATTTTAAATAATAGAAGATACTTTGCTCCATTTCTTTCAAATTATATTTCTCACCTTTTACTTTTGCAGTTAATATAACACTGTAGACTTGGTCAGGAGTATAAATAATACCGTATTTTTCATTGCGCGTTCAACACAGGAATGCATGCTATCACCCTCACTCTGGCTATATCCAGTCTCAAAGAAACGGTGTGTTATACTTTCTAGTCCGTATTTTTAAGGCGTAAAGATACATGGCAAAAATAAATCTATTTTTGTTCTATCCTCCACAGCCATCAGAATAAAATGATATACGCCTATTTAAATGTGTTCCTCTCTAATCCGTCAAACTCTGATCTTTTTTTAGTTTTTCTAATGCTGTGTAAACAACCTGTTCTGAAATCTTCAATGTGTTAATGAAATATATCTTGCATACTGGTATATCACATCCATCCAAAGGAAATTCTTTCACTCCAAAGTAGTCTTTTTATAGGATTGGTAATGATACGTCTAGTAATATATTGCCACTGCAATTCGTGACTTTGAAGCTTGTAAAAAGCGTTGAAAAAACTTTCCCTTTGCTGAGAAGTAAACTTTTCGCTGCATCTTTTCTTACATGAACATACCGGAACAAAAGTCTTCGCTGCATAGAATTTCTTAGAACGACATCCTACATAAGCTTCGCCGTAGTTTTTCAGTTTCTTGTGTTTAATATCTTTCCATTCACTTTTATCACACTATCGTTTTCTACTTCCATTCTGGTTTACTGAAGCCTCAGAGCCCTCATTTTGTTCAGTCGTATCAGATTCTGGTACCATATTATTATTATGATTATTTAAAATAGACGACGATAATTGAAGACGTTGAACTAATTCTGTACCATTTAAACTTTCTAATACTATTTCTTGATAAGGAGTGTTCTGGTTGTTTAAATTATCCTCGTGTATTATATCATTATTGCTGCTTGCCCAACTAGATAAAACATTGATAATCTCATTATTTTCTATAGTTGACTCATTTGGTGTCAGAGTAATGTCGATTTTATCTGGTGTTAAAGTTTTATTTTCTGCAAAATTTTCGGCTTGATCAGAAATAGTAGAAGAATTCTTGGAATGCTCTTCTGGGTATTTTGGCACAAGAGAGCATTTGTGAAATTTGAGATTCTTTTTTGTTATTTTCTTTGTAATAATAATAATAAAAATAAGAACTAGCTTATGCATCATTTATAAGCAACTTTACAGAAATGTAAAAAATCGAAAATTATTACCTCGTGTATTGTATTTTTTTATAATATTGACATCTGTTTTTCATTCTTCACGACTTGTTGTAGGAATTTCATTAACCTCTGCTTCTTTTGTTGGCTCTTGATGAGAAGAACCACCACCAAAAAATACAATCATGATATGTTACCAACAGCAAACTTAGACAATAATATTTACTCTTACTCAACTGTTTCAAACTCTTATTTTAATGTTCTATACAAGGTGTAACGGAAACCCCATATCTATCTGAAAGGGCTGAAGATAACATCTGATATGGAGTCTCTATGCACAGTTTCAGAACAAAATAAGTGACTCAAAGAATTGATACCAAAGTATCGGTTTCATATATTTCTTGAATACCAATCACAACAAACGTGTTACAGCACTACGAGGGTCAATAACTTTCCACGTCACTTGCCAATAACACGAAAATTCTCTTCGTTCTTCTTAATTTGAAAAATTCGGTCTCTGGTATCAATGTATTGAAATTTGTAATAAGTTCCACACATGTAGACTTAGGATTAGAATAGATAGAATATACTTTATTGTACACCAAAATTTAAACACACCTATTTAACAATATTGCTTATTCTATGGTAACCATGGCGGTCTTATCGCTGAAATCGATATCTTCCAGACAACCTTTGGAAGGACTTTAAAAACTAATTAAAGTGGGGAGGGTTAAATTAGTGTACTTACTGCATTACTCATAAAAACAGAGAAACAGTAATTATTTAAATATTAAAGTAAATAAATGTATATGTAAATATATATATATATATATATAAATACAATGTAATACATAGGTAATTAAATAATACAATACATATAATGTGTTCTTTAACATCAAGTGGAGAGAAAACAAAAGAATAGTCATAAATTGGAATGAAAATAATTAGCAACCGAGCATTTAAAAGTATCCAGTGACTGAGCTTGTCTTACTGACACCGGCAATGCATTCCACAAACGAATAGCTTGCACCGTAAACGATGAGCCATAGAATTTAGTGAAATGTGCAGGCATTGAAAGTCTTCAATTCTCCTATGATCTCAAATCTCTTACATGTGTGTCATGAAGGAACTTAAAGAGTTCTTTGAGATAAAACGGAGTTATAGGATTGAAGAGTATACTGTAAAGTAATGATAAAATATGTGCATTCGGGCGAAGGCGGATCGACAGCCACTTGAGTTTAATGCGAAATTCAGAAACATGATCATATTTGCGCAAACCAAATATGAATCTGATACAAAAATTTTGGAGTTGTTCGAGCTTATCTAGCTGCACTTCAGTAAGATCTGGATAACTTGCATCAGCATAGTCGAGAACAGGGAGAAGAAGGGATTGGGCAATCGCAATTTTAGTGGCAGTCGGCAGGAAATTGCGCAATCTGCGTAAAGACCCCGCAGAGGCAAACAGTTTGCGGCTTACTTCTTGCAACTGGGGACCCCAAGACAAATCCCTAACAATATAAATACCTAGGTTTTTTACTGAGTCACAGTAAGGTATAGCAGCTCCATCAAAAACGATTTGAGCAAGGGGCGCCCAGTTAATTTTGGAACGTAGCCTAGGGCTGCCAACAATAATGACTTGAGTCTTCGCAGGATTAACCCTCAAACCATGATTCAAACTCCAATCAGAAATACGCGCTAAGTCTTTATTCACAATCTTCACCGCCTCAGACAGTTCTTCAACGGAAGTTTGCGAATAAATTTGCAGATCGTCAGCATAAAGGATGAGAGAAGATCATTTGAAATAAAATTAATAAATCTGGCGAAAAGAAGAGGAGAGAAAACGCCCCTCTGTGGTACGCCAGCAGTAGTATTGCACCATGAAGATGATGTACCTTCAATGCAAATACGTTGTCGGCGGCCACACAGGTAACTACGAAACCAATCATTGCTGTTGGAGATATGTTAAAAGAGCAGAGTATACCGAGCAGGACATCAAAATTGACAGTGTTAAAGGCGTTGCTGAAGCCCAGTAACAAAAGGACATTCAACTTCCTATTATCCATACCTGATCTGACATCGTCTGTAATTTTAACTAGAGCTGTGGTAGTGCTATGTCCTGAACGAAACCCGGATTGGTACAAATTTAGGAGTTGGTTTTACAAGGGAAGGCACTAAGTTGATTGTGGATAAGGCGTTCAAGGACTTTGGATACGAACGGTAATATGGAAATAGGGCGAAATCAGAGAAAGAGACAGGATTACACTTTTTAGGGAGAGGAGTTATCTGAGCTTCTTTCCACAAAGATGGGAAAACATCTGAGGATACGGAATAATTGAGGACATGGCAAATGACAGGAAGAATTTCGTCCAGAATAGGGAGTATCATCTTACGGCTAATACAGTCATTACCAACGGCATTTGACGTTATAGATAGCATGTTCTTCTTAACATCACAACTGGTAAATTGATTAAAAATAAAAGGAGAATAATTGGGAGTGGGAGGAGAAGAAAGATTATTTAGAGTATTGGCTTCAATGGTGCTGCCATTGAAGCTACAAGAGGTGGAAAAATGTTGATTGAGCGATTCAAGGTCTATATCCTTAGGAATAGACTCTTGACGTGATTTCCCAATTCCCATAGATCTAAGAAATTTCCAGACTTTAGCTGGATCACCGTTTTCAACGGACTTATGAATGTGGCGGCGTTGGGCATCCCTACAAACCAAGTTGCTGCGATTTAGGATAGCGACGTATTTTTCTCGACTTTCTCGACTAGGTCTGCACTTGAATTTAGACTTTGCTGCTGCCTTTCTTTGTAAGATTACTTTCACGTCATCTGTTAGCCACGGATTGCACCACGTATTGAAATTTGTAATAAGTTCCACACATGTAGACTTAGGATTATAAAACGCTTGCCATATCGTTTGTTATCATCCAAAGAAGCCATGCACTTGATATGTATATACCCTTTAAATTACACGTTGTATATAATTTATCCAATGATGAAAGAACAATAGGTATTACTTATGTAAGTATTTATATTAGAAAGCAATGGTAATTAGTTCGCCCAAACAAATACTGATTAGTTGACATTGATATAACTTGTGTATAGGTAGGTATTTATTTCATCTCATAATGAGATAAGAATATTCAACTAGCCAGCAATATTAATCATTATTATGTCTATATTACAAAAAATTGGCCAAGTGCGAGTCGGACTCGCCCATGAAGGGTTCCGTAGTAACTATAATAAATATAACATACTTAATATGTATATTTATTTGAAAAAAAAAAACAAAAGCCTTACAAATTTCTTAAAACTAGCTTATTTACAATTTTTACAACTACGCCAAATAACTTTGTTTTTCATAGTATTTGTATGAATTACAAAGTTATATTTGCGGTTTTTGAAAATATACTGTATCTCAAAAACTGCTGACTTGATCTCGTTCGAACTAATTTTGTTTGAAAGTTTACATTAAGATCTACAATATGTGGCTTTTTTTGATTTTTCACTTCATTATTACAGAAGTTAGAGGGGGACGGACACATTTTGCCACTTTGGAAGCGTATATCTTTTAAACGATTAACTTTATGAAAAAGTAATTTTAGAAACCATAATGTCATTTTTAAAGACCTGTCTATATATACCACACACGTATAGGTTTCATGAAAAAATATATTTTCAGTTTCAGTTCCATGTATGGGGAGCCCCCTTTGTTTTAAATGTTTTTTAAATTTTCTCTTAAAATCGGAAAGCGGTTCACAGAATACATCTACCTACCAAGTTTTACATGTATAGTCCTAATAGTTTCAGAATAAAATGGCTGTGACATACGGACGGACGGACAGACAGACAGACGGACAGACATGTCGAAACTATAAGGGTTCCGTTTTTTGCCATTCGGCTACGGAACCCTAAAAAGGAACTTACTTTCATCGCGGAAGTTTGGATGTAACATGTCCAACATTCTTCTAGTGCAGGGGTATTTTATAAAAGACCTCTTCATCCTGCAATACTTCTCAATCTTTTCATAAACTTTATATTTATTTTAATCACGAACTTAATGAATCAAACGCGCACGCTCCACTTCAAACTTAAACGAAACTAAAAAATAATGTAAACAATCACTGCTAAACCTATGGCACGTGCTGGGGGCGGAGCTTAGGCTATCACTTTCGTTCACATGCAGAAGAAATGAGAGCGATGCATAACGTGTCAATACACGTTGAAATGTGTGCGGCGTAATATCGTCAAATAGATTGCTATATTTTCGATATCACGGTGTATGTATACAGTATTCAACATAACGATTCCAAAGTTTTTAAAACACATATCGCAAATGACTTTAATTTGAAATAAGAATGATATTTTTACGCAAATAATATGGTAATATACTTTACCGAAATTGGTTTTATTATTTCTACCTGAATAAGTTTGTAATTACGGTTTACTGGGAAAATGAATTTTTGAGGAGTCAGTATTAATCCATTATGATGATATTCATCACAAAAAAGTATTTATTTAGAGAAGAATATTTAAGTTGTTGATTGTCTGTGTACATTGTCTAAAGTGCATTAAGTAAGTCTTTTTTTTAAGTACTTTTTAAGTTATTATCCTTTAACCAATTTATAATAAATATTAGTGATTTATCAATGTCATGTTCATATGTATTAATTTATTTATTTATATATGTACACACATGTTATAGTATACACTATTAAGAAAAGTGCAAGCATGCACCGGCCTCTATAGAGCATGTAGCAACAGCCTTACACGTGGAACCGAAACCGCTGACAACGCTGGCGCCGCTCGTCACCCGATGTTCTCTGTTTACCGGATGTATCTTTTACGAAATAATTATAAAATATTAATAGTTCATTCTGTATCTAATATCGATCGGAATAGGATTTTTTGATTGTAATAATTTTAGTTATAATTTTTACTTTGTAACTTTACTCTGATTAAAGTAAGATTCAAATTATTTTGGTTTTTTGTTTGGGTGCTCCGACAGCGACGTACATATTTGGCGCAGTCGGTAGGATATTCGAGGCGTCTCGAGCTAGCTAGATAGGCTATTCTAATATCGATAACCGTCTCGCTAAATTCGCTACCGCCGTCGCGAGCGAACGCGTTCGCCGAATATCCTGTAACAAGAACCTGTCGTCCTGCGCGGAGGTGAAATCCAGACATCGATCTCAGAGGGACCGAAATGCAGTTAATGTAAGTACACTGAAAATCGTTTCTGTGAGTTGCTTTCAATCCCCTTTTCCTTATTAGGTTTATTAAGTCGTAATCATTTTTCACCCTAAGCAATCCACCCCTAAAGAGCCAGGGCCGTCAAGACAAGCACGTAGGCTAAATATTGATTTAAATAGAGATATTAGTTTAGATTTAGATACCACGGCTAATACTTTGGAAGATTCATTGAGGTCAGAGACTCCTAAACCCACCGGCGTACTAAACGGCGTACTTGAGGATTGGGATAGTATAAAAAAATCATTAATTAACAACTTTGCAGACCAGAGAGATGAGACCACTCTTTACAATGACCTTATGCTAGCAACTCAGGGGAATAATTCACCGCAAGAATTTTATGACCATTAAGTTAATTTATTTAGCACTATCATGACATATGTCACCCTGCATGAGAACGTTAAGATAACTGTAGAAGCCAAGCGTACCCTTTATAAGAAGTTAACTATGCAAGCTTTTGTACGTGGTTTTAAAGAGCCCTTAGGCTCTCGCATACGTTGCATGCGTCCTGATAGTGTTGAAAAAGAATTTGTGCAGGAAGAATTGAACGTTCTTTCTATATTTGCAAAATCGCCATGATCCGTTAACTGATAATAAGTTGAACAGTAATTCACATAAGCCTTTGCCATTAGCATCTTCGGCTCATGTCACTAATCCAATGCTTACGCCTAAACAGTTCAATTTCTCCGCACGAAGCGACCCTGCTACTAATTTTCAGCCTCAGCAGATGAATTTGATGAGGGTGCCTTCGCATACTCAACACATGTTCCGCGCGCCGATGTTTAATACTAAACCGATGTTCCGAGCGCCAATGTCGCATACGCAGTAAATGTTCCGCGCGGTACCACCTAACTATAATAGACCTAACCATAATTTCCAGTTGCCACCACACAAGACAGGTACCACAAAATACTGGCCCTAAGCCTATGAGTGGCGTTAGCCCATATGTAGTTAGGGAAAAGCCTTCTTTCGGTCAACCATCAGGTCACGATTGGCGTAGAAGTGGCAACTCGCCTTCATCAAATTACTTTAAGACTAAGGAGATGAACATGAATGTCTGCGCTGACTACGCTGATCAGTTTTATTACCCGGTTTATTATTGCGAATCCAATTATAACTGCTATGCGGATAATACCGAGTACTATAACATAGAAACCGATTATTACGTGGGTAACGGCCCCTACTACGATAACTTAGCTTTAGATTACTCGCCACCAGTAGCAGACGATCCTTAACCCAGTACTAGTTCTGCTAGTGCCAGTAGTAGTTCCGCTGGTGCCAGTATGAGTTCCGTTGGTGAACAGGATTTTCAGAAGAACGAGAGGTCAGACAAATTAAACTAGAAATTAATCTTCAGACGCAAAGGCAGCTTCCATTTATTCAAATTTCGCAACCACCTTTAAAATTTCTAATTGACACCGGTGCAAACCAGTCATTCATTAGCCCAGAAGCTGTGGATACATTTTACAATAACTTTCCCTTAAATATTGATCCCTTCGAGGTTACAAACGTACATGCTACGACCAGAAATAATTATTCCATAACGATTCCTATATTTAACGAATTCCAGGAGTCTGAAGATATTAAATTATTCATTTATAAGTTCCACAATTATTTTGATGGGCTTATAGGACTTGATTTATTAGAAAAATGGGAGGCAAAAATTGACCTTAAGGATAGACAGTTCTGTCAATAAAATTAATAAATACAATTCACGAAATGTTAATTTGTATGAAAGTGTTATACCAGCTAATTTAACGAAGGTAATTAGGGTACTAATTAACTTACAGGATGGAGATGCAATAATTCCTGAACAGGTCATATATAATTGTGTCATTGGGGACTGTCTAACCACAGTGACAAACAATCGCGGATTTTTGGAAGTTGCTAACCCTACTCCGCATGATTTAATATTTTCAATGGATCATGCAGTTCAGGCAGAGACCTATAATATTCAGTGCACGAGTACCGAGAATTTGCTTCACGATTCTCAGTTTCCTGTAATCGAACTAGCCCGCGTGAAAGAAGTTATTTCGCGTTTGTGTATGGACCACCTTAATAAAGAAGAACGCATTCATTTAGAGGCTTTATGTGGCAAATATGCCGACATTTTTTACATAGAAGGAGAAGCGTTAACATTTACAAATAAAATCAAACACCGTATTCAAACAACGGATGAAGTTCAGAGTTACCGCTACCCTTATATACATAGACACAAAGTTAAAGACCAGATAGGCAAAATGCTAAGTCAGGGAATCATTCGCCCGTCAAAGTCCACCTGGAGCTTACCTATTTGGGTTGTCCCAAAGAAAGCTGATGCTTCCGGGGAAACTAAATGGCGTTTAGTTGTCGACTTCAGGAAACTACATGAAAAAACATATGACGACAAATACCCCATCCTCAACATCAATGATCTCTTAGACAAGTTGGGGAACTATCAGTATTTCACCACTTTAGACCTGGCAAGCGGGTTCTACCAAGTGGAAATGGACCATGCTGACATCCCTAAAACAGCCTTTAACGTAGAAAACGGTCATTAATAGTTTTTGCGCGTGCCTATGGGATTAAAAAATTCCCCTTCTACTTTTCAGCGTGTTATGGCTCAAAGAACTCCAGAACACCATCTGCTTAGTATATTTGGATGATATCGTTGTATTTAGCACATCGCTCCAAGAGCACATGACCAACCTCAAGAAGGTATTCCAAAAATTACGGGACTTTTATTTTAAAATACAGTTAGATAAGTCCGAATTTCTTAAACTGGTAACTTCGTACTTAGGACATGTTATAACAAAGGATGGGATAAAACCCAATCCAGACAAAATTATTGCAATTCAAAATTACCCGATTCCAACTACCCCTAAAGAAATCAAACAATTCCTTGGGTTGGTTGGTTATTACCGTAAATTAATACCGGACTTCGCACGTGTAACAAAATCACTCACACAATGCTTAAAAAAGGGAAGAAAGGTTGTAATAAATTCTGATTATACCGAAAGTTTCAAAAAATTTCTCTCATAACAAATTAACGATCCAATCCTACAATACCCCGATTTCAGCAAAGATTTCAGTTTGACAACTGATGCCTCTAATTTCACGCTAGGTGCTATTTTATCACAAGAATCAATAGGTGCAGATAAATCCGTATGTTACGCATGTCGTACACTAAACGAGAGCGAGATAAATTACAGTACTATCGAGAAAGAACTCCTCGCTATAGTTTGGGCAACAAAATATTTTCGCCCGTACTTGTTCGGTAGAAAGTTTAAGATCATCACAGATCATAAGCCACTCCAGTGGTTTATGAGCTTAAAAGAGCTCTTTTAAGCTCATAAACTTTACTTAACCAGACTTAAATTTTGATTAACCAGATGGAAGCTCAAATTATCGGAATACGTAACTTATAAAAGGGCTCCAGTAATATAAACGCTGATGCCTTTTCTCGCATTCAAATTAATAATGAAGAAACGAGTTCTATTGTAGCTAACGCATCTGAGCGTCGGACACCTTCTTGAAGTAATTCAAACATGGTTTCTGCTCACACCAGCCAGGAAAATCCAATTCTTGAAATCCCGATAATCGATAAACCATTAAATAAATTCCATAGACAAATTCATATTACTGTGGTAGGTGATATTAAAAAACGCCCCACAGCATCTAAGCCTTTTGAAGCACATACAAGAACAAGTGTGCAAGTTTCCAGCTCAAATCTGGAAACTGATATTATAAATGTTATAAAGGAATACGTTAACCCTAAAGTCAAAACAGCATTGTTAATAAATCCCACATTGGCTATGTACGAAATAATAGCCATTATCCAGGATAAGTTTAAAAGCTCTTCAATGAATTTAGTTTTAGCTAAAAGAAAAGTCGAAAATGTCAAGGAGTATTTGAGGCAATAAGAAATAATAAAATACTACCACGATGGAAAAAACCAACCATCGTGGATTAAATGAATGCTACCTAACTCTCTCTCAGCGTTATCATTGGCCAAAGATGAGAGACGAGATCACGAAATTCATTAACAATTACACTGTATGTGGCCAGGCGAAGTATGATTGACATCCGATAAACCAACAATTTAAAATAGTACCCCCAGCCAGCAGGCCATTTGAAATTGTCCATATAGGCTTGCTAACAATCCAGACAGAGAAATATTTAACTATCGTGGATGTGTTCTCCAAGTACGAGGCCTATCACGTATGACATGGTACAGCCGCTAGTATTGTACCGTCATTGTTAAAATTCTGCACGCACCATGGTTTGCCCCTTACCATCGTATCAGATAATGGAACAGAATTCACCAACCAGCTGTTCAGTGAATTTATTAATATGCATAAAATTACACACCATAAAACGGGTCCCCTATGTTGTTTCGAACGCCGCTGTTGCGACACACGCTGTTGCGAACTATTTTTCCATTGCCTCATAGGTTCGAAAGCTCATGGGCTCGAATGAAGTGGTCGCGATAGACGCTATTTCGAAAAACATTTTCACTGCCTCATACGCTCGAATGCTTGTGATTTCGATTTATTTAGTCATAAAGTGTACAGAAAAATATTTGAGCAGTAATTAAATAAAATCAATAAATTCGGTGTCAACATCATCATTTAATATTATTATTAACAAAGTAACAATCAAAAATATTAGTACCTAAACTGTACATTTTTTAATGAGTACTTAACACAAAATCTGAGACTGATCTTTATAAAAAATTGTCTAGATACCTAAGTGGTATTAATTATTAGTGATATTTTTCAGAAATTAATCAATTGCACATGTGTTAGTATTAGTTAGTATATACGAGTACTTAATGCTAAAGCTCTTATAAATTCAGGCGTTCCCATTGTACTTTTTTTGGGTACAATGGGTAATAGGTACACTATCTTGAGGTATTCCGTATATAACTTCTCGTTCCCCAGATCTAGAAGTTGGCAAAAGTCTGGCATATGAGATCCTTGCAGATTTTGAGGAAAGAAGCACAGATTTGGCTAGACTTGTCCAGTCAGTGAAATTGTTTGTCTCTTTTTTGTGTGAAGCTCAAGGCCGTTGTTGTGGAACAAACAGCATCCTGAAACGCAGTCAGGCTAGACTGCTGTTAAACTTTGATGCCTTGAAAGAAGATAATTTGGATAACCTTAAGTTCGCCAGTAGTTATAATAGACTAGCGGCGCTGCCCGGCTATGTACGGTCACATTCTGCTTATTCACATAAAAGGTTTTAAAATAATTGTCTGGTTACAGGCTCATGAATCTTTGTCGGGATGGAAAGACAAAATCATTCGATGAACATGCTGATGGCTGCGCTAAATCTGAGGCTATCAACGTTCTGTTCCTGCAAAAAGCGAAAAACGCTTTAAGGTAGACATTATTTATTTAATTAAGTTTTATGAAACTTGAACAGCTAGAGGCTGAATAATAGCAGCCGCGTGGGAAAAATAACAGCACTTGCCGAGGTCAGTCCGTGGATGGGTGACCATCTTAACATATTGAGATTCTTTGTACCTCGGAAAGCATGTTAACCCTTTGGTCCCGGCTGTCTGCCCTACAGTTAGTCAGAAGTTAGGAGGAGTATCTTGTTGCACTATGGAGGTCAGATTGGCAATCGGTCAATGTAAAACTAAGCTGCATCCGGTTAGACTGGAAGCCGACCCAAACATAGTTGGGAAAAAGGCTAAGCAGATGAAGTTTTAAATAAACTTTTTATTCCTGACTTATAAAAGACTGATATTATAATCATATTATTCGCAGGATCTACGCCGATGTATTGCACGTTAAATCAGAATTCACTTGCGTGCTGACTGGAAAAACCGGGCCTCGGTACGGGTTCTACAGAAACCTCGATAAAACGGTCGACTTCATAAAGAACTTCTATGAGAATGTAAAGGTTGCGGCGGAAGCCATTGAATACGTAGAAGCTTGCGGCTCTGGTGAGTACTAGTATTCTTGATAAACATCGCTGAGTAACAAAAGCAGATCAGTACCACCACCTCCCTAGTGGTAGTGGATGGATCCATGGTGGAACTGAGAAGCACTATGGTATATTTGTGTTGAATATGACCTTAAACAAATAAAAAACCAACTATGATCCTTCCGTGCCTCAGAAAACACGTAAAGCCACAATTTCTGAAGGGTTTTTAATGCACAATAACAAGATTGTAGTTTTTATAACACAACTAGATAAAACGGCTGTACGTTGTTTTGCCATATATACATTATTTCCAATGAGAATAAAATAGCCTTCGACTTATTCTCAGACCTACCAAATATACACACAAATAAATCATAAAAATCGATTAAGCCGTTTCGTAGAAGTTTGGTAACAAATATGAGATTTTTATATATTAGACTAGCTTCTGCCCGCGACTTCGTATGCGTGGGAAGGTTTTCCCGCGCAAATCCTGATCCCGTGGGAATTTCGAGATAAAAAGTAGCCTATGTGTTATTTCAGAATGACAACTATCTACTTACCAAATTTCATTCAGATCCGTTCAGTAGTTTTTGCGTGAAAGAGTAACAAACACCCATCCATCCTCACAAACTTTCGCATTTATAATATTAGTATTAGTAAGAAAGATAATGTAATGTTGTGAGACCTAGTTTCATCTTCGTAAATTTAAAAGATAATTGCACTAAAGAACCCTTAATTCTTTAGAAGACTAGTTAGTTATTTCGTTAGTAAGAAATAAACTTACGACTATGTTAGTACTATTTCAGCATTCAATTGTTGGTCAACCGTAATTTAAATAAATACATAAGCCTAAACAGGCATCTTATGGGGTTGTTCCCTCGTAGACTTCAACAATCGCTTACCATCAGGCGTGATCGAAGTCGGGAGCGGACTCGTCCGTAATTAAAAAAGAATTTAACCAAAGGAATACATGTATATTTTTACACAGCTGTACCAGAAGCGGATAAGGTGGAACTGGAGGCTATCGAGAAAGTGTACTGTAATGACAGGAAAGATCCACTTCTGGTGGGCAGTGTCATGTCCAACATTGGCTACAATCAAGCTGCCAGTGGTATCACTGCTATTACTAAGGTATGCTTTGCCTAAGAAGAATTGATTATTTTGGGACCACAAAGAAAAAGTATACAACTTAACGTTCATTTAGCAATATGAAAACAGTTTTTATGAGAAATTGAGATATGAAAATATTTTGTATTTTAAAATTCTGTCACACTATTGGTTGAGGCATTAGATCCCACACTAGGATTGCCTGTTTTGTGGAATTTAGGCTGTTCGTTCCATTTACAAAATAAGCGTACCTTTTTATTATAACACAATTAGTGAGATTTATTTATTTATTTATCACAAACACAACTATCATTACTGGCAATAATCCTAATGCGATAGCGTGGTCTTTAGTTACATTCTAAATTACAATTAAAGCTACTAGTTATATATTAGCATAACATAATACATACAATGTTACCTTTGTGAATTCATTCAGAGAGCAATTAAATAAATCTATCCTATCCGCAGTGTCATTCAGTGTATGCAAGGCTCGCGTCAGGGGCGCTTTACTGAGCAGGTTGGTTCGCGCGCGCGGCTCTGCTAACAACCGTGGCCGTCGGCGTCGCAATGCGTACTTATCAGGCACATTCAGACATATCTCCTTCAAAACACCAGCATTAAACATTTTACCGCGCAACAGCTTAAAAATATACGTGGTAAACGCCAGGTCCCTTCTAGTCTCCAGTTTGTTGTACCCAACCATTCCGATTACGAACAAGGTTGGGTACATCAACGGATAGAAGGGGTAGACCCCGTAAAGTTTCATATACAAATACCTGATAAATTTGTTCTGTACGCGTTCCAACATAAGACTATATTTAATCTCATGTGGAGCCCATATGACAGCATTACACTCAAGTTGAGTTCTTATCAGAGCATTATACACTTTTGTCACCGCTGTAATGTTTGTAAAACCCGATGCCCGACGGAGTATGAAACCCAGGCTTCTATATGATTTTTTACAAATATTTATAATATGTTCACGAAATGATAACTCGGTGTTCAGACGCACCCCCAGATCGCGTACCTTTTCTACCCGCTCAATTGGCGTGTCATCTAATGCATACCCGTGATGATGTGGCACTCTCATTCTGCTAAAGGTTATAACCGAACATTTTTTAACATTAAATTGCAGTTTATTCTTCCTGCTCCACTCTGCCACACTATCTATATTACTCTGCAACCGTGCACAGTCACTCAAATCTTTAATTGCCATAAGCAACTTAAAATCATCCGCGAATAATAGACAAGTGGCAACCCTGACAACCTCAGGCAAGTCATTTATCATAATAATAAAGTTCAAGGGACCCAGATTGCTTCCCTGGCTTACTCCTGACTTCATGTAATAACGCTCGGATTTGTAACCAGCATATTCTACAAACTGCCGTCGATCTCTCAAGTAGTTAGCAAAACAGTGCAGTAATTTGAGAGTATAGCCGACTACTGCCAGCTTCTTTAATAATATGTCGTTATCCACCAAATCGAAAGCTTTTTTAAAGTCAAAATAGGCAGCGTCGACTTATACTCCCGCATCAACATTTGGAACCACGTACGTCATAAAGTTCAGTAAATTACTGGTCGTGCTGCAACCCGGTCTAAGTCCGTGCTGGGCATCCGATATTAAACAAGATACTTGGTCTAAAATGCACGCTTTTACGGTCGACTCAAAGACCTTTGCTGATGCTGACAGAATTGCCACTGGTCTATAGTCACTCACGTCCGAATCCATCCCACCCTTAGGTACTGGGATCACACGTGTGATTTTCCAGCATTCAGAAAAATAAGACGACTCAATGCACAGATTATATAAATGTAAGAGCGGCTTCGCTAGTACAGTGCGGCAATCCATTATTACAAAAGCAGAAATACCGTCTGGCCCCGCCGACCGCTTTGCCTTAAATCGATCTAGAGCTTTCGTTACTTGGTTCAGTTGTAGGCGACCTATATGTACACGCGAGCTGCTACCGTCGCTTGAGGCCACTGCGGCGTTCACATCAAGTCGTGGTTCCTGATTATTGTAAACAGAATACAAATATTGCGCGAACTCACCAGCACACTCCGACTCGGGTATAACTTTACCGTTTTTGAGAATGCTTTTCCGATTATCTGTTCCCTTTTTAGTCCTCACATAGTCCCAAAAAGATCTCGGATGTTTTATAAAACCTTGCTGAACCCTTTCCCGGTGATGGTTATGAGCACGCATTATCATCGTTTTTACCTTTGCCCTACACCGAGCAAACATATCGTAATCACTGCTTACCCCACTATTTTTGTAACGTTTATGCAGTATCGCCTTTTCTTTAATACAATGGATAATTTCACCCGTATACCACTCAGGGTACCTGTACGTAGAATTAACATTCTTTTGCCTTTTTCTTGGAACGGAACTATCGATGATGCTATTTATGGTGTCATAAAAATAATTAATGGCCTTATCTGGTTCATTGTAGTAAAGAATATACCCGTAATATAGGTTTTATTTAACAAAATTCAACATAATTTATACAATGACACAATCAATGCTGACAACTCAGTTTCTTCTTTAAATATGGCGTTCAATATTAACCAAGGAGTTAATATATATCATTACATTCTCCTGGGCTTATTATTATTGTACGTAGTCCGCTAGATGAGCAGGCGGACGTCGTTCTCTTTCAGAACGACGCAGGACCATCTCATTCTGGGAAACTCGCTGCCCTTCTGTGTCACGCTCATCGCCAGCGACTGCATCGATGAACTCGTCGTCATCATTGGAATCCGCTTCATCCAGTTCTAAAGAACATTCCCCAGCAGGAGATAGGTGTTGATTAGATACGACAACTTCTCTACCACTTCTCAAACGACTTCGACACTTCCACACACTTCTCGAATGACGCATGCTGCTGATTGAACATGAATGCGACCGATTTTTGGTCAGTTATCAGTTTGAATTCTCGTCCGATGAGGAATTGTCTCCATTTTCGAAGACATTCGACTATAGTCGCGGCCTCCTTCTCTATGGCTGGGTGATTCCGTTCACTACCGTGAAGGCTTCTCGAGAAAAATGCAACTGGTCTGCCTTCTTGTGACAGAGTTCCCGCGATAGCGTAGTCTGAAGCGTCTGTTTCAACAACAAATTGTATGTTATCGTCAATCGCGTTTACTGCTGATCTGGCTATCTCTTGCTTTAGAGAGTTAAAAGCGTTTACTGCCTCAGAATTGAGAGGGAATGTGCCTTGCGAAACGAGGGACTGAATTTTATGAGAGAATCTTGGCACATATTTAGAATAGTGAGCAAATAATCCCAATGCTCGTCGGAGCGATGCCGAGTCTGAAGGCAGAGGCAGCTCTAATAGTGGACGTAGACGATCCGGGTCAGGTTTAATTACTCCATTGTTTATAGTATATCCTAGAATACTTATCTCTTTCAATGAAAATTCATTCTTTTCAAGATTCAGTGTAAGGTTATACCGTTTGGCAATATCAAGAAAACGCTGCAGTTTTTGATCGTGGTCAGCTTGGGTAGTTCCACAGACTGTGATATCATCCAAATACGCGTATACTCCTTTAAGTTGCTCTTTTGCGATTATATTATTGACAGTTCTTTGAAATACCGCTACTCCATTGGTTACCCCGAAAGGTATTCTTCGGAATTGGTATAAATTACCTTCTGCTTCAAATGCTGTATAAGGTTTTTCTGTTTCAAGAATCTGAATCTGATGGTACGCACTTTTTAAGTCAATTTTGCTGTAGACACTATGTTTCGCTACTTTAGAGACTATCTGTTCAATACTTGGTAAAGGGTAAGCGTCTAGTTGCGTGAATCTATTTACTGTCTGAGAGTAGTCTATACACATCCTTTTTTTATGATTTTCATTTGCAGTTACAAGCACTTGTGCTCTCCATGGTGACGAGCTAGGTTCTATAATACCTTCAGCTAGTAATTTCTTTATTTCAGTACGAATAAACTGCATATCACTATCTGAGTATCTTCGTGATTTAACAGCTATTGGCTTGCAGTCTGGTAAGAGATTCGGGAATAGACTGATTGGATCGACGCACTGTGGAAAATCGTAGAACAACTGCTGATTAAAAATGGTTTTTGTCAATGTAGCTACTGCCATGCTTTTTTTTATTTTAATCAATAGTTTAAGGAAACTATAATATCAAAAAATTATACATATTATATGAAATGATTTTTTTACAACACCACAAACTTTATAGTTTTGACGGACGTCCATGTTAAGCCCGTTCACTTCATCACTTTCAAATTGATTTTATTGTTATACGTTACAGGAAAAGGTATAATGTATTATATATTTCTGGAAACCTCGTCTTTTGAAGAATATGAAGCAACTAATATGTAGTTAATATTATGTTAACATTTACCTTAAAATAATTGCAAAATAATATATGATTAAAAAAAAGTTTTTTTAAAGTTCATCGGGACTTTTGACAGTTGCCCACGTTTACCCCTGCTTTAGATTTAATGTTGATTTGTAGCCTAGCTATCCATAAACATAACCAAATAAAAAAAAGCTGCGGAAATTTGCGGTTTTCGGAGTAATTAGTAAAAATGTGATAAAAGTCAGAAAACGGAAAACCGCTCGCTATCTATTGCGGTTTGAAATGTTGGTGTTTACATCAATAATTTGCGATAAGTTTTGTAATTTATCATTGATATTAGGGCGTTTATCTTTTTTTGCACTAATTTTGCGTGTGAAAATATTAATCAACAAGATGCACACTACCCTCATATTTCATATAGTATATAAACTGTTGATCCATTTCATTGTAAATAACAGAATAGTGGTGAATTAACAGAAGTGTAATTGTTACGAATACAATATAACTAACTACGTGTTTTGTTGACTCTTCAAAATGTCTACTTTCAAGTGTTCTAAACGTGAAATAATACTTTCGTATATCGAAGGAGGAAAATCATTAGAGGCATTATCAACAGTTTTAAAAGAAAATTATCATGTATCTGAAGACAACTTATGTTTCATCATCAGTGATTTTCAAAGACATATTATTCCCGCTTTTAATAAACGATGGACAGAAGCTTCACGGAAAAAGAATAGTTTTTTAATGAAAAACAGTAATTGGTTAGAATCAGAATATTCAGTAACTTTACCGAACACTGAAGACGTTACAACCGTCTCCATACCATCTACTTCTTCTGGAAAACGTGGGAGACCGTGCGTATCTTATCCAGACTTGTCAGAATCCAGTAAAAGAAGAAAAAATACAATGTTACTTAATGAGTATGGATTTGAACACATCTATAATGCATATCTTCAAGGGTTACGTTCGATAGGAGAAGGAACAGAAGCTAAACTTGTGGAAACATTAAGGTTTGCTGAAACTGAAAATAAGACCTTATTCTCGATTCTCATAGAAGAAGCAAGGCAGACAAAAATGTTAACGGATGAAGAGGCATTGAGCGTATTTATTGACTTGGATTTAACGAAAGCACAGTATTTGTACTTGAGAAATTTAACGAACGAACGAAAATGTTTTGTGTTTCCACCATATTACAAAGTGCAAGAAGTTAAAACTACTTGCTATCCACCATTTTCAGCTATAGAAATTACAGACACAAGTGCAAAAATATAAAGACTTCAAGATTTATTAGATCACACTGCAGCTAGAATATTGAAAATAGATTCAGTGTATAGGAATGGATTGAATAACTTACTTCTATACAGTAAATGGGGCTGTGATCGCTCATCCGGTCAAAACCAGTACAAACAGAAACTGCCTGAAGAGTCTGAACTAATTTCTGATGCAAATTTATTTATCACTTCTTTGGTGCCTATTAAGTTAATTAACGAGCTAACAGGTGATGTTGTCTGGCAAAATCCGGTACCGTCATCTGTTCGTTTTTGCCGGCCTATATTAATAGAATTTTGCAAAGAAACTCCCGAGAAAACTAAAGCTGTTGTGGATGAAATAAAGGTCAAATAAATTCTTTGGGTCCATCATTAATTAACAAAGAAGGTGAGGGAGTGCAAGTGAAGCATGATCTCTTTCTTACAATGATAGATGGCAAAGTAGCTCAGGTATTAACAGATACGCCTTCGGGTTCCACATGTACAATATGTGGAGCTACTCCACGCCAAATGAACGATTTGTCTAAAGTGACTGCTAGGCCTGAAAATGAAGATTCTTATCAATACGGACTGTCTACTTTGCACGCCTGGATTCGTTGTATGAAAAATGATTTTACATATTTCCTATAATCTGTCTTTCCCAACATGGTCAGCCACAAGCGAAGAAAAGAAACGACTAAAGCAAGAGAAGAAAGCCCTGGTACAAAGGCGTTTCCGTGAAGAGCTAGGATTAATCGTCGACAAACCAAGACAAGTAAGTGGTAATTCTAATGACGGTAATATTGCCAGAAGATTTTTTCACAATGCAAGCTGCTCTGCTGAAATTACAGGAGTTGTATATAAATTTGATTAAACGACTTCACATAATTCTGCAAGCTCTTTCATCGGGTGTAATGATAAATGCTGAAAAATTTGGCAGTTATGCTCTGGAGACTGCCAGGATCTATGTGAGCAATTATGACTGGTACTACATGCCATCTTCAGTTCACAAAATTTTGATTCATGGAGAAAGTGTCATAAAGCATTTTGCAATACTTCCTATTGGTCAACTTTCGGAAGATGCACAAGAATCTCGTAATGAGGATTATAAAAAATTTCGTCTACATCATGCTAGAAAATGCTCAAGATCCGCTACAAACGAGGATGTATTTCATACTCTTCTTTCTTTTATACTTCAGATCCTTACATAACCAGCATTAGAAAACCATATACTAAAAACGTGAAGGAACTTGATGAAGACACCTTAGATCTTTTGAAAGTGAACGAATTAATTTTAGATCCCGAAGTTCATCAAGTATAAATAACATAAAATTTAGTAAACATTACAATTAATTAATAATTAATCTGTGTTCGATTTTAACCACAAAATTCTTTTTTTTATGTTTTTATTATTTAAATTGATTTGTATTTTGATGTACTATATGATATTTGGTTTTTGTAAACATTAAAATAATAGTTAGTATTCATTGTTAAAAAATAAATATTGGACATTTTTGATAATTTTGAATTTGTTTTATTTTTTAATGTATGGTTTCAAATCCAGTCATAAAAAATTACATTCCATTTGAAGCCATATACACTATTCTATATTTGTGCAAAATTTTAGAACATAATATTCAGACATAAAAAGTTATTGATTTTTAATCAGAAACAGACCTTTATTTTCCATAGTGCGACGTTAGCTTGAGATAGTGCACATAATATCAGTGGAGCTCCAGATCCGCCGAAATGCATTTCTAATGTATTATGTTTCTTAAGAATATCATGGCCGATTATGACATCCGTACATAAGTTTTCCATTATTAATAAGTTAACTTGAAAACTATGACCTTGCAGATCGATATTGACGGAACACAGTGCATCTACCTTTGTTTTTAGATTTGAGGCTGCCATGCTGACATGTTGGTAGCATGAGCTCTTTTGTATATTGTAGTGACAAACTAGTCGGCTGTCTATAAAACTAGCAGTACTACCTGTATCAATCAATGCTCTGGCTACAAATAATCCGTTTATTTTAATCGGTATCATAGCTTTATCGAGATCAGTTGTAGCAGCCACGATACATGATAACAATTTCTGCGACTCTCCATTTCCCATGTGTTTGTTCGGTGGTTCATCTATAGCACTAGTAAAAGCACTCCGTTGTGGCGGCGCAGTCAATGCATTTTTGCACACTTTTGCAAAATGCCCTCTTTTTCCACATTTGAGGCAGGTTGTACCAGCAGCCGGACAATTTTGCCGTACATGTCTCTTGTTTCCACAGAAATAGCATAGTTCTTGGATGTGAGTTCTCTGATTGTTATTACGGACCGCATTGGCAAAGGTACTAATATTATGTTTCTGGTAATCATCACTGTGTACTTGCGCCATCTCTAGAGTGCGGGCCTGCTTGAATGCGTCGTCTAAAGTGAGTGTGCTATTTTCCAACAGTCTTTGACGTACTAAGGACGACGAAAGTCCGGATATGAAAGCGTCTCTAATAAAATCACTTTCGTTTTGTTCAGCTGTTACTTGTTTAAAATTGCATTCTTTTGAGAGCAGTTTCAAGGCTTGTAGATATTGGTCGATGGACTCACCTGGCTGTTGTGCTCTTTTTGCTAATTTGTGCCTGGAATATATTTCGTTAGGTGGTTTCAAAAATAGTGCATCCAGTCTCATTATAGCAGTATCGTAATCAGTGAAATCCTGTATGTGCATAAAAGTTGTAGAGGACAGATGATTAGTTAGTAATCGGTATTTAGTCTCTTTTGCAATAGTTTTCTCGTTAGTGGTTATAGCTGTCAGAAAATTTTCGAATGTGTTTTTCCAATGTGTCCACTGAGGGGACAGATCTTGGCTTGAGGACGGGTCTCCGTCGAAACGTCCTGGTCGTAGATATTTTTCCATTTTGTTAAATAAATTGTAGTAAAGAATATACCCATAATATAGGTTTTATTTAACAAAATTCAACATAATTTATACAATGACACAATCAATGCTGACAACTCAGTTTCTTCTTTAAATATGGCGTTCAATATTAACCAAGGAGTTAATATATATCATTACAGTCATTTATATCATACATCGGCTTCCAATCGTTTGATAATAGCAATGAGCACAACGCGTCATAATTTGCTTTGGCAAAATTCCACTGTGGACACAAACCACCCGCTTCGGCAACAACAGTATGAGGCGGGATGGAGTTTGTATATTTACAGTCCGAACGTTCACACTTGCCTACAGGTACGTATATTGCGAGCGGCGGGTAGTAGGGGTCCACCGGCACAAGAATTTTGGCTGCCTCACTCACGCGCACCTCGCCTCCACCCAATGAACACAGCACTAAATCTAATTGTCGACCATTGCAATTAGGTACTTTAATTGTCTGTATGAATTCACTTTCGTATTGACTACATTATGATTACAAGAATGCAAATTAAAATCTCTTATAACAACTACGTCCCTATAATTTACACATAATTATACTATATAAATAAAGCTAAATTACCACGGACTGACTGACTCACTCACTCACTCATTGACATAATTGTTCTCCCAGATGGTGGATGGGGAGGTGGGTATGTTTTGACAGATTCGTAAACAACTAACTCTCAAACCTACGGGAAAAGTGCCAAACTTCCCCTTTTCACCTCCCTTCTCCCCCCTCCCTATCGTATCTCGGAAACTACGAGACCCGTATTTTTTTTTACGGATTCGTATAGAGGAGGCTCGGTAAAGTAAAAACCGTTTTTCAAAGTCGCCCCCCTTGCCCCCCTTCTCACCCCCTTTAGGCGGATCTCGGAAATTAAGAGACTTGGAACATTTTTATTTTCAGATTCATTTAGAGGGGCAATGCTTTCACGCTAAATACATAATTCATTGAGGATTACTGTATCAACTTAATATTTCTCCTATTTGCATTGAAATAGCATAGGTAAATATTCTAACCGCTTATTATCGTTAGTGTCCAGCAAGCTCACGGACGTTGGTCCGTCGCCGAATCTCTGGACGTTTTATTATAGATTATTTAGGTTCTTATTATAGGAATTTTAATGAAACATGTTATTTCCTTTTGAGACGTTTTATGAAGACATACGTCACTCCTTTTTATTCCTTTTATAAAATATATATGACAACTACGTTTCATTCCTCAACAGTTAGTTATCTCGGCTAACTTAACTACAAATTATATTCAACCGCATTCCTTAACTTATACCCGCTTAAAATAATATTATTCTAATCTACCCGCTATACTTAATATTAATCTCCAATATTTTCTGTTAATATTCCAATATGGAAGATCTTAAAGTAAAAGTCAAATTACTTCAAGCTAAAAATCAAGCAATCTTTGAACGCTTATCGTCATTATATGAAACTTCTAAGAAAATAAATATTTCTAGTATTGAGCTTCTTTCCTCTGAATCATTCATGGCGGATACGGAGATTCTGTCAGTAACACGTCAAGAATTTAGTTCCAATTTACATAAAATAAATATCTATTCGTTACAATTAAATCCTGATCATAAAATTGATTACAACAGTCTTACATCTTTCGACGGCATTTACACGCGCGTGGAACGAGTACGTTCTCTTATTACAACGCAATATTCAAGGTCATCGACCGAGTCAGTGTCGCATGATAACGTAAAACAATATACAGGAGCGGTCAAGCTTCCCCCGATGCAAATTCCGTTCTTTGATGGTAAGATTGATAACTGCCCTGTTTTCTATGAATCATTTAAATCAAATATACATAGTAATTTGAACCTTATGGATTCTCAACGTGTGCAGTATCTGATCGGTAATCTAAAGGGAAATGCATTGCAAATTACCGCCGGAATTATTCCGTCAGGTGATAATTATACCGCTATCTGGGACAGTTTAGTTAAAAAATATCAGGATAAACGAGCATTAGGCTCACATTACATGTCTAACATATTAAATATTAAACCCGCAATTAATAATTCCGCATCTTTAAATAGTTTCATTGAAAGTTTTCACGCGTCTGTTTCTGCTTTAGAACAATTACAAATTAACGATTTAAAGGATTTCATTTTGTTAAATTTAGCTTTGAGAAAGTTGGACCCCGCTACCGTACATTTATTCGAAATGCATAAAAGAGATGAGGAAATTCCTACTTATACGGATTTCGTTGAATTTATAAAATCGCAAGTTAAGATATTAGATCGAACTGTACCATCTCGCACCACGTTAGTGAGTAACAACCCTAATAAAATTAATAACTCGTCTCGCAATCAGTCACGTAATAGTACAGTACATACCTCTGTTGCTTGTGATAATAACCAAACTTGTTTGTATTGCAATAAAGGTGATCATTGTAAACTTTACACTTGTCCAACCTTTCAATCACTCTCAGCAAATTCGCGTTTAGACTTTATTAAAGGCAAACGTGGATGTGTAAACTGCCTTAGTTTAACGCACACTGCTTCACAGTGTAAATCTATTCATAATTGTACTAATTGTAGAACATGTAACAAGCGACATCATTCTCTGTTACATCTCGAGAACAGCTGTCAGCAACCTCAGACGGTCAAAAATGACGCTGTCAGTAGCTCCGCGAACTCGCAACAGGTGGCGCTGTGTGCGTGCTCTCGCATAGGTACAAACATGCAACGTACTACAGTACTCCTATCAACGGCGAGAGTCTACGTTGATAACAAATATTGTAAACATGTTTCTGTGAGATGTTTAATAGATAACGCTTCACAAAATAATATAATTACTTCCGCTTGTTGTAAAAAACTACAATTAAACATTATACCACTTTCAAACTCATTCATAAGGGTGTCGGAACTTCCTCGCGGCCTATCATACGTTACGTTGAGATTACAGTTACTGCTAACAATAAAATTAATTCTTTTAAAATTACCGCCTTTGTTGTCGATTGTATCACGGACAACTTGCCATCTCACCTTGTTGACACTTCTGCAGTGCAACATTTGTTCGATTTACCGCTCGCGGATCCACTCTGGCATGTCCCGGGAGAGGTCGAATTGCTTTTAGGGGCAAAGCTGTTCCCGTATTTATTACTTCAAAATAAAATTATCTCACATACCGCTCCGTCCGCTATTGAAACCGTGTTTGGTTACATTCTTATGGGTGAGGTACCCGCTAGTTTATCGAATAATAATTATAGTCCCGCTGAAGTAAATACCGCTTCATATTTTTCTACCGCGCTAAATATAGATAATTCTCATTGTTTTCTGTCTTTAGACGAATCCTTACATAAATTTTGGAATATTGAAGAAATACCTTCAAAATCTTTCATGAGTCCTGCGGAACTGGAGTGTGAACATATATACGTTTCTACTGTGTCACGTGACTCCACTGGTAGGTATTGTACCGCGTTACCATTCTGTAAAAATCCAGATTCAATTGGAAATTCTTATGCTGTCGCTTATCGACGTCTAATCAATTTGGAACAAACTAAGCTTCGCGACTCTGCTTTGCGCGCTAGTTATAATGAAATAATCCAAGAATATATCGATAAAAATTATTTAACTGAAATTACGCCTAGTTCTGTTGATCAGACTGTAGGTTATTACATACCGCATCACCCTGTTATTAGGAACGATAAACAAACAACTAAAGTTCGCAACGTTCTTGACGCGAGCGCTAAGTCTCATACTGGCGTATCATTGAATGATTTGTTACACATAGGGCCGAATTTACAGGCCGACATATTTTTATTACTTTTAAAATTCCGTTTGTTCCCTATTGCAGTTACAGCTGATATAAAACAGATGTATCTTCGAATTGCTGTTATTGATGAGCATCGAAAATACCAAAGAATATTTTTTCAATTTAATAACGCTGAACCTATTCGCGAATTTCAATTTAACCGAGTGGCATTTGGTCTCAAGTCCAGTCCCTTTCTAGCCATGCGCACTGTGCGCCAGCTATCATTAAATAAAATATTGCGCATAATTATATATATTATGAGATTTTTACGGATTATTCTTTATGATAAATTACACAAAACAAAATTACCTCGTCATATAGCCGTTTCTATGGGTTGCGTGACAAACATAGTAGGTTTTGCTGATGCCAGCTTGAATGCATATGGCTGCGTTATATACTTACATGTCACTGATATCAATGGTAACACACACGTAAATTTGGTGTGTGCTAAATCCAAAGTTGCACCTGTTAAGGTCGTATATCTAGCTCGTCTAGAGCTCTTTACCGCTGTTCTTTTGTCTAAATTAATTAAACTAGTTTATGACACTTACCGCTCTCGTACCGTTATTAATAATATATTTGCCTTTTCCGTTAATACAATTACGCTTTCATGGATTCATTCCTCACCACACAAATGGAACATTGTTGTTAGTAACCGCGACGCTAAATGTCAAGAAAATCTTGATCCTAAGCATTTTTATCATATTAACGGAACAACTTTCGTTGGAGTCAAGGCTTACTTGCTAACCGCTACCGCATAGCGTGGAAAATGATTCCACCCCGCGCTCCCCACTTTGGAGAGCTGTGGGAATCAAACATTAAAGCTATTAAAACGCATTTATACCGTGTTATCGGTTCTCAACTCCTTACCTATGAGGAGCTTTCGACTGTTCTCACTGAAATTGAGGCAGTTCTAAATTCCAGACCGCTTTGTGTCCTGAATGAGGATCCGTACCCAGAACCGCTTACTCCCGCTCATTTTATAATGGCTTCTCCGTTGACTTCGTTGCCTGTCATGAATGTTCCCGAAACGACGAAGTCTCTAACTTGCCGCAAAAAATTGCTTGACCAGATGATTTGTAGTTTCTGGAGGAGATGGCGCATAGAATATTTACATAATCTTCAAGTTAGACAAAAATGGTTGAATGCCGCAGACAATATTAAGATCGGTACAGTGGTTCTCATACATCAGGATGATGTCCCTCCTTTACGTTGGCCAATGGGTGTAATCACCGAAGTTATTCCCGGCAAGGATGGGACAACCCGCGTTGCTATGGTGAAGACATGCAGTGGCTCTTTCATGAGACCCGCTGTCAAACTATGTCCTTTACCTTCTCAATAACATCAACGCGCAATAACTCAAATTTAGCTGTAGTTAACATATTTATAATATTATTTTCTTAGTACGCTTTAATATATTATTATATTTCTCTCCTTTTGAGAATATTACATATCCTCAAAGCCGGGCAGGATGCTTGCGCAAGTTTATTTAGTTTGTAACTTTCTACTAACATATATCCGAACGTATCGCATATTAGAATACAGATTCATATTTTTACCGGGGTTTTTGAGTTGACCAATCATATCCATTCCTAGCATCCAATTCCTACAAATGAGAGAGAAGAATTCGCCGCACGCGCCGCTCATTGGCTGATTCAACGCCGGCCAATCACCGTACAGATGCTGTGGCAAGAAAAAGGTATAATTACCTCTGCAATATGGTGTCTGAGAGTATTCCAGAAGAAACTATCGTGAAGTTATCACCCCGCGCCTAGCCGAGATTAACTAAATACTGCTAATATATCTATATATCTAAAACTATCAAAATATCCGTATTGGCCACACACGTGTGACAAATAAAGACTAAAAGTGAAAGTGCAGCAACTAAGAAGAAAGTGATTCAATCCCCGTGCATCTTCTACTCAAACTAACCAGCTCCAGAATATCCAAGTAAGTCCATCACAACCTTTCTTCCTACTCCTGGTCAACTCATTACTGTGTGTTCAATACTTCACCGCCCGCAAATTATTTTACCGCCACGGTCTTTCGAGTATTTTCCGCAACACTATTCATTAAGTTGCACTTGCGTTTCGCAGCCGTGGTATCTGGTTAGAATTTGTCAACAACCCCAGCAGGAGGAAAATAATACCTATACTAACGTACGTTTCCAGGTATTGCTTGGCTACCACACCGGTAAGCTGGCCGCCAACCTGCACTGCGACAGTCCACGTCAGGATGTGGTGGCGTTGCGCGAGGGGCGCATGCGCGTTGTGACGGAGCACCAGCCCTTCCGCCGCTCGTACGTCGCCGTCAACGGCATGTCCGTCACCGGCGTCAACTCGCATGTGCTGTTGCATGGACACTATAAACCCAAGGTATATACCACGTTGTATACTTTAATAGAACTTAATAACTTCTTAACAAGAACACTTTAGAATGTTTGAATAGTGTATGCCACTTTTAATTCATTAGAAAGTGCTGAATGCTGAATTGCTGCACACTTTTTTGAATACAAATTTTCTGAATTAATAGTTACTTAGTTTATAAAATATATATTTGTAATATACAAATAAAAAACAATTGACAGCCGCGTTGCACGTTGCGAATTCGATTCCCGCACCGGAAAAATGTTAAAATGGCCTCCAAATACAGTCTGTGTTTTTAATAATGGACTCACAATTCACAATGTTAAGAAAAATATGGGTTTATCATGAACATTTATATATTTATAACAGCTTAAAATTAAAATAGGAATAAAATTTTTAATAGGTACTTAACTATGTCAATAATTATTTAAAATGAATCGCAAAGTTTTAATAATCAAGTTAGAACTAAAAATAGGAGATTATACATAAGAATTATACACTTTAAGAGAGTCAAAAAGAAAGAATATCTATCAGATTTGCACAACCACCATGAACTCTTCTGTCTTTCAGGACCCCAACCGCTACAAGTCAGGCATCGCTCACCTGGTGACAATCTCGGCAAGACATGAAGCTGCTGTCACATATTGTCTTAACGACTTGAAAGCCAACCCCATTGACCCTGAACAGTTGAGGTTGCTCCACAACATTCACCAGTCGAATATTCGAGGACATCTAGGCAGAGGATTTGTCATTTTACGTAAAGATTTTTAATTATTAGTATTATATTTATTTGTATCTATACACATATGGTGTGAGTAGTATTTATGATCAATATAGGGCGACTAGTACGAGTGAAGTGATTACCCTGAAGCTAAAGGGAACTTCTTAACATGCCAGACCATCATTAGATCCGTCGTACTGTATGAATCGGAATGTTGGGCTGTGAAGATTATGGATGAAAAACGATAGCATGGAGTGATAAGAATGGATAGAGTAAGAAATGAGTACATAAGGGGAAGTTTGAAACAGGCGCTAATTTCGAAAAAAATGTAAGGACCCCTGTATTGGTATGGACATATAATAAGGAGGGATGACACCCACGTGACTAAAGAGTGACAGTTTTGAATGTTGACGGATGGAGAGGTAGAAGAAGGCCAAAAATGGATGGATTGTGTGAAGAATGATATCATAGAAAATAGGAGTAAATGATACCGTGACGTCTGACAGGGAAGAACGGAAGAAAAAAACTTGTTGGGCCGACCCCAAGTAAATGGGATAAGGGAAGGAAGATGATCATTAGTAAATACTAATTTATATTTAGAACTTGGTTCAAACTCAAAATGTTTTATTTCACATAGGCCTACATGGGCACTTACAGAACGTCAGCAGTTAGGGCACGGTTTGAAATTGGTCGTTTTCTATGGAGAAGAACCGACAAGAAACTCCACAGTTACTCTTTTCAAACCAAAATATTATTTTATAATGTATCCATAATACATGTTAATTAGGTATGAGAGGACAGTATAGACCAATTAATACAACACAATGGAATTACAAATAAAAATTGTATAACAAATCTAAGAGTCTACAGTGTTCTCGCATTCACAAAAAAGCTTTATACCTATTATATTATAATAAACTTGAGAAGCGACCTCATTAGACTTCAATAATGAAGGATAAATTACTAATAAAAATGAATGTAAAAGAAAATCTGTCAAATCGGATGGACTATCGTAGGGAAAAATAAAAATACACTCATGAAAGTGGAGTTGTTAATACACTAGTCGATAACGCAATTACAATAAGCCAGGAAAGCCACATGTGCAGAAGGAAGGAATCACCGCCAAGCAGTCATGTCTTCAACGTAGTCCCAAATCTTATAATACGCTTTCTTGATAAGTACACGTTTGACGTGGGTTTTAAATTCATCAGCAGCTTGTTCACGAATTCCATAATGGTAAAATTTACAGATCAGTGTTTTGTGGTCAACGCAATCAAAAGCTTTAGAGAGGTCCCAAAATATGCCAATTGCATCCTGAGATTTCTCCCAAGATTCCAAAATGTGATGAATGAGCGCTACTCCTGCGTCTATTGTTGACTTACCTTTCGTGAAACCAAACTACCGACTATGCAGAATCCCATTTGAGTTAAAATGTGACAGCATCTGGTCCAGCATAATTTTCGGTCGGTTTTAATCGGTCTATAGTTAGAGCGACCACTCTTACAACCTGACTTAAAAATTGGTACTACTTTACTATGTTTCATTAAATCGGGAAAAGCACGCTGTCTAAACATTGATTAAATATGCCTGTTAGAATAGGAACAATTAAGTCAATAATATTACCAAGAACCCTAACAGATATACCCCATAAGTCTTCAGTGTTTTTTTATGTTAAGACTTTGGAATGTTTTTTTAATTACATCAATAGAAATGGGCTTAAATGAATATGTTGGTATATCCTTATTGAAGTTTTCCTTTAAAAAAGATTCTGCTTGAACTTTTTTGAACAGTAGAAACGGTTGAACTTTTTTCCAAGAAGTTTTAGTAGATCATAACTAAGAAAGTTCGCCTCCTGGGCAACAACCCAATTTGACCCCCAATGTATATATATCAAGACTAGTATTTGCGTGTTGCGCGAGGTGCAAGCACCTCGGGTGCCTGTGAAAAAAAAAAAGAAATGGGGCGGTGGTTGCACAATTATTTCGACTAAAGCATTGCCCCTCTAAATGAATCTGAAAAAAAAATTGTTTCAAGTCTCTTAATTTCCGAGATCTGCCTATAGGGGGTGAGAAAGGGGGAAAGGGGGGCGACTTTGAAAAATGGTTTTTACTTTACCGAGCCCCCTCTATACGAATCCGTAAAAAAAAAATACGGGTCTCGTAGTTTTCGAGATACGATAGGGAGGGGGGAGAAGGGGGGTGAAAAGGGGAGGTTTGGCACTTTTCCCGTAGGTTTGAGAGTTATTTGTTTACGAATCTGTCAAAATATACCCACTTCCCCATCCACCATCTGGGAGAACAATTATGTCAAAGAGTGAGTGAGTCAGTGAGTCAGTGGTAATTTAGCTTTATATAATACTATACAAATCGTTACAACTCTATAAAATCTAATTTGAAGAAACACATTTATTTGCCAGTCATCTAACAATTTAACAAAGATATGGCCTAAGGGCCATATCTTTGTTAAATTGTTTTTTTTTTTTAAGTTTTTTTAAGTTTTTTTTCCTCTGCAACGTTGTCAGCTTAAGAGCTGACAACGTTGCAGAGGAAAAAAAACTATTGCAGCGAACTCCACTACCACTATAAAAATAGAACAGTGCAGAGTAAATATAGTAAAAACTAAATAAACTTTAAAGATTTTATTTTAGTTCGCAAGGTCGTGGGTTCGATTCCCACCTAGGACAAATGTTTGTGTGATGAGCACGGTCATTTGTTCTTTGTCTGGGTGTAATTTATCTATAATATGTATGTATTTAGAAATATATATGTATGTTTATCAGTTGTCTAGTACCCATACCACAAGCTCTGCTTAGTTTGGGACTAGATGGCGTTGTGTGAAAAAGTTGTGGAATATTATATTATATTATTATATTATACCTAACCACTAAATAATGCAAACTATATATTTATCTACACACTTTAATATTTTCTAGAGACAAACGAAGAACAGAAGACCGTATGTCTGTCCGAGAAGAGTGAGTACTTTGACAATGCTCCTCGGCCGCTGTGGTTCGTGTACAGTGGAATGGGCTCGCAGTGGGCTGGTATGGGCACGCAACTCATGCGCATACCCATCTTCGCTGCAGCTATTGAACGGTAATTTAGTTTATACGATTTTTGACCATCTAACAAAACTTACTTAACATACTTGCATTCGTATACACAACGTAAGATTCAGTTGAAAACCAGCGTCAGGCAACTTATTCTTTTTTTTTTTTACATCTTTATATTTTTAATTTGGGGCTTTTGTCCAATAAGGATATGTCAACCCCATCGTACCTTATAACAAAATTAATCCGCTAAGTAATAATAAAATGCAACTTATACTTGTGTGACAGTCTACTGAACTGGATGTATTTGACGCGAGGAATCTTTATTTTTGGTATTGTTGATAGTTTAACCACCACAAAACGATGATGTAGTCAAAGATCATCTTTGACTACATCATCGTTTTGACTTTTCTAGAAGTAATTTATTCAATCTTAACTTAACTTAGACAGCTAGGTTATCAAGAAACACAGACTTAGGGAATTCTACTCCTTAGTTTATAATAATATTTATACAATATATTATGTCCACCATCTTATTTTTGGTTCCTACATTGTATGTGCTAAATTAATTTAGCAAACATTAATTGAAATATTTTTATTGTAATACGATAAAATAACATAATTAACAAAATAATAAAAAAAAAGTTTTTAGCTAAAATGTTTTTTTCACGCTTTTAGTGGGTCGGTTTGTAAATTATCTAGTTGCAAAAGCCAAAATGTCAACTACTTATCACCTTTTACAAAATATTGCTTTTCCCGGTGCAGAGCCGTTAATTTTTGAGGAGTTCTCCTGGTACACCACCATCAGCTCTACTTCACCATATGCATTGTGACGAGCATAAAGTGCTTAACATCTATATTCAAGTAATCTAATCGCAATCCACGAAATACTTATTATTGAGTAGTTTCGGTGGCCATCTGGGGTCTTCATCATCAGTTCCACTTCTTCTACACAAGGTACTATAAGAAATACCCAAAACGCTATAGGTGTGCCTATAATATTTGAAGAGTTCCCTTGATTTCTCCATGATCCGATCATCAGATCCAAACGTGACGCCAATGGGACCAACTAAAAAGTATACCCTTTCAAACAAAAAAAAGAAATTTCCAAGTCGGTCCAGCCATGTGCGAGTAATGAGGTTACATACATGAAAAAAAAAAGTTCAAGACGAATTGAGAACCTCCTCCTTTTTTTGAAGTCGGTTAATAACAATGAAAACATTGTAATGGATTAATCATTAAAATCTTTGTTTTCATTCATTGCAGATGCCATAAAGTGTTAGAGCCAATGGGCCTGAACATTACTGATATAATAACATCACCAGATGAGACCACGTTCGACAATATTCTACACTCCTTCGTCGGAATAGCAGCTATTCAGATCGGTCTTACTGACATCCTTAAGGCACTTGAACTTGTACCGGATGGGATCATTGGTAAGAAAAAAGTTTTTGTGATAGAAAATGTTTGATGATTACGATTCATATTCAATAGACTAGCGGAACCACCCGGATACATTAAAAAATAACAGGCCAAATCCGAATCGGACTCGCGCGCAGAGTTCCGAGTGAATCATAGTTTTGTAATATGTTATTTTTATATTATTATGTACTCCTTATAGATTCTGCTGTAATTTATTATGTATCCTAACTATTTTCAGTATAAAATATTAATATAATATAATACGATAGGCCGCTGCGCTACGTATAGCAGGTTCCATTCCTACGCCGAAACAAATGTTTGTATGCCCCAAAATAGTTGTCCTGGGTCTGAACATGTTACCATAAGTACCAAATAAATTGGTCCAGTAGATTCAGAACTAATTAGCTATGACAAGCACACAGACAGACGGGAGTGATATAATGATTCGAATGACGTTATTGCGACGCACGCTATTTCGAAAAAATTAAGACTGGTACGCCAGTTCGAAAGTCAAAAACCGCTATATCGAATGACGTTTTCTCGAACACGCTGATTCGAAAAACTGTTTGAATGGTACGCTAGTACGAAAGTCTTGGCATTGAAATCCACTGCTGCGAATAGCATATTCCAATCTGAATTTATCTAGGGATGGACGAACTGGCGTACCACTCTTAATTTGTTTCGAAATAGCGTGCGTCGTAATAACGTCATTCGAATCTTCATATCACTCCCCAGACAGACAGACGGCCTAAAATAAATAATGAATTGAATGAAGGGTCATAACAATTGCAATATTAAACAGGTCACAGTGTAGGAGAGTTGGGATGTGCATACGCAGATGGATGTTTATCAGCTGAAGAGATGATACTGGCAGCTTACAGTCGTGGTCGCGTGTCTCTGGAGACTAAATTCATTCGCGGATCCATGGCTGCCATTGGTTTGGGTTATGAACAGGTAAGTTGAAATTTAGAGTCATCTGATGAATCGGAGTTTCTATACTTATAAAAGAATATTCCCGCACTAATATCGCTGCTCGTAAATTTAATTTGTCTTAAAGGAGGCTTCAAATACTAATTTGTAACAATTCACTGATTATAAAAATAAGCTATTTTTGTCTTTTTTTTTGTTATGCCTGTGCTCTCAAATAAAAATTGTAAGTAAAATTTAGGTATACAACATGTTTTTATCTTTTAGATCCAGTCATTGTGTCCACCCGAAATTGAAGTGGCTTGTCACAATGGACCTGAATCTAGTACCATATCGGGACCTGCTGAAGCCATGAAAGCGTTCGTCGCAGAGTTCACAGCTAAGGGTATTTTTGCTAAAGAAGTACCATGCTCGAACATCGCCTATCACTCGCGTTATATTGCTGATGCTGGTGAGTTCTTTATGCTTATGAATGCCTGGTTGCCATACCATATTTAATTTGTATTAATACAAGATTTGTCATTTATGTTTAATGGTACATTTGAAATATCCTGTCTGTTGAATAGATTCACTGACTTTTGGAACTCTTAAATTAAAATAGTATTCGACCTACAGAACCTCAACTACTGAAGTATCTGTCGGAAGTAATCAAGGACCCTAAACCAAGATCTGAGCGTTGGATATCAACTTCGGTACCGCAAGACAAGTGGGCAGATCCTGATGCAAAACTTTGTTCAGCTAAATATCATACCAATAATCTGCTGGTAAGTAGATAGTAGTGATGTTATTTATCTGGGTATTCACTTGCTGGTACTCTTTAATTCCGGGCTTAAACCCGGACGCGGTCTGTAACTCTTGTTTCACGTTTACGTTTCACTGCAGGTTATTTTCTTTATTAATGGTTGGCTCGCGGGTAACCACCATCTCACCTGATGGTTAGCGGTAATGGCCACTCGTAGAGATGCCATCATGCCACAACTGTAGTTGTACAAGTATGTATACTTGTTCGTTCAGATGAAACACAAAGCTTCATCTGATAGGGATAGGCCAAGGGATAGAAAGTTTACGAGAGTTTTCATTACTTCATGCTCTTTGTTATTTCTGCAGAACCCAGTGCTGTTCGAGGAGACATCGAGGCTGATCCCGAGTAACGCCGTGTGTGTGGAGATGGCGCCTCATGGACTGCTGCAGGCCATCCTGAAGCGCTCCCTGCCCAGCAGCTGCAAGAACATTGCGCTGACCAGGAAGAAGCACGCTGATAGCACGTTGTTACTGCTCGAGGGTATCGGCATGTAAGTAAAAATAATTTGGTTTGTAAGTTTGAATGTAGGGGGTAATCTCCGGAATAATAAAACCCATTAAAAAAAAAAATACATATAGGCTATAAATTATTTCGAAATCCACGCGGAGAAAGTCACTACACAGTACTTTAAATACATATTTTTCCGTTGTGAGAAGAGACTAGTATCTGTACTAGAATTAACCTGACACAGATTACCAGCCCCCCTTCCCCCCACAAAATAGTAAGGATATTATATTAATTATATTAAGTTATTAGTACCTTCGGAAAAATCTTCATAAGCCAAAAAATAGAATTTAAATATTGTGTATCTATTGTTTCATTTAATTTAATATTTCATTATAAACTTGAATTACTAAAACTATAAATTAAAGTTTTTAAAGAGTCAAATGATACTCGACATTCGAAAATTAGATATATACGAAATAAAAAATTATTGAATACAAAATTATTACACCCTATAGTACTTGCGCCTATTTCCAAACTAAACAGAGATTTGGAGTTTCGCACTGTGAAACAAATTTTTAATTTTGTAATGTGAAAATGTGTTTTGTGTTCACATACTTATGGAGAAAACACATTTCATCGATCTGAAGTAGATAGAAAACTTCCTGATGATATTTTATTAGGTATTTTCTTTTTATTATAGTTATTTAATTTTATAATTTTTAGTTTTAATGTAATAATTTTGTATTCAATTATTTTTACGATAATACAAAACACATTTTCACATTACAAACTTAAAAATTAGTTTCACAGTGCGAAACTCCAAATCTCTGTTTACTTTGGAAGTAGGCGCAAGTACTATTTATACAGGCCTGTTGGTCTCGTGGTCAGTGGCCCTGACTGCTATGCGCAAGGTCGTGCGTTCGATTCCCACCCAGGACAAATGTTTGTATGATGAGCACGATCATTTGTTCTTTGTCTGGGTGTAATTTATCTATAATATGTATGTATTTAGAAATATATATGTATGTTTATCAGTTGTCTAGTACTCATAGCACAAGCTCTGCTTAGTTTAGGACTAGATGGCGTTGTGTGAAAGCTGTGGAATATTATATTATATTATTATATTATATTAAGCGTGCTATCCTGCCAACCAATAATCTTATCTAATGTTTAAATTTATTTTCATACAGGAAGTCTTATTCCATAAAGATTATAATCGTTATTATTATCATTTTTCTGACTAGTCGTCCTTAATCTAAGATAGTGATAGGATTTTGCGTTTCAATGCATCATTGGAATAATAAGGGATTACCATCAACCCCCATATCTGTCTCTTCGAGGCAACATTTTGGAGTCACTAATCGCCGCAGTAATATAATGTGAATTTAACTGTCTATTATTACAGGTTGTACATGGAAGGTTTTAATCCCAAAGTTCACATTCTCTATCCGGAAGTAGAGCTACCTGTTTCTACTGGAACACCGTTCCTGTCGCATTTAGTGCAATGGGCCCATGATGAGAAATGGTGAGTTCCTAATTCAGTACCTATAAATTGTGTTAGATTTCGTTAAAATTCCTTGATTGTGAACCGCGATTGGCTAATAGGGAGAATGTATGTATTTTTTTATTTGCTTAATAAATTACGTGTAGTGATCGAGTGATTCCATGAGGCATGGTATTTGAATAATTTTCACGACCAGTGAAAATTAACCTGTAAGGTTTTTCAATTATTAACCAAAGGAACATCGTCTAGCACATTGTTTGGTTCACAAATGGGACAGATTAGAGTTGTTGATGTTTTGTCTCTAGTCTACAACTATGAGGTTGCATACATTATGCCCATTTAAAGATTTATTTCTGTTTCAGGCCATTGCCAATTTATCTGTCAGCTAACAGATCAACAGCTTCCACCCTCGACTATGTTACCTCAGTACAGGACTTAGAACACGCATACTTGCAAGGACACTCGATGAGAGGTAATATAAACAATGAGTACGTTGATTAGGGTGTCAAAAAAACGGTAAAATTAACCTTTTACCAATCAGTCCTAGTTTCTGTTGCTTAGTATTCTTCCTCTCTGCCCAGTTATACAATTATATCTCAACTATATGCAATAGATTATGTATAAATTACCAGCTTGCTGAAAGTGTAACAAAAATATTATTATTTTAGGCTATAACGTGTATCCGTTCGCGGCTGCCCTTGCTTTGGTATGGGACACCTATGCAATGACGATGGGTCACCCGAAGAAACAAGTATCTGTACAGTTCAGTAACGTATGCCTGTATTCGCAACCGATATTACACGATCAACGTCAACTCCGCATTAATGTCGCTTTCCACAGAGGAAATGGTCAATTTGAGGTGAGAAGAAATTGACAGTAGGCAAATTTTATAGTGCTCGCCTAATATCAAAAATGTCTTGTCCAATATTGGGCATAGGACTTTCTAATCTTATTGTTGTAATGTTACCGGGCTCGTGAGTCAATCCTTGACCTTGTGACCTAACCATAGAATGTATCTACGAAAACGGCTATTAATTTGTTGGCATCTATAGCTAGACTATATTTTAACTTGGCTATTTTCTGGTCACCAGATTACAGATTCGATTCTTCATTTGAGTTTATTAAGTAATCCATTAATTAAGTATACTTACAGATTCTCAATGAAGGTTCCAAAGTCGCAACGGGCTATATAAGCCATTTTTATGATGTTAAGGATAGCAGATATCGACTGTTAACAGAACCATCTGAAACTAAAGTGAGCATAGACCTCACAGCCGAAGATGTATATCACTTGCTCAGAGATAGAGATTACTCTTACTGGTAAGTTTCAACTTTCAGGGTAAAACGGACTAATTTGCAAATTGCAAAGTCTGTACTATATGTATATGTCTCATACTGATGACATATACATATAACATCAATGTTTTCACAGCGGAGAATTCCTTAGCATCGAGGGTGCTAATAAATCCCTTAGTGAAGCTTCTCTGGTGTGGCGTGACAACTGGGTCACGTTCATCGACGGCTTACTGCAGCTGAACATGTTGCGACACCCTCATGACGGAGTCTCATTGGTCACGCACATCAGAAATATGACGATCAATGTTAAATATCACCAGGAAGCTATACAGAATGCTTTTGTGTCAGATAACAAAGTTCTATTAAAAGCAACAGTATCAAACAATTCTGATATTACCAGGTAAATATTTTACCATGTATTTTTGTTTTATATCTAACAGCCAAAATTTTGTATAGGAAAATACAATTTGTTTTAAAGTTTGTGATAGCAATTTCACTTCTTTGTTTTCCAGATGCGGAGGTATAACAATAAACAATGTTAAAATAGAAAACATGCCTCCAATGAGCAATAAGAACATGACATTAAAGACAACGAAGTTCGTTCCTTATTTCCAATCAGACATCGATGTAAGTACATGTTTCAGTTATCAAATAATGAGAATCAGCTAAAATATATTAATTATATTAAAGACTAGCTTTACCCACAACTTCGTGCGCGTGGTTATCAACAATTTTTTTTTGTATGTTGTCTCGTTGGTCAACCTCTGAGGTTGAGGTTGTCGGCTGCTCAACCGGACTTGCCTGTGGTCTCGGCTTAGGACATCGCAGGGGCAGGACAGCTAGGGACAGACTGGATCAGATCATTATTATTATTATCACGGGACAAGTTTAAAGCTACTGGCTCAGCGTCGTGGGTGGCTCTGGAAAGAGTTGGGGCGGGCAAGTACGGGGATGTCGCGGCGAGCCTTGGCAGTGAGAATGGAAGGACCATCCTTTGTTTTTGTATAGTGCTAGTTACCCTACGGCTCTCTTTGAGCAGGGGGATAGCGTCATCGGGAATGACAAGAGTTTGCCTTGGTCGGCGAATCTTGGAGATGCTGGGGGGATTATATAAAAATTCCAAAATGTTGGAAATGGAATAGTATGGAAGTATGGAATAATGGTAATATAAAAATCTGGTAAAATAAGAAATTATTTTGATATTTTTTTATATATTTTTTTTCGATATACACATATTACGTTTTTACAGATTTATTATACGTATAGGTTTAATATTTAAACCCTTACAGGTAGCGTCTTCACTTCAAGCTTTTGTACAAACAGTTGCAGAAAATGTGAACAAAGCAAACATTAAAGTGGTTGGCCTAGTTGATCAGCCTACTTCAGGATCAGTTTTCTTTAAAATTAATGATATTATTAGAAATAGTTTCGGGCTTAATGTTAAATACGAAGAAGTAAGCCGCGAGTCAGCATTGAAGAAAAAAAACAATTTCCTTAAAGGGATTGATCTAGTGCTGGTTCAAAACCTGTCTACTGACAATAACGTAAGTGATTAAAATATGATTTCCACATTTGTTTTCTATGCTTGACTTGAAGATCGTCATGATCCAACTAATTTATCACGTTAACAGATGTGCCAGCTCTTGCACCGTTTCCTGCAGAGAGACCAGTTTGTGGCAAGCGAGGAAGACCTCACTTTCGGTGTCCGCTCGCGACCAGGGTCTCTTTACCGTGTGATCTCAGTTCATTCTATTGTTTGCAATGGCGACAAGCAGCAGTCCCGACTGCAGCTAGCTCGGTGGGGTGCGTCTGCGGCCGTGCCCACCACAACGGTCACCGTGCGAAATAACGCCGATATGCTGCTCCTCAGTACAACGCGCAATAACCTGTCTGCGGGTCATCGCCTTCTGATCATTGCGCCTTACCCAGCATTGCCAGGTCTTAAAGAACTTGTCAGCGGCTGGCGAAGAGAAGCTAATCGTAACAAGATCCATCTCATCCTGGTCGCCAAGGAGAGCAACGATAGCTTTTACAGTGATGACATGCCTGATATTGACTTAGCATATAACGTGGTGAATAATGTAAGATCTTTGAAGTGTGTCCTTCGGCTTTTAATTTAATTCACTTTAAAACTTTATTATTTCTGACTTACTTTTTTTTATTTATCAGAGTAAATGGGGTGGAGAGTACTACTTGCCCGTAGAAGAATCTTTATTGGTTAGCAAGAACGTGTCCTTGCAATCTAGCCAATTTGGTGACCTGGATTCGCTCACTTGGGTTGAAGCATCTGAACCTTCAGGACCTGGAGTCTCCGTGAAGGTTAACCTGAGTTTGTTTTGATTACTTTCGAATTATGTTGTTTTCCAATTGATAATAATAATAGTACTTACGTACTATGTTCTATTATTATTTTCATATTTTCAGGTTCAATATGCAGGTATTAGTTATGATGACGTTAAAAAGGCCAGCGGTTCCTTATCGTTTAAGAAAAATGTTACAAACAGCTACGGGATGGAATTCAGTGGAACCACGGTCAGGTACTTCGCGTTTCTACTTTATATAATTGTTAGCTATCATTCTTAGAATAAAAATGACCTAACTCTTAATTCCTGTAACTCCTGATTTTACAAGTAAGTAAGTAAGTAAGTCCCCGAGCTACAGATATCCGAATTATCTTAACATAGTATAAAGCAAAGTCGCTTCCCTATGTCTGCCCCTATGTATGCTTAAAGCTTTAAAACTACGCAACGGATTTTGATGCAGTTTCTTTCAATAGAAAGAGTGATTCAATAGGAAGGTTTTTAAGTATATAACATGCATAATATAGTAGAGGAACACTGATAATTTTTGAGGTTTCTAATGTGATGTCGCAAATAAACACATTTATTTGCGCTTGCTTTGCAAACGCTGGCTGAACCCTACAAGATAGATCAAAATAATGTACTACAATATTGTACGACTTGTAAAGGTCAACATTATAGGTCAAGGTTATAGATTACCTACAACAAGAATTTTTTGTCCTTTAATTTTTACGAGAAATACTAGCATATTTTACAAAGCGATTTTAAACAATACAGCATTAATCCTTATCCAATTAAGTACCATAAATACATTGTGCATTTAATATAAATCAATATTGCCCTTTACAGAATATAATTTAAATAAATAGTTTCGAAGATATTACAGATTTGAAATGCAAGGAGATAGCGGTTGCGGCGTGGTGCCGGCGGAGGCACGGCGGGCGTGCCGTAGAATATTTAATAAAAACATTGCACTCGTGCGAAGCCGGGGCGGGTCGCTAGTTAGCAATAAAATGGCATCACCATGCACGCATGGTGATGCCATTTTATTCGCATCGCAAGTTGATCACGGGCAACGTAGGCGCGGGCTTGCGGGCCGCGAGCAGGGGTAGTTTACGATCTGGTAAGGACCAGGCCCAAGTAGACGGCACGACGTGTTCAATGCGCTCCTCAAAGAGCAGTTAGCACCATTGACGGAGCTCGATAGACACATTGCCTGCAGGGGTTGCGGAAATTTGTGTTGTTCATGTTCTAACAAGATACCGCGGTCCGGACGACAAGGGCAACTGAAAGAACACGGTGGGTTGTTAGTCAGTAGATGTCTGACACTCGCTTCCGCTTCACCCTAACTCGGAGGAGTCATATTTTGATGATTTTCCCACCGCAAAAAAAACCATGTGTGATCATTTAAACTCAACTCAACACTGCTTTTTCAAAGGCTTTGTGCATTCTTGTTCAACTCCAAAAAAATGCAATTTTTGATCTGGTCGCTTACACATTCTAAGCCTGTGTGAGTGACGGAAAAATATTTAAAAAATAACTTGGCATAACGCTGCTGACAATGGGCGGCCTTTAATGTTTTTATTCAGTAAATACCTTCGGTATTTCTATTTGCAGTCGATCGTTAAATCATTAGACAAGTAGCCCAAGTAGCACACGAGGCTGCTTATCAGCCGAATAACGGATTCCCATCATGCTTAAAGCTGAATAAAAAAGCTGAATAAGGGCTGTATAGGGCCTTACACAGCTCTTATAACTCTTAAATGGGCACAAATTATTCAGCCTTAAGTTCACGTAGCTGCTTAGGAGCTGTGTAGCAGCAATTTAAAAGTGTTATAAAGGGTAACGACAGTACTATGCGCTGAATATCGACTGACTAAGAGATCAGAAGTTTCTCTTTATTCAGTAAATATGTCACATCTACGCTCTTAATAGATGTTTTAAACCGGGAAAGGCTGCTTGCGGCCAGTGTAAAAGTGAACATATTTGATGTAGTAAACATATAGAAGCAAATATAATAACCCGTAGCTGCCAATTGAACACTTGTTTCGTGGATTATTCATATTCCCTGATAAGTACTATGTTTTACATATTAATAAAAGAAAAATAATTAGGAATGTAATTTCACTGACATTATACATATATATTGTCTAAGAAAATTTTAGTGCGCCTTGAAAATATTCTGTTTTTAATTAGTTTTGTGATATAAATAAGCCGTGATGAAAACTTGAATAAACAATTTATTGTGCTTTGAAAAGAATTATAAGGTAATAAGTTATTATTATGTTATCAGGAAGTAAAAACTAATGCAATACATTCCTAATTCATACACAAAACATCTTAAAAGTTGAAAAATGAATCAGTTTATTTATAGTTTGTAAGTCAGCATAAACGCCATCAACGTTACAAGTTACACTGACTGATTACAGTACCACATGTTACTTCTATTCAGATAAAGTCTGATTAAAGGTACTTATGTGAACCACCATAAAGTAAAAGCCGTTAATTCGATACACTAGTGAGTCTCTAAGCAGCTGCGAGGCAACTAGTGAATGTTTAAACAGCCGCTATGCAGACACTATCAATGGCAGTATAAAGGCTGATTAGCGGTAGACATATTCAGCAATAAGCTGTAATGTGGGCCACAAATCATCCATATACAGCTATTAAAATTATAATAGTTCACACGTGCTCCTTTAATAATTCAGTGTAATAGGAGTTTACAAATACCTTCTTATACAGCATTTGGCGTAATTTCATCCACTAAACAGCCCTTACTACTGCTAAGGCATTAGAAAAGGTTAAAAGCTGAATATCATCGTTGAAAATATACCTTTATAGCACTCTAAGCGTATTAATGGTAGTTTTGTCGGTCTTAATCAGCCTTAATGCAGCTCTTAATCAGCCTAAGCTGTTTAAATATCACTGACAGCTATTATGCAGCTGTAGGATCACCAGTGTACTCTTAAAAGAGTCTTAATACGCATAGAGGTGAGTAGTTATACAGCTATCTGTGCTACTTGGGAGTATACTATCCAGTGTGATCCCTGTCGTAATCCAAGTACACATTGAATATTAAGCAATCTTAGTATTTTTGGCCTGTGCAATCTGAAAGATAAGGTTGAAGTTATGCAACCGGACTAGTGCAAGTAGTAGAGAATTAGGTGTATTACTATAGGTGTATATTATTAATGCAGGTATTAGAGTACGTCAGTAGAGAATAATTTTTAAGTGATAGATACAGACAAAAGCTTTTTCATCATCATCTACTTAGCCTTTTTCCAACTATTTTGGGGTCAGCTTCCAGTCTAATCGGATGCAGCTGAGTAAGAGTGTTTTATTTAGAGTGACGGCCTTTCTGACCTCCACAACCTAGTAACTTGGGCAACACGATACTCCTTGGCTGTGTCAGATTTTCTGGCTTCTGACTACCGGTAATGACTGTCAAAGATGTTCAAATGACAGCCGAGACCAGCGGCTTTACGTGCTTTCCGAAGCACGGGGGTATCACACCACCAACTTGCAAACTCCAGGCTACTACTGTGCAATTTCTTACAATAAAAATCAGTAGCATGTTTTGACCGACCTCGGAATAAAGACTTTTACAGTTGTCCTTCAAAAACCCATTTTTCTGTACAAATAATATGACATAATTTCTCTCTCAGTCTCTCTGGTAGTTATTTGCATTAATTTATTTGAATTTATTCATATAGAATAAGTAACTAACATTTGGATACGTGAATATGTTCAAATTAATTCAAATTATTTTTTTAGGTAGGATTGTGTACGTAACATTATTTATATGGAAACAAAATCTTAACGTTATTTATATCGCCGTGCAGTGGTTCGCGCGTGATGGGCCTGGTGCGCAGTGGCGCGGCGGGCGGCGTGGTGCGCGCGCAGCCAGAGCTGCTGTGGCCGGTGCCGGCGCACTGGAGCCTCGAGGACGCCGCCACCGTGCCGCTCGCCTACACACAAGCGCTCTACTGTCTCGTGAGTCACATCAACATGTTCACTCGTAGCCTGCTCCCAGCCGACTTGTCCACAACGCAGCGTGGTGCGCGCGCAGCCAGAGCTGCTGTGGCCGGTGCCGGCGCACTGGAGCCTCGAGGACGCCGCCACCGTGCCGCTCGCCTACACACAAGCGCTCTACTGTCTCGTGAGTCACATCAACATGTTCACTCGTAGCCTGCTCCCAGCCGACTTGTCCACAACGCAGCGTGGTGTGCGCGCAGCCAGAGTTGCTGTGGCCGGTGCCGGCGCACTGGAGCCCCGAGGACGCCGCCTCAGTGCCGCTCGCCTACGCACACGCGCTCTACTGTCTCGTGAGTCACATCAACATGTTCCCTCGTAGCCTTCTCCCAGCCGACTTATCCGCACTGCCACGAGCTCGAACCAAACTAATGGCCAACGTCACACCATCGCGGACTGAGTTAATTTATTGTGCTAATTAAACAGAACTTTTTGATATTTCTTTCGTCAATGTTTTTCTATATTATCACATTGTCATTTCCTGCAAGGATTGCTGTATGTGTGTCATAATAAATAAACTACTCTGAGGTCAGCTCAGTCTAACCTCATGCATGGAATGACTGCGCAACTGTCAGTAATTCGTCAGACTCAATAAAAAAAAAAATATATTTATTCTAGGTCATTAAAAATAATAGAGAGTGGCAACCAGATTCCTCTGTGCTGATCCATGGTGGGGCTGGGGCATTCGGCCAAGCTGTTATATCCATAGCACTTGCTCACGGCTACGAAGTATTCACAACCGTTAGTGATATGCGAAAGAAATATTTACTGTGTAAATTATTCCCAGGATTAAAAGGTATTTTGATGCGATCAGCTAAACTGTTTTAGATGAAATGATTGTTGTACACATAAAAGTGAAATACACTTTATCTATATTCCAGCTGATAACATCGGTAATTCTCGGGATCAAAGTTTTTCAGACATGGTTCTGACAGCTACCAAAGGGGAAGGCTGTGACATAGTTATTAGCTGCCTGAGAGAAAATCTAAAACATGTAAGGTTATCTTTAAAATTGGGTCTTCTATTAAAATATGCATGCTGTAAAACTGATCTTATAATTAATTTTCAGATTGCAATCCAATGTACCAAGAGCTCCGGATTATTCCTTGACGTTTCTCAGCTGCACAATCAAGATAATTTCACTTACGGGATGTACAACCTAACTAAGGCACGAGCGTATGCCTCTGTTGATATCTCGTCAATATTTGAACCTGGAAATATTAAGGAAACTAAGGTTAGTATTTTTTTTTTGTATACTAGCTTTGTGGGTAGAATTCACATTACTAGTAATCTTGTTAACCCCTCCAACTAAGCTAAATATACTTGTGTCTGGAGTGGGTTCACGGCAATAGTGTACTAAGCTAAATATACTTGTGTCTGGAGTGGGTTCACGGCAATAGTGTAATGGGTGGGATTCGAACCCGTGACCTCTCGATCACGAGTCCGACACCTTATCCGTTAGGCTATTGACGCTTAGGTATTAAACTAATACTTTATAAAAATATCTAGCGTTAATTCCGCTTGAGAAATATATAGTTAGTAGGTACTGGGTCGACTGTGACCGGAATGGAAGACGTATGGATAGCACAGCATATATTTGCGGACTGGCGCGGCGGTGGTAACCACGGAATAGATGAATAAGGTTGGAATGGTAATGTAGGCGTGGCGCGCGCGCCACATTTATGATACAAAAATCATAGCGCGACCGATTAATTCATTCACCGCGTTTAGTGCGCTTCGGATTACTTCGGAACACAGAGCTCTGCTTTAAAATGCCGTGTTGTGCAATTATAACCTGTAAAACAAAAAGTCAGACCACAACACAGTGTTTGATCGGACCCAAAAAAAATCCCTATGCTGTTTATTATGTAAACTGATCAAGAAATGCATTTGAAATGCAAGACTAGAACACCCAAATGTCTATTTCATATACTTTTTATTACATAAAATAATAAAATTTACGTGACCTTGACCTTAAAAATGTCAAATAATTTCTGTAAATTTAATTAACCAAGATAATGTATTCAAATAAATACAGTGTAATGAGGAATCTTTAGGCGCATGTTTGTTAGTTTTTATTTTTAGAAAATCACCTCTAGATACCAAGTAATTTTTTTTTTCATATTTTCTTTTTTATTTTTTTTCTCCATAAAAACTCAAAAGTGCGATTTGTGACTAGCATAGCAATATTTCACGTAATAAGGCCTATCACAGATAATAAAACCACGTTCCACTATTGAGGCTCGTAGGAGGAATTAAGTTTCAAAACATAGTGATTAGGGTTATCACTCAACTTGACCTTTCATTTTATTTCAAAGTCAAAGTCCAAAAATGTGTTATATGCAATTTATTTGGTTAAGGGCCGTAGGATAGGTTGACAAATAACTCAACCTCCGACAGATGCACAGTGTTTGATAAGACCCAAAAAAATTCCCTATGTTGTTCATTATGTAAACTGATCAAGAAATGCATTTAAAATGCAAGACTAGAACACCCAAGTGTCTATTTCATATACATTTTATTACATAACATAATAAAATAACGTGAACTTTAACCTAAAAAAATGTTAAATATTTTCTGTAAATTTAATGAACCAAGATAATGTTTTCAAATAAATACAGTCTAATGGAAAATCTTTAGGCGCATGTTTGTTAGTTTTTATTTTTAGAAAATCACCTCTAGATACCAAGTAATTTAATTTTTTTAATATTTTCGTTTTTTTTTTCTCAATAAAAACTCAAAAGTGCGACTTGTGACTAGCATAGAAATATTCCTCGTAATAAGGCCTATCACTGATAAAAAAAACCACGTTGCACAATTGCGGCCTTTGGGAATTATGTGCCATTTAGTTCAAAGGTCAAATGGTACGAAATACGGTTGTCGCTTTAAGGTCAAACAAATATAGGTATATTTTTTGTAAATAATAAATTGGTACTGACACTAAACTACTTTAAAACATCATTGGTTACTACAATTTTTACTCAATAAATAGCCTACTCATACAAATCGCTATCCTTGCTTAATATTAACGTGCAGCCATCATCATCTGCATTATCATCATCCAATGTAACAGATCCATCCAATGATGAGTCTTCGTCTTCATCTTCGCCTCCTACTAATTGCAAATTTTCTTCGTGAATTGGTTTTAAAAGTTCGCGTACAGCTTCTGGTACACAAAGCCACTTGTATGAACTTCGACGTAAAATGTGGTGTGATATAGAAATCAATGGGTCTGATGATTCTAATGCACGGTGAAAGAGGTCGACCATAGTTTGTATCCTGTTTACTTTGCGGCAGTGACGTTCCCTATCAGACCGCCAGAATTTGTTGCGTGATTCGGCCTCTTGCTCTGAGAGCATCCCGACAGGAAGTGAACTGGATTCAATAATCTCTTCTCCGTGCACTAGAATTTTGTGAATAGTGACAGTCATCGGGTGCCAATTATACAATTGGACGTACTTTTCTGCGAGCGTGCGGCAAAAATTGCCAAACTTTTTTGCGTCTATAGGATAGTCACAAGATATTGTGACAAGGATAATATGCAATCTGTCGACTAACCATGCATCCAGACCTAAAATCTCAGTAAATGTGCCACGGTATTTATCTGATAGTGCTTTCCGGGCTCAATTGCCATCATTTGTCGTTCCAGCATTAGGTTTCACTACGTCCACTAATAATTACTAATAATTAATAAAAAATAATTACTTTCTTATTTCAGTCTGAATGCGTTTCTTTCGTTGCTCAACTATTTGGCTTTCAGGGCTACCCTTACTGATTCTCCATTTTTGTACCAACGGATCATTTTTATACCTAAGATGCAACAAAAACTCAAAAACACGTATCCACGCAAGAAGTGGATTGATACCGTGTCGCATATTTTCTTTTATGGTTGGTTTTTGATAAGACATTTCCAAATAATTGAAATTACTAGCCGTAAGTGTACAAAATGGGCATCTTAACTGTGAAGATGTTCCAGTAATTATATTGAGGACCTTACCATCAATAACGCTTAATGTCAAGTCAAAATCAAATGTTATGTTGTGACCTTCTGAAGTTTGTATAGTTATTGGTGTCAAGCTTCTGATCTGTTCTTCTACAAATGTTTTTTCAACACACTTGCTCATAAAATGGCTCTAATTTCACCGCAATTAGGCACATAATGACACCTGTAATCAAACTGACTTTTTCTTCACTATTATTCACAAGTGAGTTATAGTTTTTTTTTTAATTGGTTGAGTTGCTTTGTTTTTAAAAAAGTTTCGTAACAAAAAAGATCGTTTTCAATAGTACAAATAAATTAATGTACAGACGCCAGCACATCAAGCTACAACAATCTGTCAAATTACTTTAATAGATTTTCAACTTTATTGTTAAAGAAATTAGGTTCAAGGTTGATTGGGAAAATTTGACAGATTGGGAAAACTGACGCTTCGACTTCAAAAACTTTTAAGTCTTCAGTTGGATAGCATGCTTTTCTTGCAATTAAAATTTCATGGTAAGGTGGGTAAGCAGGGTATCCTCGACTATTCAAATCCCGCCGCAAGAGTTTATAAGTCTCCACACTCAGTTTTCTATCAATAATGACACCTAAAGCTTCCTCTGGTGTAAAAGGTTTGGTGACTGTCGAAACTTTTTTTTAAACCATGGACGGTCCCTTTGGTGACTCTAAACAAAGTTTTCACAGTTTACCTGACGAACTAACATCATCGGATTTGCCGCTCATAATTTACAGAGAAATAGGTCACCATCTTAAAGATCTCTCGGATAGCGAAAAAAATAGACTACCTCAGGCCAATCATTATATAAGCAATGCTTCCCACAATCTGAAGAAGATATCTCCATCAACGAAAGTAGCCTTTTCGCCACAACTTTTATTCCTTTACGAATCGTAGTCGACAAACATTTCATTGCCTGGCTCAATCCTACACCCCAATCGTATCGATTTTGTCAACCGCTGCACATCCAGTACAAAAAAGAATCAGATGATCTTATACTTTCCGAAAAAACATTTGTAGAAGTTCAGAAGTTTGGCACCAATAACTATACAGACTTCAGAAGGTCACAACATAACATTTGATTGTGACTTGACATTAAGCGTTATTGATGGTAAGGTCCTCAATATTTTGTAAGCTTACGGCTAGTAATTTCAATGATTTGGAAATGTCTTATCAAAAAACAACCTTAAAGAAAATATGCGACACGGTATCAATCCACTTCATGCGTGGATACATGTTTTTGAGTTTTTGTTGCATCTTAGCAATAAAATTGATCCGTTGGTACTAAAATGGAGAATCAGTAAGGGTAGCCCTGAAAGCCAAATAGTTGAGCAACGAAAGAAACGCATTCAGACTGAAATAAGAAAGAGAATTGGATTATTAGTGGACGTAGTGAAACCTAATGCCAGAACGACAAATGATGGCAATTCAGCCCGGAAAGCACTATCAGATAAATACCGTGGCACATTTACTGAGATTTTAGGTCTGGATGCATGGTTAGTCGACAGATTGCATATTATCCTTGTCACAATATCTTGTGACTATCCTATAGACGCAAAAAGTTTGGTAATTTTTGCCGCACGCTCGCAGAAAAGTACGTCAATTTGTATAATTGGCACCCGATGACTGTCACTATTCACAAAATTCTAGTGCACGGAGAAGAGATTATTGAATCCAGTTCACTTCCTGTCGGGATGCTCTCAGAGCAAGCGGCCGAATCACACAACAAATTCTGGCGGTCTGATAGGGAACGTTACTGCCGCAAAGTAAACAAGATACAAACTATGGTCGACCTCTTAAAATAAAAAGTGTATTAACCAATGATGTTTTAATGTAGTTTAGTGTCAGTACCAAGTTGGAATTTATTTATTATTTACAAAAATATACCTATATTTGTTTGACCTTTAAGCGACAACCCTATTTCGTACCATTTGACCTTTGAACTAAATGGCGCATAATTCCCAAAGGCCGCAATTGTGCAACGTGATTTTTTTATCAGTGATAGGCCTTATTACGATGAATATTTCTATGCTAGTCACAAGTCGCATTTTTGAGTTTTTATGTAGAAAAAAAAATAAAAACGAAGATATGAAAAAAATTAAATTACTTGGTATCTAGAGGTGATTTTCTAAAAATAAAAATTAACAAACATGCGCCTAAAGATTTTCCATTAGACTGTATTTATTTGAAAACATTATCTTGGTTCATTAAATTTACAGAAAATATTTAACATTTTTTTAGGTTAAAGTTCACGTAAGTTTTATTATTTTATATTACAAAAAGTATTTGAAATAGACACTTGGGTGTTCTAGTCTTGCATTTTAAATGCATTTCTTGATCAGTTTACATAATAAACAGCATAGGGAATTTTTTTGGGTCCGATCAAACACTGTGCACAAGTATAAAGCGAGGAGGTATATCTTTCCATCGGTAAGTCGAAAATAACATTTAATTACAATTTTATTTGTAAAAAACATAAAAATACTCTGATCACTATGAAATTCCGAACATTAACAACATTATTGCAACAAGTTACAAAAAGTATACATTGCCCGTTGTGTACTCGCTTAATCAACGCAATGACCAAGTCCGCTAACAGTGTACTGCATGCGCCACCCTTCAACCATTGACGTTTCGTCCTTTGCCCTGATTGGCCGTGATGCACGGCCTATGTTTATCAACAGCAAGTTACAATCAGTAGCAAGCTCTCGATTTAAGTGTGTGTAATTTATTTGTGTGCATAATTCGCATACGTAACGGGCCTCTTGCTTGCAGTAGAGCTAAAGAGTGGGGAGACAAGCGGCGACACGCGTTCTTATACAAATCAGGAACTATTTCCTTTCTAACCTCTTTTATCTATTCTGTGGTGGTAACAATATGGCATGAAACATGAAACAATCGATATGAAAGTACCCTCTTAATCTTAATATAATTACATACATCACACCTCCCTTCTTAAATTACAATATATGCATGAAAACAACTTTAAGTATACTGAAATCGTATGACTGGTTTTCGGGTTCGCTTTGGGTACTTAGTTGGCTGATACGGTGATGACCCACGTGCTTGATCAGAAGGCTGATTGTGCTCAACACCACTCACCGCACTGCTTACAGATTGTTTCGACTTATTTTCTTCACACACACTCTCACCACTGTACTCATCCTCATTCTTTCCCGACTTTATCAAGCTGTCCCCAGCATGCACCACGGAGCTCTCACCCTCTATCGCCCCTTATTTCACCGTGCTAGGACCACCAACCGATACACGGGATCTGCACCGTATCTAATCAACGTGTCTCTTAACCAATTGACCGTTATCACAAGTTAGGCACAAGAAAACACGGATAATCGGAAGCAGGAAGCACAGCTGTATTTCGAATGACTTGCAAATGTGACACCTAGTCGTTAGAAAAGTAATAACATTCTACCCACAATAAGTACATAATTATTCGAATCTTACATGTATGTTTACCTACATAATAAACATTCCTCTACACTTATTAAAAGATAGAAGGGTAAATCCTAAATTTAATGTTAAATGTTAAAAACAGTGTGTTTTTAACACACTGATAGATAATACATTCAAACAACTGCATATAGATACTAATACATACATTACGGTACAGACCGCACAACTTCAATTATCGATTTACACAATCAACACATAATACAATGGTATTGACCTATAACGTAATGAGCCCACATCTAATTTATTTTTATATCACATGAATGTCGATTTACAGACACATTAACATTGTACATTTTATAGTTTGGCCGGTTAAGTTCATATTCATTTATTTGCATACCATAATGTTTTATAGGTCTTACAATAAATAGGCTTAAGGCTAAGCTACAATTATGGACCCTGTAAGGGCACAGCAACACTTATTGTAGGAAGGACAAAATTAAAACTAAATACAAATTAAAAAATAAATCAAATTAAAGTCAAATTAAAATCAAACAAAACGTTAAAATTAACTAACAGCATTAAAAATTTTAATCGTAACAATTCATATAAAATTTACTTAATGATTAAACGAACTTACCTGTACGTGAAGTTCTATCATAATTATACAAAGTGCATCGTCCGAAGAGATTAGTAACCTGAAAACGTTGAAATATATGTAGTAACACGCTAGTGACACCACTCTTACACTGTATGTTTAGAGTCCTGCGCTCTTTTTTTTTTTTTTTTTTCTTTTGCTGGCAACCCCAGCGTCTCGGTCTTTCATTAAGTTTAGAGTTTGAAGCCACCATGTTCAGCTTTGACATTTCTGCAGCAAACTGGGAGACACTTTGGGTTGGGTGGGTGTTACTAATCTCTTCGGACGATGCACTTTGTATAATTATGATAGAACTTCACGTACAGGTAAGTTCGTTTAATCATTAATTATACTCGTGCATCGTCCTCGAGATTAGTAACCTGAAAACGTTGAAATATATGTAGACCTTGAGAGATAGCTGAGGAAATGTCAACTACCAAAAAATACCTGTTTATTAATCAATTGGTTTATTTCTAAAATTACTTAATTAGAATCACATTTTTTTTTTTTTTTGTTTTAGTCATAATTTAATTTTGTTCTCCTTAAAAATCTAGTTTTATATCTAAGGGTAATGAACTAATTATAAACGAGTTAGCACTATCGTGGCAGTTACGTTTTGTTAAAGTTAATCATTGCTCTGTTATAGAATTTTCCAAAAACGTTAGAGCTTCCGCTCTAGCTTGCCCTGTCGCGGATAAGATCGATGAGAAGTCGCATTGGTTAGGTTTGGACGTAGCAGCGTGCCTTGTGTCGTGTGCACTCAGAGGTGTCAATCCCGCTATCTTTAAGGACGGCTATAATCCACCGACGGACGTAAGGATTGTATTTTTACCGTTTATGCGGTTTCTTAAAACCATTAAACGGCTTTATGTGTTTCCCACAAAAAGACCTGGCTTGGTTTTGTACTAATATTAAAAAGTAAGGTTTTGGGCACATTTCCATTTTCGTCTCACAGAATGGTTGGCTCAAGGTTGGTTGTTTTGAGCCCGCCCTGGAAGTTTTAAAATCGTCACTGGTCGGGTATGTTTATTATTTATTCTTTTAATTACAATTTATTTATTTTATAATAATTTTTATATACGTTATGCCGACGTTATCATCATTTTAAGTAAATTTTTAACGGCAAATTTTCCTTTGGAATTTCTAGTACAAGCGAAGTATACCACGTGGTATTATATTTAGGCCGTGGTTGAGCCGATAAGCTCCCCTGAAAAAAACCTTGTAATGAGAACCTACATGAATTCAAGGTGCCGTACTGGTTTCTCTGATTGAGTAAACCTGTGAGAAAATATAAAATGTTTGGGATTGACGCTTCATATAACTCAAAATTATATTGTTCTGAGCACAAAATTTATTTTTTCAAGTGCTAGGTACGTCATATTGCTGGTAAGGATTTTCAAACAACGAGCCTATCATGGTATCCGCTGTGGATGACCAATACCCTGCGTCGCCGCAGCGCACAATGATCCGGCAACCAGTTTGAGGTTGTCTTGTAAAATAATAATATTGTTAGGTTAAAGTTGGAATATGAGCAACCACGGTTGTATGGGCTATTTAGAAACCACCATGATTGCCTTGCCTTCTTAGTAATAAATTTTCTCAAGGTTTTTAACATTATTATGAAAGGACCAAGGGGCCTAAAAGATAATTGTTGTCCATTTGATTATGAATGCATTAACTGCCAAAGTGTTTGGATTGTATTTACTCTACTTGTGAAGAGTTCCGCCGGCCGAATCCAATCCAGCCAGTATCCAATCTATATCTGGGTGTACTCGATGAGAGTCTGCATCCGCAATTTTGTTATCTGTAATATATGAAATATATAAAAAAGAGATGTAGGTATTGGATGCTCCCCTTGCGGTTTATGTAAGTAATGGCTATGGAGTTATCTATGTGAAGAAGAATTCACAGTTTCTGAGGTTTTAGGCAAATACTTTAAGGCCAAAATAAGCTACCAGCAGCTCGAGCTGATTTATATGGATTTTTCTCTCATCTCGCGATCATCTTCCGCTGGCTCGTTCACCCCCACATGTGGCTACTCCCCCCATAGTTGAGGCGTTAGTCTATATTTCTGAGCAGTATGCGTCTCATCATTTAAAAGAATCTTGCATAGAGTTAGGTCTATTCATGTATTTACTCTTTCTTAAGTGTAAAGTATCTCATATTCATCCATGCAAGTAGTCCAAAGAATTTCGCAAATTTTACACCTTATGCAATACATCTTATTAGTTCAGACTTTATGTTTGACAGGTTTTCGTTAGGTAATCTAATTAGGTTTCTTTTCTAGGTTTTTTTTTTTCTTAATTTTAGTTTATATCCATTAAACCTATGACAATATAGTTTGATCTTCATTGATTAGAGATCATGGAGCATAAAAAGGAAATAATTGCCAGTTTATACACCTTAAACCCATGACAACATAGTTTAGTCTTCGGTGTTTAGAAGCCATTGAGCATAAAAAGAAAAACATTGCTAGTTTATACACGTTAACTTATGACAACATAGTTTGGTCTTCAGTGATTACCGACCATTGTATTTTACCGTATTTATCGGCGATGGTTGCAGTTCGACGGACGTCACGATGCTTTCGCGGCGACTTTATGCGACTGTCTCACGCTGAGGGACCCAGCACCGGCGGAAGAAATGTTTCACAACTTCGTTGTACTCCTGCGCACTGGGACCCTTTTTCTCCACCTTAAATTGTTCTTAACTTGTTATTAAGTTGAGGATAAAGTTTTGGGTTCAGCTTTTGCTAGGTTTTCACTATTTGTAAATTTTTGTGTCATTCAGATGTTTGTTTATGGAGAATATGGTGAAGTTTCGCTTAGTGACTGACTCTGCATGTTGTGTGTCACACAAGATCCAGTACACATCCATGATATGTTTGAGGCCCTCTTTATTTTTGTTTTTGTTCTCATGTTCTTGGGTGAGGACTCGCTAGCCCAGAAATTGCCATTGTGAGCTGGCTTTGGCGCTCTTTGATGCCCTTGTCTCGTTTTAATACGGTTTCTGTTACAGCTGCTTTTATTTCCACATTTAGTAGGGTGCTCCAATCAAGATACTGTTAGCTGGGATGAGGTACCATTCTGTAAGCTCTTCGCGGGTTTCCTTGCTATGTCCCAGAGTGTCAATGTGTTGCAGTCTTGTTGCTAAAACTTTGTGTATGTCAATCCCATAGTTAACAACCGCAGAGGGATCAGTTCCCAGAATATCCAGCACTTCTGGATTCCTGTGCTCAAGAGCGGGGTATTTCGGGTCAGCTAGTTTTTCATTATGGTTTACTTCCAAGACTTGTTCCTTAACCAACGTCTGCTGTGGTAAGTTTTCTGAGGTGGATGACTGTGTGACCTCTTCAGTAGGTTTGACGCACTTATTTGACGGTAAAACCTCTATAAGTTGTGTCCAATGACACCCCAACTGAAACCAGATTATCCTAGTAAGGAATTTTTATTACATCAGTTATGGTGTAGTTTCAGCAACTACCCATGACTAAATAAACTGTAGTTATTGTCTGTGAATTAGTGTGGTATAGTAAGCAACCTGGCGAAACATCCCCAGGAGCTGCTTTGATGGGTGTTTGTTATCATGATTGTATGTCAGTAGACAAATGAGGCAGGTGTTAGTAACACCATTCTAAGGTTTTACTGATGCACTATGAAAATTGAGCCAATGAAACCGTCCCAAAAACTAATCTATATTGGTCTCACAACCGTCTTGAATAAGTTACCCTGAGGCAAACTGACAACCCAAAACCGCTCTAATAGGTGTTGGGTACTTTAGTAAACTTATTTTGTGTAACCTTGCGATACGGCCCCATAAGCCGCTCTGATAGGTGTGGTTACTTCAGTATACTTATTTTGTGTAACCTGGCGATACAGCCCCATAAGCTGCTCTGATATGTGTGGTTACTTCAGTATACTTATTTTGTGTTACCTGGCGATACGGCCCCATAAGCCGCTCTGATAGGTGTTGATATTTTAGTATGTAACTTATTTTGTGTAACCTGGCGATACGGCCCCAAAAACCGCTCTGGTAGGTGACAGGTGTTGGTTACTTCAGTATACTTATTTTGTGTTATCTGGCGATACAGCCCCATAAGCCGCTCTGATAAGTATTGGTTATTTCAGTATACTTATTTTGTGTAACCTAGCGATACGACCCCCAAAAACCGCTTTGATAGGTGTTGGTTATTTCAGTATGTAACTTATTTAGTGTAACCTGGCGATACGGCCCCAAAAACCACTCTGATAGAGTACATATTACCTCAATGTCTGATAGGTGACAGATGTTGGTTACTTCAGTATACTTATTTTGTGTTACCTGGCGATACGGCCCCATAAGCCGCTCTGATAGGTATTGGTTATTTCCGTATACTTATTTTGTGAAACCTGGCGATACGGCCCCAAAAACCGCTCTGATAGGTGACAGGTGTTGGTTACTTCAATATACTTATGTTGTGTTACCTGGCGATACGGCCCCATAAGCCGCTCTGATAGGTGTTGGTTATTTCAGTATACTTATTTTGTGTAACCTGGCGATACGGCCCCAAAAGCCGCTCTGATAGGTATTAGGTGTTGGTTATTACAGTACACTTATTTTGTTTTACCTGGCGATACAGCCCCAGAAGCCGCACTGATCGGTAATAACTTTAGTTAGGGTAAATCTATCGGTATGTAGGCAGTTGCTTGTTTTTCATTTGTTTTCCAGAAATACTGATCATAATGCCATGTAAAATATATAATTATTAGCGTCTATCAACTTTACGTAAAAGTTCGTGTGTTTGCAGCAAGGATCTTGTATACATATCTTTTGCAGCAATTCGTTTTGACACATCAGATTGCACACATTTTCGTGGAATATGTTTTGTACACAATTTCGTGGAAAATGTTTTGCACGAAGGCAAACATACGAGGTTATTTTGGTAAATTTACTAATAAGGGCATGTTTTTGTTATAATAATAGCACTTGATCACTTTACTATTATATTCTAATAAATATATTATATATGTACCTTGATCTTTATCATCCTTTTCCGAAATAGTCCCTGTAGAATTGGCGGTCGATTGGCGCCGACGGCGTGCCGCTTTTTTGTTTGTTATTGTTTCTTTTTCAGTTTTTTGATCTTCCACATTATGTATTCTATTTCGAATTTCCTTTTTGGCACTTTTGCTTGCGTATTTTCACTATAAAACTAATCACTTTTGTTTTTTCCTAAAATAAAACGTGCGAGTGGTGGCGCACTGTGACGTGAATGAAAGACCGAGACGCTGGGGTTGCCAGCAAAAGAAAAAAAAAAAAAAAAAAGAGCGCAGGACTCTAAACATACAGTGTAAGAGTGGTGTCACTAGCGTGTTACTACATATATTTCAACGTTTTCAGGTTACTAATCTCGAGGACGATGCACGAGTATAATTAAATAACAAATTATATCATTATAAAATATTTAATATTGAGATCACTTCTGCATTTATTAATTACTAGCGACCCGCCCCGGCTTCGCACGGGTGCAATGTTTATATTAAATATACTATAGAATGTCTTTATATACATCGTTGACAGCCTTTTTGTCATTCGACATCCATGTTCTCTTTAGTAATTACTCTTGAAAGTGCGACACATAATTTACCATGGGAAAAACATGCAACGCACAAATCTAAGCAACATAGGCACGCGCGCCGTGCGCCGCTATGTCCTTGCATTTTAAATCTGTAATATCTTCGAAACTATTTATTTAAATTATATTCTGTGAAGGGCAATATTGATTTATATTAAATGCACAATGTATTTATGGTACTTAATTGGATAAGGATTAATGCTGTATTGCTTAAAATCGCTTCGTAAAATATGCTCGTATTTCTCGTAAAAAGTAAAGGATAAAAAATGGTTGTGGTGGGTTATCTATAAGAGATAGACAGATGCCATTGAGGACTTTTTTGTTGAACTTTTTAAGGTGTTCAATACTGTAGTACATTATTTTGATCTATCTCGTAGGGTTCAGCCAGCGTTTGCAAAGCAAGCGCAAAAAAATGTGTTTATTTGCGACATCACATTAGAAACCTCAAAAATTATCAGTGTTCCTCTACTATATTATGCATGTTATATACTTAAAAACCTTTCTATTGAATCACTCTTTCTATTGAAAGAAACTGCATCAAAATCCGTTGCGTAGTTTTAAAGATTTAAGCATACATAGGGACAGACACAGGGAAGTAACTTTGCTTTATACTATGTTAAGATAATTAAGAGATAATTATACCAATGTTTATTTTAGTGTATGTTCGCAAAATGTCATATTAATTTGAGTCAAATATTTAATTACAATAGCAGTCATAGTTTATCATTCATATATTCATTTATAGTATAGTATCTTTTATTTAATAGAAATAGCTTCAATTTATTACTAAAGATACTATACTTATTTTTATTCTTAATTTGTTCTGGTAGTTTATTATACAACGTGTAACGGAAAGCAACGTGTAGCGGAGGCTTCTTTGGATGATATCAAACGATACACGATACAGTCGACTTTACCAGGTAACCACTTTCGCCCCTTTAAGTATCTGAACCTATTACTGTGAATTCTGGAGTCCCCTAAGGATCCATTTTAGGACAATTCCTATTTATACAACGTGTAATTTAAAGGGTGTATAGATACCAAGTGCATGGCTTCTTTGGATGATAACAAACGATATGGCAAGAGTTTTGTAATCCTAAGTCTACGTGTGTAGAACTTATTACAAATTCCAATACACAATACCAGAGACCGAATTTTTCAAATTAAGAAGAATGAAAAGAATTATCGTGTTATTGGCGAGTGACGTGGAAAGTAATTGACCCTCGTAGTGCTGTGACACGTTTGTTATGATTGGTATTCAAGAAATATTTGAAACCAATAATTTGGTATCAATTCTTTGAGTCAGTTATTTTGCGCTGAAACTGTGCATAGAGACTCCATACCAGATGTTGTCTTCAGCCCTTTTGGATAGATATGGGGTTTCCGTTACACGTTGTATAAATGACATTAAGTCATGTTTCCTTAGTGCTCATTTTTTATTGTATGCCGACGACCCGACGACATAAAATATTTAAATCTTGCAAGAATATCCAGGATTGCCTACTCATCCAAGATGATCTCACTAGACTGAACACGTATTATACAAAGAACACTCTTTCTTAGTCTCCCCAAAAGTCATAGTATATCGTTTACTAAAAATAAAAATAATTTTAATTACTGTTTCGATAACCACCGTTTATATGTAGTAAATTCCGTTCGGGACCTCGGTGTTATTATGGACTCATGTTTGCACTTCAACATGCACATTGATACCATCGTGAATAAGGCCTTTCAAATGTATGGTTTCGTCATGAGATCCTCGAAAGACTTTGTGCGACCCTCTACTTTTCTGATATTATACAAATGTTTACTGCGATCACAGCTGGAATTTGGTATTTCAATCTGGAATCCTTATTATAAATATAATAACAAATTAGAAATGGTGCAGAAAAAATTCTTACGTAGCATGAACTACAAAAGTAATCATTCAAAGATTCCCTATTCCCTATTACCTAAATATACAACATTCAGAGCTTGGAAGCCCGACGGTTACTTTTGGATGTAATGTTGCTGTATGGTTTGTGCCATAATAGGTTTGATTGTGCTGACCTTACGAATAAATTATGTTACACGGTACCTAGAACTGTTATCAGACGGGGGGCTCGCGTGCCACGCTTGTTCCGTGTGGACGCATGCAAAACAAATTTTATTAATCCGTTATCGTTTTCCATTCAATATGTTGTTGATTAATCCATGGACAATACTGTGGGTTATGTGTTTACCTATATATCTTAAGAACACTAATGTAATATCCTAACATGTAGGGGAAGCCCGGGTAAATAAAACCACTATCTAATAATCAATAGAACTCTTCGTACTTTTAATTTGTACTATGTTTAATCATCATTCTTTGGAAATAATCATTAGAATTAAAAAACTTAAACAATTTCTATATTAATTATGAGAATTAACAAAAAGTATCAATTATCCGTTTTACCCGACCCCACCGCGCAAAATGGATACGCGCCAAGGGTAAAAAAGATAAATAGAATTAGTTTAGATCAGTCTTAGCATTCATCACAGAAGTAGCTGCCAACTCCTACATAAGAATATTATGGTATTTAGATGTGATCGTGACCGTGTACTCACCAATAAAAAGGATGGCGGTGGTGTCCTTATCGCTGTATCTAAGGACCTGAAACCGACCTATCTTGCATTTTCGCCCCCCTTAACGTTACCAGAACATGTTATTGTAAAAGTTCCCTCCAATAAAAATAAGTATCATTTAATATGTGCTACTTATATACCGCCAAACGCTATGGATGATGTATACATAACTTTTCTTGATTCTCTATCAACTTTATGTGATGACCCGTGCATAGATAATATTATTCTAACAGGTGATTTCAACTTGCCTTTAATTAACTGGGTAAAAAAATCATCATACATGGATTATGCTACAAAGAATAAACTCACAAACGTTAATCGCTATTTAGCAAACTTCTGCTCACAAGAAGGTATGAAACAATATAACTGTTGCGTCCCAAATGTATTTTTGAACGATCTTTTTGGTGTGGCAACATTCTATTGTCTTTTTGATGTTGGGCTTGACATAACCTTTTCACTTGACAGATAGACTTTGCTTCCTTGTTGAAAGATGTCCGATTGGGACCTGTTGAGTTAATTATAATTGGTAAAATATCGTTTGGAATCGCGTGTTGAAACCGATAATTGGGTCGCGAGTTAACTATTGTTTGAAGTTGTAATCCCCATTTGACGAAAACCCCGGGATATTTTTGGATTTATCGCCGGGTTGATGCCACCTCGTGGCACGCGCGTTTGTTGGAAAATAGTAGTGATAAATAGCTTCAATCCGGTGCGAGTTTGTGCTGTGATGCTGATCTGAACCGCGCCATCTGGAGACTGACGCCTTGTGACCGTTCAGAACACTTGACTTACATCACACTTTCAATTACTCACCTCATTTACATACATACCACACTTGGGCGTGATCTAGGAAGGTCGAAACTTGGCGAACCCAGCACAGAAGGTTAGTGGTTAGAACTGTTATTTGTATGTATGGTTTGTAGGCCGAAGAGCCTTTTGTTTATTATTGTTGTAAGCAACGTTAGAGCTCCACGAACCGTGGACAGTTTCGGACACACCAGTATCGTTGCGCTGGCTTGGGACTGAACATTTTGGTAGTAGAAGCGTGGTCTTATAAGATCCACTGGTTTAATTGGAAGTTTTGAAAATAACTTTAGTTTAATTACTTAACACCACTTATAACTTAATAAGTTTGAATATATTGCTTTGTCAGCCGGGCTCAAATAGTACTTGTAGTTTGTACTGTAATTTGTAGTGCTAGCCCCTTGGTATTGTACAGACAAGTAAGATTGTTTGTGAAATTAGGAATTATTGGTTGTATTTTGACATAATTTGGTATATTTGTTGCGATTAATAATTGAATGTCACTGATCTGAATTTAAAGGTTATCTAAATAATAATTACACATAGTCTAACATAATAGGACTTGAATTGTGTGTATTGGTTGTTGTTTATAGTAGTTATTGGACTGTGTTGATAGAGAATGTCCGGCTCAATATTATACAGTCAATTGTTGTGTTTATTGATGTTTATTGGGGTTGATTCTGCACAATATATACATTGAATTGTTATTTATTTTGTAACTAGTCATCTGTACCAAGCTAGATTCATACTTGGAATAAGTACAGGGTCGGATTTGGACTTGAAATAATTGAATTTGAGTTTTTATTTTGGTGAAATTTGTTTGGTCGGCTAACAAGTCATTGTTGTTTGTTTAGTTAATTTTAGCCTGTTGTATTAATATTTGATTGTTGCAATGGCCTCATTAAGGGCAGTCAGGGAGGCTGCTGCCGGATTGACCTCACAGTTGAGATGGTTCACATCGGCAGCTGCAACGGTTGAGCGTGTAGAATTGGAAGAGCTCACCCTTGCTCGGTATGGGCAAGTGATTGAGAGGATCAAGTCAGCTGATGCTGCGCTCACACGCTTCAGCGAGTACATCATGGACGTGGATTTGGGGTTGATGGATCAGACAGCCCGCGATAGGATTTTGGGTGACTATGACCAGATTGTCCACCTGGGGGATGTCATATGTCTACGAGCGCGGGAAATTTTGAAGAGCCGGGTGCCTGATGCGGCCAAGCCGCAGACCCCCGTTGTTGCAAGCCCTGGACTATTGAGTAGGCTGCCCACCCTGGAGCTGCCACATTTTGACGGTCGCTTGGACCACTGGCTGGGCTTCCTAAATCTCTTTGAGAGTCTTGTCGATGCACGCTCGGACCTCGGACCTGCCCAGAAGCTGGCCTATTTATTGTCTGTCCTGGAGGGCGAAGCCAGAGCCTTGGTGCAGCACTTGCCGGTGACGGATTCCTCCTATCCGACCGCTCTGGAGCTTCTCTCCCGACGGTATCAGAACAAGCGCTGCCTGGCTGATGTGCACATCGACCAGATTTTGGGACTACCGGCCATTGCCAGCACGTCGACGTTGCGCACTGACTTGCTGAACCCGTTGGTCTAAGCGACCAACGCTTTGAGACGCCTGGAGTTACCGGTAGAACATTGGTCCTACTTGTTGGTGCACATAGTGCTGCAGTTGCTCCCCGCGGAGCTGAGGTCACGTTTTGAGCAGAAGTATGGTGGGGATAGTGCCACCCATCTTCCCCCCTTTGACGACCTCCTCAAATTTTTGGAAGACGAGTGTCGGTTTTCGGATACCACTCGTGGCGCCGCGGGGTCACCCCCACTACCTTCTCAGCCCAGAGACCAGGGACGGACTAGGGCTCGGGGGCCTGTTGATGTTCCCCCCGCCCCCCGTTTTGCTGGCGCCCGGAGTCCTCGGGCCAGGGGGCCTGTTGATGTCCGCCCCGCCCCCCGTTTTGCTGGCGCCCGGAGTCCGCATCATTGTGACTTTTGTAAGGCAACGGGGCATGTCATGGCGCGTTGCCCGGACTTTTTGAATTTGCACGTAAGTGCCCGCCGCCGCATTGTCAACACACGCCGTTTGTGCTTCTCGTGCTTGGGGGCCCACTTTCATCGGGATTGCCCCGACCCCCGCCCGTGTAGAATTTGTAAGGGGTCCCACTTGGAGATTTTGTGCGCCAACGCGACCCGCTCCAGCAGACCAGCTTCTGAGGGGGGTTCGCGCAGGGGGGGGTACCCCGGAGACGAGTACCGGGCTGAGGCCCGCAATTCTGTACGCCGCACTCCACCCCCCGCGCAAGTTGAACGGGAGCCCCGCGAGCGCCATTTGCTCTCCCCTCGTCAGGGAGAACGCGCATTGGCTGCTAGGCAGCAGTAGCCGGGTCGGCGCCGCTGCCTTTCCCCTCCGTTGGCGGAACGTCCCCGGCTGGAGTCGCGCCCTCCGCCATTCGGGCATCCGGTGGGATATGCCCCTCCAGTGATGGCGAGCGGCTCGGGACACCGCGCGGATGAATATTTTGATTGTTGGCCTCGTCGTGAACGAAGGCAGCCTGGATGCGGCGATCGGTCGCCGCCCAGGCATCACTAAGAGATTGACGCCTGCCCCGCTAAAGGACCCCCCGATCAAGACGGTTTTGTTGCCAACGGTCTCGGTCAAGGTCTGGGGACCCTTGGGTGACTCGATTGTGGTCTGTGCCATTTTGGACACGGGAGTCCAGGGTTGCCTTTTGTCGTCTTGGTTAGCGGGACAGGTTGGCCTGAAGGTGAATGACCTTTCAGGCAAGATTTGGGGAATTGGCGAACCGGCTGACACCACTGTTGAGGGAAGGACCTGGTTTGAAACCACCCTTGTGAGTTGTCCGTACCCTAAAATTGGTGCTCCTGCCCTTGTTATAACTGAACTTGGTTGGGACGAGCCACTTGGGGAAACCCTGTTGGAGGACGGTTGAAGCACTCTAGCCTTCCTTATGGGGCCCGTCACCCCCCTTTGTTGCCCAAGGAGGGCCACTTGGTTTAATTGTTTGTGACTGATCGTCACGTTAAGAACTCGCATGCCGGTTGCAATGCGCTGTTGGCCATTCTGCAGCGAGAATTTTGGATTTTGTCGGCTGATCGCGTCAATGAGGCGAGGCCCTTTGCTGGCGTCGTAACGGACTTGTTGGTCCCCTTTTGTTGAAGACATCCACCCTTCGTAATAGTAAGATTGTTTAGGCTTATTTGTGTGTTTGTCTGCCTGTCAACCAAGGCAGTAAATTTGGAGCTGGTAACCTCCCTCTCGACAGAGGCCTTTGAGGCGACTTTGGAAAGATTTGTGTCTCGCCGTGGGTTACCTTCTTTGATTAGGTCTGATTGCGGTACGAATTACAAGGGTACAAGTAACTATTTGAAGGAGGTATACGCCTTCCTTAATGAGAGCCAGGTTGACATTGGTAATAGTTTGGCCCGCCGAGGGGTCACTTGGTTGTTTGACCCGCCAGCCTGCCCCCATTGGGGGGGTATTTTTGGGGCCGCGGTGAAGGCGGCAAAGGGACGCTGGCGGAGATTGTTGGGAGACACCGTTCTCACCTTTGAGGAACTAGCTACGGTATTTGGCCGCATTGAAGCTGTGTTGAATTCGCAACCTGGTCAAGACTTCCAATTGATTAGCGGACGGGTAGGCCCGTCCGGGGGGGGGTAGATGTTGCGTCCCAAATGTATTTTTGAACGATCTTTTTGGTGTGGCAACATTCTATTGTCTTTTTGATGTTGGGCTTGACATAACCTTTTCACTTGACAGATAGACTTTGCTTCCTTGTTGAAAGATGTCCGATTGGGACCTGTTGAGTTAATTATAATTGGTAAAATATCGTTTGGAATCGCGTGTTGAAACCGATAATTGGGTCGCGAGTTAACTATTGTTTGAAGTTATAATCCCCATTTGACGAAAACCCCGGGATATTTTTGGATTTATCGCCGGGTTGATGCCACCTCGTGGCACGCGCATTTGTTGGAAAAAAGTGGTGATAAATAGCTTCAATCCGGTGCGAGTTTGTGCTGTGATGCTGATCTGAACCGCGCCATCTGGAGAATGACGCCTTGTGACCGTTCAGAACACTTGACTTACATCACACTTTCAATTACTCACCTCATTTACATACATACCACACTTGGGCGTGACCTAGGAAGGTCGAAACTTGGCGAACCCAGCACAGAAGGTTAGTGGTTAGAACTGTTATTTGTATGTATGGTTTGTAGGCCGAAGAGCCTTTTGTTTATTATTGTTGTAAGCAACGTTAGAGCTCCACGTACCGTGGACAGTTTCGGACACACCAGTATCGTTGCGCTGGCCTATTGTAGTTCTGAACAATAACCATATATCCAACTCTGTTGGTCGCATCTAAGACTTATTCTTTTGTAACGCACATACCTTAACGTTTTCTCCTGATACCTCCCTTTTACCCATTGACACCTATCATCCGGCTTTCTATGTACATATTTCTTTCACTTGTCCTACACATATTATCTCCAAAAAAAGTGCTAATAATAAACTTAATTATCATAAAGCTAATTATCAAAAAATAAATACCGATATAGGAAACGTTGAATGGAATTACGTTGACAACATATCACCGAATGAATCTGTTTCTAAATTCTATGAAAAACTTTATGAAATTATAAGATCACACACGCCATATTGTAAACCCAAAAATATGAATTTCCCAAGTTGGTTCTCCAAGTCACTTGCACGCAAGCAATTTCACTTTGTGAAGAGCTTATTCAGCTCTTCAAGCGAGGCCAGTTTGATCTTGTCAAATGGACAAGTAATTGTAAAGAGGTTCTCACGCACTTACCTGATTCTCATAAGGCTTCTCCAGACATTGACTTTGAGAGGTCCGTACCGCATAAGGTGCTCGGTTTACGCTGGGATAAATCCGTTGATAGTTTTCGATTTGACGTCGCACCGCCTGATGATAAGTGCACCAAGCGCACTATGCTGTCCACAGTGGCTCGAGTATGGGACATACTGGGGTTTGTGGCTCCCACAATTTTGTACGCCAAGCTCTTGGTGGCAATCAGAAGTATGAGAACTAGCTGACCCACCACGACTTCGTTCGCGTGGTATCCTACCCCTACCCAACCGATACCACTACCTCTATCCTACTGTTACCCTACCCATACCTTACTCTACCCAAACCCTACACTACCCTACCCTACCCTACCTATACTCTACCTATACCCTACCCCTACCCTACCCTACCCTGCCCTTACCCTACCCCTACCCTACCCCTACCCTACCCCTAACCTACACCTACCCTACCCCTACCCTACCCCTACCCTACCCCTACCCTGCCACTACCCTACCCCTACCCTACCCCTACCTTACCCCTACCCTAACCCTACCCTACCCTACCCTACTCCTACACTACCCCTACCCTACCCCTACCCTGACCCTACCCTACCCCTGCCCTAACCCTACCCTACCCCTACCCTACCCCTACCCTACCCCTACTCTACCCCTACCCTACCCATACCCTACCCCTACCCTACCCCTACCCTACCCCTACCCTACGCCAACCCTACCCCTACCCTACCCCTACCCTACCCCTACCCTACCCCTACCCTACCCCTACCCTACCCCTACCCTACCCCTACCCTACCCCTACCCTACCCCTACCCTACCCCTACACTACCCCTACCCTAACCATACCCTGCCCCTACCCTACCCCTACCCTACCCCTACCCTACACCTACACTACGCCTACCCTACCCTACCCCTACCTTACCCCTACCCTAACCTATACCTACCCTACCCCTACCCTACCCCTACCCTACCCCTACCCTACCCCTACCCTACCCCTACCCTACCCCTACCCTACCCCTACCCCACCCCTACCCTATCCTACCCCTACCCTACCCCTACCCTACCCCTACCCTACCCCTACCCTACCCCTACCCTACCCTATCCCTACCCTATCCCTACCCTACCCCTACCCTACACCTACCCTACCCCTACCCTACCCCTACCCTAACCCTACCCTACCCCTACCCTACCCCTACCCTATCTCTACCCTATCCCTATCATACGCCTTCCCTACGGATAAACACCGTGTTTAACGAGAATGGGCTAGACATAAACCAATACGCAAGCCCAATACGGGTTAGTGGGTGTTAATGAATGTGGATACAGCCGGTACTAATGGCTTAACGTGTCTTCCGAAGCATAGAAAATATCTATATATTAAGTTTTTATCACCCGCCCGATGACCGGCTACTGAGAACATTGCTTGGTTCATGGCTCAAATTTTAGCCGAACGTGCCAAGCCTTTTACGCCTAGCTCCTTAACATAAAATCACGTCTGAAACTCTTTTTAAACCGACATTAAAAAATGGGTATCTGTGTGTAAGTAAGGTAAGTGTAGTAGTGTAAAATTTGTGAGGATGTATGGATGGATGATTTTTACTCTTTCGCGCAAAAACTGTTAAATAGATTTTAATTAAACTTTACAATAACATAGGTCTTACATCAGAGACATCAGAGACATCAGAGTACCATAATTATAGGCTATATAGTTCATTAAGACCGGCGGGCGAAGCCGCTGCAAAAAGCTAGTTGAGTTATAAAATAAAACAAAATGAAGATTTGATATTTTATTTCAATATCGCACATTTTGATATCCATTGACAGAATTTTCCTGGGGTCAATCATCTCGGGCAAAAGATATTTATCTTAGAAATTGAACAGCTTATGTTCCATTTTGGTCACCCAAAACGCATCATCTTTTGGTGTCCTTATGGTCTTCAATGGAAATTAATTTCCTGCGCACATTGCAAAAAGACAAACGTTATTTGGCTGAAAATAAATGAAAACTTATAAGAAAAGCAATTTTACCTAACAACTACGTCACACTTGATCTAGCATACTGCTACAGCATAGTGACGCTGTCAGTGGATGTGGGTATTTTTTTTAATTCAGAATTGTCTCGCGTTTGACTACCACCTCACCTGATGGTAAGCGATGATGTGGTCGAAGATGGAGCACGCTTACCCAGAAGTAACCTATTCACTCTTGATTTAAAGACCCCTAGGTTGTAGCTATCTGGAAACATAGACTCCGACAGGGAATTCTACTCCTTAGCCGTACGCACAATGAAGGTATTCCCAAAACGTTTTGTGCGTATGGGTGGGATGTTCACCATGTAACGATGGCGCGTCGCCGTTTGTCTTGTCCGTCCGATGATGGAACGGGCTTGGCGGAATAAGATTGTGTAGTTCCATCGCACACTCCCCGAAATGTAATCGATAGAAAACCGATGTTCAAGGCTCTGGAGCTTTGACTCGACCAGTGCATATAGACGATTTATAGGGTGGACTAGAGAGATATGTATAGTGATAGTGATTCTCACCTGACATAAGTCGTGGATGGTATTAGTAGTTCCATCGGATTAATAAAAAATGTGTGATGGCCTGTTCAGCGTGTTACAAGCTGAATATAGACATTTAATTCGACTAATAGACATGCCGAATATAGACATTTTATTTTGACTAACAGACAATTTACTTCATCAAACAGCAGAAAAATAAACAAAAGAACAAAGGTTAACGACGTTTTCATGACGATCCAGCTGTTCTGGATCCGATGGAAAAATCATTAAATGACTACTACTCTAGGTAAAGCGGAAGGGAGTATCAGACTTTTACTGAATAAAAACCCAACATGTTCCTTCAGTTGCTCTTGTGGTCCGGGGCCGCGGTATCTTATTAGAACATTTCCATAAACCTAGCAGGGTCCATTTGCTCTATTGCTGTGTTTTCGATAGTTTTACCGCACTCTATGCCATACGAAATTTGAGTTGTCTGAAAAAAAAATACTGTAAAAATAAGTAGGTACATAATACAAGTATTTTGATTTCAACATTAAATAAATAGTTAAATTAAGTTGAATATGTACGATAATAATAATAATTATGTTTTATTGACATAAAAATAAAGATGTTACATTTTTATTTGAGCTTCGTAATAAACTGTTTTACAGGAGTCAGAGTCTTCACCCGCTTATTGAACAATAATTGTATTGTATAATATTGTATTATGCCACTATCATAAATACAATAATAAAAAAAATATTAAAAGTTAACAGTAGGCATCGCATGCTTGCTATTTAAAAAGTGTCGGCCTGGATTACATTGATGTGCTTGAGGTGGTTTAAGTGTATGTGTGTGCGTGTGTGTGTGTGTAAATTAAGTGTTATCTGGGGGCACGGCAGTGCCCCCGCCAAGTTGGGCAAAAAGCGGCACGGCCGTACCATACTTTTCTCGAAGCAATTCAGGCCATTTTCGACCCCGTATAACTTCGTCGTGGATAAAACTAAAAGCCTGAATTTTCAGTAACCAAGCAGGCATTGTATAAAAACGGTATAATTTAAATTTCATGCAATTTGAATCAGTAGCTTAAGAATTATAACGAGTCAAAGTTCCTTAATTTTGTCACTTACTGACGGACCGATCATCAAAAGTCTAAGGCACTTCTAGCAGACATAGAAGCTTCAAATTTAGAATACAATTAGTGTTTAGTATATGAATCAAGGAAAAACTAAAATATTTTTCAATTTCGGTCCAGTTTTCTAGATAAATCAACTGCATAAATAACTTTGTAATCCCATATATTTATATGGGATTACAAAGTTACATTTAAAGTTAATTAATTAGTGTACCTGTATGTAATTATGTATAATATAATGGAACAATATGTGTAGATAGGTATCTAGATATAACTATGTTCAAAGGTAACTTGTAAAATGATCAACGGAAAAAAAAGCCAGAGAGAGGGCTTTAAGAAAATTCGTTGTTGGTATACAAAAACTAGAAGGCAGGGAATGAAGGAATGGAAAAAAGTAGGACTATCTACAAAAAGAAATGAGATCCCATTAAAACAATACTTATCTAAAAAACCAAGTCTCGCAACTCAGTTCTTCTATACGTAAAAAGTTTTGAGATCCATGTAATACCAAGTCGGTTATTCGATTATTCAGTCCCTACTTAATAAGGGACCTTCTGTCTTAAGTTGTTACGTAATTATCTAACCTAACAACATCTTATAGTGACCATAATTATCAATATTAAAAATCTTTAACGTTTTAAATAAATAGATTGGCTTGGCGATCGCAAAAAAAAACTAATTTATATATGTATGTATTACTTGTGAGATATATTGTGTTTTCATGCATGGCCGAGTCAATCTATTTAAATAAAACGTTAAAGAATTTTAATATTGATATGGTCACTATAAGATGTTGTTAGGTTAGATAATTACGTAACAACTTAAGACAGAAGGTCCCTTAAGTAGGGACTAAATAATCGAATAACCGACTTGGTATTACATGGATCTCAAAACTTTTTACGGTAGAAGAACTGAGTTGCTAGACTTGGTTTTTTGACAAGTATTGTTTTTATGGGATTCTTCTTTCATTAGTTAGTGGGTTGATGTGAAATATCTTGTTTATTTTGTTATACATATGTACAGATAGGTATAAGGGTTGTCGTCTGGCTGCCACAGTCGTGCATCTTATTGGTCTGCATATATTGGCGATAGTTCTCCTTTCTTTGAATGCTTGGTTTACGGATGTGATTCGATGTTGCCCAATTTTATTGTGAGATTAAGACGGTAGAGTTGTCTTTTTGTAAGAACTCTGCAAATTTCATATAGGGTTACTGTAGGAAAATCATACCGTTTAAAAGTCATTACTTTGAGCAAAGATCTTTGTGCTCTTACCAGCTGAATCATATAGGTTTTGCATGCACCTCCCCATGTCGTTATACAATACTCTATAATAGACTGTGCCAGTGCAAGATACACTAAGCGGAGTAGCTCGAAGTTGGCAACGGGTCAAAGTTTCTTAAAGGACCATATGAGTTTCCTTACACGAGAAGTGGTCAGTTCAATATGAAGTTTCCAGCTGAGTCTTTCATCAACAATTACTTCTAGATACTTGACGGTTTCTTTTGTGAAATTGGAAGACAAGAACAAGACCGGTTGTTGTTAGGATTTTTTGATGCTTATATCTATTGGTTTTGTTTTGGCGAAAGTGAATTGCAGGTATGAGGTTTTTGTTACGTTAAGTGATAGTAAATTAGCTTCCAGCCATTTGATTATTTTACTAATCCCCAGCTTCTTCTTCGCCTTCAGTCTTCTCCATGAAATATGACTACGGTGTCATCTGCGTAACTGAAAATTCTACCATTAATTAGAGACTGTTGGCAGAGATCATTAACATAGATCAGGAAAAGACTCGGGGAGAAACAGCTGCCTTGCGGGACTCTGTAATCAATTGTGGCTTCATTGCTGATCACTTCACAAACCTTCACTTTTTGTGTGCGGTCTTGTAGAAAGTCTGTAGCTATGCTGAGAGCTATTCCCCGAATTCCGGCATGTTCTAACTTATTGACAAGGGTCGAAATATAGACAGTGTCAAATGCCTTGGCTAGGTCTAGAAAGACACCTACACATTTTTGTTTGGCATCAACTTTTTCAACAACATAGTCTGTGAGTTGATTAATTGCATCTTCATCATAATATTGAATAGCTTTTCCAATATTTTTGAAACTGTGGACAAAACTGAGATCGGTCTATAGTTTTTGACGTCGTCCTGGCCTCCACCCTTGTGAACAGGTGTAATGATAGCTTTCTTGAAGATTCGGGGAAAAACTCCCTGCTCAAAACATACTTCAACGAGCTTGGTAAGTGATGGGAATAATGCTTCCTTACCCAGTGAGTTTAACCGAAAGAGTGTCCCATCCCATAGCACAATAATTTCTTAGGTTATTAATGACTGACTCTATTTCAGCCTCGTCACGAGAAAGTAATACCATGGATTCAAGCATAGGGGGTGTTTCAATTTTGTAAGGAGCAGGTGGAGAAATTCGGTTTTGGGTGATAGTGTCTGCTAGGTGCTTTCCAATAGTAGAGAAATAATAATTGATTTTTTCTTGATTTATGTCTGTGTTCTGTAAAAGTGAGTCAGCTGTTATCTTGTTTTGTTCGGTTTTGTTGGTTATAGATCGTATAGGTTTCTTTATTATTCTTAGATTTTTTTAAAGCTGTACTATCATGAATGTTTTTAAGTTTTCTTAATAAAAGATTGCAATAATTGCGATACCTTTTATATGTTATAGTAACAATTTATTTGGGTCCATTAATTTTTTTATGGAGTTTGTCTCTGTGTCGTATAAACGGCAAGAGATCAGGCGTAATCCAGGGCTTAATGATTATTTTACGGTTTTGCACCTTGATTATTTCTGAGTGTTGAGATACTGTAGACATTATGTTACACACAACAAAAATACACACGGCCGTTGCCTGCCGTGGTTGTGGAATTGTCCGAAAGAGTTACCGCAGCCTCGGAACACGAAGAGCATACGATGGAACACGGATGGGTTTTAGTCAGTAAAAGTCTGACACACCCTCTCGCTTCGCCTAGAGATCGGGAGGCAGTCATTGGATGATTGATCGCCTTGTCACGATCCTTTTCATTTATACGTTTGATTTTTAAAATAAAACGATAAAATAACAGAAAGGCAGGGCTGGGCAAAATACATGGTTTGCTTTAATTGAAATACAAATTACAAAATACTGTATCGCAAGTAATTAAAATACGAAATACAAAATATCTTTAAGTAAGGTATTTGAAATATAAAATACAAAATACAATATTTTAGCTATTTTTAATTGAAATACAAATTACAAAATACAAAATAAGTAATTTAGACCAGGGGCCAAGTCTGCTATTGCAATAGTGTCGGAATGGTGGATCATTGATTTCTAGGGTTCCGAAGCCGAATGGCAAAAAACTGAACCCTTATAGTTTCGTCATGTCTGTCCGTCTGTCTGTCTGTCTATCTGTCTGTCTGTCTGTCTGTCTGTCCGTCCGTCCGTCCGTATGTCACAGCCATGTTATTCCGAAACTATTAGGACTATACATGTGAAACTTGGTAGGTAGATGTATTCTATGAACCGCTTTCCGATTTTAAGAAAAACATTTAAATGAAAAATTTAAAATAAAGGGAGCCCCCATACATGGAACTAAAACTGAATTTTTTTTTTTCATGATTCCTATGCATGTGTGGTATCTATAGACAGGTCTTTAAAAATGACATAGGGGTTTTTAAAACCACTTTTTCATAAAGTCAATCGTTTAAAAGATATAAGCTTCCAAAGTGGTAAAATTTGACCCCCCACCCTCTAACTTCTATAATAATGCAGTGAAAAAAAATATATCTGTAAATCTTAAAATTTCAACCAAAATTGGTTTGAACGAGATCGGGTCAGCAGTTTTTGAGATACAGCATATTTTCTAAAACCGCAAATATAACTTTGTAATTCATACAAACACTATGAAAAACAAAGTTATTTGGCGTAGTTGTAAAAAATGTAAATAAACAAATTTGTAAGGTTTTTGTTTTCGTCAAATAATTATACGTAATAAAATAGCTTTATTTTCCTTATACAGTTTTGTTCAACTTATCTAATGAAGTGTTACAAATTTAACTTAGAGTGTAAATGTTAGTAATATTATGTATCTTAATTTATATTTTATATAATTATATTAGTTATTTAGTATATTATCTACAAGGACCGCTAAATAGCGGTGAAAGCCTCCTCCATTCGTTTCCATGTTATTCTGTCTCTAGCAACTCTACTCCAATTATTACCTACTATTTTTGTAATATCTTCGCTCCATCTCATTTGTGGTCGACCTTGTCTGCGCTTTTTATTCAGTGGGTACCAGTTCGTGGTGATTTTCATCCACCTTTCATCTGGTACTCTTTGAAAATGTGCAGCCCATTTCCATTTCAAACCAAGTACTTTTTTACCCACATCCTTTGCCTTGGTTTTACTTCTGATTGTTGTGTTCTTTACTTTGTCTTTAAGTCTGTGGTTCATGTAGCTCCTTTCTATTCCTCTTGGACATACTCTGAGCTTTCTAAGTTTTGTTTTGTTAGGGGCCATGTTTGACAGGCGTATATGAGTGTGGGAAGTAGGCATGTTTCCATGGCTTTTGTTTTTATTTTGGTTGGCATCTTACTTTTGAATATTTCTTTTAGTGTCCAGTATTTATTCCAGGTGTATTTGATTCTTCTTTCTATTTTTCTGTCTGTGCAATTTTTGTAGGTAATTAAGTTTCCTAGGTAGATGTACTCGTTAACTTATTCAAGATTAGTAGATGAGATTATTATTGGTGCTTTGTGTCTGTTTGTCATTAGTTTTGTTTTTGTTTGGTTTACTTCTAACCCCACTTTTTTGCTCTCTTCAAATAGCGACTTTAGCATAGACTGCATTTCATTTGGGAATATACGTATTATATTATATTATTATAGTTACTACGGAATCCTTCATGGGTGAGTCTGACTCGCACTTGGCCAATTTTTTATTTGTTGATTTTGACAAGTTTGGTAATCTATTATTATAATGTTCAACCAGTTCAACCACTGACACTCCATTGAAAGAAATGGCTTAGAATGGTAATCTCGTACACCAACGGTTCTCAAACTTTTTTGGTGATGGAACCCTTTTGGAAAGCGAAATACTTGACGGAACCTTACAATAAATTCATGGCATTAAGTCCGCCAATTGTACTTTTCTCTTCTGCAATAAAGTATATAAATAAATAAAACAATTGTTTTTCTAAATGTATTCTTTATTAAGAATCATAATAAAAGTACAATGTTACAGTTACTACTTATTACTTAGGTACTTTACTTAGTAAATTAGAAGAATAATAGATATTAAAAAAGAAAAAAAACTAACTAATGAGAGATATGAAACTGTTTATTTTTCATCAATTGGTTGATATTAGGTTTGATAGAAGACAGTTCGACAAGTCTCATATCAGGTTCGGCGTCTAGTCTATTGCGATTTTTTTTTTTCGTGGCTACATAGGTTGAGAATCCTGTTTCGCACAAATATGTTGTTGGGAACAGGAGAAGAATATTCAGAGCCATGTTGCCAATCATTGGATATTCATTACGGATTCTGCACCAAAAATCGTTAGATAGAGGTAGAGGCGTCGTTTTAAACAGAGACTCCATACTTGTGTCTGATGACTATTCTAAAAGAGATTCAGATTCCTCGTTTGACATAGTTGCGGGTATTTGCAAGTTGGGTAAAAAAGGATTATGACTCCATAAATTCAGTTTGCTTTTTGTATTCTGTTCTTCAGGAAAATACTTCTCAAAAGATGCGCCCATCGAAGTGAGATATTGGACCAATTCTCCAAATATATCATCTAGAAACATTTCTGAGTCGTTATCGCTAACAAACTCACTGAATAACGTAAAGCTTTCTATTTCTCTCTTACAAACGCAAATAATCCAAATATGTAATTTTCTTTTAAAGGCAGTTATTTTGTAACAGGCCTGGAACACTGTTGTCTGTTTACCTTGCAATGATAAATTTAATTCGTTCAGTTTTTGAAAGACATCCGCCATAAAAGACAATCGAAACAACCAAGTTTTATCATACATGGTCTTTCAAATTAAAAAAGTATCTGAAAGAAACATTTGTAACTCGGTTACTAAGTTCGGCTGCGCCTCGTGATACGACGCGTAAAAACGTACGACCAGAGAGAGGTGTTTTGATTTTGTTTCTAAATTCACGCGGAACCCCTACAGAGGCATCGCGGAACCCTAGGGTTCCGTGGAACACACTTAGAGTATGGCTGTCGTACACAATGACAAATAAATGACTGACTTAAGCGGTAATCTGCTAAATTTTTTACAGTTCCAACCGAAATTTGCTCAATTAGCACCATTTTGTATTGTAATAAATATAGGCTTCTCTATCTATACTAATATTATAAAGCGGAAAAGTTTGTTTGTTTGTTTGCTTGAACGCGCTAATCTTCAAAAGTACTGGGTGGATTTGGATGCAATTTGGTATGGAAGTAGCTTGAAGCTTGAGGAAGTTTATAGGCTACTTTTTACGCGACTGCAAAAAAGGAGAGTTATGTTTTTACCGTGATAGAATCCACGGGAGCGAAGCCCCGCGTGAGTACTAGTTAAAGATAATTTAAAACACATAAATCAAAACACCGGCCGCTAAAAATAAAAAACAGATAAAACGTCAGTAAGCAGTAATGTCACATTTGACTTTGACAGCTAAAATATTATTGAATTGTATAGTTTTACTACATTTCTATTAACAGGTTTTATAATAATGGCAATACAACTATGTCAATTTATAACACAATTCTTTTTTAACTTTTAGCAAAATGACAATGGCATCGATCGATAATTAGGAAATCAATGATAGACCATTGTGGCACTATTGCAATAGCAGACTTAAGGCTCAGCACGGGCTGAAAAGTAGAGGAAAATAAGATGAATTAAATCAGTAAAACCGTGTTTCCTTTCATGAACACAAAATTTTTAAATGTACTGTCAGACAAACAGCCTCTTGTTGGAGAATGAATAAAACCTGTTAAAGAAAACAATCTTTCTACAGGTCCTGATGAGCACAAACTTGTGTTAAATTGTATGAACACATTTTCGTTAGTTCTACATAGAACAGAAGCTTTATTTGTTCCGTGCAAAAACTAAAACAAACCGTTATGACTTGACAAATTGACATCTTAGCTTCACATTGACAATTTGACGTAAGTCCACTTTTGTGTGTTTTGTTGCTGCTTTACCATCGTTACACTCTCGCGGTCTCGCCTCGCACTCACACTCACGACCGCTAAATAAATGAAATGTAAATGTATTATATATAATATAATATAAATGTATTTTAATGTTAAAATGTATTTTCAAGCCTCAGGTATTTGAAATACTAATTACAAAATACCTCGGCGTCAGGTATTTGAAATACGAATTACAAATTACATTTTAAAGAAGTAATTGAAATACAAATACCAAATACGTATTTGTATTTCAATTACGTATTTTAATTACAAGTAATTCAAATACTGCCCAACCCTGCAGAAAGGCAAATATATTTTAAGAGTTACGGCCCGGTTAAAGGTCGGACCACGTAGGTGGCCGTTGATACCGCACTCTCCTGCTTGGTGCCGGTGTCGATGGCGTCGGTGATGGCTTCGTAGTCCGCCTAGCAGGATATTGATCTTCGGCGCAAGGTGCCGCTAAATGTCCAGCTACGCTGATCTTCAGCCGCGTATGAATTCCTAGTACGGGCAGAACACTTCACACTTATTAATTCCTTGAATAACCAAGTATCTCTCCGATTCAAATAAGTTTTCAGGGATTTTGTCTGGTTAATAGTACTATACTTATATCGAGTACAAGGGCGCAGAGATAGGTACTGTTTAGAAAATTTTGTACGCGTGGTTCCTCGACAGCCGGATGAGTGCCACTCGCGGCTGCCGCCGCGGAATAAAACGCGCTCGCGCATCATGTAGGTGAGAGGTAGGGAAATAAAGTAGGTAGGTAAGTAAACCGTGACAGCCTCCCTATTGAAAATCGGTTCAAAAGCAAATAAAGACATGACTCACCTTTTTGCTTGTCTAGCGATAGCCTAAGTACGTATCTTTTTACTTCCAAATAACTTTCGTTTCATTACTGAAAAAAATAATTAAATGTAACATACAAATTAATTTTGATTTAAATAATAATATTATTGACATCATTTTTGTCGTAGACAAAAACGTTAAAAGCTATTATTAAATAAATTTAGTATATATAAATAATTACCTGTAAATAACGTTTTTAAAAATTACTTACCGTATTAAAAATATTAGTTGCTCAAGTACTATTGTATTTGTGTTGCACTATGACTCACCGACACTATGTATGTTTATGCGAGCAAGCGGCGCGCGGCGGGTGACGGGAAAAAAGCGATACGTCCTATCGTTAGGAGGACCCGGTACGAACTGGTCGGCAAAGGTTTTTTTTTTTTTTTTTTTTATGTAGGGCCACTCGTAGTTTAGCTCTATACGGCTAATGTACTACTTAACCGGTCTGTAAGGTCGGCAAAGGATTGCGCGCGATGATTTATAGTGTTTTTAAAATAATTTTCTAAAATAAACGAGTTCATGAAATTGACTGAAAAAAACAGTGTATTTGGAAATGCTTTTATTTTCATAAAATAAATAAATATTAGTTATGTCTCCATTCAAAACTCGGTTAAAAAATGTTAAAGTGAACCGATTTTGCATTATTTAAAAATAGTTTCTTTAATATTAAATTGCCATATTTTCGTAATTGGACTCTGGAGTGCACTTTAAGACTATGTATTCTATTGGACAAGCACATAAAATAAAATGTGTTGGCTTGGCACGTTATCATGTTTTTTTTCGTTCTGAAAGATAACTCTGACGTCTATTTTTTCGCTTTGATGAGATTGCCTTCGCATTAAAAAACTGTCAATAAAAACGAAAAGTCAAGGGTAAATAGGTTACTTCTAGGCAAGTATGCTTCGTCTTCCACCACATCATCGCTTAATATCAAGTGAGATGGTGGTGAAACGAAAGCCAATCAATAATTTAAAAAAAAAGCATACCGTCACATAGACAGAGTTACTTTCGCATTTATAATATTAGAAGGGATAGTAGGGAATAAATTGATGGGAATCAGCCAATTAATTCATTTTTAATATAAGTATGTGTCTTTTCCGCGTTCAAAAAATTACTAGAAGATTATTAGGTTTAGAATCTACATTATTCTCAACCTTCCTAACTATCTTCATAAATTAATTTACTTTATCGATCCGCAGCACCGTTTCGATTTAAAAGTTGGAAAAACATACATTGACATTTAGCATTAGTACTAGCATTCTCCCGCTCTGGGTGAAGCTGAAGGTAGTGTCAAACTTCAACTAACAAAAACCCCACCCTGTTCTTTCAGCTGTCTTTGTGTTCCAGGGACCGCGGTATCTTTTTAGAACATTCTTGCAACCCGTCTTATAAAACGTGAAGTATCAATTTGTTATAGCGTTTTTAAGCAGCCGAGATATCATCACGTTAAGTGATGTGATATGTAGCTACATATCCTCTCATTCCTGTACTGCACTATTTATTGCTAAACCTGAATGTTCGAAACAAGTCTATAATTATATATCCACTTTTTTATAGTAACAGTTATTCATATAAATATTATTACAAAATGTTTATAATGCATTTAATTTGTATCACAGATAATACAAGCGATGTTGAGCGATGGTATTAGTCGCGGTTACGTGCGACCTTTGTCGCGCCTGTCGTACGCATTGCAAGATGCAGTGCGCGCTTTCCGACTTCTCGAGGCAAGCAGGCACTGCGGCAGAGTGCTGCTGAACTTTGAAAAAAGAAAACAGGAAGTCCAACCCAGGTAGGGCTGTTGTTGCTTCAACAATTTAACAAAAGTCAATGATGGAGTATTCATTTGTTTAATAACTTTACAGGTTGACCTGCACGGCTGGTCGTACTCATCTTATAATTTGCAACGATGAAACGTTTGGCCTACAGTTGGGCAACAAACTTGTGGAGCGAGGTGCTACAAAGCTTGTTATACATTTCCAGAGGCAGTCCAGGAGCTACTTTCAAATAAAAATACGGTAAATATATATTTCCGTTTTTTTTTTTCTTTGTTTTAATTAATAGTATTTACAACATTCAAAAGGCTTTTCTATGACCAGAATACTACTAGCCCGTACTAGAAGTACTCTTTGGACGCGTTTTTTCCACTCGCGCACAAAGAGCAGTCAGTATTTCAGCAGGGATGACAGAGCCGTTATCCATGTTGGACGAATCGGGGCCAAATTAGCCACCTACCCTTCGGGCAGCAAGCAGTTTTGGTCCTTCGCCAAATCGGTCGAGTAGAACTTTTTCAGTCCTTCGCTGCTTTCTATGTTAAGACCGGATGGAACACTGGCTCACACAGCACAAGAAAAAGCAAATTTATTTGCCTCCCTCTTTGCGGAAACTTCACGTTTCGACACGGTGTCTAAAATACCACCTGAAATACCTCATTGTGGCTCCATGATGCCGGAAATTGCACTTCACGTTAAGGAAGTCCGTAAAGTCCTTTCCAGTCTTGATGTGAACAAAGCCAATGGGCTGGACGGAGTACCAGCTCGAGTCTTAAAAAACTGTGCCCCGGAGTTGTTTCCTGTACGGACTCGCCTGTATCGCCTTTCTCTTAAAACCGGAGTGGTGTCGTGGAAGCTGGCCAATGTGCAACCAGTACCCAAAAAGGGTAGCCGTGCCGACCCTGCAAACTATAAACCAATTGCCTTGACCTCCATACTCTGTTAAGTTATCGAGAGACATACCTTGAAGACAATGGGCTCCTTAGTGACCACCAGTATGGTTTCCGCACACGTAGGACGAGGCCATTGAGAAACATGGCGAAGCCCTTGCCGTGTCCCTCGATATCTCAAAGGCCTTTGACAGTCTGGCACGCTAGTCTGCTGAGCAAGCTTCCTAAATACGGTATCCCTGCTAGCTTATGCAACTGGATTTGTGACTTTTTAAGTGAACGGTCGATCCGAGTGGTCATCGATGGCTGCGCATCGGATCTTATGGCTATTAATTGTGTTCCTCAGGGGTCTGTTCTCTCTGCGACTCTATTTTTGCTTCTTATCAACTATCTACTTCAGCTATTGGGTAGGTACGCGGATGACAGTACAGTCTCATAGAGATACTTGTCCAGTGCTAGAGCTGGCAGGGACGAAATAGCCACTCTTAGAAAAGCCATGGTAGAGCGAACAAATTTGTCCTTAAATCTCGTTTCCCAATGGGGCGATGACAATCTGGTCAAATTCAACGCTTTAAAAACACAGGCTTGTCTTTTCTCCGCTAAAAGGAGCCAAATTGAATGGTCCCCTACTTTCAGAGGTGAATTTGTACCTATTACCGACCGCCTGAAGCTCTTTGGCATGGAGTTGACGTCTGACCTCAACTTCGGCTCAACTATTGAGTCTAAAGCTCAGACTGCAGCCAAAAAGCTGGGCATCATACAGAAAGTGAGGTGACACTTCACACCGGGACAGCTTTTGAATTTATATAAAGCACAGGTCCGTTCCTGTATGGAGTATTGTAGTCATTTGTGGGATGGCTCAGCCAAATATCAGCTAGCTGCACTTTATTCGATCGAATGCAGAGCTAAAAGGCTCACAAGGTAACGAGGTTCTGGTAGGCAAGCTTCACAGCCTGGCTCACCGGCGAAATGTTGCTTGCCTGTCTGTTTCCACAACCTAATCCCTTCATCCCCCTTTTACTACCGGTCTACCAGACCTACCGCAGGATACCATCCGCACTTGGTTGATATGCCATCTTGTCGTACTAAGCGCTTTTCTTCAACAATTATTATGCGCACAGCCAAGGTGTGGAACTCTCTGCCGGCTTCTGTGTTCCCTGCCGCATATGACCCGTCAGCCTTTAAAGCAAGACTGAATAAGCTTTTTCTGGGCTCACTCGTTCGATCGTAGACCTCATCTTACACTTACCATCAGGTGTGATCGAGGTCATTCGTAACAAAAAAAAGTCGGGGTTACGGGTATGTTCTAACAAGATAACACGGCCTGGAAACGCAAGGACAACTATTCTTTCACCCTGGTTGGTAGTGTGATCAGTAGGGTTCTAATACCCCTCCACTCCACACAAAGCGGGAGGAGGCATTTGATCATTTTCATGATGAACATTGTCGACTCGTGGGCCGGTGAATAATAAGAATTACTCATAATTTACGTTTCTTTTGTTCAGATCGTGGCAAGAGTTGGGCGTTGAAGTTGTAGTATTATCTGATGACTTATCTGGCGAAGCTGAGGTCACTGCGCTTTTAAATAACGCTAGTCGCTCCGGTTCCATCGAGGGAGTTTATGTGACTGTAGGTGATAAGCAGAAGGATATTGACGAAACACTACTGAACACTATGGATTTAGTCTCGAGGAAATTGTGCTCGGATATCAAGTAAGTCTACCATGTTTCACGAACTCCGGTTGAAATAATGTCCTCTTTTTTTATCGTGTAAATTCAAGACCACATAGGTAGCTCGCTTACCGGAATTAGTGTAATACAGTATTTTGCATTTTATTAGATACTAGACTTTTTCCAATCGTTATTATCATCTCTTCCTACATTTGTGTTTACAGAATCTAATAGGTTTAGTATTTTGATAGATATTTTGCGGTGCTGATAACTGGTGGACAAAACCAAATTGGGAGACAAGTGTGTCATCGCCGAGTATCAAACAATTTGCCGGCGACAGTGCTGTCGTTTCCGGAATTGGGACAAGTAAGTCTATAACCTTATGATCTTCATTTAGTTTGCCGACAATGAGTGATATTCCAATAGCTTTTATTACATATTGTTATAACAAATTAACGTTCCTTGGTTATTTTTGTTATGGAGTTTTTATAACTCTGATTCTGTTAGAGCGTCATTTATTTTTGACTTGCTGTTGTCCGAGACTTTTTTTACATTGCATTTTTCCATAAGCCATTTTTGCATGATTGGAACAAACATTGCAACTTTCACATTCATAATATTAGAAGAATGTTAATACGATAACATTTTGTATTTCAGGACTCATGTAACACTGGTGCTTGGTATCGCGGCGCAGTAGAAATGACCGAAAAAGCGCTGCGAGGCCCTCACAGCGTAGTCCTAGCAAGCACTGCTCCTGTGCAACAGTACTCGTTGCTGCAAAGAGTCTTTGATCTTGCAGGTAACTTAATATGACATAGCATAATCACAATGAGATCCCACTGCTGAAACACAGACTCCTAGATAGCAGTTCTTATCCGTAATCCATCACGCGAGCATCCCATGTGTGGGTAGGAGTTGTTTACAATAGATAACATATAGAAACATGAACAATTAAAAATGTCGTTGAAATTTTAATTTGAATTTCGTATTTTTACAGATATAAAAATAACGGCAGAAACGGATAAACATACAACTTTGGAAGAATTGGGTTTAGAAACTGCTAAGATACCATCAATTTACAATCTACTAAGAATTAATTACAACGTTGTGTTCGCAGAGGACGAAATACCTCTGATTACTATTGACATGTAAGTTATTTTGTAAGATATTCTGAAAAAAACAACTTTCCATTTTTTGTTAGCTTAGCTACTCAATTTTATACCATTTCACTTTTAATAAATGGAATTAATATATGCAATATTGTGCCTATTATAACCCACATGTATTCGAAGGGTCACTGCTGCATGTTTTTCTATTCCTGAAGTTCTTTTAGTAATATTTTTGTCTTTTTTTAAATAATATTTAACTCGGCTAACTTCATATCGTTACCGTGTTTTTTTTTTCATATTTTCTCTCATTTAGACTTTCCCCGGAACACAAATACTTTAAAACCAAATTTAGCAAATCGGCCCAGCGAGTCGGTTCTGGAATTTTAGCGAAATTGACGAACAGAAATTGACCGGCTGCAAACTGTTTGCATCTGCGGGGTCTTTGCGCAATTTCCTGCCAACTGCCTCTAAAACTACGCTCGCCTAATCCTTTCTGCTCCCTATCTTCGACTATACTGATGTAAATTATACAGATCTTACTAAAATGCAGTTACATGAGCTTGAGCATCTCCATTTTTTAAAATAGTAGATTCATATTTGCCTTGTGTAAATATGATCATGTTTCTGAATTTCGTATAAAACTCAAGTGGCTGCCTATTCATTTTCGCCGGAACACGCATAATTTATCATGACTTTGCAATATTTTTTTCAATCCAATTACTCCCTTTTATTTCAAAGAACGTTTTAAGTTCCTCCATGACACTCATATTAAAGATTTGAGATCATCGGAAAATTTGAGACATCCAATGCCTGTACATTCCTTCAAATGTTATAACATTTTCACTCATCGTTAACAATGCAGGCTATTCGTTTGTATAATGCATTGCAGGTGTCTGTAAGACAAGCACTATCACTTGTTTCTTTTAAAATCTCTGTTGCCAATCATTTTTATACACTTATACCTCGTATTTCTAATAATATGACAATAAAAACAAATAATATTTGAACTATATATTGTAATTTGATTTAATGTATCTTATATATTTGAAGTAATCTGACTTTCCCTCCACTCTTTATTTTATGCTCATAAAATCCATCCAAAGGTTATCTGAAAATCTATCAACATAAGACCGCCATTTTAACCACAGGTTAAACAATATTATGAAAAATGTGTTTAAATTATAAGTGTAAAATAAAGAAAATTCTATCTAGGTATATATCGATCATCCCTGACACTATTCGCGCCAATCTATCCAAACTCAAATTCAAACTCAAATCACACATCAACATTCCAGTTATTTTGTATTTCTCTAACTGACTGATTGATTTATCTTAGTTCTCTTCTTCTAACGGACATAATATTTGTGTGCCTCCATTATTCTATTATCATACGATATAATAGTGTAAAGTTCTTTGTAAATATAATATAATATAAGTAAATAAAATAATAAATAAAAAACCCTTCACATCACATGACCATACTAAGACACGCAATTGCTGTTCATTTTTTATGTTATTGAAACTGCTTTTCAATGTCCTCTAATGCACTTATATCTTACTTGATTTGATGTGATTACAACTTTAACAGACTTCTTTTTTTTTGTTGTATGTTTTAAGGCTTCAGCAATTACAAAAGTCTATCTTCAAATCAGACTTCCAAGATACTAAGGGCTTGTCTACATTCTTCACGTTCGTGGACCCGGATGAATTGCTTGCCACCACCGACTTCGTTTCTATGCCGACGCTTGCGAACAACTCTTCTATGGTACTCATATTTGAATATAGATTCGAGACAATTACAATTTTTTTAAGAATTATCAATGTGGGTTGAATTGACATTACTAGCAATCTTGTTAACCCCTCCAATTAAGCTAAATATGCTTGTGTCTGGAGTGGGTTCACGGCAATAGTATAATGGTTGTGCTTCGAACCTGCGACCTCTCGATTACAAATCCACACCTTAGTCATAAGGCTATTGACGCTTTTTTATTCACCATCTACTACAGCTGAGTACCAGTATTTTAAATGGATAGATCACCTATCTGAAATCCTGATCTGAAAACCCAGTAACTGAAGTACAAGATACCTAATTTGCAAAACTGGTGCCAGATTGTCTGGCTTCTGACTAAGTGTAATGAGCCGTAATGACAGCCGTACCAACGAATTAATCTCGGTATGTTAAGAAGGTCATTCGCCCACGAGCAGAACTCTGCAAGCGTTGGTTATTAAAGATCGCAAAACTTTACATGAAACTTGTCTTCCAATTATGTCTATACGATTTCAAAGAAATTATTTCAATTGGCTCTTTATTTTCAGAGAGACGACGAATTTGACTCGAGTCAAACGTACCTGTGTGTTATACCTGGTATGGAGGGTCATCACGAGAGGTTCCGCAAACTGTGCGAGCGTCTAAAGCTGCCGGCGTTGGTGCTGCAACTGGGGCTGGACAAGCCAACCGAGACAATACAAGAAACGGCTGAGAGATTAGTATCGGTAAAGGACAACGTTTTTGTCGTCACTAAGACATAATACTGGCTTCCGCTGACGTGCTATTGCCGAGTGTGTGAGGGAGACAGAGCTATACACGATCAATGGCGTTATCACTGTTTCACATCGAATCCATGAAGATATCTTTACCGTCACATAGTTGTCGGATCTATGTTTAGTCTCTTACGCAGCGAATATGCCTTTTTAGGGTTCCGTAGCCAAATGGCATAAAACGGAACCCTTATAGTTTCGTCATGTCTGTCTATCTGTCCGTCCGTCCGTATGTCACAGCCATTTTATTCCGAAACTATTAGGACTATACAGGTGAAACTTGGTAGGTAGATGTATTCTGTGAACCGCTTTCCGATTTTAAGAAAAAAAAATAAGAAATATTTAGCCCCCTTGCCCCTCTTGGCTACATGGAACTGAAACAAAAATTATTTTTTACATGAAACCTATGCGTGTATCTATCTACAGGTCTTTCAAAATGACATTGAGGTCTCTAAAACCACTTTTTCATAAAGTTAATCGTTTGAAAGATATACCTACGCTTTCAAAGTGGTAAAATGTGTCCCTTGGAGTGAAAAATCTAAAAAAATAAATGATGTAGATATTAATGTAACCTTTCAACAAAAAATATTTTGAACGAGATCGAGTCAATAGTTTTTGAGATACAGCATATTTTCCAAAACCGCAAATATAACTTTGTAATTCATACAAACACTATGAAAAACAAAGTTATTTGGCTTTATTACTACGGGACCCTTCATGGTCGAGTCTGACCCGCACTTGGCCGATTGTTTTTCTTTTTCTTAGTGAATCCAATCTTAGCCAATCGCAATTCGATAAAAATCAACAGTGGCCATTTTCACTTATCATGAGAGTTGGTACCGTAATGGTCTAGTTCTCTTTAGTCTTAGTATTTGTATCAGAAGCTATTTAAGTTTGATAGTCCATTTAGCTCCTCAAGAGCTCAGGATTTTATCAGTAATTACTATTGTATCAAAGATTGAGATGTATATATATAATCATATTAGGGTCCTTATTATGGACCCTCTGCTAACTTAAAACTGCTAACGTAAATACTATACAGACTCCATATACATAGTATTTACCTGAAAAATCTTAATACCAGATAGCTTTCGTCAATAAAATTACACAAAGATATTGCACGATTATTACGTCAACCAATAACGAAGATGATACCTACAGTGTGTTTAAATTTCACGTGGCAACTTGTCAACAAGTGAAGTCACCAACAAACAAGTTAATCACCTTTGATACTCTTATGCAACTTTTATATATTAAACAGTGCATTGCACTTAAATTGCATTTAGTGCAAAAAACACTGGTCTAATATATTTTTTAAAGTGTAACTAACCGACTAAAAGGAATCCACAATCTGTCAAAATGTGGATATGTGAATTGTTATAGACAGATTGCCACTAAAATCTTATTTTTAATTGTAACAAAATTATACTTTAATCAGTTTCATAGTCCTACGTCCGAAACTAAAGTATTTTTTTTTGTTTAGGTCTCCTTGAATAAAACGGGCATGAAGAAACAGTTCTATCTCTTGGGATATGAAAGTGGAATTTACATAGCTTTAGAAATGGCTGCCATCTTGGAACGTAATGGTAAGACATATATTTTGTGGTATACACATGAGAAGTAGATAATAGGTCTTTACATGTGAAATTTCCGTTTTGCCGTACCGGCCATTTCAAATCAAAATATTATTTATTTCCAAATCCTAATTTCAAATTATTATCATGGGTACGTTAAAAAATCGAGTAAATATGGAACATGAGTACCGTCTTGGCAGCAAAGCGGCACAAGCGTCACGCAACATCAACGACGTTTACGGAATAAACACTACAAACGAACGTACCACCCGTTATTGGTTTACCGGCTTCCGCTCTGGAAATTTCGACCTGAAAAATGAACCCCGTGGTCGATCAAAATCATTGGTCAACAATGACGAATTAAAAGCGATTGTGGAAGCTGGTGATATTTAATCTACGACTGAATTAGCAGCAGTTTTCGACGTTGACATCAAAACAATATTGGTCCATTAGCGTCAAATTGGCAAGGTAAAAATGCTTGACAAATGGATGACTCACAAACTCAATGATCGCTAGCGCGAAGTACGCGTCGAGACGTGCCTTGTACTGCTCAACAGACACCCAAAGAAAGAATTTTTAACCGCATTGTTACCTGCAACTTAAAGTGAATTCTGTTCAACAATCGCAAGCGCTCAGCAAGTTGGTTGGATCCTGGTTCAGCATCTAAACAATTTCCTAAAAAAAAACTGACCCCTAGAAAAGTGATGGTCACTGTTTGGTGGTATAACGCTGGTGTTATTCATCTCAGCTTCTTACCAAACGGGATGAGCATTACTGCAGATGTGTACTGTGAAGAACTGAACACAACGATGGAGAAGCACGCACGTCTTCAACCAGCTTTGGTCAATCGCTCGGCTCCGCTGCTCCTGCACGACCTCATACTGCACAACAGACGGTCTCTAAGTTACAAGAGCTGGGGTTGGAAATTCTCGGCCATCCGCCATACTCACCAGACCATGCGCCTACAGACATCTACTTTTTTCAGAAGTTGGATAACTTCTTGGCGGGAATAAATTCAATACCCGAAAGGCAGGACAAAATTCAGTTCAATTTATTTAAAATCAGAAACAGAATTGCATGGGTGATTACTTTGATTAATAGAAATAAAAAATATAGAAACAAATACGTTAAATTATTTCATGAAAAAAAAAAACTTTTTTGCAAAAAATAAAATTGTATTTTTTTTTCTGACACCGCCTTCCGAAATTAAAGTTATTTTTGCCTTTGTAGTGTTTTTATATAGAAGTTGGTTCTATTTTTTGCTAAAAAGTTTTTTGTTACCAAAGTCAAAATGTCAACTACTTATCACCTTTTACAAAATATTGCTTTTCCCGGTGCAGAGCCGTTATTTTTTGAGTTCTCCTGGTACATCACCATCAGCATTCGAGAGCAACTGCACAAGGTACTATAAGAAATACCCAAAAAGCTATAGGTATGCCTATAATATTTGAAGAGTTCCCTCAATTTCTCTATGATCCCATCATCAGATCAGATCAGAGATCAGAGAGAACGTGAAAGATTTCAAACAAAAAAAAGAATTTTCCAAATCGGTCCAGCCATCTGCGAGTAATGAAGTAACATACATTAAAAAAAAGTTCGAGACAAATTGAGAACCTCCTTTTTTTGAAGTCGGTTAAAAACGACAATTTCATAGTTAGACCTAATACATAGATAGTACAGCACAGTTTTAACATTAAATCTATTCTTGTAGGTATTACTGGCACAGTTTACTGTGTTGGGTATGCACCGGACGAGATCAACTTGCATCTTGAAGAGCAATTCGCAGAGTTTGAGACTGAGGAGCAGCTACAGGATGGGGTTGTGCGGCACATGTTTATGTTGATGGCTGAAGGAGACACGACGGATCTTGACGATGCTCTGCAGACTGCGGGGTCTTGGTCGGCGAAAATAGATGCGTTTGTGCGCACTCTGTTGGGTCGCGTCTCGCACTCGGCGCAGTACGCGCGCGCGCTGCTTGACACTTCGCTGAAGAGCGTGCAGCGCGCGCGGGCGCACGTGCCCACACCGCACGCGCTGCGCTCGCAGCTGGTCGTGCTGCGCGCCGCGTCCCCCCACCCCGCGCCCGCTCCCCTCGCCCTCCAGCGCTACTCACAGCGCCCAGTCATCGTGCACCAGCTACGCGCACCGCTTGCTCACGCACCGACAGACCTTCAATGCGCCGCCATCGTCAACGCTTACTTAGACCCCTTAATACTCAAAAGTTTTGATAAAAAGAATATCTGCAATACATACCTTTTGAATGCAAACTCCTTTATGAGATTTGATTTGGAATCTAAGTAAGTGTAAATTTATGTTTTTCGTGCAATTTTGGAATTACCGGCTATGTATCTGACATTTAAATGAATAAAATATAAATCTTCAGTTATCCAATGTTGTTTTTTTATTTGTCTTATATGTAAATTCGTAGAAAGGAACAGGGTGGGTATATCCTATTGGTGGTGTTACAGCTCATTCCCACTGGTCGGCTATTGGGTCCAGATTTTTATCGGACGTCGGCGCTTCTGTTCACTAATCTGTAGTCGGACCCAGACATTAGTCATTTTTTGGTAGTCTATGTGAGGCCACTGGACACAATAAACGACGTCAAAGTTCTCGTTGTGATGTATTATTATTTAAGAATAAATCTAATCAATACAGCTAGGGAAATAAAATATTGGGTGCAACCAATCCTTAGGGGAAGATTTGGTTTGTGCACTTTTCAGAACTTTAACAGAATCGAGAAGTGATGAGCTTAAGGCTAAACTGTTTCGAGACTCGAACTCGTTGGTGGGCGTAGCTAATTCGTATGCTATTTCGCCAGTAGTATATAATTGGGGCTTCTGGATCACTTCGCTTTGCTCACTCCGCGATCCAGAATGCCCCAATTATACACTACTTGTATCTATTAAAATTATATCACTTCATCTGATTTTTAATTGAAATGTAACCTGATTTAAATAAAAGGAATTTCATTCTTCAGTAGAATCTGGTAGCATATCTTCTGAATCAGGTATAACTCGATCATGCATTATGTTCCTCATTGCCGATGCCTAAACACTTTGCTGAACCTGCTTTTAAATATTGAGGACCAACCTGCATATCGTAAACTAGGGAAAATGTTAGCCCTTTTGAGAACAAGTTCTTGAAATCCTGAATTTAACGCATCACACATTTTTTGATAGAATAAATCTTCTTGCGTTGGTACTCGTAATCTGCGGTTTTAATGAATCTTGGCTCGATTTTTATGAGGGGGACTGCATATCACGGACATATACAACGTGTAATTTAAAAGGTATATACATACCGAGTGCACGGCTTCTTTGGATGATAACAAACGATATAGAAAGGGTTTTGTAATTCTATGTCTATATGTGTGGAGCTTATTAGAAATTTCAATACATTGATACCAGAGACTGAATTTTTCAAATTCTCTTCGTTCTTCTTGAACAAAGACAATTATCGTCAATCAAATCAATCAATCAATGATGTTGCTGTCCGAGAAATATGATGACGTTCTTAGTGACTTGAAAACTCTTCAACAGGAAAATTGTTCATTAAAGAGCCATATAAAGACCTTGGATGAAAAAATTGAACATTTCGAAAAAAACGCACGGTCTACCATGGTTGAGTTAAGAAATGTCCCAGTCACAGCATCTGAGACCAAGGAACAGCTAGTTGAGATAGCAAAAAAGATTGGAAATGTTATTAATGTTCCAATCCTAGACTCCGATATTCGAGATATATCTCGTCTAAAGCTGAACCATATAAAATATAAATAAATAATAATATATAATATAATATATAATAATATAATATATATATAGATATAATATAATATAAAGCTGAGCCATAGGTCCTATAATCGTAGACTTCACATCAACCATAAAGAGAGAACAGGTCATAAAGGCTACGGTGTCATATAATAAAGAAAATCGTGAAAAACGTTTGAGTACTACAAATCTGAATATGGCTGGACCAGCAAAGCCAATATACGTAGCTGAATCTCTGACTGCTTCAATCAGACGTCTACACTACATAACTAGATTATTTACTAAAAAAACATAATTACGAACACTGCTGGACTTCGTTTGGCAAGGTGTTTCTGAAGCGAAAAGAAGGCTAACCCCGTCTACGCGTTTATTGCGAAGAAGAAGATCTTTTAAACATGGAAAAAGTTATTTGACTAGTTTCCCTCTCTGAACGGCTTGTATACATCCCTACTGCATGCATCATTTTTTACTTAACTCATTTAATAAGCGCCAACTACCACACTGTTCACTTACACCGCATACATAACAATAACTCTCACGTTACATACTCTATACTATTTACACCGCATACATAACAATAACTCTCACGTTACAACCGATTAATATTACTCTATACTATATTCTATCAAAATATATTCACATAACACATCCACACCTCCAAATTGTCACACAATCTCTAAAATATTATGTCGTACCTAATACTATTTTTAATACTTTTCTCAACCATTTAATAAGATTGGAATTCTATGGCCATGGCACATAATACTATGGCCAAATTAACCCACAAATATGATCCTAATAAATTATTACTTATGCGAAATTCAACGAGTTAAGCATTTACAAAGTGAAATAGACTCTTTTAATGTTGCTTATTTTGTCATCTGTGATGCGGAGGACTGCTCGGGTCTGTTACCAAGTCCCAAAAAAAGTCTTAAAATATTTCAACAAAATATTCGGAGTGTTAAATGTAACCTACCTGGATTATTACCGATTATAGCCAGAACTGAGGTGGATTAACATTGCATTGTTTTGACAGAGTGCTGGTTGTCATCAACTGTATTCTTACCCTCCATGGATGAATAATTATGACAGTTTTGCCACCACTAATAAACCTTACGCAGAATGAAGGTGTTGTTGTGTTCTACAAGAACGGTTTGTTTATCTCAGTTGAAGAACCTGAAATTGAGGACGCAAACTGCCTTGTTATTACCGTAAATAAAGATACAATAGCTGTGGCTATTTACAGGCCACCCGGGTACAGAAACATTGATAACTTTTTAAAATCGCTTAATCAGATACTATTAAAATATTCGTTTGGGGGACATTAATATTAACATTGCCGAGCACAGTGCTGACAGCCATCTCTCTGCATATCTAGATATAATGGCTTTCCACGGTATGATTCCGGCATATACATCTCCTACGCACAATAAAATATGTCTGGATCACACGTTTCTAAAGACAAAACTAACGGCTCGTTGTCTTATACTCCAAACAACAATTACAGATCATAATAGTGTTGCTTTGTACATAGCTAGTCTTCCTAAACAAAAACCTGCCAATATTATAAATTACTTAGATCATTACTAACCACAAGTCAACATAAAAGTGTTGACTTTAGTCCACTATACACAATTAAGAACGCCATTCTTTACAAAGTGGCTCATACCCAAATAATACCCAAATTGTTTTCCTAATTTATGTATGTAGGAGTCAGGAGGAGTGCCGAGAGGTACAGCATCAGGGTTTGGAGTCCCGATTTTATTGGAATAAATACGCTGGTATAAGCAAACACAGATGTTTATTTACTGAGTTTACTAATAATGAAATAATGATGTTTATTTTGCAAACTGGATGAGGCCAGTGTTTCCTAACTGACTACTCTGAGAAGAAACACTGAAACAAACTCAGAGGTCAACGTCTCTTTTAAAGTCCATACAATCTAGGTATAAGATAAAGCAAATTACAAAGAAAGAATACAGTAAGGCGAACAGACCCTTTTAGAGTCACAGTTCGTATAGTGGCCAAGCCACCCAATTACAAAGAATACAGTTAGGCGAACAGACCCTTTTAAGGTCACAGTTCGTATAGTGGTCAAACCACCCAATTACAAAGTGTATCCGCTTGCTAATATCAGGGTTATACAGCTATTGTAAATATACAGCAGCGCTGTACCAAATAAACCGACAGTTTTGTCGGGAGCAGGGAAGCTCTTTATTGAGTCAGATCCGAAGACAGACTGACGAGCTTACCAAGTGCACGGTCTTTTATAAGACGATACCTGCACATTGAATTCCCTCCAACTCTGTCCATTGGCGCGAGGAAGTGCGTCACGTGTTTACTTGATACAAAATGTACTAAATCTAATGAGACTTTTTTTTTTTTTTTTTTTTAACGTGGTAAAATTATCAAATAAGTCCTCCCACTCCGGGCAGGGTGGGAGGGACTGTCAGACTTTTACTGACTAAAATCCACGGTGTTCCTTCAATAGCCCTTTACGTACCGGGGCCACGGTAACGGGATGAGTCCCACGACCCCGGCAGGCTTCGGCCCTCTGCAGAGGGGGCCTCGTCATGTTGCTGACGCTCTTTGAGGCGCGCGTGGAACACGACGCGCCGTCGACCCGGGCATGGTCCATGGTCGGACAGCGAGTTGCCCTTTACTCGCTGTCCGCATGCCCGCGCCTACGGTGGCCGGAGATCGTCGGCCGACGTCCGACGCCGTGGGCGTCTACCACTGCGGCTGGGCTGGAGGGAGGACGCCATCCTCTCCCTCGCGCGGCCCGCCTCCTCCTTCGGAAGCATGACTGCTTCGCAGAAGGAGGCGACCGCTTCCCACTCCCTCTCGCCCCGCAGCATGGCCTCGACCAAGGCCGGGCGCGAGAGGTCTCCGCCTATTGTCGCCGTGAGGACACGTCGGTGCTCTGCCCAAGCTGGGCAGTCCTGCACCGTGTGCTCGACTGTGTCCTCAGGGCGACCCTCGCAGTGGAAATCTAATGAGACTTACGTTATAAAATAATCAAATAATACAAGAGTAATTATCGATAATAAACAATGGCGATTTCACAAAGTTTAAATTAAAGAAACATGTCATCCATTGTTTTGATCAAAACTATCAGTCACACTTATCGAAATGAGTTGCCAAAAATCAATTAGTGCGTACACTAAGTACTTAATAAATTACGTTTCGATTTATAAGACAGTAATTGATACTAAAATATCACTTAAATTCATAACAAGAAAATCAACTCATAACAAAATATGATAAATACCCACAATAACTAATTGTAATTGACAACCAACTCCGACACGGCCAGAACTGACGTTCTACACGACCTCGTGTGATCCTGAAAAAGAAAATCTCATGTGAATATCGATCGGCCTTTCTGACAATCAAAAGCCTTAACAAGAAGTATGGTGTAATTAAAAATCCCGTGTTTATCAAATAAAATTATTATCATCAATAGCAGTTGCATTGCAACCATTCAAAAAGTACTGTGAAACGAAAAGTCCTGAGTTTGTCAAATAAAATTATCATTATCAATAGCAGTTGCATCGCAACCATTCAAAAATTACTAAACTGTTACTGACAACACATAGCTTTACTAGAGACATAGTCTCCCAGCCGAAATCACACCATAGGATTCGACGAATAAGGTCAAATAGAACAACCCGCATAGGCGTCAAGATAGAACAACCCGCATAGGCGTCAAGATTAACCTCCTGGAGTCGAATAGAACAACCCGCATAGGCGTCAAGATAGAACAACCCGCATAGGCATCAAGATCAACCTCGAACTGAAATCACACCATGGGATTCAGTAAATAACTTGGAGTCGAATAGAACAACCCGCATAGGCGTCAAGATAGAACAACCCGCATAGGCGTCAAGATCAACCTCCAAGCCCAGACAAGAGCCATCATAGACAACTTGCCAACTCAGCAATGCTATGTCAGCAGCAGATGAGTCATCATCAGTGTCAGTATTGACATCATTACTAACAGTAACTGAACATTCAGGCATTTTTCGTACACGATCATGGGGATATTTGTAAAATCTATTTTTACTCAAAGCTTTCAACAAGTATCTATCACCATCTAATACTTCTAAAAATCTACAAGGACCTTTATATTTAGGGTCCAATTTACTTGGATCTTTTTCAAAACAGCTTTAGTCTTACCATAACGGACTTTATGGTATTCGACATTTTAGTTATACTCAGGGCTGCTTGTGTTGACTTCCAATGCGAGCCGGCAAAACACTGAAGCTCGTAACGACCACGTGGGAGTACTTTCACCACATGATAGCTCTCGCATGCAGGAGTCCAGCTTCCCTGTCGACTGTGCCAGATTTCTAAAACAAAAGGCAAAGAATTTAAAACGGTCCAAGGCGCCTTGCAACCTCGATTGACATAGGTTTCCTGGTCCTCTTGACTTGAACGAAGTCGTTCAGACATCCTCTGGTTCTCTGTTTGGACTGGAGTTTTTCGATAGCGACGTTTTGTACCTGACTTCGAGTGAGTGGAGTCGCCATCTGATTTGCCTTCTCGGATGTCATCAGATGTGTATCGCAACCCATATCCATACTTGACCATACTATGAAAGTTAACACTCTGGAACAGAACAATCTACATCTATTGGTAACAAACAAAAAAAATAAGTAAGACATTTACAGTGAACTGTCGGGTAGCCTGTTGTTTCAAACCTCAGATTATGATCAACGCAGCAATACATGATGAAGAAGTCAGCTTTATAACATCTACAATAAACGGCTATTATTTCACACTTTGCGTTTAAACTGAGCCAATCAAAGCTTTAACTTTATCATGACTCATCCTAACCTGACTTTCCACTAATTATCCATCCCAAATACTCAATCTCAATGCCAAAAATGAACACATCTAAAGATTTATTGAAAAACTCTAAAGCTGGTTTTTATTAAAACTGTAACGCAATAAAATGAGATCTACAGTTTTACTAGATTTTAATATCTAGAATGTCATGATTGGAATTGAAATCCAAGTTTCAATTATCTTACTACCCTATTCGGATAACTATTCTGTATTCAAAATAGTCGTACCTACAATTATCAGATATTCATGTAGGTATAATAGCACGACACCACGAATAAATCAACAACGAGACTCAATCCATGAAACTAAACAGGCAATGTAACATTAGAGGTACTTTCTACTTCTTGACTACCTAACAGCAAAAATGTGGGACCACTATCTGTTAACACGACTACCCACAAGTCCTGAATAATGGTCGCTACTACTACCTCACTACATTTCTTGGTTACTAAAACATTACAACAATTAACCAACTGTGTCCTTGTTTGCCGATTCAGATCTTTGTTTGGCAAAACCAGTGTTGACTTTATGACCCAGTTTCTTACAAAAGAACATGGTTCGGATCTATGCGATACCAAAACAAAAAAAAAGTCTTTGAATATCGAAGTACCAGACGTACTACTCGTATCCTAATCAACTTTAGATCGTTTACAAAAAGTTACACTGCTACGCTGCTTTGGCAAGGAATTCGTAGTTGTACTTTTAGAACTAACCGGTTTAATGTAAATTGAGAAAAAATCAATTAAATCATTCGGAAACGATTAAGCATTTGTTGCAGCCACTCTGATATTAGGATCAGTAATACCACGTATAATAATTGGTGAAATCAATTCGTCACTCAGTCCCCGCACTATACGTAAACGAAGCAATGAACGAGGTGCGTAATTCGCATACGTTGGATACTTATCCGAGTTCGTATTCATGTCGGCCAATATATTCGCAAATATAACGGCCTAAATTCCCTCTTAAAATTACTCCACGTACGATCGCTAGATACCCACTCGTTTAACCACGATCGAGCGTCACCTTTCAGACAATTACCGATACGCGAAAGACACTAATCACTTCAGTTATTAATGGATTTTGCACGATCTACCTCCGCACACCAATCATCGACATTATGTAAAATCTTGAAATACTAAAATATTGATTAGATCTACCCGCATAATTAATCGAACGGATGGCGTCAACAATACGATGGGTTACCGTAGAATGTTCCGGTGCTCTGTTAGAACTAGGTTCTGAATAACGTAGCCGTGATCTAGAACGAGAGCGCGGACTTTTGATTTTCATAATAAACAGGCGACATTAGCTAACGACATAAATAACTGCAAAACAATCCGACAATAACAAACGTACAGCTAACCAAAACCAACTAGCGAGAAGTACTTGCAAAGCAATCTGACAATCGTGACCTATATTCAAGTACCCTCTTAAAATAAAATCACACGGACTATGAACCAAAAACTCAATTAACGGAAACAAAATAAGTGAAAGAACTATCCCAGTGTGTGAAAGAACAATCTTGCTGGTCGGAGAAAATCTGAGACTTTCTCTAAAGGTGGGACCGTGTTGAAGTTTATGCCAGGTTTGTAACTTCGGTAGTAGGCTAGTCGATGAACACGGGAATCAAATTTGGAGACATGGGCTAGTACAGAAGAAACAGCAATGTGTTCGAGACCCACGCTATCACTGTGTGTGAAAGAAATATCCCAGTGAGTGGAAAGACTATCCCAGTGGGTGTGAAAGACTATTCCAGTGGGTGTGAAAGACTATCCCAGTGAGAAAGACTGATCCCACTTCTGATGTAGGAGTCAGGAGGAATGCCGAGAGGTACAGCATCAGGGTTTGGAGTCCCGATTTTATTGGAATAAATACGCTGGTATAAGCAAACACAGATGTTTATTTACTGAGTTTACTAATAATGAAATAATGATGTTTATTTTGCAAACTGGATGAGGCCAGTGTTTCCTAACTGACTACTCTGAGAAGAAACACTGAAACAAACTCAGAGGTCAACGTCTCTTTTAAAGTCCATGCAATCTAGGTATAAGATAAAGCAAATTACAAAGAAAGAATACAGTAAGGCGAACAGACCCTTTTAGAGTCACAGTTCGTATAGTGGCCAAGCCACCCAATTACAAAGAATACAGTTAGGCGAACAGACCCTTTTAAGGTCACAGTTCGTATAGTGGTCAAACCACCCAATTACAAAGTGTATCCGCTTGCTAATAGCAGGGTTATACAGGTATTATAAATATACAGCAGCGCTGTACCAAATAAACCGACAGTTTTGTCGGGAGCAGGGAAGCTCTTTATTGAGTCAGATCCGAAGACAGACTGACGAGCTTATTTTTTTTTTTTTGTGAGTGGCATCTCGCAGGTCAACCTCTGAGGTTGTCGGCTGCTTAACCGGGCTTGCCTGTGGTTGCCTTAATTAATAAATTAAGTAAAGCCTCCAGCCAGGGCTTATTAAAAAAACTTACAAACTAGGCGACTACACGCTAAGGGCACCCCCTGTGGGGTACGGACCTCGGCTTAGGGCGTCGCAGGGGAGGGCAGCTAGGGACAGGCTGGATCACATCATTATTATTATTAATAAGGGAATTTAAAGCTACTGGCTCAGCGTCGCGGGCTGGCTCTGGCAAGGGTCGGGGTGGACTATTACGGGGACGTCGCGGCGGGCCTCGGCGGCGAGGACGGAAGGACGGTCGGTTTTTGTGTTTGTGTGCCACTGTACTTGTTTCCCTACGGCTCTCTTGGAGCAGGGTGATTGCGTCATCGGGAGCGACTAGGGTATGCCTTGGTCGGCGAATCTTAGAGATACGCGAGGGTTCGTATTGGGCGGCCGATACGATAAGGGGATTCCTATGTTGGATTGAAGTTTCAAAGAAACGCTTGGAGACGCGTTTCATGAACTGCTGGATGGTGGGCATCTTGAGGTCTACGTGAAGAAGCTCATTTCGAACATAAAAGGGGGCTCCCGTGACTCTACGGAGGAATCGGTTTTGGAGAGTCTGCATCTTGTGGAGGAGGTAGGGCTTTGCGTGTGCGAAAACAACGCAGGCTTAGCTCATGATGGGACGGATGACCGCGGTGAAAATACGCAGCTTGCACCTGAGTGATAACTTGCTGCGAGAGCTAAGAATGAAGTGGAGCCTACCTAGAGCGAAAGCGGCGCGCGAACGTGCCTGCTTTATGTGCTCAGCGAAGGAGAGGTGTCTATCGAGGACCACGCCTAAGTATTTGGCTTGCTTTTCCCAAGGGATCGGCTTGCCGTACATGGTAATCGGACGGGGGGAGGGTGGGTTTATCCGCGGTTTAGAAAAGAGGACTGCCTGGCTTTTGTCTGGATTGACTTCGATTCTCCATTTCCGGAACCACTTGGCCAGAGTGTTTGCGGAAGTTTGGAGAGTGCGAGCGATGGCATCGGGTTTAAGACCTGTATAATAGATAGCCGTATCGTCGGCGAATAGGGCTAGCTGGGTATTTTTATGCTTGGGAATATCACTAGTGAATAGCGTGTAAACGAGGGGGGATAGTACGGAGCCTTGAGGAACTCCTGCGCGAATGGGACGGGGGGAGGAAAGCTCCCCCTCAATTCGATAACGAAAGGTGCGATTCGATAAAAAGTCCCGTAGGATGAGCACGAGACGGTCAGGCACGCCGAGTTGGTATAGCTTATAGATTAAGCCATTGCGCCAGACTTTGTCGAACGCTTTCGCTATGTCGACGAATAAGGCTCCCGTTATTGCGCCCCGTTGGAAGCCGGCGCTGACGTGTTCTACGATGCGGTGGACTTGTTGGATACATGAGTGTTCGGTTCTAAATCCGAACTGCTCATTGGGTATTAGACTCTTTGCTTCGGCAAAATCTTTGAGCCGCTTATATACTCGTATAAGTCTTTCTTAGATTTTACCGAGGACGTTGAGTAAGCTAATGGGACGGTAGCTAGACGGGTCAGACTTGGGCTTGCCTGGTTTGGGAATACCTATGACGGTGGCCTGTTTCCAGGTTGTGGGGAACATATTATTGCTCAATGCGCCATTGAAGATGGCAGTCACTAGCACTATAAGCTGGGCGGGGAAAAGTTTTAAAACCCTATTTGTGATGCCGTCGGAGCCAGGGGCTTTTCGCGGTTGGAGACTTTTAATGATATCCTGGACCTCATCGCCGCCATCGTGTCAGCGACTGAGACTATGTGGTCAGGAATGGTGTCCAAGTGAGGCGACGTGGTGGATTTCAGTTTTTCACTTACTTTCCTCCAGTCGGTGATCAATTGGGGCGGAGGAGGTACTGACGAGCTTACCAAGTGCACGGTCTTTTATAAGACGATACCTGCACATTGAATTCCCTCCAACTCTGTCCATTGGCGCGAGGAAGTGCGTCACGTGTTTACTTGATACAAAACGTACTAAATCTAATAAGACTTACGTTATAAAATAATCAAATAATACAAGAGTAATTATCGATAATAAACAATGGCGATTTCACAAAGTTTAAATTAAAGAAACATGTCATCCATTGTTTTGATCAAAACTATCAGTCACACTTATCGAAATAAGTTGCCAAAAATCAATTAGTGCGTACACTAATTAATAATTTTAATGGTTTCAAAAATCTTAGCACTAGATTACATTTTATTTTTATTTTAAATGGCAATTTTATGTGCTAACAAAAGAATCTAGCATCTGTAACCGAACTAGGCAGTGCCTGTACTTCGGTTATCAGCGCCAATCCTCACCAAATGTTGTAAACTAACAGCCATCATACAATTTAGAACTTAACTTAAGAAATCACAAAATCATATAAAATTAAATTAAATTAAGAAATAATAAAATTATACAAAATTAAATTAAGAACAGTTATATTCTGTTAGTTTGTTGTGATAGGTGAAATGTACGTGAGTGGAAGAAATAAGTGTGTGTGTGTATGTAAGTATGTGTAGACTGAGTGCGTTGTGTGTGTGAAGTGTGGGTGTTCATTTAATTACTTAATAAATTACGTTTCGATTTATCAGACAGTAATTGATACTAAAATATCACTTAAATTCATAACAAGAAAATCAACTCATAACAAAATATGATGAATACCCACAATAACTAATTGTAATTGACAACCAACTCCGACATGTATATACTAACACTAGGTATAAGGTACTTTACTAACACTACGGATCTCTGTTATCTGATTATTTGAAATAAATTATTATTATTATTATATGGAGGTCGATAGTATGCATAGCGCTATCGAAAATCAGATGCATCTTATGCCAATTTTTTCTATAATAGACCTCTGTAAGTTTATAAGATTAGCTAGATCGAAAAGAAAACTAAAGAAGAAAAAAAACAGCAAAGAAGCCTTATGAACCTATTTTAATGAGCAACTCTGATATCTTGGACCTAAAAGAGCTAAGAAACAACTTAATGGTCAATAGGTTAATTGACTCTGAAGGACAAAAGTTGCAGTGGCTGAAAGATAAATGCATCAAGTTTGAAAAAAGCGGCCTAACATTGTCCAATATAGGTATGATTACGTTTCCGATTATAAAGAAATGGACGTATCGAAAAAAGAAACATCGATTGTGACTAATACTAAAATCCTGCGAAAGCGCAAGCATGGCGATACTGAAAGTGTATTAATTGACTACAATAGCTATTCACTTAAAAAAGCATATGCCAGGAAACTTCCAATTACAAAATATAAAAAAAAGATTTAGTAAAAATGTGCAACGAAAGAATTATACCTGCAGAACTACACCATTGGTATAATAATTTACCTGACAAAGAAGGTCCAGATTATCTTCCTGAAGAAGAATTCTCTGATACAGAAAATTACTATGTACCTAACGTTTTTATATTTTTGTTTGGTTTTTAACAAAATTCCTACTTTTTATTAAAAAATAATATGACTGATAGCAATACGGAGAAGAAAAATATTTTAATTTTAATATTATTATTATGTATATCTTTTGAAACTACGTAATTGTCGCTAGTATTTGCAAATTATTTGCTAAATAAGTGCTTACGACAACTGTTAAGACAGAATTGTCTTTGTTTATTTTTCAGAATTTATTTCGTTTTGATTATTAAACTTCCAATTGCTTATTCATTTGAATTAGCTCTGTTAATTACCTGTTTATTCGAAGACTGACTTACATGGGAAGTTTTTGTGATAAAAAAATTATTATTTTGTTTGTTTGATTTTAATTTGTTTTTCATATGGCTAGCACTGTTTTGTTCAATATAATACTGGTTATCTCTTTTATAAAATAAACATTTGACTGGATTTTCGTTGTTATATTACAATTTAAGAAATAATTAATTCACAAACCGAACAGACTTACAGTAGCCAGAAGTCATTAACTTTTATTTTTTGTTTTTATAAAATAAATAACTTTGCAGGATTAGCGACCCTCACTTGTTTTTATTAATATAAATATTAGGCTACGCGAAAACATTAAATTTTTGGTCACTGTAATTATATTTAGGATAATATGGGCAAATCAACATAACCACTAACTAAATCGAACTAAAATACCGTTTATCTCAGAATAGTGAATATGTCACATAATGACTTCTTGCAATAAGCCGACGATATGTTGCTTTCTTTATCTTCTGCATTGAATTTTAGTAAAGAGCTCGATTCATCAGATGGTTCATGTTTGTACATGTCATAGGGTTAATTATGCAAAAATATGTTTGAACTGATATCATTATTAGTTTTGCCATCATAAGACTCTTAATTTTTTAACATAGAAATTTTCTTATCATCTGATATTGCATGATGTGGGTCTGCGAGCGGTTTGAAGAAATACCTCAGATGGGGGGTATTGGTATAAACTTTCATTTGTTTTACTCCATTGTACGACGTATACTTGGAAGTACCTACTTGTGTTCAAATGAATAACATTTTTGGTATTCTTAATTTATGTAACCGTCACTCAAAATAAATAAATTTGTCAAATGATTGTCTATACCTATCTACCTTTATTCAATTCACAATCTTTATTAATAGTCAAAAAATCATAGGGATACAAACAGACTTCAGAATATAGATCTTTGAACTTCGACCACTTCATATCAGAACCAACATGTTCAGCGTATTATATATGCTTCATGTTAACTTCGTCTTGTTTGAAAATTATTAAAAAATTAATATTGTCACGTAGTAACTGTTTCGGTATTTTCGAATATGTTTGAGATAAATAAAAGCAATCTATATCTCTATGTCTGTCCATAGTGAAATAATTTTGAATGTTAATTTGAATTTGAAAATAAAACAAACTATATCATCAAAAATAATGATAGAATTTGGTAATGCATCATTAGGGTGAATAATATCGCGCCCGGCCCTGGTTCAAACCATGGTGCGAAGCGAGAGGGAATGGGATGCAGACGCTTCCTTCTGCGAAGCAGTCATGCTAACGAAGGAGGAGGCCGAACGCACGAGGGAGAGGCAACTCTCTTCGTCGCGTCCCAGCCGCCGCGGGAGACGCCCCGGGCGTCGGGGATCGCGAGCCGATTTCCGGCCACCGTAGGCGCGGGCCTGCGGGCGACGAACAGGGGTCGCTCACCGTCCGGTAAAGGACCAGGCCCGGGTCGGCGGCGCGTCGTGAATTTGAAAAATTAAATTAAAATGAATAAAAAATTATCTTCGTTCAACCATGACCCAAGACAGACTGACAAACTTAGCCATTATAAGTATAGAATCCAAAATTGAGATAAAAATAAATGATTTAATTAAAATCTTTGCCAACTCAAAAGCAAGAAAAATTGAGTTTGTTTGATGTATATGTATGTACATGTAATAAATAGATATTTAGTAGGTAATCGAAGTATTAAGTTTATTTTTGTTTTTTAGAGTAATAAATTATCAAAATTACGTGTATTGTGTTTTCTTGGTTGACTAGGACCCCTTTCATACTGCAGTGTATCGTCGCTCGGTCGCGTGCTACGCTGCAGTGTAAAAAAACGTACGTGTAGCGCAGGCTGAGTCTCGCACCCCGGCGCAGAATAGACTTAAGACGGCCCTGTCCGACGGACTCGAAAACTGGAAGCCAACTTACGAGTCCAGTACTTCCATTTCCACGTAGGCCAATGACTATCCGATCGTAACAGTGAATCGTAGCACACTTTTGCGCAACCCTTTAGTTTGTTGAGAGCTTGATAACGAATAATTTCATTAGTCCATGTAAAGACCTGATAATACTAAGCCAAGCGTTCACATCGTCTCTCAGCGGATCGAACTCGGGTATAATATTATTTAAAGTGATACTTATACTTACAGTTGAGGTATCAGCCTTACGTGATACCTGTTTCCTATGTTTCGGCGGAGGTGACGGAGTCCTGGCACTACCGCTGCTGCTAGAACTTGAACTCGAACGCATTCATCTCTTTTGTTTTAGGCGTTTATTACGCATACTTTGTTTGCCCATAGCTACGTGTGGGTTTAGCGTGCCACTTCTGATATGAAAGTATATATTATCATGTACTTAGTTAATTCACTTTGTATTAATTAAAACCACTGTAATAACCATATAACAATATATTACTTTTTAACAAGACAAAGGAACAGAAATCTAGATCGACCTCCTCTTACGAAGGTCTCCCGAAGAGTACCCATACAGTCCTAACAATCGTCACCACACTTCCATAGTCCATGAGAACGCTTTTGTTCTGTTTGATTCCATCTTATCAATGTTTAGGTCCGGCTCGGGATTCAGCAACGCACGCAGCTCGTTTCACCAGGGGCCATCATGCCGCTCCGGTGGTGTCACTCTTAACTTTGTAAAGAGAGCGCGGCGATCGCCAACACATTCTTCAATCATCTAATTATGTTTCCCACTACTCTTAGTGCTCTGCCTCATTAAGACGCCATGGCGACGTCGCTGGCTACGTATCCAAACAGTTAATATCGAAATGTATGGTACCTAACTCACTTGGCGACGGTTTGGCAACGTCGCCTAATTGGAAGCGTGGCCACGAGCTACAGTTCTTTGCGTGGCTTCTGGATACTCTGGCAGCTTGGCGACATTGCCACTATAATGTACACGGTAAACAGGACCTCGCTCACTCAGTCGCCAGTCAGCCGCCATTTTGGACGCTCACTCGAAATATAGTAACGTTAAATGAGTAGTTGATGTTGTAAATAATGAGTTTCGATACTGAAAAATTGATAATAGAAATTCAAAACCGTCCTTGTATATGGGATAGTTCATCTAATGAGTATTCCGATCGTAACTTAAAAATTAAAGGTTGGGACGAAATAGTAAAAATATTTAAAGAAAAAGACGAAATGACAAACCAAGACAAAAAACAACTAGGTAAGTAAGTGTACATTTATTAACTTTTATTTATACATATTTGTCTTGTCATGGTAATGTATTTTCAGTTACAAAATAATCTGCTAGTTGTCTCAAACTGTGAGTGCCGTTCTTCCTCCTCTATCGCGATTTCGACTTGTACCTGGTTCAAATCCTGTCACCATCAGAGTATCTTCGTAAGAATAGCCATCTCTGGAACGTACAAAATTGTGCAATATGCAACATGTCCTTACAATCGCCTTTGCCAAATCTATATGTACATTCATTGGCCTGTGAAAAATCCTCCACTTGTTAGATAAAATCCCAAATGTACATTCAATATATCGGCGTGCTCTTGATAATCGGTAGTTGAATATTTTTTGCTTGTAACAAAGATTGTGTCCTCCGTATGGTCTCACGAGGTTTTCATGTAACGCAAAAGCTTCATCTCCTACTATTACGTATGGAATATTGTCACCGTTTTCTGTCAATGGGTTTGCCGCAGGAACATGTAGAGATTGATTAATGAGATTAGTGTATAAAGCACTATCTTTATATTATTGCTGAATCGCTGCTTTTTCCATACGCTCCAACGTCTATATATAGGAAATTGTAATTAGCATCACACAGAGCAAGTAATACAATAGAAAAATAATGCTTGTAATTAAACTAGTGATCCCGTATGCATCGGTTTAATAACTCTCATGTGTTTCCCGTCAATGGCGCCAATGCAATAGGGGAAGTTTGCGATTGTTTCAAATCCTCTTGCAACATTTGCCCAATCATTTTCTGTCTTTGGAAGAACTATAAACTTTTCTTGATATTGACATATAATGCTACACACTTCCCTAATTATTGTGCAAATTGTTGTATGACCCAGTTTGTAGTTGTAGTAAAGGTCCATGAGTGAACACCCTGACGCAAAATACCTAAAAGAAAAGATAACATCATTATTGGACTGCAATAGGCTGTTTGATTGAATGATGAATGGTTATATTAAACTTCTTTATTTTTTTCAGCTGATACTTTACAAAAAAGGTGGAAAAGTATCCGTGGTTGCTTCACACGAGAACCGAACCGGCAAAAATCTTTGAAGTCCGGATCGGGTCGTGGACCACGTAAAAGCGAATATATTTTTTTTAACAACTTCTGTTTCTACAGAAGGTTGTCGCATTAAGAGAGCCTGAAGTTGTGGCATCAAAAGAGTCTGAAGCTACAGATCCTGATATTGAAGCTACAGATCCAGACTTGCAACAAGATCGTTGTCCGAAAAGAATGAAAAAGAAACAGAAGACTGCACCTGAAGATGACAAATTTTTAGAAGTCCTTAACAAATCCATCAAAAGTAGAGAACAATATGAAGTTGGAAATCAAGATGAAGACAGGTTATTCATGATGTCTTTAGTTAGCACTTTAAAAAAAGTGCCTCCTCAAAAAAAAATGGCAACCAAAATTAAAATAATGACTATTCTTGAAGAAGCAACCCGCTCTGTGCCCAACATTGATGATAGTGCATTATACCGTCAAAGCTTCTGGTCACAAACAGAACCGCCGCCGTCACGAAGTTATCACCCTGGATATTCTACTGTTCGCGGAGAAACCCTACGCGTGATGGACTACGACACTGAGTCATTATCTAGTGCACCATTTAGCACACCACCGTCAAACATGACAAATGCTTCAGAAGATTCATCTATTTTAGATATATATGATTAACTTTAGATGTTTCATTTTCATGATTAAAATTCTACTTACCTGAATGACACAAATAGTTTTTCTTCCGGACTTATCGATTTTCTAAATAGTCCTCCTGTTTAGTTAAATCATGTCAGTCAGTAGTAATCCTGTTTAGTTAAATCATTTCTACATAAGTTCAATAATTCGTCAAAAGATGCTATTGACATTCTCGTGTAATTGAAAAATTTTTCAGGATATTTTCGTAAATCTCCATATAGTTTAAAAAAAAATACCACTTCGACTTCGATCTGATATAAAAGGATGAACCCATAGTTTCTTTTTTTTTTCTATTTTTTTACGACGTATATAACAAAGAAGTGCGATTTCTTCTACATCCATTCCTGACGACGTAAACGAACTGACTGTCGAGACGCCATGGCCACTCGACTTGGCGACCTTCGGATGCCAGAAGTAGCCATAAATACTAGTTTTCACCCACGGCTACGCCCCGCCTGTTTAATTATTTTTGCTCTCTCGGGAACTGCACAATTTTCCTGGAAGAAAATTAGCCTATATCCTTTTCTAGAACTCCAAACAGCATGTATGACAAAGTTTATGATGATCGATTGGGTAGTTAAAACAAACAAACTCACGCTCGCATTGATACATAAGATTATGCGGAAATAATTATGATAATTATGATTGTATATGCTTGGGTATATAAGGGATTATTCACAACAATGTTCTGTATTGTCAGTCTAGCTACTAACAAGAAGTGTAAAGTGATGAGAATGGAGAGTAACAACAGCGTTGGTGGTACCGATGTAATCGGTATTCCTTTGGAGGTGCAAAATAAGACACGGGGAGAGCAAGTAGAAGAGCACACATTCCGTTTTATGCATCAAATGTGAGAAGCTTAGCCAGTTTTGAGCATTGGCCGATCAGTATGAAGCAGAATCCAAAAGATCTGGCACAAGCTGGCTTTTTCTATACTGGCTGGGGTGATAGGGTAAAATGCTTCCATTGTGGAGGAGGACTCGAGGATTGGAAGAAAGGTGATGATCCTTGGCAGGAACATGTCAAGTGGTTTAGTAAGTATGGGTATGTGGGATTTAAATTAGTCAAGTATTTTTAGTCATAAGACATAACTTTCTTTACGATATCTTAATTATTCGGATCAAAACTAACACAAGTTATTTAAAACCGACAGCAAACGCTCGGTTACATCGGTAGACAACGTATCATCATAAATATTGAGATATGCAGTTATCGTTTAGAAGAAATGATCGTTTGGTTGATATCTGAGATACCCGATGAATCGCGAGCAATACACACGGTCGGCATTCGCCGGTTGTGTATGCACGAACACTATTAGGACACTTTGTAATACAATCGTGACATTGTTTATAATACTCGCTAAAGTCAACTTGCACCGTATTGCAAAACTAGTAGTGTAATAATTGAAGCGATCTGCATCGCGAACCGAGCAGAGTGAGGTGAGTGATGCAGAAGCCCCACAAAAAGAATTGAACCCCCAATTCTACCCTACTAATGACATTCATTTTTTGTCAGGAAGTTAGTTTTAAATTTGACATTTTCAAAATGGGACGCTATACGCTTGAACAAAATTGCTTACTTCCAAAGTAGTAAGTCTTTAACGCAAACTGTAAGAAAGGAGATCAGCAAATCCAGGCCCTGATAGACAAAGTATTAGATCATTCGAAAAAATATTTAAATAATTATAAGCCCTACTTTCATTTATCATTTCCTAAAAAAACCTGGGAATAAGGAATTTCTAAAAATAAGTCAATTAATGTTTTCTTCGCGTTGCAGTTGTTTTAATAACAACTGATGTTGCCATATTATGCTGTTTTTAAATAAATATGTTTTTTCCCATTAAAAGATTTGTATTATAATATTCGATTTATATTTCTTTTCACTTAAAAAAGTATTATACGAGTTTATTGCGAAACAATGATTAAAGATAGTGTTTTTTCGTTGTTTTTATGTTATTTTAATGATTTTATAGAAAAGTCGATTTTCATTTTTCTGAACTGCAACACTCGATACGGCTGTCACTTCATCACTTGTCAATCAATCGGTTGTCAACAATAGATTGCCGTTATAACATTTCTCGCTCGTGTTGTGGACTTACTTTTTATGTTTATTTTGTGTGCTACATCTAATTACCAACATTAGCAATTAATAAAATATTTTCTGTTAACTTGAATTCGTATTTTTTCTTTTAAATCCCTGATCATGTACAGCTAACGAATAATTCGCTTACCATCAGGCAAGATCGCGGTCAAGAGTGGGTTCATCAGTAATAAAAAAAATATATAAATTCAACGTTCTGTAAGTAATTTTCACCTCATATTGAAAAGATAGAGCCTGGAAAAGTACTTTTAATCTTTCACTAAAACTCATAACCTAATAAAAGAGCGGGAACAAATGATAATGGGGTTTATTGACTACGGTCTGAAATAAAGTTTTCTTTTTTAATTTTCATATCCCTTGTTATATAGAAAAACGAATTGCACAGGGCTATAGACTAATATTACCCCTTGAAAACCCAAATAATTTCATTTTTGTTTATTGAGGCCTAATTTATTAGGACTGTTTGCGGATGTCCTTTACGTCGAAAATTTTTGGTGGTGTGGACTTTGGTCTGGCGGCATCATTGGGCCATTCTTCTTCGAAAATGAGGAAGGAATCGCCGTTACCGTCAACGATGAGCGATACCGTGCCATGCTCAACGAATTTTTGTTTCCAAAAATTTAAGAGAATGACATGGACGACATTTGGTTTCAACAAGACGGGGCCACATGACACACAACCAACGTAACCATCGATCATTTGCGCACTGTTTTTGAAAATCGAATAATCAGCTGAAATGCTGATGTCAATTGGCCGCCTCGGAGCTGTGATTTGAGCCCTTTGGATTATTTTCTGTGGGGAACAATTAAAAATAAATTTTACGAACCATCCAGAGACAATTGAAGCGTTGAAACATGAAATCGAAATTGCCATTCAAGCCGAAACAATCGAAAATGTAATGAAAAATTGGGTTGATCAGAAATTTAAAAAAATTATCGGTAATTTTTTTTTTGTCCATTCAAATTTAAATGACTAGATGGCCCACCCTGTAATATTAGTGTGATTATTATTATTATTTCATTTATTACATTTTATATACATATTATTTACATTTTTAAATATTCATATTTAAAAAAAAAACATTTAAAAATATAAAATACAGTAGCCCACCGGTATCGGGAAAAGGGTCCTAGCTACCGCTGGTCAGGGCTCTTGAGAGAGGAACCTCCTAACGATTCGCGCCATGTCCAGAAGTACTGCTTTCTGGATCAAGCCCTTGATCCAACTGCCCAACGAGAGCCTCCTAAGATGTTTGTTGAGGCTCTTGGCTATTATGCCATTGGCTGAGACGACTATCGGCACACTGATTGCTGTATCCACATCCCACATGTCAACAACCTCGCGAGCCAAGTCAAGATACTTAATTTGCTTATCTTTCTCGGCTTTCACGAGGTTCTCGTCACAAGGGACCGCTATATCAACAATCACTGTGTGACGCTCTAATCGTATTAACACTATATCAGGCTTATTGGCAACAATAGTCCTGTTCGTGATAATAGACCGATCCCAGTACAGTGTAATATTGCCATTTTTGAGAACTGGGTCGGGCACATACCTATAGTACGGTACTTCTGATTCCACAAGATTGTATGTAAGAGCAAGTTGCTGGTGAACAATCCTAGCTACAAGGTTGTGTCTATGCAAATAGTCTTCGTTAGCCAGACGAGAACAACCGGAGATAATGTGATGAATGGATTCTCTCGGTTTGTGACATGCCCGACATATGTCTACCGTAGCATCCTTCACAATATATTTCCGATAGTTATTCGTCATCGTAACTTCCTCCATAATTGCACAGACACAACCTTCGGTTTCCCCGAAGAGGTCACCAAAACGTAGCCAGGCTACGGACGCTAATTTATCTACGTCAGACCCATGAAGGGCCCGTTAATAGCGTCCGTGAAGCTCCTTGCTCTGCCATACTTCTCTGCAGTCATAAGTATCTAATACTATAGGTTTGCGCCAATTCTCGTTACCTAAGGAGAGCGGAGTGAGACCTTTGTCCACCGCTACCACATCTCGATGCATACCCACGTCAGTTTCTAGGAAGTATTCCCTAAGGCTGCATGCCTCGCGGTTGTGCAGGTTCTTTGCATTTAAAAAGCCACGATCCCCGCTCTTCCGCGGGATATACAGCCTCTTCACCGATGAACGTGGGTGATGCATCTGATTTGCAGTCAGCGTTGTGCGGACCCGCCTGTCCAAGGCGTCAAGTTCAGTCTGAGTCCATTTGAGTATGCCAAAAGAGTACATCAATACTGGCATGACCCAACCATTGAAGGCACGCACCTTGTTTCCGCCTGATAAAAGACTATTCAGTACTTTATTCAGGCAGCCAAAGAAGCGTTCCTTCAATGATTGTTTAACATAAGTATCATTAATGCCTAGTGCCTCTGACATATTCAAATACTTGTAGGTTTCAGTTGAGCCGAGGGACCTAACGTGTATGGAATCCGAGAGTTGAGTTCCCACGGATTCCATAATTTCATCCTGATGGCGCTACTAAAGATTTCCGTTACCTTCAGTAGCTCCATCAGTTGCAGTTCCAGACAAAACCACAGTGGGCTCAGACTGTCGCCCTGAAAAATACCACGCTCAATCCTAATCGGTTCGCTGTTCTCCTGGAACTGTCGACATCCTGGGTAGCAGAGGACCGTCTTCCACTGCCCCATACATGACTCAGTGCGTAGTATTGGATTTATTTTGTACACCTCCAACACCTTCATGAGGCATGTATGTGGAACCGAGTCATGGGCCTTCTTATAATACCATGTCGACAGATTCCTTCGGGAACGACGAACCTGCTGGTTTATGGCAATATCGATGAGGAGAAGCTCCTTAGTACCGCGGGACCCGTTCCTACATCCATTCTAAGAAAAAGACATGATTGAATTTGTATCAACGTGATTATTAATTTTGGCTCTCAAAATGGATGTAAGAACTTTATAGACCGTTGGTAAGCACGTGATCGGTCTATATTTTTTAGGTTCCGCAGTACTGCCTGATTTATGGAGGAGGTGGGTTATTCCTGTAGTTAGTAATTGAGATAGCGATCCTAACTCTAAGGCAGACTGGAACTGAGCGGCCAAGCGAGCATGCGAGCTTTGAAACCATTTTATCCAGAAATTGTGCAGCCCGTCCGGCTCTGGAGATGTCCAGTTGGATGACGGACGGACTGCACGGGCCACATCTTGCGGGCTGATCGTAATTGCCCCCATTTCTGGTATAAGATCGCACGTGCGCTTGATCTCACTCATCCAGTCATCTCTCATGACCATCATGATGATGTCACTCAGTCAGGTGTAGCTGACAGGCACCGACCAGATGCTGCGCCAGAACGAACACATGGCGTCATCATCCGGTAAGCACGTATCAGTCACACCTTGGTCAGGTCGCTCCCAGGCCCTATAAACTCACCTTTCATCACTTTGGAATATGCGGTTCTGAGTGTATCGCTCCACCCGCCGCTTATATCGATGAATTCCATGGGCGGGCACAGGATTATGACACTGGTAATGCGGCTAGGGTTGCCAACTTTTTTTGACGAAAACGACGTATAAAATTGTTTGAATAGGAAAAAAAAAGTATTTGAAAGAAAAAAAGCTTTTCAAATTTCATGGTTTTATTGCCTAAAAACGTACTTTTGTGTGCGTTTAGCACAAGCTAAAAAACATTTTTTTACTATTTTTAAATGTTTCAAAGCTTGTTTGACAGTCAATATTTAAAAATAAATAAACATTGAAATAAACAATTCTTTTCTAATTAAATTTATTGACGCTCTATTTCTCTCTTCTCGCCGTTTCAGATTCATTACTGAAAAAACCCTCTCAGTGAAAGCTTATACTTTTGTAAGACTGGTCATTTTAGTTTTTATAGGAGTCACTGGAGTATCACTATCAGAACTACTCGTCATTTTAAGCATTAATTTTCACTTAAAAAAAATAGATTCTTTAACATTCTTTAATTATAAACCAAAACAACGGACAATTTTCATACAATTTCGTCGATACGTCGATAGTGACATCTGTGATAATGTGACCTGTCACTATCACATTAACATCTAATATTTCGTTCAGTAATTATAAATCGTTTCCAGCATCTGTTTTAACTTATATGTACCGTTAAATAGTTAAGTACTTACCCATAAATGTCATAATGAATGTTTTAGTTCATGTATAAGGAGCCCCCTTAATATTAATTATTTTTTATTATTTTTCTTAAAATCGGAAAGCGGTTCACAGAATATATCTACCTACCAAGTTTCATGTGTATAGTCCTAATGGTTTCGGAATAAAATGGCTGTGACATACGGATGGACGTGTTAGAGATAAATTACCCAATAGCCAAAACTGTTATGTTTATTTTTATATGTTGTCTGTGGTAAAGCGCGCTCCACATTCACGCGAGATCCTCGCCGAGAATCTCGGCAAGAATCTCAGTGACAATCTCGGCGAGTGCTTCTTTGGGTACACACTCACAAGGTTCTCAATACATTTCTCACGCTCGATGACAATAGACGCAGAATTAACTGTTGCGACATATATATGCTTATATTGATGATCAGTTAACCACGCACAACTCTTCTAATCGGTGAGTCGCTCGCTACTGAAAAACATGCGAGTGTGGAGTCAACACAAGTTCTCGTCTGTTCTCCCGTTCTTAGCTATTTTGTCTCGTGCCAAAAAACCGACAAAAATCAGAGAACATGGCGAGAACCTGCGAAAATTATGTAAATCGGTTCCACATTCACGTTTCTCGTATGTTTCTCGCTTTCTCGCGAGATTCTCGCGTGAATGTGGAGTGCGCTTAACACTCTCTCTTCTCTCTGCCATGTCGTCCCACTAAGATTGCTCTAGACACGTAAGCTTTTTAATTAAATAATGCTAATTGAAGAAGTGCTCGTATTCATTGCCATAATACCCTTACAAACCTAACAGGTTATGGTCTATTCAAATAAACAGTGAGGGATAAGCTAGAAACAAACATTAAATAGGCATAGAAGCGTTCACGAACGTGAACGAACAAAAGTGGCTTCCGTTCAAGAAAAATTGCCCCGATAAATTTGAAACCGGATAATTTCAACACTTGGATATTCCGAGTTCAATACATTCTGGACGAAAAAAAATTATTGCATACTATAAAAACGGATGAATCAAAGACAGAACATAAAGACGAAGATTCCATTAAAGCAAATACTAAAGCAAAAAGCATAATCGTCCAATGCGTTCCAGATAAATACCTGAATGTAATAAAGTCATGCGAAATCGCAAATGCCATGATAAACATCCTCAAAAATATGTTTGAAAGAAAAAGCATAATTTCAATAATACATCTCAGAAGAAAATTATTAAACTTGAAACAAAAACCTGACGAAATTTTGAAGACTACTTTGAAAAGTTTGAAACTATTATAAGGGAACTAGAATGCAATCAAGAAAAACTAAGTAACAGGGATAAAATTGCTTGCTTGTTGACGGGTCTAGACACAAAATATGATACCGTAATAACTGCCATTGAGTGCAACAGTGATATGTCAGGCATCACTCCAGACCTAAAATTAGATTTTGTGAAACAGCGTCTCCTAGATGAAGAATTGAAAATCTCAGAGAAAAACAGTACTACAACAAACAATGAAACGGCTTTCTACACTTGTAACATATGTAACAAGCAAGGGCACACAGCAAAATACTGAAGATCAAAACGAGGTCATCATAGAGGAAGAGCACGAGCCAGAGGATATCGAGGTCACCGTGGGTCGCAAGTTCGCAACCTCAACAGCATCCCAGTCAGGAGATATCATTAGAAACTAATGTAGCTGTAAGTCAAAGCGCATTCACATTTATTTCTAAAATTAACTGCAATAATAATGTTATTGAGAACAATAATTGTCATTATGTTAAAACAAAGGCTAACCAAATTGAGATTGATTGGATTATAGACTCAGGTTGTACAGAGCATTTAATTATTGAAAGTTATGAAAAATACATGTATAATATTCAAAAACTTCAAACTCCATTGAAAATATATGTTGCAAATGGTGATTATATTTTAACTGAGAAGAAAGGATCTATTAAAATGTCATATAGGAATTCTGAAATTAATTTAGAAGCATTAATTGTACAAAAATTAAGTTTTAATCTCCTTTCAGTAAAACAGTTGGTAATCAAAAATTATAATGTTAATTTTAATAGACATAATGTAATTATTCACAAGCAAAATGCTAAAAACTATATAAAAGGAATGCTTGAAGGTAAATTGTTGAAATTGTAATTGGAGGTATGTTTCAGTGTTTCATGTAATAGCGCCTTATCTTCAAAAGATCGGTGGCATAAAAGGCTTGGTCATTTAAATAGAAAAAGTTTACACAGTATGGGCACAGATTACTAATAAGTTACTAACGCAAGTATGGGATTACCAGTCAGTGACACACCGTGTATACCCTGCATGCTAGGTTAATCAACAAGATTACCCTTTGTTCCTGTAAACAGACCGACATCAACATGCATAGGTGAGTTAATACACACAGATATTGCTGGACCATGTCAAATACCTTGAATTAATGGTGACTTATATTATCAAGTAATTATAGATGATTATTCACATTTTTGTGTAAAATTTGTGCTGAAAAATAAAAGTGAAGCTACTCAAAATGTCATAAATTATATAAAACAATTTGAAACACAAAGAAACACTAAAAATCATATATTAGAGAATTTATGTAAACAAAAAGGTATTATAATTCAATATACTCAACCTTATTCGTGTTACGCCAGTCGCTTAGTGAAGTGCGTCGGGAGAATTCAACATAAATCTGGAATGTTCGAGACGCTAACGCCATCTAGCGGCGAGTAGCAGCAATGAGCATATCTAGTCGAGACACTAACGCCATCTAGCGTTGAATAGCGGTACTATGTATTTCGAGTATTTTCTAGGCAGTATAAACAGTGAGTCGATTTTATAAGAATGTTCTCGAACTTATAGACTGGGGTATAAATAGAGCGCAAAGGGGCGTAGAGAGTCAGTCTTATTACGAGGCGAATACGAGATATAATTGAAGCTTTACCAGTGAATTTCAGTGCGATTTAAGTGTGATTTAAGTGTTAAGTGACAAGTATTGTGTGCGATTAATTGTGTTATATTTTTATTTGTGTTTAATTAATTAAAGTGTTAATTTTGGTTTAATTGGCGTTAATTATTTCTATCCTGAACCCCAGCTCGTAACATTCGCCTCAACAAAACGGAGTATCGGAGCGAATGAACCGTACCTTGTATAACAGAACTCACACACTACTATTGGAAACTGGACTTCCAAAGCATTTATGGTGTGAAGCTATAGCATGTTCTACCTATCAGCTTAATCGTTGTCCATCATCTGCTATAAATTACAAAACTCCAGCAGAATTAATGTATGCACAATTAATAAGGCTCAAGGGCAGACTTTTCGTGTTGCTGGAGTAGATCTCGGTGTCAGTTGTTTCTCGCATGGTCAGTTGTACGTCGCTCTTTCCCGGGTTAGCAGTTCTAGAAATCTTTATGTTCACGTGTCGGATGGGTCAACTTTCAACATAGTTTACCCGGAAGCTTTGTGCTGAAGTATTTTCGTTCTATAGGTACTTAAGCCTCATGTGAACGTGATCTAAACAATATTACCAATACATTAACTTAATAACACACAAGGAGTTACACGCTGAAGGAGTCGCGGGCACAGCTATTAACAATAATATTGTGCGGTTCGGTATTGTGATATTTTCAACAGTATTATAGATTGACATATTATATTTCCCTACTAAATTACGAAAGTTAATCTGTCTATTACATCAAAATCACTGAACCGTGAGGAAGGACATAGGCTACTTTCTTTTTACGAAAAACGACGGAAACGAGGACGAAGTCACGGCCAACAGCTATCTATGCTAATAATATAAGGCTGAAGAGTTTGTTTGTTTGTTTGAACGTGATAATCTCAGGAACTACTGGTTCGAATTGAAAAAATATTTTAAATTAAATAGTCAATTTATAGAGAAAGGCTTATAGGCTATATATCATTCTCAATTCTCAATTCTTTATTGCGTACCATAATGTTACATACCTAGTTGTTATGCATAGTTATATAAGTCACAATTATGGACCCTGTTGGGCACAGCATAAACCAATGTAGGAGAGAGGAGGAAGAACACTGCGTGTTGAATGTGATACTTTTTTAAATTATTTAATTATTCATTATAGTAATTAGTAAGGTATGTTGCTAATACGTCATTGTGTTTAAATATATATTATGTATGTATATTTAGTCACTAAATAACATTTTAACCATTTATTTTATAAACTATTATTAACTATTTATTCACTATATATTATTATTTATATTTATTTATTGCATCAATTGTATCAAAACGAACTTACAAATTTCAAATATATAGAGACAGGGTAGGGATAAAATCTTAAGTTCCTGAAAGTAGGGTTTACAGCTATCGTCGGCTTCGATATTAACTAGGATTCTAATTAGTTTTTTTTTTTTGTAGGGTAAATAGTGTGGGTGCGTCAGTACTGTTGCCCCATAAAATGACTCCATACTTAAGCCATGCATACTTGCATAGGCGTACGCGTAGTACGTTGCTAATGCGGTTTTTAGGTCTGTGGTTTTTTTGATCTCGCGAAGGGCGTATGAAAATTTTGATATTTTAGGTCTTACTTTCTGAATATGTGACTTCCAATTTATATGCGTATCAATGTTTATGCCTAATAGGGTGAATTTATCAACTACTTCTAATTTATTATTTTTAAAGCTAAAGTTTATATTTATTTCTGTTTTCTGGCGGGGATGAAATGATATTATTTTAGTTTTATTGAAGTTGATTTCTAGGTTATTTTCAGTCATCCAATTAATTGTAGAATTTAGTACGGTATTTAATTTCTCATTTAAATACGTGTTATCTTCGCATGAGGTTAGTACAGATACGTCGTCCGCGAATAGGACGCATGACTCATTTATATTATTTGGAAGGTCGTTTACGTAAACAAGAAATAAGAAACACCCTATTACGCTGCCTTGGGGGATTGAAGCGGTGATTTGTTTGCAGTCTGATCTAATTAGCTGTATTTCATTTTTATATTTATATCATTACGCTAAGGCCAATAAGAGCGGAGCACCAATGAAGAATGCTTCAAAATCGGGGTTAAATTTAACGTTAGCCCAAAGTAACTATTCCACGCGGACGAAGTCGCGGGCAAAAGCTAGTTTCTAATATATTTTGTGTATTTTAAAGACAAACAATCGCGACATGAATCTGACAGCGAATAAGCTAATGTTGCGCATCTTTGCTTAATGTTGACGCGCGCGCGATATCTGAGCGGCACTTCCACTGTATTTTCTATTCCGTGGATCAAGCACTCAATTTGTATTGCATTGTATTGATGTGCGCAGACCATCGACTAAACAGTCGATCCGCGACTGACCACGACTGCCAGTCTCGTATAAGCATTTGAAGCGGCGCGGCGGCGCCACGTCTCTTGTCGCCATGGCGGTGTACACAGTATCTTCTTTTTTTATCTCTCTTAAAATTTCTATAAAGCAAAGCACAAACTAAAACTTTCTTGTTAATGAACATTGTATGTAGCACCTTTTCATGAACGTTGTCGAAAAAAACTGCAAGAAAACTGGTCAAATTGTTTAGGAGAAAAACAAATCGACGATCGACTGCATCGATTGTATTCATCGACTAAATAGTTTAGTTGTGTGGAATTCGCGAGAAGTACACAACTCGACTAAACAGTTTAGTCGATGTACAAGTTGTATGTATGCGCTAGGCCTTACTCACATACCAACACGCTTACCGATCCAATAGTAGACTGTCAAATTGTACAGACTACAGATTGTCTTTGGCTACTAACATAACAGCCCTTTGTCCGTCAAAGTCAATTCATTGTCAAATCGATTTAGATAAGTCAACCGAACTGTCTGCGCTCACAGCGTCAGAGGGGGGTAAACTCCCGAAGAAACTTCAGACACAAAATGTGCCAAAAAAACTAGTGACATCTTATGTCTGGGGTCAACTTAGTTTTGTACGTAATGCGTATGTTTTGATAATAGATGGCAGCAGCTACGATATATTTATACATATATGATAATCAAAATTAATAAAAAAAATATATAAAAATAAAAAATATAAAAAAATATATATAGAAAAATTCATAAAGCATTATTTAATGTATTTAGGCACCTAATTCACTAAATCACTAAATTAAATGGCATTATAATTTTACTGCATCATAGACTCTATACACCTCGCTTGTTTATGAATAACAAAGAAAAAAGAAAAATATAAAACTGTCAAAAACAGTTTGACAAATCGATTAATTAATTAATTAACAGAAAAACGTGATGAGTAATAAAATACCTAAAATGAAGGTAAAATATGCAGCACAAGTGTTCAGCCGGAGGGTGTCTAGCGCTTTACGTTTTTTATCGAGTTAGTATGTTTATAATTTCACAGATTTGGATCATTATTGTTACCTAGCAAATTTTGCAAAATGTTATTAACCAACATTAATATTTTGTTTCAGAACACAACATTCTGCCCGAAGAATGCAGAGATTTATTATTTGATAAGCTCTTCGAATCATTTAATGGTCATTCTTACAAGGGGTCAAAAATATATAAGCAGTGCTTAAAAAATAACTCGCTCCATTTCCAATTGTGGTATGATTTGTTGCCTATTTTAGACTCAATTAAATTTGAATCAGTAGTTCGTTCATTCGTTATGTTTCGTTGATTTATAATGAATCCAAAAAATCACAAATATTAATTCCATCTTCACCGTGTTTTAATTTTTGCCAGCCTCTAAAATCTAATCTTTAGATTTTGGAAGTACTAGATTGATTGAAATAAATATTCTAAAATCAAAGATCTTTTGTCGATTAGAATATTTCTTTCAATCAATCTAGTACTTCTAAAATCTTTAAAATAAGAAAATATTATTAACATGTCAGGTAGACGCCACCTATCGGATTTTTTCGGTATTAAACTACCGTTACGCTACCTGGCGATCAGGGTCAAAAACTCAATTTTCGAATCATAGAGTGGCGCATCTATCTCAGTATTTATATGTATCATCTATGGCGTCAGATAACGTCTTTGCGCTGGGCGCCGGCGGGGGTGAGGAAGGAATAAAAGAATAAAAAGCATTAATGGGCATTAAGTTATTGCAAATGCTCGATGGAGCGCGACTCGCATTAGAATCAGTTCCCACTCGCTACTCGATTTACTCGAATTATAATTCGATTTTCCCTTAGTTATCTCCCAGGTACAATATTCCTTTCCAGTTGTCTTCAAACATAAAATATCTTGTTGCAAATGTTCTTGTTGAAGTTGAAATATCGGTAGGTTTCTGCGGTCTACCGTCTCATTTAGAATGTTTGTACCTACTTAAACAATTGGCTCCAAATAACGAAATATTAGCTCCAGCAGTAAAACTTACACATTCAAGTAAGTCAAGTGAGGTGTATAAGTATGTATATGGATGCTTCGAGTTGTTCACAATTTTTAACTTTGCAGCATGCAAAGCAGCCTATAATATCCTTTTTTTTTCAATGTTTTTTTTTTTTTTTTATTAATCATATTTTGCTTAACACATATACAAGGTGTAACAGATTAAGCACAATACCTCAGACACCCCTATTAGAATATTAAATTATAATTAACGCTATTACCAATAGCGTTAATATCATTGATATACTAAAAACCCAAGATGCACAGTCTCGAAGAAAAGTGACGCTCGAAAGTGTCGCCAAACACTCACCACCTACGTAGTAATAGTAATGCTATAAGTATAAAATATGTTTTTGCAAATTCCATCTTATGAAAAGTGTTTAAAGTTGTTTTTACAAAGCAGTGTGCGAAAGACAATCAAATTTTACGACTGACGTTGCTCGATAGGACAAGGTCTTGAGTGGAGACTTACACCTTATACAAATTTTTTTTATAAGACATTTTTGTTAGTATTATAAGTTTTTTAAATTGTGTTCTAAAGACGTAATTATAGCGTAAATGTTTTTGGGTAGAACATGTGTATATCAATGAAACAAATACCTATTAACTGTTAAAATCTTTTAATATTTTTTTTTATTCAATAAAGCTTATACCTTTTGCCGTGATATACATAATATCTTCATCAAAAAAATTAGCTATAAAAAAAATCTCTCGCAAATGCGAGAGATTTTTTTATGGCAATTTTTTTTTAATGTTGGCTTGCTATTGATGTCTGGTTCTCCACATCGTATTTGGTCACGAGAAAAACTAAAGTATAAAAATAAGAAGTTTTTAATGAGATTGGTGTTGCGCCAAAGCAACACTCACACACACTTTTATCGCATGTCGTGAACCCATAAGTTATCCCATGATGAATCGATATACTTAAAATATTTTTTTTATTTTATTATTAAATAATTTAAATTATTCCAGTATGGGGAGGGACGTTTAAATTGTAATACTAAGAGCCGAAGGCGCACAATGGGCAATATTTAAAGTGATGTCGTTCAAAAAACAAATTTATCCCACTGGACTGCTATACTCGGAAGCTCAAGTACTTACAGTTCCCAATATATATCCTCCGTACCATACTACGTAGACTCTACACAGATTGTTACAAGTAAGCCCAGATTTAATAAGCAAACGCACTGGGTTTCCCGTTTTGTAAAGTTCCCAAATGTCACACTAAACTTACGTATAGATACTTTTAGGCATTAAGTTCTAGGATCTACAATCTATACTTATAATAAATCTGTAGAGAGGTCAATTCTGTACATGAAATATATTTCCAAAACAACTATCAGGGGGTGATTAGGGATCGATACTGATGCCAAAAATGCAATCAGTAACATTTTTGTCTGTCTGTCTGTCTGTATAACCGTTATAGAAACAAAAACTACTCGACGGATTTTAACAAAACTTGGTACAATTATTTTTCATACTCCTGAGCTGGTTATAGTATACTTTTCATCACGCTACAATCAATAGGAGCAGAGCAGTGAAGGAAAATGTTGGGAAAACGGGAGGAGTTACTCCATTTTTTAAGCTTCCGTCGCGTGTGCAATCTTAATGGTTAAAGCTACACAGAAATCATAATATGACGGAAATGTTCTCTTTAAAATTATATAAAACTAGTATTTGCGTGTTGCGCGAGGTGCAAGCACCTCGCGTGCTTGTGAAAAAAAAAAAAAATGGGGGGGGGTGATGGGGGGGTTTAGTACTTGCGTGTTGCGCGAGGTGCAAGCACATCGCGTGCTTGTGAAAAAAAAAATGGGGGGGTGATGGGGGGGTTTAGTATTTGCGTGTTGCGCGAGGTGCACGCACCTCGCGTGCTTGTAAAAAAAAGAAAGTGGGGGGGGAGATGGGGGGTTTAGTATTTGCGTGGTGCGCGAGGTGCTTGCACCGTGCATGTGAAAAAAAGTGGGGGGGGGGGGTGATGGGGGGGGTTGCACAATTATTTCGACTAAAGCATTGCCCCTCTAAATGAATCTGAAAAAAAAAATGTTCCAAGTCTCTTAGATTCCGAGATCCGCCTAAAGGGGGGGAGAAGGGGGGCGGGGGGGGGACTTTGAAAAATGGTTTTTACTTTACCGAGCCTCCTCTTTACGAATCCGTAAAAAACAAAAAATACGGGTTTCGTAGTTTCCGAGATACGATAGGGAGGGGTGAGAAGGGGGGTGAAAAGGGGAGGTTTGGCACTTTTCCCGTAGGTTTGAGAGTTACTTGTTTACGAATCTGTCAAAATATACCCACCTCCCCATCCACCATCTGGGAGAACAATTATGTCAATGAGTGAGTGAGTGAGTGAGTCAGTCAGTGGTAATTTAGCTTTATATAATAGAACTAGTATTTGCGTATTTCGCGAGGTGCAAGCACCTCGCGTGCTTGTGAAAAAACTAAAGCATTGCCCCTCTAAATCAAGTATTTGCGTGTTGCGCGAGGTGCAAGCACCTCGCGTGCTTGTGAAAAAAAAAAAAATGGTGTGTGGGGGTTGATGGGGGTTTAGTATTTGCGTGTTGCGCGAGGTGCAAGCACCTCACGTGCTTGTGAAAAAAAAAAAAAAAAAAAAAAGGGGGGGTGATGGGGGGGCTTAATATTTGCGTGTTGCGCGAGGTGCAAGCACCTCGCGTGCTTGTGAAAAAAACTAAAGCATTGCCCCTCTAAATCAAGTATTTGCGTGTTGCGCGAGGTGCAAGCAGCTCGCGTGCTTGTGAAAAAAACAAAATGGGGGGGGAGATGGGGGGGGGTTTAGTATTTGCGTGTTGCACGAGGTGCAAGCACCTCGCGATCTTATGGAAAAAAAAAAAAGGGGGGGGTGATGGGGGGGGGGGTGCACAAGTATTTCGACTAAAGCATTGCCCCTCTAAATCAAGTATTTGCGTGTTGCGCGAGGTGCAAGCACCTCGCGTGCTTGTGAAAAAAAAAGTGGGGGGGGTGATGGGGGGTGTTTAGTATTTGCGTGTTGCGCGAGGTGCAAGCACCTCGCGTGCTTGTGAAAAAAAAAAAAGTGGGGGGGTGATTGGGGGAGATGGGGGGGTTTAGTATTTGCGTGTTGCGCGAGGTGCAAGCACCTCCCGTGCTTGTGAAAAAAAAAAAAAGGGGGGAGGGGTGATGGGGAGGTTAAGTATTTGCGTGTTGCGCGAGGTGCAAGCAACTCGCGAGCTTGTGAAAAAAAAAAATGGGGGGGATTCATGGGGGGGTTTAGTATTTGCGTGTTGCGCGAGGTGCAAGCACCTCGCGTGCTTGTGAAAAAAAAAAAAAAAAAGAGGGGGGGGGGGGTGATGGGGGGAGGGTTGCACAAGTATTTCGACTAAAGCATTGCCCCTCTAAATGAATCTGAAAAAAAAAATGTTCCAAGTCTCTTAGATTCCGAGATCCGCCTAAAGGGGGGGAGAAGGGGGGCGGGGGGGGACTTTGAAAAATGGTTTTTACTTTACCGAGCCTCCTCTATACGAATCCGTAAAAAACAAAAAATAAAGGGTCTCGTAGTTTCCGAGATACGATAGGGTGGGGGGAGAAGGGGGGTGAAAAGGGGAGGTTTGGCACTTTTTCCGTAGGTTTGAGAGTTACTTGTTTACGAATCTGTCAAAATATACCCACCTCCCCATCCACCATCTGGGAGAACAATTATGTCAATGAGTGAGTCAGTCAGTCAGTCAGTCAGTGAGTGGTAATTTAGCTTTATATAATATAACTAGTATTTGCGTGTTGCGCGAGGTGCAAGCACCTCACGTGCTTGTGAAAAAAACTAAAGCATTGCCCCTCTAAATCAAGTATTTGCGTGTTGCGCGAGGTGCAAGCACCTCGCGTGCTTGTGAAAAAAAAAGTGGGGGGGAGATGGGGGGTTTAGTATTTGCGTGTTGCGCGAGGTGCAAGCACCTCGAGTGCTTGTGAAAAAAACTAAAGCATTGCCCCTCTAAATCAAGTATTTGCGTGTTGCGCGAGGTGCAAGCACCTCGCGTGCTTGTGAAAAAAAAAAAGGGGGGGAGGTGATGGGGGGGGTTTAGTATTTGCGTGTTGCGCGAGGTGCAAGCACCTCGCGAGCTTGTGAAAAAAAAAAAAAAAGAGGGGGGGGGGGTGATGGGGGGGGGGGGTTGCACAAGTATTTCGACTAAAGCATTGCCCCTCTAAATGAATCTGAAAAAAAAATGTTCCAAGTCTCTTAGATTCCGAGATCCGCCTAAAGGGGGGGAGAAGGGGGGCGGGGGGGGGGGGACTTTGAAAAATGGTTTTTACTTTACCGAGCCTCCTCTATACGAATCCGTAAAAAACAAAAAATACGGGTCTCGTAGTTTCCGAGATACGATAGGGAGGGGTGAGAAGGGGGGTGAAAAGGGGAGGTTTGGCACTTTTCCCGTAGGTTTGAGAGTTACTTGTTTACGAATCTGTCAAAATATACCCACCTCCCCATCCACCATCTGGGAGAACAATTATGTCAATGAGTGAGTCAGTCAGTCAGTCAGTCAGTGAGTGGTAATTTAGCTTTATATAATATAACTAGTATTTGCGTGTTGCGCGAGGTGCAAGCACCTCGCGTGCTTGTGAAAAAAAAAAAAAAAAAAGAGAAGGGGGGGGGGTGATGGGGGAGTTGGGGGTGTTTAGTTTTTGCGTGTTGCGCGAGGTGCAAGCACCTCGCGTGCTTATGAAAAAAAAAAAAAAACGGGGGGGGATGGGGGGGGGTGTTGCAGAAGTATTTTGACTAAAGCATTGCCCCTCTAAATGAATCTGAAAAAAAAAATGTTCCAAGTCTCTTAGATTCCGAGATCCGCCTAAAGGGGGGGAGAAGGGGGGCGGGGGGGGACTTTGAAAAATGGTTTTTACTTTACCGAGCCTCCTCTATACGAATCCGTAAAAAGAAAAAAATACGGGTCTCGTAGTTTCCGAGATACGATAGGGGGGGGGGGGGGGAGAAGGGGGGGGAAAAGGGGAGGTTTGGCACTTTTCCCGTAGGTTTGAGAGTTACTTGTTTACGAATCTGTCAAAATATACCCACCTCCCCATCCACCATCTGGGAGAACAATTATGTCAATGAGTGAGTCAGTCAGTCAGTCAGTGGTAATTTAGCTTTATATAGTATAATATAACTAGTATTTGCGTGTTGCGCGAGGAGCAAGCACCTCGCGTGCTCGTGAAAAAAAAAAAAAAAAAGGGGGGGGGTGATGGGGGGGTTTAGTATTAGCGTGTTGCGCGAGGTGCAAGCACCTCGCGAGCTTGTGAAAAAAAAAAAAAAAAAAAAAAGAGGGGGGGGGTGATGGGGGGGGGGTTGCACAAGTATTTCGACTAAAGCATTGCCCCTCTAAATGAATCTGAAAAGGGGGGGGACTTTGAAAAATGGTTTTTACTTTACCGAGCCTCCTCTATACGAATCCGTAAAAAACAAAAAATACGGGTCTCGTAGTTTCCGAGATACGATAGGGAGGGGGGAGAAGGGGGGTGAAAAGGGGAGGTTTGGCACTTTTCCCGTAGGTTTGAGAGTTACTTGTTTACGAATCTGTCAAAATATACCCACCTCCCCATCCACCATCTGGGAGAACAATTATGTCAATGAGTGAGTGAGTGAGTGAGTCAGTCAGTGGTAATTTAGCTTTATATAATAGAACTAGTATTTGCGTATTTCGCGAGGTGCAAGCACCTCGCGTGCTTGTGAAAAAACTAAAGCATTGCCCCTCTAAATCAAGTATTTGCGTGTTGCGCGAGGTGCAAGCACCTCGCGTGCTTGTGAAAAAAAAAAAATGGTGTGTGGGGGTTGATGGGGGGGTTTAGTATTTGCGTGTTGCGCGAGGTGCAAGCACCTCACGTGCTTGTGAAAAAAAAAAAAAAAAGGGGGGGTGATGGGGGGCTTAAAATTTGCGTGTTGCGCGAGGTGCAAGCACCTCGCGTGCTTGTGAAAAAAACTAAAGCATTGCCCCTCTAAATCAAGTATTTGCGTGTTGCGCGAGGTGCAAGCACCTCGCGTGCTTGTGAAAAAAAAAGTGGGGGTTGATGGGGGGGTTTAGTATTTGCGTGTTGCGCGAGGTGCAAGCACCTCGCGTGCTTGTGAAAAAAAAAAAAAAAAAAAGAGGGGGCGGGGTGATGGGGGGAGGGTTGCACAAGTATTTCGACTAAAGCATTGCCCCTCTAAATGAATCTGAAAAAAAAAAATGTTCCAAGTCTCTTAGATTCCGAGATCCGCCTAAAGGGGGGGAGAAGGGGGGCGGGGGGGGGGGACTTTGAAAAATGGTTTTTACTTTACCGAGCCTCCTCTATACGAATCCGTAAAAAACAAAAAATACGGGTCTCGTAGTTTCCGAGATACGATAGGGAGGGGTGAGAAGGGGGGTGAAAAGGGGAGGTTTGGCACTTTTCCCGTAGGTTTGAGAGTTACTTGTTTACGAATCTGTCAAAATATACCCACCTCCCCATCCACCATCTGGGAGAACAATTATGTCAATGAGTGAGTCAGTCAGTCAGTCAGTCAGTGAGTGGTAATTTAGCTTTATATAATATAACTAGTATTTGCGTGTTGCGCGAGGTGCAAGCACCTCGCGTGCTTGTGAAAAAAAAAAAAAAAAAAGAGAAGGGGGGGGGGTGATGGGGGAGTTGGGGGTGTTTAGTTTTTGCGTGTTGCGCGAGGTGCAAGCACCTCGCGTGCTTATGAAAGAAAAAAAAAAACGGGGGGGGATGGGGGGGGGTGTTGCAGAAGTATTTTGACTAAAGCATTGCCCCTCTAAATGAATCTGAAAAAAAAAATGTTCCAAGTCTCTTAGATTCCGAGATCCGCCTAAAGGGGGGGAGAAGGGGGGCGGGGGGGGACTTTGAAAAATGGTTTTTACTTTACCGAGCCTCCTCTATACGAATCCGTAAAAAGAAAAAAATACGGGTCTCGTAGTTTCCGAGATACGATAGGGGGGGGGGGGGGGGAGAAGGGGGGGGAAAAGGGGAGGTTTGGCACTTTTCCCGTAGGTTTGAGAGTTACTTGTTTACGAATCTGTCAAAATATACCCACCTCCCCATCCACCATCTGGGAGAACAATTATGTCAATGAGTGAGTCAGTCAGTCAGTCAGTGGTAATTTAGCTTTATATAGTATAATATAACTAGTATTTGCGTGTTGCGCGAGGAGCAAGCACCTCGCGTGCTCGTGAAAAAAAAAAAAAAAAAGGGGGGGGGTGATGGGGGGGTTTAGTATTAGCGTGTTGCGCGAGGTGCAAGCACCTCGCGAGCTTGTGAAAAAAAAAAAAAAAAAAAAAGAGGGGGGGGGTGATGGGGGGGGGGGTTGCACAAGTATTTCGACTAAAGCATTGCCCCTCTAAATGAATCTGAAAAGGGGGGGGACTTTGAAAAATGGTTTTTACTTTACCGAGCCTCCTCTATACGAATCCGTAAAAAACAAAAAATACGGGTCTCGTAGTTTCCGAGATACGATAGGGAGGGGGGAGAAGGGGGGTGAAAAGGGGAGGTTTGGCACTTTTCCCGTAGGTTTGAGAGTTACTTGTTTACGAATCTGTCAAAATATACCCACCTCCCCATCCACCATCTGGGAGAACAATTATGTCAATGAGTGAGTGAGTGAGTGAGTCAGTCAGTGGTAATTTAGCTTTATATAATAGAACTAGTATTTGCGTATTTCGCGAGGTGCAAGCACCTCGCGTGCTTGTGAAAAAACTAAAGCATTGCCCCTCTAAATCAAGTATTTGCGTGTTGCGCGAGGTGCAAGCACCTCGCGTGCTTGTGAAAAAAAAAAAATGGTGTGTGGGGGTTGATGGGGGGGTTTAGTATTTGCGTGTTGCGCGAGGTGCAAGCACCTCACGTGCTTGTGAAAAAAAAAAAAAAAAGGGGGGGTGATGGGGGGCTTAAAATTTGCGTGTTGCGCGAGGTGCAAGCACCTCGCGTGCTTGTGAAAAAAACTAAAGCATTGCCCCTCTAAATCAAGTATTTGCGTGTTGCGCGAGGTGCAAGCACCTCGCGTGCTTGTGAAAAAAAAAGTGGGGGTTGATGGGGGGGTTTAGTATTTGCGTGTTGCGCGAGGTGCAAGCACCTCGCGTGCTTGTGAAAAAAAAAAAAAAAAAAAGAGGGGGCGGGGTGATGGGGGGAGGGTTGCACAAGTATTTCGACTAAAGCATTGCCCCTCTAAATGAATCTGAAAAAAAAAAATGTTCCAAGTCTCTTAGATTCCGAGATCCGCCTAAAGGGGGGGAGAAGGGGGGCGGGGGGGGGACTTTGAAAAATGGTTTTTACTTTACCGAGCCTCCTCTATACGAATCCGTAAAAAACAAAAAATACGGGTCTCGTAGTTTCCGAGATACGATAGGGTGGGGGGAGAAGGGGGGTGAAAAGGGGAGGTTTGGCACTTTTCCCGTAGGTTTGAGAGTTACTTGTTTACGAATCTGTCAAAATATACCCACCTCCCCATCCACCATCTGGGAGAACAATTATGTCAATGAGTGAGTCAGTCAGTCAGTCAGTCAGTGAGTGGTAATTTAGCTTTATATAATATAACTAGTATTTGCGTGTTGCGCGAGGTGCATACACCTCGCGTGCTTGTGAAAAAAAAAAAAAAGTGGGGGGGTGATGGGGGAGATGGGGGGGTTTAGTATTTGCGTGTTGCGCGAGGTGCAAGCACCTCGCGTGCTTGTGAAAAAAAAAAAAAAAGGTTGGGGTGATGGGGGAGATGGGGGGGGTTCAGTATTTGCGTGTTGCGCGAGGTGCAAGCACCTCGCGTGCTTGTGAAAAAAACTAAAGCATTGCCCCTCTAAATCAAGTATTTGCGTGTTGCGCGAGGTGCAAGCACCTCGCGTGCTTGTGACAAAAAAAAAAAAGGGCGGGGGTGATGGGGGGTTTAGTATTTGCGTGTTGCGCGAGGTGCAAGCACCTCGCGTGCTTGTGAAAAAAAAAAAAAAAGGGGGGGGGGATTGGGGGGGGGGGTTGCACAAGTATTTCGACTAAAGCATTGCCCCTCTAAATGAATCTGAAAAAAAAATGTTCCAAGTCTCTTAGATTCCGAGATCCGCCTAAAGGGGGGGAGAAGGGGGGCGGGGGGGGGGACTTTGAAAAATGGTTTTTACTTTACCGAGCCTCCTCTATACGAATCCGTAAAAAACAAAAAATACGGGTCTCGTAGTTTCCGAGATACGATAGGGAGGGGTGAGAAGGGGGGTGAAAAGGGGAGGTTTGGCACTTTTCCCGTAGGTTTGAGAGTAACTTGTTTACGAATCTGTCAAAATATACCCACCTCCCCATCCACCATCTGGGAGAACAATTATGTCAATGAGTGAGTCAGTCAGTCAGTCAGTCAGTGAGTGGTAATTTAGCTTTATATAATATAACTAGTATTTGCGTGTTGCGCGAGGTGCAAGCACCTCGCGTGCTTGTGAAAAAAAAAAAAAAAAAGAGAAGGGGGGGGGGGGTGATGGGGGAGTTGGGGGTGTTTAGCTTTTGCGTGTTGCGCGAGGTGCAAGCACCTCGCGTGCTTATGAAAAAAAAAAAAAAAGGGGGGGGGATGGGGGGGGGGGTTGCAGAAGTATTTTGACTAAAGCATTGCCCCTCTAAATGAATCTGAAAAAAAAAATGTTCCAAGTCTCTTAGATTCCGAGATCCGCCTAAAGGGGGGGAGAAGGGGGGCGGGGGGGACTTTGAAAAATGGTTCTTACTTTACCGAGCCTCCTCTATACGAATCCGTAAAAAGAAAAAAATACGGGTCTCGTAGTTTCCGAGATACGATAGGGGGGGGGGGGGAGAAGGGGGGGGAAAAGGGGAGGTTTGGCACTTTTCCCGTAGGTTTGAGAGTTACTTGTTTACGAATCTGTCAAAATATACCCACCTCCCCATCCACCATCTGGGAGAACAATTATGTCAATGAGTGAGTCAGTCAGTCAGTCAGTCAGTCAGTGGTAATTTAGCTTTATATAGTATAATATAACTAGTATTTGCGTAATGCGCGAGGAGCAAGCACCTCGCGTGCTTGTGAAAAAAAAAAAAAAAAAGGGTGGGGGGTGATGGGGGGGTTTAGTATTAGCGTGTTGCGCGAGGTGCAAGCACCTCGCGAGCTTGTGAAAAAAAAAAAAAAAAAAAAAGAGGGGGGGTGATGGGGGGGGGGTTGCACAAGTATTTCGACTAAAGCATTGCCCCTCTAAATGAATCTGAAAAGGGGGGGGGACTTTGAAAAATGGTTTTTACTTTACCGAGCCTCCTCTATACGAATCCGTAAAAAACAAAAAATACGGGTCTCGTAGTTTCCGAGATACGATAGGGAGGGGGGAGAAGGGGGGTGAAAAGGGGAGGTTTGGCACTTTTCCCGTAGGTTTGAGAGTTACTTGTTTACGAATCTGTCAAAATATACCCACCTCCCCATCCACCATCTGGGAGAACAATTATGTCAATGAGTGAGTGAGTGAGTGAGTCAGTCAGTGGTAATTTAGCTTTATATAATAGAACTAGTATTTGCGTATTTCGCGAGGTGCAAGCACCTCGCGTGCTTGTGAAAAAACTAAAGCATTGCCCCTCTAAATCAAGTATTTGCGTGTTGCGCGAGGTGCAAGCACCTCGCGTGCTTGTGAAAAAAAAAAAATGGTGTGTGGGGGTTGATGGGGGGGTTTAGTATTTGCGTGTTGCGCGAGGTGCAAGCACCTCACGTGCTTGTGAAAAAAAAAAAAAAAAGGGGGGGTGATGGGGGGCTTAAAATTTGCGTGTTGCGCGAGGTGCAAGCACCTCGCGTGCTTGTGAAAAAAACTAAAGCATTGCCCCTCTAAATCAAGTATTTGCGTGTTGCGCGAGGTGCAAGCACCTCGCGTGCTTGTGAAAAAAAAAGTGGGGGTTGATGGGGGGGTTTAGTATTTGCGTGTTGCGCGAGGTGCAAGCACCTCGCGTGCTTGTGAAAAAAAAAAAAAAAAAAAGAGGGGGCGGGGTGATGGGGGGAGGGTTGCACAAGTATTTCGACTAAAGCATTGCCCCTCTAAATGAATCTGAAAAAAAAAAATGTTCCAAGTCTCTTAGATTCCGAGATCCGCCTAAAGGGGGGGAGAAGGGGGGCGGGGGGGGGACTTTGAAAAATGGTTTTTACTTTACCGAGCCTCCTCTATACGAATCCGTAAAAAACAAAAAATACGGGTCTCGTAGTTTCCGAGATACGATAGGGTGGGGGGAGAAGGGGGGTGAAAAGGGGAGGTTTGGCACTTTTCCCGTAGGTTTGAGAGTTACTTGTTTACGAATCTGTCAAAATATACCCACCTCCCCATCCACCATCTGGGAGAACAATTATGTCAATGAGTGAGTCAGTCAGTCAGTCAGTCAGTGAGTGGTAATTTAGCTTTATATAATATAACTAGTATTTGCGTGTTGCGCGAGGTGCATACACCTCGCGTGCTTGTGAAAAAAAAAAAAAAGTGGGGGGGTGATGGGGGAGATGGGGGGGTTTAGTATTTGCGTGTTGCGCGAGGTGCAAGCACCTCGCGTGCTTGTGAAAAAAAAAAAAAAAGGTTGGGGTGATGGGGGAGATGGGGGGGGTTCAGTATTTGCGTGTTGCGCGAGGTGCAAGCACCTCGCGTGCTTGTGAAAAAAACTAAAGCATTGCCCCTCTAAATCAAGTATTTGCGTGTTGCGCGAGGTGCAAGCACCTCGCGTGCTTGTGACAAAAAAAAAAAAGGGCGGGGGTGATGGGGGGTTTAGTATTTGCGTGTTGCGCGAGGTGCAAGCACCTCGCGTGCTTGTGAAAAAAAAAAAAAAAGGGGGGGGGGATTGGGGGGGGGGGTTGCACAAGTATTTCGACTAAAGCATTGCCCCTCTAAATGAATCTGAAAAAAAAATGTTCCAAGTCTCTTAGATTCCGAGATCCGCCTAAAGGGGGGGAGAAGGGGGGCGGGGGGGGGGACTTTGAAAAATGGTTTTTACTTTACCGAGCCTCCTCTATACGAATCCGTAAAAAACAAAAAATACGGGTCTCGTAGTTTCCGAGATACGATAGGGAGGGGTGAGAAGGGGGGTGAAAAGGGGAGGTTTGGCACTTTTCCCGTAGGTTTGAGAGTAACTTGTTTACGAATCTGTCAAAATATACCCACCTCCCCATCCACCATCTGGGAGAACAATTATGTCAATGAGTGAGTCAGTCAGTCAGTCAGTCAGTGAGTGGTAATTTAGCTTTATATAATATAACTAGTATTTGCGTGTTGCGCGAGGTGCAAGCACCTCGCGTGCTTGTGAAAAAAAAAAAAAAAAAGAGAAGGGGGGGGGGGGTGATGGGGGAGTTGGGGGTGTTTAGCTTTTGCGTGTTGCGCGAGGTGCAAGCACCTCGCGTGCTTATGAAAAAAAAAAAAAAAGGGGGGGGGATGGGGGGGGGGGTTGCAGAAGTATTTTGACTAAAGCATTGCCCCTCTAAATGAATCTGAAAAAAAAAATGTTCCAAGTCTCTTAGATTCCGAGATCCGCCTAAAGGGGGGGAGAAGGGGGGCGGGGGGGACTTTGAAAAATGGTTCTTACTTTACCGAGCCTCCTCTATACGAATCCGTAAAAAGAAAAAAATACGGGTCTCGTAGTTTCCGAGATACGATAGGGGGGGGGGGGGGAGAAGGGGGGGGAAAAGGGGAGGTTTGGCACTTTTCCCGTAGGTTTGAGAGTTACTTGTTTACGAATCTGTCAAAATATACCCACCTCCCCATCCACCATCTGGGAGAACAATTATGTCAATGAGTGAGTCAGTCAGTCAGTCAGTCAGTGAGTGGTAATTTAGCTTTATATAATATAACTAGTATTTGCGTGTTGCGCGAGGTGCATACACCTCGCGTGCTTGTGAAAAAAAAAAAAAAGTGGGGGGGTGATGGGGGAGATGGGGGGGTTTAGTATTTGCGTGTTGCGCGAGGTGCAAGCACCTCGCGTGCTTGTGAAAAAAAAAAAAAAAGGTTGGGGTGATGGGGGAGATGGGGGGGGTTCAGTATTTGCGTGTTGCGCGAGGTGCAAGCACCTCGCGTGCTTGTGAAAAAAACTAAAGCATTGCCCCTCTAAATCAAGTATTTGCGTGTTGCGCGAGGTGCAAGCACCTCGCGTGCTTGTGACAAAAAAAAAAAAGGGCGGGGGTGATGGGGGGTTTAGTATTTGCGTGTTGCGCGAGGTGCAAGCACCTCGCGTGCTTGTGAAAAAAAAAAAAAAAGGGGGGGGGGATTGGGGGGGGGGGTTGCACAAGTATTTCGACTAAAGCATTGCCCCTCTAAATGAATCTGAAAAAAAAATGTTCCAAGTCTCTTAGATTCCGAGATCCGCCTAAAGGGGGGGAGAAGGGGGGCGGGGGGGGGGACTTTGAAAAATGGTTTTTACTTTACCGAGCCTCCTCTATACGAATCCGTAAAAAACAAAAAATACGGGTCTCGTAGTTTCCGAGATACGATAGGGAGGGGTGAGAAGGGGGGTGAAAAGGGGAGGTTTGGCACTTTTCCCGTAGGTTTGAGAGTTACTTGTTTACGAATCTGTCAAAATATACCCACCTCCCCATCCACCATCTGGGAGAACAATTATGTCAATGAGTGAGTGAGTGAGTGAGTCAGTCAGTGGTAATTTAGCTTTATATAATAGAACTAGTATTTGCGTATTTCGCGAGGTGCAAGCACCTCGCGTGCTTGTGAAAAAACTAAAGCATTGCCCCTCTAAATCAAGTATTTGCGTGTTGCGCGAGGTGCAAGCACCTCGCGTGCTTGTGAAAAAAAAAAAAATGGTGTGTGGGGGTTGATGGGGGGGTTTAGTATTTGCGTGTTGCGCGAGGTGCAAGCACCTCACGTGCTTGTGAAAAAAAAAAAAAAAAAAAGGGGGGGTGATGGGGGGCTTAATATTTGCGTGTTGCGCGAGGTGCAAGCACCTCGCGTGCTTGTGAAAAAAACTAAAGCATTGCCCCTCTAAATCAAGTATTTGCGTGTTGCGCGAGGTGCAAGCACCTCGCGTGCTTGTGAAAAAAAAAGTGGGGGTTGATGGGGGGGTTTAGTATTTGCGTGTTGCGCGAGGTGCAAGCACCTCGCGTGCTTGTGAAAAAAAAAAAAAAAAAAAAGAGGGGGCGGGGTGATGGGGGGAGGGTTGCACAAGTATTTCGACTAAAGCATTGCCCCTCTAAATGAATCTGAAAAAAAAAATGTTCCAAGTCTCTTAGATTCCGAGATCCGCCTAAAGGGGGGGAGAAGGGGGGCGGGGGGGGGACTTTGAAAAATGGTTTTTACTTTACCGAGCCTCCTCTATACGAATCAGTAAAAAACAAAAAATACGGGTCTCGTAGTTTCCGAGATACGATAGGGTGGGGGGAGAAGGGGGGTGAAAAGGGGAGGTTTGGCACTTTTCCCGTAGGTTTGAGAGTTACTTGTTTACGAATCTGTCAAAATATACCCACCTCCCCATCCACCATCTGGGAGAACAATTATGTCAATGAGTGAGTCAGTCAGTCAGTCAGTCAGTGAGTGGTAATTTAGCTTTATATAATATAACTAGTATTTGCGTGTTGCGCGAGGTGCAAGCACCTCGCGTGCTTGTGAAAAAAAAAAAAAAAAAGAGAAGGGGGGGGGGGTGATGGGGGAGTTGGGGGTGTTTAGCTTTTGCGTGTTGCGCGAGGTGCAAGCACCTCGCGTGCTTATGAAAAAAAAAAAAAAAGGGGGGGGGATGGGGGGGGGGGTTGCAGAAGTATTTTGACTAAAGCATTGCCCCTCTAAATGAATCTGAAAAAAAAAATGTTCCAAGTCTCTTAGATTCCGAGATCCGCCTAAAGGGGGGAGAAGGGGGGCGGGGGGGGCGACTTTGAAAAATGGTTTTTACTTTACCCAGCCTCCTCTATACGAATCCGTAAAAAGAAAAAAATACGGGTCTCGTAGTTTCCGAGATACGAAAGGGGGGGGGTGAAGGGGGGGAAAAAGGGAGGTTTGGCACTTTTCCCGTAGGTTTGAGAGTTACTTGTTTACGAATCTGTCAAAATATACCCACCTCCCCATCCACCATCTGGGAGAACAATTATGTCAATGAGTGAGTCAGTCAGTCAGTCAGTCAGTCAGTGGTAATTTAGCTTTATATAGTATAATATAACTAGTATTTGCGTGTTGCGCGAGGTGCAAGCACCTCGCGTGCTTGTGAAAAAAAAAAAAAAAAAAGGGGGGGGGGTGATGGGGGGGTTTAGTATTAGCGTGTTGCGCGAGGTGCAAGCACCTCGCGAGCTTGTGAAAAAAAAAAAAAAAAAAAGAGGGGGGGGTGATGGGGGAGGGGTTGCACAAGTATTTCGACTAAAGCATTGCCCCTCTAAATGAATCTGAAAAAAAAAATGTTCCAAGTCTCTTAGATTCCGAGATCCGCCTAAAGGGGGGAAGAAGGGGGGCGGGGGGGGGGGCTTTGAAAAATGGTTTTTACTTTACCGAGCCTCCTCTATACGAATCCGTAAAAAACAAAAAATACGGGTCTCGTTGTTTCCGAGATACGATAGGGAGGGGGGAGAAGGGGGGTGAAAAGGGGAGGTTTGGCACTTTTCCCGTAGGTTTGAGAGTTACTTGTTTACGAATCTGTCAAAATATACCCACCTCCCCATCCACCATCTGGGAGAACAATTATGTCAATGAGTGAGTCAGTCAGTCAGTCAGTCAGTGAGTGGTAATTTAGCTTTATATAATATAACTAGTATTTGCGTGTTGCGCGAGGTGCAAGCACCTCGCGTGCTTGTGAAAAATAAAAAAAAATGGGGGGGGTGATGGGGGAGATGGGGGGGTTTAGTATTTGCGTGTTGCGCGAGGTGCAAGCACCTCGCGTGCTTGTGAAAAAAAAAAAAAAAGGTAGGGGTGATGGGGGAGATGGGGGGGGTTCAGTATTTGCGTGTTGCGCGAGGTGCAAGCACCTCGCGTGCTTGTGAAAAAAACTAAAGCATTGCCCCTCTAAATCAAGTATTTGCGTGTTGCGCGAGGTGCAAGCACCTCGCGTGCTTGTGACAAAAAAAAAAAAGGGCGGGGGTGATGGGGGGTTTAGTATTTGCGTGTTGCGCGAGGTGCAAGCACCTCGCGTGCTTGTGAAAAAAAAAAAAAAAAGGGGGGGGGGGGATTGGGGGGGGGGTTGCAGAAGTATTTTGACTAAAGCATTGCCCCTCTAAATGAATCTGAAAAAAAAAATGTTCCAAGTCTCTTAGATTCCGAGATCCGCCTAAAGGGGGGAGAAGGGGGGCGGGGGGGGGGGACTTTGAAAAATGGTTTTTACTTTACCCAGCCTCCTCTATACGAATCCGTAAAAAGAAAAAAATACGGGTCTCGTAGTTTCCGAGATACGAAAGGGGGGGGGGGTGAAGGGGGGGGAAAAAGGGAGGTTTGGCACTTTTCCCGTAGGTTTGAGAGTTACTTGTTTACGAATCTGTCAAAATATACCCACCTCCCCATCCACCATCTGGGAGAACAATTATGTCAATGAGTGAGTCAGTCAGTCAGTCAGTCAGTGAGTGGTAATTTAGCTTTATATAATATAACTAGTATTTGCGTGTTGCGCGAGGTGCAAGCACCTCGCGTGCTTGTGAAAAATAAAAAAAAATGGGGGGGGTGATGGGGGAGATGGGGGGGTTTAGTATTTGCGTGTTGCGCGAGGTGCAAGCACCTCGCGTGCTTGTGAAAAAAAAAAAAAAAGGTAGGGGTGATGGGGGAGATGGGGGGGGTTCAGTATTTGCGTGTTGCGCGAGGTGCAAGCACCTCGCGTGCTTGTGAAAAAAACTAAAGCATTGCCCCTCTAAATCAAGTATTTGCGTGTTGCGCGAGGTGCAAGCACCTCGCGTGCTTGTGACAAAAAAAAAAAAGGGCGGGGGTGATGGGGGGTTTAGTATTTGCGTGTTGCGCGAGGTGCAAGCACCTCGCGTGCTTGTGAAAAAAAAAAAAAAGGGGGGGGGGGGGGGATTGGGGGGGGGGTTGCAGAAGTATTTTGACTAAAGCATTGCCCCTCTAAATGAATCTGAAAAAAAAAATGTTCCAAGTCTCTTAGATTCCGAGATCCGCCTAAAGGGGGGAGAAGGGGGGCGGGGGGGGGGGACTTTGAAAAATGGTTTTTACTTTACCCAGCCTCCTCTATACGAATCCGTAAAAAGAAAAAAATACGGGTCTCGTAGTTTCCGAGATACGAAAGGGGGGGGGGGTGAAGGGGGGGGAAAAAGGGAGGTTTGGCACTTTTCCCGTAGGTTTGAGAGTTACTTGTTTACGAATCTGTCAAAATATACCCACCTCCCCATCCACCATCTGGGAGAACAATTATGTCAATGAGTGAGTCAGTCAGTCAGTCAGTCAGTCAGTGGTAATTTAGCTTTATATAGTATAACTAGTATTTGCGTGTTGCGCGAGGTGCAAGCACCTCGCGTGCTTGTGAAAAAAACTAAAGCATTGCCCCTCTAAATCAAGTATTTGCGTGTTGCGCGAGGTGCAAGCACCTCGCGTGCTTGTGAAAAAAAAAAAAAAAGGGGGGGGGGGAAATGGGGGGGGGGGTTGCACAATTATTTCGACTAAAGCATTGCCCCTCTAAATGAATCTGAAAAAAAAATGTTCCAAGTCTCTTAGATTCCGAGATCCGCCTAAAGGGGGGGAGAAGGGGGGCGGGGGGGGGACTTTGAAAAATGGTTTTTACTTTACCGAGCCTCCTCTATACGAATCCATAAAAAGAAAAAAAATACGGGTCTCGTAGTTTCCGAGATACGATAGGGGGGGGGGGGGGGGAGAAGGGGGGGAAAAGGGGAGGTTTGGCACTTTTCCCGTAGGTTTGAGAGTTACTTGTTTACGAATCTGTCAAAATATACCCACCTCCCCATCCACCATCTGGGAGAACAATTATGTCAATGAGTGAGTGAGTGAGTCAGTTAGTTAGCTTTATATAATATAATATAACTAGTATTTGCGTGTTGCGCGAGGTGCAAGCACCTCGCGTGCTTGTGAAAAAAAAAAAAAAAAAAAGGGGGGGGGGGTGATGGGGGGGTTTAGTATTAGCGTGTTGCGCGAGGTGCAAGCACCTCGCGAGCTTGTGAAAAAAAAAAAAAAAAAAAAGGGGGGGGTGATGGGGGGGGGTTGCACAAGTATTTCGACTAAAGCATTGCCCCTCTAAATGAATCTGAAAAAAAAAATGTTCAAAGTCTCTTAGATTCCGAGATCCGCCTAAAGGGGGGAAGAAGGGGGGCGGGGGGGGGACTTTGAAAAATGGTTTTTACTTTACCGAGCCTCCTCTATACGAATCCGTAAAAAACAAAAAATACGGGTCTCGTAGTTTCCGAGATACGATAGGGAGGGGGGAGAAGGGGGGTGAAAAGGGGAGGTTTGGCACTTTTCCCGTAGGTTTGAGAGTTACTTGTTTACGAATCTGTCAAAATATACCCACCTCCCCATCCACCATCTGGGAGAACAATTATGTCAATGAGTGAGTGAGTGAGTGAGTCAGTCAGTGGTAATTTAGCTTTATATAATAGAACTAGTATTTGCGTATTTCGCGAGGTGCAAGCACCTCGCGTGCTTGTGAAAAAACTAAAGCATTGCCCCTCTGACAAAACAAAAAAAAAGGGGGGGAGAGATGGGGCGGGTTTAGTATTTGCGTGGTGCGCGAGGTGCAAGCACCTCGCGTGCTTGTGAAAAAAAAAAAATAGGGGGGGTGATGGGGGGAGATGGGGCGTCTAGTATTTGCGTGTTGCGCGAGGTGCAAGCACCTCGCGTGCATGTGAAAAAAAAAAAAAATTGGGGGGGGGTTAGGGTTGCTTGTGAAAAAAAAAAAATGGGGGGGATGGGGGGGTTTAGTATTTGCGTGTTGCGCGAGGTGCAAGCACCTCGCGTGCTTGTGAAAAAAAAAGGGGGGGTGATGGGGGAAGATGGGGGGGTTTAGTATTTGCGTGTTGCGCGAGGTGCAAAAACCTCGCGTGCTTGTGAAAAAAAAAGGGGGGTGTGATGGGGGGGGTTGCAGAAGTAATTTGACTAAAGCATTGCCCCTCTTAATGAATCTGAAAAAAAAAATGTTCCAAGTCTCTTAATTTCCGAGATCCGCCTAAAGGGCGTGAGAAGGGGGGCGGGGGGGGGACTTTGAAAAATGGTTTTTACTTTACCGAGCCTCCTCTATACGAATCCGTAAAAAAAAAAAATACGGGTCTCGTAGTTTCCGAGATACGATAGGGAGGGGGGAGAAGGGGGGGGGAAAGGGGAGGTTTGGCACTTTTCCCGTAGGTTTCAGAGTTACTTGTTTACGAATCTGTCAAAATATACCCACCTCCCCATCCACCATCTGGGAGAACAATTATGTCAGTGAGTCAGTGAGTGGTAATTTAGCTTTATATAGTATAATATCCCACATATGTCTATATTTTATGGTTGACTCATAATAACACGTGTAACTCCCGATAGCTTAGCAGTTCGAAGCTTTCTGATTATAATATTTGTCTACTCTTACGTTTGTAACACTCTCAGTCACCCCTAATTGAAAAAGTTAACATTATTATAACCATCGGCACGAAACTTTAGCGGTGACCGTTATTGCGCAGAAGTAAAAATTAAGGTACCTGAGGGGGGCTAGCGGAATGAAGGGCGGGCGTGCGTAGCGCCGATTGGCTCTCCAGCCACATTATGTTCCCCGCGCCGATACGACGCTCCGCGCACATCCCGTGTACAGTCGCGTCATTAATTGTATTGTAATTGCTGTTAATTTTTGTTGTTGTTTTTTTTGTAAGGTTGAATTTGTTTGTTAAATTTAGTTTTTAGTTCGTTTGTGACTTTAAAGTGAATACACCTAGAAGAAATACTGTTTTGAAAAGACAGGCAAGGAAAATGGTTTATGTCGTGAATTGCTTTTTAAAAAGGGAATCTAACGAATTAATTGATTCTGTGAAACAAATTAAAAGTGAGATTGACGAAGCTACAAATACTTTACTCAGTCATTCGGACAGCATCACTGTAAATTTGAGAATGGTTCTCTGTAGATTCAGATTCACTGTAGATTCTCTGATTCAGATTAGACTTAAATCTAAAATATTTTTATTTTAATTAACAAATAATGTTTTTATTTTTATACTCCCCACAAAACTTGTTAAAAATTACATCTTAGGTACCTACTATAAATCCTTGGACATTGGCTTTGGAGATAAACTATTTATTAAAGTATAGGTAATATTATTTGCATGCGCGACAGTACTCATGCGTAGCTATCCTCTACATTTCGTTCAGCGCTAGACCTACTATTTGACATTACATTAAAATAATGTCATTAACGTTATTTAGCTAACAATTGTATTGCGTGCGCGACAGTACCCATGCGCAGCAATCCCCTCCACGTATCGTTCAGCGCTAGACTTACGTGCCGCTACTTATAACTATTCTATAAAAAAATTGGCCAAGTGCGAGTCAGACTCGCCCATGTTCCGTAGTAGCTATAATAATATAATATGCATATTTATTTGACGAAAAAAAAACCTTACAAATTTCTTAAAACTAGCTTATTTACATTTTTTACAACTGCGCCAAATAAATTTGTTTTTCCATAGTGTTTGTATGAATTACAAAGTTATATTTGCGGTTGTAGAAAATATGCTGTATCTCAAAAACTGCTGAACTGATTTCGTTGAAACCAGTTTTGGTTGAAAGTTTACATTAAGATCTACAGACATATATTTTTTTAGATTTTTCACTCCATTATAATAGAAGTTAGAGGGTGTCCCCCACACACTTTTCACCACTTTGGAAGCTTATATCTTTTAAACGATTGACTTTATGGAAAAGTGGTTTTAGAAACCCCGATGTCGTTTTTAAAGAACTGTTTATAGATACCACACATGCATCGATTTCATGAAAAAAAATATTTTCAGTTTTAGTTCCATGTATGGGGAGCCCCCCTTTATTTTAAATATTTTTTAATTTTTTTCTCAAAATCGGAAAGCGGTTCACAGAATACATCTATCTATCAAGTTTCACATGTATAGTCCTAATAGTTTCGGAATAAAATTGCTGTGACAGACGGACAGACGGACAGACAGACAGATGGACAGACATGGCGAAACTATAAGGGTTCCGTTTTTTGCCATTCAGCTACGGAACCCTAAAAAGAATCATATAAATCGGTATAGAAACACCAAAGTTATACGTGAAATACGCTAATAATAAGCCATCGCGCGTGAATACTGAATCATGCTATAAGGATTATTTTTGAGAATCGGTCGCCGCGCTCGACGCGCCTCGCGGCTGAAGCGTTCTATAGGTACTTAAGCCTCATGTGAACGTGATCTAAACAATATTACCAATACATTAACTTACACTGACAGAGTCGCGGGCACAGCTATTAACAATAATATTGTATCATTACGCTAAGGCCAATAGGAGCGGAGCAACAATGAAGAATACTTCAAAATCGGGGTTAAATTTAATGTTAGCCCAAAGTAACTATTCCACGCGGACGAAGTCGCGGGCAAAAGCTAGTAGATCAAATAAAACTATCCCAATTTAGAAGTTTATGTGACATAAGGTCAAACAAATTGTGAAACTATGGCTTCAGTCTTTGAGCTATGACGATATTAAAAAAATCATTTCGTCAGTACAGTAAATTAAGCTATTCAAAACACACACTCATGTTAACGCACACGCTTCCAGACACACGTTGTATCATTAGTATTAATTATTGTAAAATAGATGTTTTTAACTTTTGGTGTACAATAAAGTTTATTTTAATCTATTCTAAATACTAGCTTTTGCCCGCGACTTCGTTCGCGTAGAGGCTTTTCCCGCGTAAATCATGATCGCGTGGGAATTTCGGGACAAAAACTATCCCATGTCCTTCCCACGGTCCTAAACTATTCCCATGCCTAATTTTATCTAAATCGGTTCAGCAGCTTAGGCGTGAAAAGGTAACACACAGACAGACAAGAGTTACTTTCGCATTTATAATATTAGTATGGACAATATGGACAATAAAGCATAAACTTATTAATAAAAAATAAATATTTACAATAAAATAAAATCGACTCCATTATTTGTTCAACAGGGTAATTTTTATTATGCGACTAAAATAAAAAAGATGCCATAATACATTGTTTTGACACTGAAAACGTGGCCATTGAAATTTGACGCGATACTATTTGAAATGAGTGCATCATTTAGAATTAAGCACTCATTTTATGCGGACGGTTTTGAGACGTTGAGTGTGCATCTTGGGTTTTTGGTATATTAATGGTTAATATAGTTTTTTTAGAGTTTTTCCGTGAGTATGTTTTTTTATTGTGCAGTTGCAGTAGTTGAAAAACTGTAACTAAAACCCCGAAAAAATAAATAGTCTTGTGTTTCCTGTAATAAATAAGTTAGTCTTCCTCTCTCTCATTGATGAAATATTATAAATATTAATATTTAAGATGAAATAAAAATCTTGATACTTTGCAAAAATATATATTTCAACATGTCAGGTTACGTAAACAAAGTTCACTTACATTTAAAAACTAATCTACAAAACAGAAATCAAGTCAGTTATAAAATCACAGTAAAATAAGTACACAATATACTAGTAAGGGATATAGAAATGGTTTCTTTTATTACTTTCAACAATCATACAAAACCTATCCATGATCAAATTAATATTAAATTATGTAATAAATAAAATGTACATACTATTAGTACGTTTTATTAATATGCTAGTTACAATTAGGGTAAAATTAAGCCGCTGAGGCATGGTATAAATAATTAAATATTACCTATCAAACATATTAACGCCTAAAATTAAAAATACTTTTAATAACTAACAATAGATCTACGTGGTTGACTTCACTTCTGCACTAAACATTCTTCTCTCAGGTACATTCAAATGTTTCCCTGTATCACACAAGCTGTAAACAGATTGTAGAGACCCATCACCAAAAGCTAAATCAACACGTTCTATACATTTGAGCAAAACAATAGTACGTCAGCGACTAGTGCGCATAAGGCACGAAAAATAAAGGAACCATTGAATGTTTCCTCAAAAATTCGATTCACAGGCGGAACCCTAAAACTCATGCGATAACGGAAAAAAATACATTCCAATTAGTGATGAGTCACCTACATACTATTTGATGTACGATAGTATATTCAGACTAGTCAGACTAACGACTCTCTGTAGTATAACTGGCAATATATTATAAATATCACTGGAAGCGCACTTGTCTTGTGAACATTTCCGCACACAAGTCGGCCGGGCCCTTCGGCGAGGCCGGCTTATCCTCGCTGTCGTCCGACTCCGAGTCGGAATCGAACTCGGAAATAGTCGCCGGAGACTTCCTACCGTTCGTCATACGTTTCATACCGACCTCCGTTGTCAATATTTCTTTAATGACATCATCGGGTGTCTGCTCTTTGCGGTGCTTGCTACGCAATTGCCGCGCTCGCTTTCTGATATCAGCCAAGAAACCTGTCGTCACTTCGACGCTCTCTTGCGACACATCCTGTGGCGTTAGGTCTGTCAACGACTGTGCTAAGTCAGTGGAGGACCCCTTTGAGTCTGATATCGTTGCCAAGGACTCGACGGACGCGCCAACACTTCGAAAAGCCGCTTGCCCCTCCACGATCGAGACGTTGTATCCACTGTCCTGTTTGGAGCGTACGATTATACCTCTGGGAGCTTTGCCCAGCAGCGCGGGCTCCTTTAGTTTCAGTGTGAATATTTCAGGTGAGTAGCAGTCAGACGCGGTGGACGCGAGCGAGGTAGTGTCACACGTGCATGGCGGCATTCGGTACGCGTCTTCGTTTAAATACACGATGGTTATTTTGTCGTCTCCGATGACGTACAAGAAGGGGTTCACGAATTCCCAGCTGTAAACGGCCGAGCTCCACTTGGGGTCCTCGTTGCGAGTGCGCTTTCCATTCTCGTCGAGGAAGACTCCGCATTCCGCGTAACAGATAAGTATTTCGGTGGGATTTTCTTTGATGAGTAAGAAGGCTTTGGGTGGGGAGTGCTTTTTGGCGGCGGCGGCTACGGTGGGCTCGTCCATGGCGAAGAGTTCTAAGGCTCCGGAGGGCAGGTTGAGCTTGAGAGGCTTCTCGCCGGCGATGTAGAGCGCGGCGGGGGTGAGCAGCAGTGAGCTGGCGGGCCGGTCCACCGTGAGCGAGCGCATCGCGCGGAACTCGGCGGCCGCTGCCTCGTAACGCAGTAGCAACACGCGTCGCCCGCAAGCCAACGCGCATTCTACTCCCGCGCTGCTACTCGACGACGCCTGCCAGACACACACACACACGTTTATATTACTATGTATTCATTCAAAACTCAAATTCAAGCGTCAATAAACTACTGGCTAAGGGTTCGGACTTGTGATCGAGAGGTCGGGGGTTCGAACCCCACCCATTACACTATTGCTGTGACCTTTCAGACGAACACATTTACCTTAGTTGGAGGGGTTAACACGACTGCTAGTAATGGGAATTCTACTCAAAGTGCTAGTTATCTTTTAAGAGGCATTCTTTTTATTGATAAAAGACTCGCGTTTGACCACCGTCTCACCTGATAGTAAGTGATGATGTGGTTGATGATGGGACTATCTGACCTTCTGGCTAGACCAGTATCAGATTTACTGGCTTCCGACAACGGCTTCCGACTATCCCTAACGACTGTCAAAGATGTTCTAATGACAGCCGCGACCAACGGCTTAACGTACTTTCCGAAGGCACGGGGGTTCTTAACAACTCCCAAACTCCGGGCTACTACTGAGAAATTCCTTACAGAAAAACCCAATAGCACTTTTACAAAAAGTTACTAAGTTAGTTTAAAAGTTACTGTCCATCAAGATTTTCTGTAAGGTCAGCTTATTTCATCGGCTTCTCTTCGTATCTCCTCTTCATCAATTCCTCAATACTACACTAATACAAAAAAATGATACTTCAGGATAATATCTAGTGTTAATTCCGCCAAAAACTAGATGTTCAGTCTTGCATCCCTTCTGCATGTGCATGAGGTTCATGTGTGTTTGGAGGAATTAACACTAGATATTTTCATGAAGCATTAGTTTGGTATGGATCTCCGCAAAGTACCGCCTGATTTCATCTTACTAATATTATAAATGCGAAAGTTTCTGAGGATGGAAATGGATGGATGCATGTTTGTTACTCTTTCACGCAAAAACTACAGAACGGATCTGAATGAAAATTGGTAAGTAGATAGTTGCCATTCCGGAATAACACATAGGCTACTTTTTATCCCGAAATTCCCACGAGATCGGGATAACCTTCGCACGCGCACGAAGTCGTGGACACAGAAGCTAGTTCTATAAAGAAATGATAGTAAATGGTGCGTTACCGTGATGAGGTGGGGCGGCGTCCTGTCGGGCAGCGGCACGGGGCGCAGGTCGAGCACGGGCGCCAGGCTGGAGGCGCGGCGGAGCGCCGAGCCCAGCGCCAGCAGCCCCGCCTGCGCGACGGCGCCGCCGCACACCAGCAGCGCGCGCCCGCCCGCGCCCCGGACCACCGACACGGCCCCTTCCCCCACGCCCGACACGTGTACGCGCCCACGCAACGAGTAAAGCCCGTCAGAACACCCTGCACAACAACAAATAAGACAACATCTAGTTTATGGAAGACTTATAACTAATAAAACACAAAGAGGTATATTTATTATATACTTTATTGTATACCTTACAATACACTAAAGGATACAAATAATTAATTAGTGTACAATGGGCGGTCTTATCGCACAGGGCAATCTCTTACAGACAACCTTTGGATGGACAGAAATGAAAGGAGACAGATTTAGGGCTGTCAGTGTACAACATCATACTAATCAAACATAATAATATAAAATACATACCATATATATAAATATAATATATACTAATACATATCAAAATCATAATAGAGAAAGGAGGGGAAAAATTAAATTATAGTGAGAGTAATGCTCTTTCACCATTTTTTTGAAAGTAGGTAATGTTTGAGCACGCCTCACATCTATGGGCAATGCATTCCATAAACGGGCTGCTTGGATAGTGAAAGATTTATCGAAGAAAGAAGTGGAATGCATACGGATACTTAACTCTAAATTTTCCGATGATCTCAAGGACCTTGAATGTGTGTCACAGAGAAACCGAAAGCGGTCTTTAAGATAAAAAGGAGTGAAAGGATTAAATAGCACATTATAAAGCAGAGAAAGCAAATGAACATTCCGGCGAAACCTAATAGGAAGCCATTTGAGCTTAGTACGAAATTCAGAAACATGGTCATATTTGCGCAAGCCAAATATAAACCTAATACAGAGATTTTGAAGTCGCTCTAGGTTGTCGAATTGGTCTTGGGTCAAAACAAGATAGCTGGCATCAGCATAGTCCAATATAGGAAGAAGAGATTGTGCTAATGCAATTTTAGTGGTGATGGGAAGAAAATTACGAAGGCGTCTCAGGGAGCCTGCAGAAGCAGTTAAAAAACACAAACAACGTTAAACAGTTTACGACTGACTTCCTGCAGTTGCTTCGTCCAAGACAGAGTTTTGTCGATGTATATCCCCAAGTTCTTCACGGCGTGACTGAACGGAATGACGGTGTTATTAAAGGAAACTTGGGGAAGTGTCGACCAATCGATCTTAGAGATAGTCCGGGAACTACCAACAACAATCACTTGGGTCTTGGCAGGATTGATTTTTAGTCCGAACTCAGTGCTCCAATCACTAATTCGAGCAAAGTCTACATTAATTGTCCCAATGGCATCAGATAAGTCTACGAGGGGTGCTTGCGTGTAAATTTGCAAGTCATCAGCATACAAGTGGTAGAAGGAAGGTAGTCGTTGAGTGATAGCATTAATAAAAAGTACGAAAAGTAAAGGAGATAAAACGCCACCCTGCGGCACACCGGCAGAGGTGTCACTCCAAGAAGAGAAAGAATCCTCAGTGCAAATACGCTGCCGGCGACCAAACAGGTAACTACGAAACCAGTCAATTACCGAAGGAGATAATGTTAAAAGAGCAAAGAATGCCAAGCAAAATGTCAAAGTAATCGGTATTAAATACATTGCTGAAGTCAAGTAATGCGAGTACCGTTAACTTCCCCATCTCCATACCTGACCTTATATCATCCGTTATATGAACGATTGCTGAGGTAGTGCTGTGACCAGGTCGAAAACCAGATTGGAAAGGATTTATAAGATTATGTTTAGAAAGGAACGCGCTGAGTTGTTGATGGACAAGCTTTTCAAGGACTTTGGACAGAAAAGGGAGAATGGAAATAGGTCGGTAGTCAGAAAAAGATGCAGGATGCGGTTTCTTTGGTAACGGGATAACTTGATCACCATTCTGAACCGAACTGTGGATATATTGGCGATTTGCATTTCTACACACCTTGCTGCAGTGATTTCTAATTGACACATATTTTTCCCTGTTGCTGTCATTGGGTTGAATCTTGAACTTAAACTTAGCAGCTGCTTTCTTATTAATTAAAAGTTTAATTTCATCAGTCAACCAAGGTGCTGGGAGGTGCTTTACTCTTACAGCTCGAACAGACGCATTCTGTCGTAAAGCTGAATAAGGGAAGAAGTAAGAAATTCAACCTGCTGGTCGACCGATGAAGATTCAACCAGAGGCGCCCAGTCAATGTTGCTGGCATCCTCTCGAAGCTGATCAATATTCATCCCACTAAAATTGCGAAGGAGAAGAGTTTCAGAGGCGCCCAGTCAATGTTGCTGGCATCTTCTCGAAGCTGATCAATATTCATCCCACTAAAATTGCGAAGGAGAAGAGTTTTGAACCAATGCTTGGGAGGACGAATTTTATAAGATGTAAAAATTAGGTCATGATAGGAAAAAGCGTCTGCCGAACATTGGCCGTGCTTAGCAACATGATCAAGAGATGAGACAAAAATAATGTCGAGTAGAGAAAGTAGAGAGCCAATAACAAGTCTTCAGGTTTAGACTTAAAATAAAATAACGTTATAAATCATACATAGGGTGGGGGTTGGGTAGGGGTAGGGTAGTGGGGTAGGGGTAGGGTAGTGGTAGGGTAGGGTAGGGGTAGGGTAGGGGTAGGGTAGGGTTAGAGTAGGGGTAGGGTAGGGTAGGGGTAGGGTAGGGTTGGGGTATGGTAGGGGTAGGGTAGGGTAGGGGTAGGGTAGGGTTAGGGTAGGGGTAGGGGTAGGATAGGGGTAGGGTATCGGTTGGGTAGGGGTAGGATACCACGCAAACGAAGTCGTGGCGGGTCAGCTAGTTGTCAATAAATGATACAAACGTGACATTTCTGTTACAATATTTCTGTTGTCAGCAGCAAAAGAAAGTGTGTTTATGAGAGTTTGGAAGGTTTGTGTGTGTCTTTGTGTACATATATACGTTAGTATAGTCCTCCTTTCCAATTTCGGAAACGGCGACCCTGAGACTCTACTTCCTTAAGTTAAATTAAATGAGGCCGATGTTTCCTAACAGACTACTCTGAGAAGAAACACCGAGACAAACTCAAGGAGTCAACTTTTCTTTTAAAGACCCTAAAATTTGACATTGTCAAATCATGTGAGAACCATGTAGTTTTATGGCTGTAGTGCTCTTTATAGGACCGCACGGATTTGGATGGACCTGTCCAGACTGTGAAAGAATTTGTGTGTTATCGTCTAGCTCAATTAATACTTACGGAGCTCAATGATTTCACAAACAATTTCAAAGTAAGTCACACAAACAACAGTATCCTAACCAGATAGCAATAACTTGAGTTTTAAGTTTAACAAGCTTATATGTGATGTTAAATTGCAAGAGCTCTGGTACCTAAAACACTTAAGTTAAATCTTACTTAGAGGACCAGTGTTCAACTAGTTTAGTTTACCTATATACATATAAAAAATGTTGTCTCATAAACAATGTAATTTAGCTGAATTCAATAAATATTCTATAACTCACTCCAGCATTTTGCTTCGCCAGGTACGTTACGGTTTTTTATTTTTGGGAAGCGCATACACTACAGGTAACCCAGGATACTGACTGAATGGGTCAGTACACGCAGCCAACGATTGACTCAACATCATCTGGTCAGTACACACAGCCAACGATTGACTCATCATTTGATTAGCCTTTTTTCCCAACTATGTTAGGGTCGTTTAAATCTAACCGACTATAGCCGACTAATAGTGTTTTACTTGGAGCGACTACCTATTTGACCTCGACAACCCAGTAGCTGGGTAACACGATACACCTTGGCAAGACTGGTGTTAGATTTTCTGGCCTCACTAACCGTGATGACTGTTAAAGATATACAAATGTCGGTCGGAACTAACGGTTTAACGTTTATTCCGAGGCGCGAAGGAAACCCACATGTAAAGCCTGCAATACTTGTTGGCCGAGCGTTGTCGAGTGAAGGCCAATACCAACATGTAGACGGTATATTTGCCTTGTCTTGCTATCGCTCGGTGTCACTTGCGTAGTTGGCCGAGTGAAGGCCAGCGCCAACGTTTATGGAGCTCATTTGGTGCAACTTGTCTTCGCTCGCCGTTGCTCGTGATCACTTGCCTCACTTCGGATCGGTGTCGGTTTTTGGTCACAAATCAAAGGCGCTCGCCTGCGCTCGGCCAACGTGTGGGCAGCTCTACAGACCCTCATGTACATTGGTCGTCTGCATAAATTGGCGTTCGACGAACTTGTCGAACGTGTGGACATTATTTCTTGCCTTGTACCTATTTGCCAACGCTCGCGTTGGCCTACGCTCGGCCAACATGTATTGCAGGCTTTAGGGATCTTAACGGACCTCGGCAAGCGTTGCTTAACTTTGAAGATCAACCCGGCTGTTATTATTTAGCCACAATCTCTTCTCTTGCTGGGAAGCAATTATTTCCTATGTAAAATACTGTATGTTAATCTGTACTGCGTCGCTCAATTGATTAGTTTTTTTTTTCTGATATAACAAAATCGATCGCCTTAAGCTACCGCGGCCTCGGAATACGAAGGGCATATGATGGAACACGGATGGGTTTTAGTCAGTAAAAGTCTGACACACCTCCCGCTTCGCCCAGATCGAGAGGCAGTCATTGGATGATTTCCCATACTTAAAAAAATTGGCCAAGTGCGAGTCAGACTCGCCCATGAAGGGTCCCGAAGTAACTATTATAATATAATATGTATATTTATTTGACAAATAAAAAACCTTACAAATTTCGTAATACTAGCTTATTTACATTTATTTACAACTACGCCAAATAACTTTGTTTTTCATAGTGTTTGTATGAATTACAAAGTTATATTTGCGGTTTTATAAAATATGCTGTATCTCAAAAACTGCTGACCCGATTTCGTTCAAACCAATTTTGGTTGAAAGTTTACATTAAGATCTACAGACATATATTTTTTTATTTTTCTATCCATTATTATAGAAGTTAGAGGGGGGCGGACACACATTTTACCACTTTCGAAGCTTATATCTTTTAAACGATTGACTTTATGAAAAAGTGGTTTTAGAAACCCTTATATCATTTTTAAAGACCTGTCTATAGATACCACACACGCATAGGTTTCATGAAAAAAAATATTTTCAGTTTCAGTTCTATGTATGGGGAGCCCCCTTTATTTTAAATGTTTTTTAAATTTTCTCTTAAAATCGGAAAGCGTTTCACAGAATACTTCTACCTACTAAGATTCACATGTATAGTCTTAATAGTTTCGGAATAAAATGGCTGTGACATACGGACAGACTGACAGACAGACTTACAGACATATCGAAACTATGAGGGTTCCATTTTTTGCCATTCGGCTACGGAACCCTAAAAAATAGAGCGTGTTTTAGAAAAGGGTAGTTTCCTAAAATATTTTATTTATTCCGACCCTTAAGAGTCCCTAACAATTTTACTGCCAAAAAAGAGAAATTACCTACTTTTGTAGAAGAAATATCTCAATGACGGCATAAAATATCATTTTTCTTTTAAAACAGCGTTAAACATTGTATATTTATCTAATATGTGGTCAAATTAGCATTTAAATATCTACTCAAAATAAATCGAGCAAGCGCATCGATTTATAAGGCATACTTTGAAAATGTTATTACAATAAAATATGAGCTCCGAATTAAAATAAAAAATAATAATTTGGTAGATGTATTATTATTCAGATCCTGTATTATTCAGAATTAGTTTTTAATTTTCTTTTCAATAACGAATTCTTACTGAAAAGCGACGGTTGTGCAAAGGATTTTATTGAGTTTTCTCTGAGTTTACTATTTTTTTTAAGTACTTCTCCCCATATTTTTTTCTAAAAATAATTTGTTAACTTACTAGTGCTCTATATGCCCAATGGCCCGGATTTTTTTTTAGATTGTTATTCACCCCCATTAAGCTAAAAAAGCAGTTGTAAAACCTGGTATTACGTGATTTCGTAAAAACACGTGTTTGTATTTTTTTTTTTTATTTATTTTGAGTAGATATTTAAATTCTAATTTGACCATATATTAGATAGATATACAATGTTTAACGCTGTTTTAAAAGAAAAATGATATTTTATGCCGTTATTGAGATATTTTTTCTACAAAAGTAGGTAATTTCTCTTTTTTGGCTGTAAAATTGTTAGGGACTCAAAAGGTTACCCATAATTACTGGAAACGATTTTTTTTTATATTTTCACTTAATTAAAAAATGAAGACGATACAGTCAGTTGAAATTTAACGTGACATCACGCCGTGTTTATAGAACGATGTGACGTCAGCAGCCCCCACTCCTGAACTTTGATGCTTTTGGATCTTTGTAATTTTTGTTACTGATTTGAAAAAAACAAAAAATACGTGTACAATATTTTTTGAAAATCTAACTAATGGATCAAATAGAGATATCAAATTTGAAACCCAGGAATGTTTTTCGGTGAAAAATGTTTAAACCTTTCAATTGTCATTATGTTCCTGGACCGCGGTATCTCGTTAGAACATTCCCGCAGGCAATGGCCCACTACTGTAGCATTTATGACTGTAGCAAACCGATGCCGACGAAGTTGGGACTGTGGAACATATAATAATATACCCCTTGACATCATGAAGGCCGAGTCTAAATTCTCTTTTAAGCATAAAATGAGATACCTCTACTTAAAAGCCTTTAATTTGGTTTTCGCCATAAATATAATTATCTTAGTCAGAAATATTATTATAAAGCACCGTATTTATTACTCTATTATTTTAGCATATATATGTATTTTATTGTATATATTATTTATTTATTTATGAAAAGGAGAACCAACAGCTAATCTATATAAATCGCAATGGTATACGTAACTAATAGCCAATTATAGGTTCTCACGGATAAAAACAGAATATATGGAAAACATAATTATCAGAATGATATAGAATACGTAACCTGTAACACAGAAAACGAACAAATCTTTTTTGAATGTTCTCAATACGATCGATGTATTTACTGTAAAATGGGTTCCAAACTTGTGATGCATATTCAAGATGACTTCTGACAAGTGAGCAATAGAGAATCTTAAGGGTTTTAGCCTTCTCGAAGCATCCCCCGAGTCTCATGACAAACCGAAAATTCGAAGTTTTAGCTAATATTTGCTCGATATGCTCGTTAAAGAGTTTAGAATCATGAAATACACCCAGGTCACGCACACCCTTTAAGTTTATAAGTTGTAGGAAGAGGGACGCGTTTCCTGCTGAATGAGACTATAGAACATTTAACAGGATCTCGTCATCTGAAGATATTGAAGAAAAGATCTTCATGTCATCAGCAAAGCAAAGCAAATTTGAGTTGTGGAAACACAGGTCAATGTCGTTCACATAGATAATAAAAAGCAAGGGGCCGCTAGGAGCTCAAACCCAACTTGAAATGTAATTACTGATGACTGCTTCAGATCATTATATATATCATTATATATATTACTTGTACATCTACCACATTGTGGTCTTTTTAACACAAAGGTTGATTGGTAAAGAATGCCTTGTTGCATTAGGTCTGCTCATGTAACTTTATTGTACAGTGGTACCCAACTGATAAGGCGCGTCGTGAATCTTCGTTCGTGCAGAAAAGAAAGTATGGCGCCGAAGATTACCGAAAAAACGTTTAACTTACAATCAACCTTAGACCACTACCATAAGGTTCATAATACACTGCAGCTGTTATTTCCGTCTCACTCACGCGTCACGCGTCGCGCGCGCTAACATGGCGGCAGCTGCCGACCAATGGAGGAGCGCGGAGCGTGCCGATTGGTCAATAGCATTTCCTGCGCTTTGAAAATTCGTTGTCTGCGCAGGTACATCGGTAAGTCATATCAGTTGGGTATTACTGTACATAAAGTTAAAACAAATAAATGATTGTAGCATACCGATAGCAACGACGTTAGGCGCCACGTAGAGCGCGGCGGCGGGCTGGTTGGGTACCGTGGCCAGTAGGGCGGGCGAGTAGCCCGAGGCCACAGGCTCGGCCAGTCGCAAGCGGGACACCCACCCCGCACGCTCCGATATATTGCCGCACACCACCGCCGCTGTCGAACCCCGCTCATTGTTATCTAGTTTCACCTGAAAACAAACAACTAATATTAAGAAAGTTTTTATTATTTTTTGTAAGTTAAGATTATACTCCACACGGAGTATAACTTTCTGCAATAAGGAGTGATATATTATAAATATATGACAGTATATGTATGTTACGGGTAATGTTACAAGGCTTGGATTACTCGGTTTTACTTAGTTAGTAGTAGTAGCATCGAGGCTTTCTTTGGGTAAACACCGAATTATTTATTTTTATAAAAAGAGAACTACCATATAAGAGAGCGAGAGAGCTATAAAAGTTTATAGCTCTTTTCTCTCTTTTTCTTATGTCGCAGAACAGCGGCTGCGGAAAGGAACAGGGAGATTACAAGCGCATTCCCGGCCCGCAGAAGGCACAATGGGCGTCGGCAGAGGGCAGATCTTTCTAGCAGCCTCTCTAAATGAGTCGTCGGTCTAGGAGACGTCCGCTGCCTTCTATGAAAAAAACCCGTTGAGGCAGGACCGCAAAAACGGACTAGAACCAGTCGCGGGCTGCGTTGATGAATAAGTTAAATGCATCGGCAGCCCCCGACGAATGTATGCGAAGGGATACTTACGAGGGTGACACTAAAAGTTCTTAGAAAATCAAAAACTGAACCAACTAGCAAGTTATTAGTTTTATCATATCTTTTCAAAATAGTGCCCATTTACATAAATATATCGTTGCATTCGATGGAACCACTGAGAAAAGCACTTTACCCACTCGTCCTTAGGGGTCTCTCCGACGGCATTTTCAAACGCAGCCACCGCTTCCTCTGCGTCCATAAAACGTTTTCCTCGAAGTTTTTCTTCTATTTTCGGATATAAATAAAAATTGCAAGGTGCGAGGTATTTTTTTTGCCATCTCACCTGATGGTAAGTGATGACGTGGTCGAAGATGGAGCAAGCTTGCCTAGAAGTAACTTATTCACTCTTGACTCAAATACTTCCAGGTTATAGCAATCAGGAAACACAGACTCCGGCAGGGAATTCCACTCCTTAGCAGTACGCACAATGAAAGTATTCCCAAAACGTTTCGTGCGTATGGGTGGGATGTCCACCATGTAACTATGGCGCATCGCCGTTTGTCTTGTAGTCTGATGATGGAACGGGCTTGGCGGAATTAGATTGTGGAATTCCATCGCACACTCCCCGAAATGTAACCGATAGAAAACCGAAAGACTTGCAACTCGTCATCGATGTTCAAGGCTCTGGAGCTTTGATTCGACCAGTGAATCGTTGCCAATGAGTCTCTTGGCCCGTTTCTCGATAGACTCAGGCGCGTCCAGTTGGCATTTCGCAGATCCATCCCAAAGTTGAGAGCAGTACTCCATACACGACCGAACCTGAGCTTAATAGAGATTGAGCATCTGTTCCTGTGTGAAGTACCGCCTTACAGGATTCCCAACTTTTTTGCTGCTAGCTGAGCCTTAGGCTCGATAAACGGACTACAATTGAGGGTGGAAGTTAGTGTTACCCCAAGAAGCTCAATACGATCGGGTATCGGCACAGTTACACCTCGGAAAGTAGGAGCCGGTTCGAATTGACTCCTTTTAGCGGAGAAGAGACACGCCTGGGTCTTAGCTGCATTAAACTTGACCAAGTTGGCATCACCCCATTCGGAGACAGCCTTCAAGGACAAGTTCAAGCGCCCAACTATGTCCTCACGGAGTGACTGGATAGGGCGGGTGACCCAGTAAATCTATGTCTGACGTTGCCAAGTAGTCGATTGTTTGCTTGGTGGTGTACGATGAGGCGTTGTCGTGGTGAAGGAGGATCCTACTGCGAGGTCGTTTCTCCAGAACTATTTCCAAGACAAGTGGCAAACAATTGTTAGTGTACCACTTTGCAGTAACTGTTTTTCCACCCTCTAAAACAATTGTTGCGTAATGACCTGTCCTTCCGAAGAACGAGGCCACCATCTTTTTCCCACACTTCGACCTCTCTTCACTTTAGTTGGCAACTCCTCGGAAGGAAACACCCAGATGACTGTGTCTTAGTTTCAGTATCATAACAATAAATCCAGCTTTCGTCACCAGTAAGTATGTCAAACACAGCATTTGAGTCACCTCCGTTACATTTTTGAACCATTTCACGACACCAATCAACACAACGGATGTTTTGGGCCTCTGTCAAGTTATGAGGTACCTACCAGGCACAAAGCTTCCGCTAAATGTTCATGGAGGATTTTGTGACCTTGACTCATACCGATACCTTAGCTTGTCCGAATCTGCTGATAAGTCACTCTTTTGTCAGTCTCTATCATACGCCGCACAACACTTATGTTATCTTCAGTCATCGCCGTAGAAGGCCGTCCCTCACGCAGATCATCAGTGAAATTGGTGCGACCCAGGGGGAGGATACTACGTACATTTTGACAGCGAAGAAAAGAAAGAGTTGCCATCTAGAAGTTGGCCCCAGTACTATTTACTGTCTACCGGGTACGTTAAATTATCAACAGATGGCTATATATCGTGATCAAAAATTTTCATTTGAAATAAAATTATTGATGTAAGAGTAAGTTAAGTGGAGATAAGTTTGAAAAAAATATTAAAATCTTCTTACACATAGAAATAGACACATAAATGAAATACAATGTGATAAAGCACAAAAATATCAACTTAATTTAAAAATACCTGGTGCCAGATTCTACTTAGGAAGTATAAAGTGACAGTTTTCAACCGAAAATAAACAATCACAATATGGCGGTTTGTAGCATTCTGCGTATTGCGTATTTTGTTATATATACTAATTCTTTGTTTTCTTTCTACCTTTTACTATCTACATTCCCTTGGGAATATTTTGTTTTGTTTCACGTTTCGTCCTATCTCTGGAACATGTATTAGTGAACATGCTACAGAAACAGGTCGAAACGTTCTATTAGATATATTACATGCATACAAATAGCTAGTGTGTGTGTGGGTACGTGATTAGTTTGGGGCCAATTTACAGATGGCGTATGGTCAAATAGGTTTGCAATTTTATCACGTAAGAGGGCTCTCTTTTCCCTATATATGTATTACTTTACTCTTTGGTGCGACCACGTTTAAACAGACAATTTTCAATTTGCCGCCAAATCGTAAACAAATGACATATTAATAAAATACATGTACACAATAATATTGGCAAAAAGGTCCATTTTCAAAATTTGAATTATTTTTTATTATATCGTTTACAAGTGGCCAGTTCTAAAAACTTTCAGTGTCGCCCTCGTATAACGAAAGCTCTGTTACAGAAAATCCGTGTTGGCGGGACATAAAAACAGACTGGCACCAGTCAAGGGCTACGTTGAAGTATATTTTAATGCTTCCGCAGGCCCCGGCGAAACTATTAGAAGGGTTACTTATAAGGAAAGTTCTGTTACAGAAAACCCGTGGTGGCGGGACCGCAAAAACGGACTGGCACCAGTCAAGTGCCACATTGAAAAATATTTTAGTGCTTCCGCATCCCCCGGTGAAAGTATCTGAAGGGATACTTACAACGAAAGCTCTGTTGGCCTCATTGTGCGGCAAGTTCTTGGCGTCGGCGGTTAACAGGCGCCCGCGCAATTCTCGGTTGCCGCTGCTCAGTACCAAGCAGTCGTCCTCACAGCGAGCACGCATGCGCTCGCGACTACCGTCTTTCCTGTAAGAAAAACACCGGTCACTCTTTACTACAAGCCTACAACTTATATACCATACAGTTTAAAACTAGTTCGCGCGCCTGGGAATTTCAATTCTTTTCTTAAAAGAGAACTAACATTACGAGCAATTGGTAACCCTCCAACTAAGCTAAATATGCTTGTATTGTGGGTTCACTGCAATAGTGTATTGGTTGGGTTTCGACCTGTCGTTCACAAATACACACCTTCGCCATTAGGCTACTCAGGGCGACAAAATTTTAACCAGAAACCAGACTATATATTTCCGAAGGTTTTCGATGCGCTAAATCTAAATCTGGCCTCAAAATTGCTCTATCACGTCAGGTTTCTGAGATATCCTAACCTAAAAGTGCAAAAAGTACCGTTTTTGCCCGATTTTGAGGTTATGTAGACTCACGAATTAATCTTTGTAAAAAAAAATAAAGGTTACCATATCAAAGAACAAGTCTTCCTCTTTCAAATGCCGTTGAGTTTGCTCAAATATTTGTTCTCATGTTTGTGAATTTTCATATACCTGAAAATCAATTGAGATCATACACGTGATACAGTCGATTACTCATTTGCTTCAAGATTCGGATGCTGCCAGATTCGGATTCAGCGCATCGAAAACCTTCGGGAATGTATAGTCTAGTTTCTGGTTAAGAAGTTTGGTTAAATTTTGTTGGCCTGTGCTATTGACGCTTTTCAGCTTCGCTAAGTATTAACTACAAACCCAAAACTTATACAATGAGGTTTTAATGCCCGTAACTTCGTACGCGTAGAAAATTCGTATGTTATTCCAAATTAAAACGATGTGTGTCCCCAATTTCCTCCAAATCCCTTAGTCATTTCTACGTAGTTGAAACATCTAAACGTACAAAGTTATAATATTCGCAGTAAAGATGTATATTAATGGTCTGTATCACTCATCAACAACAGATCTCGCTTAACATCGAAGATAAATCCTTACGGCAAATATTAAAAAGATATATCAGAATTCTTTCTCACCAAACTACCAGCAGTCCTTTGTCTTGAGATCCATCGGGCGAGTCGATACTTTTCTTCCTAAAATATCAGTAAATCATAAGATTTTTTCCAATATTAACATACAGAAGGGAATATCATATGAAGTATATATTTATTTACCCGTTCACTACAGGCTTAGATTTCTCACGTCTCGGCGTAGAAGGATAGCTGAAAATGAAATGAAATTATATTTAGTTTGCAGTGATATATAAATAACACTTTTATCCGTTATTCTTTTAGTAAATGTAAACTAGACGAGGCCGATGTTCCTTAGCTGACTACCCTGAGAAGAAACACCGAAACATACTCAGAGGTCAACATCTTTTTGACTTAGCTGGCAAAAGGATTTTGGTTTTTTTTTTTTCAGTGACGAATTATTCTAATGCTAGTAAAAACACAACGCGCATCTAAACCATATTTATACCAAAATGTAAAGTAACATTATACAACGTGTAACGGAAACCCCATATCTATCCAAAAGGACTGAAGACAACATCTGGTATGGAGTCTCTATGCAAAGTCTCAGCTCAAAATAAGTGACTCACAGAATTGACTCCAAATTATTGGTTTCATATGTTTCTTGAATACCAGTAATAACAAACGTGTCACAGCACTATGAGGGTCATCACTTTCCACGTCACTTGCCAATAAAACGATAATAAAAATTCTCTTCGTTCTTCTTAATTTGAAAAATTCGGTCTCTGGTACCAATGTATTGAAATTTCTAATATGCTCCACACATGTACACATAGGATAAGAAAACCCTTGCCATATCGTTTATTATCATCCAAAAAAGCCGTGCACTTGGAATGTATATACCCTTTAAATTACACGTTGTATAATAGGCTTCCCCCGAAAGGCTTCAAATATGTGAAATACAGCGAATTTTATCATAGTAATAAGGGCATTCACAAGGACAGCACTGTTTGCTGTATGTTACTAAAGGTAATGTTATTCGTTAAATGTGAATGGTTTTTTTTTGTGTGTGTAAAAATGAATAAATATTTACCTGTTGTCCACACTGCCATTGCAAGCTGCAAGTTTAGCGCGCAATCTCTCCACTTCTTCACGTAACTCCCTGGTAAATAAAAAAAAAACGTAAAGTTCATTTTACAGTCAAACAAGAGCATTACATTTACATTTTACAGCAAAAATACCAGAAGAGACTCTGAAATCATGAAAATGAACTTGCTCTTAAACTTAGTGTTGATAGTGGTCTGCAATTTAAGAGATTGAGCACACATAGCGTTCCAACTTGTCTGGACAGATTCAGAATATTGGAATCAGCTACTAAAATCCAGAGATATCGAAAAAAAGAGCAGCTTATTGTCGTTGACGACAAGTCGCTGTGAGGCAGAAAAAAACAAAAAAAAAATTGTTAATTTTGCAAGTCACACACATTGTTCATCGAGGGGAGAAAGTGACCGATTACCAACGAGGGTGTAGTCTGAGTTAATACACACGAGTTGGGAATCGCACTTTCTTCCGAGTGATACATAGAGCTTTATACTATACCTACGAGGAAAATAAATATTATATTTCTTCCTAGATTTCTCGGGCAATAGGTTATCAATAACAACTAGGGCTGTTTCTTTTAATTCTGGCGGCGTCATTAAATCTTCACTATCACTAGACGACATTTTGAGTGGATCGTAAACACCACAGTAAACACTAATTGAAAATTCAGATAAATAACACAGGAACATAATCTTCTTCTTCTTCTTCTCGGTTTGGTTTCCGCACTTAGTCTCTGCACGAGACCATTGTGCGTGAGCCGTGTCGGCCGTCACTCCATCCAGCCAGGCCAGCCAGGAACATAATATTATAATACACTCATAACAAAAGAAAACTTTCCGCGCGCGCGCACGGTCCATTACGTGGCCTTTCTCACAAGTGCAAACACGACTATGATACGATATTCCATCATGGAATGCCAGTGCCTATCTTCCGGCTTCATCATCAGACCTTGAAACCTAATCGTGGTCAAAGTTCATTACAAGAATTTTCTAAGAAATCTAAAACAGCTATGATACGAATTTCCATTATGAAGTTTCAGTTCATATCTTCCGGCTCCATCATCAGATCAGTTCGACAGTACCATATTATTTTATTGTCATCAGAACTATATACAGCTGCCAATTTTCATTACGCTACGACCCTTAGAAGATGGTTAAATTGGTTACCTTAGATTCCATTACATAGTTACATACAGGTCGACCTAATAAAAGCGTGTTAAAAAAGAAGTTCAAGTATATAATTTATAAAGATTTTGTGTGAATTTGTAGATTGAGAAGTCGGGTCGCTAATATTATTAAAAAAATAGTACATGGATTACTTACAGCTAAATGCTGAAAAAGTGTAGTAGTTTTCTCTTAAAGAAGTAAATAAGGTGACATGTTACCTGTTGGCTCTCCGGAGCGGCGGAGAGGCGGCGGGGCGGCGTCCCGAGCGGCCGAACAACTTGTTACTTAGCGAACACTTCTTGCGACCTGCCTCTTCCACTTTAGCCTATAAAATCGTTTTTGTTTTCCTTTTTTAATAAGAGAATAATTAGCGTATGTAGATAGAATTCACATTACTAGCAATGTTGTTAACCCTGGAGGGGTTACTAAGCTTGTGTGGTTGTGTCTGGAGTGGATTCACGGCAATATTGCAATGGGTGGGGTTCGAACCCGCAACTTTTCGATCACATGTCCGGCACCTTAACCATAAGGCTATTAACGCTTACTATGGGCACTAACGTACTTTATGAGGAATTCACATAAAGGAGATTGACAGCCTTTGTATGGGAATTGGACCAAGTGTTGCCCAAAATGAAAATATAGTGCATAATGTTCCTTAGTCTAACACTAGTGTTAGACTAAGGAACATTATTATTTAGTGACTAGTCACTAAACCAAAGTGCGTCAAAATCTATCCCAGGGGTCATGAGAAAAAAGCTTTTTATTCGGAATTATTTATTGGTGCGAAATGGACTTATTAATTAACCACAGTGCTAATTAAACACATAATGTGCCGTGAAACATGAACAACAATCGTTTTTATGCACTCTAGTCCACGATCACGATTGTCTGCACCAATTAATATATAGCAATGGTTAGATTCTTGGTGATGAGTGTCTACCCATAAGGGCTAATAAGGGCCATCTAGTAACATGCAATTCTTAAGAATGCACTTATGTGCATATTGTGGCATATTGAATGAAGACGTATCATTATAGTGCTTTTAAATTTTTGGATAGCAAATGACTCACTGCCGCAATGAGAGAGGTGGTGGGCGGGCTTAGAGGGATGCAGTATAATAACTATACTATATTGCATCCCTCCATCATAAGACTATATGTATACTAATATAGTCTTATGATAAATTTGGGTACTGCCACCATCCATCAGCGCTGGCAAGACTTTAGTAGGGGCCATTTTAGGGAAGGCTTTTTCGTAGTTAAGCCTGTTCCACGGGGTCCAGGTTGGTCGCCAGTCTTATTGTGTGAACCTGGCCCTATTGGGTCCAGTGCGAAGGGGTAGACACACCCAACCGACACTAGGTGAGTTGCTGTGGAGAAAACTCAGTAACTAGGTGGACAAGGAGATCCCCAAGGCCAAAATCTAACACTCGACGCCTATGGACTGCATCACCCAGAAGGGGATCAGCGGGTGGGCTAACATCGCGGTAACTATAGCAAGACGGCGCACCGTTTTGGTTTGGTTGACACCGTGAGATTTTACAACAAGGACCACAAAACTGTGGTTTTTCCCTGAATGGGAAAAACGTTTTGACAACATTCGTAAAGAAATATAATATCCTTCGCTGTCATGAAAAAGAGAGTTCTGGATCGGATGATGTAACCAACGACTACGAATGACGTCACGGCGAGCAAGACGAAGCGATGACAGACACGGAGCGACCATGGAACGCAGAGCGGCACGACCGTCAGGTGCGAGCGTAGAGCGGAGAATGATGACAACCGGCAACCTTTTTTGAGGCATCTCGCAGGTCAACCTTTGAGGTTGTCGGCTGCTTAACACGTTCGCTGACAGTGAGCACTTACCCTGACACCACATTACGACAGTCGAATTTTCCGTACCGTAGTACTCGTGCACAAACAAGCAATATGAAACTACCTACAAAATACTCGTGTTACGGCAGTAAGAAATATGAAATTGCTCATATGACAGTGGATACTGCTCTTCCTAATAGTTATATGAAAAATTATCGTGAGACGACGTTCTCTTAAAAATAAGTTGCCCGTCCCTCGACGTACTGTCATAAAACGCACTATTTTAATTTCCCGCCTAACGACGTACTGTCAGCGAACGTGTTAAACGGACATGCCTGTGGTTGTCTTAATTAATAAATAAATTAAAGCCTCCAGCCAGTGCTTATTATTAAAAACTTACAAACTAGAAGACTACACGCTAAAGGGGCCTGTTGGGTACGGACCTCAGCTTAGGGTGTCACAGGGGCAGGGCAGCTAGGGACAGGCTGGATCAGATCATCATTATTAGGGGAATTTAAAGCTACTGGCGTCGCGGGCTGGCTCTGGCAAGGGTCGAGATGAGAAAATCAGCGGCGCGTGCGCATGTAGCTATATCAGCCGTGTCTAGCTGTGAGAGAGATTAACGTATAATACGTTAATGCGAACAAACGAGACAGTGTAGTGAGAGTTTTGTAAGCCCGGCACGACAAAGTAAGATAAAGTATAATAGAAATGGTTTTCGAGCTTTGTGTGCTACGGTTAAGCGATAAGGCATTATTAGAAGTGAAACGAAATATTTTTGGGTTGTAAACTTCTAAAGAATGTAATATAATGACAAATAAGTAATAAGTACTTGATCTCAGTACAAAAAAAATATGTTTACTGCTTACCCCTGGGACGAATTATTTTTATTTTACATTTTTCTATATTTGGTGATGCCAGGAACATGCTAGGGGTACTTTCATGTCTGGGCAGCATTTGGTCCAAACCCTGTGAATCTCCTTTTGTGTGTGTATAGTAAAGATTCCGTGGTGCCGAGCTAATGATGAAGCAAGGTCATGTGAGACGGTGGTGAGCAGCCCATACCTGCAGGAAGTCGATGAGCTTGGCCTGCTGGCGTAGCGTGGCGTCGGCTTTGGTCTCACGGGTGCGCCACCACGCAGAAGCCGCTTCTGCAGCTTCGCGCGCCGCTGCCAACTCCTCCTTAAAGAAAGAAAGACATTTATTGACACTTGCTACAAGTACAAACTATAAAAATAAAATATAATTAATTATTAATAATATAATTTATCTCTCTCACTTGTGGTATAAAGATACACTAATTTGAGATCATAAGATACATTTGGTAATTGCTGAAAACATCCATAGTCCGATATGGAGGCAATGAATGAAAGTTCATGTATGCTGACTCTCATTTTTTACATTTTTATTTTTGTTTCATTTGTTATGTGTGTGTTGCATTAGAATTTACTAACACAGTTTTAAGTTCCTTCAATGTAATACTAACACTTTATGGACTGAATAAGTGTGAAATAAATGTTTTGGATTGAATAGACATCATTGATTGATATAGCAACGATTATATTATACTGTGAGAGACACGTGCCTAAACTAGACTTACGTCTATATTTCAGGACACCAGGTCTCCGCCCCTTAGTTAATTACATTTCAGTAGTTATGTGAGAGGTACACGCTCACTGCCACATGCGGTACGCACTTTTCTTAAGTTAAACTAGTTTTATGATATTGATATGGGTACGTATTTATAACTAACGCATTGCAGGGTTAGTAGTAGTAGTAAACATAACATCATATTATTGTTAAAAAGTATAGAATAAAAAAACCTCCTGCAACAACACAGATCCCCATAAATCATCTGCTTAGCCTTTTCCCAACTAGATTGGGGTCGGCTTCCAGTCTAACCGGGTACAACTCAGAATTAGTGTTTTATATGGAGCAACTGCCTATCTGACCTCCACAAGCCACCCAGTCTCCCAAGCCTGCCAGTAGCTGGGTAACACGATACTCCTTGACAAGACCACAGGCATTTTCTGGCTTAAGGAACGGAGGAATCTCAATATGATGACACAGAAAGCTGGTAGCCGGCGCCGATTTACCAGCGCTTATCGGCACTGGTCCATTCTGGTAACAGTTACATAAAGCAAGCGGATTGAAGCAGAGCGAGCAAAATGTCGTACTCATCGGACGATGATTTGGTTTTGTTAGAAATTGGGCGGCGCCAGCGCTGACCGGCGCGTGTCGAAGATAGTCGGAACTTGTCGGCGCTAATCGGCGCTTGTTCATATAAATGCCTGCGCCGGTTACCTTCGTGGACCGTTTCCTATAAGCGCTAGTAGGCTGCCAGCTTTCTTTCTGTATATGGCTTTATATTACATATGACCTGTCAACCTTTAAAGCGAGAGTGCTTAACCTCGAAGATCAAGCCGTGATGAAATTGTTTAAGCCTGCGCCGAGTAAAATAACTCAAAACGGTCTTCACAACTAAAGGAATATAACCTATAATAGTACTTTAATTACCATACAAAAAATATGTAATGAACACTAGAATAAATGTGTTAGCAAACATAGTTGGCAAAATTTAAAAATATTTTATAGTTTATTAAATAAAAATACATAAAGTTGGACAAAAATCCTTACAAAACATGCTCGTGCGTCGCTGAATTTTGATAGTAAACTGTTGAATTTTTTCATAAACTTCAATTCATATTATTCTCTAATTATAATACTATCATTTACAGCTTTAACATTTCAAAAATGTCGCTTGGTTGTTTTAATTTTAATTTTTTCTTCTAATTTGCGCGCTATTTTGAACCATACGCAACGTACACCGGTCGAAAATTCAGTCGTCCACGGGAGCTCAGAGAGGGGTCACGTCTCATCGTGGAGCGTTTCGCCGGTAACGATAATTCGCGATCTATTGTGTACGTATGTATTGCAGCAATCCGTTGAATAACATAAGTCATATTTTTTGTTTTTTGAGTACGATTTATTATGCATACCCAACAATTACTTTTTATTGTTCAATATATATTTCTTTAACATTTTTTTTTTCAATAATTGTTTATTATGGGAAAATGTAAAAAAAAATATTATTAGAAGAAAGTTGGTGCAAATTTTCGAAAAAAAAAGCCATTCTCATAAAAAGTACGTATTTCTATTTTGTGATGTTATTATTGCTTTTTAACCGACTTCAAAAAAAAGGAGAAGGTTCTCAGTTCGTCTTAAACTTTTTTTTATGTATGTAACCTCAAACTCGAAGACGGCTGGACCGATTTGGAATTTTTTTTTCGTTTGAAAGGGTATACTTTCTAGTTGATTCCATTGTTATGAAATCAGGATCTGATGATGGGATCCTGGAGAAAGCGAGGGAACTCTTTAAATATTATAGGCACACCTATAGCGTTTTGGGTATTTCTAATAGTACCTTGTGCAGTTGCTCCCGAAAAGCACCATTTGAGGAAGTGAAAGTGATGATGAAGACTTTTTTCAAACATTCGATATGGGTATGGTGTAATGGGTTTTTGAGGGTGGTGATTGCAAATCTGGCATTCATTTTAAAATCCAAGATGGCGGATGCAATTTTTTCTCAAACATTCGATATAGGTATCGTGTAATGGGTTTTTGGGGGTGGTGATTGCAAATCTGGCATTCATTTTAAAATCCAAGATGGCGGATGCAACTTTTTCTCAAACATTCGATATGGGTATCGTGTAATGGGTTTTTGGAGGTGGTGATTACAAATCTGGCATTCATTTTAAAATCCAAGATGGCGGATGCAACTTTTTCTCAAACATTTGATATGGGTACCGTGTAATGGGTTTTTGGGGGTGGTGATTGCAAATCTGGCATTCATTTTAAAATGCAAGATGGCGGATGCAACTTTTTCTCACACATTCGATATGGGTATCGTGTAATGGGTTTTTGGGTGTGGTGATTGCAAATCTGGCTTTCATTTTGAAATCTAATTTAAAACACATACGATATCCATATTATGTTGGAGAAAAAGTTGCATCCTTGGTGGATGCAACTTTTTCTCCAACATTCAATATGGATATCGTGTGTGTCTACTAAGTTAAATACACTGATAACCTTCAAGGGTTTATTGCTAAGTATAATTAACAAAGTAACGTAAGGGCTAAAATTATCGCTAAATGATGAAAATGAGTGCACCCGGTTGCTGTTCGAAATACACTAAGCTCGCGGCGAACTTAGTGCGACCGCATTATATCGCTTGCTCAGCAAACGTGGTCGATTGCAAAATATTGCATCAAACATCGTGTAATAGGTTTTTGGGCATACCGATTGCAATCCTGACATTCATTTTAGATATTACGACGAAAGTTCATAGGCTACTTTGTTAGCTTAAAATTTACACTGGGTTAGTGACAATTTAACTGATCCTAGGTTAAGTGACTATTCAGTATTATCTAGGGTATCTAATAATACTGAAATTAATTGTTTAAACCCTTAGATGTGACAAAAGAGAGTTATAATAACACAATTTTACTATATCATCAGAATATAAATCGTTTCTCCGGCAAAATATTAGATGAGGAAATGTTAATAGATAAATATGATATAGATATCTTATGTTTTTGTGAAACCTGGCTAAAACCAGATAGAATGTTGTTTAAAATTAATATTTTTCTGTTACTAGTGCATACGACAGGTCCTCAGTAGGAGGTGGTACTTTAATATTACGTAGTAATTCTCTTAGATATAAGGAACAAAAATATATCACCGCTTGCTCTGTTGATTGCTTGTGTGAGGTAGCATGTACAGAAGTTGAAGGCCAAACTTTCTTAAGTGTTTATAGACCACCAGCATCAAAGTTGTCATCATTCTTAATGATAATGGGAGAAATTTTAAGTACCTAAGCTTATAAGAGATAATAAATTAGTTTTCGTTTGTGGTCACCTAAATATTGATTTGTTAGTAAATTCACCTGAACACTGCAAGCTTACTTCATTGTTTGGTTCATTTAACTTAAAATGCACATACAAGGAAGCAACAAGAATAACAGCAACATCAGCTCAATGCATAGATAATATTTATACTAATTGTGCCATAAAATACTCGTCTCAAATTAGTGGAGTTAGGTCTGACCATACAGGTCAACTAGTATCCTTTGAGTTGGTTAAAAAGCGGCAATTATAACATGTTAAGTAATCTTTCAATGGCCAATTTTGACTCCCATGACCCCAATGAAAATTACAGGATATTATTTTCTTCACTATGCCACGAATTTAGTAAGGCATGTCCAGTTAAAAATTTTCAAATGAGTAATAAATCTAAATTTAATGAATGGGCCACTGCTGGAATAAGAATAAGCTGAGACAATTTATACAACTTATACCATGAAAAATCATTGACTTCCGATGAAGCCTTCCATAATTATGTAAGAAACTACTCAAAGATATTTAAAAGAGTATGCGCCCTAAGCTAAATCTAAATCAGAAAGTAATAAAATTAGCATTTCTAACAATAAAATAAAAACTGTGTTGAAGGTGATAAACAAAGAAACTGGAAACACAAACCAACAGGGTTAGAATGATTTGACTTTGAACATCGATTATCAGGTCATCTCAGATAAGTCAAAAGTGGCTGAGAAGTTGGAAAATTACTTTACCAATATTCCAGTAGAGGTTACTAAATCTCTACATTCTTCGCCATTATTAGCAGAATCTTTTTTAAAGGAAAACTTCAATAAGGATATACCAACATTTTCATTTAAGCCCATTTCTATTGATGTAATTAAAAAGCATTCCAAAGTCTTAACATAACAAACACTGATGACTTATGGAGTGCATCTGTTAGGGTTCTTGGTAATATTATTGACTCAATTGCTGCTATCCTAACAGGCACATTTAATTAATGTATAGACAGCGGTAATTTTCCCGATTTAATGAAACATAGTAAAGTAGTACTAATTTTTAAGTCGGGTTGTAAGAGTGATCCCTCTAACTATAGACCGATATATGTGCTTCCAGCATTAAGCAAAATATACGAAAAAATCATGCTGGACCAGATGCTATCATATTTTAACTCAAATGGAATTCTGCATAGTCGGCAGTTTGGTTTCACGAAAGGTAGGTCAACAACAGACGCAGGAGTAGCGCTCATCCGTCACATTCTGGAATCTTGGGAGAAATCTCAGAATGCAATTGGCATATTTTGTGACCTCTCCAAAGCTTTTGATTGCGTTGACCACAAAACACTGATCTGTAAATTACACCATTACGGAGTTCGTGGATTCGTGTTCTGCTGACCTTGTTCTTTCATATTTATCAAACAGGTAACAAAAAGTTATTGTTAATGGAGCGACATCTGCAGGATCCCTAGCCAAGATGAGTGCTCCGCAAGGTACAATTCTTGGCCCTTTCCTTTTTATAGTGTATATCAATGACATACATGATGACCAACTTATCGGATATTTTTTATTTGTAATTCCATTGTGCTGTATTAATTGGTCTATACGGCAGTATAGACCAAAGTTTTAAATATAATTAAGCATATCTTAGAACTGGAAACATATCTTACAACTATATAATAATATAGGTTATCCATCAGAATTCAGACAGGCTTTAATTTATAATCATATTGTGGGAAGTACTAATTTCATACGGGTTCCCGTTAGTATATGCTTAAACTAGACTTATGGTCTCATGGTGCGTGGTGCGCTGGTTGCACGCTACTGGCATGATTGCTCTATGTTATCTCTTAAAAAATAGTAGTAGAGATACCTACTACTGTTTCTTGTGATTTTTTTTTTATTTTTGGCTCGCGTTTGAATTTTAAGAAAAAAATTAATTCAAACTCAAAATGTTTTATTTCACATAGGCCTACATGGGCACTTATAAAACGTCAGCAGTTTGGCGCAGGGCACGGTTCGAAATTGGTCGTTTTCTATGGAGAAGATCCGGCAAGAAACTCCACAGTTACTCTTTTAAAATATCATTCTTACAATGTATCTATAATACAGGTTAATTAGGTATGAGAGGACATTAAAGCCTGTCTGAATTCTGATGGATAACCTATATTATTGTATAGTTGTAAGATATGTTTCCAGTTTTAAGATATGCTTAATTATATTGAAAACTTTGTTCATTACAAGATATTTTCTAAATTTAAACCCACGACCTACGTCATTTAAATTTAAAAGTCAATTCTCTGAAATTAAGTATTTCAAATGGCGGGAGACTTTGTTAAACATAAAAAACACAGTGATACGACGTCAATGTGGAGCTATTTTTTAGTTGCGAAGGATAGGAATAGTGCCAAATGTAACCGATGCTCAGCCATTCTCAAGACTTTGGATGGATCGACTAAGGGATTACATACACATTTGTCATCAAAACATAACATCAAGCTTATATCAGCTTCAACAAGTCTAGATTCTGATGATCTGAACACAGCACCGCCGCCAGCCAAGCGAAAGTTAAATGATTATTTTACTAAAAGTGCCGACGATAGCCTCGATGATGTTTTGGCAAGAATGATTGCATTAGATGGATTTCCATTCAGTATATTCATAACTTCAAATGATTCCAGAAAATTTGTCTTTGCAAAATACACGGATTTACCAAAGTCAGCCGTCACCAATCAAAAGCGTGTCATGAATTACAGTGAAAAAATCAGAAAGCAAGTAACTGCAGAATTGAAACATTTGAAAAGTGCAGGTGAAAGATTTAGTCTTTTTTTCGACAAGTGGACTTCAACATCCAATAAACCATACCTGGCTGTCAACGTTCATTCATATAAAAAAAAATTGGAATTTAGTACTTAATACGTAATTGAAATTAGACTTGTTCCTATTTATGGAAGTATGAAAGTATGGCTGAAAATTGTCTTCGTATATTGAAAGAGCGTCTAAGTATATTTGATATTTCCCTGGATACTGGCTTTATGAAAAACATAATTATTTGCAAGACAGATCTACCTCAGATGATACTATAAATGAACCACCTGTGGCTGTTGATCATATGGACGACATCCATGATGATGAACATTTAGAAGACTTAGACAGTCCAGAATCAGACTTAATCTTAATGTCACAAAATGACCTTGCGCTATAACACATACCAGAGTTAACACAAGATGAAAACATTAATGAGCTAATAAAGAAAATCCGCAAAGTTGTAGAGTGTATTTCAAAAGATCACCATTGAAAAATGAAACAGTACTTCAAAAATAAATGAAAATTGAACATGGAAAAGAGCTCTCACTTCTTTTGGACTGTAAAACTAGGTGGAATAGTCTTTTAACAATGCTGGAGCGATTTTATCTTTTAAAAACTTTCATTCAAAAAGCTCTTATAGATCTCAATCATCCAATTCGTTTGGAAGAAGTTGATTTTGAATTAGTAAATAAAATTGTTGATGAGCTGACCCCAATTAAATTGACAGTAGAAGCAATCTGTCGGCGAGATGCTAATTTATGCACAGCTGATTCCGCTTTGAAATTTCTTATAAAACAGCTATCTAGCATAATCATTTTTTGGCAAGTGCTGACACTTGCCAAAAAATGAAAACATCCTTAGTGGAACGTATGAAGCAACGACGAAGTGATGATTTGACTGGTGTGTTGAATTAATTACAAAATCCATGAAAAGATGATGAAAATCAGTTATTTTCGGATTTGGAATGGCATGACTTATTTCCAGTTTCTACACAGGCTTTAGTTTAGAAGCAAATAAAGTGTATTGTTAAAAAACTTAAAAGTCGAGATGACACGGAAGAAGAAGAAGGAAGATCAGGATCACAAACAGATGATGAGTTAAGGCCACAAACCTCCCAATCCCAACCCCAATTGACACTAAAGGAAAAGTTATAGCTGGAAATTGATAAGAGTATGAAATCCCCAGATCGTGAAGTACAAATACAAAATTAATCGGTGTTGGCAAAATATAGTATTAGACGTGAAATAAGCCTGTTTGAAAATGGAGGAATTAGTGGATATCACTTAGAAACAGCATATAAGTATCTATTGTCTATTCCTCCAACCAGTGTAAAACCTAAACGAGCGTTTTCAGCTGCTGCTTATGTTGGTAATAAACGAAGCAGGCTTGGAAGACAAACCTTGGATGCATTGATATTTCTACGATTGTATTTTCAAAATTCGAAATAAGTTTTATTATCTTTTTATTTCTTACAAAGTATAGTATCTTTTTGTAATTTTTTCTTTTCTTACTATACTGTGATATGTGTAGTGTACCAAAATTAAAAATATATATTTTAAGAAATTACTCGTTTTTTAGAGTTCAGTTGCCGAATGGCAAAAAACGGAACCCTTATAGTTTCGTCATGTCTGTCCGTCTGTCTGTCTGTCTGTCTGTCCGTCCGTCCGTATGTCACAGCTATTTTATTCCAAAACTATTAAGACTATACATGTGAAACTTGGTAAGTAGATGTATTCTATGAAACGCTTTCCGATATTGAGAAAAAAATTAAAAATCATTTAAAATAAAGGAACATACTACTACCCCATACATGGAACTAAAACTGAAAATATATATTTTTTTTTCATGAAACCTATACGTGTGTGGTATTTATAGACAGGTCTTTAAAAATGACATGGGGGTTTCTGAAACCACTTTTTCATAAAGTCAATCGTTTAAAAGATATAAGCTTCCAAAGTGGTCAAATGTGTATCCCTCCCTCTAACTTCTATAATAGTGGAGTGAAAAATCTAAAAAAAATATGTATCTGTAGATCTTAATGTAAACGTTTAACCAAAATTGGTTTGAATGATATCGGGTCAGCAGTTTTTGAGATACGGCATATTTTCTAAAACCGCAAATATAACTTTGTAATTCATACAAACACTATGAAAAACAAAGTTATCTAGCGTAGTTGTAAAAAATGTAAATAAGCTAATTTTAAGAAATTTGTAAGGTTTTTTTCGTCAAATAAATATACATATTATATTATATTATTATAGTTACACACGGAACCCTTCATGCGCGAGTCTGACTCGCACTTGGCCAATTTTTTACATTTGAGACCAATTAGAAACCACATAGTCTAATCCGGGGATAACCCCAGGGTCCCAGGATTCAGCATCAAGAATCACGTAATCCCGGGATTGAAAAACATGCTCGGGATTGTATTCTCTAGTTGCAACTAAGAAAGGATTTCTATCGAAATTCTATTTTAGTTGCCAAATGTGTCGAAAAAAATAGAATTAATAAATTGTAAAGAACCAGATAGATAGCCCTACAGACCTCAATCTGAACGATAATTCTGTAAGCAGTTTTATGTCGATAGGAGCTGGGTTTTCTGGTTTAGAACAAGTTTCAGCTTCCTTTGACATTCCCTCTATGTCCGACAAATTATACGCCAAGTGCCATAACAAGGTCTGTCTACTACGGGAATTAGCCAAAGAAAAATTGGCCAAGTGCGAGTCAGACTTGCCCATGAATAGAGATGGGATTTTACCCGGTAAATACCCAAAAGTGGGTAAATTCGAGGGAAAATACCCGGGAAAATACCCGATTGGGAAAATATTCGGGTATTTTAAAATTTAGCTTATGTAATGTTTAGATACACATACATTAAATAGTACATAGTGTTTAGATGTCCAACTGTTATCAAGAACAAACTTAACAAAACATCTGACGCTAACGCAACTGCAACAAATCTGCCTTTGCAAAAGTCTGCGTTTTGTCAAAAGTCTTATCACTCTTACCAACCGACATACAAGCCAATATCTTTCTCAAGAGATTATCAAAGTTATAAATATGTATGGAGGCCACAAGTTTGTAACTCTTATAGGAGATAACGCTAATAACATTCAAAGAGCATTTCAGATGGTAAAAGATGTGTATTCACACATATTACCGCTGAGATGCGTTAGCACTAGGGCATCCAATCCCGCAGCCTGAATTCAATCTCGGTATTTGCGGGACTACGAATTTTCAATCCCGCGGGATCTCGGTATTTGCGGGATCCCGCATATTGAAAATATGCGGGATATTGAAAATGTTCACATTTATATAAGGCAAATAATACAATGAATTAATCAACTAACTCCGTGTTTATTTACGTATTACTATTATTATGAGATCAATCAAATTACACCGTTTATTTATCACAAAAAAAACAATGAATTAATCAACTAACTCCACATTTATTTACGTATTAGTATGAGATCAATCAAATTACACCGTTTTATCTTCACAAAAAACAGTAACAAACGCTGAATAAAAAACTTTACTGATATTTTAGGCTACATACTTAGGCTACCACTGACTGAAATTCGGCTATATTAGGCTACATAAGCTGTGAAAAACGGGCAACATCGGCCCCCGCGTTGTTTGCAAAACACTGCCGACCGCCAGTCACCGAGTGATCGCGCTCGCGAGAGGTCGTATGCATGTTTTTTTTTCAGTCCCGCAAATCCCGCGCCCGTAATCCCGCATCACGCGGGATCGGAAAATGGCGCGGGATCCCGCAATACCGAGATCTCGGTATTCCGAGATTGGACGCCCTAGTTAGCACATACATTTTTACTTTGCGAAGATTGTATAAGACCAGAACCTGTTAAAGCATTTGTATCGATTGCCATGGAGACCATAAAAGCAATAAAAAGAAGTCAAACTATGAGTGCTTTACTAGCCCAGATTATAAAAGACAAATGATCAGGCGAAAAATTGAAATAGCCAGGAAAAACCCGCTGGGGCAGTTACTGTACTGCTATAAAAAGATTGAAAAATTCGAATGTAGCATTACAGACATTAGCTGTTTACGAAGATGCTACTATTTCAGAAGAAATAAAGTCAAATTTATTCAAATAAAAAAAAAAAACTGAAAAATTTTCAAACTGGAAGGAAATAGAATATTAATAAACGAAGTATTACATGGCTTTCAGATATATAATATCTACATTTAATTTTGTGCTACCTGAAATTCCTATTTTAGATGACCAGCACAAACAAGATATAATAAGTGCTGTAAACAGGTGAACAAACCATTGCATCAAACCAATCCATTATACTGCATATTTGTTAGATCCGAGATCGCAAGGCATTGAACTCGATGAAGAGCATGAAGGAGATGCCATGGAGTTTATACATGAAGTGAGCCAATCACTCAATATGATGTTGGTGTAGAGTTCGCTAATTATAGAGCTAAACAGAGGTTATGGGCAGACCATTTACGAGTATATGGAAAAATGTCGCAGAAATGGACCCAGTCGTTTGGCGGATGGGACTTTGCAGCTCCAAATTGCTGAGTAGGGTTGCAGTACGCCTTCTGACTGCTCCCTGTACTTCCGCAGCGACTGAGTGGTCATTTAGCTTACATGCTCATATGCACAGTCACAAAAGAAACAGATTCACAACAGACAGAGCAGCAAAGATAGCTTTTATATCATATAATTGGAATCTTTTGCATAAACATAAAGATAATGACAACGACGAAGATGACGAGCCCTTATCAACCCCTAGACAATTGTCCAGCCCGAAAAACAGCCCAATTCATGACCAACAACCTTCTACATCTCGTGGAAGCCAAGACGAAATAGAATTCTGTAATATTGATGATTTCGACACCGTAAAGGAAAAAATATCCAAGCGACATCAGACTAACTTTACAGTAGAGCAGTTTAAAGTTTGAATTTTCAGAAAAAAAAATCGTGTAAATTCTTGTAATGGTCCAAAAAGCTTAATTCTTAGAAATTTTTTTGGCTATGTTTTTAGCTACATTATAGTATACGTAGCTATTAAAAATAATGCTTAGTTTTAAAGTTAGTGTCGCTTATTAAAATTTTCCCTAAAAGTAGAAACAGGAACAATTGACTAACCGCCAAGCTTTGATTAAGGAAGGTACGGTAAAAATGTAATATATATCTGTTTTAGAATTTATATCGGAGTAAAAGTTGCCTTACCAAAATAAAAAACATGTGGAAGTTAAGGCAAAACAACCTAAATATTAATTTAATATAATTTTTTTATATTACCTCAATGCATGTAGGAAAAAAACCAAATAACTCAAAATTACCTAAGCGCCTAACACTATATTGCCAGATACTGGAAAAATTAACTAAGTGGAGTAATTACCGTACGAACAGAAATGTCAAACTTGACCAAAGGCAAATTTAGCATTTCACAATTACGACAACCACCAAATTTTTAAAAATACTCGAAATTTTTTTCGTTTAGTAAGGAAAAAAAGTGAGCTCTCGCGAACACAAAATGTTAAGCGACATCAAAAGTCAACGTTCAACGTCCCAAACGACGCAGAAAAATCAGGCGAATCCAACAATGTCAAAATTGTCGCTTGGATAATTTTTCCTTTCCAGAGTTGATTTGTGATGATGATCATGACAGTAGCGATAGCGAATAAAATTTTAGAACGAGTAAATGAAAAAAATATTTTTGTAATTATTTTCTATAAATAATTGTGATTGTCTATGTTTTGTTTTATTTTTTATATGCAGAAACATGTTTTACAATCCTACACACACACACACACATTACCGCGTTCGAACAAACAAAAAACCGCTTTAGCTTTATTTTATTAGTGTAGATAATGAAAATACCCGTCTATTGGGTTTTTTCCCATATAAATACCCGGTATTTACCCAAATGGGTAAATACCTGGGTATTTTCCCGTCGGGTTTTTTCCCACCGCCCATCTCTACCCATGAAGGGTTCCGTAGTAACTATAATAATATAATATGTATAACTACTACAACTACTAGTCTGTCTGTCTGTCCATCCATCCGTCCGTATGTTACAGCCATTTTATTCCGAAACTATTAGGACTATACATATAAAACTTGGTAGATTGATGTATTCTGTGAACCGCTTTCCGATTTTAAGAAAAAATTAAAATATATTTAAATTAAATTACAAAATATTTTCAGTTTTAGTTCCATGTATGGGGAGCCCCCCCAAACATGGAACTAAAACTGAAAATATTTTTTTTTTTCATGAAACCTATGCATGTGTGGTATCTATATACAGGTCTTTAAAATGAGATTGAGGTTTCTAAAACCACTTTTTCATAAAATTAATCGTTTAAAAGATATACGCTTCCAAAGTGGTAAAATGTGTGCCCCCCTCTAATTTCTATAATAATGGAGTGAAACCCCATATCTAACCAAAAGGGCTGAAGACAACATTTGGTATGGAGTCTCTATGCACAGTTTCAGCACAAAATAACTGACTTAAAGAATTGATACCAAATTATTGGTTTCACATATTTTTTGAATACCAATCATAACAAACGTGTCACAGCACTACGAGGGTCAATAACTTTCCACGTCACTTGCCAATAACACGATAATACTTTTCGTTCTTCTTAATTTGAAAAAATCGGTCTCTGATATCAGTGTACTGGAATTTGTAATAAGTTCTACACATGTAGACTTAGGATTACAAAACCCTTGCCATATCGTTTGTTATCATACAAAGAAGCCATGCACTTGGTATGTATATACCCTTTAAATTACACGTTGTATATATATATCTATAGATCTTAATGTAAACTTTCAATCAAAATTGGTTTTAAAGAGATCAAGTCAGCAGTTTTTGAGATACAGCATATTTTCTAAAACCGCAAATATAACTTTGTAATTCATACAAATACTATGAAAAACAAAGTTATTAGGCGTAGTTGCAAAAAATGTAAATAAGCTAGTTTTAAGAAATTTGTAAGTTTTAGTTTTTTGTCAAGTAAATATACATAATTATTATATTATATTATTATAGTTACTACGGAACCCTTCATGGGCGAGTCTGACTCGCACTTGGCCAATTTTTGTAAAATGTTATAATAAGCAATATAACATTAGATTTATAGATTTCTTTTATTTATTTTTTTCTTTTAAATTAAGTTACACTTGATACATATATTGTTATGAAATAAATTACGCTTATATTTTCTGCGAAGTAAGTTCGCTAGACAGCATTAATGAAAAAATGTTTTTTTGGTATGGCCCCACGTATATATAATAAAGTACCGAATGTTATTAAAAATATGACAGTACATCAGAATTTAAACGAGCACTAAATGAAATTTTAATAAACAAAACTTATTTCAGTCTGGTTTTATTATGACATTACATAATTATATTTTTTTTATTTCATACTGGTTTTATTATTCAAATAAGTACTGCATACCCATCTACCCTTACTTGCTACTTACCCAGTTTCGAGGCGTCAATAGGCTAATGGATAAGGTGTCGGACTTGTGATCGAGAGGTCGCAGGTTCGAACCCCACCCATTACACTATTGACGTGAACCCACTCCAGACACAAGCATATTTAGCTTAGTTGGAGGGGTTAACAAGATTGCTAGTAATGTGAAATGTACCCACATTGCTAGTATTCTTTAAAAAAAAATCTGAGGAGTTTAATATATAAATACAAAGTTTTATTGCAATAGGATGAATAGTGAGGGAACGGATAATGTATTACTACAGTAAAAACAAACGTTAATTTTTATATAATAGGTATAATTTATTAAACTTATTTTTGTGATTTATTTACGTACCTACTTGCTTCATTTAGATCCATCCAGCCGTTTGAGCGTGAAGAAGTAACAAACATGCAAACAGACACATTCATTCACAAACTTTCGCCTTTATAATATTAGTGTGATAAATAAAACCATCTAAATAATTAATATTCGTTTTTCAAGTTTATTCAACATAACGACAAAAAATTAAAAAATGCAAAGTTAGCAAACTTCGTCGTGCAACGGCAAGCGGGCCTCGAGCGAACTTGTCATTGTGTGTGTGACAACGCACACGACTAGCCCGCTGCAGTAAATACCTATTTTCCGCGCGTCTCGTAGGCTCGACACCCTCTTAAGGTAAACATGTTTATGTAAGAATTGCAGGCAATAACTGAACTAAGATAACTTAATATCAGGTATCAGCGCCCGCCCTCATTATAAGAATGAATTTAAACTTTGATAATTAAGGGCTTTTTACATGCAAGCTATAATAAAAATTAACAAAGGAAAACGATAAAAATATACGCGTCGAATTGATAACCTCCTCTTTTGGTCGTCGGTTGAAAAACAGATAAACAGTGTTATGATGGTCAGTGTATGCATTTTGTGGACGGGTTAGTGTATGCATCTTGTGGATGGGTGAGTGTTTGCATTTTGTGGGTGGGTGAGTGTATGCATTATGTGGATGGGTGGGTGTTTGCATTATGTGGGTGGGTGAGTGTATGCATTTTGTGGGCGGGTGAGTGTATGCATTATGTGGATGGGTGGGTGTTTGCGTTTTGTGGGTGGGTGAGTGTATGCATTTTGTGGACGGGTGAGTGTATGCATTATGTGGATGGGTGGGTGTTTGCATTTTGTGGGTGGGTGAGTGTATGCATTTTATGGACGGGTGAGTGTATGCATTATGTGGATGGGTGGGTGTTTGCATTTTGTGGGTGGGCGAGTGTATGCATTTTATGGACGGGTGAGTGTATGCATTATGTGGATGGGTGGGTGTTTGCATTTTGTGGGTGGGTGAGTGTATGCATTTTGTGGGCGGGTGAGTGTATGCATTATGTGGATGGGTGGGTGTTTGCATTTTGTGGGTGGGTGAGTGTATGCATTTTGTGGACGGGTGAGTGTATGCATTATGTGGATGGGTGGGTGTTTGCATTTTGTGGGTGGGTGAGTGTATGCATTTTCTAGGTGGGTGAGTGTATGCTTTTGTGGGTGGGTGAGTGTATGCTTTTGTGGGTGGGTGGGCGTTTGCATTTTGTGGGTGGGTGAGGGTATGCATTTTGTGGACGGGTGAGTGTATGCATTTTGTGGATGGGTGGGCGTTTGCATTTTGTGGGTGGGTGAGTGTATGCATTTTGTAGCTGGGTGAGTGTATGCTTTTGTGGGTGGGTGAGTGTATGCATTTTGTAGGTGGGTGAGTGTATGCTTTTGTGGGTGGGTGAGTGTATGCATTTTGTAGTTGGGTGAGTGGATGCTTTTGTGGGTGGGTGAGATATGAATTTTGTGGGTGGGTAGTGTGTGCATTCTATGGGCACAGTTACCTGCACATCAGCCAGGCTGGCCTGCAGCTGCAGCGCATGCGCGTGGTGCTGGTGCGCCCGGGTGCGCAGCGTGGCACACTCCTCCTGTAGCTCGCGCACTCGTCGCGCTGCACTCGTCAGCGCAGCATCGCTTGAGGCTCGCTCGCTCTCTAAAGAAGCCACGCGAGCTTCGAGCTCGGCTACGCGGGCCTCACGAGTTTCCAATCGCTCCTAAAAAAAAAAAAAAAAATATCAATATCATTAAAACTTAAAACGGGATATTTACCATGTGTATCTTTTGTTTCGAGTTTCCGATATTTCGGCACTGTAGTAAGCGCCACGATCACGGATGAACTGGAGTAATTGCGGGTGGTCGTTTATGAGCATCCGAATCGGTCTACCCTCTTTCTCGTTATAGCACTGTTAGTGACCATGTGAGCTTAAAAACTTATATAACATAATTCCAGTTAAATTAGATTGTTAAGGCTGTCATAGACACTAACCCCTCAAGTTCATCTATTTTTTTATAAAGGAATTATACACCAGTGCCTACATGGAAGTGTCTCATTGTAGATTGTTGATTTCGGAACTATTTTTGCAGATAACGTAGCGACTATGTGTTCTATCGTCTGGCTATGCCCGTCTTGCCACCCTTGTTTATTTATTTCGGAATAACAAACGGTAACACATTTTGCCTTAATTAACTAATATTCATACATACAAATTACAAATGTGACCCACGACGTTATCCACAGAATATAATACAAAATATAAAAACAATTGTGTGTTGTGTACGGCGCAAGAGAAGAATACAAAATTACTATTATTTTATACTTTGATTTCAAATGAGTTATATTATTAGTTACACGGAACAGAAAATACAGTGGAAGTGCAAAGTAGGCGTGGCAGGCGTGTCACAATTACGCGCTGTACCGCGCAATTGGCCTCAGTCATGTTCTAACATCGCGTTGAGTTGCTAGTCTCGCAACGAATTTAATTTTCCGCAGCTATGCCGTATGGTTCCATTTTGGAGTGCAAAAATGATAGGAGAAAAAATCTTAAAAATGGTAGTGGTTCATACCATCGCTAAGTACCATTTTATTTGTTTTCTAATAAAATCTTAGATAATTTCAATTTACTAATCATTTAATAGAAAGTCTTATCAAAATCAACCTTTTGTCATTGAAATAAAGTTTATTTTGGACTGATTGTATTCACTACATTCACACACTTCGTTCTAGAAAGTTCTTCGCTACTCAATTAGTGACGTAGTTGGGTCGGATATTGGTTTTATCGATAATTATCGATAAAAAATAACTAAGATTTCCTAACATTCATACACAAAAAATATTTTAAGAGGTGTATTAGGTTGCATATCGCTTTAAACCAAAAATTTAAGCAATCTTATTTATTAATTTTAACTTATTATTTTTAATTATTGTAATTTTTATAATTTTTATAATGCTTGTGACATTGCATAACATTAATGAACCGGTCATTTCAGTGTGTAAGATCCTTCATAAAAGCTCGTGCACCACCATGGTTGTTCCCGCCTCAATGATATTAATACATATTACGTTGAAACTAGCATAATGGGTTTTTTTTATTGATAATAGGTTCGCGTTTGACCACTATCTCACCTGTGTGGTAAGTGATGATGTGGTCGAGGATGGAGCACGCTTACCTAAAAGCAGTGTCTCCAACTCTATTTGTCAAAATTACGGTGTTGCTAGTCTAAAAATACGGTATTTGGCAGAAAATTACGGGAGATTAAAAATTAAAAATACGGTAAATTTACGGTAACTTTATTTCACAATCAAACATTAAATTTCAGGCGTTTCAGCCGTTACACGGAGCGAACACTGCTTTATATGGGTTTTTTGGGTATTCGCGAAGCCACGAGGAAAAATCTTTATTTTTCAGCCACTCTGGTCGAAAATTTTGTTTGTATGACTTATTTTTAGCGCGCTGACTACTGGAAGATCCACCGTCGCTGTTGTCACTTGAATTGTTACTGTCAGATAACATTTTTTATAAATATAGTCAGTCGCGACGCGATAAAAGATCTGCTGAGCAAACTATGGAAAAAAATGCAAAAGTATGGCCAAGTTCTACTGCAGTACTGTATTCAATAACTTCGTCATTTGGTCGCACAAGTTTTGTCTACTGGTCTATGCACACAAGTTGATTGTACGTTGAATACCCCAAGGAATGATGTCATTTTCCAACACTGTTTCAAATAAAAGTAAACTGTATGTTAGGTTGGGTTTTTAAGGCGCCACTCAGAAAGACGAAATTACGATAGAATTGAACATGTCTACGGTAGATGGTAGATATGTTCAAATTACGGTAGGTTTACCGTAATTACGGCGTTGTTGGAGACACTGCCTAAAAGTAACCTATTCACTCTTGACATAAAGACCCCTAGGTTATAGCTATCGGGAAACACAGACTCTTGCAGGGAATTCCACTCCTTAGCCGCACGCACAATGAAAGTATTCCGTTTCGTATATACGTTTAGTGCGTATAGGTGGGATGTCCACCATGCTAAAATAATACAAAATAAACATAAACATTTATATTGAAATAATTTCAAATTAATTTTATTCATAAAGATGAGTATAATTTGAGGATTTTCCTATTTTCCTATTTGAATATTGTAAGGACCATAAACATATAAAGACAAATATTACCATAGAAATTTAGCTATGCTGCATTGCATTAATGATTAATATTAAAATTATTGTCTGCCACGCAATGTCATGAAATCCCTAAACGGACATCAGTAGGTACCTAATCATCATTTAAAATAAGTATAGGTTTCCCAAAGACGGTAGCGTCAAAGAATGAATAGATGCAATGGGTAGAGTTAATTGAATTCTATCCATATCAAGCACGATATGCTCGGAACACCAGTTTTTTCGTTTCAGACTTTCGAAACACCAGTTTCTTAAGAAATACCTTTTATTTCAAAAACACTAAATGAAAAGTAAAATTACTGTATATATTATTTTAACCCGATTTTACGATAATTTTCACAATTTAGTTAATATTGCGCATTTAATTATTATCACCCGAGAATTGAGATTATTTTGAAAATATTCAGCAGGTATAAGTATTTTTATTTGGGATTTATTAATTTAGTATTTAAAATACATTTATGTATATAAAGCAAGTTCCAGACCCTGTTGGTATCTAATATTCCACCCACCGACCCCTTAATGTTTATATTCGAAATACAAAAGAAATCGGATATATATCGATATCGATAATGTAATTAAAAATACAATGTGCTGCACTTATTGGGTAGAAATAAATATCGACATGTGACGCGACTGTTAACCTTATTTCTAAGAAAATAAAATATATAATCGCTTCCACTGAAAATAACGCCATCTATGGTCGAGTAGCGGAATTTACTCGTCAACTGACATAAGATTATAAAACGTCGTAAAGATTTTCTGCACATAAGCAAAATAAATCCTATCTGTAGAGCATCAAGGTTTATTTCCAGAAGTAGGATTTGTGACTTATGTTGGTTTTGACTAAAATTCAAATGACAAATCAAAATAATTGTTTATCTGTAGTGCATTATATGATTACCGTTTTATTTGTGTGAGTTTGGCGACAGCGGTTCCCGTAGTAATGTTGTCGCATCGCACTTCCACTGTATTTTCTGTTCCGTGACTAGTTACATATATTTTATCTTTGATCAGTTGGATCAACGCCTTACGGAATCTACTAACTGGTACAAGAAACAAATCCAAATCTGAGAAAGTCAGTATAGTTTTTACTTATTCGACGTAGAGTTGCGCGACCTCCTGCTTTGGTACGACAGGAGGATACCGCAAAGAGGGGACGTGCGCGCACTTCTCGTCTTATAACACTTCTTGGAACAACTTAAAAAATGTATTAGTTACTAGCTGCTGCCCGCAACTTCGTTCCCGTGGGAGGGTTTCCCGCGAAAATCCCGATCCCGTGGGAATTCTGGGATAAAAAGTATGTGCCTATGGGTTACTTCAGGATTTCTACTTACCAAATTTAATTTAAATCCATCAAGTAGGTCCGGAGATTAGCGTGTACACACACACATATTTTTTAAATTCTTCTATTACTGTTTCTTAAAAATAATAATAGAGGGGGCTTTAATACTATTTTTGTAAAAATATGAAATGCACAGACACACTTTTTTGCTGTCTTATCTAAATATATATAACTCAAAGGTGACTGACTGACTGACTGACTGACATAGTGATCTATCAACGCACAGCCCAAACCACTGGACGGATCGGGCTGAAATTTGGCATGCAGGTAGATGTTATGACGTAGGCATCCGCTAAGAAAGGATTTTGCGAAATTCCCACGGGATCGGGATTTACATGGGAAAAACTTCCCACGCGGGCGAAGCCGCTGGCACAAGCTAGTTATATGTATAGATTTCGATGCATTTTGGGTGCTATTGTTACGCGACTGGCTGGAGGAACATTAGATTTTGTTGGCATACCCGGAGCAGTAGCAGGTCTTCGTGCGCAGTGCGCGCCTGTTCCCTCGCGTCCTGGTGTTGCAGCGTGGCTCGCTGCGCGGCGGCGCCCCGCTCACTGGCCGCTGCCTCAGCCCCGCACAGTCGCACGCGACACGCTTCCAGTTCGCTACGCACGCTCTGCAATTGTGCCTGCGACAACCACAACAAGCTATACTCCATCTTAGGTCGTATACAGAAAGAAAGCTAGTAGCCGGCGCCGATCTACCAGCGCTTGTTGGCACTGGTCCATTCTGGTAACAGTTACATAAAGTAAACAGATTGAAGCACAGCGAGCAAAATGTCGTACTCATCGGACGATGATTTGGTTTTGTTAGAAATTGGGCGGCGCCAGCGCTGACCGGCGCGTGTCGAAGATAATCGGAACTTGTCCGCAACGTTCGGCGCTTGTTAATATAAATGCCTGCGCCGGTTACCTGCGTGGACCGGTTCCTATAAGCGCTAGTAGGCTGTGAGCTTTCTTTCTGTATACGGCTTTATATTACATATGACCCGTCAACGTTTAAAGCGAGAGTGAACAGGCATCTTCTGAACTCGCTCGTTCGATCGTAGACCTCATCTTACACTTACCATCAGGTGTGATCGAGGCCAAGAGCGGGCTCATTCGTAATAAAAAAAAATACATAATTAAAAAGTGGGTCTATTACTAGTTATGCATGCTATTTATTTATTGTATTTATTTTTCTGTATTGCAAATATTTAATTTTTTGGGTGGAACTGTATCGTATTTCCTAAACATAGGTTATTCTGTGGTGTATCTAAGAAATCAGTACTCAAACAATTTGCTAGATTAAAACACAATTAATGCCTGACTTAATCCTAGCCTGAAATGTAATCAAGCCTAAGGTTTACAATAAATCTTTATTTATTAATTATCCTATCCTTATTTTGTCCTGACTTTGTAATTTCTTTACTACAAAATTCTGTCTACAGAGCATAAACGCAACGGCGGCGTACCCCCACGCCAGGACACAAATTCATTGTACTATTTGTCACATATTTATGACAATGGCGTCCAGGGTAAGTTTTCGTTTGTCAAATATAATTATATTAAGGAATTTTCAAATGTTTATATCTTTAAGCCTACATTTTAGAGGAAAAGCACTACACTAAATGTTTATATGCTTCAAATACTTATATGTCATTTATTTCAACAAAATAATGACAGATTACATTCTGTATCTTAGAAATAAAAATACAGTGAAATACCTTAACAACCTATTACAAACGTACTTGTATACCAATATGCAAGAGTATTTATAAATAAAGTTCATACATTTATTATACAATAAGATTGAATAATAAATGTATGAATTGTTGGAATGTTCACACTTTCACAGTCACATTTCTGCGACACAAAACAACATCACATACCTCGAGATCCTTATTATTGAGTTCGTGAATGTCAGCCAACTTCTCGAGGTCCGTCAGTTGCTCTTCTAGCATGCCACACGCCTCTTGCAAAGCTTTGTTGTTCTGTAAACAAACAAATAAGCTTATTGTCACCAACATAACATAGCCTTACAAAAACCTGTAATATGTAGTAAAAATAACCTATTACGATTCACACTATTTCTTAAAACCATGTCCTGTAACGCTAAAATATACTTCTGCTATGCAAGCTAAACTGAAAACCAACGAAGATTCTTGCCTGCACCTGAGCATATTCTTTCGTTCTCTGAGTAATTTATACATTTCATGTTAATTATTAAAAAGACTATGAAGCTGGAATAACACATCGTTTTATCCCGGAATTCCCTCGGGTTTCCCAATTTGCGCGGGTCGCAACCGCAGCTAGTAATTTATACAACGTATAACGGAAACCCCATATCTATCCGAAAGGTCTGAATACAACATATGGTATCGAGTCTCTATGCACAGTTTCAGCTCAAAATAAGGGGACTCAGAGAGTTTATACCAAATTATCGGTACGATAATTCTCTTCTTAATTTAAAAAATCCGCCTCAGTATCAATGTATTGAAATTTCTAATAAATTCCACACGTGTAGACACATGATTACAAAACCCTTGCCATATCGTTTGTTATCATCCAAAAAAGCCATGCACTTGGTGTGTACATACCCTTTAAAATATACGTTTTATATTTCATGTTAATAAGAAAGAAGGCATGTCAGTGCTAGTACCGTAACAAAGTGCTTGTTAATAGCTATGATTGCGATGTCAGTGGCTCTGCAGCGGCCCTGCATGAGGTCTGCGACCAGGGCCATGCGCACGCGCCGCGCCACGCCCCCCTCCCGCCGCCGCGAGACCCCGCCCCCTGCCCCAGACCCGAACAGCTGATGCAGGTATGCCGGCTTCGGTCGAACCGGCGGCTTCTCAACCGACTTACGCTTGGGACGCGGAGGCAACTGCATGCCAACCTTCCCCATGTACGGCGGTATTGACGAAAATTTTAACGTTGCCATTACAACTACAATTGTATGAACTTTAAAAGAGACGGAACCCTGAATTTGTTTGGATGTTTCTTCTCAGGGTAGTCAGGATACACCGGCCTCATCCAGTTTAAATTTACGAAAAAAAAAAAACGTGTAAAAGTGTTATTTAATAACCAATTTGCAATATAAAGATCATTTATAATTTATCAACCAGCCAAACTTGTCGTCAATTGTGTTAAACGATATTATTTTTCAATTATTATTTCATCTAATACACTTCACACGATATAATACAAAATGTTTGGCCATTCATGAAAGCCTCTTAGGGCTTATCTGCGTCTTTTAGTAATGATAAAATAATTTTATACCGGATTCTCGAAAAAAAAATATAAACACGTATTTTATATATAACACATGATACAACACCACTCAATATCGACACACCGAACTACTAGACATTTTCGGATACAATTGAATATACATCCTGTATGAAAAGGGCGGACGTTGCTTGCGAACAAGACACTGAGGAGGATATGACTCGCGCACCGATAACCAAACAACTAAACAATGATGTTTACACGATGGGCAGTCAACAGAACAAGAGATCAGTCTTAACGATTGTGAATATAAAACAAAACCTTCTAGACAAATTAATGCCCAAATATTGATTACATGATGACAAATATATCTTATAAACTGCATTGTTCGGGACTGTGTGATGGTAATAACTGCCGATCTGAAGCTTCAATATTAGATTCCTAGTTTGAAAGTGAATACATGTGTACATAAAACAGATTATCTGTTTTAAAAGCGTTGCTGATTTGTTAAATTCGTGCGCACTGCAAATGTGGAAGAGAAGCGCTTAGTACGAAAAGACGGTATAACTGCCGATAAACCCTTGATGGTATGACTGGTATGATTTATTAATTTATTTATTTATGGTTCTACAACGACTTATTCACTAAACATTTACATAAATAAAATAAAGATGGTTTTGACACATGGTGAATTTGTCACTTACAGGAGTGCACAGCACTTAATAATATTATAAACTAATATTATTGTAAGTGCTGTGCACTCCATTTTTTCGTCAATAAACAATAAAAAGTCTGGATGTGTACTCTGCAAAACGTCTAGTAGTCCGGTAGTAAAAAGAAGATTGATAGTGAATACTAGTGGATGATAGAACAAAATAACGTAGTACTCTTACAGTTATACCCTTACAACTACATTTGCTAACATAAAAAAAAATACTTACGACCGCGCCGGTAGAAACAAGACAGCTATATTCGCACCTTATATAATACTAGTACTCACGCGGGGCTTCGCTCCCGTGGAGAATCCACGGGAGCGAAGCCCCATCATGGTAAAAACATAACTCTCCTTTTTTGCAGTCGCGTAAAAAGTAGCCTATAACCTTCCTCAAGCTTCAAACTACTTCCATACCAAATTGCATCCAAATCCACCCAGTATTTTCGAAGATTAGCGCGTTCAAGTAAACAAACAAACAAAATTTTCCCCTTTATAATATTAGTATATATATAATCTTTAGCGCCGTGTGGTAAATTACGGCCCACTCCCACTCATAGAGAGGAGGTCTGTGTCCCAAAAGTGGCAACGTAAAAGGCTGAATTATTGTTAATACTAGCTTTTGCCCGCGACTTCGCTCGCGTGGAAAGTTTTTCCCGCGTAAATCCCGATCCCGTGGGAATTACGGGATAAAAATATGTCCTTCACAGGGTCCTAAACTATTCCCATGCCAAATTTTATCGAAATCGGTACAGCGGTTTAGGCGTGAAAAGGTAACAGACAGACAGACGTTAGTTTCGCATTTATAATATTAGTATGGAAGTATGGATGGATCGTGTACCTGTATGAGTTCGTTGTTGTGCCTCCGGACCTCCTGTAGCTCGTCTCGCAGCTGCGCCCTCTCGCGGGAGGACAGTTCCTCTTGTTCCTCTGCGTGTAGTCGCCTCTTCTCGCTGTACTGCAATTCACTCTTCAACTTGCGGATATCGTTACGTGACCTGAACATACTTGGAAATTTGAACCTCAACATAGCGCCTAGGACACTAAAACTAACGCGCTGGAACATGCAATCACAGTGATATATCTGTCGAATTCATGAAGACACAATTATTCATCAATTTGTAAAGTCGAAACGAAATAAAGACTAAACTCTGTACAATGGTTATACACAGACATGCTCTGGTACACACATTCTCGGTAACACATAGGTATCACAATAACTGGTCTAAACAATTAAATGTAACTATGTTAGGTATGCATAACAATCATCAAAGTTCCCTTTATATCTTTTAGTCACCTATAGTTATTTATTATTTTCAATACAAATATGCATTTAAACGCAAATACAAATAAGTCAATTATTTTAATGTGGTTTGACATATTTTTAATTCTAGGATTATTCCCTGAAATCGCATTTATTTATTATTCAAAAGGCAGTCATGCGCACTTGATGCACCATATTCAAGAAAAACATTGTATGGAACAAATTTTAAAGAAATAAATAAAATACACACGTCGGCTTGATCCGTTTCACATGCGACATCACTTCACGCCAATTTATTTTGTCCAACTTCTACAGAAAACACTTCAACGTTATCTACAGCTATTCAAACGTAAACTTGACATGTTTTTAGTTAAAAATAACCACGCATTCTACCTGCATTACTAACAAACTGGGTTAAACAGATAAGTCATCTGGAATTCTCAAGTCAGTTATCGGAACGGCTTATCACACGGAGATGTGTTTTCAATCTTCTGAATCACGATTAGACATCTTCCTATGACACAATAATACCATGAGTTTGTGTACTGCGACGCAAAGGCAAATTAGAAATTTGTTTCTTTAGAATAAAAAATACGTAAAACTATAGAGGTATTATAAAATTAGAGCAGGACTGGTTGTGAACTGTTTTAATATTGTGCAATATGAAGACTACACGCTTCAAGATTTAACTATTATTAAATCATTGTTTTTTTTTTATATTGTGTAATCTTTTAGTAAGTATATGCCTTGCCTAAGTCGGGAAGCCGGATGTTTTCTTTTTTTATTGTTGACTAGTACTCACGCGGGGCTTCGCTCCCGTGGATTCTATCACGGTAAAAACATAACTCTCCTTTTTTGCAGTCGCGTAAAAAGTAGCCTATAACCTTCCTCAAGCTTCAAGCTACTTCCATACCAAATTGCATCCAAATCCTCCCAGTACTTTCGAAGATTAGCGCGTTCAAGCAAACAAACAAACAAACAAACTTTTCCGCTTTATAATATTAGTATAGATAGGATGGCGTTTGACCTCTCGATCACAAGTCCGACACCAGCCAGCCAGGCTATTGACGCTATAGAAAATTTGTTTCCAACGCACCTGTCAACTTCAGCCTGCACGACTTCGTGCGTCTTCGCGAGCTTGTCGAGCTGCGTTCGTAATCGTTCGGCTTCTTTCGTCGCCAGCTCGTGTTCCGGCCGAAGTTTGCCGAGCTCTGTCGAGAGCTCGCCGGCCTTCTGTTCGGCTGTCTTACGAGCTTCGATGGCATTTGCTAGACGTTCTTCCGCACGTTTCAAATCGCGCGCCGTCGATTTTGATTCGACTGAGAGTTCGTTATATTCACGTTCCTGGATGAAAGGCACTTAGGATTGTTAAAATCATTGTTTTTGTCTTGACTGTAAACAGTTAATTTTCAGGCATAATACAAATGAATAGAAGAGACTCGCTGTCTGGGGGTAAGTAAGATGATATGAAAACATTTAGTTACCTTTCGCCATCTCGCTAGATTAGCAGCCCTAGCTTCTTGTCTTAGAGTTGCCATTTCTTCAGCGCGAGCCTGAAACAAAGCATAACTGTAAAAATTCGTGTTTATTAAAGTAAGAGTTAGCGCGCACATGTGAGTTTTGTCACAGTGACTGTTTCGTCACTGTCACCGCGTCAATGAAAAATGCCAATTGCCACGTATCCAAATGCGCGCGCCTTCATTAGGGATGATGTACGCGGTGACAGTGACGCAACAGTCACGGTGACAAAAATCACTAGTGCGCGCTATCTCTAAGCGTTTTTGCGACTGCCTATCTGACCTCCACAACCCAGTAGTTTAGTAACAAGATGCCTCTAAGCAAGACCAGCTGGTGTTAGATTTTCTGAATCCTGAATACCCGTAACGGCTGTCCAATGTACAAATGACAAAAACTAACGGACCAACGGCTCAACGTGCTTTCCGAGGCACGGAAAAATCTCGAAGTATTAAGATGACCGACCTCAGCAATCGTTGCTTAACTTTGTAGTTGAAAATAAAGTCCAATATGTTAAGATGAAACAAGATTTAAGATCAGCGGTAGCCCATTGGTAACGGCATCGACTTGCGACTTGCAAGTACATTTACATTTATTGTACGTACAGCAAAGTTGTGGAACTCTGCCGGCTTCTGAAGCCTTTAAACCAAGAGTAAATAGGCATCTTCTGGGCTCGCTCGTTCCATCGTAGTCCTCATCTACCGCTTACCATCAGGCGAGATTGAGGGCTCATTCCGAATAATAATAAAAAAATGTCATGGGTTCATTCCCAGTCAGGCACATTACTTTGTGTAATTTATATCATCACCGGTGGAAACCGGCATATAGGACAAAAAATCCGAAGACATTTGACATCCACCAATACGAACTAGGCCTGCGTAGTGTTTTACGGCCCGTTCTCTAAAAAGGAGACCTGTGTACTAGTAGTGGGAACGTAATCGGCTGAATTATTAGTACTACTAGCTTCTGCACGCGACTTCGTTCGCGTCGATTTTCCGGGATAATAGCCTATGTGTTATTCCAGGATGTCAACTATCTACTTACCAGATTTCATTCAGATCCGTTCAGGTTTTGCGTGAAAGAGTAACAAACATCCATATATCTATATTATAGGTACATCCTCACAAACTTTAACATTTATAATATTCGCACAAAAAAATATTGCTAAATAATAGGCTCGCGTTTGACCACCATCTCACTTGATGGTAAGTAATGATGTGTTCGAAGATGAAACACGCTTACCTATAAGTAACCTATTCACTCTTGACTTAAAGAACCCCAGGATATAGATATCAGGAAACACAGACTCTGGCAGGGAATTTCACTCCTTAAACGTACGCACAATAAAAGTATAAAGCATAATTTATTTGAAAAATGATTACAATATTACTTAAAACTAGCACAGTTTAAAAAGTATCAGTTTATTATAGGATCATCTGCAGCCGAACTAGGTGAATCACCAGTATCTATCTCGACACACAGTGCCAATCCTCTCAGTCTATTGGACAGTACAATTATTGCTAGCAAGTACAGCTTTTCTTTAAACTCAAAGACTATTTAAAAATAAAAAATTATTAGTAGGAAGAAAGATGTTTACCTGAAGTTGAGCCTCAGCTCTTTCCAACTGCTCCTTTAGCAAGGAGATCTGCGCCTGCGCTTGCATATCGCCGACGCTCTCAGTGTCGCTGTGGGCGTCGGCGCGTGCGCTACGGGGGCTGGGGGGCTCAAGCGCGGCGCTCAAGGCCGGGGGCTCGGCCCCAGCGCGCTCGCTCTCGGGCTGTGCGCAAGCGCTCGCAGCCGCAGCGCAAGCGACGCACGAACGCTTCTCTAAAGCGCTCACTTCCCTTTCCAACTGTCTCACTAATTGTTCTAGTGTGTTGACCTGCGTTGGAGTGTAACTATGTATTAAAGAGTATGGTACTTGATTTATGTATGGATACAAATAAATGAAGAATATTGAAAAAAGGTCAATTACAAGTTTTCACAGATAGTATTAGAATAGAACAAGAGACAGTAGACAGATAAAACAAAGTAAGAAGTAAAAGTAGTCGGAGCGAGTTATTAATATAAAAGCGTATACATGTAATTAACAGTTGCATTATTGATCGAAAAACTGACTGGCTCACTTATATTGACGAATTTAATAAAACTACAATATTTTCAGGAGATGCAGCGAATGCGGCGGCTACTCAAAATTTCGTAAATAATATTATGTGTTTGATCGGAAATATATGAGGTCAACTGAGAGACAATGAAGCCAATTGCCCCGTACCTAAGCTATACAACTTGAAGACACTTTTTTCCCGGGTGGGAAAATCATCGAATGCCTTCTCCCGCTCTGGGTTAAGCGGAAGGGAGTGGGGACTTCTACTGATTAAAAATCCACCTTGGTCCTTCAGCTGTCCCTAAGTTCCAGGGCCGCGGTATCTCGTTAGAACAGTCTCGCAACCCCGGCAGGAACTTGAAGACCCCAATCATTTAAGATGTGTTCTGGTGTGGTCTTACCTTCTCCCGATGGCGCGCGTCCTCGTGCAGAGCGTTTGCAGCCCGCTGCTCAGCGTCGTGGAGGCGTTCGTTGAGCCTGGCTTCCGTGCGGGTGCACTGCTCCTCTAGGGCTGCCTCACGCCGCACTGACTCTTCCACACCGCGCTCTAACTCCTACGTACCATACATTTTATTTTATTACGCCCGCACTTGACCTCGATCACACTTTTTTGGGAGTGGGAAAATCTTCAAATGACTTCTCCTGCTCTGGGTGGAGCGGAAGGAAGTGTCAGACTAACTAAAATCCCACCCTGTTCCTTCAGCTGCCCTAAGTTCCGAGGCCGCGGTATCTCGTTAGACCATTCTCAAAACCCCGGCAGGCAATAGCCCTATGGGGCCCCGTCACCAGTGCTGACGACTCTTTGAGGTGCACGTGGAATACGAAGCGCCGCTGACCTTGGCCTGGTCCTTGCCGGACGGTGAGCTACCCCTACTCGCCAACCGCAACCTCAATCACGCCTAATGGTAAGCGATTGATGAGGTCTGCGATTGGACGAGCGAGCCTGGAAGATGCCTGTTTACTCTTGTAAAGCTGTCGGCTCATATCGTGGAAGGGGAACACAGAAACTGACAGAGAGCTCCACACTTTGGCTGTGCGCACAATAAATGTGATGCTTAAGTACGACAAGAAGATATACCAACTAAGTGCGGATGTTACTGCGTCTGGTAGACCGGTAGTGAAAGGGAGATGGAGGTATCAGGTCATGAGATATACGTACTTACGATCAAAGATATATCTAGTAGTAGCTCATTATCTTTATATTTAAGAACACTTCAACACTACTGTTAACGGCAATGACGACGTGAAGGCAAACCGTAAAAAATAAACTAGAGACAATCGCTCGCCTTTGCTCTTAAACAACTGTCTTTTCTGAGCCCATTTCATATTAATTAAATAAAACAAAAAAGATTCTACCGGTTTCCAAAGATCAAATGTTAATTGGATGATAACATTTAGGTGAATGCAGTATTTCAAACAGGTATGCAATAAGCAAGGTTAGATAATTGTAGCTAAACATGAAAGTAAAAGAGAAATGGTGAATTATGTACACATTTCATCATCTGCGCAGCATTTTCTATTATATTTTCAGTCTAACCGGTTCTAGTGCAGCAGCCGAGTACTAGTGTTTTAAATGGAGCGACGACTGCCAATCTGCTCTCTACAACCCAGTATCTGTGTAATACATGTCAAGATTCGTGTTAGTTTTTCTTACATCTGACCGGTAAAGACTGTCAAAGATGGACAAATGGCCAACGGCTACACATTTAAATGTGAGTGACTATTTTACCCTTTCTGCGATCCTCGTATACTCGAATCGTTGAGTGTACGTCGTCGGCCTGTTTCGTAAATAGTATAAGCTATATGAATTTACCTGGACTTGTGCAAGTAAGGTGGAGGCACGAACTCTCTCCTGCGCCAATTGTGTCTGAAGCTCTTTCATCTGTTCTGTAGACGTACTGGCCATGCGTTGCTTTTCTCCTAAGCGTTCCTGTAATTTAATTAATAAATATTATATAATGAACATACATCTTAATTCTTATCTTATTGAATGAATGAATGAATTTTGGTAAGTAGATAGTTGGATGTCAACTATACAGGAATAGCACATAGGCTACTTTTTATCCCGGAATTTCCTCGAGATCAGGATTTACGCGAGAACACATTCCCACGCGAACGAAGTCGCGAGCAGAAGTTACGCAGGCTGAGTGGGGAAAAGCAGGAAAGTCGTTGGAAACTAGCCTTTATTTCGCAGTGTGTACGATCGATGTTGTATGAAACAATGAGAAAAAAATCTTGATCCATCTTCGTAATCAATGACGAGTAAAGATAGCCATGTATGTCTCAATACGAACGAATACAGTTAATTATATCAAAGGGTGTTTCAGAACGGCCCATGTTGTACTAATATCCTTACTGTATACTATCACTTCGCCCGCGTAGATTTTGAAATAATTTATACCCTCAAATAATGCACCTTACTACCCATGATCTTTTTTAAATTGTATCATTATTCCCGGAGTTGCCCCTACATACAAACTTACAAACAATACCTTTTTATAATATTAGTAAAGAAGATACAAATCATCACCCGCATCTTACCCACACTTCTTAATTGTTAACTCAATCAGTCAAGATGGATCTACTGTCTGTCTTTCTGACCGATTTCGGCAATGGCTGGCAATCTCAGCGGAGATTAGCCAGCGGCGTAGGATATATTATAGTGCACAAGTATGTGGTCATGTTCCTTTACTCTCATAGTCCGATGAAACAGCAACCCGACACGACCAAGGAGACCAACGGCTTAACGAACTTTGTGATGCACAGGGACACTCGTATCACACCGCCAACTTCCAAACTCTGGGCTACTACTGAGAAATTTCTAATTGAAAGACCCAATAGTACTTTTTGCCGGCCCGGAGATCGAGCCCGAGGTCTCATGCTCACAAGTTGCGCTTGGAACCACTAGACCGGCGAGGCAGTCAAAATAAATAAGTAAAAATGTAATCATGCTTTTAATTTCTCATAATATTTTATTTTCTTTTAATTAAGCATACTTTCGGTTGCTAGAAGTGATATGTGACAAATTGGTGAACATAATTATGAATAAACTCTCGAAGTAAAACCAATTTTGGATTTCTAGAAAGCTTTTTGAATGTTAATCGACTGTCTGCGAGCCTAATTTATAATTTTTGAATATTGTAAAAGTATACGTGAATTCAAATTTATATTTTAGGTGTCCTCCATATGATAAATATATGTCACATATACTCAAATAGGAAGGGCTCAGTAATATGATAGTAAATATAGTTTATGAAAAAAAAATGTAAAAGGTACAGACTGCTACAAACATTCACAGACAGATAAACACTACCCTCTGAGTCGCGCAGTAGGGTAAATAATTAAAATTTTATAAACATTTTTTTACAGCAAGGGATGGGTTATGTTGTTCGGGCGTCTCTTTAAGTATAAAAATAATGTTTTATATTATAATAAGATTGATATTATTTTATTTATTTATGTACACACATGACACTTACAAAAAAAAAATATACAGACAAAAGAGGACAAAGGTGCTGCTTATTTCCTAAGAAATTTCTTCCAGCAGACCTAAGACAGGAGAGTTCAAGAGGAGATGATAGACACAGTGTGTATAAGTACTAATTACGATAAATAAAACATACTTAGCTGTACAATTATTATTTCGTATGTATGAATGTTAAATTGTTTATTACCTCGCCATCTTCCAAGCTACTGAACGGATTTAGATAATTGAGATATCGTTAGACATGTCTTTAAAACCCAAGTGTTCTTAGATGTCTCTCTTCTGTCACGTTCTTCATTACTGAAGGTCGGTTCCGTCTTGAAAGGTCGGTAGCAGATGTTCTTAGATAAAATACGTTACAAAAAACCAACATGGAGACTGTGAGACGCTATAGTTGAAAGTAAAAAAATAATTTAAATAAAAGACAAAAACAAGTTTAGTGCTGTCCTTGTAGGAAAATATTTTATATCGAATTTGCAGTCTGGACTCGTATTAGGAAGATTCATCCAGATTTAATCCTAGATTATTTAATGGGTCTGGGATTATTTAATTTTACACGGCCAGGTTTCAAGATTTTGAGATCTAATATTTGTCTCAAGAAATAACTTTTTTTTTCAAAAATACTAAAAATAGGCTCGCGCATGACCACTATCTCACCTGATAGTAAGCGAGTATGTGTTCGAAATTGAAGCATGCTTACCTAGAAACCTCTTGACTAAAAAAGACCCCCAGGTTACAGCTATCAGGAAACTCAGTGTTCCGTCCGAAGAGAATATCCGAACGCACCTTTTTTGACATAAAGAATTTTCTATTGACTTTGACTCTTGACAGATAACCTTGCTTCCTGTTGGAATAATGTCCGCCCTTTGGGACCTTTTGATTTTGTTGTAATTGAAAATATCCTGTTGAATCGCCTGTTGTAACCGATAATTTGGTCGCGATTAACGATTAATTGAAATTGTAATCCCGAATAGACGAAAAACCTGGGATATTTTGAACAATAACGTCGAATGACGCCAGACCGAATGGCACGCGAACTTGTTGAAAGTAATTGTGAATTGGTGCTAAAGTGTAGCAGAGTGGTGCTGTGAATGCTGCCGGGACCACATTGTGAGGACCTGCGTCTTTGGGAACCTCCGTCCATCAACACTTGATCACATTACACGTTTCAAATATACTCACACACACACACACGGACGTGATCTCAAGAAAGGTCGTAGCTTGTCGTCTCTAGAGCTGGTAAGTCTCTTCTAATAAGCTTAAGTATTGTAATCTCTAATTGTACTGAGGCCTAAGAGGCTATTGTGTAACTATTTTTGTAAAGCAACGTAGTTAGGGCTCCGTGTAATCGCGGACAGGTTCGGACATACCAGTTACCGTTGGCTGGGCTTGGGGACCGAACACTCAGACTGGCAACGAATTCCACTCCTTAGACGTACAAAGAAAGTATTCCCAAAACTGTCCACCATGTAATGAATATGCATCGCCGTTTGCCTTGTAACTATAGGAGACTGGATTTTAGGGTCTGAAAAATGAAGGGCATACCTGTGTAGAAGCTAAGGTCCTGGTAGCGTCATCTAGCTGGTCCCTCAGACTTCTATTCTCTTCGTCCAGTTGTGTCAGCTTGTTTTCAAGCAAGTTGCGCGCGCGCAGTTCCCGGGCGGCGGATGCTTCGGCCGCAGCGATGCGAGTCGCGGCTTCTCGGCTTTCAGCGTCGCCTCCGCTCAGAGTTTGACGACGAATCGCACGCTCTTTCGCTATCGTGTCCTGAGAATATAGCGAGCTTACTATAGGATGTCAATTTGAGAGAAAATTTCCTCAATGCGACTTTGTTTACGTGATCTAATCTACAACTAGCTATGATTTCTACTTTGTTCTATACTTACACTTCAAATAATAATTTATAGCCAAATAATGCACCGAATTAAGAATGGAATAAAAAAATGGATATTAGTTTCGGAGATTACCCCCTACATCACACACATACAAACTTACAAAAAATACCTCTTTGTAACATTAGTAAGGATGGAAGACCAAATGCTATTATACACAGGGTAATAATAGAGTAGTAAACAGTGATCCAATTATTATGCGCGTACCAACGAATTAGGAATGACATAGAAATATAACTCTCTAACGAAGCCCGCTAAAACATGGTTCCAAACTCATACCACTAAACTGACAATACGAATGCAACACGCGCACAAACAAAACAAAATACTTTGCTAAATTTATTTTCTGCGCATGGATCCGTCAAATCATTCATTTGGGGCGCTATTTTATTTAGTAAGATAATGTTAGAGTGAAACTGAAATATCGAATCAAGCGAGTGCGAACGAGATGGATTGTATTGTGACATCGAGCGGCGAGGATGGTGTTATGCAGTATGCAGTAGGAGTCAGTCATTTATTATGAACTCAAATATTATAAATTAATATTAAACCTCTTTACATTAAGTTTACAAAAAGTGTAAAGCTTCATAAAAGGGAATGCCCGTCGGCCATATAAAAAAATTCCTGAAATGAACAAGAGTGAAATATACGCCAAATGTTACTACAAATCGTAGGTAACCCATTACAATTTCAATAATTATCAAAAAAACTAGGTAGAAGTCAGTTACAAACCTTTTTCTGAAATATTGGTCGTAATAAGTCTAGGATTAAGGATGCCAAGTCATCGTTTAGGCGGATCCAACCTAAGACCGTGTTTAAAAATGGGTATCGTGTACACAACTAAAACCAAAATCTTCGAAAAATGACCATAGTCGTTGCTATACCATAAAAAAGCAATCCGTATGTAACTCAATTCGCAAGCGCTATTGTAGAATCAAGTAAACAAACAATCGAAAATGCAGTAGTGTCAAACTGTCAGTCTGTCAGTAGGTAAGGCAAAGGAGATGTGATTCATACAGCCTACGCTACGTTTTCTATTCAATAAATACTTGATTTTAATTAATATTGACATGCATATATTATTTTTTTAAATTTATGGTACACATAGGTCGAATTATATTAAATTAATAATTACTATGCACTAAATCTGCAAACTAATTCGTTAGAAATTATTTTACGATTCCTGTTTGGCTAAATGCCACTTACTAGTGTCAAATAAACACTGACCTCCAATAAAAATAAGAATAAATTAAACGGATATCAGGTTAAATATTTTAATGATTTCCATATTTTTATATCCTACTTAAACAAACTTGAAAATTGTTTCATTATACATGTTTTATGTTAAAAAGAATTAAGGACTATTCGCAGTTTCTGTCCATTTCAAGCATTTGGACAACACCCTTTGGAAACGAATAAGTTATTTTATTACTTACCTGATACCTATTTTAAATGGAAATCATTATTTCCTCAGGATCTACCGAATTTCATATTTATTAATTTCTTAAAGTACATAAATAAGGTAAGAACTCAATAACTAACCCCGCATCAGAAGAGCGTTAGGCCTATAAGCTCTGAAACTAGATTTATATATATATCTATATAATGTGTGAATAGAGTAAATTTAATATACAAGGTGGTTTTTAAAAAGTACGAGCCAAAATTTAAGGGTACTCGAGGTACTCAAAACTTTGTTGTTTAGTAAAATGGGCAGAAATATCTCCTAAATATTGGCTCGCTCTATTTATCAGCTCATACGGAGTGCCGATTTAATGACCTACATTGTTTCAACGTGGTGTAATACCTACTGATAACATAAAACACATTAGACGTGATTTAAAATTTGTATTCTTAAGCAATGCTTAAATTAAGTTATTAGACTTTCATTTAATTTTTCACGAAATTCTGTGCAACAGTACTAACCGTACAAATAGGTACAGCTGATTTTTTAGCATACGATAGCCAGTGCGTGACGAATATATTCTACTATACTTCGTTACCAAAATGTATGGAGCAAACCCTACTGGCATTAGTTGGTAACCAGTCATCCTCTCTTTTTTCTAAGCGGACTGCTGCAATCCACTGTAGTCATCGAATCTCTTTTTTGGGGAAACTAAAATAAGAAACACACAGGCAAACCAATCCATCCAAAATATAAAATATATAATAGTTAGGTATTAAAAATTGGCTGGCTACCTGTTGCATAATACTGTCAACTCATGGTTGTCTATACGAAAATAAAACACGAAATTATTTTACTTACGAGTGATAAGCTATCCCAGTTAGTTTTTTACTTCCTTCTTTCCGTCTTTTACACCACCTTATTACGCAGGAGGTCATTTTTATTCCCCAGAAACGAGCTTTTTCTTGGATTTTTCACTAATCAACACGATTCTGGAGTCTGTCACTGAGCGCACGTCAGACTGAGAGGCGCTTTGATTGTATTTTTTTTTCCCCGCCTACTTGATTGTGTTTTGCGTGGAACCATTTTTGAGCGGAGTTCGTATTCTATATCATTCCTAATTCGTTGGCGCGTACATACATTTCGATGATTACTTTTTATTTACACAGATACCAAGAGGTTTAAATACAAAGTGTACATATAATGACTACTACACTACAGAGCATAGATTTGCGGCGCACAGCGCAAACTATCGATAGTACCACAACTCAATAAGCAGGCGCTTATTTTGGAGTATGATTGCGAATCTTCCAGCGCAATGCGATGTTGTTTCAAGCGATGATTTGCGCTAACCCAGACTTACAAGATATACGATACCGAAAAAACGAGGTGATTACACAAAACTGATGGTGGTTTTCCGTTTAATATCATAACAATGAAGAATGTTAATAGGTATGCCAAACCGGTTGAAAGTTTGTTACAGTAAAGCTTGTGTGTTTAGAAATACATTAGTTTTTGTTGTAGTCAAAAATACCTATTCGTTTTGATTTTACAGGCATTTAAACTTACGATAATGTCGAGTCCCGCTAACAGTCATGTGACCGCATGTGACGTCAATTTACAACGCTCCGCTTAGTAGCAAGTCGCCATTGGTGGTTGTATTTGTACATTTCGGCACAACACATGATTTCCTAGTATTTGGATTGGACATTTTTGAAAGCATTTATAATTTCTAATGAAACGTAAGACGACACCGTGCTGAAAGCGCAAGCGGACTGAGTGACTGTTGTGAGACGACGTCACATCATCACACGCATCGAGTACGAGTCGCGTCGCGCGTTTACTTATATTAGTATCGAAGTAATTCTTTCACTTTTATTTTTTATTTTTGACGGAGAATATGGAGAGCTAATATTCAAAATAAGTTAACATTCTTCATTGCACAAAAAAAGCATGAATCTTTCTTAACTTGTAAAAAAATTAGAGCCCTTTCTTGTTTCTGCTAACGAAATATTTATAACGCCATCCACTTCGTTTTACGGTACTAACACAAAACTCTAAAATTTCTAAACTCCTTCGCTAGTACATAGGAACGGTCAATACGCTACACTACACTCTATGATGAAAAACAACACTCACAATAGGACGCACGTTGATTTCAGTAAGCTTCCTGTGTCGCAACTCGTGAACGTGTTCTATTACGGCCTGCCGTGTAAGGGGACACTTTAGAATTTCGTACGAAATACGAAAACTGGATTCGATTCTAAATATCACTTCTTCATTCCTCCGAAGCGAAAGACAGTATCAATCTCAGAAATATTTTATTTCACATAGGCCTTCATGGGCACTTATAAACCGTCAGAAGCTAGTGCACGGCTTGAATTAGTCGATTCCTATGGAGAAGAACCGGCAGAACTCTACGGTTTACTTTTTTTTAAATATTTTCAATTAGTACCGTTTTATCAGATATTAAAGGACAGTACAATTTGATACTTATACCCATTGACAGTGAGTTAAAATGCTAAGAGTGTTAACTCCTCAAGGTATTTTATACATTTGGTAACTAGTGTATCCAATTGAATCAAACTTTGTATAGAAAAAGAACTTAGACAAAACGAGAGTGTTTAATACTGTCACTATAAAAACTTTATCTCTGTGTTACTCTTAATGAAAATTTTCTGTACGATTTAAAATCTAATAGGATCTGCAAGAGCCAGGTAGGAAATTACATGAAGAGGTTAATTAGGCTTAGTGCCTTGAATGTGGATTTACATATATTGCAGTTACCTAATCGAAATTCTTGTAACATCCGATTTTTTGTTATAAAAGACCTTAAACTCCTTAAATCCCCGTTACAATAGGTATCCGAATAAAGTGTAATAAAGCGACAGCCTTTTTTCAGGATATTGGTCACAGGTTAGCTATGTAGGCAAAATAGCAATTTTTGATTTAGTTCACTTTCAGACTAAGATTGCGATATTTTCGTGGTATAAAGATACCGTGTGATAAAGACTTCTATAGTATCACATATGGGATACTACAGAAGACTATATCACACACTTAGAATGAAAGTGAACTAAATCAAAAAATTGCAATTTTTGGGCGCTGTCGGGTCCCGTCAATGCTGCTTACTCCCCTTAGGAGACTCAAAACTTATTTTTTATTATTGATAATAGGTTTGCGTTAGACCACCATCTGACCTGATGGTAAGTGATGATGTGGTCGAAGATGGAGCTCGCTTACCTAAACATAACCTATTCACTCTTGACTTAGACCTAGGGGGTTATAGCTATCGGAAAACACAGACTTACCTTATAATGCTGCTGCTGCGATCTCGCAGTGTCGGCATCGGCGACTGCCCTCTTACAGTCCGCCTGTAGTTGTTCGACCCTGGTCTCCAACCTCCGTACGTCGTCCCTCAGCGCGTCCCTCTCGGCCTGCAGCGCTGCAGCGGCTGCGCGGGCGCTGCGCACCTCAGCGCTGTTACGGTCTGCTATACCCGCAGACAACTCTTGGTTCGTGCGCTGTAAAGCCATGCGCTCTTCGCGTTCCACTTCCACTTGGCGTTCGAGGCGTCTGATAGGAAAAAGTCTAGTTATAATAGTTTATTTATTAAGTTATAATAGTTTATTTTTTAAGTTGTAATAGTTTTTCTCTATGTGTTACCCGGTGCATGTTATGATTATAGGTTTTTTTTATCATTTACTTCGCCTTTTTCCCAATATGATGGGGTCATTTTTGATAGTATTATAAAAATTTGTTAAATTGTGTTCTAAAGACGTAATTATACTCTTATTTGAGCGTAAGTATGTTTTTGGATAGAACATGTGTACGTCAAGTATTAGAATCTATTTCAGTTACTTCAACATACTGTTTCCGATTCCTCAAAAATGAATTTATTAAACTGAGGATGTTGTATGGATGTTGTATCCTCCATACATGTATACAAATATTATAAAGCCGGAACTAATGATCCAATTCTGATTTCTTTAGTAGTAAGGTGCATGATTTGCGAGTGGATAGACTATAAAATATTTTGAAATCCACATGGTTGAAGTCACAGGCCAAGTCCCAGTATTAAATCTTAAAATATTATTTCATCTTTAGGTTCTTAATCTCTTTATTAGCTCCATTTATTATTTTAATACTAGCTATAATTCATATATTATTTCTTCAATGTATAGAACTAGCTGTGCCGCACTAATATACTAGCATGGCAGCTAGCTAGGCAGTTGAGTACTAGATTTTTACTTGCAGCAACTGCTCAGCTGACCTCGAGAGCCTAGTAGCATGGTACCGGTACTAGTGTTGCCCAAACGAGAGTCTCGCAAGAGTCTTGCAATTAGCGATTATCCTATTGCTATTTATTAAACGGTAGTTGAGATCTCAGAACAATGTAACAGTCTGTTACTGGACTTGGCGCATGAGATTGCCGATATGTGGGATGTGAACTCGTCAATCATTGTACTGATAATTGTCTCAGCCAATGGCTTATTAGTCAAGAGCCTCGTCCAACACCTTAGGAGGCTCTCGTTAGGCGGCTGGATCAAGGGCTTGCTTCAGAAAGTGGTACTCGTGGACACGGCGCGTATTATTAGGAGGTTCCTCTCTCTGAAGCCCTGACCACCGGTAACTTGGACCCTATATCCCGATACCGGTGGGCTAGTATTTTTTATATTTTAAAATGTGTGTATAGTTAGAAATAAAGGAAGAATAATGCTAGTGTCTGACTTGTTCTGCAGCGTGAGCGCGGTGATGTCTGCCTGAAGGCGCGTGCGCAGTCGTTCTGCGTCGGCGTGTGCGTCACTACGCACGCGCTCTATGTGTTCCCCGGCGCGAGCCTCCGCGTCCGCCAGCTTGCTCTGCAGCGACGCTATCTCTCGGCTGCGCATCGACGCTAGCTTCTCCGCTGACCTGATAACCACAGAAACAATCTGCCGGAGTCTGTGTTTCCCAATAGCTATAACCTAGGAGGGTAAGCGTGCTCCATCTTCGACCACATCATCACTTACTCATCAGGTGAGATGGTGGTCAAACGCGAACCTATTATCAATAAAAAAATATATATGTATCTAGACTAATATTATAAGCAGAATCTACGACAGTACTGTGTGGATTTGAATGAAATTTGATATGGAATTAGCTTGAGGAAAATTTAAGATATGTTTGGAATTATTACAACTATAAAAATCTTGTTGTTCTTGTCACGTAGACTCTTTGTAGCTACAGGGTTTCATTGGAGTTACTTTAAAACATTATCTATACTAATATTATAAAGCGGAAAAGCTTGTTTATTTGTTTAAACGCGCAAATCTCTAAAAAGGCTGGGTGGATATGGATGACATTTGGTATGGAAGTAGCTTGAAGCTTGATGAAGATTCAAGATATGTTTTGGAATCATTACAATTCTTTTTTAAATCTTTTTTTCTTGTAGACTGTAGTTACGGGGTTTAAATATTAGAGTTGATTTTAAACATTATCTATACTAATTATATACCGCAAACACGGTAGATATGGATGAAATTTAGTATAGAAATAGCTTGAGGAAGGTTTAACCGACTACATAAGGAGCGTTCTGTTTTTACTGTGGTGAAGTCCACGGGGGCGAAGCTTAAACAACTAGCTCACCCAGCTAACCAGGCTCATCGAAATTTTATACTGAAACGTCGCCAAACTCGCATCAGAAAGGAGTCGATGGAGACAGTTTGTCCGATCCAGACTCAAATCTCATCATTACCACAATCTTCAGTCATAAAAAACAGACCAGCAAGAGAGCGAATTTAGTTCCACCTTTTTTCTCCATATTTTCTCACCTTTAAAACTTTCTTGGACTTCCACAGACATTAGAAGTCCTTAAAAATTATGTAAATTTTCGAATCAGTCTCATTCATTTATTGAGTATGAAATATAGTAGATTTAAGTAAAAATACAATGCGATACGTTTAATTAGATATTCGGCTGCACGATGACTATATGACTACTCTATTCGAACTAGATATAAACGATTTGGACTAACTTGAAATTAACCCAATAAGAAAAAAAAAACGTTTGAAAAAGTAAAAACTCACTTAAAAGTAGCTAAATCAATTGCAGTGCAGTCGTGCGAGGCGTTGAATCCACCGCTTTGGTCCTCATTCTCTTCTTGCGCCACAAAGGAGAAACCTGCAGAAAATAACTATTGTTAAACGAACACTGACTCACACACACACACATCTGTCACAGCGACACAATGTTGTCAATGTACGAATGTGATCAAAACAAGCGGTAACATGAACGATTGTGAAGGTATACATTGCTATTTAAATCGAAAATTGCAATTATCGAAAAATTAATGGCGCCTGACAATATAGCATAACATAGTCAAGTAAATCATGAAAAGGACTAGTTAACTATATACAGAATAGACTCGGGCATTATTAACAAACTAATACTTTGGAAAAAGGTATCTAGTGTTTATTTCGCTAAAAACCAGATGTTTATTCTTGCATGCATTATGCAGCACTGCCCTTCTGCCTACAAATATGCACATGTAGAAGTGATGCGATATAAAACGTACCACATGCAAGCAAACCACACTCGACCCGCGTTTCGCCACTCTGTGGAGCATCTTCATCCTTTACTATCTCTAAAGTATTATTTTACTACTTAACGCCTCATCCCGGTGCAACAAAGATCAACTTGCTTGGTATTTTCTCAACTATAAAATTTATTATACAACGTGTAACAGAATAAACGCAATTCCTGAAAGTAGTTAGTTCAGAATCGACTTCTGAATTGATTTCCGTCATAAAAAATTGGTTTTAAATTTTGACGGAAAAACATTCATTTAAGTAACTTAAAATGGAAACACAGTATCATGACACATTAATACAATCCTTAATTCAAGGAAATGCGCTCGTGTGCGTGTCGGCCGCTAACATTGCATGAGTGTATACGCGCACATACGTTTTGCGTTTAGTAAGGATAACTATTTTATAAAAAAAAAATGTCCAGGTTTGGTTTCAATTTATTTAGTTACGGATGTAGTTTTAGACTTATAATTTAATATTCTAATTGGGGTGTCTGAGATATAGCGCTTAATCTGTTACACCTTGTATACTACTACTAGCTTGTGCCAGCAGCTTCGTCCGCGTGGGAAGTTTTTCCCGTGTAAATCCCGATCCCGTGGGAAATTCGCAAAATCCTTTCTTAGCGGATGCCTACGTCATAACATCTACCTGCACGCCAAATCTCAGCCCGATCCGTCCAGTGGTTTGGGCTGTGCGTTGATAGATCACTATATCAGTCAGTCAGTCAGTCACTCACCTTTGAGTTATATATATTTAGATGTTGGGGTTAGCTTCTACTGTAACGGGATGCAGCTGTGCACTAGTGTTTTACATGAAGAAACTGCCTAACTGACCTGCACAACGCAGTAGCTGGGTAACACGATACATTTAACAAGACCAGTGTCAGATTTACCGATAAAAGCCGGGACCAACGGCTTAGCGTGCTTTCAGAGGCACGAACGAATCTAGATATGTTAGGATGCAGGCAAGCGTTGCCATAATCCCGAAGATCGAATCATGCGGCTGTTATTGTTTAACCACGAGGTCCTTAAGTTAATATCTAAAAAAGTGAATAGGTTACTTCTAGTGTAGTGTATGTAAGTTAATATTGTAGTGTGTGTAACCACCTTATTTAGAATTAGCCAAGTAAGTAATAAGTATAAGACTATGTTGATGTGCGCTTTATGTGAAGACACAATAAATCGAACCGTAATCCAGAGCGGATGTGTTTCATTTACCAAGACACTTCATGGCGACCCTGCCATTCAAAGTTTTAAGAAAAATGAATTGCCCGATTCAATGAATATATTTATGTTATGATAGCACTACTATAAATGGCATAGGAGGTCAGATCCACTCTTTACGTTTTCCAAAATTTACCCTTTAAAGCGACTGGTATTTTAGGTTTAGATTTTCTCTCTACTTATGGCTGTACTGTAGATTTGGCTGCCAACGTGTTAGTTGTTAATAGTGCGGAAAAACAAATATATTTACCTATTTCGCCTAGACTAGATTTAACGTTTACTAATACTATTTGTCTTGTATTACCAGCCCGAAGTGAATCGACCCATTTTATAGAATTAGATATTGATACGAAAGAGGATTGCGTTGTTTGCTCGAGAGAGAGATAGAGAAAAATATAATTTTAGCAGGAGCTATAGTAAGACCTAAAAATCGTAGGATACCGATCAGAATACTCAATATTAGGGATGAAGAAGTTAGATTAATTTTATTCCAGAAGTAGAATTTTTAAGCAAGTATAATATTTTTTCTTTTGATAAGACTAATGCTAATGCCAATAGGGCTGAAATTTTACTTTCACTGTTAAAATTAAATCATCTTAATTCTGAAGAAAAGAGTTCTCTCGAAACAATTTGTACAAAATATTCAGACGTGTTTTTTTTTGCCAGGAGATAAGCTCGCCACCACCAACGTTTATGAACAATCTATTACACTAAAACCTAACGTTAATCCTACATATGTCAAACCTTACAGATTACCTCAATCATTAAAGCCAGAGATTGATAGACAAATTAAACAGATGTTGAAGGACGATATAATAGAAGAATCCTCAAGCGAGTGGAACAGTCCCGTGTTACTCATTCCTAAAAAATCTGAAGGCTGTAAAAAGTGGCGTTTGGTAGTCGACTATAGAAAACTCAATGATGTCATAGTCGATGACAAGTTCCCACTACCTAATATTACCGACATTTTAGATTCACTCTCAGGATCAATATATTTTACTCATTTAGATTTAAATCAAAGTTACTATCAAGTTAGTTTACAGGCTGAGAGTCGTAAATATACTGCTTTTTCCACTAGCTCTGGTCAGTATCAATTAAGGCGCCTTCCTATGGGACTTAAAACTTCCTGTAGTAATTTCAGTAGGGTAATGTCTATAGCTATGTCTGGTCTGACATATGACAAATGTTTCATATATCTTGACGATTTGATTATTTTTGGGCGAAATCTAAATTCTCATAATAAAAATTTGATAGATGTACTCGAACGGTTAAGAAAAGTTAACTTGAAACTAAATCCTAACAAATGCCAATTTTTAAAGAAGGAAATATTGTATCTTGGTCATTTAGTCTCTGCAGATGGAGTATTACCAGACCCAGAAAAAACAATAGTTTTACAAAATTATCCGGTACCAAAAAATGTAGATGAAGTGAAAAGATTTGTAGCTTTTTGCAATTACTATAGTAAATTTGTACCATCGTTTGCTGAGATAACGTTACCTTTAAATCGATTGTGTAGAAAGAATGCAGTTTTCAATTGGACACCGGAATGTCAACACTCATTTGAGATATTAAAACAAAAGTTAATTAGCCCACCCATACTTCAGTACCCAGATTTCTCAGAATCTAACGAATTTATTTTACAGACTGATGCATCAGGCGTAGCTATTAGTGCAGTGTTATGTAATAATGACCTAAGACCCATAGCATATACTAGTAGACCATTAAATAAGGCAGAATTAAACTACCCCACCATACAAAAAGAACTCACTGCTATAGTCTGGGCAGTAAAATACTTTAGACCATATTTATTCGGTAGACATTTCACTATAATGACAGACCATAAACCACTTATCTATTTATTTAGTATGAAAGATCCTTCTAGCAGGCTCTTGAAGTTTCGTTTAGTTCTTGAGGAGTATAACTTTAAAATAGTGTATGTGCATGGGAAGGATAATGTAGTCGCGGACTCCAGAATAAATGTAACTTCTAGTGAATTAAAGGCAATGAATGAGAAAATTTCGGAAATTAATGTCATGACTAGGGCACAAAAAAGAAGAATGGATGAGAAAAGTAAGAATGTATCACCGCCAATTAGTAAAAACACCGACGAAGGGTCTGATCAGCCTAGAGTCGTGGAGTTACTGAGGAAGCCGGGTGATGTCGTGGAGATGATTTTGCTAGAGAAAAATAAGATAGATCGATAAGATGCCTCGCTAACATCCCTAGTAAAATGTTATTGTGCGTAAACCTCAACTTCAGGGCACATTTCTCGCGAGTCGAATTTGTGACAAAGTTAGAGAAGTTTAGCAATAATACAAAATTAAAAGAAATATGCATAGTTAAAAATAATGAAAATGAAGAGTTCATACAAGGTTTGTGTAACGAAATACAAACATTAAAAGATTGGACCGTTCCAAGAGTATGCATATTAAGAGGAATAGAAAGAATTAATAACGATAAAAAAAAACAATATATTTTAAATGACTTTCATTTACTGCCCACCAGTGGACATGCTGGTGTCCGCAGGATGTCTAACAACATCTAAAGACGATATTTCTGGCCAGGTATCGATAAAGATGTTCTTGATTTTGTAAAAAAGTGTTCTACTTGTCAGAAGACAAAGTATAGTAGGTACACAAAACAGCCGATGACGGTCACAACGACTGCGTCGTCAGGTTTCGATAAAATATTTTTAGACTTGGTAGGTCCTTTAGATAAAGACGAGAATGGAAATTGCTACCTCTTAACTATTCAATGTGAACTAACTAAATTTATTGAAGCATATCCTATAAAAAATAAAGAAGCCATAACTGTAGCAAACTCACTGATACAAAATTTTGTTTTACGTTTCGGAATACCTAAAGCCAAAGCTACTGATAGGGGTTCAGAGTTTATTTCTAGCACTATGGTTGAAGTTTATAAATTATTACAAATAGAAAAAATAACGTCCACAGCATACCACCATCAATCAATCGGTTCAATCGAAAATGCACATAAGCATTTAGGAGCTTTTCTTAGGACTTATTCAGGTAATAACGGCTATGAATGGTCACACTGGATACCGTTTTGGTGTTTCAGTTATAATAATACAGTCCATTCAGAAACTAAGTACACGCCCTTCGAACTAATTTTTGGCAGGCCGTGTAGTATTAGCCTAGTAATATTAAGAATTGTAATAGATTAGATCCATTATATAACCCTAATAGTTACTCTTTAGATTTAAAATATAGGCTACAGGTAGCGCTCAAAGAAGCTAAACATAAGATAAGATAAGATAAGATCATTTTATTTGTCCAAACATGAGTATACATACAAAAGAAAAGCATGCAAGTTATTAACAAATATTTTACACAGGTCGTCATAATAATATAATATATAATATAATATATAATATAATATATATATAATAATAATATAATTTAGAAACTAGTAAGGAAAATAGAAAATTAGCATATGATAAGAAATGTAATCCTGTTACTTATAATAAAGACGATTTAGTTTTAGTCAAAAGTGAACGAACAAAGAAATTGGATAATAATTTTGACGGCCCTTATATTGTTTTAGAAGATATGGGTCCTAATGTCAAAACTCTAAAACAAAATAAAATTAAATTGATTCATAAGGATAGGACTAAATTATATCATAGTTAATAGTATAATTATATTTGTATTTTTAGTCTATTATTGGTATAACCTAATGTAAAAAAAAATATTATGAGCTCTAATTTTTTTTTCTTTTACTCCCAGAGGTGTAGTGTATGTAAGTTAATATTGTAGTGTGTGTAACCACCTTATTTAGAATTAGCCAAGTAAGTAATAAGTATAAGACTAAGTTGAGGTGCGCTTTATGTGAAGACACAATAAATCGAACCGTAATCCAGAGCGGATGTGTTTCATTTACCACGACACTTCACTAGGCAAGTGTGCATATCTTCGACCACATCATCGCTTAACATCAGGTGAGATGGTAGTCAAATGCAAGCCAATCAACAATAAAAATAAGTCTATCAGATAATGATAAGGTTACTGGATGGGCACCTTAAGTGACCCCAATTAACTTATTTAATATTTATTTCTACTGTACCTAAGTATTAGGTCATTTCTATAACAATAATTAATTAATTTCAAATGGTTTCTATAAGTTAGTATCTGAAAGCTATTTGGCTCGCGCGCCATGATGATCACGCTTTTGTGATTCGCCAAACCTGGCGAGCAGCGCTATAGTTTTGGTTATTGCTCACCGAGCCTCGACCAATGTGTGCTATCAGAACAAAGTTCTAGAAAACAAAGAGAAGAAAAAAAAATTCTCAGCGGGGCTGCACGCGTGTTTTTTGTCTGGTGGAATTAATTATTTTTTCTACGTGATGGACAGCTAAAGGTTTCCAGAAACTTGTTATAAATACCCAGCAGTGATTTGACAATCTGTTTCGTGAAAGTGCATTACGGTGCGAGCTGCGGATGGTAACTGGTGAAGGCGTCTCCGAGCTGGTCTGAAGGTTAGTGACCAAAAGTATTCGGTGCTGACGTCGAAACCATTTCTTATTCTTCGGTTCACAGGGTGGGTTTCATAGGAATCAAAACACAATCTTGCATAATTGAGCTCCGCGTGTGGTTGGGTATTTACACACCGCCACACCAGTTACAGTTATTACTTATTGTGTCTCTCACCATTTGCTTTGTGTTTAACTGAGCATAAACATTTTGTTATCATATTTTTTGAGGAATACTGACTCACTCAGTCACAGGAACTTACACCTATGTAGTTTAGAACTGAGTTTTTCCATTTCTCTGGACCTCGTAGAATAAGCCTATTGTTCTAATATTTTATGGTTGTTTATTATTGTAATGGGTTTGGTGAAATAAAGGATTCTAGATATGTTATTTACAGAAGTAGAGTACTCACCGACAAAGGGCAATTGTCCTGCGAAGGGCGGGCGGGTCCGGAAGGGCGCAGCGCTGGGCGGCTGGGGCGCACGCTCCGGTGCCGCGAAGTACGACGCGTCCTCCGCCCCGCGCACGCATGGCACCCACGGGGGCGCCTGCCGGGGGTGCACTTATAATACTCATTCATATACGCACAAAATATAAAGTTAAAAATTTTAAGTAAGCAGTTGTCATGCGCAGAATTTTGCATGCAATGGTCTCGCACTAGACACGCCCACTTATTTCGTGTACCTTTGCACCGTTCCAATTATGAGCAAAATGTCTGTTATGACTTGACTGCTTCGCTTATACATAGATTATTATAAATTTTAAAATCTGGATATAGTCCAGTTATCCAAGGTATCTTTTCGTAAATTTCTTGTAAAAATGCTCACTGCACAGTGAATAATATTTGTATATTGAATATCTGTTGTTACATTTTCCTTTTCTTTAAGTTAATAAGTTAACGTTGTAGAACTACTCTACTTTCTAGTGTTATATGCATGCTGTGAAACTCTATAATAGGCTTCAGAACCCCATATTACATTGTTACCATATAATGAACATTGTAAAAAAGCTGTTGAGTTTCCTATGAATTGATTTTCCTGTGTGGAAAACATTCCCAGACATCTATATACCAAATGGATGACATAACTATTCATCAGTAATGAAATAATATGAAAATGATTTATCATTTAATCCGATTATAAGCTACCGCAGAGGTCCATTTAAAGTGGTGGTTTGGGTGGTCAAGGACAAAATTGTGTCGCGCGTTGATGTCTTTTGGAAATGTCTCTTTCTTACATGAAGAAATTCTAATTCTTTTATCCCTGTCTTTTCATCTGTATTTTTATCGTAAAAATCTGCTGCTGTTACCTATAACGGCTGGATACGATATCGATAATTATAAAATTAAACTTATTTTTTTGTAATTCAATTCAGATAGTTGTCATATAAAAACTTTTTTGCAAAAAATAAAACCGACTTCCATATCAAAACACTACAAAGCCAAAAATAATTTTAATTTCGGTAGTCGGTGTTATTGGTTTTGTATTTTCTTTTTTTTTCACACCGCCTTCCGAAATTAAAATTATTTTTGGCTTTGTAGTGTTTTGATATGGAAGTCGGTTTTATTTTTTGCAAAAAAGTTTTTATTTTCGTGCTTTTTAGTGGGTCAGTGAATTTTCCAAATCGGTTCGTAAATGACGGAGTTATGCGCGAACAAAAAACGCAATGCAGAGTAAACGAAAAGATCATCAACGTAAATATGTTTTTAGACTTTTGTTGATTTTTCAAAAACGGCTTGTCCGATTTCGATAAAATTTTCATGGGACCATTTGGGAAGTATACCCTTTCTAACAAAATAAGAATTTTTCAAATCGGTTGGCAAGCGACGGAGTTATGCGCGGACAAACATAAAAAAAAAAGAAAATTAAATACAAACATCCGAATTGAGAACCTCCTCCTTTTTTAGAAGTCGGTTAAAAATACCTATCTACATTAACCGACTTTAAAAAAATTGGCCAAGTGCGAGTCAGACTCGCCCATGAAGGGTTCCGTAGTAACTATAATAATATAATATAATAATTATGTATATTTATTTGACGAATAAAAATAAACTTTTAATTTCTTAAAACTAGCTTATTTATTTACATTTTTACAACTACGCCAAATAAATTTGTTTTTCATAGTGTTTGTATGAATTACAAAGTTATATTTGTGGTTTTAGAAAATATGCTGTATCTCAAAAACTGCTGAGCCGATTTCGTTCAAACCAATTTTGGTTGAAAGTTTACATTAAGATCTACAGACATATTTTTTTTAGATTTTTCACTCCATTATTATAGAAGTTAGAGGGGGGGGGGACACACATTTTACCACTTTGGAAGCTTATATCTTTTAAACGATTGACTTTATGAAAAAGTGGTTTTAGAAACCCTTATATCATTTTTAAAGATCTGTCTATAAATATCACACACGCGTAATTTTTTAATTTTTTTCTTTAAAATAGAAAAGCGGTTTACAGAATACATCTATCTACCAAGTTTCACATGTATAGTTTTAATAGTTTCGGAATAAAATGGCTGTGAAATACGGACGGACGGACAGACAGACAGACAGACAGACAGACAGACGGACAGACATATCGAAACTATAAGGGTTCCGTTTTTTGCCATTCGGCTACGGAACCCTAAAAAGGAGAAAGTTCTGATATTTTTTCTTCTGTGTGACATGCATGTTTTCATTTTAGATTTCCCAAGATTCCATATTAAAAAGAAAAGTGGATGGATAAGGTTACTAGGCAATATTGGTTTCTAGTTTGGTTTTTATTGATATGATGTTGAGAAAAGTCAAAATAATATAAGATACCTATATCCAATCTTACTAGGCTTCAAATAGTATGACGGAGTCTAATATTATTAACTTGGACCTTTAAATTACTTTATTACTTTCAATACAATATTGCCCTCGTTAGTTACTTTGGTTCCGGGGATGCGGTAATGGTCTCTATGAGATTCCGCGGCCCCGGAACTTAAGGGCAGCTGAAGGAACAGGGTGGGTTTTTAGTCAGTAGAAGTCTAACACTCCCTTCCACTTTACCCAGAGCGGGAGAAGTCATTCGATGATTTTCCCACTCAGGAAAAAGAAACAGGTTCCTTTGTTTCGATGTCGAGTCTACGGATTAAGTATATGTAGGAGGGAGGAGTTATTAGATAAATCATCTAATGGTGGTGAGTACCACCAAAAAATAATTATTACCTAGTGTCTGCTGAATTGCGGCGGTAAGACCCCTCTTTGAGGAGTGGCTAGATCGGCGTCACGGCGTCCTGACCTACCGCATGACGCAGGTCCTCACCGGACACGGAAGTTTCGGGAGGTACCTGTGTCTGATGGGAAAGGAGGAAACGTCTGGGTGTCACCACTGCGAGGGTCGCCCTGAGGACACCGTAGAGCACACGGTGCAAGACTGCCCCGCCTGGGCAGAGCACCGACGTGTCCTCACGGCGGCGATAGGCGGAGACCTCTCGCGCCCGGCATTGGTCGAGGCCATGCTGCGGGGCGAGAGGGAGTGGGAAGCGGTCGCCTCCTTCTGCGAAGCAGTCATGCTTCCGAAGGAGGAGGTGGGCCGCGAGAGGGAGAGGATGGCGTCCTCCCTCCAGCCCAGCCGCAGTGGTAGACGCCCACGGCGTCGAACGTCGGCCGACGATCTCCGGCCACCGTAGGCGCGGGCATGCGGACAGCGAGTAAAGGGCAACTCGCTGTCCGACCATGGACCATTCCCGGGTCGACGGCGCGTCGTGTTCCACGCGCGCCTCAAAGAGCGTCAGCAACATGACGAGGCCCCCTCTGCAGAGGGCCGAAGCCTGCCGGGGTCGTGGGACTCATCCCGTTACCGTGGCACTGGTATGTAAAGGGTTATTGAAGGAACACCGTGGATTTTAGTCAGTAAAAGTCTGACAGTCCCTCCCACCCTGCCCGGAGTGGGAGGACTTATTTGATAATTTTACCACGTTCTGAAGCTACAGTTGTTGACACATCTGATTTTAATGAAAATATATTTATTATGGAATATAAAATAAATATAAAAAAATAAAATATAAAAATAATATATGGCCGGCTACATTGTCCATGCTCTGATAAAGCAAATAAAATGCCTAACTTGTATTGGAGCGTTGATTGGTGTTACAAATCAAAACGCCTTACAATTTCAAAAAGACACTAAAACAAGTTATTGTACGGATCCACCACAGTAATAGAAATTTGTCGTCGTTGTGAAATTTATATTAAAATGGCGATAAACGAGAGTGGTTCGAAAGTGCTGTGTCAGAAATATAATTCCAATTATTTTATGAGATCGGTTTTAAAATCACTGATTGGGTATAATTTATTCCCGGATATTAATTTTCATCAATATGAAATAGAAACTACCAATCATTTGATTGAATTAGCAAGATGCATAATTCAGAAATATGTAGACGCTCGGTTATAATTTTTTAGCAAAAACAATCAGGACCCTAAAATTTTAATTCGAAAAACATTTACCAAATTAATTCATTTTAAAAATCAATAATAACAGCATACTTGTTTTTCTTTTTGTAATTGAGACTGATAATGATTAAATATTATTTTGTGATTTTATTGAGTAATTTTATAATGTTAAAGTTCATTTTATCGATATCGATAACTTTCCCTCAATCAAGTAGAGCAATCCCTAACTCGGCATATCTATGAAGCTTGACTTTGAACTGACCAATTGCAGTAGCGCATTTTTTCCTCGCCTCCCAACCCGTATTGGTGAGTTGTGTTCTTCAAAGAAATTGGCCTATAAGCTCTCTAGGTTAAATACTCTCTGCATAGCAAGAACCTCCTGAAAGCCGAACAATATAGCAGTGCGGGGTTTCACTCCCGTGGACTTTACCACGATAAAAACATAACTCGCTTTCTTTTACAGTCGGGTAAAAAGCCTATAACTTTTCTCAAGCTTCAAGCTACTGCCTTACCAAATTTCATCCCAATCCACCCAGCACTTTCGATGATTATCGCGATTAAACAAACAAACTTTTCCACTTTATAATATTAGTATAGATGAAGTGTTGGTGCACCAGAATATATATGGGATGTGGACTCGGTAATTATTGTAACGATAGTCGTTTCATCCAATGGTTCAATAGACATCTTACGAGGCTCTTTGAGCTGCTGGATCAAGGGGTTGCTCCAGAAAGCGGTACTCATGGAAACGGCGTGAATCATTAGGATGTTCCTCTCTCTGAGGCCCTAACCTTGGCAGCTTGGACCTTGATCCCGATACCGGCGGGCTACTAAAAAAATATATTTTTAATGTTTTTTTTTATATGAATATTTAAAAATGTAAATCATAATTATGTATACAACGTCTCCCAGAAATCAACGTCAAGCCAAAAACTGGCAATAGGCCAAGTCGTGACAGTTATTAGAAAACTAGTACTCACGCGGGGCTTCGCTCCCGTGGATTCTATCACGGTAAAAACATAACTCTCCTTTTTTGCAGTCGCGTAAAGAGTAGCCTATAACCTTCCTCAAGCTTCAAGCTACTTCCATACCAAATTGCATACAAATCTACCCAGTACTTTCGAAAATTAGCGCGTTCAAGCTAACAAACAAACAAACAAACTTTTCCGCTTTATAATATTAGTGTAGATTATTTTAAAAAATCTTGGTCATGTACTTTTCAAATTTTATTGATTCAAAAATAAATCTCAAAAAGTGACACCTTGTGATGATCTTTCAAGTCCTGTGACTACAAATATTAACTTTTCGTCAGTTTTTTTCTGTGATGTTACCATGAATAACCCTTCTGTAAAATACAGTTAAAAGTTAAAACATAAATACCTCAGTTTTAAATAAAATGTTAGATTTTTGCCTAACATTGAATTCAAAATTATTACATCACCCAACTTTAACCGCATGTAGTGTAAAAAAATGTACTACACTATTTTGGCAAGTAACTTTAAAAGATGGCACGTTTAGTCTGGATTCCAAAATGGTATGCCACTTACTAACCTACACTTTGCAGTGTTTTTTGGGAAGTCGGTTTTAGTTTTTGTTCAAAAGTTTTTTTTTTCGCGAATTTAAGTGGGTCGGTTTGTAATTTACCTAGTTACAAAAGCCTAAATGTCACCTTCTTATCACCCTTTGCTAAATATTTCTTTTCCCTATACCGAGCTGTTAATTTTTGAGAAGTACTCCTGGTACTTCACCATCAGCTCCTCATCATCATATGCATTGTGACCAGCATAAATTGTTTTAGAACCATATCCAAGTAATCGAAACGCAACCAATGAAATACTTATAACAATTGAGCAGTTCTAGTAGCCAGTAGTAGTAGTGTTGTTTAACTCAGCAATAGTTTTATTTAAGTAATATGTATAAGTTTATTTATAGTTATTGTTAAAGTATAGTATTTTATTTGTATGGGCAAGTTTGCCTGAAATAAATTAATTTATTGATTGATTATTATCCGTGGATAGTAATATAGAGGGAGGCTATAGGCTAGCTATAACATCACGCCGTGACCAATAGGAGCGAAGCATCAACGAAAAAAATTGAGTTTGTCAACAAAACAAAATCTTTTTGAGAGCTTCTATTGCGTGCGCTGCGTAAACGGTTTAAGTTATGCAAAAACAGAAGCAAGGATGAGTTAACTTTTTTGTGGGTGGGAAAATCATCAAATTACTTCTCCCACTGTGGATGGAACGGAAGCGAGTGCCAGACTTCTAATGACTAAAAACTCTTTCTGTTCCTTCAGCTGCCCAAGTTCCAGGGCCGCAGTATCTCATTAGAATATTCCCGCAACCTCGGAAGGAACAGTTCTTTTTTTTAATATAACTAGCAATGTGGGTAGAATTCACATTACTAGCAATCCTGTTAACCCCTCCAACTAAGCTAAATATGCTTGTCTCTGGAGTGGGTTCACGGCAATAGTGTAATGGGTGGGGTTCGAACCCGTGACCTCTCGATCACAAGTCCGACACCTTAGCTATTAGGCTATTGACGTTAATGGTTAAGGTGTCGTATTTATAAGTTACCTGGTCTCTGATGTTGTGTGCGTGTAAGTGCGCGAGCGCGGGGTGTTGCAGCGTGTGCAGGTAAGAGAATCGTTTCCCAGGTATCACACGCAACAGTCCCGCCACCAAGCCGCGCCACTCACGCGACGCGCCTCCAGGGCCGCCCTCCTCTTCCCATGGGAGTTGGGGCGAGGACTCCCGTTCGTAGCTATGAATATGAAGGCGTCAATATGTATAATAAAATTCCGGTAGAAGTAAGAGAAACAATAAAGTAAGATTAATATAAATAAAATACAAATGTAACACAATAAAAAGTACATTGCCATATATGCCACATCTAATAATGAAATAATGAAATAATGATGTTTATTTTGCAAATGGGTTAAAAATAACACTTTTACACGTCATTTTTTTTCGTAAATGTAAACTAGATGAGGCCAGTGTTTCCTAACTGACTACTCTGAGAAGAAACACTGAAACAAACTCAGAGGTCAACGTCTCTTTTAAAGTCCAGACAATCTGAAGTGATCAAATCATATGAGAGCCATGTAGGTTAATGTCTGTGGCGCCCTTTAGAGGACAATCAAACAGATTTGAGCAGGCCCGTCCAAGCAGTGCAAGCATTTGTCAAATATCGCGTAGCTCAACTTATATCTTAATAAGAATCACTTTTTAGATCTTTGTTCAAATAACCGCGTACTCACTGATTTCTTTTTTTTACGAATCTGTCATTTGTGTCAAAGTAGTTTTAACCATTATCTCTGTATGCTTATTTATTTATTATATACTTTATTGTACACTTTACAATATTACAATGGAAACAAAAAAATTAAACTAGTGTACAATAGACTTACCTACATTTTAAACATTATATGTATTGTAATTGTAATGTAATTCTTTATGAGGAATAAATAAAGTTCTTAAACAAAAAGCAAACAAAATAGAATAAGTGTCTTGGATCCAATGCTGAGGCATGAAAGAACATGATAAACTATATATTTTATGTATACCATCCACAGTCATAAGGGAAACAGACTTTGTTTCGGTGTTTCTTCTCAGGGTAGTCAGTTAGGAAACACTGGCCCCATCAAGTTAACATTTACGAAAATAATGACGTGTAAGTGTTATTCAATAACCAATTTGCAAAATAAAGATCATTTATCATAACCAATTGTTTTTTTTTAACGATAGTGTTAAGCCGAATTCCATACAACACCTAACAGAACTTTAGTTTTTAACCGACTTCAAAAAAGGAGGAGGTTCTCAGTTCGTCTTGAACTTTTTTTTAATTTATGTTACCTCATAACTCGGAGACGGCTGGACCGATTTGGAAAATTCTTTTTGCGTTTGAAAGGGTATACTTTCTAGTTGGTCCCACTGTTACGAAATTAGGATCTGATGCTGGGATCCTGGAGAAATCGAGGGAACTCTTCAAATATTATAGGCACACTTATAGCGTTTTGGGTATTTCTTATAGTACCTTGAGCAGTTGCTTTTGAAAAGTACCATTTGGGGAAGTTGAACTGATGATGAAGACCACAGATGGTCACTGAAACTACTCAATAATAAGTATTTCGTGGATTGCGATTCGATTACGTGAGTACGGACGTTAAGCACTTTATGCTCGTCACAATGCATATGGTGATGTAGAGCTGATGGTCAAGTACCAGAAGAACTCAAAAATTAATGGCTATGCATCGGGAAAAGCAACATTTTGTAAAAGGTGATAAGTTGTTGACATTGTGGCTTTTGTAACTAGATAAATTACAAACCGACCCACAAAAAACGGTGAAAAAAAATTTTTGCCGATAAAACCTTTAGTCGTCGTTTACACGCCCTAGACAAAACCTGTACGAGGTACTTACTTAATATCGCTATCTCTGTTCGATTACCCACTCGGCTACGTAATTGATGCGACAGCGTAACGTTAACGTACGTTAACCTATCATAATATTTTGTACTGTCAGTCTTCCAAAAATATGAAACAAAACTGATTTTTATGCAATTTAAAATTTCGTTTTTAGAGAGATACAAGAATACCTACTTGTCATCAGAAAGACCGACTTGGTAGTTACATTAAACGATGTTGTTTTATCCATTAATTTTAAACTCGGCGTTTAACTTAAAGATCCCCTGATTATAGCTATCAGGAAACACAGACTCCAGAGGGTAATTCCACAACACAAGCGTATTGTATTGAGGGGCAATACAATGAAAGCATTCCAAAAACGTTTTGTGCGTATGGATGGGAAGTCCAGCACGTAACGATGGCGCATCGCAGTGCGTCTTGTAGTCCGATGATGGAACGGGTGGTTAAATAAGTTAGTGCAATTCCATCACACACTTCCCGGAAAGTGACCGATACTCTTGCTTGGATAGGTAAATGGCACCCCATTTATACTAATAATATTGCAGCCCATTATGTTTCCACTGCTGAGACATAGGTCTCTTTGTTTGAGGGAATGGGCCGTAATCCACACACATAGCGCAGGTTGGTAGAAGTCACATGGCTTCGAATTTTTGATCCAAGGACATACCGGTTACCTCACGATGTTTTCTTTCACTGATTTAAGGGCAGATGTAAACTATACAAAGTAATGTGTCTGACTGGGTTCGAAACCATGACCTGCAACCCGCAAGGCGGGCCCATAACAACTCGGCCACCACTGCTATCTTTGGGCACCCCAATAAATTAAACTAAGCAGTCCTTACCTTTGTATGTTACTGAGTATTTGAGCAATCGAGTCTTCCTCTCCCGTAGAAAACGGCCGGCGAAGCGTCACCAGCTCGAACGCGATCACCCCGAGCGACCAGTAGTCACACGATGACTGTTACAACAATTACAATAAAACTTTACTAACAATCTATTGGAAAATTTAGTTAAATAATAAATTCACTGCCATTTTCTGTTACAAAATCTCTAAATACTCGAGTTAGTGACTTTCTACCATAATTTATTAAAAAAACCGAGTGCAAAAGAATACCTCTATCAGACCTGTTGTTCAAACAAGTTATGCCCATACCATTCAATTATTAACCATTATTTGTTGTTGTTTTATATACATTTGCTTGTTATTAATTTCCAACACTGTCATGCTACATTAAAACAACTAAGCTACGATCCCTGCAGCCTACCCAATACCTTCTATAATACTATACAACTTCTATACAATCTAATACCAGTGATTTTGCATGTTGTATCCAAAAGAATTTTCAAATTGAGACAGATGTAACAGATAGTTTATCTTCAAAAAGAATCATTGAGCCCTATTTGCATGATAAGTTACTTAATAAAATAGTTCACAATATTTTTTTTCTAATCATTATTAATTTAATAAACTTTTTTATTACTGTTAATAGGCTCGCGTCTGGCCACCGTCTCACCCGATGGTAAGCGATAATGTGGCCGAAGATGATGCATGCTTACATAGAAGTAACGTGTTCACTCTTTACTTTCAACAACTAGTTATGTAAGTTCCATCGTAACCTTATCTTATTACTTCTTTGTTACAAGTTAACTAAGTCGCCTGGCGACATAAGTTCGGCTAATAATAATTTACATCTAATTTATTTACATCTAGTTTAATAATGAACGCACTTCTTTCAGGTCCATTCTTGACACAAACCATTAAGATGTGATGCACATCTTTTATCTCGACAAGCTAAACAATTCGTCTTCAAGTAATTGTCCGTAATAGAAAGACGTTTCAAATTCGAAGTGTCCAAAGCCTAATGACTAAGCCTTTTAATCGAGAGGTCGCAGGTTCAAACCCCACACATTACACTATTACCGTAAACCCCTCCAACTAAGCTAGATATGCTTGTGTCTGATAAGCATACCTAGCTTAGTTGGAGGGGTTAACAAGATTGCTCATACAGTGAAATCTACATAGCTATTTTTTTTCTCTGGGTGGGAAAATCATCGAATAACTTCTCCCGCTTTGGGTGGAGCGGAAGGGAGTGTCAGAATTCTACTGACTAAAAACCCACCCTGTTCCTTCAGGTGCCCGTAAGTTCTGGGGCCTCGGTATCTCGCTAAAACATTCTCGCAACCACGGCAGGCAATGGCCCTATAGGACCCCGTCACTGGTGTTGACAGCTCTTTGAGGCGCGCGTGGAACACGACGCGCCGCCGACCCGGGCCTGGTCCTTACCGGACGGTGAGCGACCCCTGCTCGCCGTCTGCAGGCCCGCGCCTACGGTGGCCGGAAATCGGCTCGCGATCCCCGACGCCCGGGGCGTCTCCCGCGGCGGCTGGGACGCGTGGAAGAGAGTTGCCTCTCCCTCGTGCGTTCGGCCTCCTCCTTCGCTAGCATGACTGCTTCGCAGGAGACGACTGCATCCCATTCCCTCTCGCTCCGCACCATGGTTTGAACCAGGGCCGGGCGCAAGAAGTCACACACCTCGACCGTGTGCTCCACCGTGTCCTCCGGGTAAATCTACATAGCTAGACCTCTTTCGCATGGAATTTAATTCTTTTCCATCTTGAAGTAATACGAGTGAACATGCAAAATCAGTTAGTAGGTGTAAGTATAAGCGACATGCAGGTGAGCCGACGCACAATGGCAGTGGTAACGATTCTGGCGCAGTAGCTTTGACAGACAGTGTGCGCGGCGCAGTCGGCGGCGGCGAGCAGCTCGGGCGCCATGTAGTCGGCCGTGCCCGCCGCGCCGCCGCACCCGCCCTCCGACAGCCGCGCCGCCGAACCGAAGTCACCCAGCTTCACGTGCCCGCATCTATCAATATTTTATTTTATTCAAATATCATGTTTACAGAAAATACAGATAGTCCAGAAAGTAAATATACAACGTGTCACGGAAACCCCATATCTATCCAAAAGGGCTGAAGACAACATCTGGTCTCCGCATAGAGAAACACAGTTTCAGCACAAAATAATTGACTTAAAGAATTGATACCAAATTATTGGTTTCATATATTTCTTGAATACCAATCATAACAAACGTGTCACAGCACTACGAGGGTCAATAACTTTCCACGTCACTTGCCAATAACACGATAATACTTTTAGTTCTTCTTAATTTGAAAAATTCGGTCTCTGGTATCAGTGTATTGGAATTTGTAATAAGTTCTACACATGTAGACTTAGGATTACAAAACCCTTGCCATATCGTTTGTTATCATCCAAAGAAGCCGTGCATTTGGTATGTATATACCCTTTAAATTACACATTGTATATAACTAGCTTCTGCCCGCAACTTTGCTCGCGTGGGAGGTTTTTCCCGCGTAAATCCCGATCCTGTATTCATTCCGCATTCCGGGATAAAAAGTAGCGTACATATTAATTTCAGGATGTCAACTATCACTTTGTAGTAGTACATCATTTTTATGTAGCATCAAACGATTTCTCAATGCAAGCCAAATAATGAATTTTTATAGAAAAACTAGCTGACCCAGCAAACTTCGCATCCAAAACTTCGGAGCAAGAGGCCTCGGGTTCGATTCCCGAACTGGGCAAAAAGTACTATTGGGTTTTTGTATTACAAATTTGTCATGAATAGCCCGGAGTTTACAAGTTGATGGTGTGATAACCCCCATCCCGGCCATTTTAACATATTGAGATTCCGTGTCTCGGAAAGTATGTTAAATAAAATAAAATAAGTTAAGCGTTGGCTGTAGGCCCTAGCTCTCATTTGTACACCTTAGATAATTTGTTAACGATCGTAAGAAAACATAAAGTCTGGCACCAGTCTAGCCAAGGGTTATTGTGTTATGAAGCTACTTGGCTGTCGCGGGCAGAAGCTAGTTCATCATATAAATGTACCCCATGCAATGCTTTGCAATAATTTCATCTCCATGCCAAGATTGAGAAACACTCTTTTTTATTTATCTTTAGTGTTATACAATTCTCAAATACAATAAGTCTGTTTTGTAACAGAATTTTATTCTGTTACACACAGTAGGAGATTTAAGATTGCCTCTGCAAAAAGGGCATTGGAGTAAGAATACTGCAAGCTCACCTATCAAGCAATATGTTATGTGGCTTGACATCTCTGTGCACGTATCCCATGCCGTGTAGTGCTTTCAGAGCGTGCGCCACCTCAGCCACATAGAAGGCGGCGTCTCTCTCGGGTAGCGGGTGTGCGCGCCGGGCGAGAAAGCCCGACAGGTCACCACCGCAGCAAAGCTCCATCACTAGGTACAGGTTACTACTGTCCTAGTCAAAAAACGATTTTTTCATTCATTATTTATTATATACTTATACTTAATACTTTATTGTGCCTTATTGCCACTACATAAGGTCAAAAGTTGTTCAATTAATACCAATTTAAAGGTACAGCAGAAAGCATCCTTTAGTAATTTTGATTTATGTTAGGAAAACTTACATCACATACATTTGAGTATACAAATTTCAATACTTATGTACTTATTGGCCAGTTAAAAGTTTACACTAGTAAGTTATGATAATAGCATTTTACCTTAGACAATGCAAACATACAAACATTATTAGTTACAGTAACTCAAAGCCATAATTTCATAACACTGAAAATGAATGTAAAGATATAATCATTTTACAATTTAATTATTAAAGAAGAGACCTACACATTAAAATATCCATTACACAGTGTTTTTAATAAATGAATACTTTTGTTAAATAAATTAAAATTGACTTGACACACCATGTTAAATATATGACAGGCCCTTATACTATATGAGTTTTATCTATAGGTGGTTTTCACTAAAGAAATGCGAAGGAGATGTGGTTTTTCACAATAAGTAGATGGCATGAAGCCTTATCTTGACAAAGAAAGTCAGCAACCAGCTTTATATGTAGCTACTTCTGTTACTTATAGTATGTATTACTTTATTATTATTTTTATTATTAAATAAAATCACAAGGCATACTTTTGTAACTCAGACATCTGAATCTTACTTGGAAAGCATACTGCAGCTTAGGTAGCCATGGTCCAGATGCTGTGGCTAGCACATCTCGCTCCTCATCAGCACGCTTGCGAGCTTGCTCTTTACGCAAGGTCTTCATTGCATACACATCACTTGTTTGCTTCTCTCTGACCATCTAAAAAATAAATAAGAGCTTAGGAACCATAAAAGGTTTGACAGGGTAATCTACAAGGGCAGTTAAAATGTTATAAACATTTGAACTAAGAAAAACATAAGACATAGGACACAACTATTAAAATCATACCAATTAAAACATTAGTTAATCTTCACAACTGTCCAAACAAAAAAAAATGGTTATTAACCTCAATGATTACCAACTTAACTCTTATTTCATACTCTTACACAGTACATATAACAGCCCCATCATAGTCTAAATCTATTTAATTACTTATGTATATTCTTCTTATATTTTTCCAAGAACTTAAACAGACCAGTTTCATCACCATTAAGTTGAGACAGACCATGGAATGAGCCAAAATTGAATCTGTTTAAGTTCAAGTCTCCAAAGAGATCATTTCTGTAGGACTCAAACCAAACATATTCCATCAACAGTTAGATATGTCTTCCGAAGCTTTGATGTTTGTTAGCAAGTCTTGATACTCAAATAAACTGATTGGTTGATATAAGATAATGAGTGAACATACATGAACTTCACCAAAGTGTCCCCTTCCAATAGTTTGCAGCATCTCAAAGTCGGAAATGCATACTCTAGTTCTACGCAGTTCGGCCAGTGTGCTACGATCTACAAATAAAACCAAATATTTCAGGATAAATATATGCAGGGGCGAAGTTGAAAGTTACAATTTTGTGTCAGTGGATATCCTTAGGGTGAAACAAATAGTCTCTACATGCTCCAGTCAGATAAAAATTTTGATATGAATAGTAACTAGTGCTATCACTGAGTATTACAGACTACTTTTTATACTGAAAAATTACAAAAAGCAATAAGAGAGAAGCCGCATGAAAAAGCCGGTTACAAATAAATTTACAAGGCAGCACCACCGCTACATTGTTTTTAATTATAGATGTTATAAGAAACAGCTGTTCCAAAAACAAAAGATTTATTTTATGAATAGAGCTTTGTACAATCTTATTTCTAATGCCTGAAAAACTCCTAGAACGTTTAATTTGTTTGTTTTATTCTATCCGAGCTTAATACTCAGTTTCAACAGCAGAGACAAAGAAAACTCACACTTGTCCAAGAAAGCTTTGACCAAGTCATCACTCTTTTTAACCGGGTCATCGTTGCATTCATCGTAAAGCACTGTGAGGGCATCCAGCAGGGCTTCGCGGTCGACGGTCTTTCTGTTGAACCTTGCAGTCCCACCTGTCACTTTCCCCAATATGAGACGATTCAACCGGGTGATGCGAACAGCAATTGCCTCCTTCGATGGTTCCATTTTAGATTAAATTAACACATTAACGAAAATTCACTTAGGTACACGCATATTTTGTTTATTTATTTCAATGCATACATGAGTAAATATCAACAAAGCATTGAGACCAGTAATTTCGTCGTTATTATTTGAAAATTGAATCTGCCTATAGAGATGAGTCGTATTTACTAGAATAGATCCGAAGAATAGGTAAATTTCGATACTAGGCGGCACCTATTCTCACTTTGACAACACCTAGTATCATGAAGTATTGCGAAATCCAACTGCTCTTAGGCTTCATAGCACTAACGCGTAATTGCATTCCATTCGCTCAACACGTTATAAACCTGCTTTACCGCTCATTCATGTTTGTCAAAATTATTCGTTTGTCAGTCACTTGAATTTAAACCCTAATTCAAAGTACATAAAAGTAACGCAACGCGCACGCGTGTTGTGCAAGAATATATATTCTGTCCTTTTTTAACTACGCTATTCCGTAGTCTTCCCATCTTTATCTTTCAATACTCGAGACTAGTCAGTAATCATTCGATCCGAGAATACTCGATCCGAATAAGTACCAACTAGTCTCGAAAAGACTAACAGCCTTACAAATAAAAATGTGTTATACCGCATCTATTCCATCCTTATACTAGGTATAGTTATATCAGTTATAACTTAAGAATAAGTCGAGAATAATTTTTTACAAATAAACCAGTTATATCTTTGATATAACAACTCCTCCGTTATGTCAAAATGCACGATCTGGCAACAGTGCAACCAAAGAGAAACTACTAAAAAAATGCAGTTTGTCTATGAATTTCTTTCTTTTGAACTTTGTCAACTTGACGTTTCTCGAGTCTCGACCATATGTTCTGTTCTTTGTCATCATTCATTGTATCATCTTGTATCTGAAAGAGATCGATGAGAAACGAGTTTCATGGAGCAGAACTGATACACATAGAAAATTACTAGTATGAGTAGGTGAAAGTTCTTACCTGATTACGTCCCCAGTACCTCAGAGCAATCATTATTTGCAAAACAGAAGATAATCCACCGCCGCGCATGTCCATATTGAGATATCTACCAATTAATTGGTCTAAAAACGTTACACCACCTTTAGAAAATCGATATTTTAACCGGAACTGCTCATCGCTAAATAAAACAAAAGGATTTTCTCTTTTTTAAATATTTTAACTTTTCTTTGAACCTGCATTAGATTTATAATGTTATTTACTTGTTCTACTTCTTCTATTGCATTCAATTCCATTATGAAAATTAACGTGAAATACTTAAATGCCCGTAAACAAACACAAACTGTGGTATTTTTAAGGTTATACTAGCTTTATACAAGGGTGAAGGCGTGAATAACTTCGGAATAACGGTTGTATGAATACTACTGTCAAAGTTATACTAAACTTGATATAGGCTATTCTTTGTTTATATGTAGACATTTTGCTTATTCATAATTTATTCTCGAGTATAACTTTTGTACCACGTTTATTTGTAAGGCTGTAAGTAAATAGATACTTCGTAATACTTAGTCTTGTCGAGACTAGGTGGTACCCATTCGGATCGAGTATTCTCGGATCGAATGATTACTGACTAGTCTCGAGTATAAAGTCCAATTACTAGGTACCAACCTAGTCTTATCACTGTTTGCTGGTGTTAACACCCTAAGTTCAATAGAAATATCAAGTACAGGAGAAGTGGCAACGAGGTGAGTCCGTGAAGCTTAAAGATCGTCATCGTAAAATTTAATCAAAATACCGTGTTCATTTGTTGTTTAGCAGTTTCCTGCAAAATTAGTAGCCACAATAAAAAAAATACTTGGACTAAGTACGTGCACCATGACCACATTCGATAAGTAATAATTGATACTAGTTGGACTAGGGACTAGGTGGACTAGGTGGAATAGGTATCTGGATCACGTATTTTTAAATACTAAGAATAGGTGCACCTAGTCCCAAATTTACCTAGTACAACCCATCTCTATCTGCCAAGGCCAACCTTATCAATGTAAATGACATAACTCATCGGTGTTGCCACTTTGCCAGTTCTTAAGGTTGCCATTGCAATTGAACATATTATTATCTTGTAAAAGAGCTCCCTATTTCAATTGTAATTTTTTGTCTTGTTTATTATTTAATTATTACTTTTACAAATCGTCGTTGCGCTTGCAAAAGTCGCTATGCGGTAGATAGTCAATTTTCGTTCTTTTATGAAGTTTCAATCGTTATTTTAACACACACATGCTGTAAAAACAGCCATCTGATAAACATAATATTGAAAGGTAACTCTTTAAATATTTCGTTTATTAGATAGCTGTTTTACAGCATGTGTGTAATAAAATAACGATTGAAACTGCATAAAAGAACGAAAATTACTATTTACCACATAGCGCCTTTTGCAAGCGCAACGACGAAATATTAGTTTTTTGTCATAAAAATATTTTTTTTTGTGTGTGGCATCTCGCAGGTCAACCTCTGAGGTTGTCGGCTGCTTAACCGGGCTTGCCTGTGGTTGCCTTAATTAATTAATTAATTAAAGCCTCCAGCCAGGGCTTATTAAAAAACTTACAAACTAGGCGACTACACGCTAAGGGCACCCCCTGTGGGGTACGGACCTCGGCTTAGGGCGTCGCCGGGGGAGGGCAGCTAGGGACAGGCTGGATCATATCATTATTATTAATAAGGGAATTTAAAGCTACTGGCTCAGCGTCGCGGGCTGGCTCTGGCAAGGGTCGGGGCTGACTATTACGGGGACGTCGCGGCGGGCCTCGGCGGCGAGGGCGGAAGGACGGTCGGTTTTTCTGTTTGTGTGCCACTGTACTTGTTTCCCTACGGCTCTCTTGGAGCAGGGTGATTGCGTCATCGGGAGTGACAAGGGTATGCCTTGGTCGGCGAATCTTAGAGATACGCGAGGGTTCGTATTGGGCGGCCGATACGATAAGGGGATTCCTATGTTGGATTGCAGTATCAAAGAAACGTTTGGAGACACGTTTCATGAACTGCTGTATGGTGGGCATCTTGAGGTCTACGTGAAGAAGCTCATTTCGAACATAAAAGGGGGCTCCCGTGACTCTACGGAGGAATCGGTTTTGAAGGGTCTGCATCTTGTGGAGGAGGTAGGGCTTTGCGTGTGCGAAAACAACGCAGGTGTAGTAAATTAAACCATTCCGTAATACATTATGGCTTTATTCATTTAAAATTTCACATGTAGAGACGCCAGCACATCAAGCTACAACAATCTGTCAAATTTATTTAATAGATTTTCAACATTATTTTTAAAGAAACTAGGTTCAAGGTTGATTGGAAAAATTTGACAGTTTCGGGTAGCTTCGTGTGCTGGCGTCTGTACAATTATAAGTAATGACAAGTATTTGTATTCGATGTCATTTGAGACATAGGTAGTAAACCAGCCAGTTCGATAGAGGTTGCATATCACCTCATTCTCCCCCCATTAAGAAGTGACATAGTCTTGAAGATAAGACGGAGGGTGTCGCTCTCTTGCTGAACGGCGAGGTGCAGAACCTTGTACGTTAGTAGGATCTAGAGTAATACTAACTGGTTGGTTCGTCGGAATACTAGTTGGTTCATCATTTATTTGAAATTCTGGTTCATCCGACTCAGCAGAAAGCCAGCTGGAGTCAGATCCTGTTTCGCGATCTTCAGCGTCAGAATATAAAGTATTTCCCAACGGCGCTAAGTGACGATTCGAAACTACCATCTCGCGGCCATTTTGACATCTTATGTGGGAGTGTAGAGGGTTGGTCTCGACTAGTTCTACTTCCTCGACAATTGGGTCATACTTACTTTTTCTAACATTATTTTTCAACAGTGCTCTCTCTGCCTCCGTAAGCCACGTCGGCATTGAATGTCCATTTGAAGATCTGCGGGGATGGGTGAACATTCGTTCGTGAGGTGTACATCCAGTTGCTGTGCACAATAAAGATCGTATGGAGTGTAGTGACTGTTCGAGGACAGTTTCCCAGCGGTTAATCGGCAAATTCATTGACTTTAGCGAGAGTTGTATAGTTTTCCAAATAATGCCATTGTATCGCTCAGTTTGGCCATTACCTTGGGGGTTATATGGCGTGGTATAGCTAGTAGCTACGCCAATTCCGTGCAGAAAATTTTTCAGATCAGCTGATAGAAATGCGGTTCCTCTATCATAATGTACGTAGGTTGGTGTACCAAATATTGCAAATAATTGTTTTAGCTTTTTTTTAACAGTTTCGGAACTTAGGTCAGAACAGGGAAACGCAAAGGGAAATCTGGAGTACTCATCTATTATAGTAAGCATGTAACGGTTTCCAGTTACACTTGGCAGTGGACCCTTGAAGTCTATTCCAATCCTTTCAAATGGAGCAGTCGCCTTGATCAATGTGCCCTTTGTTCTAAGAAATCTAGGTTTAATTTCAGCACAGACAGTGCATGATCCCGTAATTCGCCTGACATCATCGACTGAGTATGGTAAATTTTTAGCTCTTACCCAGTGAACCATTCGAGTTATACCGGGATGGCACAAATTCTTATGTAATTCAAAAAGATTGTCGGTGATTGATTGAGTTGATGCTGTTATATTTGCACGTGAGAGGGCATTAGCTACTATGTTGTCCTTGCCTGGACGATATATAATATCAAATCTATAATTAGAAAGTTCCAGGCGCCATCGTTGAATCTTATCATTTTTAATTTTAGAGTTGTGTTTCTGATCAAACATAAAAGATACTGATTTCTGATCAGTTATCAGTTGAAATGTTTTACCCATTAGAAATTGCCGCCATTTCTTTATACTTTCTACAATAGCTGCAGCTTCCTTCTCTATTGCTGAATGATTACGTTCATGAGTGCTTAGGGTTCTGGAGAAAAACGCTACTGGTCTCCCTTCTTGGGTAAGAGCAGCAGCTATGGCGTGATCAGATGCGTCTGTTTCTACAGTGAGTTGTATTTTAGGGTCAATAACATTGATAGCTGACTTTGCTATTTCTGCCTTTAGCGATTGAAATGCTTGTATAGCTTCGGGAATCGATGGAAATTTATCTGATTTTGCAAGCAATCTTATTTTGTCTGAAAATTTTGGGATCCATTTCGAATAGTGTGCAAAAACACCCATGGTCCTTCGAAGAGAGGCCCGGTCATTAGGTATCGGCATATCCAAAAGAGGTTGGAGACGCCCAGGATCTGGCTTGATTATGTTGTTGCAGATATTATGACCTAGCAAATTTATCTCTGTTTTCGAAAATTCGCTTTTCTGTAAGTTCAAAGTAAGATTATAGCGAGTAGCAACTTTTTGAAAAGAGCTTAATTTTGTGTCATGGTCATTTTGATCATAGCCACATATTGTAATGTCATCTAGATAGGTATACACGCCTTGTAAACGTTCTTTCTGTATGATGGAATTAATAGCTCGTTGAAAAGCTGCAACGCCATTTGTGACACCGAATGGTATACGTCGAAATTGATATAGATTTCCGCATGCTTCGAAGGCTGTATATGGTTTTTCACCTTCTAAAATTGGAATTTGATGGTAAGCGCTACTTAAATCAATTTTGCTAAAGACTTTATGCTTGGCTACTTTAGAAATGAGTTCATCCAATAATGGCAGAGGATAAGCATCTAGTTCGGTGTATCTGTTTATTGTTTGAGAATAGTCAATAACCATTCTTTTTTTGTGATGTTCACTAGATGTAACAAGAACTTGGGCTCTCCACGGTGAAAGACTCGGTTCAATAATTTTATCATGAAGAAGTTTTTGTATTTCAGCTTCCATAAACTGAGAATCTAAATCAGAGTGTCGTCTGGACTTAATAGCGATTGGTTTCTTAAAAGGTAATAAATTTGTAAATAAGCTTACTGGTTCGATGTTAGCTTCTGACAGAGCACATAGCTTGAGTGTTGGTTTGGATCCACCGAATTGCATTTCTAAGGCTTTGTGGTTCTGCAAGATATCGTGTCCGAGTATGATATCTGAACAAAGTCCATCCATAATCATGAGAGTGGCGTTGATAGTTTGGTTTTGTAAAGTAATTCTCAAAGGGCATGATCCATTCACTTGCATACATAAGTTAGACGTTGCCATTGTAATCCTTTGCTTGCAGGGAGTGATATTCAGATTATACAGACTAACAAGACGCTGATCAATAAAACTTGCTGTGCTGCCAGTGTCAATTAGTGCTCTTGCTGTAAACTTTCCGTTTATGAGAACTGGTGTGGTGGCTCTGTTTAGATCTGTTGCCGACAATATACAAGAAAAAGTATGTGTTGATGTGGCCATAGCGTGTTTGGCATGATCTTCGTCTTGTGTTTCGCTTGCTGCTACTCGGGGGCTTTTGCTAAGACAGACTTTAGAGTAGTGTCCCTTTTTTCCACAATTTGTGCAAATAGTGTAAGAAGCTGGGCACTCGGAGCGCTGTTGATGACGCTGATTTCCGCAGTAATAACATATTTCATATTTTCTTAGTTTTCTTGCAGCAGCGGTAGTGTTATCGTTAGTGGTGTAATTTACAACTGGCGTTAGCTCTTGTCGGTAATTATCATTTTGAATTTGAGCCATTTCTAAAGACCGTGCTTGTTCATATGCTTTAGCTAAAGTAAGTGTGCTGTTTTCTAAAAGCCGTTGACGTATTCCCGGTGACGATAGCCCTGCGATAAAGGCGTCTCGAACATATTCGCTCTCATTTTGCTCAGCGGTAACTGATTTAAAATTACAATTCTTCGAATACAACTTAAGCGTTTGAATATACTGATCAATCGACTCTCCCGGTTGCTGTTGTCGCTTGGCTAAACGATATCGTGAGTACACTTCGTTTACCGGTTTTATGAATAGCTCATCTAGTTTCTTTATCGCTATGTCATATTCTTTCGATTCACTAATGCAAGTGTAAAGGAGCGGCGATAAGTGGTTAACTAGCAGCTGGTACTTGCAATCTGTACTTACTAAAGTTCCTTTTGATTCTATAGCATGTAGAAAATTGTTGAATGTTTGTTTCCAGTGGATCCATATTGATGATTGGTCTGAGCTTATTGTTGGATCCGCTTCGAACCTTTCGGGTTTTAGATATTTTTCCATTATTTTTAAATGAATAAATTGTAGTAAATTAAACCATTCCGTAATACATTATGGCTTTATTCATTTAAAATTTCACATGTACAATTATAAGTAATGACACAAGTATTTGTATTCGATGTCATTTGAGACATAGGTAGTAAACCAGCCAGTTCGATAGAGGTTGCATATCACCTCAGCAGGCGTAGGTCATGATGGGACGGATGACCGCGGTGAAAATACGCAGCTTGCACCTGAGTGATAATTTGCTGCGGGAGTTAAGAATGAAGTGGAGCCTACCTAGAGCGAAAGCGGCGCGCGAACGTGCCTGCTTTATGTGCTCAGCGAAAGAAAGGTGTTTATCGAGGACCACGCCTAAGTATTTGGCTTGCTTTTCCCAGGGGATCGGCTTGCCGTACATGGTAATCGGACGAGGGGAGGTTGAGTTTATCCGCGGTTTAGAAAAGAGGACTGCCTGGCTTTTGTCTGGATTAACTTCGATTCTCCATTTCCGGAACCACTTGGCCAGAGTGTTTGAGAAGTTTGGAGAGTACGAGCGATGGCATCGGGTTTAAGACCGGTATAATAGATAGCCGTATCGTCGGCAAATAGGGCTAGCTGAGTATTTTTATGCTTGGGGATATCGCTAGTGAATAGCGTGAAAACGAGGGGGGATAGTACGGAGCCTTGAGGAACTCCTGCGCGAATGGGATGGGGGGAGGAAAGCTCCCCCTCAATTCGATAACGAAAGGTGCGATTCGATAAAAAGTCCCGTAGGATGAGCACGAGACGGTCAGGCACGCCGAGTTGGTATAGCTTATAGATTAAGCCATTATGCCAGACTTTGTCGAACGCTTTCGCTATGTCGAAGAATAAGGCTCCCGTTATTGCGCCCCGTTGGAAGCCGGCGCTGACGTGTTCTACGATGCGGTGGACTTGTTGGATACATGAGTGTTCGGTTCTAAACCCGAACTGCTCATTGGGTATTAGACTATTTGCTTCGGCAAAATCTTTGAGCCGCTTATATATAAGCCTTTCATAGATTTTACCGAGGACGTTGAGTAAGCTAATGGGACGGTAGCTAGACGGGTCAGACTTGGGCTTGCCTGGTTTGGGAATACCTATGATGGTGGCCTGTTTCCAGGTTGCGGGGAACATATTATTGCTCAATGCGCCATTGAAGATGGCATTCATTAGCACTATAAGCTGGGCGGGGAAAAGTTTGAAAACCCTATTGGTGATGCCGTCGGAACCAGGGGCTTTTCGCGGTTGGAGACTTTTAATGATATCCTGGACCTCATCAGGAGTGATGGGGGCCAGTGGATTATCGGGATCTTCGACGGGCGGAAGGGAAGTTCAACGTTCGACTTCGGCGTTCACCATATCGAGGTGGGCTTGGTCTACTGGTTGAGAGCTGGGAGAACACTGGGACTCTAGGCTGTCGGCTAGGCATTCTGCTTTTTCAGAGTTATCGAAGGCGACACTCTTATCGGGACGAATGAGAGGAGGCATTGTGGCCTCTTCAGTGGATCGTAACTTCCTCTGAAGCTGCCAGAAGGCAAGATGGGTGGGCTCAAGTTCACTCAGCATCTTGTCCCAGCTCGCATTACGCTGCTCGGCAATGCGTTTCCTTACAGCACCCTGTAAGTTGCGCATGTGAGCTTTGTTTGCGGCGCAGGGAAAAGCGCTGTACGCACAGATGGCTGCGTTCTTCTCAGTCGTATCAGATTCCGTACATCGTCCGGGAGTTTCCAGCGGTGGTCTTCCGCTACTGGAACTTCCCTTGAACAATCGTTCAGGACGGATTGTACGTGATCTGTAAGCGAGTCGATCGCCGCCGTCGTGTCAGCGACTGAGACTATGTGGTCAGGAATGGTGTCCAAGTGAGGCGACGTGGTGGATTTCAGTTTTTCACTTACTCTCCTCCAGTCGGTGATCAATTGGGTCGGAGGAGGTTGGGTAGGATCTGAGCGGGAACCTATGTGTAGGATAACAGGACGGTGATCCGAGTTGAGCTCGTGAAGCGCTTCTATGGAGTGTAAATGAAGGTTTACATTCTTTAGGAGCGCCACATCGAGGACATCTGGCCTATGGTTGGGGTCGTGTGGGTAGTGGGTGGGAGTCATCGGAGCGATAACGTCATAGTTTAGGGTCGCGCCTAGGTTATACACGATTCTGCCTCTGGAATTTGTCGTGTTGCTGTTCCAAGCGGGGTGTTTGGCGTTGAGATCGCCCGCTAGTAAGACGGAGTCACTTAGGCCGAAGAGAGTCGTGAGATCGCTGGTGAGCGCGATAGGATCGTCTGAAGCAAGAGACGCGACCGATAGTGGGGGATGGTAGGCAGAGATGATGGTTATCGGAGGATGACCAGTCATGCCTAGTCGACAGCAGAGTACTCTAGGTGAGAGAGAGGCGCGGGTGGGGTCAGAGGGATGCAGTATAACTCCTTCCTATAATAAATAAGGGTACCGCCGCCGTGGCAGCGTGTTCTGTCATTACGAACTAGACGGTAATTCGCAATTTTAGGGTCAGCGCGGTGGGGTTTCTAAAGGGTCTCCTGTATAAGGAGGACGTCTAATTGGTGGTCGCGGAGGAATTTAGTTATTTCGGCGCGTTGGTTGAAAATGCCATTGGCGTTGAAAAAACCTAATTTGAGGGATCGAGGCCTAGAGTGGTTTGTGCGTTTGGAATCCATTGGATCAGTCCATCGCATCCATCTGGTCGAGGCATAGCACGACATCACTGTGTGTGCTGAATATTTGGCTGTACATTGCCGTCGTAATTTTGCCGTTATTCTGCTGCTCGGCAGCCAGAAGGGCATTGCGGAGAGACCTGGCTTGGTGGGTCATAAATATTCTATAGTGGCGCAGTAGAGTCTGGCCGCAAGACTTGCCGTGCGCGATGGGTGAGGGATTGGGCGGTTGTTTGGCTGCAGGAGCAGCAGTGGTTTGAGGCTCGGGTTGGGGACTGGCTGTGGCCTCTGGAGCCACGGCTATAGGCAGGATCGGCGCTGCGATGGGTATATCCATCAGTGCCTGCAAAGGTTTGGCAGGGGCCAAGGAAGGAAAGGCTTTTTCGTGGTTTAGCCTGTTCCACGGGGATGGTCTCTGAGGAGCGAGACGTTGGGGAATTTGAGAGGAAGGTGCCTCTCTTTGTTGGCGGGCGTTGGCGCGCTTCGCTAATTTAGGAGCGAGTTTGGGGGCTTTGGGACAGCCGCGGTAGTTTGCCGGGTGACCGGTCTGGCCGCAGAGAACGCAGCTGGGTGGTTCCGAACAGAGGGTTCGGTCTTTGGGCCGAGAGCAGTCCTCAGTAGGGCATGTAATATCGGAAAGTTTTCAATTCCGATACTGATTTCCGATATTAGATCTCAATATCGGAATTCCGATATTAATACCGGAATTTCGTTATTTCGTTAGAAATTGCAAATTTTATTTATAAATTGCACAAATTCAAGGTTGGATTGCGTACAATAAAAATCATTTTTAGACTATGCCTATTCTTCAGTTTGGTTTAAAAATTGGTTGAATTAATAGCTCGTTGAAAAGCTGCAACGCCATTTGTGACACCGAATGGTATACGTCGAAATTGATATAGATTTCCGCATGCTTCGAAGGCTGTATATGGTTTTTCACCTTCTAAAATTGGAATTTGATGGTAAGCGCTACTTAAATCAATTTTGCTAAAGACTTTATGCTTGGCTACTTTAGAAATGAGTTCATCCAATAATGGCAGAGGATAAGCATCTAGTTCGGTGTATCTGTTTATTGTTTGAGAATAGTCAATAACCATTCTTTTTTTGTGATGTTCACTAGATGTAACAAGAACTTGGGCTCTCCACGGTGAAAGACTCGGTTCAATAATTTTATCATGAAGAAGTTTTTGTATTTCAGCTTCCATAAACTGAGAATCTAAATCAGAGTGTCGTCTGGACTTAATAGCGATTGGTTTCTTAAAAGGTAATAAATTTGTAAATAAGCTTACTGGTTCGATGTTAGCTTCTGACAGAGCACATAGCTTGAGTGTTGGTTTGGATCCACCGAATTGCATTTCTAAGGCTTTGTGGTTCTGCAAGATATCGTGTCCGAGTATGATATCTGAACAAAGTCCATCCATAATCATGAGAGTGGCGTTGATAGTTTGGTTTTGTAAAGTAATTCTCAAAGGGCATGATCCATTCACTTGCATACATAAGTTAGACGTTGCCATTGTAATCCTTTGCTTGCAGGGAGTGATATTCAGATTATACAGACTAACAAGACGCTGATCAATAAAACTTGCTGTGCTGCCAGTGTCAATTAGTGCTCTTGCTGTAAACTTTCCGTTTATGAGAACTGGTGTGGTGGCTCTGTTTAGATCTGTTGCCGACAATATACAAGAAAAAGTATGTGTTGATGTGGCCATAGCGTGTTTGGCATGATCTTCGTCTTGTGTTTCGCTTGCTGCTACTCGGGGGCTTTTGCTAAGACAGACTTTAGAGTAGTGTCCCTTTTTTCCACAATTTGTGCAAATAGTGTAAGAAGCTGGGCACTCGGAGCGCTGTTGATGACGCTGATTTCCGCAGTAATAACATATTTCATATTTTCTTAGTTTTCTTGCAGCAGCGGTAGTGTTATCGTTAGTGGTGTAATTTACAACTGGCGTTAGCTCTTGTCGGTAATTATCATTTTGAATTAGAGCCATTTCTAAAGACCGTGCTTGTTCATATGCTTTAGCTAAAGTAAGTGTGCTGTTTTCTAAAAGCCGTTGACGTATTCCCGGTGACGATAGCCCTGCGATAAAGGCGTCTCGAACATATTCGCTCTCATTTTGCTCAGCGGTAACTGATTTAAAATTACAATTCTTCGAATACAACTTAAGCGTTTGAATATACTGATCAATCGACTCTCCCGGTTGCTGTTGTCGCTTGGCTAAACGATATCGTGAGTACACTTCGTTTACCGGTTTTATGAATAGCTCATCTAGTTTCTTTATCGCTATGTCATATTCTTTCGATTCACTAATGCAAGTGTAAAGGAGCGGCGATAAGTGGTTAACTAGCAGCTGGTACTTGCAATCTGTACTTACTAAAGTTCCTTTTGATTCTATAGCATGTAGAAAATTGTTGAATGTTTGTTTCCAGTGGATCCATATTGATGATTGGTCTGAGCTTATTGTTGGATCCGCTTCGAACCTTTCGGGTTTTAGATATTTTTCCATTATTTTTAAATGAATAAATTGTAGTAAATTAAACCATTCCGTAATACATTATGGCTTTATTCATTTAAAATTTCACATGTACAATTATAAGTAATGACACAAGTATTTGTATTCGATGTCATTTGAGACATAGGTAGTAAACCAGCCAGTTCGATAGAGGTTGCATATCACCTCAGCAGGCGTAGGTCATGATGGGACGGATGACCGCGGTGAAAATACGCAGCTTGCACCTGAGTGATAATTTGCTGCGGGAGTTAAGAATGAAGTGGAGCCTACCTAGAGCGAAAGCGGCGCGCGAACGTGCCTGCTTTATGTGCTCAGCGAAAGAAAGGTGTTTATCGAGGACCACGCCTAAGTATTTGGCTTGCTTTTCCCAGGGGATCGGCTTGCCGTACATGGTAATCGGACGAGGGGAGGTTGAGTTTATCCGCGGTTTAGAAAAGAGGACTGCCTGGCTTTTGTCTGGATTAACTTCGATTCTCCATTTCCGGAACCACTTGGCCAGAGTGTTTGAGAAGTTTGGAGAGTACGAGCGATGGCATCGGGTTTAAGACCGGTATAATAGATAGCCGTATCGTCGGCAAATAGGGCTAGCTGAGTATTTTTATGCTTGGGGATATCGCTAGTGAATAGCGTGAAAACGAGGGGGGATAGTACGGAGCCTTGAGGAACTCCTGCGCGAATGGGATGGGGGGAGGAAAGCTCCCCCTCAATTCGATAACGAAAGGTGCGATTCGATAAAAAGTCCCGTAGGATGAGCACGAGACGGTCAGGCACGCCGAGTTGGTATAGCTTATAGATTAAGCCATTATGCCAGACTTTGTCGAACGCTTTCGCTATGTCGAAGAATAAGGCTCCCGTTATTGCGCCCCGTTGGAAGCCGGCGCTGACGTGTTCTACGATGCGGTGGACTTGTTGGATACATGAGTGTTCGGTTCTAAACCCGAACTGCTCATTGGGTATTAGACTATTTGCTTCGGCAAAATCTTTGAGCCGCTTATATATAAGCCTTTCATAGATTTTACCGAGGACGTTGAGTAAGCTAATGGGACGGTAGCTAGACGGGTCAGACTTGGGCTTGCCTGGTTTGGGAATACCTATGATGGTGGCCTGTTTCCAGGTTGCGGGGAACATATTATTGCTCAATGCGCCATTGAAGATGGCATTCATTAGCACTATAAGCTGGGCGGGGAAAAGTTTGAAAACCCTATTGGTGATGCCGTCGGAACCAGGGGCTTTTCGCGGTTGGAGACTTTTAATGATATCCTGGACCTCATCAGGAGTGATGGGGGCCAGTGGATTATCGGGATCTTCGACGGGCGGAAGGGAAGTTCAACGTTCGACTTCGGCGTTCACCATATCGAGGTGGGCTTGGTCTACTGGTTGAGAGCTGGGAGAACACTGGGACTCTAGGCTGTCGGCTAGGCATTCTGCTTTTTCAGAGTTATCGAAGGCGACACTCTTATCGGGACGAATGAGAGGAGGCATTGTGGCCTCTTCAGTGGATCGTAACTTCCTCTGAAGCTGCCAGAAGGCAAGATGGGTGGGCTCAAGTTCACTCAGCATCTTGTCCCAGCTCGCATTACGCTGCTCGGCAATGCGTTTCCTTACAGCACCCTGTAAGTTGCGCATGTGAGCTTTGTTTGCGGCGCAGGGAAAAGCGCTGTACGCACAGATGGCTGCGTTCTTCTCAGTCGTATCAGATTCCGTACATCGTCCGGGAGTTTCCAGCGGTGGTCTTCCGCTACTGGAACTTCCCTTGAACAATCGTTCAGGACGGATTGTACGTGATCTGTAAGCGAGTCGATCGCCGCCGTCGTGTCAGCGACTGAGACTATGTGGTCAGGAATGGTGTCCAAGTGAGGCGACGTGGTGGATTTCAGTTTTTCACTTACTCTCCTCCAGTCGGTGATCAATTGGGTCGGAGGAGGTTGGGTAGGATCTGAGCGGGAACCTATGTGTAGGATAACAGGACGGTGATCCGAGTTGAGCTCGTGAAGCGCTTCTATGGAGTGTAAATGAAGGTTTACATTCTTTAGGAGCGCCACATCGAGGACATCTGGCCTATGGTTGGGGTCGTGTGGGTAGTGGGTGGGAGTCATCGGAGCGATAACGTCATAGTTTAGGGTCGCGCCTAGGTTATACACGATTCTGCCTCTGGAATTTGTCGTGTTGCTGTTCCAAGCGGGGTGTTTGGCGTTGAGATCGCCCGCTAGTAAGACGGAGTCACTTAGGCCGAAGAGAGTCGTGAGATCGCTGGTGAGCGCGATAGGATCGTCTGAAGCAAGAGACGCGACCGATAGTGGGGGATGGTAGGCAGAGATGATGGTTATCGGAGGATGACCAGTCATGCCTAGTCGACAGCAGAGTACTCTAGGTGAGAGAGAGGCGCGGGTGGGGTCAGAGGGATGCAGTATAACTCCTTCCTATAATAAATAAGGGTACCGCCGCCGTGGCAGCGTGTTCTGTCATTACGAACTAGACGGTAATTCGCAATTTTAGGGTCAGCGCGGTGGGGTTTCTAAAGGGTCTCCTGTATAAGGAGGACGTCTAATTGGTGGTCGCGGAGGAATTTAGTTATTTCGGCGCGTTGGTTGAAAATGCCATTGGCGTTGAAAAAACCTAATTTGAGGGATCGAGGCCTAGAGTGGTTTGTGCGTTTGGAATCCATTGGATCAGTCCATCGCATCCATCTGGTCGAGGCATAGCACGACATCACTGTGTGTGCTGAATATTTGGCTGTACATTGCCGTCGTAATTTTGCCGTTATTCTGCTGCTCGGCAGCCAGAAGGGCATTGCGGAGAGACCTGGCTTGGTGGGTCATAAATATTCTATAGTGGCGCAGTAGAGTCTGGCCGCAAGACTTGCCGTGCGCGATGGGTGAGGGATTGGGCGGTTGTTTGGCTGCAGGAGCAGCAGTGGTTTGAGGCTCGGGTTGGGGACTGGCTGTGGCCTCTGGAGCCACGGCTATAGGCAGGATCGGCGCTGCGATGGGTATATCCATCAGTGCCTGCAAAGGTTTGGCAGGGGCCAAGGAAGGAAAGGCTTTTTCGTGGTTTAGCCTGTTCCACGGGGATGGTCTCTGAGGAGCGAGACGTTGGGGAATTTGAGAGGAAGGTGCCTCTCTTTGTTGGCGGGCGTTGGCGCGCTTCGCTAATTTAGGAGCGAGTTTGGGGGCTTTGGGACAGCCGCGGTAGTTTGCCGGGTGACCGGTCTGGCCGCAGAGAACGCAGCTGGGTGGTTCCGAACAGAGGGTTCGGTCTTTGGGCCGAGAGCAGTCCTCAGTAGGGCATGTAATATCGGAAAGTTTTCAATTCCGATACTGATTTCCGATATTAGATCTCAATATCGGAATTCCGATATTAATACCGGAATTTCGTTATTTCGTTAGAAATTGCAAATTTTATTTATAAATTGCACAAATTCAAGGTTGGATTGCGTACAATAAAAATCATTTTTAGACTATGCCTATTCTTCAGTTTGGTTTAAAAATTGGTTGAATTAATAGCTCGTTGAAAAGCTGCAACGCCATTTGTGACACCGAATGGTATACGTCGAAATTGATATAGATTTCCGCATGCTTCGAAGGCTGTATATGGATTTTCACCTTCTAAAATTGGAATTTGATGGTAAGCGCTACTTAAATCAATTTTGCTAAAGACTTTATGCTTGGCTACTTTAGAAATGAGTTCATCCAATAATGGCAGAGGATAAGCATCTAGTTCGGTGTATCTGTTTATTGTTTGAGAATAGTCAATAACCATTCTTTTTTTGTGATGTTCACTAGATGTAACAAGAACTTGGGCTCTCCACGGTGAAAGACTCGGTTCAATAATTTTATCATGAAGAAGTTTTTGTATTTCAGCTTCCATAAACTGAGAATCTAAATCAGAGTGTCGTCTGGACTTAATAGCGATTGGTTTCTTAAAAGGTAATAAATTTGTAAATAAGCTTACTGGTTCGATGTTAGCTTCTGACAGAGCACATAGCTTGAGTGTTGGTTTGGATCCACCGAATTGCATTTCTAAGGCTTTGTGGTTCTGCAAGATATCGTGTCCGAGTATGATATCTGAACAAAGTCCATCCATAATCATGAGAGTGGCGTTGATAGTTTGGTTTTGTAAAGTAATTCTCAAAGGGCATGATCCATTCACTTGCATACATAAGTTAGACGTTGCCATTGTAATCCTTTGCTTGCAGGGAGTGATATTCAGATTATACAGACTAACAAGACGCTGATCAATAAAACTTGCTGTGCTGCCAGTGTCAATTAGTGCTCTTGCTGTAAACTTTCCGTTTATGAGAACTGGTGTGGTGGCTCTGTTTAGATCTGTTGCCGACAATATACAAGAAAAAGTATGTGTTGATGTGGCCATAGCGTGTTTGGCATGATCTTCGTCTTGTGTTTCGCTTGCTGCTACTCGGGGGCTTTTGCTAAGACAGACTTTAGAGTAGTGTCCCTTTTTTCCACAATTTGTGCAAATAGTGTAAGAAGCTGGGCACTCGGAGCGCTGTTGATGACGCTGATTTCCGCAGTAATAACATATTTCATATTTTCTTAGTTTTCTTGCAGCAGCGGTAGTGTTATCGTTAGTGGTGTAATTTACAACTGGCGTTAGCTCTTGTCGGTAATTATCATTTTGAATTAGAGCCATTTCTAAAGACCGTGCTTGTTCATATGCTTTAGCTAAAGTAAGTGTGCTGTTTTCTAAAAGCCGTTGACGTATTCCCGGTGACGATAGCCCTGCGATAAAGGCGTCTCGAACATATTCGCTCTCATTTTGCTCAGCGGTAACTGATTTAAAATTACAATTCTTCGAATACAACTTAAGCGTTTGAATATACTGATCAATCGACTCTCCCGGTTGCTGTTGTCGCTTGGCTAAACGATATCGTGAGTACACTTCGTTTACCGGTTTTATGAATAGCTCATCTAGTTTCTTTATCGCTATGTCATATTCTTTCGATTCACTAATGCAAGTGTAAAGGAGCGGCGATAAGTGGTTAACTAGCAGCTGGTACTTGCAATCTGTACTTACTAAAGTTCCTTTTGATTCTATAGCATGTAGAAAATTGTTGAATGTTTGTTTCCAGTGGATCCATATTGATGATTGGTCTGAGCTTATTGTTGGATCCGCTTCGAACCTTTCGGGTTTTAGATATTTTTCCATTATTTTTAAATGAATAAATTGTAGTAAATTAAACCATTCCGTAATACATTATGGCTTTATTCATTTAAAATTTCACATGTACAATTATAAGTAATGACACAAGTATTTGTATTCGATGTCATTTGAGACATAGGTAGTAAACCAGCCAGTTCGATAGAGGTTGCATATCACCTCAGCAGGCGTAGGTCATGATGGGACGGATGACCGCGGTGAAAATACGCAGCTTGCACCTGAGTGATAATTTGCTGCGGGAGTTAAGAATGCAGTGGAGCCTACCTAGAGCGAAAGCGGCGCGCGAACGTGCCTGCTTTATGTGCTCAGCGAAAGAAAGGTGTTTATCGAGGACCACGCCTAAGTATTTGGCTTGCTTTTCCCAGGGGATCGGCTTGCCGTACATGGTAATCGGACGAGGGGAGGTTGAGTTTATCCGCGGTTTAGAAAAGAGGACTGCCTGGCTTTTGTCTGGATTAACTTCGATTCTCCATTTCCGGAACCACTTGGCCAGAGTGTTTGAGAAGTTTGGAGAGTACGAGCGATGGCATCGGGTTTAAGACCGGTATAATAGATAGCCGTATCGTCGGCAAATAGGGCTAGCTGAGTATTTTTATGCTTGGGGATATCGCTAGTGAATAGCGTGAAAACGAGGGGGGATAGTACGGAGCCTTGAGGAACTCCTGCGCGAATGGGATGGGGGGAGGAAAGCTCCCCCTCAATTCGATAACGAAAGGTGCGATTCGATAAAAAGTCCCGTAGGATGAGCACGAGACGGTCAGGCACGCCGAGTTGGTATAGCTTATAGATTAAGCCATTATGCCAGACTTTGTCGAACGCTTTCGCTATGTCGAAGAATAAGGCTCCCGTTATTGCGCCCCGTTGGAAGCCGGCGCTGACGTGTTCTACGATGCGGTGGACTTGTTGGATACATGAGTGTTCGGTTCTAAACCCGAACTGCTCATTGGGTATTAGACTATTTGCTTCGGCAAAATCTTTGAGCCGCTTATATATAAGCCTTTCATAGATTTTACCGAGGACGTTGAGTAAGCTAATGGGACGGTAGCTAGACGGGTCAGACTTGGGCTTGCCTGGTTTGGGAATACCTATGATGGTGGCCTGTTTCCAGGTTGCGGGGAACATATTATTGCTCAATGCGCCATTGAAGATGGCATTCATTAGCACTATAAGCTGGGCGGGGAAAAGTTTGAAAACCCTATTGGTGATGCCGTCGGAACCAGGGGCTTTTCGCGGTTGGAGACTTTTAATGATATCCTGGACCTCATCAGGAGTGATGGGGGCCAGTGGATTATCGGGATCTTCGACGGGCGGAAGGGAAGTTCAACGTTCGACTTCGGCGTTCACCATATCGAAGTGGGCTTGGTCTACTGGTTGAGAGCTGGGAGAACACTGGGACTCTAGGCTGTCGGCTAGGCATTCTGCTTTTTCAGAGTTATCGAAGGCGACACTCTTATCGGGACGAATGAGAGGAGGCATTGTGGCCTCTTCAGTGGATCGTAACTTCCTCTGAAGCTGCCAGAAGGCAAGATGGGTGGGCTCAAGTTCACTCAGCATCTTGTCCCAGCTCGCATTACGCTGCTCGGCAATGCGTTTCCTTACAGCACCCTGTAAGTTGCGCATGTGAGCTTTGTTTGCGGCGCAGGGAAAAGCGCTGTACGCACAGATGGCTGCGTTCTTCTCAGTCGTATCAGATTCCGTACATCGTCCGGGAGTTTCCAGCGGTGGTCTTCCGCTACTGGAACTTCCCTTGAACAATCGTTCAGGACGGATTGTACGTGATCTGTAAGCGAGTCGATCGCCGCCGTCGTGTCAGCGACTGAGACTATGTGGTCAGGAATGGTGTCCAAGTGAGGCGACGTGGTGGATTTCAGTTTTTCACTTACTCTCCTCCAGTCGGTGATCAATTGGGTCGGAGGAGGTTGGGTAGGATCTGAGCGGGAACCTATGTGTAGGATAACAGGACGGTGATCCGAGTTGAGCTCGTGAAGCGCTTCTATGGAGTGTAAATGAAGGTTTACATTCTTTAGGAGCGCCACATCGAGGACATCTGGCCTATGGTTGGGGTCGTGTGGGTAGTGGGTGGGAGTCATCGGAGCGATAACGTCATAGTTTAGGGTCGCGCCTAGGTTATACACGATTCTGCCTCTGGAATTTGTCGTGTTGCTGTTCCAAGCGGGGTGTTTGGCGTTGAGATCGCCCGCTAGTAAGACGGAGTCACTTAGGCCGAAGAGAGTCGTGAGATCGCTGGTGAGCGCGATAGGATCGTCTGAAGCAAGAGACGCGACCGATAGTGGGGGATGGTAGGCAGAGATGATGGTTATCGGAGGATGACCAGTCATGCCTAGTCGACAGCAGAGTACTCTAGGTGAGAGAGAGGCGCGGGTGGGGTCAGAGGGATGCAGTATAACTCCTTCCTATAATAAATAAGGGTACCGCCGCCGTGGCAGCGTGTTCTGTCATTACGAACTAGACGGTAATTCGCAATTTTAGGGTCAGCGCGGTGGGGTTTCTAAAGGGTCTCCTGTATAAGGAGGACGTCTAATTGGTGGTCGCGGAGGAATTTAGTTATTTCGGCGCGTTGGTTGAAAATGCCATTGGCGTTGAAAAAACCTAATTTGAGGGATCGAGGCCTAGAGTGGTTTGTGCGTTTGGAATCCATTGGATCAGTCCATCGCATCCATCTGGTCGAGGCATAGCACGACATCACTGTGTGTGCTGAATATTTGGCTGTACATTGCCGTCGTAATTTTGCCGTTATTCTGCTGCTCGGCAGCCAGAAGGGCATTGCGGAGAGACCTGGCTTGGTGGGTCATAAATATTCTATAGTGGCGCAGTAGAGTCTGGCCGCAAGACTTGCCGTGCGCGATGGGTGAGGGATTGGGCGGTTGTTTGGCTGCAGGAGCAGCAGTGGTTTGAGGCTCGGGTTGGGGACTGGCTGTGGCCTCTGGAGCCACGGCTATAGGCAGGATCGGCGCTGCGATGGGTATATCCATCAGTGCCTGCAAAGGTTTGGCAGGGGCCAAGGAAGGAAAGGCTTTTTCGTGGTTTAGCCTGTTCCACGGGGATGGTCTCTGAGGAGCGAGACGTTGGGGAATTTGAGAGGAAGGTGCCTCTCTTTGTTGGCGGGCGTTGGCGCGCTTCGCTAATTTAGGAGCGAGTTTGGGGGCTTTGGGACAGCCGCGGTAGTTTGCCGGGTGACCGGTCTGGCCGCAGAGAACGCAGCTGGGTGGTTCCGAACAGAGGGTTCGGTCTTTGGGCCGAGAGCAGTCCTCAGTAGGGCATGTAATATCGGAAAGTTTTCAATTCCGATACTGATTTCCGATATTAGATCTCAATATCGGAATTCCGATATTAATACCGGAATTTCGTTATTTCGTTAGAAATTGCAAATTTTATTTATAAATTGCACAAATTCAAGGTTGGATTGCGTACAATAAAAATCATTTTTAGACTATGCCTATTCTTCAGTTTGGTTTAAAAATTGGTTGAATTAATAGCTCGTTGAAAAGCTGCAACGCCATTTGTGACACCGAATGGTATACGTCGAAATTGATATAGATTTCCGCATGCTTCGAAGGCTGTATATGGTTTTTCACCTTCTAAAATTGGAATTTGATGGTAAGCGCTACTTAAATCAATTTTGCTAAAGACTTTATGCTTGGCTACTTTAGAAATGAGTTCATCCAATAATGGCAGAGGATAAGCATCTAGTTCGGTGTATCTGTTTATTGTTTGAGAATAGTCAATAACCATTCTTTTTTTGTGATGTTCACTAGATGTAACAAGAACTTGGGCTCTCCACGGTGAAAGACTCGGTTCAATAATTTTATCATGAAGAAGTTTTTGTATTTCAGCTTCCATAAACTGAGAATCTAAATCAGAGTGTCGTCTGGACTTAATAGCGATTGGTTTCTTAAAAGGTAATAAATTTGTAAATAAGCTTACTGGTTCGATGTTAGCTTCTGACAGAGCACATAGCTTGAGTGTTGGTTTGGATCCACCGAATTGCATTTCTAAGGCTTTGTGGTTCTGCAAGATATCGTGTCCGAGTATGATATCTGAACAAAGTCCATCCATAATCATGAGAGTGGCGTTGATAGTTTGGTTTTGTAAAGTAATTCTCAAAGGGCATGATCCATTCACTTGCATACATAAGTTAGACGTTGCCATTGTAATCCTTTGCTTGCAGGGAGTGATATTCAGATTATACAGACTAACAAGACGCTGATCAATAAAACTTGCTGTGCTGCCAGTGTCAATTAGTGCTCTTGCTGTAAACTTTCCGTTTATGAGAACTGGTGTGGTGGCTCTGTTTAGATCTGTTGCCGACAATATACAAGAAAAAGTATGTGTTGATGTGGCCATAGCGTGTTTGGCATGATCTTCGTCTTGTGTTTCGCTTGCTGCTACTCGGGGGCTTTTGCTAAGACAGACTTTAGAGTAGTGTCCCTTTTTTCCACAATTTGTGCAAATAGTGTAAGAAGCTGGGCACTCGGAGCGCTGTTGATGACGCTGATTTCCGCAGTAATAACATATTTCATATTTTCTTAGTTTTCTTGCAGCAGCGGTAGTGTTATCGTTAGTGGTGTAATTTACAACTGGCGTTAGCTCTTGTCGGTAATTATCATTTTGAATTAGAGCCATTTCTAAAGACCGTGCTTGTTCATATGCTTTAGCTAAAGTAAGTGTGCTGTTTTCTAAAAGCCGTTGACGTATTCCCGGTGACGATAGCCCTGCGATAAAGGCGTCTCGAACATATTCGCTCTCATTTTGCTCAGCGGTAACTGATTTAAAATTACAATTCTTCGAATACAACTTAAGCGTTTGAATATACTGATCAATCGACTCTCCCGGTTGCTGTTGTCGCTTGGCTAGACGATATCGTGAGTACACTTCGTTTACCGGTTTTATGAATAGCTCATCTAGTTTCTTTATCGCTATGTCATATTCTTTAGATTCACTAATGCAAGTGTAAAGGAGCGGCGATAAGTGGTTAACTAGCAGCTGGTACTTGCAATCTGTACTTACTAAAGTTCCTTTTGATTCTATAGCATGTAGAAAATTGTTGAATGTTTGTTTCCAGTGGATCCATATTGATGATTGGTCTGAGCTTATTGTTGGATCCGCTTCGAACCTTTCGGGTTTTAGATATTTTTCCATTATTTTTAAATGAATAAATTGTAGTAAATTAAACCATTCCGTAATACATTATGGCTTTATTCATTTAAAATTTCACATGTACAATTATAAGTAATGACACAAGTATTTGTATTCGATGTCATTTGAGACATAGGTAGTAAACCAGCCAGTTCGATAGAGGTTGCATATCACCTCAGCAGGCGTAGGTCATGATGGGACGGATGACCGCGGTGAAAATACGCAGCTTGCACCTGAGTGATAATTTGCTGCGGGAGTTAAGAATGAAGTGGAGCCTACCTAGAGCGAAAGCGGCGCGCGAACGTGCCTGCTTTATGTGCTCAGCGAAAGAAAGGTGTTTATCGAGGACCACGCCTAAGTATTTGGCTTGCTTTTCCCAGGGGATCGGCTTGCCGTACATGGTAATCGGACGAGGGGAGGTTGAGTTTATCCGCGGTTTAGAAAAGAGGACTGCCTGGCTTTTGTCTGGATTAACTTCGATTCTCCATTTCCGGAACCACTTGGCCAGAGTGTTTGAGAAGTTTGGAGAGTACGAGCGATGGCATCGGGTTTAAGACCGGTATAATAGATAGCCGTATCGTCGGCAAATAGGGCTAGCTGAGTATTTTTATGCTTGGGGATATCGCTAGTGAATAGCGTGAAAACGAGGGGGGATAGTACGGAGCCTTGAGGAACTCCTGCGCGAATGGGATGGGGGGAGGAAAGCTCCCCCTCAATTCGATAACGAAAGGTGCGATTCGATAAAAAGTCCCGTAGGATGAGCACGAGACGGTCAGGCACGCCGAGTTGGTATAGCTTATAGATTAAGCCATTATGCCAGACTTTGTCGAACGCTTTCGCTATGTCGAAGAATAAGGCTCCCGTTATTGCGCCCCGTTGGAAGCCGGCGCTGACGTGTTCTACGATGCGGTGGACTTGTTGGATACATGAGTGTTCGGTTCTAAACCCGAACTGCTCATTGGGTATTAGACTATTTGCTTCGGCAAAATCTTTGAGCCGCTTATATATAAGCCTTTCATAGATTTTACCGAGGACGTTGAGTAAGCTAATGGGACGGTAGCTAGACGGGTCAGACTTGGGCTTGCCTGGTTTGGGAATACCTATGATGGTGGCCTGTTTCCAGGTTGCGGGGAACATATTATTGCTCAATGCGCCATTGAAGATGGCATTCATTAGCACTATAAGCTGGGCGGGGAAAAGTTTGAAAACCCTATTGGTGATGCCGTCGGAACCAGGGGCTTTTCGCGGTTGGAGACTTTTAATGATATCCTGGACCTCATCAGGAGTGATGGGGGCCAGTGGATTATCGGGATCTTCGACGGGCGGAAGGGAAGTTCAACGTTCGACTTCGGCGTTCACCATATCGAGGTGGGCTTGGTCTACTGGTTGAGAGCTGGGAGAACACTGGGACTCTAGGCTGTCGGCTAGGCATTCTGCTTTTTCAGAGTTATCGAAGGCGACACTCTTATCGGGACGAATGAGAGGAGGCATTGTGGCCTCTTCAGTGGATCGTAACTTCCTCTGAAGCTGCCAGAAGGCAAGATGGGTGGGCTCAAGTTCACTCAGCATCTTGTCCCAGCTCGCATTACGCTGCTCGGCAATGCGTTTCCTTACAGCACCCTGTAAGTTGCGCATGTGAGCTTTGTTTGCGGCGCAGGGAAAAGCGCTGTACGCACAGATGGCTGCGTTCTTCTCAGTCGTATCAGATTCCGTACATCGTCCGGGAGTTTCCAGCGGTGGTCTTCCGCTACTGGAACTTCCCTTGAACAATCGTTCAGGACGGATTGTACGTGATCTGTAAGCGAGTCGATCGCCGCCGTCGTGTCAGCGACTGAGACTATGTGGTCAGGAATGGTGTCCAAGTGAGGCGACGTGGTGGATTTCAGTTTTTCACTTACTCTCCTCCAGTCGGTGATCAATTGGGTCGGAGGAGGTTGGGTAGGATCTGAGCGGGAACCTATGTGTAGGATAACAGGACGGTGATCCGAGTTGAGCTCGTGAAGCGCTTCTATGGAGTGTAAATGAAGGTTTACATTCTTTAGGAGCGCCACATCGAGGACATCTGGCCTATGGTTGGGGTCGTGTGGGTAGTGGGTGGGAGTCATCGGAGCGATAACGTCATAGTTTAGGGTCGCGCCTAGGTTATACACGATTCTGCCTCTGGAATTTGTCGTGTTGCTGTTCCAAGCGGGGTGTTTGGCGTTGAGATCGCCCGCTAGTAAGACGGAGTCACTTAGGCCGAAGAGAGTCGTGAGATCGCTGGTGAGCGCGATAGGATCGTCTGAAGCAAGAGACGCGACCGATAGTGGGGGATGGTAGGCAGAGATGATGGTTATCGGAGGATGACCAGTCATGCCTAGTCGACAGCAGAGTACTCTAGGTGAGAGAGAGGCGCGGGTGGGGTCAGAGGGATGCAGTATAACTCCTTCCTATAATAAATAAGGGTACCGCCGCCGTGGCAGCGTGTTCTGTCATTACGAACTAGACGGTAATTCGCAATTTTAGGGTCAGCGCGGTGGGGTTTCTAAAGGGTCTCCTGTATAAGGAGGACGTCTAATTGGTGGTCGCGGAGGAATTTAGTTATTTCGGCGCGTTGGTTGAAAATGCCATTGGCGTTGAAAAAACCTAATTTGAGGGATCGAGGCCTAGAGTGGTTTGTGCGTTTGGAATCCATTGGATCAGTCCATCGCATCCATCTGGTCGAGGCATAGCACGACATCACTGTGTGTGCTGAATATTTGGCTGTACATTGCCGTCGTAATTTTGCCGTTATTCTGCTGCTCGGCAGCCAGAAGGGCATTGCGGAGAGACCTGGCTTGGTGGGTCATAAATATTCTATAGTGGCGCAGTAGAGTCTGGCCGCAAGACTTGCCGTGCGCGATGGGTGAGGGATTGGGCGGTTGTTTGGCTGCAGGAGCAGCAGTGGTTTGAGGCTCGGGTTGGGGACTGGCTGTGGCCTCTGGAGCCACGGCTATAGGCAGGATCGGCGCTGCGATGGGTATATCCATCAGTGCCTGCAAAGGTTTGGCAGGGGCCAAGGAAGGAAAGGCTTTTTCGTGGTTTAGCCTGTTCCACGGGGATGGTCTCTGAGGAGCGAGACGTTGGGGAATTTGAGAGGAAGGTGCCTCTCTTTGTTGGCGGGCGTTGGCGCGCTTCGCTAATTTAGGAGCGAGTTTGGGGGCTTTGGGACAGCCGCGGTAGTTTGCCGGGTGACCGGTCTGGCCGCAGAGAACGCAGCTGGGTGGTTCCGAACAGAGGGTTCGGTCTTTGGGCCGAGAGCAGTCCTCAGTAGGGCATGTAATATCGGAAAGTTTTCAATTCCGATACTGATTTCCGATATTAGATCTCAATATCGGAATTCCGATATTAATACCGGAATTTCGTTATTTCGTTAGAAATTGCAAATTTTATTTATAAATTGCACAAATTCAAGGTTGGATTGCGTACAATAAAAATCATTTTTAGACTATGCCTATTCTTCAGTTTGGTTTAAAAATTGGTTGTTTTTTAAGTATGTTCACTGTATTAAATCACATATTTTTCATTATTTTTTAATCTATACTTATAATAAATCTGTAGAGAGGTCAATTCTGTACATGAAATATATTTAAAAAATAACTATCAGGGGGTGATTAGGGATCGATACTGATGCCAAAAATGCAATCAGTAAAATTATTGTCTGTCTGTCTGTCTGTCTGTCTGTCTGTCTGTATAACCGTTATAGAAACAAAAACTACTCGACGGATTTTAACGAAACTTGGCACAATTATTTTTCATACTCCTGAGCTGGTTATAGTATACTTTTCATCACGCTACAATCAATAGGAGCAGAGCAGTGAAGGGAAATGTTGGGAAAACGGGAGAAGTTACTCCATTTTTTAAGCTTCCGTCGCGTGTGCAACCTTAATGGTTAAAGCTACACAGAAATCATTTATGACGGAAATGTTCTCCTTAAAATTATATAAAAAATATCCCACGACAGCATATATCTATCTTTTATGGTTAACTCACAATAACACGTGTAACTCCCGATAGCTTAGCAGTTCGAAGCTTTCTGATTATTATTCTGCTCCGAAATTTAAAACCACCACAACTTTGCAATGGAACTCGGCTAAAAGTAACCCCGTTGCAACAAAATATAATCGAGGCTCAAATTTTAACAGGTTGCGGTGCAGGAGAAACCGTCTTTATTCCCAGAATTCCCATAATACCAAATAATTTTCCATTCCAATTTAAAAGAACGGGATTCCCAGTATCGGTGTGTTATGCAATGACAATTAATAAGGCTCAAGGGCAGACTTTTCGTGTTGCTGGAGTAGATCTCGGTGTCAGTTGTTTCTCGCATGGTCAGTTGTACGTCGCTCTTTCCCGGGTTAGCAGTTCTAGAAATCTTTATGTTCACATGCCGGACGGGTCAACTTTCAACATAGTTTACCCGGAAGCTTTGCGCTGTAGTATTTTCATTCTATAGGTACTTAAGCCTCATGTGAACGTGACCTAAACAATATTACCAATACATTAACTTAATAACACACAAGGAGTTACACGCTGACGGAGTCGCGGGCACAGCTATTAACAATAATATTGTGCGGTTCGGTATTGCGATATTTTTCAACAGTATTATAGATTGACATATCTATACTAATAATATAATTTAATTTATTTATTTATTTGTCTCAGACCATTGATCCATAGAGTGTTAGTAAAAAACTTAAACTAATGCTGGTACAATAAATTAAAACATACCATCAATTTAATTGGTGACATGCACGCCTGTGCGCACATGCCTACGCCTTATTTCGCACTTTAAAAACGATTACTTTGCTTTTAGTTTAATTATACCTCAAGCCATGAGCCTCCGCATAACTCTCACAGACGGCCAACAATTTCCTTAAGCCACAGATTGATGGACTGAGCAACACCATGTCATCAGCATAACTTATGTTGTTGATCATTCTTTCATCAATAGAGCATCCGACCATGGTGCCGCTCAACTCACCAACCAGCCGATCCATATATAGGTTAAAAAGACTGGGTGAAGTTAACCCTCCACACCACCACAATCCACAACGCCACAATCTAGCCTGTAAAACTCAGAATGAGCATCAGCCCACCTGACATAATTCTTTTGATTTGTATACCAATATTGAAATATGTTAATGAACTCTGCAGGTAGCTCGGTATCATCCGATAATTTCTGCCACAAAATGTCATAGTTTACCAGGTCAAAAGCTTTTGACAGGTCCAGAAAGCAGCCATACACTGGTGTCTTCCGGTCAGTGTAGTACTGCACAGTCTGTTTGAGGCACAGGATTGCACTTTCAGTAGACAAACCGGCTCTAAATCCAAATCCAAATCTGCGCGTCATGTAATTGAAGGCTGAAGAGTTTGTTTGTTTGTTTGAACGCGATAATCTCAGGAACTACTGGTTCGAATTGAAAAAATATATTTTAATTAAATAGTCAATTTATAGAGAAAGGCTATAGGCTATATATTATTACGCTAAGGCTAATAGGAGCGGAGTGCCAATGAAGAATGCTTCAAAATCGGGGTTAAATTTAACGTTAGCCCAAAGTAACTATTCCACGCGGACGAAGTCGCGGGCAAAAGCTAGTTAGTAATAAGTATTTATTACTAATTCAACTACCTGATTCATTATCCACAAAACATCTTATAATTTAAAATTTGCAAGCACAATCTACAATTTGGAACAACAATTATTAGGAATATATTTTTTTTTCGATGTCGTCAATTATTTAATAAAGTATATACAGGCGAAAATAAAAATAAATTATAGGGCATCTAAAAATTCGTCAACATCGCTATCAATGGGAAAAGTGCCCAGAACACTGGCCGCATTGCCACGTTGAATGGCAATGCTGATTCTCTGTCCAAAGAAAAGGCCAGCCTTCTCTCTGGTCACCTGTGGAGTCGACTAATCGTTTGCCGATGTCACGAGTTTAGGTTGTTGTATTTGCGCCGTTTGAGATTTTCTGCATCTTGCAGATGCAGAAAATCTCACTCGCGCTGCCGCCCCAGCATAGCCCGCCGTAATGAGAAAATGGGATGGCGCAAGAGTGTCAACACAAGTAGCACCCCACACCAAAGGCCTACCCGTACCCAACTTCCAAGGCATTATAGTCATCCCTTCTGGTCTCTTCCCATCGTCCCGTGCCAAGCCATTGGGTTCTAAAACAGATGGTACTCCAGCGGTGATAAGAGCCCGACGGATGATGTCATTTATGCTGGCATACCGTGCTATCCGACCAGAGCTTCTGCTGCAAGAAAAGCCATGATGTCCGAGGCGGTCGACTGCCGCACCGCATTGACAGCGATGTGGAGCACCGCTGGGAGCACCCAGACGTAGACATGTAGCGATCTGGAACGTGTTATCACTTAACATAGTACCTATATTAAGTGAAGGTAATGCTTGTAGCCAAAGGCCCGACTCTCATTCACCCACAGCCAACAGGCGCGAGCACTCAGCAGTATTGGTTGACGTATTTAAAAGGTTATTCCGTACCAAACTGCAGAGCGGTTCGTCCCATTGTCTCTGGGAGGACGGGTTCTCGGGCAACGCTGTATTTGCGCAAGCCATTTTCCAGGCATTAACTGCATCGGTTGAACACGGCACCTCGTAGTTAACCTGCAATTGTGTTAAAAATTTTTTGGTTAACGTCTCAGTGCTGCGGACCGAAGACAGAAAAGCCGGTAGGCTTATACTGGAATTTTTGCGGAATACTTGTTAAACATATTTCTCATAATTATCCTATACTTATTACTAATTAAACTATCAAACTCAGAATCAACAAAGCTTCTTAGAATTTAGGAAAATCAACAAGTAGGAATAACAATTATTGTAAATATTTGTTTAAATCATATTTCTCAATATTATCCTATATTTATTACTAATTTTCAGCCGATGACAAAAAGAGGAGGTTATCAATTCGACGCGTATATATATATATATATATATTTCTTTTTTTTTAATGTATTGTCATCGAGTACTCGAAGACGGCTCAACCGATTTGGAAAATTCTTTTTTTGTTCGAATGGGTATACTTCGAAATTGGTACCATTATCACCAAAGTCAGGATCTGATGATGGGATCCTGGAGAAATCGAGGGAACTCTTCAAATACTATAGGCACACCTATGGCGTTTTGGGTATTTCTTATAGTAACTTGTGCAGTTGCTCTCAAAAAGTACCATTTGGGGAAGTGGAACTGATGATGAAGACCACAGATGGCCGCCGAAACTACTCAATAATAAGTATTGAGTGGATTGCGATTCGATTACTTGAATATGGATGTTAAGCACTTTATGCTCGTCACAATGCATATGGTGATGTAGAGCTGATGGTGAAGTACCAGGAGAACTCCTCAACAATTAACGGCCCAGCATTGGAAAAGCAATATTTTGTAAAAGGTTATAAGTAGTTGACATTTAGGCTCGTGTAACTAGGTAAATTAAAAATCATCCAACTAAAAAGAGTGAAATAAAAACTTTTTAACAAAAAATTAAACGGACTCCCAAAAAACACTGCAAAGTGAAAAATAACTTTAATTTCGGAAGTCGGTACCAAAAACGAAAAAACAAAACTAAAGACACCGACTACCGAAATTAAAGTTATTTTTCACTTTGCAGTGTTTTTTGGGAGTCGGTTTAATTTTTTGTTAAAAAGATTTTTTCAAAAAGTTTTGTTGATTCTGAGTTCGGTAGTTTAAATTGGGTGAATTTCCCAAATGACTTATTTTTTTGTCTTCGGTGATATTAGTATTTGAAAAATAGAATATTGTTCTGAATTATTTTTTTTAGTAATCAATAGGTAGTTATTGGGTTGTGGCAAAAATATAATTTGCCTAGGACTATTACAAAGGTAGAAATAAATACATAAACCTCTATTTTTTTCAAATCGGTGCTGTCTCTCTACTTTTTTTTACAAACAAAACAGCTTATACGCTGATAAAAATATGTAAGTTAAGTATATAACTTATTCTATTTCATAGAATATTAGTTTTGTTATTAATATATAGCATATTTTAACACATAATTAACGATTATTACTACTGAGAGGCACAAACGTATTGGTCCTGCAAAATGTTCTCATATCGCTGGACAAAAGTAATTTTAATCTAACTTTACATCGACGAGTCCGACAGCGTCTCCACACCAATCGTATTTCCCTCGTTGGTGTGTGCTAGTGCGTAGTCAGGATGGAAGTGTGTGAAATCGCTGCATATTCCCGCCAATAACATAAGTACGCCATTTAAGTTGCTCCCGGACAATTATTTTATATTATCGGTGGTTTCATTTTTCTAGTGTAATGAGTAGTTTTATTATTGTTGTTTGGTTCTAACAGAGGTAGTAAGTGAATTAGCTTCATTGTCTGTTATTGAATTTATCGTAGATATTATGCATTTTTTCAAATTTTCTAAAAAGTGTGTTATTTCTCACGTCGCTGTTCTCATATCGCTGTAATCGGTGGTCTTTATTACCACCGATGTGATAATTTACACCGAAATGATAAGAAAAAATCAATCGGTGTCTTATATCTAATATCGGTGTTTTGATTCATGATCAACGCACAGATTTGTCAAATCGGTGGATTGCTTTATCATATCGGTAGATCATTTTATCATCTCGGTGAGTCGTTTTATCATATCGGTATATCCCATGTCATTTCGTTAAGTTTACAAAGAAACAATGGAACATACAGACACATACATACATACCTACATAGACTGCCGAAATCATTACCACGATACCACTGGGTAGTAGAAGCTGTATAAATGTATCATTAGGGGAGGTCTGTATTCGGTAATGTACGTCTATAGGCTGAGATGATGATGGTGAGGTGGAGCAATTGAACGCATTGAAGGTTTCTCTAGAAAATATTTTCTAGTTAAAAAATTACTAAGTAGGTACATAATAATAAATAACAAAATAATAAATAGATAAAAAGAAAACATAATAAAAAAGAAAACATAGTAATTAGCTGGATCGTCCACAGTAATAAATGTGTATTGTGCAATTTTAACCTTAGATATAAGATTTTTGATTTTTTTTATACTTAATTTTAATAAAGACAATGATAATAAAAATAAACATTTTTTTATTATAAGTAACTATAGTAAATATAATAAAATAGGTACATAATTTCAAAAAATATATTTTAATTGGATTTCTATGAACTCAGTTCTCTTTGGATGTGATCTACTTACATAAGACCCTAAGTTCAGGTCTTCAGTTCTAAGTCACCCTTGTAAAAATATATAGGTACCTACTAACTATTTCCTTTTTGATGTTCAAATGTGGATAGATTATCATATCGCTGGATATGTACATCATTTCAGTGGATAAACTTATCATATCGGTGTACAGAAAAAATAATCGGTGCCGGTTTGTCATATCGGTGGAAACCAGAATTCAAACTGAATTTTCTCCTTAGTCTTAAATGATACGTTGAAGATATTAAATTTGGGGATATTTGATATCCTAAAGATTACATAAAACCTGAAAAATATACAAAAACAATATAATTGAAAAAGTTCACCGATATGATAAGAAAAATGGCATTTGTTGAAATTCACCCAATTACTTATAAATAATTTAAAATGTGCAAGCGAAATCAACAGAAATAAAGGACTAGGTATGTTTATATGTTATAATCTCGTTTTTCTTGGTAATATATTCTCAAGAACAACAAAGCGTCAAGCATAATTTTGTCGGATATAAAAATTAGTTTCAAGCTGCCTATGTCCTTTCTCAGGCTCTAGACTATGCCTGTACCAAATTTCGTTATAATCGGTTCAGTAGTTTAGGCGTGATTGCATAACACACAGACAGAGAGAGTTATTTTCGCATTTATAATATTAGTAAGGATAAGAAACAAAAATGGTCTGAGAGTTGAGCCCTGGGGCACACCCATAGTCACCATCGATCCTGGGGATATTTTTCCATTTATATCGACTCTCTGAATCCTGTTACTTAAATATGAAGTAAGAAGATTCAAAGAGGAGTCCCGAATTCCGTAGTGGTGTAGTTTTCTGACCAATGTGTCATGATAAACACAGTCAAATATCTTGGAAAAATCGCAAAAGATGCCCAGGGCATCTCGGTCTTCCCATGCATTGTAGATGTGTCCTAAAAGTTCAACACCAGCATCAGTTGTTGAACGACCCCATGTGAAACCGAACTGTTTAGCATTAAGTAATTGTTGTCTACTAAAAAACCTTTGTAACTGCTCTAAAATTCGTTTTTCTAATATTTTACTAAATGTGGGTAGTACTGAAATTGGTCTATAATTAGTAGGGTTTGATGTACTACCTGCTTTAAGCAATGGTATAATTTTGCTATACTTAATTAGGTCAGGAAACTCGCCACAATCAATACAATTATTAAAAATAAATACTAAACTACGAGCTACAATATTAATAATGGACTTGACAATGTCCACAGAATTACCCCACAAATCTTTTCTTTTTTACATTCAATGTGTTAAAAGTTTTAATTACATCTTTACAAGAAACATGTTGAAAATTAAATACCGAATCACAAACTTTAACATTTTCTTTTAGCAAAGACTGCAGCAGTGAGTGAGGAATCTAGATATTTCGTTGTTGATACCGGAATCTCTGAAAAAAAGTTTTCAAAAGCCGCGGCAACCTGGGCATCAGATTTAATTATTTCGTCATTAATTACAAGTTTGTAGTCACTACACCGTTTTTTAGACCTACCTGTTTCACTGTTAATAATAATAACACAAAATTGTACATATAAATACTTAGGATTTGAACAATCACACCAAATTGACCAAAAACACACTAAAAACAAAATAACCACTAAATATAAACATAGGCTTAACATGCTCATACGTTCACAACTAACATCCCGTAATTTAATAAAATCAATAAACTCATTCGCCATTCCTACACTCACATATTCTTTTGGTATTATAAACTGGACGAAAACAGATCTTTCTAAATTACAAATAAATAAAGTAAATACATCTCTGTCCACAAACAGAAAGCACCACCCACGATCCTGTGTACGAGTTACACTACCGAGGGATGAAGGAGGACGTGGTCTCATAGATTTAAATAATTTACACAACCAGCAGATTGCAAATTTAAGAAAATTCTTCATACAGAAAGCCCAACAATCATCCCTTCACTTAGCAATCACACAGATAGATAAAAAGTAGACACCACTTAATTTACACTCTACCGAACTACAGGGCAATGAACACATAACCACCAAAATTCAAAACCTTGCAGCTTGGGAACGTAAATCCCTTCACGGAAGACATCGTCTCGACTTGCAGCAACTAGGGCATCGGAACCGGTTTAGGCGGATCTCGGAAATTAAGAGACTTGGAACATTTTTTTTTTCAGATTCATTTAGAGGGGCAATGCTTTAGTCCAAATAATTGTGCAACCCTCCCCCATCTCCCCCCCCCCATTTTTTTTTTTTATGTTAACCGCGAGGTGCTTGCACCTCGCGCAACACGCAAATACTAGTTTAAAATATAAATGCACTTGGCTCCGGCCCGTGCCTATAATCCCCACAGAGATGGGAGAAATGCAAAGCATAAAGAGAAATAATAATAATGTTATGTTTTAATAATATTATTACTCTTATTGATCTTAGAACTCAAATGGCGTGTCTTTGCCGTACAACAAACCTTTTTAAATAATTTTGAATATTTCTTAACATACAAATTAAATTCAACAGTGTTTATATGTGCTCTTTCATTGTACTACAATTCATAAAGACGAGTTCTACTTTTGTGAATACCAATGGTAACCCAATCACCGATAGACACAGTACTGTTAATAGAAATGGATTTAGGTAAAAAAAGTAGAATTAAATTGCTTACAGTAAATGTTAAAAAAGTCCTTACCTATAAATGATTAGAATCATGTAGGGAGGTCAAAACTGGTAAACTATGTCCGAGTTTATTTTTGAAAGATTCTAAACGACTTACAGTTTTTGGGTTAACAGTGATATCCTTTTTAGCCGCTTTATTATTTTTACATTGGAAAGTAATTAATTGCCCGCTATGATCTGATTCTAGTAAATTAATTATATCTGATGATTGTTATTAAGTATCGTGTAAATAACTAAGCATTTCAGAAAAAAAACAGTTGATGTTGAAATCAAAGACAAGCACTGCAGTGTATAGATTCAGTTACCTTCAGGATGTAGGTAACAAACCTCGTAAGAAGTAAAACTGAAAAAATCCAATTTTTGAGTTGATTCAACTACCATTATTGCAATTAGTCAAATCAGTGGTAAAATTGTTAATTAATTTCAACTGCCTCCGTGGTCGAGTGGTTTAGGCGTTTGCCTTGTGACCCGGTGGTCGTGGGGTCAATTCCCGCGGGAAGCATACTTTGTAAAGTTGTTTCCAGTTTGGCTAGGACATTGCAGGCCTGAATCACCTGACTGTCTGTTAAAAAGATGGTTCCGTGCTTCGGAAGGCACGTATAAGCCGTTGGTCCCGGTCGCCAAATGGCGGTCGTCAAAATAGACCACGTCAGAGGCCCTAGAGGCGGTCTAGAAACTCTGACACTAAGGTGTATGGGGTCGTTAGACCTCACTTACCCACACGATAAGAAGAAGTCAAAGCAGTGCGATATATGGTAAGTATGTACAGTTCTAGAGAGCTCTAGTTACATTCGACACATTTTTCATATTCGCTTTCCCTAACTAGGAAACTTTGCTAATATTTTCGTATAGGTACTAGACGGACTCAGCGTTTAAGTGGTGCGTTATTATTATTATATTATTATTTATGTATATGTGCGTTATTAAACTTATTATATATTAATATTATTATTACTATTTAAGGTTCATATACTGTATCTGCCATACAGTAAAGAAGCAATAGGAAAATAAAAATATTTTTACAAAAAACTCTACCGCAATACACTACTAAAAACTTTAGCTTTTACTCGTATTTCAGTTCTGGAACGCCTTGCCTACATAATTTATTAGGGTAAATACGCCAAACGTCGCCCCCCCCCCAATCTTCGGCCGTCTGTACGTTTTCAGCTTGCGTTCATTCAAAAGGTAATTAAGTGACAATTTTGCTACCTGAATTACAACCTTAGTTAATACTCTATATGTACAAACCATTACTATTCAATTACGTCACTTGCTCTTCGCACACTGAACGTATGTGACGTAAGTCGCGACTGCGCCGTTGAAGCGTCAAGTTTGCGTTAAAAGTAGTTTACTTGATGAGAATACCCATACTTCGGGAATTGATATTAGTACGGTAAGACATTTCTTTTTTTTTGTTTTGAGCTTTATTATCAGTAAAACGTTATTTTTACTATATTTTGAGATAATTTTTTCAACGTTTTGCGTATTGTTTTAAGTGCAAAATAGGAGGCCGTCAATAGAGCGCCAGTTTTGATTTAGAATCCGTTTCTCGGCCGTGGCCGACTTAAAGTAAATGCAGTCTGTTTTATAAATTCCAATTCCACCAATTCCATTGGTTTAACAAGAGAATTTGCAAAGCTTACAGGCAAATAAATCTATTTTACGTTTAATTGCCAAATACCGGCCGGGGTGATATTAGTTGAATCTCGAGAAATAAGGTACACGAAATAGGGGCCGACATTAGAAATATTAAAGATCGTAATGTCGACCAGCCTCAAATTCGGACGCGCCACTATACAGGCTGATTACTTTTGTATTTTTTCATTGATTGGTTGGGAAGGTTGTCATTTTTAATTTATTTATGTAACTTATTGTCTCAAAATTAAATATGTATTATGACAAGTATATTTTATTAATATTATTAAGAAGTTATGTTTTAATGTAGGTATTGACAATATTGAAAACATATTTATGGTAGCTAATTATGGTTTGGGAATTTGGGATATAAATATAAATTGCTCTTTGGAACTTGCTATCTATGAAACCCTTGTTTATTAGCTTAAAAAATATAAATGGTTGGTCGTGCACGTGACAAAAAGCTTGTTCGTTTTCACTTAATGCTTTTAATTTAAGGTACTACAATGACAGAGCAGGTAGATGCAAGGCCTTCGTGAAAGCAATAAAATTATGCATTTACGATCGAAATAAAATAAAAGAAGCTCTTGAGGCAATAGGTAATGTGATGGCCATTCGTGCATTAAACTATTTGGCGTCCCACGAACAAGTGAACAACACGATATAAGTATTTTATTTTATTGTGATGTTTTACTTTGTTATAATTTTAGTACCTAACATTTTTGAGGGGAAAAATATATTTTAGTAATAAACAAATACAATTACAAATGTATACTTAGTGTGATATTAGACTCCTGCCAAAATAAATCATATTAATAATATTTGTCACTGTCTTAATTTAAATCAGCCCTATACCCGGCCGACATTTGGGAAAAACGCGACCGACCATGGGCCGTGAATGGCCGACTTTAGGGTTTTTTCGTTCTCGACTCATCTAAACCTTAATACTTTTTTCTTTTAATAGAAATGTCAACTTTATGCCTATAAACATGAAATAGATACATGAAACTATCCAAAACCGCATCAGAAGCTATCCTTCGTTGCAAACTGATGGCGCCAGAGCGATCCCCAGTCAGAAAATCCGTTAGGGGGCCGACATTTGGCGTATTTACCCTACCTACCTATGAAACCTTTTAAAACTTTCTGATCGACATATTGATTTAAAGCATATACTTATATGTACGGTAACTGTATTGTTGTTTTGATAAATATGTATTCTCTGGATGACAGTTACTAGATAATCTTAAACCACTCATAAATCTGTTTTGTTTTGTTCTGTCGTTTTTCTAGTAAATTTTATCTTGACGCCATTTTTATTGCTGAATTTTGCTTCAAATGATTTTCGTTACATATTTTAATGCTTATTATTATGTTTTTATAATTAAATTATGTCTAATTAAACATTTAACATGTTTTAAATTACTATATTTTACATAAAATAAAAAAATCAGGATTAGTTGAAAGCGCTGCAAGTTGCAACGTAATTGAGTCTCTCTCCACAGTCACGTCTTCTTTATTATTGAAAAGTACCTAAGTACTTGTTATTTAAACAATGAGTGTCGTCATTAGCTCATTACACTGCGACACTCAGAGATGATTCGTCTCAATCGGCTGCCTTCCAGTTAGTCAGACTTTGAGAATACCTATAAAAACTATTAAGAATATGCACCAAAATTAAATAAGAGATGGGGTCGCATTCACCAACTATTAGTGGCCAGTACCTACTGCTGATTACCGGTATGCCTACTGTGGGAAAGAAGTCGATATCTCCCTCTCCGTTTCCGTAGCCTCAGGAGAAGTAGATAGATATACCTACTCTTTATTGTACACCATAATAGAATTAAACAAGAACTTTAAAACTACAAAAAGTGTTACCATGGGCGGTCTTATCGCTAAAAGCGATTTTTTACAGACAACCTTTGGATGGATTAGACACAGCAGGAGAAAATAAATACGCGGGTAGTCCATGGTGTACTATTTATTTATATACATAAGTAATAAACTACATGCTCAATACATATGTATAATATACATAAAAAAAGCTGAGACATAGTAACAAATTAAATATAGAGATAGACATCTTCTACCATGTTTTTGAAAGAAGGAATGTTTTGTGCTTGTCTTACTGACACGGGAAGAGCATTCCACAGTCATACTGCTTGAGCTGTAAACGACTACGGTACCAAAGAAATTGGTGGAGTGCTATGGTGGAGTGGCTCGGTACCTATAGCCTCAAGTTTTCCGATGACTTCAGAAATTTTGCATGTGTCATAAAGGAATTTGAAACGTTTTAAGATAAAAGGGAGTGAGGGGGAGGGATCACAGGAACACCGCGTCCAACGATTCTGCGCTGCTAACCATGAAACAAACCACAGCTGGCGGCAGCGGCTCAGCTATCCGGAGAGTACCTGTATCCCCCAAACGGAGAAGAGCCGTGTATTCTAACCCTAATGAAGCATAGGTATAAGGTAACTTATGGTAGCTACTTAAGGTAGCTTAAGGTGCTGTTCAAAAGTAATGGTTTAACATATAACATAATCTTTATTTGTTTTCTCTCAGAAAGGTAAAATATTGGTTTATTTAATGTATTAAGACTTATACATTAAATAAACCAATATTTTGCCTTTAAAGTCTACTTTACTTAGAGCTGGAGTCTGTACTGGGTTCGGGACCTGTAGGTATGACAGGTATGAGAGAATTTAAAGTTGTAAATTTTATAGCACTCAGGTACTACACTGGGTAAAAATACAAACATCAGATCAAACTTCAACTTCAAGATCCAAATACGAGAAGGCTAATCTTATACAAAACGACATGATAATTATGACGTGCGTCCAAGGACTCTGCGAAGTAGACTTCGGCTAGTTAACTTATGTGGGCTTGTATGTAAATATTTAACATTGATTATGTTTGCTTTTTTTTAAGTTACATATTTCTTCAATTTAACACACAGTCGTAAATGTGTCTCACGTGCGGTTTTAGCTTACCCATCACATTTCAACGTTCTTGACTTTTCATTGACATACATTCAAGCCAATATAAACAATAACTGAATAAATCTCACGTATTGAGCGTTTGAAATAAAATAATAGAATTATATTTCTGGCAACAAAATACCTCATTACTTTAGGGGATAGGGATAGGGAATAATTTAATTTAATTTAATTTTTTTTAATGAATTAATGTAGTTTAGTTTCATAAACTATTATGTTCTACGTAGTGCGGCCGGTATCCGATGACGTATCAACCGGTGTTTATCGTCAGCAACCGGCGAGCACTCTCGTCCTTACGTTTTCTCATCGTTGTCGCGTAGTTTATAAAAGCTGGTGAGCGCTATGCGGCCGCAGTTTTGCCCTTACTCAGCTGAAGTGCGCAATCCTAGCGATCGGAATTGGAACAGCGAGTCAGCGATAGAGCTCGAGCAGTTAGAATTGTTTAGTAGAGACGTGTATCAGTGAAGTGCGATGGCGGTTCTGCAAGGGCCGTCGCTGAAGCAGGCGGACTTGATATCTCAGGAGCTCGGCGAGGCGCCCGGGGATATTGAACGAGGCGTCCGTGATCTGCGCAGCATGCTTGTGGCGTCGCCCTATCTACCAGCGCCTGAAAACGTGGGTAAGTCACGCTGAAATTAAATTCGCAAGTTCCGGCTCGCTGAAATTTGAACACATGTTCAATAAAGTTTTTTCCATTTCAAAACCAAAAACACGTGTTGAAAATTTATCGCGAAGGTAATTTTGTTAGTAGATATTGTAGTGGTATATTCATAATATTCAGTTTCTTTTTCTTTATATTATGTTGAAAGATAGTAAAGCTAAAGTTTGTACCTACTAAATGCGGAAGTGAGCCCTAGTACGGTTTAACAGCTGAACCGATTTTGATGTGTTGCACTCGCAAAAAGTGGCTGTAGTATTATAGTATGGCAGTGGTAACGGGCCCGAGAGTTGCAGGTCGTGGGTTCAAACGAAGTTAGACACATTAATATTTTTAATTACGTAGCCCGCTCGTGACCTCCATCATGCCTGAAGGTAAGCGATTGATGGTAGAATTCATCAATCGCTCGCAAATGGGACTAATGAAAGTTGAAAGTTCAAATAACCAAAAATTCGAAGACATGTGACATCTACTAACCTGCAGCTGCAGTGGACCCGCGTGGTATTACGGGTGTTATATTACTGATCTCATAGCGAGGAGGCCAAAGTCCCAGTAGTGGGGACTTAATAGGCTAAATAATTGTAAGTAACGTTTTGGGAATACCTTCATTATACGTACGGCTAAGGAGTGGAATTCCCTGCCGGAGTCTGTGTTTCCCGATAGCTATAACCTAGGAGTCTTTAAGTCAAGAGTGAATAGGTTACTTTTAGGTAAGCGTGCTCCATCTTCGACCACATCATCACTTACCATCAGGTGAGATGGTGGTCAAACGCGAACCTATTTTAAATAAAAAAAAATAAAAAATAAACTACGATTTTTTAATATTTTTAGAACAGCCTCCTATAATAAGAGCTTTTTTTAGGAATCGGTAGTCGACAAGTAACCCTTATAGATTCGCCATGTCCGTCTGTCCGCTGCTTAGCTCAGAAACTATTGGTACTAGAACGCTGCAATTTGGCATGGATATACATATTAATTACACCGATAAAGTGGTAAAATAATATGTATTTATTAAGTTTCTCCCGCTACACGCAAAGAAGGGGACGATTTTTTTAATCATATTCTTGGATTGGTCATTCAGAACTAGTGGGAATGTGGGAAGACCATTTTTCAATTCGGTGATCTGTTTGCGAAATATTAAGCTTTTTAGTGCAAATTTTCGATAGAGTCAAGTGTAAACCAACCAATTGGAAATTTGAAAATAGTTGACGTCAGCCCTATCATAAACTTATATTAAATTACTAACAAAAACACATGTAACTAAACTAAACAAAAACCATTAAAATTATCTAGAAACTAACTAATGTGTAAATCATTTTCAACCGACGACAAAAAGAGGAGGTTATCAACCGACGACAAAAGAGGAGGTTATCAATTCGACGCGTATAGGGTAAAACCACCAATAACTGGTCACTTAAGCATTTTCGCCAAGTCATACTTGGATTATGTATAAATAAGTTATGATATTGGATTTATTGTAATGCTACACAATAATATGCATATTCCTTTATGTAATTTGAGGTATTAGAAGTAAAACAAAACAATATGTTGTATAAAATTTTAATAGAAACAAAAAGCTATCACTTTTTGGTAGTTACTAGCCACAAATTTTAGAAACTGGCCGTGTTTAAACTATTAATTGGCCACATGAAAAAAGTTTCAGTTTCATCCTACTATCTATAAAGGAACATATAAAAATGAACTTTAAACAAAACAACATTCATTATGTCAGACAATAATTCAATATTTTACCCGTAATATTAATATGACATTAAAAATAATACGACATAGGAACTTTCTTAATTTACACGAACAACAAATCAACAAATCTAACATTAATATAGTTTTATAGAATAAAGTTAGAACCGAAGCCTTGCTTTCGCGCTTCTTCACAAGCAGTACTAAATAAGGCATTACAATCACCGTCAGATGAGTCAGTGTTACTCTCTCAATAGCAGATGTGGCACAAAAACTTATCCTCATTTTCTACAGGCACATGGATTCTGTGATATGACGGAATACAATTTAAATGAAACCGATTTTTACACTGGTTACATTCAAATGCAAACACGTAGAAATATCCTATTCTTTTAGCAATGCCAAGTATTACCACCCGTAATTTCAATTTTGTAAAAACAGCCACTAACATTTACGTAGTGTAGCAACTTACATGTCGAGCCACGTACACCAACTGTCATAAAATGGCCGTTTGCTTTGGCGCTGGTATGTGTAGCGAAAAAAAGTTGAACTACTATGAATGACGATACATTTGAATGTGATGTAACGCAACGACGATACATTCATAGATGGCACAAATAAAACAATATTCTTATTAAAAATAGATTAAGTACCAAGTGGCTAGTTATTGACAGTGGCCAGTTATACCTTGGTTTACCCTATATATATATATATATTTTTTTTAATGTATAATTACTCGAAGACGGCTGAACCGATTTGGAAAATTCTTTTTTTGATTGAAAGGGTATACTTCGATATTGGTCCCATTTTTATAAACGTCAGGATCTGATAATGGGATCTTGGAGAAATCGAGGGAACTCTTCAAATATTATAGGCACACCTATGTCGTTTTGGGTATTTATTATAGTAACTTGTGCAGTTGCTCTCAAAAAGTACCATTTGAGGAAGTGGAACTGATGATGAAGACCACAGATGGCCGCCGAAACTACTCAATAATAAGTATTGAGTGGATTGCGATTCGATTACTTGAATATGGATGTTACGCACTTTATGCTCGTCACAATACATATGGTGATGTAGAGCTGATGGTGAAGTACCAGGAGAACTCCTCAACAATTAACGGCCCAGCATTGGGAAAAGCAATATTTTGTAAAAGGTTATAAGTAGTTGATAATTAGGCTCTTGTAACTAGGTAAATTAAAAATAGACCAACTAAAATGAGTGAAATAAAAACTTTTTACCAAAAAATTAAACCGACTCCCAAAAAACACTGCAAAGTGAAATAACTTTAATTTCGGAAGTCGGTGCCAAAAACGAAAATACAAAACTAAAGACACCGACTACCGAAATTAAAGTTATTTTTCACTTTGCAGTGTTTTTGGGAGTCGGTTTAATTTTTTGGTAAAAAGTTTTTATAGCCTTGTGGGACAACCTTTGTCCCGAACGAGAAAATGATAAAATATGCCCAAGTCCAAGCTGTTTATCTGTTTACCTCCTAATAATTCTATTTCTCTTAGATCCGTTCTTGTCACACACCATCAAAAGATGTCACACATCTTCTCTATTACCTCAAAATAATAAGATCTTAGAGCCTCATTTTCAGCCAATCAACGTGCGAGTTTGATACCAAGTACGAATTATGAATCTTCTAAGAAACAAATCAAATACTTAAACTAGCCTCAATTTAAGAATTGAAAAGTATTTTTAATACCTATTTTCGTACCTAACAAACATACGCAAAATTAATGAAAACCGGTCAAGCTGTTTCGGAGGATTGCGAAACAAACGAACACCATGACACGGGAACTTATATTAGATAGCGGTTTATTAAATAACACAGGAAAAGACTACTTATATACACTCGGCGTCACAAAAATCGCACGTCTTTAAGAATTCCCTTCAAAGTCATTTTAACCCTATTAAATATTGATAGACATATGATTATAAGATATCATTGGAAAGGCAATTTAATTAAATTTCAGAATAAAGCAACAGATTTGGTTTTTGTTTACCAGGGAATAAAAAAAACAAGCTAATGCAAATGAATAAAATGTGTCGTTTTATTTTTACATAAAAAATTACAACTTAGTCCTTAAAAACAACTTAAAACCTAGTGTTACCCCCCTAGCCCTGATGACTGCTTGCATACGTTCTCTCATGGACCTAATTAATGTAACAACAGTCTCTTGAGGAATGTTGTCCCATTCTGCAACGACGGCATCTTGGAGGTCTTGGAGAGTGGTAGGAGCAGGACCCACATTTGACGCGGGTCGCCCGTTTTATACCCTTGTAGGGTGGTTCAACTAGTGACCGTTGTAATGTGTATTTTGAGAACTTTTTTTAACGTTACGTGCTAATGTGATTTGTTGTGTTTAGGAATTCTAACTGTTGTTAATTTAAAGGTCGATAAACATACTTTCAATCGATACCAATATTAATTGGGTTTAATGTATTCGTTGATGGCGGGACATGCTTGAAACATATTTTCAGAGAGGTGCGTTTTTTGTGACGCCGAGTGTAGTTTTCGGCACTCCGCATTTCCACATACTAAAGCTCCTATCATATTTGAATTAAGGACAATTACCATGATGAAAGACCAAAAAAATGAAAACGCATTTTTGGTGAATACTTTGTTTTCTTTCTAAACTTGGTACTTTAAAAAAAAGCGAAAGGTCACTCACTTACTTATCACGAAATATCAAAAACCGGTTGACGTATAAAGATGAAATTTGGCAGGAAGGTATCTTATAGTTAGTAGACGTCTGCTTAGAACGGGGTTCTGGAAATTCTACTCCTGAGGGGAGATAAGGTAGTGAAAGTTTGTATGAAGCTTCGTCAGTTTTAAAATAAACGGTGTATAAATTTATACAAGAGGACATGGCTAAAACCAAACGTTTGCTAAATTCAAGGGGAAAAAGGGGGGGACGGAGGAGACGAATGTTAAAAATAGTTTTACGTCAATTTAAGGGAATGTAATAGCTTCCGCAACACAACGGGCAATTCTCTCATATTATGTATATAGGTAGGTACACATCTAAATTTTCACGCGAACAAAGTCGCAGGCAACAGCTAGGCTACATATATTTGTATTCTTCAGTTTGAAATAAGTTTTAAGGTAGATTGAATACATAATTATGTAGGTACAAATAACTTGAATTAAAAATTAAGATATTCGTTCGATTTAGGAATCTGGATAGACCTGATTGCTGTCTCATTTACGTAGTGCGATATGGTCTTTGGCCTTTAAAAGGCAATGTTTTCTAGACTTGATGTTTTATAGTTGGCAACTTGAAACCAGCTGGCTCTGGTCATTCCAGTCTTAACAAAGACTGTAAAAAAGCTATAATTTTTAATATAATAGTTTAACACAAATTTAAAATTATTTATTATTCAAAATAGAATCAGGCGTTACTGAGTGGGGAAACAGGTATAGGCAGCGACGATGGCGAGCAGCAAGTGTGTTGTTCCGATAGTTTAGTCGCTGAGCAGCTGAGCTGTCATCAGGTTGGTCTCTAAGCGTGAGTTCTGACCGCCAAGTCTAAGTATATAAAAATGTACTCTGTGCGCCAAGTGATCGCTGAGCAAGCTAGTGACAGCTCTTGAAAACTAGTGAAGCGAGAAGTCGCCGGCAGTGTGAACAGTTAGGGAGCTGCCACTATTAATATATGCATCTCTTTCGTTTACACGGAATATATATTTCATTGTGCGTTTCTTGAGCGAGTAAATCGCCGATAGTTAATTACTCGCCAGCAGTCGGACAACTACCTTAGGTATAGTTTTGTATTTAAGCTAGAACAACTGATTTTCGGCGTCAGTAATTTATACTAAATATTATCCATAAAATAATTACCATTTATTATTTTTGATACACCTTTGACACTATCGTTTGACATGAATTTATTTTAGCTAATTGATGAAAAAAGGCATTTCTGCCTTTGAAACCTGATTTATTTAGTAAAAAATCGGACAAGTGCGAATGAGTCTCACACTGATAGTTTCGTACAATACTGTCAACTCCTTTCGCGAATCGGGAATCGCGTCTTTGTTCTTTTTTTTTTTTCAAGTAGGCTAACGCAGCCTAATGACGCTAACAAACTCTGACACTAAAAACTAGGTTATTTTTTGCATGTACCTACCGATTAAAGTAGATATAACGCGTATCGCGTCAATGTTTGAATATTCATTTGACCTTAAATCGATCCACGCGATCCAGAGAAAAGGGCCTTGAACCAGTTGGCCAGTGAGAGACGGAAGGAAAGAAATGTGATGTGATCCTAAAAGGGTTTAGTTTTTGCTTTTGAAACAGGAATACCTAAATCGCTTTTTTATTTTTTTCCGGGTGGGAATATCATCAAATGACTCCTCACGCTCTGGGTGGAACGGAAGCGATTGTCAGACTTCTACTGACTAAAAACCCACCCTGTTCCTTCAGCTGCCCTTTTGTTTCGGTGCCGCGGTATCTCAATAGGGGTTATTGTAAACTCGCCACACTTTCGATTTTCCATTGTTAAAAGTATGTGTAAACTCGCCACACATTTATTTTATCTTATTAAAATATTTTGGAGTACTGTAAACTCGCCACATTTGTTTTCTACGTACGGACTGCAGAAAAATCAAACACAGGAATAAAAACGATGGTCATTTATTTTTTAAATCACAGAAAATATTTAAAAATCACATTTATCACAGTTTTAATTGCAGAATCCAATACGTAGCTAAATATACATTACAACTTGCTGATTTACCGTCAACATACATATATATCTCAAAACATGATTTTCTTAAATCACAGAACTATTAATATTTATTCAACTTAAATCTAATTAAAAAATCTGTTTTATAATGTTAAAATAAATGTTCACATAAATAAATAACAGTCATTCAGAATTAAAAAATTTAAAGCATAAAACATGGCAGTTACTTAAATGGGCTAAAAATAATTAAAAACATAACTCTAGGAATAATTATTTATAATCACAGAAACATTTTTAATAATTTAACTTATATATAGCGCAATAATCACAGAAACATTTTCCGTTTTGGGAATACTTTCATTGTGCGAACGGTTAAGGAGTAGAATTCTCTGCCGGAATCTGTGTTTCCTGATCGCTATAACCAGAGAGTCTTTAAGTCAAGAGTGAATAGGTTACTTCTAGGCAAGCGTGCTCCATCTTCGACCACATCATCGCTTACCATCGGGTGAGATGTCAAACGCGAGTCTATACTAAATAAAAAAAAACTTTAAATCTTCGGTCTTTTCTAAGTATGGCTGACACTTATGAGCTTTTTCTTGTAAAATTTGGATATTTTGTGGTCAGTGGGTCGTCTTAGAATTGTTATAGTTGCGCTACACCAGCGCTTAGAACCGGTATCATATCTCGTTAGGAGATCTCCATACAGTTCCGAAATTATTTTCTCAATGAAATATGTACATGTACCCATGTCTCACTAGCATCCGTCGTCCTCTTTCAGTTTTTTTAAATGTGATTAGAAAAGTTCATACATTTACAATTACTTTTTTTGTTGTTAATTATAAAACTTTTTTTTTTAGTTTGAAGTTAATAAATCAACCAAAAGAAAAAATTAAAAGAATCCACGATATCACTTATAACAGTTTTACGGCCCATGTATTTAACAATGAAATATAGTCATTGGACATATAAATCCGGCTCGGCTTCTTACGAGTAGGATTTCATTTGGTTAACTATCATTTTAACTCAGCTAAATTGCACATCATATTTATAAATATAGACAAAAGCATCTATTCTATTAATGGAAAGCATATCGAGTCTAATGAAGAGCTATTGATAAAGGATCACTTTTACTTTCCCTTAAAAGGAAACTCATGGACATGTACATCCTTACTAATCCTTACATCGTTTAGCAGTAAGCAACTGGCAAAATGCTTATGTTTTTATAACTTTAGGTTATAGGCTTTACTGTTCAGCTGATTTACATTTTAGTTGACAACTGTTATTGAAAAAATGATTTTTATTTTAGTAAATATTTTAAGTTATTAAATAAACTTGATATTTTTTTAGATTATTGTTAACCAAATGGATATAACTAATTTGGGTTTGAAGAGTTTTTTTCACGTTAAAATTATGTAAAAGCTAGCACTTTACTTGCTAACGGTACTATCTTTAAAAATAGCATCAAATAAAAATGTGTGGCAAGTTTACAACAACTTGTATGTACCTATGATGAATAAATTGTTATTTTTTATGGTCGTGACGAGTTTACAATGAATGTATGGAATTTTCAAATGTGTGGCGAATCAACAATGTGGCGAGTTTACAATAACCCCTCAATAGAACATTCTCGCAATCCATACCTAAAACCTTTGGTGTACGAATAAGTGTACAGTCACTCCAACTAGGCACAGAGAATGTATAGAATAGGAAACCCACACGGTAATGAGAATGTAGGCAGAATTGCAATGGATAAAGTTCCTTATTTGTGATCGAAACATAGGTAAATTAAGTCTTCCGACAAGGGCGTTCCGTTACTATTACTGGAGAAATGTGTGTCAACTGTCCGTCTAGTGAAGGGTACTAATTCCATTTAAGTAATCTTTTAGCTACTTTTAAAAAGTAAATAAAAAAGTACAGTAAGTAAGTACGTAAAACAACAAAGGTAACATTACCTACTGAGCTGTTTTTAAGTTTTATGCAAGGAGACCCTTCATTTCCCTTATTTATGACAGAAACTGGTCCAAGGCGAGTGATAGAGTAGAATCCTCATTGCATACTGTAATGGACTGGCTTAGCGACAATATGTTAACACTGAATATTGCCAAAACTAAGGTCATACAGTTCTCTCCTCAAAACAGCCCAAAGCCTCCATCTACAAAAGATATAATCCCACATATCTGCACAGATTCTACTCAATGTAAATGTATAAGTTTCACTTTGGTACCACACATTAAATATTTAGGAGTCCATATTGATGAAAGACTTGACAGGGGACCACATATAGATGCTTTATGCTCCAGACTTCGTAAGCTTATTTATTTGTTTAAAGAGCTGCGATATTTTGCGGACAAGGAGACAGCAACAATGGTATACCGCTCCTTATGTGAATCTATAATTACGTACTGTATTCCAGTATGGGGAGGGACGTTTAAAACTCTTAAGCGGAACGCGCACAACGGGCAGTATTTGCGGAACGCGCACAACGGGCAGTATTTAAAGTTATGTCGTTCAAAAAACGAATATATCCCACTGGACTGCTATACTCGGAAGCTCAAGTACTTACAGTTCGGCAATTATATATCCTCCGTACCAAACTACGTAGACACAGGTTGTTACCCGTAAGCCCAGATTTAATAAGCAAACGCACTGGGTTTCCCGTTTGTCAAGATCCCAAATGTCGTACTAAACTTGCGTCTAGACACTTTTGGGCATTAAGTTCTAGGATCTACAATAGATCAAATCAAATCAAATCAAATCAAATCAAATCAAATCAAATTTATTTATTTGTTAACATAGGTAAGCAATTAATATTTATAAGCTTTATAAGCTTACGTCACATAAGGTCAAACAAATTTTGAAACCATGGCTTCAGTCTTTAAGCTATAACGACACTGAAAAATTAATTTCGTCAGTACAGTAAATTAAGCTATTCAAAACACTGACTCATATTAAAGCACACGCGTTCAGACACACATACACACACACATACACATACACACTCCCAATTACGCACATACACTCAAACTTAGACACACATAAACGTTTCGCTTTTCTTTCAGTTATTCTCTATACCTTCTAATGTTACTTTTTGTTTGAAATTTATAACATAAAAATTAAAATGTGTATTCATGTATAGCGTAGCGTAGGACACTGATTCCTGTAACACAGGTTCGCCTAGCACAGGAGTCAGGGGCTTCATTTGAAAGATGTAATATTTTTATGTTTAATATTTTTTTTTTTTATTATTATTTGTTTTTGCTAAACTCAATGGCATCAACTACCGTGAACTTGTCAGGCCTGCAGCAAGTAAATACGTTGGTAAATAGATTATAATTCAGATAGAAATTATAATTAAGCTATCGGTAATACAACGTGTAATTTTAAGGGTATATACATACAGACTGCATGGCTTCTTTGGATGATAACAAACGATATGGCAAGGGTTTTCTAATCCTATGTTTACATGTGTGGAGCAAATTAGAAATTTCAATACATTGATCCCAGAGAGGCCAAATTTTTCAAATTAAGAAGAACGAAGAGAATTATTGTTTTATTGGCAAGTGACGTGGAAAGTGATGACCCTCATAGTACAGTGACACGTTTGTTATTACTGGTATTCAAGAAACATAATTATGAAACCAATAATTTGGGGTCAATTCTGTGAGTCACTTATTTTGAGCTGAAACTTTGCATAGAGACTCCATACCAGATGTTGTCTTCAGTCCTTTTGGATAGATATGGAGTTTCCGTTACACGTTGTATATTATTATACTTAAAGCAGAAAAGTTTGTTTGTTTAAACGCAATAATCTTTGAAAGTACTGGGTGGATTTGGATGATATTTGGTATGGAACTAACTTGAAACTTGAAGAAGGTTATAGGCTTTTTATCCGATTGCAAAAAAGGAGAGTTATATTTTTAGTGTGTTAAAGTCCACCGGAGCGATTCTCCGCGCGACTGCTAGTAACCAATAAAAGGGCCATCTATTAGACATTGTTGTAAGTCATTTGCAATAGACGTCAAGCCCAAATTACAATGGTTTTTTTTATATCCCATAACTACCCAACTAGCAAAAAATAATCTTACAAATATCCCAAGACCATAATTTTTTCAGTCTTATATCACACTTATATAAGTGTGGATTTGGGCGCACTTAAAGCACATTTATTATGAAACACAAACTTACAAGTGACTTACAAGGGCATGCTTTAAGGGCAAATAACCTTAAAGTCCTCTTACTGATGCTATTGTAATATTGCTAGTAGTCCTCTTTGTGATCTCCTAATAAGAGTGTTATCACAAACCACCGTGAGGTAAAATTTGAATATCAATATTTTCACAGCCCTTTTCAAAAAAGTGACTTTTATGTATGTAGTGTATTTTAGTATTTTTTTTAAGCGAAATAATATCAAAATGTCACCATTACGACTGTTACGACCAACCACGACTCATAAGTGCTTTATCCGAACAATATAAGTCCACAAAAATGTAAATAAATAACCCGTAATAGAAAATTCTTCAAGACACTTGTGGGACTTTTAAAGTGACCCTGAGGTAGACACTCTTTAATATGTCTTAGGTGAGATAAATCACACTTCTAAAACACTAGATTTACAGAAGTCTAATAAAATACTTAGTATAGTCACTTCTAAGATTGAATGTACTTATAAAATATATTTATAAGTTTTAATTAAGAATCAAAGGCAATTAGACTTGTAAAAGGCGCTTATAATGCCTTTGCTCTTATTAATATTATATAACGTTTTCGTTTTTTTTCGTTTATTTTATAACTAAATATATACGTATATATAAAATATAAACGTTATTACGTTACGCTATAAGAATAATGTTACAAGTGTCAATGCTCTTAAAACTTAAATAGACTTATAAAATAACACTATTAGAGTTTCTGGCTTAATCAGAACACGTATAAACCTTGTATGAAACCATAGGTCTTACAAGCTTTTGTTTGTAAGGGTATTTTGCTAGTTGGGTAGGGTTAGGTATATTCTATAAGTAAAATAAAACCAAAAGTCCTAGTAAGTACCTATATGTGGTCCAAAAATACATACACACATCAAAAGTGTCTAGGGATCAAGCATTTTTATGCGGATTTCTTGAGATTGAGATGTGGCTTTGTAATAAATTTATGATTTTATAAATTTATATGGATCCTTTTTGGTGCATTTCATAATTTGAAACAGGAACTGTTAATCAAATTCGAGTAAAAGATGAAAATCAGCTGTCAATATTTTCCCTATAAAAACATACAACGCATTGAAGACATTATTAGTGCTACTGTTTCCCTACTACTGATTAAAACCAACGTTATTATGGAGCGGCGACGTCATTTAAGCAGGGAAGAAATGCTCAGAGCCGTGGGAATGATAGAAGCTGGTTCCCGGCAACGTACTGTGGCTTTAGCTCTGAATACAAGTCAGAGTGTTATCAGTCGACTTTGGACACGTTACCGAAGCACTGGTACCGTGGCTGAGCGCCATGGAGGACGGTATGGCTGCACCACACGGAGACAAGACCGATACATTCAAATCTTAACTCGAAGAGCTCCAACAATAACCGCCATGATATTAGCCGTGAGGCTTCATCACTCTTCAGGGAACTTAATTAGCGACCAAACAGTCAGAAACCGCATGCATGAAGTGAACCTTCATTCCCGAAGACCGCTACGGGTACCACCTATAGCAATGCACAATCGTAGGATTCGATATCAATGGGCTCTTGAACACAGAAATTGGGCAGAAGAACAATGGCGTTTCGTGTGCTTTTCTGATGAGTCTCGTTTTGGTATGAGACCGGATACAAGACGTATACGACACTGGAGAACCCCTGGACGCCAACAGCGATTAAAATCCTGCCAGGAAGTCCATCCTTATAGTGGTGGAACCATCATGGTATGGGCGGGTATTTGGATCGGCGGAAGAACTGAGTTGATTTGGATCAGAGGCAACCTCAACGCTCAAATTTATGCTGAGACGATTGTATCTGACGTCATCGTTCCTCTACAAGTGCAAATCGGTCCCTTATTTCAGTTAATGCATGATAATGCACGACCGCACACCGCAAGAGTTGTAAGACAGACTCTCGCCGCAGCTAACATCAATGTCCTGCTCTGGCCTGCTCAGTCGCCAGACTTGAACCCGATTGAGCATGCATGGGATATGCTACAGAGAAGAGCTCTGCCGAATATGGAGGGTATCCAGTCGCAAGAAGACCTTTTTTTGTTGTTGCAACGAACATGGGCGGCCATTCCACAGCGTGATTTGGATGAACTCATTTTGAGTATGCCAAACCGATGTTCTTGTGTTGTTAGTGTTCGCGGTAGAAACACGGATTATTAATTGTTTAAGTTACCCAATAAAATTTTAAAGAAAACTGTTATTTCAGTCTTTTTTTCGAACTTTAATGTTAGTGGTTCAAATGTCAAAAATCCCTTTATTAGGAAAATGGCAAATTTCTTTATTAATGCAAAGGTGACTTGGTTTATCGTTACTGTGACAAACGAAAATACTTTATTTGATGAATCCTTAAAGAAAATTTTAATTAATATCAATCAGGAGAAAAGTTATTGCAAAAATATATGTTGATCCCTAGACACTTTTGATGTGTGTAGTTACTACAAACATAGTTATTACACACAAAAATACTAACACGAGACACTTAAGGCTCTCGATACATGTAGATATTTAAGTTGCATTGATAAATACAAATAATTATTTTTTATTCAAACCAATCATTCATAAAATGAGATGTTGCTATATTTCACATCGTGACTTTATAGAATTATTTTGTTTGAAAAATGAAAACAAAATAAAAATTTGGCCAAGTGCGAGTCATACTCACCCATGTAGGGTTCCGTAGTAACGACGCAAAATATAATAAAAATACTTTGCTGCGGAACTTTGCTTTGCTGAGGAACGTAGGTAAACAAGGAGAGTCAATATACATAATTATATAATAATAATGTCTATTGTATACTTTATCAATAATATTCCACAACTTTTTTTTTTCACACAACGCCATCTAGTCCCAAACTAAGCAGAGCTTGTGGTATGGGTACTAGACAACTGATAAACATACATATATATATATTTCTAAATACATACATATTATAGATAAATTACACCCAGACAAAGAACAAATGACCGTGCTCATCACACAAACATTTGTCCCAGGTGGGAATCGAACCCACGACCTTGCGCATAGCAGTCAGGGCCACTGACCACTATACCAACGGGCCTGTCAAAAAATAATAATATTAATATTAAAAAAATAATAATATTAGCATAGCTTTCAGTAGGTACAACAAGCAGGCAGAACGAAGTCGCTAATGCAGTGTACTTAGCTAATGCTAATGTAAATGCATAAAAATATGCAATAATATTATAAACACCTGCCACTTTTGACAGCAATAGTGAATAGGCATCCTCTGGGCTCGCTCGTTCCATCGTAGATCTCATCTATTGCTTATAACCATCAGGCGAGAATGAGGTCAAAAGTGGGCTCGTCCCGAATAAAACAAAACATAACATTTAACAGTGTTAAGTACGGTCACCAACAAAATTCGATCTATGTTATTGAAACATTAAATTTATTTATTTAATTTATTTAACATTCAGATTTTAGTTGAAATAAAAATTAAGTACATTGAGTTCTTTTAGGTTTGTCTTTAAGTCTTTTTCATTCTTATTGTAATGTTTTTTACTAGTGTGTAAAAAATTTTTTTTTTCTTTTGACTATCGATCCCATTGCAGACTGTGACAACCTCCTAAAAATCCAAAACAAAGAAATTTCCTTTACAAACTAAAATAACACTATAATAATAGTCCTAACCAATTTATGGCACGGGGCGGCGGCCAATCTTATAATTGATTAATAGCCATCAGCGCAGGAAATATATTGTGACTACTGAATAAGAGATCTCGGGATCGGTTCCCGGGTCGGGCAAATAAAAAATAGAAAAACCCAATATCACTTATATTGGGTTTTTCTATTAGAAATTTCTCAGTTGTAGCCAGGAGTTTGGAAGATGGTGGTGTGATAACCCCCGTGCCTCGGAAAGTACGTTAACCCTTTATAAGGCATAAGGAACTGAATTAGTTACAGTAAAACCACAGATTACTTAATAGTTACTACGTAACAGATACTTCACTCAGTACAAAATTTCCAATACCTACTGCTATAATAGCCAACTCCGTCGCGTCAGCAACCGCTGCGTGCTAAAATGTGCCTAAATGTTCAAGCGTACAGTTGTGATTGCTTTCGCACCGCTCGATCCCACAGCAATCGCAGGGCTGCCTCTTCGATAAAATTAAATTAACAAACTTTTTGTGTCTATGCTATTGAGAACTGTGAATATGCTCTGACAATAGGTGGTAGTTTAAAATTGTATCGTTTATAAAATATATTTTTTATAAATTGGTGCTGACTGTGCAATACATCTAGATAAAACATAATTATAGAAGTCAGTGTGTGGATAAAATAAAAAAAAATATCTTTAAAGTTACATGTGTTTTATTTTTATATAATTTTTTATAAATTTCTTACCCTTTCTAAATTCTCTGTAATTAAATTTTAGTGTAGAAAATATCCTGAACCTAATAAAAAGTTTTATTAGATATTGTTTTGGGAAACAAGGGCAGGGAGAATTATTTAAAATTTCAAAATAATTAATAAACATAGTCTTAAGTTCTCTTACATAATTATGAAACGCATCTGTTGGCACTTTTAACTTTCCGTAAAAAGACGATGTTTTGTTGAATGCCTTAAAATGGATAAACAATCTATTCGTAGATTCATTTAAATCAGGAATGTTCTGTTATTCAGCAACAAAGCCAGGACAGGTATGCTTCTTGCTACATTTATTTTATTTATTTATCACTTACCTTTCTTCATTGACAGGTAAATCGAAAAATGTTAGGTGTTTATCCCTTCTTTTACTTGATTTGCACCCATCTACAGCATAACAGCACATAAGGCACCAGACGGCATCGTAGGTACGTGTACAAACGAATGTAGGTTTTTTTTTTTTTTTTTTAACGTGGTAAAATTATCAAATAAGTCCTCCCACTCCGGGCAGGGTGGGAGGGACTGTCAGACTTTTACTGACTAAAATCCACGGTGTTCCTTCAATAGCCCTTTACGTACCGGGGCCACGGTAACGGGATGAGTCCCACGACCCCGGCAGGCTTCGGCCCTCTGCAGAGGGGGCCTCGTCATGTTGCTGACGCTCTTTGAGGCGCGCGTGGAACACAACGCGCCGTCGACCCGGGCATGGTCCATGGTCGGACAGCGAGTTGCCCTTTACTCGCTGTCCGCATGCCCGCGCCTACGGTGGCCGGAGATCGTCGGCCGACGTCCGACGCCGTGGGCGTCTACCACTGCGGCTGGGCTGGAGGGAGGACGCCATCCTCTCCCTCACGCGGCCCGCCTCCTCCTTCGGAAGCATGACTGCTTCGCAGAAGGAGGCGACCGCTTCCCACTCCCTCTCGCCCCGCAGCATGGCCTCGACCAAGGCCGGGCGCGATAGGTCTCCGCCTATTGTCGCCGTGAGGACACGTCGGTGCTCTGCCCAAGCTGGGCAGTCCTGCACCGTGTGCTCGACTGTGTCCTCAGGGCGACCCTCGCAGTGGTGACACCCAGGCGTCTCTTCCTTACCCATCAGACACAGGTACCTCCCGAAACTTCCGTGTCCGGTGAGGACCTGCGTCATGCGGTAGGTCAGGACGCCGTGACGCCGATCTAGCCACTCCTCAAAGAGGGGTCTTACCGCCGCAATTGCGGCGTGCCCGAAACGAATGTAAGTAACGATTAAAATTGAACAACGTGCTTGCGCTTCGCATGCGAAAACCGCACTGAATTTGGTCCGCAAACAGCCCTAGACCGCTCGGCCGGGCGGTAGGTAATTATAGCGCGCAATTACATGGAGTGACGAAAACTGCCTGTGGTTTACGTTATCGTTTAGTGTTCAAAATGAAATTAAATTATTAAAAAAAATATATTATTATTATTTCTATGGTGGTAAATTCTTTCCCACTGCTTATGGTATACCTTTGCTTGTATGCTAAAAAAATTGGTAATTTTTTAAATGTGATTTAATAATTATAAAATTTGGAAATAAATAATAATAAACAAGTATATTATAAAAAGGCTTTATTAAACTTACAAAAAACATCATTGCTTATGATAAGCGTAAAAACAAGGCACTACACAAAGAGGCACTTGGCACTTTTCACACATAATTTTTGACCTCTTGTCATTTATTTTAGTGCTGCCAAGTGGCAACGTTTATACGCTCCTGAACATTATGGAAACGTATTTCATTGGCAACATTACCGACGGCTTTTTGACGAGCTTCAGCCTGTGCGATTATTTTCCGGACAACGTAGTTCGGCATCGATGAGTGCCTTTTACGACTCTTGAAACCACTTATCAGTCCCCTGGCTAAAGCAACTCGAACTAAAAAATGAGTGAGCCTTAGTTTGCAGCATTGGCTCAAAATCAATCAAAATCAAAAATCAAAATAAACGCGTTAGTAATGCTGGCATCGAGTAAGAAATAAACAATCTAAGCCACCATCTTTTACTTCGTTATCCAACTGAGTAGGTAGTTTTTAGTCGATCAAACCGATCCACCCCACCCATTCTTTTGGTGTATTCCTTAGTGACAAGCGGGCACCGAACATCTAATTTGGATCCATATTTTTGCGTCCTCGGCACTGTGGTTCGATCGAGCTTAGGATGAAAGGCGTTTGTCATAAACAGCACTTCTTTATTGTCTTGCCAAATTATAAAAGCTACATTCTCTTTCACCTTCCACTTGAAGTTTCCTTTTAGTAGCTTCAACTTCTTTCCCTCAGCTCCGTTTACCAGATGAGGCAGGTCCGCTCTTTGTCTTCGCACGGTGCCAGTCGCGTATATACCGTTGTCAAACAAATAGGCTAAACATGATTAGTCCTGGAGGAACTTGGAGTCGGGCTACTACTTATATTGTGTCATCGATCAGCTTGCACTTCTAGGTTATTAGTCTCATCATCATCATCTAGTCCTGCCAATATACTTTCAAGCTGTAGGTACTAAATTGTTTTTCTTCCTCTAACTCAACATCATCGTCTGATAATTCTGGATTATCAGGTAACCCAAATATCTGATCTAAAGCGTCTATCTCTAAAGCATTCAATATTTTTCGACTCATCTGTAAAAGAAAAGCAATAAACCACAACCAGAAGCAAAAACCGAAAATCCATTCTGAAAACACCGAAGTACCCGATGGGCACAGGGAATATGCAACCGACCTTAAAAAAAAAATAGACTGAACATAAATAAAACCAATAAGTAAAATAGTTACCTTTTGTTAGTAGCACATTCGAGATATTTTCTTCGATTTCAATCAATATTCAAAATATCTCCACTTTTCAAACATGAACGCAACGAACAAAAAAATGTCGAATTGTCAGCTGTCACATTTTTATGTCAAATGTGTAACACTAATCTACTGATGCTGCCAATGTAAAAAATATGGTGTTTTGGAATATTTAGTGAACTTTTAATTTAAATAGACATGGTTGTTAAAATGTTCCCTTTGCCTCAAAAAGGGTTAAGCCGTTCGTCCTGCGCCTGATCTCTCTCCAGTCGCGTCGGATTGCCGTTCCATCACATTGGACAATGAGGGTAAAGAAAAAGAGAGTGCACCTGTATTTGCGCACATACTTGTACACTATTCTACTATGACAGAAGTTTAAAAAGTGCGTGGCACTTTAAGACTTACATTAATGAAACAATAATAAAATAGAAGCAAAAGCTAATAAACCCCAGAAGCAAAAGCGACAAAATGTTCAAAACAATTCACTTTTCTAGCAGTCTGACCCAATTGTAGATAATCATTCGGAGCACGGACTTACATCAATGCTAAATGCGCGGTGCGCTAAGGCCCAACGCACACCAGCAGGGGCGCGGCGAAGATACTGAGAATAAATCAATTTAAAATAAACCTTAACTCCTATGATATGCTGTTGATTGTTGACAACGGCAAGCAAAGCCAGACGCGCGCGGTGAGCCGTCAAGCTGCCACGAGAGCAAACGCGTGACCGCTCCGTCCGCGCTGAACGGCTCCGCGCGCCTCTTCGTGACGCTTGGCGACCGCCGCGACGCGTGGTTCTTCATGGCTCTTGACAGATCTTAAAGTCGCTAAGACTCCGCGGTGTGCGCTTCATCGCGCCTCTGATTATGTGTCGTGCGATCAAGAACCGCGCTTCGCCGCGCCAGCGCTGGTGTGGGTTGGGCCTTTGTCGTCCTACTTGCGCAATTGGCTGGGTGATAATCTGTGACTTTAGACAACCGGAATATCACCCTTACCTATACCTACGCACTTCCGAAACAATCAATACAACATATGTATATATTAGGTAACTAAAGCGTCCATAAACAATAATTTATTATAAGTAGGTACGTACCATTGAGATAGGAAAAGTATCTACCTAGTACGTACGCATTTACATGTTTTGTCTATTTACTGCTTTGTCAACCAATTTTTTACAAACCAACTAGATACAGATGCGTACCTACCTAACCGTTTTACATAACTGGATTGGTTGTGTTAATGTTCATATTATTAATCGCTCTGATTATATAAGTTTAAGGTAGGAAGGTAATGGTTTTGGTCATTATAAGAGCGGCGCAATTTAACAAGAGTCCGCTATAGCATATGCTTCAATGTACAAAATTAGCAATTCTCAAATAAAATAACTTAGAATACTTGTACTTATTGGGGAAAGACACGCCACAGATTACAAACAGGGCCTCTTTCCCTAACCAAGGCTGTTTTTTACATTAGGCTAATTATAATAGTATAGATTTTAACATTTATTTATATTTCTCACGATTAAAAATCGCTCATTTATTATTCGATTGATAGAATCCATCACTATTAAGTTAAATACGGTATCATTATTTTAGTAAGTGACATTAGCTTATGTCAGCTTACTGCATCGAATTAAAAGTCCTGGCATAGCTGTTGAATTGGTTTCAGAAAAAAAACCGCGTGTCTTACCTCCTGCCAAGTTATCTAACAACGTCCTGGGCCCTATTTAATAAAGCTGACAATTCGACATATTATACGTCAAAAAGTGACAAAACTGTCTAATTACTTTGGCTGTTTAATAAAACTGACAAATATGTCTAAAATGTACAGGCAAAATCTTGACATATTTTTCAAGTAAAAACGCGTTTAATAAACTTGACATACATATGTCACAAAACCACATCAAAATTTTTCTGACAATTTTCAGCGACAATTGGCGATGACCATTGTTGGATTGTCGTGACAATTATCGATACTGGACATATGAAATAACGTAAGGGACAAAACTAAGGTTTTCAGGAGAGCAAAAATAAGATATTTTCCTTACAAAACTGGCTATAATTTTTTAACTATATGTTTTATGTAAAAAGTATCTAGGACAAAGTTTCTTAGATTTCTTCATTCTTTGAAGGTAAAATAGTAAAAAATCAATAAGGCCTACAGTTTCAATGATAGCATGTCTTTTACGTTAAATAATAATGAATACGAGTGATATACGTTTACAAAATTTTAGATATAAATAAACGGCATTGATGTATGGGACATTTAAGAAAAGAAACATTTAGAGTTTTTCAAAGTAAAGGTCTCTTAATAGTGCACTCTATATTGTTAATGCTGTTAACAAATATAAAAAACAGAATTTTATACATTCGTGATCTACTATGCCTATGCCACAGTATTACGATATTTCCTACAGTAGCGCAACGCCTTTGAAGTCGCGCGATGCCGCCGCCAGTGTAGGTACTTACGCTGTTACATGCAAATATGCTAGGGTTGTCATCAAATGGGAATAAAATAAAACAATTGTGATTATTACTATTATGATGTAATCATTTATTCATATGTACACATTTAAAATAATTGTGATTATATATTTATTCATATGTATGTAAATATATATTACACTATGTAAATATATATTTATTCATAAATATATATTTACACATGTTGCACTACTAAATACGTGACACTTTATTTTTGGATGTTCTTAATTGTCTATTATAAAATTTAACTACGTAATGTATTCGCATTCGGATGAACAATCTGATAAGAAAAGAATGAAGAAAACATGAACATGGCTGTGATTTAAATTCTACAGTACTTAGTATTTCAAATAATCTATCTAAGAATAACGTATAACTCGTTTGTTGGAAACAATAGTTTCCAACAAACGAGTGGAAATTTTGTCTAAATCAGGCTTGCAGTTTAGTACAGTATTCAACGAAATCAGCTGGAGGTACCTGTAGTCCACCAAAGGTATCATGCATAGTATTGTATGCACGGTTACGTAAGTTTACTTAGATTAGGTGATAAGAACTTGTCACATCCTTGTAAGAACTGTTCAAAGGTGACGTCCGTCGACTTAGCTTCTTCCATCAACTTCAACTTTTTGACACAACTTGTAACTTGTTTTCGAAGTTTTCTTTTTCTTGGAGTATGATCTGTCATTTTTTTTTTTTTTGTAGTCTGCGATGCTTGGGCACTAGTGGATGCCACAACTGATACGCCTACGGAAGCAATGTCGATCTGTTGTTGAACACCTCTGTTTCTTAAATCTTTTATAATCTCTATTTCTGTAGTCTCAGTTTGTGTACTCATAGGATGTAGTGAAGCAGACGGTAAGTTTGATACGGGAATAGCAGTGCTTTTTAATTTTGTTTTCATATACATCCATCTTTCAAAGTGTAAACCACATACGTACATATTATATAACTGTTCAACTGTTTTACTTTTCAAGTCCGGTTTTTGACAAGCTTCTATCCATAACTCGCGCCTAGAAAGTAAGTAGGTAAGCAATAAACAAACACATAAGTACCTATACAATTATAATTATCAGACATAAAAATATAAGGTAAAGTGTCCGAAATTGTGTGCACAAGTCAGTTTTGTCTTAGCGGCAGCGGCGCGGCGTTTGGAATATTCCATAAGTTTATGGTACACAAATGAAAAACCTACCTCTCGTCGCGGGGAAATCTATGAAACTTTAAGTCCTTCTGGGATTTCGATGTCGATTTACTTCCATACACAGAACAGTTTGTGCGCACCATTATAGAATATGTAAGTATAATAAAATTATTACCCAAAAAACACGCCCGCGCTTGCCCTTCGCGCTCGGTACCGCAAACTAAGCGTGTTTGCGGTACGCTTCCCGCGACGCCCGACACCCCGCGAGTTCCCCTCCGTTGCTCTGTGCAAGTACATTCGTTGCGCTACTGTAGGAAATATCGTAATACTGTGCCTATGCCATACAGTTTAAAACTACTTGCTGACTCCGGCAGGAAGTTCCACTCCTTAGCAGTACGCACAATGAAAGTATTCCCAAAACGTTTCGTGCGTATGGGTGGGATGTCCACCATGTAACGATGGCGCATCGCCGTCTGTCTTGTAGTCCGATGATGGAACGGGCTTGGCGGAATTAGATTGTGTAATTCTATCGCACACTCCCCGAAATGTAACCGATAGACTTGCAACTCGTCGTCGGTGTTCAAGGCTCTGGAGCTTTGATTCGACCAGTGAATCATTGCCAATGAGTCTCTTGGCCCGTTTCTCGATAGACTCAAGCGCGTCCAGTTGGTATTTCGCTGATTCATCCCAAAGCAAAGATGAGAGCAGTACTCTATACATGACCGAACCTGGGCTTGATAGAGATTGAGCATCTGTTCCGGTGTGAAGTACCGTCTCACCTTTGCTAGGGTTCCCAACTTTTTTTGCTGCTAGCTGAGCCTTATTAAACAGACAAAAATTGAGGGTGGAAGTTAGTGTTACCCCAAGAAGTAATCATTAAACATAAAAAAAAACAAACTAACTTCTTCCTTAATAGAAAGCCTACAGTTAAATTGAAAAAGTCTCAAAAATTAGTCATTATCTTTATCAGTCTCATCATCGTCAGTATCATTAAGCCTATCTTTAATTATACTCTTATTGGGAAGATTCAAATATTCATTGTCAAACCTATTTGGAATTATAACATTGTCACATAATTTTTTGAGATCTTTAAACTTTGGAATTGAAATTGTCTTTCCTTATACAGAAATGGTAAGCTATCTATGCTACTGGGCACAGCTAGATTTCTGGTACTTTCTAATTCGGATTGATCATTCTTTGCAAGATTTATTTAATAGATTTTTTACAGATATTTTCAATAGATTATCCTTCCCTTTACCCTTCACTGTCCTTCTTCCAGTTTGCATTTCTTTGCAGAGTTCTATTTTGTGAGTTATGCCATCCTCTAACATCGTATATTTTACTTCCACTATCTTTAAGTACGATTTTTGAAACCTACATAATTCGAATTTTCTTGAAATGCAGGTCTTTGGTTTTGAGAGTAGTAGTAGGAGTAAAAACTGATTCAGCAAAATCATTGACATCAAAGAAATCCTGATGTCTTAACACATTCACTCGATAAGCATGAGGTCTTTTTCTGGCTGATTCCATAAATGATGGCCACTGGGAAGGTCCCCAAACAATCAGTTTTTTAACCTCCCTTTCAATGATAGCATGCATGCTATCTACTGGCATGTATGTATGTCCAGCTAATAAGTAATTTATTTGAATCCTTTGTATATTCGCAGAACGTTCCAAAACATATTTTAACATTGATAAAATCACTTTGTTTTATTTTACCCCGTACAGTTATCACAATAGAATGACATAGTTGTAACCCTCCTGGAATCAAGTTCCTTAAGGTAGTGAAACAGACATGTTGCAATTTCACATCTTCCACGTTTGCCATCTGCTTCTCCCCATGTGTAGCAATAACCATTCTGTGTTCTGCTTTTGTATACAGTAAAAATATAAACAACATACTTTCTCGAGTAGTACAACATCATACTTTCACCGTAAGGTGTTCCCAAAACTTTTTGAAGATCAAAGCTGGCTACGACTAATGTATTATCAGGTTTTAAATTCTGGTAGATATGAAAACGTTTATATGTTGCCTCTTTTTCTTCCTCATGTGTATGTAATTCTTCAACAGTCGCCTGATCGGGGTTGTTTTCATTCTTGGTACACAAGGAACATTTGTCCTTTTTAGGTACATGAAAGGCTATGTTGTACTCTCGAAATAGGTTAATGAAAAGCTTTTCGCTTAAGAATGCCTCGGATTTCTCGTTACAATTTTTAACGTATATTCTGTATATATATTATTTATATTCTGTTTATATATTTTATTTGTATATTCTTCTGGAAGATAACATTTTGTTGACTTTTTTCCACTATAATGGGATGGCAAAGCTGGTAACATTTCAATGTACTTTTTAGTTTTGCGTGTGTGACAGACAGACAGAGACGCATAATAATATTCATTCAGATACATTTTGAGAAATTGTACGGATCACGCAGTCCAGTGTCAATTATTAAGGACAGATCAATTTATTTTCGATGCTGACAAATTATCGTAAGGGTCAATATAATTATGATAATTTGAGTCACAATTTAATGTAAGGGACATGGTATTTGTACCTTCTCAGGGAACACTAATGTATAAGACAATAATAAAAAATCTCAAATTATGGAATAACTTATGTGACCTGTTGTAAAATGTACTCGATTTTGATTTAATGTAAATACCAAATACTGTGAGTAAAGAGACTTACATTAGTTTTTATAAAAATATTAATTTAAATGTTATATACAGCCAGTTTCTAGAAAAAAAATGGTCTAGGCCTATGGAAAATATGTGATGTAAAGGACATTTTTTTTAAGATATCGAGATTTTAAATATACCAATCAATAGAGCAAAAAATTCCGAATCCAACGATATATATAACTAATTTTCGACAAAATGTCCCTTACGTTATTTCATATTTCCAGTATCGTTATGTCGACTTTTGAGATATTTGTATATAATTTTGTTTTATGAAGATAAATGAGGATAAAATAGAAAAAAAATACTAACAAAGTAACATAATGAATCAATCACTAGTGCAACTACGATTGTTTGTTTTGAGATTATTAAACGACATCATCGGACGAGCCCTTATTGTCATCGTCGCGTCGGTATTCCAACCATATTGGAACTCAATGGTTTTGGTGCGTGAAGATGGCAAATGACCGGACGGCATGGCATTGTTTCCTTGGGAGATGGACTAAAGGCCTGACGCCTTTAGTGTGGAACGCATTTTGTGTCGATACTTTGGTGCCATTCCATCTTCCCAGTTCATCATTTTGTGCTGGCGCTCCTGCTGCGGCTGCGGAATACCTCAAGCGAGCTAAATACAGTAATCTCGGTGATAACTATATTTTTGAGCTGTTTAGGGTCGAAACTCTTGGACCGTGGACCGCCCATGTGCTCACAGCCTTTTTATAAAAATATTGTAAAGGCTCGTTGGCGCTTCCCTTGATCTAAGGGCTGGCTATTTCTTTGGCTAAAGGCTAAGCATTGCCAAACAACGAGGCAATGTCGCCAGTCTCTACTTACCAGCCGATAGCGTTTAAGATGATTTTGCTTATTTTCTAGTTTGCTTCTATTTTAGTTTTGCATAATAGTTATAAATAAATTACTTTCCTACACCTTCAAAATTCGAAATATGATTTTGCTACAGAGGGTCCAGTCAGAATTGTCTAAGAATTCCACTAATATGTCAATATGTCATAACAATTTTTTGTTTAATAAAACAGATTTAACAAGTTTTTCACGACAAATTGTCAATTGTCACCTGTCGCTTAAAAAGTTTTATTTAACACAAAAATTTATTGATTTTCCTACGTATTTGTCAATTTTCTACCATAGCAATTATGTAGCCTGTAAGTTTTATTAAACAGAACAATTGTCGAATTGTCACTTTTTGACATTATGTCGGAATTGTCGGATTGTCAGCTTTATTAAATATGGGTTGACTGGTAGAGTGATCCTCAGGTATTAAAATTCGGATCTCGTCAGACGCCTCGGATCCCAACTACGTCGCTGGAGATTTTAGGCCACATTTAATTATATGTTTCTTTTTGAAACTGGCTTATGCGCCTCGATAAACTCAAACCCAGGAGAATGCAAAATATTTTATTTAACATATGCCTACATGGGCACAAACAAAACTTTAGGAGTTGGTGCACCACTGATAACTTACAAAAGCACACATCTGCGATTACTTAGTTAATTCGTAGTTATTATAAGTCATGTAATTAATCTCCATCAGAGTTCAAATCGGTCAGATAGGGCTACATACAGGAAGGATTACATATTTGCGGATCTTTGGTGTTGGCTCGTAAGATTGTTGAGTTGAGCAGTGGATGTTTATGTAGAATAATTACAGAGTATAAATACTTTTGCTTATCGTTAGCTACTATTACACCCGAACGAAAAGTATATAATATATAGGTAACATACATGCCTAGACATGTTTGATCCAATTTCAATTCAATTTATTATTTATTGTACATTACATAAAATAAAATTACATGCATAACCTAAGTACTAAATTTAATTAAACTATTGTACATTAATGTCAGATTCAAAGGCGAACTAATGTCTCCTAAACTGTGTTTTAGGAGCCAAAGTTCATCCAGAAATGCTCACAAAACGGCTTTGAAATATGCAAGTAGGTACATACTTATAAGTAACATAACATGCATTAAAATGATGTCAAAAATTAGGCTAGAATTACTATCCCGCGCCTTCAATTTTTTTCTTTTACCTAAATCTTTGAATTAATAGATAGATAATAATGGATTTTTTATGCACAGTTAATTTAATGCAAATTAAGAATGCGATTCCTATCTGCGTATGGAGCAAGAATGCGGTGTAGGCTGTTAGTAGCGGTATCCAGCCACAGAATCCAATTGCAAAATTGCTAGTGACTTAATGTTGCAATTGCACGAAAATTTCTGTCATACAACTGCAAGCTGCAATGAGAATTAAATTATAAGCATACCAATTTGCAGTTCCCGCTAATGTGGTGCATTTCAAATTACAAACGTATGCATTTGCATCAAATATTCGATTACGATGTTACTGTAGGTACCTATAATTTTGTAGGTGTGGATAGTGAAAGTATTCTCTATTCCATTATGGTGTCCAATACCTCTAAGTAATATTCTTGGTACCTATCTGCAGCGTATGGAGAGTATCTAGATCACCTACAATATGGTCACAGATTTGGACAAACTTGTAAAACCATAGTAGCAGCAATCTTCATCAAAACGAACTCAGCAAGTCGGCCTCACCAGTGAATAGTGATGCATCGACCTGTATGTAACTGAACGCCCATGCAATACGTAATGATTTGCAATAAATCTTTAGCTGACTCTAAGACTTACGCAATAGTAACCGAATTGATACAACCCGCCTCATCACTAAACCAACTCACACATCAACTCATGAGGAACGAAAAGTGAAATGTCATTATTTACCCCCGCCATTGATTCACACAATAGCACTTCTTCTCATGATTATTTCCACACAGTGCCCAAACGCCAGGTGCATTATAATACGCCATGCGCACGATGTTCTGCGCAAACTTACGTGCGCAGGCGTCCGCGTCGCTCCTTGACCAAGTTAGTTAAAAAGTATAATTGCAAAACTATTATCACTGATACTCGTGTAATTATATGGAAGCAGCCTAATGACAGTCAGTACTGCTTACCTCATTATGGGTTATAATGTGTTATGTCCACATCAAACAACCGTAAAGTTCCAAGTGTTCGCACACTGTACTATTGTACCTTTACATAAGTAAGTAGTAGTTTCAAGTATTTTTACTGTTCCACTCGAGATTTAGGATAAAGGAAACCGTGATTGAAATGCCTAAACGAAATCACTTGCTCGGAACTACGCCTGTAGGTAACAGGGTTATACGAGTATAGTGCTGTGTTTAAATTAAGTGCAGCCTGAATAATGGTACCTACGTGCGAAGTTAGTAGTGCTGTTGAATGCATAATATTCCTAACGATCACATACTCACAAGTAGTTACTTATGTTTGATCTCATTCCAGTCACGCTTCGAAACTATCGAGGAAATTGGGAATATAAATATATTATTGAACTATAATTACAACTTATAGTTAAAGCAAAGTCCTTCTTATATGGGACTTGATGATACGGGAAGCACGGGAACCAATGGAAATCGCAAATCTGTAGGAAGATGTGGGACACAGCAGTATCCGTAGAGTTAACATGATAACTCTTTGGCATGGTATTCACTATCTGTTTAGCTTTTTCCCGAATATATTGGGATCGGTTCCAGTCGGACTGGATACAGCTTTTTTTCTGGTTGCGAAAATCATCTAATGACTTCTCCCGCTGTGGAAGGGAGTGTCAGACTTCTACTGACTAAAAACCCACCCTGTTCCTTCAGCTGCCCTTAAGTTCATGCATGGATGCAGCTGAGAACTAGTGTTTTACATGGAGCAACCGCCTTTCTGACCTGCACAACCCAGTGGAAAGGTTAAACGACACCCCTTGGCAATACTTGTATCATATTTTCGGGCTTGTGACTACCCGTAACGACTGTCAAATATGTACAAGTGACAGCCGGGACCAGTCTTTGTGGCATTAGCTGCACTGCACTAATATTTATACTATAGCACCCAGGTACATACTTAGGCAGAACCTGCTGTGTTATTCTGTAAGACCTCATTCTAAACTTCGAATCTGAATCCGCTGTGAGTTTATTGATTGGCATTCTAAAAACTCGGGTGTCAATTCGAAGTTACACTACCGCTACCCTTGCGAGCGTGTCAGCGAGTTGAACTAAAGATTTTGACAGATAAAGTATGAGATGATGTGAGAAGTGGCATTCGGTAAGGTAATTCCTACGTCACTTCGACGCTGTTTACAGAATGCAAAATCAAGGTCACTTTGAACCATAAGCGAAGTGACAGTGAATAGCTATGTGAGATGCGAGTTGTTGTTCGAATTTTACAGAATCGACGTACCTACTGAACTGGTTTGTAACTTGTTTGTTATGGTTATAACATATAATAAAATACAAGTTATTAACATAAATGTTAACCGTAAAATCACCGAGATTACGTAAATAGGTACGTACGTAGTTATGTTACGTCGTCGTCAAGTTGTGTCGTTTTAATAACCGTTGTCGTTTATAGTTAAACTAAATGATTAAACTTAGATTTGACTAGCGTTATAGATTTCCAGAATATTGAAGAAAATGAAACCGGTTGAACTATTTAAACTGATCAGATCAAAACAATTGAAGATGACGTTTAAGGAAAAGCATTAAGTTGCGGATAAAGATTGGTGGTACTGAACTGGTTCGCCATAGTATTACCGTAATGCCGTATTATAGTAATGATTAACATAATACCATCTTGATATCTCATAACAAGGCACGGTTTTTCATTTTCCGTGATCAATATCGTTTTAATTCTATTAGCAGCAGCAGTAGTAATCTTCATATCTATGTTTACATATACATATTGTATATATGGGTAAGACCGCGAAAAATTGTACAGTTACATTCATGACATCATAACGCACGTTACGCACATGACTGAATGTTACGTACATGACCATTATAAAGCTTAGCTCACATCATTACAGTATAGAAATAAAAGTCAGTTTTTAATCAAAATTGTATTGGTATAGTTATAAAAACACAACAGCTATAAGAATGAAACACAGATTAGGAAAAAGAATAGTTCTGTGACGGTTCTGACTAGCTCGCCACTGTTGTCTTTTTATTTTTTTTATTTCTTCGGAACATTCTTTAATTTTCTTCCGATTTTTATTCCTCTCTGCATTTTTCCTTTTAAGTTCTTCGTATTTCGCAGGATTTTGTTCTAGCACCCAGTTACGAAATTTTTTTGCCTTTCTGCATTGGTCAACGCCATCCGTGACATTTTGTTAAAGTTAAAGTTAAAGTTTTTTACAGTCCGTTCAATCGACTTTAACTTCTATTCCGCAGGTATAAGGGTGGCATTAAAAGCAAAAGTGTAGAAGACAAAATCGCTTGAAGGGACAGAGGGACTGTACAAGGGTTTATTTAAATGCCTAAATCTTATCCCAAATAGAGTATAGATAGTTAATAAATTATTATTGTATTAGTTATTAGGTATTCTAACAAATTATCTGACTTACTTTATTCAAAAAATTTCTTTAGGAAATGCATATCGATATAGATACCTACTATGCCTTATAAATGAGTATGTAATCACGACGTCACTATTTTCAATATTTTTCTAATGATAGCAATTTACAGTTATCTTCTTATTTAAAACACATAGCAGGTACCATACAAAATATATCAATCACCTCACCTGTTAAATAAATCTTTTTCTAAATTATATGTTTATTTTATTTTTTAGAAAAGTTTTATTTATTTTTTTATTAGTAATACATTACATACAAGAGAAACAATATGATAAATTAAAACATAAAACTTGACTGCGTAGTATTTAAATTTTATTTAAAAAAAAATGCACTAGTCATCACTAGTGTATTCTCAGCTTAACAATATGTCATGACTGTAACGTTACACATTTTGTTACACACTGTTATAATCATGACAAAAAATGCGTGGGACATAACATAAAACCAAAATTTCACCTAAATTGCGGATAGCCAAGGACTGCGACGTAGTTTTATTCGTTTGTGTAATAATGAACCGACATAAACACGTATAATATTGAGACAGAATATACATACTTACCTTGTAATCGAACACTTTAAATACAAGTTTTTTTGGAGACAAATCCGTTGCCAACACAGAACACAATTTCACACGAAAAATAATGACATATTTAATTGTTTAAATGTTTGCATCATGTTCAGTAGTGTTTCCACGCAAGAAAATATTAGAAGTAGCTGGATTATTCTTAAAGTGTGGCAGTAATAGATGTTAGTTTCATGACGTTACACACTCAGTAAAATTTTGGACACATTTTTGAAAATTAATAAAAAAATATTTGTTACGTTATTTAGTGAAAGCTTTTCATAAAAACGTTGGTTAAGCATCACAAAACTTCAACATAACTTAAAAATACGGAATAGCCATTAAATTTTTTAGGCAATGGCAGTTTTTGTTAAAAGGATGGTAGTTGGACAAATATTTTTTGTATGGATGTGAAAGTAGTACCAATAAAAAAAATACAAAAAAAACAATTTGTAAGAGATGGATTAAATGTTGTGGAATTATCTAAGACAATACAAGCATACCATTCAGTACAATATACAACAAATCTCATTTATCAAATAAAGTTGATGTTATAGGTTAAATGAATTGGGGACAAGCGAAAAATGACTAATGTACAATTTTTCGCGGTTTTACCCATATAACTAGCAGTGGCGCGGGGTTTCGCTATAAAAATATAACCCTCCTTCTTTAGCAGTCGGGTAAAAAGAAGCCTAAAACATGCTTCAAGCTACTTCCGTACCAAATTTCATCCTAAACCACCCAGTTGACCCAGTACTTTCGAAGATTAGCACATTTAAACACACAAACAAACAAACTTTTCTGCTTTATATATTAGTACAGATGTCTGTCACAGTACAAAACGCTACTACCATTCTGTGTCGGTCAACAGTAAAAGGGCCAACGAATTTATAGAGTATGGATGTCATAAATCTACATAATTCATTAATACCGTGATAAAATGTTACTTTAGTCACAGAATACTTAAAAGTACAAGCTTTAGTTCCGATTCTAATTTAATGTTTTTCTTTTTAATAAAGTTTTAATAGCTGCGATTAAAATTACATTTCAAATATCACACAACGCTACGATACTGGGTGATATTTAAAATTTGTATAAGCAACTAACTTAAAATACTGGCATATGTCTTCCCCAATTCAAATTTATTTAGAGCTCTCCTCTACTACCTGCATACCTATACCTTTTTTTTTTCGAATTACTTTTCCCGCTCTGCGTGATGCGAAAGGGACTGCCAGACTTCTATTGACTAAAACCCCATCCTGTACCTTGAACTGTTCCTACGTTCCGGGGCCGCGGTATCTCGTTAGACCATTCTCGCAACCCTGGCACGTATACCTATACCTACCTAAACTAAGTACTACTTATTACATGTACCCTATTTAATTAGCAACTAAGCGCATTCTTAATATTGCTACAATAGCGCAAATAACATTAACTGATCAATCTGCTGTTGATGCACGCGGTTTCCTCACGATGCAGCGTTTTCTTTCTCCACTTTAGCTTTAACAAGAGCAGTTGTAAAGATGTCAATTACACAAAGTAATGCGTCTACCTGGGCTTGAACCCACTACCTACAACTTGTAACTCATTCCTGGGCCACCACTGCTGTAACATTAGATTCATAACCCTTAATTTTAATTAAATTCACTACCGGTCTACCAGACGCACGGCTGGGTAATTCTCTGCCGGCTTCTGTGTTCCCTGCCATTTATGACCTTTCAGCCTTTAAAGCAAGAGTAAATAGGCACCTTCTGGGCTCGTTCGTTCCATCGTAGACCTCATCCATCACTTACCATCAGGCGATATCGAGGTCAAGAGTAGGCTCATCCGTAATAATAAAAATAATAAATACAGGGTGGGCCATGAATTAGTTAACATTTAAATGTAACTTACCGCGAAAAAAATTGCCGCGCGGGGCGCAGGCGCGGGCGGGGCCACTAGCTCGCTTCTTGGAAATTTAGTCGCAATGGATCGCTTCACGGGGCCGCAACGCGCTTACTGCGTGAAACAGTTTTATTTAAACAACTTTTCGCTCATTACTGTGAGACGCTTATTTCGCGTTGAATATGGTTTACACGACTTAAGTCAGTGTCCAAGTGCTCCTTTAATAAAGAAATGGGTGAAGAAGTTCGAAGAGACGGGATCTACACTAAATGTGAAACAAACCGGCGGCCCGCGGACTTCTCGGAGCGAAGAGAACGTGCAGCAACTTTCCGCTTCTGTTCGACGTGATCCAGATTTATCGACACGCAAACGTTCGGCTGAATTAGGATTATCCCGCACATCATTACGCCGTATTTTGAAATTAGATTTGAAATTACATCCATATAAGATCCAGCTAGTGCAAGAACTAAACCCTAATGATTTAAATTTGCGTAAGTCATATGCCGAAACAATGTTAACTCGATTCAGTAATTTTCACAATATCTTATTCTCTGACGAAGCCCATTTCCACCTAAATGGACATGTAAACAAACAGAATTGCAGGTATTGGAGCAGCGAAAATCCTAAAGCTAAACATGAGAGGCCACTTCACTCTCCTAAGGTAACTGTATGGGCTGCAATTTCAGCAAAAGGAATCATCGGACCTTACTTTTTTGAAGATTCTCGAGGCCGTTCAGTTACTGTTAATTCTGCCGAGTATGTGAAAATGTTACGGGAGTTCTTAGCACCGATGCTACTGGAATTTGCTGGCTATAATCGTAACACATGGTTTCAACAAGATGGAGCCACGTGTCACACATCGAACGAGTCCATGCCGGTGGTCAAAGACATGTTTCCGGAAAAGCTGATATCCAGACGGGGTGACATCCCATGGCCACCCAGAAGTCCAGATCTATCACCAGCAGACTTCTTTTTATGGGGTTATTTAAAGAGTCGTGTCTACATTGATAAACCGAATACACTGCGTCAACTTAAAGAAAAAATCATCGAAGAGATGTCGGCGATCTCGCGGTCTCTTTGCAGAAGAGTATTCGAAAACTTTAGGACTCGCTTAGATGAGTGCAAAAACCGAAACGGTGGTCATTTAGACGAAATAATTTTTAAAAAATAAATTACAACTAATTAGCTTTCTCGTAAATAAACGATTCCTAAAATATGTTAAATGGTTTTTTTTATACGATTTTTTCAAATGTTAACTAATTCATGGCCCACCCTGTATAATGAAAATTACAAGCTTTCCAGATACGTAAATTGATAAATAATTCCAGTAGTGTTTTACCTATTCGTCATTATATCGTAGTCGGTTTATTATGCATAGGGTCCTGTCAATTAGCGATGTACACAGTAACGTGCTCATCATTCATATACACAACCTAATAACTACTTAGTAATCCTCGGCGCCATTTGTTGTTACATAAAGGACCATTCAACCTATTCCAACAGATGTTTTTTTTATAATATATCATAGTTTCTACTTTACTTCAGCTTCAGTATTGCTACACTATTTGAGCATTGCCATATTTACATAGAAAAACGACGACGAGCGCGCGTAAAACTAGGTCCGACGCCCGTCCCGAATGACATCTTTCATTCTTCGTTTAGACGGAATTTATTGAATTTAATCCCAATAGTTTTCTCACATATACACGTTAATACTGTGAACAAATAGTGCTAAAAGCCTTCATTACATTCGAAAAGTACTTACCTATAATACGTGTTAGTTCAGTTGACTGTCAAGGTTTCAATATACGTACAAACTTAAAACTTTATTAGCTAGGTACACTAAAGCGCTCTTATTTCATTTAGATAATCCAAATGATTTCGTATATAAATAAAATCGACAAATCCATTGTAATTGTTACTGATAAGCAACAGGTCTGTATTCTGAAACAGGAATCATGGCAGTAAGTATACTGATACACCTACCACAATATGTTTTTTTTAACCCAAAGGTTGGCTGGTAGAGCATGCCTTGAGTTGCTGCATTAAGTCCGCCCATGTAACACTATTGTACATAAAGTTTAAGTATAATATATTCCACGTAAACGTGTGCTAAATATTTAGGTTTTGCATAGTTTTGGCATAACAGAATGGCAAGCAAGATGAATGAAATGATCACAACCAAGTCCCGTCTTTCAATGTTTGCTGTGTTTCTCACCACCAGTGTCATCATCTTGGCTATAATAATTATTCAACCTTCTGTCAATGTAAGTTTTTATTTTCTCCACAGATAGACGCGTTCTAGAACTGTTCGTGCGAGGCTGTCGTATGGACCTGGACCGTGCTAGGTCTAAGTTGGAAGCGTACTGCTTGGCTCGGGCCCGCTTCAGAGACCTGTATGAGCACCGCTCCCTCAGCTGCCCACCTCTCAATGACGTGTGCAAGTTTATGTGAGTTCTCCTACTACTAGGTACAAATGTTAGACTGTGAATGTTAGAGCAATGTGGGAAAATAAAGAGATTAACGCGCTGTCTGGCAGTTCGAGTAATACGGGATACCTAAAAGCCCTTCACTTTCGGTATTGTTCGTCAAATCGTTCGAGTGCCTGAAAATTCTAAGTTGTTACTACGCTATAACCGACAATGTTTGGAAAGCTAATCTCTAATACGTATGTTTCTTTCCTCAGAGCCCACCCCAGTCATAACAGGTTGTCATGTGATTTGATCAGTACCGATTGTATAGACTTCAGAAACCTTTGAGTTTGTTCAGTGTTTCTTCTCACGGTATTCAGATAGAAAACACCGGCCTCATCTAGTTAAAATTGTAGAAAAAAAAGTGTTATTTATAATTTGTAAAATAAACATAGTAGTTGCACCAATACCCATATGCACAAAACGTTTTGGGGATACTTTTATTGTGCCTACAACTAAAGAGTGGTATTTCCCGCTGGATGCTGGGCCATCGCTTGCTAGGTCAAACCCGGGCCTATCATAAGAAAAATACGTCATTTTTACGAATTTGCAAAAAAACTTAAATGAGCAATCACCTTGTTGCAAGCCAGAATATTAATATTTGACTAATGAGTATTGTTTTGTCTCACAGGGACATAGTCGTTCTTCCGAAACTTACAGACGAAGGGTACCGGATCACGATTTTTAGGATACGCCCAGAGTACCCTGAGAGCTCAGCAGACGTGACGAACGCAGTTCGCGCTGTACTCCTCACCAGTGACGTCAGGATGTATGATGAACACCAGATCGGCGGAGATGTTTTTATTTATGAGGTCAGTGGAAATTATAACAATAGTTCTGAGCTTTATTTTCAATAACTAGTACAACTCATTTACAATTTACACTTCTCATCAGGAAAAATCGAAACACTTCCGTTTTTATGGTTTCTGTCCTAATTTAACACAAAAGAGTTTTCATTCCATGAAAAAATCATATGATTGTATAGCTGGCAGTTTGGCCATTACAGTGATAAGGGAAAATTCAAAATTAGAATTTCAGTCGTTTATCCTATGAATTAAATGATTCACTGTTTTGAGACAAATGTGTGTTTAGAGTTGGAGTACATTTCACCTTTGAAAACTAAAAATTAGCGCTTATCTTAAAACTTTTTGTTCTTTATTTGTTTTTTTTTTTTTTTTAAACGTATGGATACTTCGCCCGCAGAAGCCGCCCAATTTGTGGCATTGCTGGATTCTGGACTTAGTCAGCGTGTTGTGGCTGAAAGATTGCATATAAGCCTGTCATCGTAGAGTCGCCACAAACGCTATCGGGAGACTGGATTGTTCACGCGCCGTTCAGGATCTGGCAGGAATCGGGTCACTTCTGAGCGAGATGATCGATTTATTGTAACAACTTCTTAACGAAATCGACGCCTTAATGCTTTTCAACTGCAGCAGCAGCTTCATGTTGTACGTAGGGTGGCTGTAAGTGACTCTACAATTAGAAGAAAGTTGAAGGAACGTGGACTGGTACCGCACAAGCCAGCAAATGGGCTGAAATTAACTGCAGATCATCGAAGAGCGCGCCTTAACTTTGCACGTGAGCACCTAAATTGGTTATACCCCCAGTGGAACAAAGTCCTCTTTTCTGATGAGTGTAAAATTATGCTATATGGTAACGACGGAAGAAACAAGGTCTACTGAAGAGATAGAGAATGCTTTGCACAATGCTGCATCGAAGAAAAGGTCAGCTATGGTGGCAGTTTGTGGATGGTTTGGGGAGGAATCAGCGCCGACGGTAAGACAGAGCTTGTCTTGGTGTATGGGCCACATCTGCTTGCACTTAACAGTCATCGGTACATCGAACAGTGTCTTGAGCTTCACGTGATGCCCTATGCACAACATATTCATGCACGACAATGCTAGGGCTCATACCGCGAGCGTCGTACGAGATTATGTTACCGAAGTCGATATCTCCATTATGGAATGGCCAACAAGAACCCCGGACATGAATCCGATTGAACATCTATGGGATGAATTAAAGAGACGAATTTGAAAAAGCTTCCTCATAATCCATATGAGATCGCGCAAGAGTGTCTACACTAGTTGCGTCTTACGCCAGAGGCCTACCCAACTTCCACGGCATCAACATCACACCATCTGGTCTCTTCTCATCGTCACTTACTAAGCCGCTAGGTTCTAACAATAGCAATCATACAAGATTTTATATTGATAGTTTCCATACATAGTACATATACATACATGTATTTGTGAGATGCGAATGTTTGTTTTGAATAATTTATTAAGTTTAAATTACTGACTTCCGGCAGTAGCTTCGCCTTCGTGAGAGTCATTCATGGCATGGTCTACCCCTGTGCCAAGTTTCGTCTAAATCCTTTCATCTGTTAACATGTTCAAAAAAATAGTCAGACTTATTGTTTATACATCATGGTTCCATAGCCGATTTCGGCCACAGCGACTGCATTCCCGTTAGTTGTTATGTGTCATCAGATGACTGATGTAACCAATTTTATAAGTAAACGTGCGCAAATGTTACATGTGAGGACGCCGTTCACGTAATAGTAGGAGATGTTAGACGGCGGTTTATTTTTGACGTGTTCTCGCTTAGCGTCCAATTCTCGGTATCTCTAATCTTCAAACTGCTTAACGCTGCCCTGAAAAACCCTTCTCCATACAGGGCGGTTAGTGGCTTGCGTTTCCTAGGTGGAGGGGTCAATTCTACAACCTAGCATATGCCAGTTGAGCACGTCTTTGTATCTCAGAAATTAACCACCGCGCTTACCGTTATGTAGTTCCGAGAAAAAGATGCGCTTCGACACTCTTTCATCAGATCAGACTTTCTGGAGATGTGTCTAGCCCACCGCAACTGCCTCCGCATGAGGTAGGACTCGATGCCATACACATTCGCACGTTTCAGAACTTCTGTGTTTCTAATGCGAGCAAACCACTTTATGTTCATGATATCTCGTAGACATTTAAGATGGAATCTGTCAAGAACGCGAATATGTCGTCTGTATAAAGTCCATGTCTCTGTAGCATATAATAGACTCGGAAGAACAATCTCTAGGTACACTTTGATCTTTGTCTGCAGCTTTGATTTCAGCCATCATAACTTCAGTTTTTGTTACACACTAATTTTCAACCCAAACTTACAACTCATCATGTCAAGCATCAGATGGCGTCGGCGTATATTATTTCTGTAATGGTTGCACATTGGTAGCTTTCGAGTAAGATTTGAGCCTTGAGATTTAAAAACACCTCAATCGATCCGATATCTGATATGGATGCCCTCGATATTACGTTTTAAGGCCTCCTTCACAACCCAAAAGTGCAAAGAGAGTTGGAGCTAGAACACTACCCTGCTTTACTCCACACGAAACTGGGAAAAACTCAGACTGTTCGCTATTAGATGTTATGCAGCATGTCATGTGGTCGTGTAAGAGCGTAATTAACTGTACAAACTCCAAGCGCCACACCCCGGGAACCACGTTGGCTCGTCGGCTAATCCTGGAGAAGGGGGCTCGGTAACAACATCTCCGAGTTTTTCGATTGTCCCTCGAATTCGTGTTTTGACTTTTTAGCAGACCAATTCCAGTGGCAAACCACCCAGGCAACTGCAGGTAGACCTAAAGGCAGCAAATAAGGAACATGTTGCCCTAAACTAGAAAAGGTGCCCCAAACAAATGCTCGCCCCTTTTTGTTACAGGAGGTAGTAACCACGGCTGCCTACGCATCCGTTAACTCGTGGTCGACGACTCGACGACACAATAATCGTTCAAAATCAACCAAGCATAAAAAAAAATCTATTAACTTTGGCGCAAGGAATGTGCGTACTTTATGAGACTGGCCTGGCAACGCATGTCCAGATCCAAAAACTGCCGTCGTTGCTAGAGAGCTTAGTTGTTACAATGTGGACATTGCAGCCCTGAGTGAAACTCACCTGGTGGACGAAGGCGAACTTGTAGAAAGAGGTGGTGGTTACACGTTCTTCTGGAAAGGGACAACCGTTGCCGAGCCTAGACGATCTGTAGTTGGATTTGCTATCAAGAAAAATATATCATCAAAACTGACTGAGCACCCTATTGGCATCTCAGATCGACTTGTAACATTACGGTTCCAACTTAATAGATCAAACTTTTTAAACATAATTAGAGTATATGCCCCTACTCTAGACAAAGCTGACGAAGTTAAGGAAAAGTTTTACGAGGAACTATCACTATAACTAGAATTCCGAGAACAGAGCTATTCCTAATTTTATAGGTGCTGGGTAAACATGGAATTGGTAATATGAACAGTAACGGTCAGCTGTTACTAAGCATTTGTTCGCAGTTTGAACTAGCGATCACCAATTCCATGTTTAGACTCCCTAAAATACATAAAACGACGTAGATGCACCCACGGTCCAAACACTGGCACACGATTGACTATGCAGTGGTGCGTCAACGTGATATCTCTCAGGTGATGGTTACTCGCGTAGTGCGTAGTGCAGACTGTTGGACTGACCACCAACTTGTCCTAACTAGGCTTAGGCTGCATCTTCGTTTCCCTCAACGGAGGACAATTCAGAAGGTAAGGAATTCAGAAATTCTAAGGAATATCAGGAGGTTCGTATCAATTACCGAAACGCTCTTGTGGCTGCTACATCTCAATTGGATCGTGATCGTTCTAGCTTGGAAGATCGATAGCAGGATCTATCATCTTGTTTAGTAAGAGTAGCTACAGATACTCTGGGTCTTCATGCAAGAACTCACGATGACTGGTTCGACGAAAACGATAAGCTGCTTATTGAAGCCATAGAAGAATACCGCAAACTTTTACGTCAACATGATAAGAACAGGAGTCACATTCACCCATCTATATCTCAGAAGATCTCTCAAAGTGCATCCAACTTAAGACAGCTTGCTCGTAGCACTAAAGACAAGTGGTGGCAGGAAAAGGTACGCTCATAGATAAAATAAATAAGTAGATTTGGTCTCCAGACGAAATTATATCGGAACCGTGTGTTAGGCGCTTTTTTTTTTTTTTTTTTTTAGCGTGGTAAAATTATCAAATAAGTCCTCCCACTCCGGGCAGGGTGGGAGGGACTGTCAGACTTTTACTGACTAAAATCCACGGTGTTCCTTCAATAACCCTTTACATACCGGGGCCACGGTAACGGGATGAGTCCCACGACCCCGGCGGGCTTCGGCCCTCTGCAGAGGGGGCCTCGTCATGTTGCTGACGCTCTTTGAGGCGCGCGTGGAACACGACGCGCCGTCGACCCGGGCATGGTCCATGGTCGGACAGCGAGTTGCCCTTTACTCGCTGTCCGCATGCCCGCGCCTACGGTGGCCGGAGATCGTCGGCCGACGTCCGACGCCGTGGGCGTCTACCACTGCGGCTGGGCTGGAGGGAGGACGCCATCCTCTCCCTCACGCGGCCCGCCTCCTCCTTCGGAAGCATGACTGCTTCGCAGAAGGAGGCGACCGCTTCCCACTCCCTCTCGCCCCGCAGCATGGCCTCGACCAAGGCCGGGCGCGAGAGGTCTCCGCCTATTGTCGCCGTGAGGACACGTCGGTGCTCTGCCCAAGCTGGGCAGTCCTGCACCGTGTGCTCGACTGTGTCCTCAGGGCGACCCTCGCAGTGGTGACACCCAGGCGTCTCTTCCTTACCCATCAGACACAGGTACCTCCCGAAACTTCCGTGTCCGGTGAGGACCTGCGTCATGCGGTAGGTCAGGACGCCGTGACGCCGATCTAGCCACTCCTCAAAGAGGGGTCTGTGTGTTAGGCGCTGGGCGGGGCAACAACTACACATGCAGTTTAATAAAATCAATAGATACGCACTCGCGCACACACCCGCATTTCTTAAATCAGAACGTACTATACAATCAATAATAAACCTTATTCCGTCAAACACAGCGTGTATTTACCATGCACCGTAGAATTTACCCACACAAAAACATCGGTAACTATCGTTGTGCTGTGCAAAAGCAATTTATTTTACATATACGCTAGTGATTGACTAAATCGGAAAGTTATCGATTCTTCCATTTATTATTGTACAATTTTTTTTGGGCACCTGAAAATGAACCAAATAAAAAATGGCATGTCCAGAAAATATTACAATAACAATAAACATATTATTAAGAACATAACATTACATAATTATTATTAAGTACTACCTACTAAGTATTAAGGGCTACCCTGGCGCTTTCGACTTAAATCTTAATATTTAATTATCATAGTGATAGGTCAAATAGAAGTCGATGTTAACTTACATTACGCTCTTGATCGGAACATACCAGCCGTATAGGTTGTATAGAATCCTGAAAAGTTGAATGACTGATTTTATGAATACCCTAAATCATGAGAATAGCTTTCAGTAATAAAATAAAATTTAACACACTTCTGCAAATATCAGTTGTACTCTTAATTTTGGAATTGTCCATTCAAAAAGCCTGCGACTTTTCTTTAGAGACTAGAACATTTCTGCGTTGAAGTAAACCGAGCATATGGTGCTATTTTTTGTAGGGTACCAGTTAGGTGGCATGCCTGTGGCATCAATCCATTCCTTTTTTATGTTACCATCTTTTGGGAAGCTGAAAAGTACGAAAAGCACTTATTTATCATTTACATACATCCTAAGCTACTTCTAAACGTCACCATATAATAAGCATCGCAATAATTACGTAACACACTATAAATCAAGATCTGAATGATTTTGACGTATATTGCTAATCCATTGCTTCATATGTTCGAAATATTGGTCTGCTCAACAACGTAAATACCGCAGTGAGTGTTGTTGATTTAGCATAATGAAACCGATTCCTACTGTAAGTGTGTTACGCAACTATTACCTGCGGGGTAACCGCAGGTAATAGTTTAGTAGGTTATAATAGGTTTTTGTTATAAGAAAAATCCTAGTTAGTAGAGAAATTGTTAAATATATGAAAACAAACACACATCCATGCATAACAAATAAATAGCATGAATATATTGACTTATTTTAAGCTCAATTCACAAATATATTATCTGAACCATGCCGATTATTATAACGAATTCGAAGCTTCAATGGAAGCAAAATACAAAAACCATAAAAAATAAAGAAACAGCATGAGGATAAGGCATAACATACGATAATTCTAAACCGAAAAACACCACCGATTATTAACCTAAAATTAAAGTAACTTACTTTACGAATATTGGTTACGCATTTCTCTACTACTCTGTAAAAAAATCAAAATAAGTAAAAAAACATTATTTACATCGATCTTCCAACCGGGCTAAAACGGTTGACAGATTGAAAAATAAACTATTGTAGCGACGGCGACGTCGGAACTCCTTACGCATGCTGCGGGCGTAAAATAAATTGCTTATTTTGTTTTACTTTTTTGTACACTTGACTTTTCAACGTATTTTTATTTCTGTCATCTCATGTAAAATAAAAGTTAAACATATTTTCTTAGAGGTTTCCGTATGTTATAAAAAACTTTTTACCAAAAAATTACACCAAGTCAGGATCTGATGATGGGACATCATCAGATCCTGACTTGGTGACAATGGGACCAATTTCAAAGTATACCCTTTCAAACAAAAAAAGCATTTTTCAAATCGGTTCAGCCGTCTCCGAGTAATCGGTGATCATACATAAAAAAAATAATAATAATATACGCGTCGAATTGATAACCTCCTCTTTTTTATGTCATCGGTTGAAAAACCCCTAAACTATAATAGCAATATTTCATTCGTCAATCGACATTGCTGTCGATAGCTTACGTTAGTGGATCTGCACAAGCACATCACTAATTCGTCGCAAGAAGTGGCGGCCTCACTACGCGATGAATCCGCGTAATACAGTTTCGTATGTTATGTTTACATTGCTTGTCCAGTTACTTAGTGACGAACTCAGGTAGTGGTTAAGGAGCAATGTATTTATAGCAAAAGGAGTACAGTCGCTCTGATATTTGAAAACAAAAATAACATAGTAAAACCAAGAAATATTTTACGATTTATTGTTTTTCATGATTTTAAAGACAAATATTGTAAAATACTTGTACTTACATATGGTAAGTGATTCCATGATTCACATAGATTTGATTTTGGCTTCGGTTTTTACAAGATACCACAGAACAACTCGGCATTCATATATGTTATCACGATCGCCGTCGAAAGCGCACTAGTTCGCGGAGACGGCCACTTGCCTGTGACATGAGCCCTGTGGCCATGTCGCGCGGACACCGATACGCCCCCTTACCACTTCTCTGTATTTTTGATTTCTGTGGGTACGCTACATTCAGTGGCTTGCTGATACAAAGCAGCTTGGCGCATTGTATGGAGAGGTACGCAAACTCATTGGCACTGCGACTCTTAATAGGAATGTGCGTCTAAGATCCTTGGACGGCTCATTTGTAACAGAAAGGGCTGACATTCTCAAGCGGTGGGCTGAATATTTCAATAACCTGCTCAACATTGATCGAACAGCAGACCTTGATATGTTAAGAATTTTATCAAATTGCCCTATAGCGACTGAATTAGACGAACCTCCGACATTGCCTGAACTTGTAAAGGCCATCAAAGCACAGCAAAATAACAAAGCTGTTGGTAATAACAACTTAACAGGTGAATTGATTAAGTACGGAGGTGGAGAACTACATACCATCTTGTAAAATCTCTTTACGGAAATATGGTCCATTGAATGTGTGCCTGCTTCCTTTAGAATATCATTAGTGTGCCCCTCTACAAGAACAAAGGAATTTCTCTTCTTTCGACGCCTGGTAATATTTTTGCTTGGATTCTTTTGAACCAACTATTAGGACAAAGCCAGCCGTTGTATTTATGCTTCGTAGATTTAGAGAAAGCTTTTGACAAAGTTCCTCGAGAGGCACTTTGGATAGTCTTAGCGAAACTTGAGTGTTTATACATATAGAATATATGCAGAATTAACATAATTATATGCAGAATTAACACCGCACCGACGCATTTATAATATTATATACATTTAACTAGGTTAACCAAAACCCACATGTTGATTTTCTGACTTTTTAAACCTGTAGCAATATAATACTTTACTACTGTATTTAGGAACTACAATTCTGGACCCCAGTATTGGATGACATAAATACAAATATAGCACGTGCACACGAAAAAAATAAATGTTATTAACAACACAGTAAGAAAAAATGAATGACGGGTGAATGTAATAGAACACACATTCACATTCATTCGTTTCATCGTAGACCTAATTTAATGCTTACCAATTTACCATCAGGCGAGATCGAGGTCAAGAGCGGGCTCATCTATACTAATGTAATATTATAAAGCGGAAAAGTTTGTTAGCTAATCTTTGAAAGTATTGGGTAGATTTGGATGAAATTTGGTACTGAAGTAGCTTGAAGCTTCGGGAAGGTTATAGACTTCGCCCTACTGCAAAAAAGGAGGTTATGTTTTTATTGAGATAAAGTCCAAAGGAGCGAAACGCCGTGCATCTAATAAAAAATTAAGCGAGTATTTCTTTAATAGTATCTTGCCTTCCCAGGTGTCAAACGTTCGAGGCTCGGTCGTGGCCCACGTGGCTGCGGCTGCTAATGCAGTTCGGCGCTCTATCCAGCTGGCGCAGGCCGCCTACCCTCAGCGACTGAAGAGGATACACGTGGTGGGCTCCCCGCCCTTCCTCGCCTCCTCGCTCAACCTCATGCGTAACTGCGTCAATGAGAAGATCAAGAGACGGGTGCGTATTAAGCCCATTAGCCAGCTTACTTGGTGGACATTCCACCCATACGCACAAAACGTCACGTTCGGCTAAGGAGTGGAATTCCCTGCCGAAGTCTGTTTCCCGATAGCTATAACCTGGCGGTCTTTATGTCAAGAGTGAATCTGGTCGTGAAATCGAGTCGTGAGCACGTGGCAGAAGATGTTCGACCACATCATCGCTTACCGTCAGGTGAGATGGTGGTCAAACGCGAGCCTATTATCAATAAAAAAAACTACAGATTTTATTCAATTTCTTATAGGATCTACGATTTACGATTACTATTTATGTCCAATAGGTCATGTGACCATGTCCAGACTGTAACGTACTGAGAATTTCTCGTAATTAAGGGTTTCTTTATATTAAAAAAGCAGGAATATTGTTAACAATATTGTTAGCAATATTCCTGCTTTTTTACTACTAACTACAAACTTACAAAAGTACATAATTATTTTCCGATTTCGGCATGTTGGCGGCCCTATCAAACCCTATACACGTATGATTTTTGTTATGATGTAACGTCATCGTATGGGCATAAGGAAACTACAGATATATTGTTCTACGCTTCAGCACATCTTCACCCCAGATGCTCTCCAAAGTTATAAGTATCTCTCGGCCACAAAACTGCTTTGAAAATCGTCAGAACGGTTGCATGCTCATGCCTAGGCTTCTTTTGGGACTCAATGCAAACACTCTGTTACTACGTCTGTCCTCTTTTTGGCGCCACTTATAAATATTATGTCCTGCTTATGCCAATTCAGGTTTTATGATGCGGTAGCCAATAGGTATCTACAACGGACTCTGATACTTTGTACTCAAATCGCACATGGAAAAAGAAAACTAAATAAAAATGATCTATAATGAAACATCACAGTGCTTAAGACATTTATTTACATTATGGCATAAGTAGAACTATGTGTATCTTTTGTTTCAAGTTTCCGATAATTCGGACTGTTGCAAGCGCCATGATCACGGATGAACTAAAGTACACACATCAAAAGTGTCTAGGGATCAAGCATTTTTATGCGGATTTCTTGAGATTGAGATGTGGCTTTGTAATAAATTTATGATTTTATAAATTTATATGGATCCTTTTTGGTGCATTTCATAATTTGTAACAGGAACTGTTAATCAAATTCGAGTAAAAGATGAAAATCAGCTGTCAATATTTTCCCTATAAAAACATACAACGCATTGAAGACATTATTAGTGCTACTGTTTCCCTACTACTGATTAAAACCAACGTTATTATGGAACGGCGACGACATTTAAGCAGGGAAGAAATCCTCAGAGCCGTGGGAATGATAGAAGCTGGTTCCCGGCAACATACTGTGGCTTTAGCTCTGAATACAAGTCAGAGTGTTATCAGTCGACTTTGGACACGTTACCGAAGCACTGGTACCGTGGCTGAGTGCCATGGAGGACGGTATCGCTGCACCACACGGAGACAAGACCGATACATTCAAATCTTAACTCGAAGAGCTCCAACAATAACCGCCATGATGTTAGCCGTGAGGCTTCATCACTCTTCAGGGAACTTAATTAGCGACCAAACAGTCAGAAACCGCTTGCATGAAGTGAACCTTCATTCCCGAAGACCGCTACGGGTACCACCTATAGCAATGCACAATCGTAGGATTCGATATCCCCTCGATATCCCCTCTCCCCCCCGGATCTCGAACGAGTTTAGACGTGTCCACTTTGTCAAAATTTTATTTAAAATACGTATTTATTTCCGAAAATAAACAGTGAAATATTAACATAAGTACCAGGCGCGCAGTACGCTGCCGGAGTTCGCAACTGAGCAGTGACGCGGCGCGAGCAGGACAGCGACAGTCAACGCAACTAGTATCCTTTTCTGCGTACGCGGCGTCATATGGCACACAGCGGCGCCTCACCACTGCATGCGCGTTGATGCTTGCCACAGTTCATAAGCGACAGCGATTTTCGGCTAATTATTTTCCGTAGCTTATGGTGTAATATTATTGCAGTAACATAATTGTAATTGTACTGACGTACAATAAAAACCACCAAAAGCTAGAACTAAATACAATGTCTGTTCGACGTACCCCGCCGAAAAGTGATTCTAAGCTTATCTCTCCCACTAAATATGGATCGGATCCTGCGCTCTATACACCTGAAAGTCAGCAGCAAATAGATTTGAACATTACAAAGCGAACTAAACGCCGGCTAAATGATCCGTCAAGCTCAACAGATATCTCATTGTCCGACTTACTGACCAAAATGGACGAAATAAAAAAGCAGCAAGACGCCAAATTTACGACCTTGGAACTATCTCTGAAGAAGCTAACAAACCAAAACGCTGAAATAAATAAATCAATGATGTTGCTGTCCGAAAAATATGATGACGTTCTTAGTGACCTGAAAACTCTTCAACAGGAAAATTGTTCATTAAAGAGCCATATAAAGACCTTGGATGAAAAAATTGAACATTTCGAAAAAAACGCACGGTCTACCATGGTCGAGTTAAGAAATGTCCCAGTCACTGCATCTGAGAACAAGGAACAGCTAGTTGAGATAGCAAAAAAGATTGGAAATGTTATTAATGTTCCAATCCTAGACTCCGATATTCGAGATGTTTCTCGTCTAAAGCTGAAAGACAAACCTATAGGTCCTATAATCGTAGACTTCACATCAACCATAAAGAGAGAACATGTCATAAAGGCTACGGTGTCATATAATAAAGAAAATCGTGAAAAACGTTTGAGTACTACAAATCTGAATATGGATGGACCAGCAAAGCCAATATACGTAGCTGAATCTCTGACTGCTTCAATCAGACGTCTACACTACATAACCAGATTATTTGCTAAAAAACATAATTACGAACACTGTTGGACTTCGTTTGGCAAGGTGTTTCTGAAACGAAAGGAAGGCCAACCCCGTCTACGCGTTTATTGCGAAGAAGATCTTTTAAATATGGAAAAAGTTATTTGACTAGTCTCCCTCTCTGATCGGCTTGTATACATTCCTACTGCATGCATTATTTTTTACTTAACTTATTTAATAAGCGCCAATTACCACACTGTTCACTTATACCACATACATAACAATAAAACAATAACTCTCACGTTACAACTGTTTAATATTACTCTATACTATATTCTATCAAAATATATTTACATAACACATCCACACCTCCAAATTATCACACAATCTCTAAAATATTATGTCGTACCTATTACTATTTTTGATATTTTTCTCAACCGTTTAATAAGATTGGAATTCATATGTATTAATATAATTTTACATAAAAATATATCAGCACATAATACTATGGCCAAATTAACCCACAAATATGATCCTAAGAAATTATTACTTATGCAAAATTCAACGAGTTAACGCATTTACAAAGTGAAATAGACTCTCTAAATGTTGCTGATTTTGTCATCTGTGATGCGGAGGACTGCTCGGGTATGTTACCAAGTCCCAAAAAATGTCTTAAAATATTTCAACAAAATATTCGGAGTGTTAAATGTAACCTACCTGGATTATTACCGATAATAGCCAGAACTGAGGTGGATTGGGATTGCATTGTTTTGACAGAGTGCTGGTTGTCATCAACTGTGTTCTTACCCTCCTTGGATGGATATGACAGTTTTGCCACCACTAATAACCTTACGCAGAATGAAGGTGTTGTTGTGTACTGCAAGAACGGTTTGTTTATCTCAGTTGAAGAACCTGAAATTGAGGACGCAAACTGCCTTGTTATTACCGTAAATAAAGATACAGTAGCTGTGGCTATTTACAGACCACCCGGGTACAGAAACATTGATAACTTTTTAAAATCGCTTAATCAGATACTATTAAAATATTCGTTTATTCAAAATGTCATATTATTGGGGGACATTAATATTAACATTGCCGAGCACAGTGCTGACAGCCATCTTTCTGCATATCTAGATATGATGGCTTTCCACGGTATGATGCCGGCATATACATCTCCTACGCACAACAAAACATGTCTGGATCACACGTTTCTAAAGACAAAACTAACGGCTCGTTGTCTTATACTCCAAACAACAATTACAGATCATAATAGTGTTGCTTTGTACATAGCTAGTCTTCCTAAACAAAAACCTGCCAATATTATAAATTACTTAGATCATAACTATCTAAATGCGGAACTTAAGAGTGTTGACTTTAGTCCACTATACACAATTAAAAACGCCAACGAGGCTGCTAATTTCTTCCACAGGATCCTATATACGGCTATAAAAAACAACACTAAAGAAGTCAAAATATCAAACAAGAAAAAAATTTTAAAACCGTGGATAACTCCAGGCATTCTGAAGTGCATTAGAAACCGCGATAATCTATATAAAAAAGTAAAGAAACACCCAGACAATGAAATATATAAAACTACATACAAACGATACCGAAATTTTTGTTCGTCTTTATTAAAAAAACTTAAAAGAGCATATGAGAAGCTACAATTCCAAAACGCAGGGAAAAATAGTAAAAAAATTTGGAAAATAGTTAAAGAGATTACATACTCATCTAAACCCAAAGACAGCCCGATTGAACTTATAAGTACCAATGACCCCCAAAAATCAGTAAATAATGTTAATCAATACTTTGCGAATGTTGGTAAAACGCTAGCAGAAAAAATCATTAAGAATAATCTACAAACAGGGCCCATTACGTTTAACTCGTGTAGCCATTCTTTTTGTCTGCTCCCTACGGATGAAGATGAGATAAGGTCTCTAATAACTGGGTTAAATAGTGATTGTTCGGTGGGCCTTGATTTGATATCTAGTGACATCTTGAAATCAAATATGGATATTCTAACAATACCTATAACGTACATCTGTAATTTGTCGCTCACAACTGGTATATTTCCGAAGATCTATAAGAAGTCAAGAGTTCACCCGATACATAAGAGTGGTGACAGGGACTGTGTCAATAATTATAGGCCAATCTCAATTCTACCTACCCTATCAAAAATTTTAGAGCGCATCATTAATAAAAGACTTGTTAACTATTTAGAAAATAAAAACCTTCTCTCACAAGCACAATTTGGCTTCAGAGCCAAGAGATCCACCGCTGACGCTGTGTCAGAACTAACAAATTATATAGTTAACAACATAGATTCAAAGAGGAAAACAATTGGAATATTCTTAGACCTAGCAAAGGCCTTTGACACAGTCTCTGTCCCCATTCTGTTAACAAAACTTGAAAGTCTGGGTATCCGGGATCTTCAATTAAAACTTTTTAAAGATTATCTAACCGACAGAACACAATGTGTTAAAATCGGTAACATAACTAGTGAGGAACTCCCAATGACATTTGGAGTTCCACAGGGCAGTATTCTTGGACCGACGCTGTTCCTGGTCTATATAAATGATATATGTCAGTTAATGTATCCGGATTCGAAAGTTGTTGCGTATGCTGATGACACGGCTTTACTCTTCAGTGGTAACTCCTGGCATGAAGTTTTTGTAAAAGCTCAGATAGGCATGAACACTGTGAACAGTTGGTTAAATAAGAACTTACTTACATTAAATGTAGAAAAAACGACCTACATCACGTTTTCCATTCAATCTAATGACAAACCGGATCCCTCTTTGAGTATTGTCTTCCATTTGTGCCCAAATACAAATGACACATTTTGTCAGTGTCCTAACCTTAAAAACACTGAATCTACGAAGTATTTAGGAGTAATTATTGACAGAAATCTTAAATTTCATGATCATATTAATCTTCTATCAGCGAGAGTGCGTAGACTCATAGTAATATTTAAAGCTTTAAGAAACACTGCACCAAAATCTGTTGTAAAATCGGTCTACTATGCTCTCTGTCAGTCTCAGCTTGAATACTGTATCACCACATGGGGTGGCACATGTAAAACTCAGCTCTTAAAAGTCGAGAGAGCACAAAGAGCACTTCTAAAGGTTAGTTTATCTTTACCTTTTTATCACCCAACTACTGATCTCTACTCGAAATGGGAGGTACTTACTGTGAGACAGCTCTTCATTCTAAAAACGGTAATTAAGCAACATGCCCTAACAATTTTTGATCCAGAAATAATCAGAAACAAACGTCGCAAACATATGGTCTGTTCTTCATCGCCCTTCAAAACTAAGTTTGCACATCGGTTTTTCTGCTACCAGGGTTCAAATTTATACAATAAGGTAAATCGAGCCTTAACGATATATCCCTTGCCAAAAACCAAATGTAAGTCTTTGGTTTCGGACTGGTTACAAAATTTGGATTATAATTTTACAGAAAGTCTACTTAATTCAAATTAAATTAGTACGACATAAGTTTATAACTTGCACCAAAACCTTCTCACGTACACCTCGGCACACCGCACCTGACACTTAACACTACACACTAACATTACCTACACACTCGCATTTACACACAAATACAGGCGCCTTGATTTTGTTTATAGTTTATTTTTAATTTCTACCCTCAAAAATATAATAACTTAAGTTTTTAATCCTAAATCTCCTTATCTATAACGGTAAATTGTAATATAATGTTTGTTTTTTTATTTTATAAGTAAAACTTTCTGTTCTTCCGTGGGGTGGGGACCTGGTGATTTGTAATACAGGCATTTTACGCCTAATTCAGACACCAGCTCCTCACATTGCTAACAAATAAAAAAAACCTATTTGTGAAACCTAGAATAAGTTTGTCATTGTGAGGAGAAATAAATAAAGTTATTATTATTATTATTATATCAATGGGCTCTTGAACACAGAAATTGGGCAGAAGAACAATGGCGTTTCGTGTGCTTTTCTGATGAGTCTCGTTTTGGTATGAGACCGGATACAAGACGTATACGACACTGGAGAACCCCTGGACGCCAACAGCGATTAAAATCCTGCCAGGAAGTCTATCCTTATAGTGGTGGAACCATCATGGTATGGGCGGGTATTTGGATCGGCGGAAGAACTGAGTTGATTTGGATCAGAGGCAACCTCAACGCTCAAATTTATGCTGAGACGATTGTATCTGACGTCATCGTTCCTCTACAAGTGCAAATCGGTCCCTTATTTCAGTTAATGCATGATAATGCACGACCGCACACCGCAAGAGTTGTAAGACAGACTCTCGCCGCAGCTAACATCAATGTCCTGCTCTGGCCTGCTCAGTCGCCAGACTTGAACCCGATTGAGCATGCATGGGATATGCTACAGAGAAGAGCTCTTCCGAATATGGAGGGTATCCAGTCGCAAGAAGACCTTTTTTTGTTGTTGCAACGAACATGGGCGGCCATTCCACAGCGTGATTTGGATGAACTCATTTTGAGTATGCCAAACCGATGTTCTTGTGTTGTTAGTGTTCGCGGTAGAAACACGGATTATTAATTGTTTAAGTTACCCAATAAAATTTTAAAGAAAACTGTTATTTCAGTCTTTTTTTCGAACTTTAATGTTAGTGGTTCAAATGTCAAAAATCCCTTTATTAGGAAAATGGCAAATTTCTTTATTAATGCAAAGGTGACTTGGTTTATCGTTACTGTGACAAACGAAAACACTTTATTTGATGAATCCTTAAAGAAAATTTTAATTAATATCAATCAGGAGAAAAGTTATTGCAAAAATATATGTTGATCCCTAGACACTTTTGATGTGTGTAATTGCGGGTGGCCGTTTATGAGCAGACGAATCGGTCTACCCTCTTTCTCGTTCATTTTTTGTGATCGGCACCGCTACTAATGATACTGTCAGTGGTCATGTTAGCTTAAAAACTTATAAGTAGAACTAACTTCAAAATTTCCCACAGTACTACCTGCATCCTAAAGTTGAACAATTGTTGGAGCATATCCCAGCACGAGTGCTGCCCAGCGAGTGGGGTGGAGAAGAAGAAAACATCGATGTCCTCGCGAAGAAATGGTGCCGACGCATCGATGAGGTCAGCCCCTACCTGCGCATCTTCAACGAAGCCTGCTGCGAGGCCCCAACGCCCATCAATGACGTCGATATATATGGCACAGTAGGAGCGTTCAGGAAACTCGATATCGACTAATAATACGCTTATAACAACACTATTAACGTGTTCCAATTTTGTATTATAGGATATTAATAAATAATTCAGTGATGCTGATGATATACATCCCTTATTAGTAGGAAGGAGGTTAGTTTTGATATTTTTTTAAAAAACCTTCATCGTTCTATCTTAACTATGAAAGGGGAGAAAGGAAGACTTTTGTTGCCACCAAAGGACTACAAAGGTCGATTAGTATTTAAAAAGCCAGTGTATCGGTTTTATTTTGTTACTTTTTAACGTAGACCTAAGCATCTAATATTGAAGTAGGTACTTAAGATTAGTGTTTATGTTTGTACCTATTAGGTAATTAAGTATTTTGTGATATTTTGGGATTACTACATATATATATCTACTGGCTTGACAATAAACCGTGTTAAATATTGAATGGATTTTTTATTTTAAAAAATTGTTCCAAATTAGGAATTTCTCCTGTATCAAAAGTGCATTTTTGCGGGAATCAAACCCGTGTCACGCAATGCAGCAGCCTATCACGACGATTAATTATTTTTCATGTCAATTAGTTATTTAACCTTCCTACTCCGTTTTTGGCTATTTAATTATAGGTACATTTAAAAAAATCAAATTTGCAAATTCATTTCAATCAATTTCATGTTTTTTTTTAGTATTTTTATCTGACTACATATCTTGAATGTATGTATGTATGTAATATTCTTTATTACCTCATATCTCCAGTACCTACCGCTGAACGGATTTACATAATTGAGGTATCATTAGAATCGTATTAGCAGCCTAAGTATTTTTAGATAGGTGATGTTAAAAAAAATCAAACAAGGCAGTCGAGTTTTTTAGATTTTTTAAATAACTCTTTTTTCCAAATTTTACATTAATAATTAAAACGACTGAACTACCCTATGTGATCGGCACGACGGTGATGCCTCATTTACTTTGGACGTAGGATAAGTGAATATAAAGTATAAATAGCATCACACGCCAACTTTTGATAGCGGAAGGACTTGTGACGTGACGACCTAGTTGGTTTCCCAAATAGAGTTTTTTTTTCTTCATTTATTGTGGACTTTTACGCACTGCGTATGACAGCCCCATCGTACCCTAAATCTATTTAAATACGTCTACGTTAATCTAAGTCTTACATTTTACTAAGAACTTGAGCAGACTCTTCGCATCATCACTATTTAAGGCTCTGAAGATATCATTTCTGTAGGACTCAAATCAGAATAGAGTTGCGTAGTAGCCCGTCTTGATTGATCTGAATGTCCCGATGAGTTTAGATACTTCCTACCACAATTTAATTAATAATCGTCCTTCTTTAGTTTTTAGTAAAGACTGCTTGCTTTGCTCGCTCGTTCGCCCTAATCTTCCTTCCATGCTCAGATATCCATAGGTAAGGATACAAATTTTTCCATTTTCTAGATGAATTTTAAATTCAACAAATATCTGTTGCTTAGCCATTATAGCTGACCAGAACAAAAACTAAATTTCGGATTACACACATTTTGGTTATATTCCGTCACGAAATTAGACCTATTCAGTTTGAGGGAGCGATGCAGCTTTATATTTATAATACGAGTAGTTAGTTACCAAAAGAAATAAGGGACTGATCCACATCAATAAATATGTCCTACATAATGTACTCGATAGATCGAACGACAATTTTATGTTGAGTTTCTCATGTACAAATAAATGAACTTTCTATGTTCTTTTTGAGAAATAAATTTCTTTAATTTGACAGGCAAGAACCGGCAACGCGATACCCAAACTGCACCTACATCAGAAGCGTAGGTAGGTACTTTCGTGGCCACTGTTGGTGCGAACAGGAATTCATGACATAACACATAACTTCTGAACATTATGAATGGGACTATCTTTGCGGTGTGTAGATACGGGTATTATTGTATTTAGTGGTGTAACAAAGGGGTTTATTAAAAACTAGCACTTTCACCCGCGACTTCGTCTGTGTGGATTTAGAAATTTATAGCCTATAGCCCTCCCCAATAATGCAGCTTAGAATTGAAAAGGAAGCATTTTTAGAATTGAATCTTTAGTTCCGAAGACTTACCCCTTACATACAAACTTAGAAACAAACACCTCTTTATAATATTAGTATAGATAGATAAAAACACAAAAGTTTTCAGTAAGTATCTGCGATGGCGGCAGTTCTACAGCTGGGTGGGAGAGGTGCCCTAACTCCAAGAGTTAGGTTAGTAGCCCGCCGGATGCTCGTCACCAGTTTGCACCGATGTAGTTACACCACTCGTCTGGACAATTAAATTCATTAAGTCACTTTTCCTCATAAATAAGTAAGTGGTGGATCAAGAAATACTAGTTATATTCTATTGTTATTGAGCCTGTCTGGTGTGTTCCAAAAACGTGATAGCTAAAAAGGATACACCTGTGCCTCGTTATTACTCGAGTATTCAAATCTAAAATCACGGCGATGATGAGTACGTATGTTAATTTATGTTTTGTATAACGAACGTCGCATCTTTGCATTAATTAGTTGTAATACTTAAATTATTTTATGACAGCGGCTACGACAAGTTCGGAATTAAATATGGTCGAATCAAACTTAATGATCACTGTGAAGTTCATTACTTCACTATTCGGAGTTTTTCATGCTGTCATTAATAAAATAATGATGTTTATTTTCCAAATCCTTACTTCCTTACTAATATTATAAATGCGAAAGTAGCTCTGTCTGTCTGTGTGTTACGCAATCACGCCTAAACCGCTTAACCGATTTAGATGAAATTTGGCATGGGAATAGTTTAGGACCCTGGGAAGGACATAGGATAGTTTTTATCCCGGAATTCCCACGGGATCGGGAATTATGCGGGAAAACCCTCCTACGCGAACGAAATCGCGGGCAAAAGCTAGTAGGTTATAAATGGCTAACGGCTAACGTGTCGGACTTGTGAACGAGAGGTCGCAAGTTCGAACCCCACCCATTACACAATTGCCGTGAACCCACTCCAGACACAAGCATATTTAGCTTAGTTGACTAGTAATGTGACATCTATCCAAAAAACACACTTTTTTTTCGCAAATGTAAACTAGATGAGGCCATTAAATAAATACATACTTACAATCCGTACTAATAATTATTCTAAATGTGATAGTAATTGTGTCTGTCTGTGTGTTAGCTTTTCACGCCTAAACCGCTGAACCGATTTAGATGAAATTTGGCATGGGAATAGTTCAGGACCCTGGGAAGGACATAGGATAGTTTTTATCCTGAAATTCCCACGGGATCAGGGTTTAAGCAGGAACCCCCTCTCACGCGAACGAAGTCGCGGGCAGAAGCTAGTATATAATATAATCCATATCCATACAAATATTATAAATGCGAAAGGAACTCTGTCTGTCTTTACCTTTTCACGCCTAAACCGCTGAACCGATTTAAATAAAATTTGGCATGGAAATAGTTTAGGACCCTGGGAAGGACATAAGACAGTTTTTATTCCGATATAAGGGTCCCGTGGGATAGTTTTTGAATTGCACGCGGACGCAGCCGCTGGCAAAAGCTAAATTAAATTAATTAAATTTGATTTTTTAAATTAGTGTGGGAATAGTTTAGGACCCTGGGAAAGACAGGATAGTCTTTATCCCAGGAAGTCACCCCTAAAGGATGTAAAAAGGCTTTTGGAATTTCGTATAGGAAATCAATAATGTCCCCGCCCTCCCCACACACATACGCGTAATACACTTAGACCACTGAACTGATTTAGATGAAATTTGGTATGGAGATAGTTTTAGACCCTAGAAAAGACAGGATAGTTTGGAAAACCAGAAACATAGTTTACAAAAATGTATTGTAAACTACGTTTTTGGTTTTAAAAAGATACATTTTAAATACTGTGTCTGTTTTTGGGGATGAATGGACCCTGGTAATGGTTTTTTTTTATATTATATGCATTTTTAACCACCCAAAAAGGTGTAACGATTGGCAACAAGAACTATTGACAAAGTAAAAATTAACGACGAAGACTATACTATAAAAGATGATTATGCTTAAAATATCGTTTAGCATACTGCCAGTTTATTATCATTTTGTACACGTTCACCTTGAAATTAGTCTCTATGGTGAAGTACTAATTGGGAAAACTTGTTAACTTTATTTTGGCAGCTACTAACTATAGGGACCTAGTTTGGTTTACTAAAATTAGAGACTTATTTAGGTTTTTTTTATTGATAATAGGCTTGTGTTTAACCACAATCTCACCTGATAGTAAGCAATGAATACGGACAATTACCTAAAGTCAGAATTAAATTGTAGGTATATTATGAGTGTATACATTACACTCATAATATACCTACAATTTAATTCTGGGGTCCAATAAAACACATTTTGCACTCTCACGTGGATATAGAGTACCTAAACGAAACTGAACACGCGTCCGTACTCGACCGTAACCAGTGACTGAAATGCCACGTGCTCGCATATACTACATCCCTTCTTTATTTTAATTCATTTGAATTTTTTCTAAATTACAATTAAGTTAAGCTAGATGAGGCCGCTGTTTCCTAACTGACTACTCTGAGAAGAAACACCGAAACAAACTCAGAGGTCATCGATCTCTTTTATATCAATCAATAGAGTTTACACTGTTTCATCATGTCTTACCACAGTCTATGAATAATTCTATGTCCAGTCTATGAAAAATTTACGTTTGAGTTATAATCCTTCCTGTCTTCATCATTCCGAATACTCAAGTAACTAATTTATACTCATGTCTTTCCTTTGTGATGCTCTTTCCCTCTTCCTTCATTTGCAGACCTCTGTCTCTCATTTCTTTATCTAATTGTTTTATATTCCATGTCTGGTACTGCTGGAATCTTTCCTGTAAACCGTCTATTACAAAATCATGCAGGTGGAGGTTTGCCTGTAACAGTATTGTTATACTTAATTTAATAAATTAATAGTAACGTTTAAAACGAGCTTTTATTTAAATGCAAACCCCTTCATTTGATAATTCATAACATGGCAGTGCACAAAATATCTAGTCCGCCATCTTGGGTCGTATGGCGGTCAGATTGATGAAAATTACGTAGGTAACTTAGCTAACCAACGTGAATAGAAAATTTTGTCTTAATCGGTTGAGGACGACTTTTTTTTTTCTTTATTCCCTTATTAATAATAATAATGATATGATCCAGCCTGTCCCTAGCTGTCCTCCCCTGCGACGCCCTAAGCCGAGGTCCGTACCCCACAGGGGGTGCCCTTAGCGTGTAGTCGCCTAGTTTGTAAGTTTTTTTTAATAAGCCCTGCCTGGAGGCTTTAATTAATTTATTAATTAAGGCAACCACAGGCAAGTCCGGTTAAGCAGCCGACAACCTCAGAGGTTGACCTGCGAGATGCCACACAAAAAAAAAAAAAAAAAAATGGAATTCTAATCAGTTGCATACCAAAGGTCAACGTGATAACATCTCTACTGAAAGCATACGGAAAAATATGGATACCACGCCCGCAGAAGCCGCTCAAGTTGTTGCCTTGCTCGAAGCAGGCCTTAATCAAAGTGAAGTTGCTCGACGACTAAATTTGAGCCGCTACTCTGTTCGTCGTGTGTACCAGAGGTTTCAAGAGACCGGTGGCTACATTCGGCGACCAGGATCTGGCCGGCGACGAAGAACATCAGAGCGTGATGACCGCTTTCTTGTGTCGAGGTCTTTAAGAAATCGGCAACTGAATGCGGTTCAACTGGGACAAGAGCTTCGAGAAGTTCGCAATGTCAGTATAAGTCGGTGGACAGTCAGAAGAAGACTTGGTGAAGCAGGACTGACTTCACATCGCCCAGCAAATGGTCCTAAATTGACCATAGCTCACCGACAAGCCCGACTACAATTTGCAAGGGAACATTTAAATTGGACGTATGACCAATGGCGGTCTGTTATGTTCTCTGATGAGTGTAGAATGACATTACATGGTCATGATGGACGCTCTAGAGTCTACAGAAGGTCATCAGAGCGATTTTCACAATGCTGCATAAGCGAACGTGTGGCTTTTGGCGGTGGATCGTGTATGTTTTGGGGTGGCATAATGTTGGACACTAAAACTGACATTGTATTCATCACTGGAGCAAATACCGGCCCGAGATCGAGAGGTTTGACGGCTGCAAGATACGTCGAAGAAGTGCTCGAAGGACATGTGAGGCCGCTTGCGTGGCTTATGGGAGAAGATTTTCTCATAATGCACGACAACGCGAGACCGCATGTCGCTAGAACAGTATGCGAATACGTGGAAGACGTTGGAATCACCGCGATGGAGTGGCCAGCTCGTAGTCCTGATCTCAATCCGATTGAGCATGTCTGGGATGAGCTAAAAAGAAGAGTTCGAGCAAGAAGCCCTGCTCCTACGCGCCTCCGAGAGCTTCAACTTGCCATTGAAGGGGAGTGGAACGCTATACCACAAGATTTCATGGTAAAATTAATACGGTCCATGAAAAACCGATTAAGAGCTGTAATTAAGGCTAGGGGAGGGAATACACCTTATTAATAAACAATTTGATCAAGAATTTTGAGTTTGATTTTCATTATTTCTTAATCGAAATTGGGTAATTTTACCCGTTTGTTGGGTTTTGTGCCGTAAAACCTCTTATGGGTATTTTTTTACACTGTATTTGATATCATTAGAAAGGTAATGAGGTAGACTTTCAATTAGTGTGTGTGTTTTTTAAAATATTTATTCAGATTCATAAAAAAAACTGCCTTAACAAAGAAAAGTCAAGGTGTGCGATTTTATTGTTCTCAAGTGTATTTATGTATTTTTATTCTTTGTTTGTTTCAGTCCTGTACTAACGCAACAAGTTCAACCGTACCAATTGAAGAAACAGTGACTACCGTTCCTGTTCTGAGTTTACCTTTTGTTTTTTTCCTTTTCTAATTTAATTTTATCTCTAATCACACACACTTGCTTTTCCAATTCACTTTAGACATTGGCAGAATAGTCGACATCGGCTCCACTTGCCATTAACAAAAAAATAGAATAGAATAGAGTGTTTCCCGTTGTTTTATTGATATTTTCCTAGACCACTGCTTTCTTCCTACGTACTTCTGATATTGCTAAACTTGTACGACCCTTGCTCGCATATTTGGATTTTACGGCCTGCATATCGACTGGATATTGACACCATGGATCGCTGTGTTAGTTGTGGTATAGCGACTAGTCGCTGTAATACACTTGGCCGAAGAGCCTTAGATGATGTAAAGACACCGTCAGTGATTCTTCATTGGCGTGCACCACAACCTGTGAGTACAAACTTGTCGTCACCTTTTTTTTGTTACTTTGTTTTTGTGTCTACAATGCTGGAAGAAAAGAAACAGAAACCTGTGAGGTTTCTTCTTTTATTTTCCATAAACGTTATTCAGGAACTACAGTATCGCTACATATAAAAGGCACATGAAGATTGTTCACATTGAGGTAAGTAAAAACCTAACTGCTGGTATATTTTACTGAAATCATGATTTGTTGACTTTAAAAACCTTTCCCATCTTTCAGGTAAACAGCAGGGACTATGTTTACTAAGCTTGTTGGGATGTGGCACAAGGATCATCTGTTGATGAAGCACAACAACTTGGCCACCGTAGTGTTTGTCTTCGCTGTGGTATGTACTTTAGTTGGGCTAGGTACCAAGATGATAGAGTACCACCTGCAGAATTCTTAGATGATAATCTAATTATAATTGAACATGAATGTCATGAATAAAAGATATATAAATTTAAAAAAGTTTTTTTTTTTAACATAAAAAAAAACAAGTAAGAAAAGGGTCCCCGAGAATGCCATTGCCTTAGGGCCTCTGACAGTGTTAATCCGGCTCTGATGGTAACACTTTCTAGGCTAGCGCTTTATCGTGAACAGAATCTTGCTATCATAGATCTATTTATTTATTTTTTAATAATTATTATTAATACTTAAAAACGTATTGAGATAAAACAACAGTTTATAAAAGGTAACAACTAACAATAACTTACATGTAAACTCATGTGCGATGAGAAAGTACAAAAATCATATTTAATTTGTAAAAATATTATATTACAAATAAAACAAAAATAATAAATAATTCTATAAATATATTTTTATTTTTTTTTTCTCCATAATGCCATTTTCTCATTTTTAAGAACGCATCAGTACAGCTGTCATTTTTTAACAACTAATGTCATCTCGTGAGTTGTCAAATTACGTGGCTATCACATACGCAAAACAAGCTTATGTTCTTTTGATTAAAGAAAAACATATTTTAGGCAATCTACTTTTAATTTAACAAAATGAAAAGTACGTGGAGATCACTTAGTTTTGCCGTTTTATTAGCGGCAACGTTACTGAACACAGCTAACTGTTATACCATCACAGTCGATGCCCATGCTGAGGAGTGCTTTTTCGAAAATGTTGAAGCAGATACTAAAATGGGTAAGCATCTCATAATGTGAATCAATTAGACACTAAGCAATACGAGACAAATAATACCAAACTATAATCAGTCATAAAAAATAGCAACTCATAGTTTGTCTTAACACTGGTGATAAAATGTATGTAGTACAAACGTCAAGTGGTGATAGCACAGTTATCTTGGACTTACCTATCTTCTACAAGATACTTAATAATCTTATTCGATTTCTGATTGGTTTTATAACCTTTACTTACAGTTATTATGATATATATATATTCTCTTACTGTTTATTCTAGTTTTACTAATCTAGATTTAACAGAGATTGTTGTCAAACTAAATAACCATTCACAATCATTCAATAGCATTTTCAAACAATAATGAATCTTTTAATATCTGTAATAATATGTACATGTGCCGGTGCCCATAAGTTGACTAAGGCTGCAAACTCATAATTAGTTTGCTGTCCTCACTGCCTGCACAGTGTGTCATTCTGTCACCTTTGGTTTTATCTGTGATTTATTTGCCATGTTTCTGTTATAAATAAATAATAAGAACACATTTATCTATGTTAAGTTGTGTACAAAAATTCTACAGCATGTTCAACTTAATATTCATTATTTTTTGCAGGTCTGACATTTGAGATAGCAGAAGGTGGCTTTCTAGACATAGATGTGACAATCACTGGTCCAGATGGTGCTGTGATCTACAAGGGAGAGCGGGAGTCATCAGGAATGTACACATTCTCCGCACCCACATCTGGACGTTACACTTACTGTTTCAGCAATAAGATGTCCACCATGACACCAAAGGCAAGTGTTTTGAATAACCTGGTACTTATCTTCTTTCCCCACAAGCTTTTCTCAACAAAATTAGGGTCTGCTTCCTGCCTAACTGGATGAAAATTAATTTTAGTGTTTTACATGGAGTGACAGTTTATCTAATATTCACAGCCCAGTGGGTGACAAGACTGGTGTCGGATTTCCTGGTGTCTGACTACCTATAACAGGCACCTCCTGGGCTTGTCCTGTCTTAGAACAAAAAAAAAATTAATCAAAGAACGAACAGTGATTACAATTGACAGCCTGGACCAACATGATTCCCAAGTCATGGAAAGTAACTTGATATGTTAAGGTCCGTCAATAGACCAACCTCAGCTTGCTTAGTGTTGCTTTACCATGAATATCTACCCACCCTTGCGGTTTTTATTATCAGAATTTATACAAGCTTTGTAAATACACATGTAACTTGTTTGTCAAACCAACTAATTCTGATATTTGGTGTCTAATTACCATTTAAATCTGGTTGTGATTAGATATCAGATCCATGATTGTGGGTAAGCCAGGAAGTTCCACACATTTGTGTAAAATTTTAATTCAGAGTGCAACTAATCAGTGTTGTAAATACTAACATAATGATCTAAGTTTAAGAAATCTGAAATCAATCAAAAGTAGAGATCATTAAATTAGGATCAGCAGTTGTACGGTATGTTGAAGTTCCACTTTTTAAATGTAGAAACACGTCTTACATTAACCTGTACTGATAAATTGAAATTGAAAACCATTTATTCTGTGATAAACACACACCCACAAAATACAATAGAAAATTACAAATATTAAAAAAAAAATTGCTGAGCTGAGATTAGATTTTTATTAATTGTTTCACCAAAAAATGTAGCCATGTCACTCAGTTATAATGTTGGTGACTGAATTTTCAAAATCAGTTCAGTAAATCCAAAAGTTACTACTCCTCCTATAAACTCTCAAACTTTACCTCTTTATAATGTTAAGATAGATCTAAATTATAGTCTTTCCCATTCTAATTCTAAGAAAAATATAGTAGTATCTCTCCTCATCATCATATCAGGCTCTTCATACTCTAAGGGGTATGATGAGCCTGGCATGATCATAAGAAAAAAAACAAATTCTTACCAATTTTCCTTGTTCATCAGGTTGTGATGTTCAACTTAGAGATAGGTGCAGCCCCTCAAGGCCAGACGGGCAAAGACGAGGAGGTGAACCACAATAAACTGGAAGACATGATCAAAGAACTAGCGACCACTCTCAAGACTGTCAAACATGAGCAGGAATACATGCAGGTATGATCCCTCCACTCCACATAACCTTTCATCCATTCCACACTGGGCCCACGTGGTGAACTACGGCCCATTCCCACTCATAGTGAGCAAGCCTGTGTAGCAGCAGTGCGATCGTATAGGCTGTATTGGTTTTCTTCTTAACTTATATATAAAAATAAATTGCTGTTTGTTAGTCTCACTAAAACTTGAGAATGGTAGGAATTACACGAATTGATGACTGGAGCGCTGAGTTTGGGCTGAAAATCAATCCTGCTAAGACGCAGGTTATTGTTGTTGGTAGTTCTCGTACTATCTCCAGGATTGAAATTGGCATTGTATCTCAGTTCACGATGTTATACTTAAATTTATGATTATTTCACACAAGTATCTAGTTAAATTAATGTCGATATTCTCGCAAACGAGCGATGTTTATAAAACTATTGGACCTGACAGTCGACATACTCCCATGAAAAGCAACGTCACATTAAATAATAAGATATTTTTAATTTGGTGTGAATGTCTCCAGCTCAACAGTTTATTTGACTTGCTTTAATGATTGATTGGCTGAATATCGTAATTTTGTAATGTTGTGTTACCTGTAAATCCTTTATCAACAAAATATTAAGATAACAAGGCGTTACTCTTGCTATTGCTTGTCAAGATACAGGTTTTTGCCAAGTTTGGAAGAGAGCAGGCTATGTATTACTGTTAAATTCATGTACTTATACTAGCTATTAAGACATGTATTTTTTTGGCTGTGTTTCATATAAAGATATTATATTATTTCCAAATTGCTGCATCTTTTAGGCATCCACGATCATTGTGGTTGATAGGAATGGAGCTGAAGATGAAAATTAGACGGAGAGACTAGTCCAGTAGTGCTTTATTGTACTTATTCGTGTTCATAATACTATTTATTAACTTTTCAGGTGCGCGACCGCATCCATCGGGCGATCAACGAAAGCACAAACTCTCGAGTGGTGATGTGGTCCATTTTCGAAGCGTCTGTTCTCCTCATCATGACTCTCGGCCAGGTTTACTACCTCAAGCGATTTTTCGAAGTCCAACGCGTCGTCTAATAGTGCCGAAAGCATTTACTAACTCTATACCCATAAATTTCTTCACACCAAGGAATTTTGTGGGATGAGAATGGATATATTTCTTCCTAGGATAATTTATTTAAGTCATGTTCAACAAAATATTTAAGAAAAGTACTTCGTTCAGGTTACACTTATTGAGAAATATATCCTATTTTTTTATAAATATCTCGCTCCTTATATTTACTTTATGTCTCATTCATCACAAAGTGAAGAACTTCACCTGTACATATTATAACACATGTTCGTCAGTCGAATTCAATTTAAAATAACGAAATGAACTTTTGTTGATTTAAAATATATGACAAGCAGAAATTGAAAGAAACACAAGTGCTTATTGTATTCATACTTACTAGTGTGTGATAATGAATTCGTGACAATCACCCACGCCTCACGCTCAAAAGATTGGCGCGGTCTAAATATAATAATTTCATATATTTATGTCTCATTACACAGTACATTTGTGCTAACATATATGACGTATACACGAGCTCAAGTTGTTATATTTATAAAGTGAATATGGGAGCTAGACGGAGAGTAGATTCTTTGTGATCTGATGTATGTGTGGGTCTGTGTGCCGTTGTATGGAGTTACGCGTTTGATGACTATATAAATTAATATCGTTTGTATTCTGGTATTTTATTTAAGTATCAACTAGCAGTTGCCCCCGACTTCCTTCGCGTGGTAGGGTTTTCGCGCGTAAATCCCGATCCCGTGAAAATTCTGGTATAAAAAGTAGCCAATGATAACACATTTGCTCCTTTTTATCCTAGAATAACTTCCAGCATTTCAGCTATTTACATACCATAAATTTTATTCAGATCTGTTCAACAGTTTTTGCGAGAAAGAGTATCTATAATTATATTAGGTCATAAATAAATAGTGCGGCCATCACTGGAGAATGACTGAACTGATGTCGTTTCTGCTACTATCTGTGGTACTTGGGCACTTCAGCTAATGGGAAATTCTCTCACGAAGGTCAACGCATTCACACCGGGTGTGTGCATACATTACATACACAAAACCCATTAATGTGCATTCGCAAATTGGGGGTTAGTGATTAATATAGAAGATAACATTTAAAGCTGCCTACTTAAGTAAGTATAATATATATATATATATATATATACAGGGTTATTGGAAATACGTCCCGATCCTGTTAAGGGCGTGTAGATAGGTCATTAACTAACAAATGAACCCTAAGTTGCTAGGCCTAAAGTATACCATTATCAAGAAATTTTTTTTTTTTGAAATATTCAAATAAAATAGGACTTTATCTCATTTACAAATTTATAAAAAAAAAAAAACGAAAACACGTTTTAGCATTCTTATTTATTAAATAGCTAAAGAATTAAGTTGCGCATAATAAAAAAACATAAAACAATTAAAAACCTCCGTACTTTTGAAAAAAGAGATCCAATACTTATTTTATTTTAATGATTTTTGCAACGTCTTATGAAATAAATATTTTTTTTCTCCTAAAAATCACTAATCTATTTTGACGGTGGAACATTTTATTTGTTAGTTAATGACCTCATCTACACGCCCTTAACAGGATCGGGACATATTACCGATAACCCTGTATATACACATATATATAATTTTTTTTAATATTGATATTTTGCCATATCAATTATAAAAAAAATTATATATATGTGTATATACAGGGTCATTATTTTAAAGTACCTGTAGATTTGTAAGTGTTGCAAAAACAAATACAACTAATGAAGAATTATGCAATTTGGTGCAGCATTTCAAATATATGCGCGTACATACATTTCGGCGATTAAATTAGGTAAGATAGATGTTCAAAAATATTAACGGAAAACAGGACCAACGGTATCTAGTTATTCTAAATATTTTTTGTATATCCTCAGTCATTTGAGCTGCTAGAGGTTTATAATGCAATTAATAACATTAATTACCAAGATTCCTATTATGCCTTCATTGAATCAGTCAGTCAGAATAGATTTGACACGATTTTCTTTTGTCACGAAAACAAAAAAATATCAATGTAACGGATTTATTACAAACATTGGTAGACATACTGTTTATTTTACACCATAACAGGACTGACACCATGACAGAACAAATAAGGACTTAACAACTAAAAAGGGCGATAAATAATGAGAGTGGGCGGTCATACACTCATACAACAATATAATATTTAGATTTTTCCAGAAAATATGCCTATTGATGCTGAGGTAGTGAGTTTTAAATAAAAAAACAAATATCTAATTTCAAAAAATATTTATCTATATAATTTGAAGTAAACAGCACCAACAGTAACTAGAAATATAATAATTTGTCTGGATCATACATACTAATCATCTTAGACAATTAGAATCCAAAAAAGATGTCCTAAACTAGTATTACAAATCTTTACTTAAATCGAGATGTTCTTGACAAAATCACACTTGTCAAAGCCATGTGATTAAATTCAGGAGCCTAAGTATGATAAATACGATTTGTCTTGAACTATGCATGACCAAGGCAATATTTTAATGGATATATTTTTGTTTCTGGACATACTGAGACATGGTAAATGACATCACGCAGATCGTAATCTAAAAGTTTACGCAGAATTTAGTGTGGCACTTCACTATTAATTAGTCTTTTTAGGGTTCCGTTGTCAACAAGGAACCCTTATAGTTTCGCCATGTCCGTCTGTCTGTCCGCGGTTTAGCTCAAAAACTATTGGTACTAGAAAGTTGTACTTTGGCATGAGTATACACGTCAATGACGCCAAAAAAGTAGTAAAATAAAATTTTGAAAAAAACAATTATTTAGGGTACCTCCCATACATGTAAAGTGGGATGATAATTTTTTTTTTTCGTTTTTCCCATAGTGTGTGATATCGTTGGATAGGTCTTTCAAAAATATTGGGGGTTTGGTAAGACCGTTTTTTGATTAAGTAAACCGTTCGTGACTTATCAAGCTTTAAAGTACCAATTTTCGTTAGAGTCAAGTGTCCCCCCCTCTATCAACTAAACGGTTATAGTTAGAAATTCAAATAGGAATATAAGGAAGTAGTACTTATATATAACGAAATTTAAAGGAAAACTATCACACATAAGTGGGCTTTACAAGTTTACGAGTAATAGTCGACCAATTGTATTTGACTCGAAAATTTCGAACAACTCTATAGAAATGTCGATAGATGGCGCTAAGCGCCAGTTGTATCGTGCTAGCTTCTTGTGACGATTCAGTAGTGTAGCTCTGTGTCCGTATTTAAATTCAAAACACCGGCTATGACAAATTTTATACAAATCTCTAAAAAAAATTGAAACTTTCCGTGCAAATTTGTCGGATCAGGTGAGGATTTGTATAGGAAGTCAAATTAGTTAGGTAGTCATGTTTGGCTTTTAGTTAGAGCATGGTACGAAACGATCAGTCAGCGAATACGACACACACTTGGCTGTTATAAAAATTACGGAACCCTACACTGCGCGTGGCCCGACACGCACTTGACCGGTTTTTTAAGCTAAAATCGTCACTAACAATATGATTAGAACTTAAAACGGGATATTTACCATGTGTATCAGTTCATTCGTGATCACGCTTGCAAATGTGCCGAAATATCGGAAACAATAAATACACATGATGAATATCCCGTTCTAAGTTGTAATGATACGTTAATTAGTCGCCAAATATTAGAATTAGTCGGTTGGTAGTTACAAAGATAAAGGAGTACAAAGGTGGCCGAGCCAGATAGTATGTATAGCTCGACCACTTCTTTATATTGGTGAGTATACTGAGTGGGTATGAGTAGATTTCAGAGCCATGGCCGTAGCCAAGAAGTGCCACACCAGAACTTACTGAAAATTTTAATGGTTATTGGACGATACGTTAAGGATTTTCTTTTGCGTTGTATTTTTGGAGGTATTGTACCCGCACACTCGGTGAATGAAGGGTCACAATAATTTCCTAAGAGTAGATGTCCAGCCTGCCGGTGACGAGCGCAGGCACCACGGCGCCGGCCGGCAGCCGCTGCAGCGACGGCGACGCGGCCGGCAGCTCCAGCAACACGGTGGCGCCGCAAGCACTCAGCAGCCGACTGCTGCACTGTTCACCGAATATACACCTTATTACTTCATCTTTAGAGTGCATTTGAACAACAGCATCCTGAACAATATAGCGGACAGGTGGGACAGCCTCATACTGCGACATTGGATACGCCTACATGCTACTGTGGCGTTCAATAATTAGTTGTTTTCTTTTTGTGGTAGTTTTAAGTACTAACATTAGTTTTATAAGCTGTTTGTGTACTAACCAAATGGATTCTGTCCGAAATAAAAGATTTTTTATTTATCTGTTATCAAATTTATCTTAGAGCCACATGTCTGAGGGCGGCAGTTGCCCATACAAATAGCAATGGGTTTGACATTTCATCAAATTATCATCATCCTATAGAGTAGTTTCCTGTGTTTCAAAATGATTACTTTATTTGGTCCATTACTTAGATTTACACGTATATTTTGCCTTTTCAAATCAATAAAAATGTACAAAGATCGTAAGTTTTAAAGTTCAGGAGTGGGGGCTGCAGATGTCACATAGCTCTAAAAAGTGACACGGCGCGACGTGTTAGTATGCGATGGAATTGCACAAGCTAACTCCATCAAGCCTGTTTCATTATCGGACTACAAAACAAACGGCGATGCGCCATCGTTATATGGTGGACATCTCATCCATACACACAAAACTTTTCGGGAATACTTTCATTGTGCGTACAGCTAAGGAGTGGAATTCTCTGCCAGAGTCTGTGCTGCCTGACAGTTATATCCTATACCTGGGGTTCTTTAAGTCAAGCGTGAATAGGTGGCTTTTGGCTAAGACTACTACTTCATATTCGACCTCTACACACATATCATCACTTATCATCAGGTGAGATGGTGGCGAAACGCGAGCCTCACCATCTGCTAAACCTTTTCCAACTGTTAGGGTCGGCGACGGCTCAGTAGCTGAGCAACACGATCGGTACCTCTTGGCAAGACCAGTGTCGGATTTTGTAACGGTAAGTGAACCCATAACGACTGTCAAAGATTTGTTTTGACATAACAATTAACTGCCGGGCCAATGTTTCCGAGCCACGGAGGACACATCCACAGGCTGACCTCGACAGGCGTAGCTTAACCTTGAAAATGGACTGGCTGTTATTATTTAACGAGCTCCTCAAACGCGAGTCTATCTATACAACGTGTAACGGAAACCCCATATCTATCCAAAAGGACTGAAGACAACATCTGGTATGGAGTCTCTATGCAAAGTTTAAACTCAAAATAAGTGACACAGAATTTAACCCAAATTATTGGTTTCGTATGTTTCTTAAATACCAATAATAACAAACGTGTCACAGCACTATGAGGGTCATCACTTTCCACGTCACTTGCCAATAAAACGATAATTCTCTTCGTTCTTCTTAATTTGAAAGATTCGGTCTCTGGTATCAATGTATTGAAATTTCTAATAAGTTCCACACATGTAGACATAGGATTACAAAACCCTTGCTATATCGTTTGTTATCACCCAAAGAAGCCGTGCACTTGGTATGTATATACCCTTTAAATTACACGTTGTATACATAAAACTCAAACCCAATTCCCCCTAGTCACGCCATCACACGTGATCGCTTGGACCGATTTCGTTCATTCTTTTTTGTCATTTGGACATCTTGGCAGTCGTTACCGGCAGTCAGAAGCCAGAATCGTGATACCCACCTACCGAGCTGTGGAGGTCAGACAGGCAGGGGAAAGATAAAGGAAACACTATATAAAAAGTAAAGACAAAAATGTAGGTAAACTAATTAATAGGACATTAACGATGATGATGACTCAGTTATTTTATCTCATCGTATGATGTTATTTAAGTAATTTGTCTAATCAAGTTTAAATATAAAAATAATGACCAGTTTTAGACTGCTAAATAGTTATTTAGAAAGTTATTACTTTGAAATATTTAAACGTATTTTGAGTTTTCGTTTATCTTAAGATATCTTGTGATTTTATTATTGTGAGTTATACGAGAACGAGTTCCATTGAAGGCTGTAGTAATTTCAGTTGCATTATTTAAAAAGGTTATGTCGTAGTCAGCTGCTGACTACGACATAATCTTTTTAATGACTGTCAGCATAACATGTCGCTGGTTTGCGAGAATATCGACATAACTCGAAATGCTGTCCAAACTAGATACTTGTGTGAAATAATCATAAATTGAAGTATAACATCGTGAACTGAGACACAATGCCAATTTTGCGCCGACGTTCATCAGAAAGAAATAGTGTTATTATTCATTTGAGACAAAACACGATATTAAGCTCCTCTGTGAGAGAGACTGGCCTGGGTTTGACTCAAACCCAGGCCCAGTCTCTGATGAACGTCGGTGCAAAATTGGCATTGTGTCTCAGTTCACGATGGTAACAATAATTAACACCTACTAATTTTGAAAAAACGCGTTCTACCTACAGTATCGTTTATAATACGTTTGTTTAGATACAATTATATAATACCTAAATAATTAAAGCATCATATATTTAAAAAATCAAGTCTAAATGTTTAATAATTTGCAAGCTACAACTAAAAATATATATGTTTGTTAATGTGGCCCTGGTCTCCCCTAGTTAATAAGAGAGCACATACCTTTTTTTCTGGGTGTGAATAATCATCAAGTGACTTCTCCCGCTCTGAGTGGAGCGGAAGGGAGTGTCAGACTTCTACTGACAGAAACCCACCCTGTTCCTGCAACTGCCCTTAAATTCCAGGGCCGGGGATCTCTTTAGAACATTCCCACAACCCTGGCAGGCAATGGCCCAATGGGCCCCCCCGTCACTAGTGCTAACGACTCTTTGTGGCAAGAGTGCCCATTTTTTTTATTGATAAATGATAATAGGTTCGCGTTTGACCACCATCTCACCTGGTGGTAAGTGATGTTATGGTCGAAGATGAAGCACGCTTACCTAGAACCTACCTATTCACTCTCGACTTAAAGACACCCAGGTTATAGCTATCAAGAAACACAGACTCCGGCAGGGAATTCCACTTCTAAGCCATACGCACAATGAAAGTATTACTACCCAACGAGCACATTAGTGGAAATAGCAGCCTATTTTGTTACTTTCGGCCGTAAAATAGCGGTTTAAGGGTTCAACAAGCAGTTCAAAGTCTATATCTATCGTCTATAGCTACAAAAGTTACTTAAAGTGCTACAAGGTGAATCAAATACTACCCTAGCCTTCATAGTAGTTCACTGTAGAACTCATTTACCACTTACACCTTTATATGAGAATTACGAAGGTCATTCTGCCACTTACAGCTGTATAGTGGTTTCCATTGTAACTTTTATAGATTACTTTACTACAAAAAGGAGTTAATTGTAGACTGTTTGCAGCACCTGTACAGGACTTATAGTAACCACTATTATACTATAATATTAATTTATAATACTAGTACTCACGCGGGGCTTCGCTCCCGTGGATTCTATCACGGTAAAAACATAACTCTCCTTTTTTGTAGTCGCGTAAAAAGTAGCCTATAACCTTCCTCAAGCTTCAAGCTACTTCCGTACCAAATTGCATCCAAATCCACCCAGTACTTTCGAAGATTAGCGCGTTCAAGCAAACAAACAAACTTTTCCGCTTTATAATATTAGTATATATTATATTATTAAGTACTAGCTTCTACTCGCGACTTCATACGCGTGGGAAAGTTTTCCCGCGCAAATCCCGATCCCGTGGGAATTTCGGGATAAAAAGTAGCCTATGTGTTATTCCAGGCTGCCAAATATATACTTACCAAATTTCATTCAGATCCGTTCAGGAGTTTTTGCGTGAAAGAGTAACAAACATCCATCTATCCTCACAAACTTTCGCATTTATAATATTAGTAGGAAGTTGGATTAGTAGGATAGGATAGGATTATACACACCTGGCTTCCGAGCATGGTGGCATAAGGCATGTCCCTGTCGGCGTGTAGCTCGAGCGTGGCGCGCGCGTACTCGGGGCGCGCGTCCAGCGGCGCGGCGTGGGCCAGGCGCACGCGCAGGCGCGCCCAGCCGCCGCGCACGCCGCACGACACGCGCAGCGCGCGGACCACGAACACCAGGGCACACACGTATGCCGACACTGGGTTACCTTGTTGCAACAAACAAATTAAAAAATAAAAACCAGTTAAGTGCGAGTCGGACTCGCGCACGAAGGGTTCCGCACCTATAAAAACGGCCAAATAATCACGTTTGTTGTATGGGTACCCCCTTAAATATTTGTGTTTTATTTTAATTTAATTATTTATTTTTAAAGAGAATATATAACTAAATATTCTGTGAATATTTCAAGCGTCTACCTGTTGCCGTTATCAATATCGAGCAAAAACGAGCAAAAAAAATCATGTTTGTTGTATGGGAGCCCCCTTAAACATTTATTTTATTCTGTTTTTTAGTACCTAATTTTTGTTATAGCGGCAACAGAATTACATCATCTGTGAAAATTTCAACTGTCTATCTATTACGCTTCATGAGATACAGGGGCGGATCCAGCCCTCCAAAAAGGTTGTGGGCATAACCACCCGAAAATCGGCCAAGTGCGAGTCGCAGTACAAACTTGTTCGACTCTAGTTTTGAATGCTCTGGATGATCTACAAATAACCGACATCATATCAACCTATACACCTCAAAGAGGATGCACAGAAATAAAAAAGGCACAATTCTGGGAAGACATGGACGACCTCATCCAGAGCATTCCAGCAAACGAATACAAGACTATAGGGGGGGGCCTGAATGGACACATGGGAATACCAGGGATATCACAGAAGAAACATGGTGAGTTTGGGATAGGCAAGTTAAACAAACAACGAGAAGAAATACCTACTAGAATTTGCAGAAAGACGCACTTACACTAATAAAGACGATTTTAAAATAAACGAGAACACTTAATCACTTATAAATGTGCGGGTAGAGCGTCACAGATAGACTTTATCATGTCCAACAAGACCGTCAAATAAAAGTTTAAAGGCTGTAAAGTAATACCTGGTGATGATCTTACATTACAGTATCGCATACTCATGTCCTATAAAAATTATAGTAGATAGAACACCAAAAACTAAGTGGAGAGGGTTGAATGATCCAGGGGAGACACTAATGAGCGTGTTAAAAGATTATCTGGAGACCTATTTGGAAGTAAGTTATGACAACGCAAATGATATCTGGTCTAAGTTTGAAACCTGGTACAGGACAAAAGCGGCAGGGATCTTAGGAGTCTCCAAATTTCAGAATCAAAAAGACCCTAGCGAATAAATAGATCTAAACTAGCGAACGATAAGGACCGATATAAAGTGGCGAAGCAGAATGTTAAAAGATGTATAGTACGAGAGGTCACCAAATGCAATCAAACGATCTATGAAAGTCTGGAGAGTACTCAAAATGCGGACGAAGTACTGAAATTAGCAAAACGCAAACATAGAGCATTCATGAACATAAAAGTAAATTGACGAGAGATGGTTGAATAGGGTTCCTTGTATTTGGCAGAATCTTGATACTCTGATATTTATTTGACATAACACACTTGGCATAATATTCTTTAATCGAATATTTTTACAACAGAAAAATTATTTAGCGTAACTATTGCTTGGCAGAATGTTTACGTGTCCGAATTTACAACGGCATACTTTTAACATGGCAGAATTTTATTTGGCATAATTACTTTTACCATATTTAATATTACGCATAGTTTTGTTTAGCATAATATTTATTTAGAGAGATGATTATTTGGGAAACTGATCACTTTTCCGTTTTTTTTTTGTTAGAATTTAATTTTACCGAAGCCTATTGACCGACGTCCTTTTTGCCATATGCATTACTTGACATATTATGTTTAGATCATCGAAGTATCAATGTATCATGTGTCATAGGTATTATTTTACCAAAATATATTTCGCCGACTTACAAAATAACTTTTACGGAGTTTTAGTCACAAATATACAGTTGGTTACTTGGTAGCATTTTCAATGTTAAATTAAAATAGTATCATAAAAAGTCAATATGTTGTGCTAAAAATTTTTTTGATAGAAACGAATCGCCGCAAAACCAACTTTACACGTCTTGTCTGCCCTACCCCTAGAGTGTAGTTCAAGCCCGCGTAGGCGCGGAGGGGTAGGGCGGCCCGCGAGCTGAGGAGCAAGTGGTTTGAAGCCCCGCCGTCGCGGCTGATGCTGGCTGGCATGCCTTGCTTGCATGCTGCATGTTTGCTTGCATGCTGCATACCTGCTTGCATGCGGCATGCCTGCTGCATGATGCATGCCTACCTCCAAGCTAAATATAAAAAAAATGTATGCCATAAGAAGATTCTGACTGCGAATTTTCTGCGATATGATGGTTCTGCTTTTCAATTATTATGGACATAAAATTTATGCCTAAAGATGATTCTGACTAACAAAATTAAGAGTTTCGAATTTATGATAAATGAGTGTAAGTACTTATGCCAAACAACTTTCTGTGAAATGAAGATTATGCTAGCCGTTGTTATGCAAAATAATATTATGACGTAAAAAGTTCTGCTATAAAAGGTAGACCCGGTTGAATACTATAGTAAGCTATTGAAGGAAGAATTTTCAAACGAAGATCCACCGCCATGTGCACCCACACTTAGTCCAATACCAACTATAAATGAGGACGAGGTGAGAAACACATAAGGTAAAATGAAAAGCTGCAAAGCCATAGGTGATAGGTCTAGATGAATTCACCGCAGATCGGTGGATAAGACTAGACCCAGTAACTGAAGCTTGGTTAGCAAAGCTATGCAATATCGTCATGATTACAAATCGTATTATAGAATTTTGGCATCCGAGCTATATAATTCCGTTTTCAAAAACAAGGTTGATGCTGCGCAGTGTGAAACCTATAGATATACTCTTATAAAATGGACCGCTTACACACACAAAATATGGGAACGAATCATCAACAACCCTCACAACAAAATCTGTGTAATGTTCCCAAACCAGTTTGACTTCACAGCATCTAAGTCAACCACGGATGCTATACACTGTACAGATGGAAAAGTACGGCCTGAGAGTTAGCAGGAGTAAAACGGAGTATCTAAAATATCCTTTCAGCGGAAACACTACTCCAGAGACTATTCTCATTGATACGATACTCATAACCACAGTAAACCAATTTAAATGTCTAGACTTTATGTTAACGAGAGATGCAAACGTGGACGCTGAGGTCACTCACAAAGTCAGCGCCGCATGGCTGAAGTGGTGCTCACTAACCAGCGTGCTTTGTGATTCCCGTATCCCAATAAAAACCAAGGGGAAAGTATACATACCGGCAATGCGCCCGACGTTACTCTACGGTACCTAGTGCTAGACAGTCAAAAAGACCGCTGTTCCGCCCGCCATTGACCTAGTGGTCACAGATAAAGAGAGACCTCGAGAAAGCCCAATGGCCTGAAACGACAACCTACGGAATGTCCTGGCGCAGGAAAGTGAGGAGACCCGACCCTCAAATGAACTGGGAATAGGGACGAATATAGACATTGATTTTTCTTCTTTTCTAGTAGCCAGTAAGCCAATATAGGTACACTAGAGCAGTAAATAGATAGGTACCTATCTTGACGTTGTCTCAGGAGTCGTAACTATGACAAGCAAGTGAGAAGTACCAGGCGAGCCTTAATTCGCTAATAGACTCACATTGGCGTTTGTAGTAAACTACGGCACCTTACACTGCGCGTAAGCCGATACGCGCATAGCCGGTTTTTTTAAGGCTTGTCATCAGCCTATGAATCACAATAGACCATGAAAGTGTGACGTCACAAGTCTATTAGGGTTGTGGGCATGCCCATCATGCCCACAACGGTGGATCCGCCCTTGATGAGATACAACCTGGTGACAGACGGGCGGACGGACAGCGGAGTCTTAGTAATAGGGTCCCGTTTTACACTTTGGGTACGGAACCTTAACAATTTCAAAATAACAAAAAATTAATCAACATTGTTTATTATTTTATTTATTAAAGTCTTGATGTAAGTGATTGGCTCATTCAATTGTATTAATTCAAAACTACTGATGCTGATTCCCAAACTAAGCTAGATCTTGTGTTTTGGAAGACAGTGTTAACTATAGGTAATTTTGGATTTCGTAGTCGACAAGGAACTATTAAGCTTTAAAGCGATAATTTTCGTTAGACCCCTCCCCATTCCTATCAGCTAAGTGGTTGTAAGTAGGAATTCAAACGTCACGATAGTAGTACCTACATATAAAGAAATTAAAAGGAAAATTACCAGACCTGAGTTGGCTTCACAAAACGAATAATAGTCGAACAACTGTATTCTACTCACTTTCGGACAATTTAATTGTTCATCGAAAGTTTTGAAGAATTCTTGTTTGTGTAAAATAGAGTATTTTATTTTTGTTAGAGCATGGTATGGACCTCTCGGTTAGATAATCCGACTTGCACTTGGCGTTTTAGTAAACTACGGAACCCTACACTGCACGCGTGCAGACACGCACTTGGCCGGTTTTTTTTTAAAGAGAGCTGGCAATGTGGTTAGAATTCACACCACTCCAACTACATAAGCTAAATATGCTTATGTAGTACGACAATAGTGTAATGGGTGGGATTCAAACCCGTGACCTCTCGATCACAAGTCCGACACCTTAGATATTAGGCTATTGTCACTTAATATAAAACAAGTACGTACCTACTATTCTAAAATATAAGCATGTCAATAGTCAATCATACATAATTACCTTACTCTATAATGTTCGTGTCTAATGTGTGCATTGTATATCTATAAGTTTAATATTAGCTTTATTTTGTTAACCAGTAAGGGCTCAAACACGTCGTCGAGACCTAAAATCTCACGGTGCACTCCTGCAGTTGTGCCGCCTTTTTTATTCAATATTCAAAGATGACGGACGACATTGAAGTAGTTCAGGAGCGTCCCGTACTATGGGACAAAACATCTGAAGACTTCAAGACCAAACATTTGAAAGCAACAGACGTCGTTCAACGTGGCACGTTGCGATGTCGTGACGTGGTTATTTACGTTGCCGTGCCGTGACACGTTGCGTCGTCGTAACGTGTTTATGTGTTTGAGCCCATACAGCCCTAGTTTTTGTTTTTTAAGCGTGACGTCATCTAGCAACTAGTTATTTTATGTAATAAGCTTTGGATAACGTTGTGAGCAGTATATTTGTTACACCTAATACTTAAGCAACTTTGTTATTTTTAAATACTCTGTTGTTTGTTAACCCAAAAAAAACTTTTAGCAAAAAATAGAACCGACTTCCATATAAAAACACTACAAAGGCAAAAATAACTTTAATTTCGGAAGGCGGTGTCAAAAATGAAAATATATACATAACTAAAGACACCGCCTTCCGAAATTAAAGTTATTTTTGCCTTTGTAGTGTTTTTATATGGAAGTCGGTTCTATTTTTTGCTAAAAAGTTTTTTTCATGCATTTTAGTGGGTCGGTTTGTAATTTATCTAGTTACAAAAGCCAAAATGTCAACTACTTATCACCTTTTACAAAATATTGCTTTTCCCGGTGCAGAGCCGTTAATTTTTGAGGAGTTCTCCTGGTTCATCACCATCAGCTCTACCTCACCATATACATTGTGACGAGCATAAAGTGCTTAACATCCATATTCAAGTAATCTAATCGCAATCAACGAAATACTTATTATTGAGTAGTTTCGGTGGCCACCTGGGGTCTTCATCATCAGTTCCACTTCCTCAAATGGTGCTTTTCGAGAGCAACTTTACAAGGTTCTATATGAAATACCCAAAACGCTATAGGTGTGCCTATAATATTTGAAGAGTTCCCTCGATTTCTCCATGATTCCATCATCAGATCCAAACGTGACGACAATGGGACCAACTAGAAAGTATACCCTTTCAAACAAGAAAAGAATTTTTCAAATCGGTCCAGCCATCTCCGAGTTATGAGGTAACATACATAAAAAAAAAAAGTTCAAGACGAATTGTAAACCTCCTTTTTTTGAAGTCGGTTAATAAAATAAAGCTTTGTTTTTTTTAAGAGAACTAGCTATGTGGGTAGCTAAGTGGTATGTGGTAGTAGTCGTAGGTAGTAATCACATTACTAGCAATCTTGTTAACCCCTCCAACTAAGCAAAATATGCTTCTCTGGAGTAGGTTCACGGCAATTGTGTAGTGGGTGGGGTCCGAACCCGCAACCCCTAGATCACAATTAGTCCAATACCTTAGCCATTAGGCTATTTACGCTTATAACTAACTACCAGTCACGACTGTATATTCGTAGTGGACTTTATCACGATAAAACATAACCCTCCTTCTTTTGCAGTCGGTTAAAAAGTAGCCTTCCTCAAGCTTCAGGCTACTACCATACCAAATGTCATCCAAATCTATTCAGTAGGTACAGACGCCAGCACATCAAGCTACAACAATCTGTCAAATTTCTTTAATAGATTTTCAACTTTATCGTTAAACAAATTAGGTTCAAGGTTGATTGGGAAAATTTGACAGTTTCGGGTAGCTTCATGTGCTGGCGTCTGTACTTCGAAGAGCGCGATTTTAACGAACAAACAATCTTTTCTACTTTATAATATCAGTAGGTATTTTAGATAACTAATTCAGCGGCCTTAGTATGAGTTTGCGATACTATTATCGTGTTCGAAAACTATAGCTTTGTCTCTTTCACACTAATCTGGTACGTGTGAAAGAGACAAAGCGATAGTTTTCGAAAACGACAAAAGTATTTCAAACTCATACTAAGCACACAGGCCTGCGTTCGTCTGTCGGTAAATGGTTGACACATAAAATACTAACGTTACCAACGTTAGTTTATCAACGAATTGACATCTTTAATCGCACAATAAGTAAGTTGATAATGATAAAATAATGATCTTTATATTTCAAATTGGTTATTAAATAACACTTTTACACGTCATTATTTTCGTAAATTTAAATAAATACATTTAAACACACCCATAACTACAACGATGATGTCTGAAATAAACGATTAAATCCTTAATTCCTTAAATCTCGTTTCCCAATGGGGTGACGACAATCTGGTCAAATTCAACGCTCTGAAAACACAGGCTTGTCTTTTCAGCGCTAAAAGGAGCCCTTTTGAATTGACCTCTACTTTCCGAAGTACATCTGTGCCAATTACCAATCGCCTGGAGCTTTTGGGCATGGAGTTGACGTCAGACCTCAACTTCGGCTCAACCCTACACAAGGTGAGGCGGTACTTCACGCCTGGACAGCTTCTAAATCTGTATAAAGCACAGGTCCGTTCCTGCGTGGAGTATTGCAGCCACTTGTGGGATGGCTCTGCAAATTACCAACTTTCTGCATTGGACTCAATCGAGCGCAGAGCTTAAAGGCTTATAGGCGACGAGGTGCTGGTGGACAAGCTTCATAGCCTGGCTCATCGGCGAACCGTTGCTTGCCTGTCGGTTATCTACAAATTGTACTTCGGGGAGTGTGCGCAGGAGCTCCATGACCTGATTCCTCCATCTCCCTTTCACTACCGGTCTACCAGACGCACGGCTGGGTACCACCCACACTTGGTTGATATACCGTCTTGTCGTACCAAGCGCTTCTCCTCCACATTTATTCTGCGCATAGCCAAGCTGTGGAATTCTCTGCCGGCTTCTGTGTTCCCTGCCACTTATGACCTTTCAGCCTTTAAAGCACGAGTAAATAGGCATCTTCTGGGCTCGCTCATCCCATCTTAGACCTCATCTATCGCTTACCATCAGGCGAGATCGAGGTCAAGAGTGGGACCACCAGTAATAAAAAAAAATATTATTATTACTTATAAAAACCAACAAACTCACCCTTCAAACACATACAAAACTTTTCACACAAAGCTTCTCACACACACGCTCATTAAAATCGTTCCACTTTTTAACATGTGAAAATCAAATTTACACATATCCAATTTGGCACTTTTAGTTTCATTATTTTATTATAATTATAGTCCCTGGCTCCTGACCCACTTCGGCCACGGCGGCCAATCTCAGCGGAGATAAGTCATCTGCGCGGGTGATATTACATTAGAGACTAGCTGTTCGACTTGGTTAGCGTGGTAGGTTTTTCTCGCACAAATCCCGATCGCATAGGAAAATCGGGATAAAAAGCCTAAAAATCTGTGTTATTCCAAGATTTCAGATCCATTCTGTAGTTTTTGCGAGAAAGATAAACACACATCCATCCATCGACCCATCCTGACAAAATTACGCATTACTAATATTAATTAAATACACACATAGCATACTACAAGGAGGTAAAACGTAAGAGTAATCTCCGGACCTAATTATCCAAAACTGCTACTACAATTTTTTTCATTGGTAGTGTGGAGCATTATATTATATTTCCTACACAAATACACACACACACACATAATATGTATAAATAAATATTATTAATTATTCATTTTCTATACAAAGCTGGTTCACATCCGGTAGTCACTTCAACACTAGGTCCGGCTAAAAACCAGCGTCAGACACTAGTTGTCTGGCATTTTGCTGAACCGAGCCTTTTTGGCGCAGTCGCGAAGCACACGTAATTTGTCTATTTTCGTGTAAATGCAAATATGTACTTAAATTGTTTTTATTTTTTTTTTATATTCAGTTTCTTTCCTTTTGTATACTTACTTTGTGTTGTGTGCTTTGTGGCATGTGCCGAATAAAGTTTTTTTCTTTCCTTCTCTTTCTTTCTTTCATTATTTGTGAGTACTATACGGCTTTTGGTGGGTTTCTGAGCAAGCTTAATTTATAAACTGGCTTAGGTCCGCCTATGAACCACTATTGTATATTAAATTCACAATAATAAATAACGAATCAATTCAAAAATAAATAAATATGAATTAATGTGAAATAAATGACTTAAATAACGAATATACAGTGGTGCATATAATTGAGAACGACTATTTAAAACCAAGCTTTTTTTCAAACTTACGAGAATAAAAAATAAAGTGTACTTTTTGCATGTCTTTTAGTATCTCTCTCGGTATCGCAAAATTGTTCCACATTGTCGTGTAGCACACAGTTATAACATGATTAATTCAATAATATATAGATAAACGTTTTACATTAAGTGGCTGGCCACATAATTAAGAACGCTGGATTGGATTGGCTGGATTGAAGATTTTTTATTTAAATAGAGAACACTCTGTAACTAAGCCATTATTCGCGTAATTTTGGCGCCATTTAGTGCTGTAAAAGTCAAGAAGTTGATTATTTCACATAAAAACAATGGAGAAAAATAAAAGTTACGATGACTCTACAATGGAAGTGATAATAAAACTCCGCGATAAGAATTGGTCATATAAAAAAACTTTTTACCAAAAAACTAAACCGACTCCCAAAAACACTGCAAAGTGAAAAATAACTTTAATTTCGGTAGTCGGTGTCTTTAGTTTTGGTATTTTCGTTTTTGGCACCGACTTCCGAAATTAAAGTTATTTTTCACTTTGCAGTGTTTTTGGGAGTCGGTTTAATTTTTTGGTAAAAAGTTTTTATTTCACTCTTTTTAGTTGGTCGATATTTAATTTACCTAGTTAAAAGAGCCTAAATGTCAACTACTTATAACCTTTTACAAAATATTGCTTTTCCCAATGCTGGGTCGTTAATTGTTGAGCATCAGCTCTACATCACCATATGCATTGTGACGAGCATAAAGTGCTTAACATCCATATTCAAGTATTCGAATCGCAATCCACGAAATACTTATTATTGAGTGGCTTCGGCAGCCATCTGTGGTCTTTATCATCAGTTCCACTTCCCCAAATGGTATTTTTTGAGAGCAACAGCACAAGTTACTATAAGAAATACCCAAAACGCCATAGGTGTGCCTATAATATTTGAAGAGTTCCGTCGATTTCTCCAGGATCCCATCATCAGATCCTGACCTGGTGACAATGGGACCAATTTCGAAGTATACCCTTTCAAACAAGAAAGAATTTTCTAAATCGGTTCAGCCGTCTTCGAGTAATCGGTGATCATCAGTGATCGGAATAGGTAGAGCTATTTAGGTTCATTGACCGCAAACATTGATGTTAATATGGATATTCCACGGGATTCCTACTGATACTACGGGATTTTATTGAATTTCATTATTTTTGTCAATATGTATAAAATAAATAGTTTGTATGGTAATATGTTTTTGTACAACTTCAGAATAAAAATGTTTAATTGATTGTTGATTCTTGAATAAGAAATTGTCACTTAAAAAATATATCTGGTTTAATGAATCAAGTTTATCTATTTATTATACTATCCTTAATGCCGTCCTTCTTATATTTACCCACCAGAAAGGAAGTGTAATCTTTCAATAGTGCCGAAGGCAAGAATAGTTTTTTTTATAATTTACTACTTAAAAACCAAATCCCGGGACTCGGGGAATATCCAAATTATTCTATCCTATGGCAAGTACATAAAACAGCTCTACCTATTCCGATCTATGGTGATCATACATAAAAAAAAATATATACGCATCGAATTGATAACCTCCTCTTTTGGTCGTCGGTTGAAAAAGATAGCCGATCACCTGTAGTGCTCAAAAACGATGATATTCCACGCTGTGAAGCATTTTAACACGTATCAAACAACTTCAAATATTCGACGTGTACCTAAACGGAGAAATTCATCTCAGCGACACGATAGAAATATCGTGTTTTTGGCAAAACAATACCTTTTAATTTTATTTTATTAGGGATAACAAACAACAGAGTATTTAATTTTATTCCATCTGTTCCCTAAGTCATGTCAGTGTAGTGTGTCATTTATGTAGATTATGGATTGCAATAAATACTAATACCTATTCGGACCCTAATGTGCCACGGTAAGTCTTTACCGTCTTATTTTATTAATTTAATTTTGATCTTGAACAAAGAATACACCTTAGAAGCGAAAACAATAAATAGGCAGGTTCTTTATTAAACATTGCGCTTCTTCAGTTATGGGAGACCATAACATGCATTGAAAATTTAAAATTAATTATTTAAGAATTACAGTCATTCTTAAGTAATTTATTTTTATTCTATTTGTTAATTGTCTATTAGCTATAATTATAGCTAATAGACAATTAACAAATAGATATAAAATTACTGATAAGGTTAAAACAATTAATGATAAGGTCTTTGTTTGATGGAGAAAAATTGGAAAAAGAATTAGTTTGTAGCACCACTTCTTCCCAGTTAAAACACCAGGAACTGATAACGCGGTCGGGCCTAAAATTGGCTGGCTGATATGATGTTAACATTTTCAGTTTAATTCTGATAAAGGACTAGCCCTCAGCCCGCGACTGCGTCCGTGTGGATTTCGAAATAATTTATAGTCTATAGGTACACGGTGACATTTTAATCTTCTTACAAAGCTGGTCCACTCAATGACATAAAGTAACTCTAGGAGAGATTATACATATTTTTCCATTAATTAAGATACAAATTAATTAAGGTACAAAGAAAAATAAATAATAGATTATAAATATGAAAAATCCTGTTAATAATGTTTACCTACGTATCAAACGGTAGAAAAAAATACCTACCCAGCGTACGAGTCGATTTCTATTTTCATCCAGAATAGTCCACATGGACTGTAAATCCTTATAATATTATTCAAATCTCATAAATACCTATTTTATTTAATGAACTTTTACTAGTCATTGGATACATGAACTGGGCTACCGTTGTGAGACGTTTAAAAAGTCACCGTGTATATAATTCAAATATTTATGAGTGTAAATGTTACCAGGTAAAGCGAAGATGTACTTCTTCTTGCCCTCAAACTCGCAGGTGGCGAAGGTGCATGGCTTGCCTGGCTTCATGCGCACGCGACCGTAGTGCAGGGTGGCGTTGAAGTCCTGTAATATAACTATTCATAATAATCAGCCTATAATATTCCCATTGCAGGGATACAAGCCTCGTCTCTAAGAGGGAATGGGCCATAATCCACCATGCGGGCCTTAGGGCGGGTTGATAGATGTCACAAGTCTTTAAATGTGAAGAACATGGCGGTTTCCTCACGATATTTTCCTTCACCGTTTTGAGTTGTCAGTGTAGCCCAAAGTAACGTGCCTACAACTCGGTAAATTGGGTACGTAACCATTGTACCACCTCTGCTTCCTAAAATAATCATCATTACATTCCAGGCAGATAGTTTAACACAAGTCATGACATAGGGCTTATCTTCAAATACATGCAAATGACTAAAATTCCAATCCATTATAAAATCAAAACTAAAAATGTTATGGTATTAAAATTAAGAGCTAATAATGAGATGTAAATGTAAAGCCCAATAATTGCCAACTGAAACATTCTTCCACAATAATACAAATCAAAATCCTCTGTATTGTAATCTCTTCGTGTCGTCGTGTAATAATGCACTCTTACCTTGACAAGGACAGGCTTAAGCAGATCTTTCTCGCCCATAGACACGCCGCCGGTACAAACGAGCACGTCAGCTAACTTGAGTGCAGCGGCTATGCCCGCCACTATCTCTGGCGGAGTGTCGCGAGCAATGCCGCAGTCTATACTGTCGTATCCGTGCTCTCTAGGAAAATCACAATAAACATCATCATCTTGCTATTCCTTTTAGCTGTAGTTGTTAGTGAAATGTAGGTACATATATCTCATACCACCTAAATGTGAAAAAAATAAAATAATAAGCAGTAAGGTCCAAAAATCCACACACTCACACACAGATACACCACATATACTATACAATACATTTATTAAAACTCAGGTTCCATCTCACTATTTTCTTCTGTTTTATAGGTACTCTGCTACCATTGGAAGTTATCAACTAATACTTCAGTCTTGCTTCCCTTACTAACTTGGACCTCTGAGAATTAAGGGCCAACTTTCCTAAATGCAGGTTCGAAGAAACCTTCGGCAGCGACGATCTCTCGCGCCCGGCCCTGCTTCAGACTTGGTGGTGTGGAGCGAGAGGGAATGGGATGCAGTCACCTCCTTCTGCAATGCATTCATGCTAGTGAAGGAGGAAGCTGAACGCGTGAGGGAGAGGCATTTCTCTTCCTCACGCCCAGTCGCCGCGAGAGTCACCCCGGGGATTCGGGGGAAGGAATCGGGGATCGCGAGCCGATCTCCAGCCAACGTAGGCGTGGGCTAGCGGACGGCGCGGCGGGTTGAAGTAACTCACAGTCCGGTAAGAACCAGGCCCGGAACGGCAGCGCGTCGTGTTCCACGTGCGCCTCAAATAGTCGTTAGCACTAGTGACGGGGATCCCTAGGGCTATTGCCTGCCGGGATTGCGGGAATGTACTATCGAGTTACCGCGGCCCTGGAACAAAGGCAGCTGAAGGCACAGGATGGGTTTTTAGTCAGAGTCTGACACTCAGAATCTTCCGGTCCACCCAGAGGGGGAGAAGTAATTTGATGATTTTCCCAGCCAAAATAAGAAAAACCTAACCTAATAAGGAAGACAATGTGTTTTTAGGGTTCCGTAGCCGAATGGCAAAAAACGGAACCCTTACAGATTCGTCATGTCTGTCTGTCTGTCTGTCCGTCCGTATATGTCACAGCCATTTTATTCCGAAATTATTAGGAACACACGTGTGAAACTTAGTGGTTTCCAATTTATAAAAAAAAAAAAATAAGTGGGGCTCCACAAACATGGAACTGAAACTATAAATATATTTTTAATTAAACATATAAGTACGCGTGTTGTGTTTATAGCCAGTCCTCTAAAAATTACATTCAGGTTCCTAAAATCAATTTTTCTTAAAGTTGTCGTTGAAAAGATTGACACTTCCAAAGTGGTAAAATGTATGTCTAACTTTTGTAATAATAGAGTGCAAATCAAAAAAATATATGCTGTATATCGTATATAAAACTTTTAAAGAAATCGGTTTGAACGAGATAGAATTAGCAGTTTTTAAGATATAACACATTTTCTAAAACCGCAGATATAATTTTGTAGTTCATACAAACACTATTAAAAACAAAGTTATTTTGCGTAGTTACTACGAAACCCTTCATGGGCGAGACTGACTCGCACTTGGCCAATTTTTTAATTTCAGTTTTATGTATGGGTTTTCATAAAAATCGCAAAACGGTAATAAAATATATCTACCTACCAAATTTTACATGTGTAGTTTCGAAATAAAATGGCTGTGACATTCGGACGGACGGACAGACAGACATGACGAATCTATAAGGGTTCCGTTTTTTGCCATTCGGTTACAGAACCGTAAAAAAGACTAAATTTTTATCGACATCTGATTGACACTCAAATCTACATCAAACACTTACCTACTAGGTACATCAAAACATAATAAGTATTTGTTACGACTCACAGTGACTCACTTAAATTTTTTCGCCACTACAGACTATTGGGTAAATCCCGTTAACATAATTATTATGGTTACTTTGTTTATCATAACGTCACACCCACAAACAGTGTTGCCAACCTAGTCGATTTTCCACTAAAGCTGGTGGTATCAACCTCTATTTAGTGGCGAAATATTACTTTTGCTGAGTGGCTGATTTTTTTAAACAATTTGTATAATTGCTTTTAGATTTCGAATAATTTTGAAGTTTTCATAAGTATAAAAATTTAATACGCGAATCTTATAAAGCTATAAATTATCAGCAAGTTACTTAGGTTATAAGATATTGATGAATAAAGAAAAATTGATGAGATGTTACCCGTCCTCGGAACAACCTCGGCAAGCGTTGCTACGTGTGTGGTGTCTATAGACAGGTGTTTAAGAATGACATTGTTCATTTTAAAACCAATTATTCTTAAAGTCAATCGTTTATAAGACAGACACTTCTAAAGTTTATAAAACAGTGGTACAATGTAGGTCCCCCCTATCCTCTAACTTTCAAATTAACAGAATGTAAAATAAAATAAAAAATGCCGTAGATCTTAGTGGAATCTTTCAACGAAAATTGGTTTTAACGATGTTAGTTTTTGAGATGTAGCACATTTTCTAAAGCCGCAAATATAGCTTTGTGTTTCATACAAACACTAACAAAGTTGTTTTTCGCTAATCTATGCTTGCTACTACGAAACCCTTCGACTCGCACTTGGCCACATTTTTCATGTGAAAACGGAGCATTGGTTCGACGTGTTTTCTGGTGTGAAATTAGATGAAGCCCTGGATAGTGGCATAGGCTTCTTTAATTTTGCTGAAAAAAAAACTATTACACGCGAGCGAAGCCGCGGGCAGAAGCTAATATTATATTATTCTTGATACTAATGTGGTGGAGGTACGTCCGGATGCGACGTCCGCTCTGTCTACGCATTTTAACTCTGCTATCTTCTAAGACACACATTATAAATGCTGTAAAGGACAATTTTACCTACATTAAATGAACAAAGTATTTAACTATGCAAATTTAAATTGGATAGAGAACAATAATCTAGTTTTCAAAGTAGCTTTGGAAATAACTCATCTATACTAATATTATAAAGAGGTAAAATCTGTTTGTAAGTTTGTATGTAGTTGGGTTAATTACGGAACAAATGATCCAATTCTAAAATATATTTGTTAAAAATGTAAAGAAATATTTGTCGAAGTGCTAGTTATTTCATATTCTTTGCACTATGCAAAAAGTTTAAATGGTCACTGTGGGTTTTATCCTTATGAAATAGGCATATTTTATACAGTCGCAGAATTTTCATAGATCTTTTTAGGGTTCCGTAGCCGAATGGCAAAAAAGGGATCCCTTATATTATCCCTTATAGTTTCGTCATGTCTGTCTGTCTGTCCGTCCGACCGTATGTCACAAACATTTAATTCCGAAACTATGAGGACTATACACATGAAACTGGGTAGGTAGATGTATTCTGTGAACCGCTTTCCGACATTAAGAAAAAAAAAATTTTAAATTAAGGGGGGCTCCTCATACATGGAACTGAAACTGAAATTTTTTTTTTCATGAAACCTATGCGTGTGTGACCCCCCCCCCCCCCACCAACTTCTATAATAATGGAGGGAAAAATCTAAAAAAATATATGCTGTAGATCTTAATGTAAACTTTCAACGAAAATTGGTTTGAACGAGCTCGGGTCAGCAGTTTTTGAGATATAGCATATTTTCTAAAACCGTAAATATAACTTTGTAATTCATACAAATTCTATGAAAAATTAAGGTATTTGGCGTAGTTACTACGGAACCCTTCATGGGCGAGTCTGACTCGCTCTTGGTAAATTTTTAAGATATACGATTCGTAGTACGTAGTAGCTTAAACGCATATTCCGACACTCAAGGGAATCAAAATCAAAATATAAGGAACCTACTTCCCGTTCACCCAGAACTATGAAATGTGGCAAGCTATATTGTTTTTTTACCCGACTACGGCAAAGCCAAAGGAGGTTCTATAAGGATATCAACCGTAACAAAACAATTAATAACGTGTGACTGCGGCTTTTATTTTTGTTCTGTTCTTGTTTTTTCAGTAACCTTGTTTATTTCAGCATCCTGAAAATCTTGTTTCATACTTTTTCAGCGTCGATTTTTTTGTCGTAGTCGAGTTTTAGTTTTTTTACTTTTTATTATTATAGTACAAGTACAAGAAAAATCTGAAAACTATACATTTGCAATTAAATATTATAAAGCACAGTCTTATTGCTTAAAATTTAAAATTAAAGCTACTTGTTCATGTGGGGTATCATATGAAAGGGCTTGATGTGCATATTCTAAAACATATTGTATGTATTTTTCCACTCATAAATTCATAACTATAATGAAAAATATAAAAAAATACCGTCCCTCCTCGGTATGGAACGCTCGGTGGGCGAGTCCGACTCACACTTGTCCCGTTTTCACAAAATGAAATTTAAAAATTTAAAGAAAGTAAAAAACATATTATTTACCTGCATGTTTTTCCATCACATTACAAATCTTCGAAATTCTCAGCTTATTTCTCTCACCTGTATGAAGCTAGTAACTTTTACACTATATATTTTATTTATTAAGTGTTAAAAAGTATCCCCCCCCCCAATATAGACACGTCCAAACTGGTAAAATGTGTGTGTGTGTGTGTGTCCTCTAACTTTTAAATGAATAGAATGAAAAATCTAAAAAAAAATATTTGCTGTAGATCTTAGTGAAATTGTATTGAAAAATCTTTCAATGAAAATTGGTTTGAACGAGATGGATTCAGTAGTTTTTGAGATCTAGCACATTTTCACAGACCGCAAAGATAACCTTCGACATTTTATAAAAACACTACGAAAAACAAAGTTATTTTGCGTAGAAACTACGGAACCGTTCATGGGCGAGTCCGACTCGCACTTGACAAATTTATTGTTAGTAATTCTCTGGTGGTGTCAAAGTTAAATCCGGTGGAGAACTAGTTTAGGTGTTGGCAACACTACCCATACTTCACCCACAGTCCTGCTCCTGCGACTTACGTCTCACTTCACTTCAGTCTAACCTAGTGTCGATCGGCACTTCGGCAGCACGTTTGTTATTAAAAAGTTTGCTAAACAACGACAGGCTTAGGCTTAAGTTACGGACACGGAAGGTAAGTGATTTAATAGTTTTACCTACATAATATGTTGGAAAGAACACAACTTGTGCAAAATCAAAATACCTACTAGTACCTATACCTATTAGTAGCGAGTGTAACTGTTTGTAAAATCTTTGCTTCTCTACTAATATTATAAAGCGGAAAAGTTTGTTTGTTTGTTTGTTTGCTTCAACGCGCTAATCTTCGAAAGTACTGGGTGGATTTGGATGCAATTTAATACGGAAGTAGCTTGAAACTTGAGGAAGGTTATAGGCTACTTTTTACGCGACTGCAAAAAAGTAGAGTTATGTTTTACCGTGATAGAATCCACGGGAGCGAAGCCCCGCGTGAGTACTAGTCTTATACTAATATTACAACGAGATTTGTACCTATGTGGGGGGTAATATCCGAGAGGAATTATCCAATTCTAATATTTTTTTCATAGGTAAGTAAGATACATTATTGGTGAATGCTATATATAGGCTGTATATATATTATTTCAAAATATTTTCCTACACACTTTTAATATTCGCTATTTCTACAATAAATAAAATGTTTTCCTCTATTTTAAACTTAAGTTTAAATAATGAAGTTTCAATAATAAATTTTATTTATTTTAACAGCCAAATCCATTTTTAGGGTTCCGTAGCCGAATGGCAAAAAACGGAACCCTTATAGTTTCGACATGTCTGTCCGTCTGTCTGTCTGTCCGTCCGTCCGTATGTCACAGCCATTTTATTCCGAAACTATTAGGACTATACATGTAAAACTTGGTAGATAGATGTATTCTGTGAACCGCTTTCCGATTTTAAGAGAAAATTTAATAAACATTTAAATAAAGGGGGCTCCCCATACATGGAACTGAAACTGAAAATATTTTTTTCATGAAACCTATACGTGTGTGGTATCTATAGACAGGTCTTTAAAAATGACATTAAAGTTTCTAAAATGACTTTTTCATAAAGTTAATCGTTTAAATCGTTGTCTCCCCCCCTCTAACTTCTATAATAATGAAGTGAAAAATCTAAAAAAAACCATATGTTGTAGATCTTAATGTAAACTTTCAACCAAAATTGGTTTGAACGAGATCGAGTGGGCAGTTTTTGAGATACAGTATATTTTCTAAAACCGCAAATATAACTTTGTAATTCATACAAATACTATGAAAAACAAAGTTATTTGGCGTAGTTGTAAAAATTGTAAATAAGCTAGTTTTAAGAAATTTTTAAGGTTTTTTTTCAATTAAATATATTAAGTATATTATATTTATTATAGTTACCACGGAACCCTTCATGGGCGAGTCCGACTCGCACTTGGCCAATATTTATATTTTACTAGCAGCCGTGTAGGGCTTCGCTCCATGTGGACTTTATCACGATAAATACATAACCTAACTTGTGGCTGTTTATTGTACCTGCAATTAAAAATAAAAATTAAATAGGTTATTTTTTTGTCATAAAAGAAACAGGGGAGCGATGGACACTGCTTGTGATAATTTTAAAATTTATTTCTGAAGCGACTTTAATTCTTGATATCAGAATTGAATCGAAGGAATAAGGATATCGCCTGTGCGTTATCCAAAGAAAATAATGTATTTCACACTCAAGTTAAGGTTTTCAGATGTTCACTGCGTCCAGCGTCCTAGTAAACTAATGTCATTCTTTTTATAAGGAAATTCTGGGCCAGAACGAGTTTTGTGTAGGGTATGCGGAAAGTTTTAACGATGTTAGTATTATTATTACGAAGTCAAATGGAAAAGTAATAACCGACTGACTTATAAAATACAACTGAATAAGAAAAATGTCGTAATTAGCCTTAAATAATTACTTAAAACTGACTGCAGTTGTGAATATGTAATGGAATACTAGTAGGGTGTCCAATCCCGGAATACCGAGATCTCGGTATTGCGGGATCCCGCGTCATTTTTCAATCCCGCGTGATGCGGGATTACGGGCGCGGGATCCGCGGGATTTGCGGGACTGAAAAAAAAAGCATGCATACGACCTCTCGCGAGCGCGATCGCTCGGTAACTGGCGGCCGGCAGTGTTGCAAACAACGCGGGGGCCGATGTCGCCCGTTTTTCACAGCTTATGTAGCCTAATATAGCCGAATTTCAGTCAGTGGTAGCCTAAGTATGTAGCCTAAAATATCAGTAAAGCTTTTTATTCAGTACTAGCTTTTGCCCGCGACTTCGTCCGCGTGGAATAGTTACTTTGGGCTAACGTTAAATTTAACCCCGATTTTGAAGCATTCTTCATTGGTGCTCCGCTCCTATTGGCCTTAGCGTAATGATATATAGCCTATAGCCTTTCTCTATAAATTGACTATTTAATTAAAAATATTTTTTCAATTCGAACCAGTAGTTCCTGAGATTATCGCGTTCAAACAAATAAACAAACTCTTCAGCCTTATATATTAGCATAGATAGCTGTTGCCCGCGACTTCGTCCACGATTCCGTCGTTTTTCGTAAAAAAAAGTTGCCTATGTCCTTCCTCACGGTTCAGTGATTTTGATGTAACACACAGATTAACTTTCGTAATTTAGTAGGGAAATATAATATGTCAATCTATAATACTGTTGAAAAATATCGCAATACCGAACCGCACAATATTATTGTTAATAGCTGTGCCCGCGACTCCGTCAGCGTGTAACTCCTTGTGTGTTATTAAGTTAATGTACTGGTAATATTGGTTAGATCACGTTCACATGAGGCTTAAGTACCTATAGAACGACAATACTTCAGCGCAAGGCTTCCGGGTAAACTATGTTGAAAGTTGACCCGTCCGGCACGTGAACATAAAGATTTCTAGAACTGCTAACCCGGGAAAGACGACGTACAACTGACCATGCGAGAAACAACTGACACCGAGATCTACTCCAGCAACACGAAAAGTCTGCCCTTGAGCCTTATTAATTGTCATTGCATAACACACCGATACTGGGAATCGCATTCTTTTAAATTGGAATGGAAAATTATTTGGTATTATGGGAATTCTGGGAATAAAGACGGTTTCTCCTGCACCGCAACATGTTAAAATTTGAGCCTTGATTATATTTTGTTGCAACTGGGTTACTTTTAGCCGAGTACCATTGCAAAGTTGTGGTGGTTTTAAATTTCGGAGCAGAATAATAATCAGAAAGCTTCGAACTGCTAAGCTATCGGGAGTTACACGTGTTATTGTGAGTCAACCATAAAAGATAGATATATGCTGTCGTGGGATATTTTTTTATATAATTTTAAGGAGAACATTTCCGTCATAAATGATTTCTGTGTAGCTTTAACCATTAAGGTTGCACACGCGACGGAAGCTTAAAAAATGGAGTAACTTCTCCCGTTTTCCCAACATTTCTCTTCACTGCTCTGTTCCTATTGATTGTAGCGTGATGAAAAGTATACTATAACCAGCTCAGGAGTATGAAAAATAATTGTACCAAGTTTCGTTAAAATCCGTCGAGTAGTTTTTGTTTCTATAACGGTTATACAGACAGACAGACAGACAGACAGACAGACAGACAAAAATTTTACTGATTGCATTTTTGGCATCAGTATCGATCCCTAATCACCCCCTGATAGTTATTTTGTAAATATATTTCATGTACAGAATTGACCTCTCTACAGATTTATTATAAGTATAGATTTGTTACTGTTTTTGGTGATGAAAAAATGGTGTAATTTGATTGATCACATACTAATAGTAGTACGTAAATAAATGTGGAGTTAGTTGATTAATTCATTGTTTTTTTAGTGATAAATAAATGGTGTGATTTGATTGATCTCATACTAGTAGTAATACTGGAATAAATGTGGAGTTAGTAGATTAATTCATTGTTTTTTGTGATAAATAAACAGTATAATTTGATTGATCTCATACTAATAGTAATACGTAAATAAACGTGGAGTTAGTTGATTAATTAATTGTTATTTGCTTTATATAAATGTAAATATTTTCAATATGCGGGATCCCGCAAATACCGAGATCTCGCGGGATTGAAAATTTGTAGTCCCGCAAATACCGAGATTGAATTCAGGCTGCGGGATTGGACGCCCTAAATACTAGTAAAATTTATTTATGTAGATTTATGGGACGAGTAACTACGGAACCCGTGCTGGGTTCCGTAGTAGTAGTGCGTAGCCAGAGAGGCACTTCTAGTCTCGAAAAACAAGAAAATGGCTCATTTTTTAAATTGAATCATTTTTCCCTGTTTCTTCTTCTCAATACTGAGGTGGTTTACGAAAAATAAGTGTGGTACGAAGGTCATCCAGTTTACAATAAACATCTAAATTTATATGTGAACCTTTAAACCCCTTTTTGCGAAAATTACGCAAACGGAGGAATATGATATTTGGCATAGTTAAAGTTTATAAGCAGAAAGATACCTAATACTAAATTAATTATATTCCAATTTCGACCACGGGGCGATCACTAGTACTTATAATTATACGTTAATATTACCTATAATCTACATACAACTCTAACCAAAGGACAATGCGACAAATTGGGCCTAATGACCAATACACATGAGATATTATTTTTGTGATAGGTCATAACACACAACTAACGAGAAAAAAAATAAAAAAAAAATGTACCGGGTTCTTGTACAGCTACGTCGAAAAGTTTTATTTAATTATGTCAAATATTTTTCAATTATTAAATGTTTTTCAATAGGAGTGAAAGAATACCTATTACTGTTGACCTTGGACAAGCGCCCGCGCATAGCAGGTAAGTAAATCGTTTCGTTTGACTGTTTTATTTAGTCATTAGTCGGTATTCTCCGCTTCTGACTGTGCAGTGCTCCTGTTATTCTTACTTTTAACGTATTTCTATTACGACGACCCTGCTTGTTTTTGGACTCTGGTGATATTCTTACATGAACTGACTTTGGCTACCTTTACGAACTTGAATTCTGTTCTTAAAAATGCAGGAAGAACGTTTGTGTGTTCTGTGTTCACGTTCTGTTCATAGACGTAGACAAAATCATGTTCTGCAAGCAAGCTTGTTACATACGCATCCTGCGCATGTTTCCTATATACAGGAAAACGCTATAATACAGGTGAGTTTTATACCGTTTATTATTATTAATATCAGTTATTTAAATAATGTTTATCTAATGCATGTAAGTATATTTAATACATGTAAAGCGCAGGCTAGGTATACATAAAGTGCGATCCATACGAAATCTACAAGGTGTTACAAAAAACCTAATTATATGTTACACAACCCGTATTGCCGATTACGGTGATGTGTGGTGCCAGTTTCGAATAGTACCACGATCTCTAATCCCTCTCTATTAACTTCTCTATGAACCGTATGTTCCTCGGTGGGAACTCGTAAAGGCTGCTGCTTAGAATACCTTCTTAATCCTTTAGAAAGTGTGATAACAGGTAATCTAAGTTGTGAATTATTTTATTTGCAGGTATCATTCAACAGCACACAATCTGTCTGTCATCGTTGTTGGCAAAGAGTCGACCATAATGTTTTAAATCCAGTACAAAATCCAGTAGACCATGAACCAGAAGTTCCACCACCAGTACCAGTTCCAGTACCAGTTCCACCTTTGCAAAATGATGCACAGGGTTCCAAAGATGGCGAACTTTATGTGCTTTCATATAAAAGAGCACCAAACACAGCAAGCCACTGCATATTTGGCACTTGTGGTAACGATAACCGCCGGCGTATACCGAAAACAATCAAGCTGTATATGATGACTACACATCAGTTGTATATTCCTCAACATGCACGAGTATGCAGGGAACATTTAGAAAGTAATATGTGGGATGAATTGGAGAACCACTGCACAATTTCTCATTACTTTACAGCAGAACATTTCACAGACGTGTGTAACATCTTCACTGAAGGAATCATTACTAACAAGCAGTATGATTTCGAACCTATGGTCGATCTCAATGATGACAGTCTTCATTTTTGGGTTGGACTCAATGGAAGTGAGTTTCGCTCCATATTATTGCAAACATCATCGCTACGTGCATACAGCGATAATAGAACCATACTCGGTCTTTACCTCGCTAAGTTACGGACTGGTGAGAGCAATAAAAGGCTTGCGAACCTATTTAAAATGTCTCGACGAACATTAGAGAGGAAGCTGGCGATTGCAAGGCAATGTTTGATTGATGAATATGTTCCTCAGCATCTAGGTATTGACCACATCACCAGAGAAGATGCACTACAAAGAAATCTGGCAATACCTAAATATCTCTTCGGAAATCATGAAAACACGAAGTTGATTGTGATTTGCGATGGAACATATGATTATATTCAAAAAAGTTTCAACTTCTTATTCCAGAGACTGAGTTATAGCTTGCATAAGTTTTCCAATTTATTTAAACCGTTCATAATTACAACTAGTGATGGATACATAATAGATATTTTGGGTCCATATGCTGCAACAACAAGTGATGCGACCATATTGAATTCCATTTTGGAAAACGAAGAACACTCGCTGCACGTATTTCTTGTCCCGAACGATGTGTTCATTTTAGATAGAGGATTTCGTGATGCCATCGAGAATCTTGGAATATATGACTATGAAGGTCATATCCCTCCTATAAAAGACAGAAGTGCCACACAATTAACGACTACCCAAGCCAACAAGTCTCAACAAGTAACAATTTGTCGTTGGGAAATCGAAGTAGTCAACGGGCATTTTAAGCGTGACTATAAACTTTTACGCCAGGAATATTTCAAAAAAGCACTTTTGCACATGTTTGATGATTTTAAGGTGTGCGGAGCATTAATTAACCATTTTCATCCTGTAATCAGTGATAGTGAACGCTCTCCTGCGATAATAAACCGCATACAGGAAAGGGTACACACACCTAACATTTTGCAAGAAAGTGTTAAGCGAAAGCATCTTAACAGACAAATGATTTCTTTCGTGAGAATAGAAGACAATCAAATAGGGGACTTTCCACATTTGACTTAAGAATGGAAGAAATAATCCTTTTCGCGCTGGGCACATATCAATTGAAACTGGCAAGGTCTTACTGCAGTGAACATTTACGGGATGGCGTTTACATAATTGAGGTTTATTGAGACGAACAATTAGAAGATTTGACAGATTTTAATATCTTTCAAACAAATGTATTTTTGATTAGAATTCATATTCAATCACGACATGCGAGGGCGCGCGAGTATCGTGGCTACATATTAATTGACAGAGACCAAACTGGCATCAGCTCTATTTTACAATATTATTGTACTTGTTTGACCGGAAGTCGTACGCTGAGAAGCTGTGCGCACATTTTATCCGTAGTTTGGTATATGGGCTTAGCTAGATACGAAGGATTTAACCCTCCAGCCGCATTTTTAGATTCTATTATTCTGGATATAGACTAATGTAAAGAAAAATAAACAAATGCGTAAAAGGAAACTTGTTGTTTCATTTATTGTATTTATTATTATACGTAGTTGTCGATGGATGTCGTAAGAGGCGTTTAAAAAGGCGAATATAGCAATCAACAGCATTTGGGAGTGGCTCCAGTGCTATTTTAGGGTAATATTCCTTCATTCGTATTGAAAAACAATTATTAATTGCAAAATATTTTACATAAATAAATAAAACTTTTCGACGTGATTGTACAACAACCCGGTACATTTAATTTAATTTTTTATTTTTCTCGTTACTTGTGTGTTATGACCTATCACAAAAACAATATCTCATGTGTATTGGTCAGCAGGCCCAACTCCCATAGTGTTTTGCCCATTGTCCTTTAAAAACATAAATATTACCAAATAAAATAATATTCCATAGTAGTTTATAAAAAATATTTTTTAAATATTTTAGATTTAAAAATATATTATTATTTAAAAAAATATTATTTATGTTTCTTTTTTTTTATCTATCAGTAAAATATTAATAGAAATAAATAATAGCTGAAATATAATGTCACGCCTTATTTCCCCAAACAGTTAAGCAGAGATGTTGTAACAATAGCACCTCAATTTTAATCTGTTTTATTTTCAGATTACATTCTTCCCGTCGTCGATATGAATTATCAAGACTGGAACAAGTACGAATTAGATCGAGCCCAAGCCAGCATTCAAGGCCGTCTGAAAAGGTTCTCCGCATTCGTACGAACCATTCAGGAACCTGATTGTAAGGAACACCTAAGTCGTCTGAAAATAGAGCTAAAGATGCGGCTGGAAAAGATTGAGCCGTTATACGATGAATTTGATGTAATAGCCAAGATACTTGAAAGGGAAGATTGCTATAGTCGCCGAGATGAACTCGAGGCAATCTATTTCGATGCAGTAGCAACAGCGAAGAACTTCCTTGAAAACGGAACTCTACAATAAAATGTAACCGCACAAACCAGCGTATTTTATTGCAGTCACTGCATTACTGTACCTATGTCTTATCTATCCATCTTTTCTTTGAACTGTCCTTACTCTTACTTCTTACATTTCAGCTTGTTTATCTTCATCGCGTGCAAAAAGATTTTAAAAAGTAAGTAGGTACCGGACCAAGGACTGGGAAAAAAATTAATAATAATACCGAAATATGATAAATCTGAGATACGCCCTTTAAGTTTGTTTATATCATTCAATAGCTAGAGGTGGGTTGGAACAGATAAAATTAGAAACCTGTTTCACCCATTTCAGTTCCAAGAAAAAAACAGTTCCAAAATAACAGCCTGTTCCACTGGAACTAAAGACTCATTGATTGCAACAGATTCAGAAATAGTTCCTACTTCCATTCAGTACGCATTACTGAAATGAAATAAAAACCACCCTTCATGCTTTTTTAGGCTTAGGACTGACAGCTTGACTATGCTGGTATTTAAATTTAATTAATAAATGGTAGTTCAACCAAAATAATAATTAGTATTTTCGTAATTCGGAACGCGGGGATAGGCAACCACACTACGTACATTTTGATAGCGAAGTAAAGAAAGAGCTGCCATCTAGAAGATGGCATCAGTACTATTTACTGTCTACCGGACACGTTAAATTATCAACAGATGGCGCTATATAATGACCAATTTTTATTTGAAATAAAATTATTGATGCAATATTAATTGGAGATAAGTTTGAGAAAATCCTCTTACAAATTCAAATAGACACCTAAATAAAATACAATTTGATAAAGCACAAATATCTTTATACTTTATTTTAACACGTTCGTTGCATTACGAGATCTATCAGATCTCTTGCAGGACTTTTGTATTGTGCGTTGAACATAATCGTGTTGTTTCACTCCTTGCGGGAGTATCTAACGTGTAAAGTTCTTTAAGTATGAGCAGAACAAATATACATATTTGCATCCTACTTAAAGCTGAATTCATGGAGATTAAAAAAGAAATTAGAGATGGATTAGGTCCCTAACGCACAGTGCTGTAATTATTTTAATTCCTTGCGTTAGGAGATATGTCGTTACTCGTGAAATCGTACGCCTCGTAGACGCAAGAGAGGGAGGGTGGGCGGCGCTGGCGCTGCGTGACTCGTTTTAGTGTTGTCCTAGTATCGACATGGGAGGTAGCGCGCACGTTTTGGAAATAACACTCGCGTATATACCTACGAGTTGATTATTTTTGATAAAAAATGTGTGCTTTTAAAAGAAAAAGGTTTAAAAAATCTATTTATTTTGATGAGGTTTCTAACAAAAAATCTACACTGAATTATACTGCTGCATCGTTCAGTAAAATATTTTTTTTGGAAAATGTTCAAATTTGACCCCCATTGGCAGTGATTCTGACAGTGATTCTGATTATGAAATATTTGACGTACCTAAAAAGAAAACGATGAACCTTTCTACGTTGGAGCACACGCAGTTAAGTAATGAAAATATATATATCGACGGTTGAAAGGCTAATTGATCTAAGCGACATTTTTTGCGATATTGAGTTATATACATATTCGGAATCAGCAAATTTTTCTCCATCGTTTGAGTCAGGTTTCAAATTTTTTTGACTACTTTTTTGGCGCTTAGCACCCACTGCAAAACAGGCCTCATTTCTAAGCTCATTGATCTATACGACACAAAATTAGACATATTTGAGGACTCGATGACTTAAGCTATTTTGATTTTTCAAACTTTTATAACGTGTGTCTATTAAGGCATTTGGCTTTTTCGCCATGATTGTGATTTTGTCGTTTGGCCTATTTTGCAATAAACCAAAAAATAAGCTATGTCGTTTGGCCCATTTTGCATTCAACTACATTAAAAAACCGTGTTACTTGAACCATTTTGCATTAAGTTATATTAATTAACTATGTCTCTTGATCCATTAAGCTTCTATTAAGGATAATCAGTAATGTCACTTCGGCTATTTTGAGTAACACTAACTAATAACAATTTATTTGTTGTTTTATTTGGAAAGTGATACTAAAGTACAATGTATTCCGTGGTGATACTACTACCTTTTTTTTCTGGGTGTGAAAATCATCGAATGACTTCTTCCTTCTTCTCTGGGTTAAGCGAAAGGCTGTGTCAGACTTCTACTGACTAAAAACCCACCTGTTCCTTCGGCTGCCCTAAAGTTCCGGGGCCGCGTTATCTCGATAGAACTTTCCCGCAAACCCCGGCAGGCAATGGCTCTATAAGGCCCCGTCACTGGCGTTGACAGATCTTTGAACACGACGTGCCATCGACCCGAGCCTGGTCCTTACCGGACGGTGAGCGACCCTGCTCGCCGTCCGCAGGCCCGCGCCTACGGTGGCCGGAAATCGGCTCGCGATCCTCGACGCCCGGGGCGTCTCCCACGGCGGCTGGGGCGAGAAGGAAGAGGGTTGCCTCTCCCTCGCGCGTTCGGCTTCCTCCTTCGCTAGCATGACTGCTTCGCAGAAGGAGGCGACTGCATCCCATTCCCTCTCGCTCTGCACCATGGTCTGAACCAGAGCAGGGCGCGAGAGGTCTCCGCCACCGACCGCCTCTATGAGGACACGACGGTGCTCCGCCCAAGCAGGGCACACCTCGACCGTATGCTCCACCGTGTCCTCCAGGTGGTCCTCACAATGACGACACCCGGACTACGTGTCCTCCCGCTGTATCCGAAACAAGTATCTCCCGAAACAGCCATGTCCGGTCAGCACCTGCGTCAGGTGGAAGGGTAATTATAGCCGCGTTTGCGGCGTGCCCAGCCTTCGGTTGCGACAGCCGCTCTTTCCATGCTGCCGTAAGATCGCACCGGAGCTCTATCCGCTGAGCCGCGACTTGCCGCGGTAGCGGAGTTTCACCCCGGCTTAGTACATCCACGCGCCAATCATGCACGTGCGCGGGGGCTACCGCCTCCAGATCCCACGGCAGCAATCCAGCAAGGAGGTTCGTCGTCTCCCCAGAGGTCGTGCGGTATCCCCGGATCATCCGGATAGCCATGACCCTCTGAGACGCGACCATCTGGTGAGCTGATCGCCACAGCAGATTCAGCGAACATAGAGGGGCCCCATAGAGGGCCATGGACCGCACAATCTCCGCATATAGCCTTCGGCAGGAGGCGTTTGGCGTCCCTAGATTGGGTAAGAGCCGCTTGAGTGCAGCCCCCGCCCGATCCAGTCTTGGAGCCAAACGTCGGAAGTGTTCGACGAAGTTCCACCGGCTGTCGAGGACAAGTCCCAGGTACTTCATCGTCGTCTCGTCGCCGATGCGAACCCTTCCCACCGTTATTTGGGAACCCGAAGGTGGCGCGTTCCGACGGCCATGAAAACACATGGCCTCGGACTTGTGCAGATCCACCTCGAGTCCCAGTTGTCAGATCCTTTCTACGACCGTCGCAACCCCTCGCATCACCACTTCGGCCGCCGCCTGGTGCGACCTTCTATGCGCCAGGACCAGCGTGTCGTCAGTGTAGCGGACTACGCTGACGCCTGTAGGAAGGTTGGCGAACACCCAGTCGTAACTGATGTTCCACAAGGGTGGCCCCAGAATCGATCCCGTGGGACACCGCATGACATCTCTCGTCGTTTCCACTCTCCTTGGTGACCAGAGTAGATGACGGCCCTGTCCGTCAGGTAGGCCTCAACCACACGACAGAGGTAGGTTGGCATCCAGTAATACCGGAGTGCCTCCCGTATGCAACTCCAGGGCAGGGTGTTAAAGGCATTGGCCATGTCGAGAGAGTCCTCACACGCATGATTGCATCCACCGTCGAGCGCCCCTTGCGGAAACCAATTTGGCTATCCGCAAGATCCGGCCAACGAGGCGGTTTGCAATAACTGTTTCAAAGATTTTGCCCACTTCGTCGAGCAGCACAATAGGCCGATATGGCACCCCGGGTGCCCCGGTTTCTTGATTAGGACCAGTTTTCCCGGCTTCCAACGAAGCGGGAACTGGTCCCTCTCCAAGCATGCGTTAAAGAACCCTAACAGTTGAGGCTCGAGAGACTCCAAGGCCAGGGAAGCCGTCGGGTCCCGGGGCGGTAGTTTTGGCATTCAGCCCGCGTACCGCCACTCTCAGGTTTACCTCGGTCACTTCTGGAGCGTTGTCGTCACTGTGGCCCGCGTCGGGTACCGCAAGTGGCGGAGCCATGGTCGGGGGAGTATGCCCACCTCGCGAGGGGAACAGAGTGCTCACCACGTCCTCTACTAATTGGGACCGGAGACTGTGTCAGCGGGGGAGCCCAGGTGCGGAGTTTGTCCCGCACCATTTTCTATGGACGTTCCCACGGGTCTCGATTAAGAGTCCCCAACATCTCCTTGCGGGCCAGATCTTTGGCCCGCAGGATTTCTTCTTTGAGGACGGTCTTCGCTGCTCTGTACTCCTTGTACAGCTCCGCCTCTCTGGCTTCCGTAATTAGTGATACTACTACCTAGGCTTAGGATGATATACCACCTTATCTAATACCTTGTTCCAAAACATATTGCATCAACATCTTGAATGATACCTCTACACAAAAATATTTTGAATTATGATAGCCTAAGCATCAATATCTACTATAATCTAGTAAGGGTTCATTTTGTTTCATCCTGCAGTCCCTCTAATGGGCATCTGCATCAAACTACTTCACTCTGGTGCAACACCATCATGTTGCTTATGCTCATTGGGTATATTCAACCGTCAGTTGACTTGGCGCTAAATTCATTTTCTCTCGTTTTATTTTATTCTAGGTTAAAACTTGAGCTAGTTTACTTTCAGCTATTTTATTTACGGTAGGCATTTGAACCATTTTGCCTTTCTCAAAAAATAACTAAATTTGATGTATTTTGGGCTAACCAACATAAATTTTCTAAAATAATACACAATTTTCAACAGTAATAACTTAAACAACTTCCTTACTTAATTAGAGATATACTGTATTAAATAAATAAAAGTCTATCAAATAGTTGTTTTTTTATGAATTTTTTTTCAAAATAAATAACTTTGATCCGTCCTCCTGCAAGTTTTACAAAATGTCGCTTAGATCAATTAGCCTTTCAACCGTCGATATGTATATCAGCCCATGTACTGGAAAATGATTTAGTGTTCTTCAGAATACGATATAAAGTCCAAAAATAGTAACAATAATACCACATGATGACGAATACTACACCGACTGTACCTACTGATCCTATGACACCTACTCGTAGATTTTGTAGTACTGTTTCTCGTAACCATAGTGGTTTATCTACTCCTAACTCGTGCACTCAAATGCTAACAGTAACATCCAACACAAATGCTAAAGCTTCTCCTGCCTCATTGAACGCTTTATGTACATCAAGCAGGTGCTCGTCTTTGAATAATATTTCATGTTCGTGCTTATTACCTCTAGAATTTAATGAGAGCAGTATGCAAAAACTGATTAAAACAATTATAAACGAAAAAAGAACCACAGGTAATGAAAAACACTTTACATAATTAATTAAAGTTTTAGAATCGATAACCGAGATATCTGGGGGCACGGCAGTGCCCCCGCCAAGTCGAGCAAAAAAGCGGCACGGCCGTACCATTCTTTTCTCGAAGCAACTCAGGCCATTTTCGACCCCCTATAACTTCGTTGTGGATAAAACTAGAAGCCTGAATTTTCAGTAACCAAACAGGCATTGTATAAACACGGTATATTTCAAATTTCATTCAATTTGAACCAGTAGTTTAAGAATTATAACGAGTCAAAGTTCCTTAATTTTGTAAATTTTGTCACTCACTGACTGACCGATCATCAAAAGTCTAAAGCACTTCTAGCAGACATAGAAGCTTCAAATTTAGAATACAATTAGTGTTTAGTATATGAATCAAGGAAAAACTATAATATTTTTCAATTTCGTTCCAGTTTTCTAGATACATCAACTGCATAAATAACTTTGTAATCCCATATAAATATATAGGATTACAAAGTTACATTTGCAGTTAATTAATCAGTGTACCTGTATAATATAATGAAATAATAGATGTAGATGGGAACTTTTTTTTTTTTGGTGAAAAATATCTTCGAATGACTTCTTCCGCTCGGGCCCTATGAGGCCCCGTCACTGGTATTAACAGCTTTTTGAGGCGCGCGTGGAACACAACGCGCCGCCGACCCGGGCCTGGTCCTTACCGGACGGTGAGCGACCCCTGCTCGCCATCCGCAGGCCCGCGCCTACGGTGGCCCGAAATCGACTCGCGATCCACGACGCCCGGGGCGTCTCTCCCGGCGGCGCAATAAACAATTTAATTTATATATGTATTACTTGTGAGATATATTGTGTTTTCATGCGATGGCCGGGTCAATCTATTTATTTAAAACGGTAAAGATTTTTAATATTGATATGGTCACTATAAGATGTCGTTAGGTTAGATAATTACGTAACAACTTAAGACAGAAGGTCCCTTAAGTAGGGACTGAATAAATTAATAACCGACTTGGTATTACATGGATCTCACAACTTTTTACGGTAGAACAACTAAGTTGCGGGACTTGGGTTTTTGACAAGTATTGTTTTTTATGGGATTACTTTATTCCCATCGCTACTTACAAGACATACTGAACTATCGTCGGTTGCGGTACGAGATACAATCGATATCAAATTTTGTTTTGGTATTTGTAGTTTATTGAAATGTCATAACTGCGTGCGAACCTAGCAAAATATAAAGCAATAGGCTATCTTTCACCCACAAAAACTTCAAAATATATGTCATTGTTTTTTTGGAAGATATAAATTATTTTCCAAACTGTATCTTTAGGAGACTGGTTAGGTCTCAAACGCACCAAAGGGTAGGTTTGTTTCGAGATCTTTTAGGTCTCCAAAGCATCAGCTGAAAGTTCTTTGAAAATGATGGCGCAGGGAACGTGTTAAAAGACTTGGTGCCAGATTCTACTTAGGATGTATTAAGTGACAGTTCCTATATAAACAATCACAATATGACGGTTTGTTTCATTTTGCGTATGTATGGGTTTAAAAAAAATCACCAATATTGTTTGTTTTATTTGCTATTTTCACAAGAGCTATTATAAAATTAAAGTAACATAATAATATTTTTTTGCGATATTTTGTTCAATGGTAAGTTTATTATTTGTATGTGTATCCGAAAAGGTCAGGAACAGTGACAGGTAGGGAACAGGTTCTATCTCTTTCTATTACAGTGAACCAGAGGAGCAAAGAGCTTGTTCCAAGGAACAGATGTTGTCTCTTTCTATTACAATGAACCAGAGGAGCAAAGAGCTTGTTCCAAAGAACAGATGTTGTCTCTTTCTATTACAATGAACCAGAGGAGCAAAGAGCTTGTTCCAAGGAACAGATATTGTTTCTTTTTATTATACTAAGTCAGAAGAGAAAGGAGCATGTTTTATTTGAAACTGTTTCACATAGCTGTTCCAAGTTCCAGGTCGTTTCGTTTGTACTACGGTTGTTTGTGGAACAGGCGAAACATGTAGGAGCTGTTTTTTCGGTTCTGAGATACCTGTTTCTCTGTTTCATGTTGTTACTTTGAAGTACCTGTTTTTTTTTAACTGTTTCGATAAATACGCCTCACTCCTAATAGCTATACAAACTTGGTATCTAATGGCGCCAAGTAGCGCCATCTAACTAAATGCATAAAAATATCTACTAATTTAAATAATTTTTAATAAGTTTTTGTTGTGATTGTGACGATATTTAGGGGAAGACTATATCCAGCAGTGGACAACAATAAAGAATACTTAAAACGAATCTGTGTTAAGTATTCTGGGTTAATAATCATCTCTTACGTATTCTACACATTCACTCTTCGACACACATGCATGCATCCCACAAACACCCTGAAAATTATTTATGTTAATATCACCTATAATCAGTGTCAAAATATGTATTGTAACCACACCTATCTATAATGTTTTTTTTACAAAAATATGAGCAAAATGTGACAAAGGTAGTATACAATATGGATAGAGGACATATAGACAAACACGAATGATAATCGGATACAATCTGACACACATAGACACGCAATAAGTCTATTTTTAATGATTGTCGTTGTACTCATATGTCAAAGTTTACCTTCATATATCTCGGTAACATATTCATATAATATCCTCTACACATATACATATAACACATCGTGCGCCGCAATTTCGAAAAAATCTCAAAATGGCGGCGGGTCGATATGCCAGCTTCCATACAAAAAGGTTCGAACCTCTTTGAAAATATATAAGCCTTTTTTGAAATAAAATAAAAATATACTTGAGTAGTACGCGAAGCATGGTCCTGTTGGAATCTCGTATGTGTGCCGGCTTGAGCTTCACCTCCGACGGCTCCTGGAGCTCATTGCCAGTAGACAATAGCGCTACCTTTGGAGGCGCTCGCACGGTAACGTTTTGATATCCAGCGCCTGCCAGTATTCCGATTTTTGCGGAGTCTAGAATATGGCCTGTATAAAATTTTTTTAGTCAAATTAAGTATTTACCTTATTTAAGAAACTATGCATAGGTATCAGGGTTAGGGTGATTTGGGCATACATGTACTCTGAGCTTGGAGGGTCAAGGAATTCTAATGCATTTTTGCTCCATCTTTCAACTCTGTCCTTAAAACATCGCTCCAGAGCCGACAAAATATCTCATAGCTGATCAGAAATCGGTGGTCGCGGCATACCACGAAAGAGGTAGCGGTACGTACCTACCGCACAGATTTATTTAAGGGTGAAACGGGAGCTCGTGAAAGTTTGTATAAGAGGACACCGAAAAAATCGAGACGCATAAAATATATCTATCAATCTTTTGGCACATTAACCCTTTGGCCGTCACGGGTCGCGAAAACCAAGCTATTATTAATGACAGAAAAACAGTGATGAGGTAAAACTATGGTGTTTCTAAATACCGATAAAGTTTAATTCGTAACCTAATTTAATTTCCATAAATAAAACTGGTATTATATACACCTATACTAAATATTATATATAATTTTATTTATTTGTATTTTAATAACTGTTTATTTTTTAAATATATTTATTTATTTATTTTAATATTTATTTCTTTATGTTATCACTTGCAACTAGTTATTTTATGTAACAATCTGTGGATAATGTTGTGAGCAGTGTATTTGTTACATCTAACTCTTAAGCTTTCTTGTTAATTTTTAAATACTCTGTTGTTTGTTATCCCTAATAAAATAAAATAAAATTATTAAATTTTAAAAAGAACTAGGGGAAGAATTCACAATTTATTTTTGATCTATACTAATATAATAAAATAAATTTCTAAGTTTATATATCCGGAACTAATGATACCTACACTTCTCAAAAAAATGTCTTCGGTAGTAAGCAGCATTTATAAAAATGAGTGCTATAGGCTATACAAATTATTTTGAAATCAACGCACACGAAGTCACGGGCGAAGTGCTATTATTTTATAATTGCTGTAAATAAGGGCCAAAAGTAGTAGTCTGAATGATGTCCTTGGCGGTCTAGAACCTGTTTTATTGCATTTGGAGGCGACGGTGTGGTAGTAAGTTAAAGAGTTAACAACAATTGAATGCCACCCAGTACACTATTGCCTTGAACCCACTCCGACACAAGCATATATTGCTTAGTTGGAGGGGTTAAAAAGATTGCTAGTAATGTGAATTCTACCAACTTTGATAGTTCTCTTTTTTTAAACCGGCCAAGTGTGAGACGACCACGCGCACTAAGTGTTCCGTACCATTATCTATAAAAAACGGCGAAAATAATTACGATTGTTGTTTGGGAGCTCCCCTTAAATATTTACTTTATTCTGTTTTTATTTTAGTATGCGTTCTTATAGCGGCAACAGAAATAAATCATCTGTATAAATTTCAACTTTCTAGCTATCACGGTTCATGAGATACAGCCTGTTGACAGATAGACGGACTGCGGAGTCCTTTTTTTATTGTAATTCACAAAACTGGTGTACAATCACACATTCAAACATAGACACAATATAATATGCCAGATTGACACCTACTAGATGTGAATCTAACATGCACAGTAATAGTCAGTAGGTCTTAGTAATATGGATCCCGTTTTTAACCTTTGAGAACGGAAACCAAAAATAACATTAAAAAAAACAATTTTATAAAGACCAACCTTTATCCACCAACACAGTTCCCATAGCGATGTCAAATCCAACGTTCCTCACATCTTGCTGAGGCTCGGGCGCCTTCAGGATCTCTACTTCTAGCTCAGTGATCCCGTCATCAGACGCTGATATTAGTCTGGTATCCTCGACCTATTGAGGGAAATTATTTCTATAGAAAATAAAAATCTCATCTCATACCGCACCTTAAGCGGTGTAGTTATTATTACATTCGATTTCTGCAAATACCCAGGTTTGTTCTACAATTGTTTTAAGTCTACTAAAGGGTCTTTCATTAAGCGCTTTCTAACTTTAAATTTAAATAAAACATAGTGTGTGTTCTCTCTCAGTGAAGATGATTTTTCGATGAAAATTAGGGTCATTTGCCAATTGCTCCAGAGCCCATTTAGCGAACACACGTCGTTGTCTATGGTCGCCTGGGTCAGTTGACTTTTATACGGGTGCAGGCCTAGTGCAAGTCTAGATGCTAAATTCGCTAAGTTGTGGTCCGCGAAAGGCCGACTTCTTGTGAGCGAATCGAAAACGACTGCCTTGGTTACTTCTGTACACTCTCACGGACAGCGGTGATGTTTTTGGCAGATCATGCGATCGTCAACGTTCATTGATTGTTTACTGAACCAATTGGCTTAAAATTACCCAGCACACTGCGAATAGTACTCTCGGTATGACGACCGTAATATGGACGAAGCGCCCGGAACGTTGCACGAACAGAACACCCATTTTGATAAAACAATTTTTATCATTTGCACGCGTTGTTGAACCCTATATCCGGCCATGGTGCTTTGGCAAAACAGACTGAATAATAAAGATTTGCGAAAAATAACGTCACGACACAAATCGATGGGTCCTATGTATATGGGCCAAAATGCTAAATTACAACTTTACAGGAGAGGCTTCCAAAGTTTCTATTTACTATAACTTCAGATTGATAAAACCGAAGTTTACGAATCTTTGCTTGTTTGCTAAGACAACTATCCTCCTCATTTGTACTATAGTATTTTATATATACATACATCGGTTTTTTTTATACGTCACATTAGCCCTTCTACGTTAGTTTTTGTTAAAATTATTTTTCTCTAAAAACACTTTAAAAGGGGCAATGTGTCATATTGGCCATTATACGCGTATTACGTTAATTAGCATACGTTACATATTTTTATATTTTTTACTCATAAAATCAAGTAACAATTGAAATAGTTGATAATTCATTAATTAGAATATAAGCTATTTAGATATTTAGTCATTTATGTCACATTGACACTTATACGTTTTACAATCGGCTTACCTACTAACTCAGTTTTCAGTTAGATCATTTGAATAATTAAAAAACACGCAATAGTTTTATTCATTTAATGAAATAAAAATTAAAGTAGCCTTAAAACTACACTTATGAAAAAAAAAAACATAAAAATAATAAGTAAGAACGAAACTTTTACTGGAGATCTTAGTTTGATTAACAAAATAACGTACCTACTTCACATTATTATTTTCTCGATAAAATAACAAAAAAAATAACAAAATTAAAAACCTATCTTGTGTAAATAAACTAAAAAATATCTCTGTATTATAATTAAGTAATAAAATCAACATTACTATTATTTTTTTGTTAATTGGTTCGCGTTTGACCACCATCTCACCTGATGGTAAGTGATGATGTGGTCGAAGATAGAGCACGCTTACCTAAAAGTAACCTATTCACTCTTGACTTAAAGATCCCTAAGACCACTCGAATGGACCGATCTCTCGGGTAGTCTTCAATCAAAATGCAAAGTTGAGTGGGTAAACCGAAAGAAGGAAGCTTAGCAATAAGGCTATCGTGCCAGACCCTGTCAAAAGCCTTGGAGATGCCAAGGGAAACAGCAAGTGCTTCCCCGTGCTAATTCTTAAAAAGACTTCATTAATTTTCTTCATTATCGTTTTCATTAATTGACGCAATGTCATTAGATGCTACTAAATTTTCATAATAACTGTGATATGCAGGTGGAACAATATTTTTTTCTTTCACTAAATTCCGACTTCTAGACAACTTAGCGCGATAATTGGATGTCATCTTTTACTTATTAAACTAAATTGTAACCCAAAAACACAACAATTACAATTTGTATTCATCACAGTGCGGCCGTTGCTCCGTTCAATGTATTGTCAAATCAGCTGATTAGTCCAAACAATAAATAAACGCGCGGCAACTCCCCGCGTATAAGTCTCTAACTACTATTAGGACCTTGTACGTTTAAATTCATGTCACATATGCCGTTATACTGTAATAAAAAATCGTGTTTCTATGCAGAGTTTTTTTTTTTAATAGCTTACATAATCCTTTATATCGATAAGATGCGTTTACCATAAAAAAGTCAAAATGGCCAAATTGTTAGTTTGGCCCATATACATAGGACCCATCGAAATAATGTTGTTATCTTGCTCTTCAAATGATCACTGTGACTAATCATGAAGTAACGTTCCAAAATAACAGTGGTGAAATAACAAATACTATAATCACTACAGTGACACGAGTCACGACATATAACGAGTCACGACATGAAACGAAATCTACCGAACGATGTAATACGCGCAGTCGGGCATTTTCGGCTAACCCAGGAGCAGAGGTGGGCGTTTAAACGAAATGACCTTTCAGCCTTTAAAGCACGAGTAAATAGGCATCATCTGGGCTCGCTCGTCCCATCTTAGACCTCATCTATCGCTTACCATCAGGCGAGATCGAGGTCAAGAGTGGGCCCATCAGTAATAAAAAAGCATATAATATAACATGTTAAAATAAGCTGACTAGTTTATAAAACCATTTAAAGTTATCTACTTATTCTGCTTTTTGTTAAAATGAAAACGCAACCGCGTTTTGATTATTTCATTCCATAATCCCACGTAAGTAAGAACGTGCTCAAACGAATTACGCAACAACTGATAGATGGCGCCTGATTCAATTTTAATCCATAGCTAAACAATTATTATGCGAAAATCGACCTTAATGTAATAATTTTAAGGTTTAAAATATTTACATCTTTGTTAATGTGCTGAATCGCGTTGATTTACTCAAGACTCGCCCTTGAAGGGTTCCGTAGTAACTATAATAATATAATATGTATATTTATTTGACAAAAAAAAAACCTTTCATATTTCTTAAAACTAGCTTATTTACATTTTTTACAACTACGCCAAATAACTTCGTTTTTCATAGTGTTTGTATGAATTACAAAGTTATATTTGCGGTTTTAGAAAATATGCTGTATCTCAAAAACTGCTGACCAGATCTCGTTCAAACCAAGTTTGGTTGAAAGTTTACATTAAGATCTATAGACATATATTCTTTTAGATTTTTCACTCTATTATTATAGAAGTTCCCCCTCTAACTTCTATAATAATAGAGTGAAAAATAAAGACCTGTCTATAGATACTACACACGAATAGGTTTCATGTAAAAAATATTTTCAGTTTTAGTTCTATGTACCTATGGGGAGCCCCCCTTTATTTTAAATATTTTTAATTTTTTTTTCTTGAAATCGGAAAGCGGTTTACAGAATACATCTACCTGCCAAGTTTCACATGTATAGTCCTAATAGTTTCGAAATAAAATGGATGTGACATACGGACGGACGGACGGACGGACGGACGAACAGACAGACAGACAGACAGACAGGCAGACAGTCAGACAGACATGACGAAACTATAAGGGTTCCGTTTTTTTTCCATTCGGCTACGGAACCCTAAAAATCACCATGCTGAGTTGTATTTACGGTGGCTTACATAAAAGATACCTAATGGCTAAGATAGTGACATTCAAACGGTCGGTATTTGTGGCTGACTTAGTAATTTAGAAGGTAATATAGATTTTTAGAGGCAAATGATATTTAAAAGAATATGTTTGGACCGTTTTAAATGCATAATTATTTATATCATGCTTTGAGTAAATAAATATGTAGGTAGTATGTGTAAAAATGTAGGCTATTATAGCTCTCACAAATAATACACCTTACTACCATTTAAAAATGTTTATAATTGGATCATTACTTCCGGATATTACCCCCTTAATACAAACTTACAATCAAAATTTACCTGTTTATAATATCAAGTAACCTTTTTTAAATACCAAAAATCTTTTTACAAAAAAATCCAACTTCAAAACAAACAAAAATTAAAAAGCGAAAAATAATGTTAAAACTGTTTCATTGGATGTCTAATTTGTGTTTTATTTATGTCTAGACATTATTATAAACGATAATACACATTCGACCTACTCATCTGGTTGAAGGCAGTGGCCAAGCCAATGAATAGTATTGATAAGCTATGTACTTATGCTGAATTCCGGGAAACGCGCGGGATGATCAAACCTTAAAGATAAAATAACAATAAATAAAAAATAAAATAATTTCAATAGTGAAAATCCCATCTAAATCGGCGCAATACTTTTAGAGATAACTCTTTTAGAAATTTTTAGGCTTCCATCATCAGCTCAGCACCATGAAATGATGACTATCAGACACAAATACCGGAATTGCTTTAAGTAGTGTATGTAGGGCATCGTAAGAGCCCTTAAAATCGAGGGTTTACCTTGATTTTCATAGGATTCCACAATTAGATTTCGAATTATACCTTCCTTCATCAGCTTAGCACCATGAGATTATGATTAGCGGGCACAAGTATCTGAATTGGGTCAGAAAGTATATTTAAAACAATGTATGTTCCAATAGAAATTGAGGTTTTCCCCTGATTTCCTTGGGATCCCATCATCAGATTTTTACTTGGTGACTTCGTGAAAGCTCCTGAGGTGGTCCATTACCCCCTCTAGCTTTCTCAGGAGGAGGGCTTTCGATCAAAATAAAATTCTTTGAAAATCGGTCCACTATTATTAAATACATTCCCAGCCAGGTCAATTAGCCGCCCTTGCGTTCCGGGACCGCGGTATCAAATTCCCGCAACCCTCACATTTTACCCTGTACTAGTAGTATCCCATCAAAAACATAAATGTGAAATGAGAGCCAAGTTCAATATTATGATATATGCCTTGGTTGTTGACTTCAACGACAAAAGAAGTGAAATCTAAATGGGTGCCAAGTTCAATGGTCAGTCCTGAAATTTATTTATAACAACATAAAATACAATTTTTCTTATAACTTAGGAGAATATATTGTAGCCTAAGGTCTGACCTGGCTAGTTCTCATATACGAATTATTATGTTCGATGGTTAGTTTCTACCAGCAAGCCAAATTTTCGGAATAATAAAATAAGAACCGACAAGTAACAGCTTTAGAACTTGCGAAGGCTATAATATAATTGTATCTCGCCAGTCTCAATATATGAGCCAAATTTGACAAGTTTAGGTGAAATAGTTATTGAGTTGTGAGGGGCTCAAAAGTGGCTCCAAATGGTTCGTGTAATATTACACACTGTGAGCTGCGCGCCAGAACTTGGCTTGACACGCTTCCGCGTGTCTAGATAGGCTAAAACTAGACAGATAACTATCTATATTATCACTAGCTAGGCCCGCGACTATGTTCGCGTGCATGGCTTCTGCTTAAATCATGGTCTTGTGGGAATTCTGGGATAAAAATCTGAATTGTTAAACGCTCGTCAACTGCTGTGATTGGTTGACTCCAGTCGCTAATCGGAAAACTTATCTTGCTTTTATTTTGGACTAGCTGTGCCCTCGACTTTTTTTCCCCGCGTAATCCTGCTCCTGTATGAATTCCGGTATGAAAAGTATGTTGCCCCTTAACCTAACCTCTTCTATCTTCCCGTGAAAGTACCATTAAAATCAGTTAAGCGGTTCCAGAGATCCAGAGATTCCGGAAATACAGAAAGACAGACAGTCCGAAATTTAAAAAGGTTTGTATGTGTTTTATGAGATAATACAGTTAGGTATTTTGAACTCATAAATAGACACTTCAATTTTACTTATGTAAGTAATAGCTTCACCTTGCGTGATGTTTTAATAAAGATGAATCTATGTCCTTCCTCAAACTTCAGACTTTCCGTACCAAATTTTATCACAAGCGGCTCAGCTGATTAGCCGTGAAACATACATTTACATAGTTAAACAAACGGACAGCGCACACCAAGATATCTCTCAGAGAGCAGGAATTTATAAAGTATTATTGGCAAATGACACAAAATTTAAAAAAAAAACATTAGCCTATGGATAATTAGGCCTCAAACTGAAACAACTATAGGCCCATATCACTAGCTACGGTAATCTCTAGTGTTTGACAGTCTGCTTAATTCGCAACTGAATAAATACATAACAGTACATGATAAACAATTCGTTAAAGTTATAATTATGCATTCATACCTACCTATAGACAACTATTCAAGAACCATGTCCCACACACACATACACCACACACAACACACACACGCCACGCACGCATGCACACACGTTTTTATAATCAATATGGTTTTACGAATATTTATAAAGATTTTATTGTGTAAAAATTTAAATAAGTAACAAAAATGGGAGAAGACACTGACTCCTGTAACACAGGTTATTACCTAGCTTAGGAGTCAGGGCTTCAACGGCTAATGTACCATGTCAACTAATTGATTATGTCTGTAGGTGTAGTCATTTTGAGTGTGCTACAAGCTCCTGTGATGTGCTCTATTGTTTTAGGTTTACTGTGGCACTTTCTACACAAATCATTCCTAACTGAATTAATTACACTGACTAGTTAACTATACTGTATGGCTCAGAGGTAGCTACTTACTTACGGTTAAGTTGTTGGATGTGAGTTGACGAAAATCACAGATTTCACTATAGTTTAGTTTATTCGAAAAATTTACGCGAGTTCAGTTGGATGATAATCCGCGGTTATAGCCCTACTGCAGCTATTGGTCAACTAAGTAATTCTAAAAGTAAATAAAACGAGTATTTAAAAGTAGGGTGCGGCCCCGGAAGTTAAGGGAAGCTGAAGAAACAGGGTGGGTTTTTAGTCAGTACAAGTCTGACACTCCTTTCCAAACCACCCAGAGCGGGAGAAGTCATTCGATGATTTTCCCGTGAGCCGTACATATACTAGGTACTTAGAGATTACAGGTAGGAATAAGAGTGGCACCTGAACTACGCAGTCGGCTCCAGCAGGCAGAGCCGCCCCGGTGTTGACCCTGGCGCACTGGCCCGCACACAGAGGTGCGGTGGGAGCATCCCCCGCCGTTACCGCCGTACGAACTCGACGTGCTCCCGCGCCGTCTATGCTCAGGCAGGCGTATCCTGATCATGGAAAACACCAACAATACAAACAAATTGAAGAATTTGAAGCCTCAAATGTTGAACCTTTATTCTTTGCAACTATGGTTGCACGAAGCAATCAAGCTGATAGGTATAGGCTATAATTGATTTCGGAAACTGTAATCGATACCTGATGCAAAACATTACACGCGAGCGCAGCCGCAGGCAAGAGCTAGTTTGTAAGTTAGGTAGGTAGATTCTCTGTCGTGTATCACCTGCGTTTACTTAGTCTTATTATCTCTTTCGAAAACAGATGTGATAACATAAAAAACGGCACGATGTTACAATGAAAATGCATATTAATTATCATTTCAAGGTCAAATAACTTCACGGAAACATCTGCCATCATGCCATGTATTATTTAACATTATAATAATATGTTAAAAGTAGCGGAAAAACTTCAATGACAAGGTGCAGAAGTGAGGAGCCTAGTATTTTAGTATTACATTATTTATTATATTACTTAGAGGATCAATTTTGTTATAAGGTACGATGGGGTTGACATAATTATCCTTATGGCACAAAAACCCAAAAATAAAAATTGTATATAAAAAAAACCACAATTATTTTGCAATTACTGGATTTATTGATCAAGAGTTTATGATGTACTAGCTTCTGCCCGCGACTTTGTTCGTGTGGGAGGGTTTTCCCGCGTAAATCCCGATGCCATGGGAAATCCGGGATAAAAATATGCCTACTTATTATTTCAGAATAAAAGAAAGAAAAAACTATCTACTTACCAAAATTCATTGAGATCCATACAGTAGGTTTTGCGTGAAAGAGTAACAAACATCCATCCTCACAAACTTTCGCATAAAATTTAAATGTACAGACACACTTTCTTACTGTTTTATTATATGTAATAAGTAAGAAAGTGTGTCTGTACATTTAAATTTTATACAAAAATAATAGTTGAGGTGGGTTAAGAAACGGTAACACGGCAAAAAATTAAAAAAGAAGTCTGTCTGTTTGTACACGCTAATCTCCGGACCTGCTGGATGGATTTTAATGAAATTTGGTAAGTAGATAGTTGAGATCCTGGATGGACACATATGCTACTTTTTATCCCGGAATTCCCATGGGATCGGAATTTACGCGGGAAATCCTCCCACGCGAACGAAGTTGCGGGCAGCAGCTAATATACTATAAAGACTAGCTGTCTCGCGGGACTTCGTTCGCCTGGAAATTTCCCTGGAATAAAAAGTGGAATAAAAAGCCTATGTCTCTCTTCTGCCCTTCAACTAATCCATTCCTTTCCCTTCAACTTCCCTTCGGGATGCGGGTCCTAATGAGATACGCGGCCCCGGAACGTAAGGGCAATTGAAGGATCCATGTTAATTTTTTAATTAGTAGCCGGTTGAACGTCCAGTCGACTATGGTCGCCCAAAAATTAGTACTAAGCGGTGGCAGCTGTCAAACTCTTATAAGTCTAACACAGTAACACTGCCTTCCTAATGAATATATGAAATAGCTTTTATAAAGTACAATGAAATCATCACAAAAGTCATCAAGCCGATTGCAGTATTCAATTCATATATAATATACATGTGTAGTAAATAGACTTTTAATACTTTTGTTAAAGTAAGGCAAAACATTATTAAATTCAGATTGAAATAGTAACTATACTTTCTAGATAAGTTACCAACGCAAGAAATGGTGAAAAAGAAATTACATACCATCTTTAACTGATGCAGGAAATGGTGGCATTGGCTCCTTAGCATGCAGCGTTTGTGCCACCACTCGGCCTAATCCTTCTTCAATGGTAACTATCTCTAACCTCTCCTTCCACTCTGACATCACCTCATCAACTATCTTCCAAGCCTCAGCCATCTCTATCATGGGGAAAGGAGACTCTCTTGGTCGTAGGGCTACTTTCGAAATGTCCACATTGCTGCTGTGCATACATGTGTGGTTGAACTGCATGTTATTGTGAATGTAGCTCACTTCTGCCACTTCATTGTGTATCAACGATATAGCATGTGGAAGGATCGGTTTTACTACTTCAAAACATTCTGTTACTGCTTTTTTGCTGCCTGGGAAGTTAATAATGAGTGTTTTGTCTCTGATACCAGCCACAGCTCGGGACAGTTGAGCCATTGGAGTCTTTTTCAAGCTTGCTAGTGTCACAGCTGTGGTAATGCCTGGCACTTCTCTCTGTATAATTGCTTTAGTTGCTTCAGGAGTGACATCTCTAGGGGTCAAACCTGTCCCGCCTGTAGTCAAAACTAGATCGAGATTAGTTTCACAAAAGTATTTAAGTTCCCTTTCAATGATTTCTCTCTCATCAGGAATGATGATTGTATGGAGGTTTGCTTCCGGGAAAAGTTCTTTGACAAAGTCAGCAAGTGCTGGGCCCGAAGTGTCTTTAGTGTTGTCTTTGAAACATGTATCACTGATGGTGATTACTGCTACCGCTTTCACCATCTTGAAGACCTTCATGTGACATAAAAAAATATATTTTAATAAGTACATCAATTATGTAAGTAAGTCGTTTGCCAAAAAAGATCCCAATAAAAGTTACTAGAAATTATTCAACTTTCGAATACACATGTCTAATTACCATTATCGCAAGCATGCAACAACTCACTTTGGTAGTGAAATACATAAAAAAATAACTCAAAACAAAATTAAAAATTGCTATTTACCTTTTATTGGCACTGGTTAAATTATTTTAACTGACTCGGTGGCTAATGAACCAGTTGACTATGTTACATCACACTGATAAGTGATGTGGAAATAATAAAACAATAAAAATAATAAAAGGTTGAAGGTTCGACAAGCTAACACCGGGTGTAATCGATCACAAACTGCTACTAGAGGTGTACTATACTTCTGTCGTCTGATAAGTGATATGTACACTTTGTTAGACAGTTCACAACTGTCATTTTGTCGTTGACATTGGCAGATGTGCAAGCAGGCAATAGCACGGAATGTAGATTCGTTCAGAATTTATTTATTTATTTCGATTATTACATCCATATACATTGGTTATAATTATAACTTACCTACAGTTATGTTACTAATTTAAAATAATATTAAAACGCATTATTAATTTAAAAAATCAAACAATTACAATTAAATTTCAAAATAGCACTGTACAGTTAATTAATTAAACGTTTTGAGAATATTTTCATCGTGCGGACAGCTAAAGAGTAGAATTCCCTGCCGGAATCTGTGTTTCGTGATCGCTATAACCTGGGAGTCTTTAAATCAAGAGTGAATAGGTTACTTCTAAGCAAGCGTGCTTCATCTTCGACCACATCCTCGCTTAGCATCAAACCAATTGTTTAGTACCGATCGTTTCCGAACGCACCCTTTTGACATAAAGAAATTTGATCTTGACATTACTCTGACTTGACATATAGATTCGGCTTCCTTGTTGAAAAATGTCCGCTGGGGACCTGTTGAGTTAATTATAATTGGTAAAATATCGTTTGGAATCGCCTTTGCAACCGATAATTGGGTCGCGATTATCTATTGTTTGAAGTTGTAATCCCCATTTGAAAAAAAACCCGGGATATTTTGGGATTTATCGCCGGTTGGTTGCCACCGTATGGCACGCGGAGTTGTTGGAAAAAAGTAGTCATAAATAGCTTCAATCCGGTGCGAGTTTGTGCCGTGATGCTGATCTGAACCGCGCCATCTGGAGACTGGTGCCTTGTGAACGTTCAGAACACTTGACTTACATCACACTTTCAATTACTCACCTCATATTACATACATACTACCTTGGGCGTGACCTAGGAAGGTCGAAGTTGGCGAACCCAGCACAGAAGGTTAGTGGTATTTATAAAGCCTCAGAGGCTATGGATTGTTGTCGGCCGGAGAGCCTGTAGATTATTGTGTAAGTACTTTGATTATTGAGAGCAACGTTAAGCTCCACGAACCGTGGACAGTTTCGGACACACCAGTATCGTTGCACTGGCCAATTGTAGTCTTGAACATTCTGGTAGCAGAGCGTGGTTCTTATAATATAAGATCCACTGGTTTAATTGGAAGTTTTGAAAATAAGTTTAGTTTAATTACTTAACATAACTTATATAACTTAATAAGTTTGAATATATTGCTTTGTCAGCCGGGCTCAAATGGTACTTGTAGTTTGTACTGTAATTTGTAGTGCTAGCCCCTTGGTATTGAATTGACAAGTAGGATTTATTTGTGAAATTAGGAATTATTGGTTGTATTTGGTGCATAGTTTGGTATTTGTTGCAATTAATAATTGAATGTCACTGATCTGAATTTGAAAGGTTATCTAAATAATTACACATAGTCTAACATAATAGGACTTGAATTGTGTGTATTGGTTATTGCATTTGTGGTACTTATTGGACTGTGTTGATAGAGATTCTCCGGCTCAATATTATACAGTCAATTGTTGTGTTTATTGATATCTAATTGGGGTTGATCCAGCATAGTATATACATTGAATTGTTATTTATTTTGTAACTAGCCATCTGTACCAAGCTAGATTCATACTTGGAATGGGTACAGGGTCGGATTTGGACTTGAAATAATTGAATTTAAGTTGTTATTTTGGTGAAATTATTTGGTCGGCTAACAAGTCATTGTTGTTTGTTTAGTTAATTTTAGCCTGTTGTATTAATATTTGATTGTTGCAATGGCCTCATTAAGGGCAGTCAGGGAGGCTGCTGCCGGATTGACCTCACAGTTGAGATGGTTCACATCGGCAGCTGCAACGGTTGAGCGTGTAGAATTGGAAGAGCTCACCCTTGCTCGGTATGGGCAAGTGATTGAGAGGATCAAGTCAGCTGATGCTGCGCTCACACGCTACAACGAGTACATCATGGACGTGGAGTTGGGGGTGATGGATCAGGCGGCCCGCGATAGGATTTTGGGTGACTATGACCAGATTGTCCACCTGATATGTCTACGAGCGCGGGAAATTTTGAAGAGCCGGGTACCTGATGCGGCCAAGCCGCAGACCCTCGTTGTTGCAGGCCCTGGACTATTGAGTAGGCTGCCCACCCTGGAGCTGCCACATTTTGACGGTCACTTGGACCACTGGCTGGGCTTCCTAAATCTCTTTGAGAGTCTTGTCGATGCACGCTCGGACCTCGGACCTGCCCAGAAGCTGGCCTATTTATTGTCTGTCCTGGAGGGCGAAGCCAGAGCCTTGGTGCAGCACTTGCCGGTGACGGATTCCTCTTACCCGACCGCTCTGGAGCTTCTCTCCCGACGGTATCAGAACAAGCGCTGCCTGGCTGATGTGCACATCGACCAGATTTTGGGGCTACCGGCCATTGTCAGCACGTCGACGTTGCGCGCTGACTTGCTGAACCCGTTGGTCTCAGCGACCAACGCCTTGAGACGCTTGGAGTTACCGGTAGAACATTGGTCCTACTTGTTGGTGCACATAGTGCTGCAGTTGCTCCCCGCGGAGTTGAGGTCACGTTTTGAGCAGAAGTATGGTGGGGATAGTGCCAGCCATCTTCCCCCCTTTGACGATCTCCTCAAATTTTTGGAAGACGAGTGTCGGTTTTCGGATAACACTCGTGGCGCCACGGGGTCACCCCCACTACCTTCTCAGCCTAGAGACCAGGGACGGACTAGGGCTCGGGGGCCTGTTGATGTTCACCCCGCCCCCCGTTTGCTGGCGCCCGGAGTCCTCGGGCTAGGGGGCCTGTTGATGTTCGCCCCGCCCCCCGTTTTGCTGGCGCCCGGAGCCCTCGGGCTAGGGGGCCTGTTGATGATCGCCCCGCCCCCCGTTTTGCTGGCGCCCGGAGTCCTCGGGCTAGGGGGCCTGTTGATGTTCGCCCCGCCCCCCGTTTTGCTGGCGCCCGGAGTCCGCATCATTGTGACTTTTGTAAGGCAACGGGGCATGTCATGGCGCGTTGCCCGGATTTTTTGAATTTGCACGTAAGTGCCCGCCGCCGCATTGTCAACGCACGCCGTTTGTGCTTTTCGTGCTTGGGGGCCCACTTCCATTGGGACTGCCCCGACCCCCGCCCGTGTAGAATTTGTGAAGGGTCCCACTTGGAGATTTTGTGCGCCAACGCGAACCGCTCCAGCAGACAAGCTTCTGAGGGGGGTTCGCGCAAGGGGGGGTACCCCGGAGTCGAGCACCGGGCTGAGACCCGCAATTCTGTACGCCGCACTCCACCCCCCGCGCAAGTTGAACGGGAGCCCCACGAGCGCCATTTGGTCTTCCCTCGTCAGGGAGAACGCGCATTGGCTGCTAGGCAGCAGTGGCCGGGTCGGCGCCGCTGCCTTTCCCCTCCGTTGGCGGAACGTCCCCGGCTGGAGTCGCGCCCTCCGCCATTCGGGCATCCGGTGGGATATGCCCCTCCAGTGATGGCGAGCGGCTCGGGACACCGCGCAGACGAATATTTTGATTGTTGGCCTCGTCGTGAACGAAGGCAGCCTGGATGCGGTGATCGGTCGCCGCCCAGGAATCACTAAGAGATTGACGCCTGCCCCGCTAAAGGACCCCCCCGATCAAGACGGTTTTGTTGCCAACGGCCTCGGTCAAGGTCTGGGGACCCTTGGGTGACTCGATTGTGGTCTGTGCCATTTTGGACACGGGAGTCCAGGGTTGCCTTTTGTCGTCTTGGTTAGCGGGACAGGTTGGCCTGAAGGTGAACGACCTTTCAGGCAAGATTTGGGAATTGGCGAAACGGCTGTCACCACTGTTGAGGGAAGGACCTGGTTTGAAATCACCCTTGTGAGTTGTCCTTACCCTAAAATTGGTGCTCCTGCCCTTGTTATAACTGAACTTGGTTGGGACGAGCCACTTCGGGAAACCGTGTTGGAGGACAGTTGAGGCTCTCTAGCCTTCCTTATGGGGCCCGTCACCCCCTTTGTTGCCCAAGGAGGGCCACTTGGTTCAATTGTTGGTGACTGATCGTCTAAGAACTCGCATGCCGGTTGCAATGCGCTGTTGGCCATTCTGCAGCGAGAATTTTGGATTTTGTCGGCTGATCGCGTCAATGAGACGAGGCCCTTTGCTGGCGTCGTAACGGACTTTGTTGGTCCCCCTTTGTTGAAGACATCCACCCTTCGTAATAGTAAGATTGTTAAGGCTTATTTGTGTGTTTGTCTGCCTGTCAACCAAGGCAGTACATTTGGAGCTAGTAACCTCCCTCTCGACAGAGGCCTTTGAGGCGACTTTAGAAAGATTTGTGTCTCGCCGTGGGTTACCTTCCTTGATTAGGTCTGATTGCGGTGCGGAGTACAAGGGTACAAGTAGCTATTTGAAGGGGGTGTACGCCTTCCTTGATGAGAGCCAGGTTGACATTGGTTATAGTTTGGCTCGCCGAGGGGTCACTTGGTTGTTTGACCCGCCAGCCTGCCCCCCATTGGGGGGGTATTTTAGGGGCCGCGGTGAAAGCGGCAAAGGGACGCTGGCGGAGATTGTTGGGAGACACCGTTCTCACCTTTGAGGAACTAGCTACGGTATTTGGCCGCATTGAAGCTGTGTTAAATTTGCAACCTTGTCAAGACTTCCAATTGATTAGCGGACGGGTAGGCGCGTCCGGGGGGGTAGATGTTTAGTACCGATCGTTTCCGAACGCACCCTTTTGACATAAAGAAATTTGATCTTGACATTACTCTGACTTGACATATAGATTCGGCTTCCTTGTTGAAAAATGTCCGCTGGGGACCTGTTGAGTTAATTATAATTGGTAAAATATCGTTTGGAATCGCCTTTGCAACCGATAATTGGGTCCCGATTATCTATTGTTTGAAGTTGTAATCCCCATTTGACAAAAAACCCGGGATATTTTGGGATTTATCGCCGGTTGGTTGCCACCGTATGGCACGCGGAGTTGTTAGAAAAAAAGTGGTGATAAATAGTTTCAATCCGGTGCGAGTTTGTGCCGTGATGCTGATCTGAACCGCGCCATCTGGAGACTGGCGCCTTGTGAACGTTCAGAACACTTGACTTACATCACACTTTCAATTACTCACCTCATATTACATACATACTACACTTGGGCGTGACCTAGGAAGGTCGAAGTTGGCGAACCCAGCACAGAAGGTTAGTGGTATTTATAAAGCCTCAGAGGCTATGGATTGTTGTCGGCCGGAGAGCCTGTAGATTATTGTGTAAGTACTTTGATTATTGAGAGCAACGTTAAGCTCCACGAACCGTGGACAGTTTCGGACACACCAGTATCGTTGCACTGGCCAATTGTAGTCTTGAACACCAATCAATTATTTAAAAAAAATGAGTAATCCAATTCCGAATAAAATACCAAGCACCGCCATGCCAGAACCGGGGGCAGTATTCCAGTGCTTCACCACAGGACAATCTACTCTCATATTCATATTGAAAAGCGTATCATATTAAAGAGCGTGTACTCAGTTGAAGGTTTACTGTACGACTGACACAGAGACTACAATAATATAATACAATGGTTAAGAGCTTAGAGTTAACTTATGAGCTACGTCATACATGGCCTAAGACTAAATAATAATAAATAAATAAATAATATGCCTACGCTACAACGCGTTTTTTCTTGCATTCTCCTCTATCAGATGTCACAGTATATAATCTCAGTATTCATATGTATAATCTATGGTATATGATCAGGACTACAAGAAGCCCAGTGCAACGATAACTGGGTGTCCGGAACTGTCCACGATTCGTGGAGCTATAAACGTTGCTTACAATAAACAATAAAACAAAGGCCTACTTCTACTAGGCTTCGGCCTACAACCATATGTATAAATAACATAACCACTTACCTTCTGTGCTGGGTTCACCAAGCTTCGACCTTCCAAGGTCACGCCCCAAGTGTGGTATGTATGTAAATATGAGGTGAGTAAATGAAAGTGTGATGTAAGTCAAGTGTGTGGACGTTCACAAGGCGCCAGTCTCCAGATGGCGCGGTTCCAACAGCATCACAGCCTAACTCGTTTCCAGCAAGCGCGTGCTACGCGGTGAGGCAATAAGGCGATGTGTTCCGAGAAATATCCCTGGATTCTCGTCAATCAGGGATTACAAAGTTCAATTAAACACTGTGGTAGCTATTTATCACTACTTTTTTCCAACTAATGCGCGTGCCACGCGGATGGCCACAACCGGCGATAGATCCAAAAATATCCCGGGGCTTTCGTCAAATGTGGATTACACTTCAACCAATACATAATTCGCGACCCAATTATCGGTTTCAACAGGCGATTCCAAACGATATTTTACCAATTATAATTAACTCAACAGGTCCGCCGCGGACATTTTTTCCAAGGAAGCAAAGTCTATCTGTCAAGTCAGAGTAATGTCAAGATCAAATTTCTTTATGTCAAAGGGGTGCGTTCGGAAACGTTTGGTACTAAACAGTATATAATATTATATTCCTTCAGTATGACATCCCATATATACTCTGAAATCGAATTTGAGATCAAAAATGTAAGCAAACGTGTTGCCAATTTTAAATAATAACCTCAATTGTGTAGTTTGACGAAAAGTACTAAAACATAGTGCTAAAATATAATATTGCACACAGTTTCCAACTATAAAGTGACGTAAACTTCGATACAAGCAACACGGATAGAAGAATAAAATATAACCGTTTTAAATAAAATCGTACAAATTATTTTTATGCTACTGGCAATAAGGCAGTGGTCTTAAACATTTGGACTTCATTTAGTATTTTAAACTAGCAAAACGCCTGGATGGACTTCGCATGGGTGCTTGTTATTAATTAAATAAATGAGAATTTTCTTATACACAAATCTTATCCTGACAATTATGACCATAACAAAAATGAAATCGGCCAAATCAGTGAAAACAAATGAGCAATTTGTTCATAATAATATAAATCTTTTATTTTTGTTTCTATTAAATTACCTATTAAATTAGGACTTATCTTAGATTATCATATTTTTAATTTCGACACGCTGCTTTAGCATTCTTCCAAAAACACTAAAATTTAAAAAATACTTAAGTTTGAATTACTAGGGCAATGTTGACAACCCCTAAATTGCCACTTTGACAAATGACATTTCTTTATTTAGATTTTTGATCTCGAATTCGATTACTGGGTTACCTATACAAATTAAAAAAATGTATAAGCGCTTAAATTAAAAACAATATTTTGAGTAAACAATACATAGTTACAAACATATAACTATGTATTTAAATTATATTCATATTACTTACACTTATAATATGAATATAAAAAAAAAATATTTAAAAATATTAAAAAAAAACTGGCGGACTGCGAGTTGGCCTCGCCCATGGAACTTTTCCGTAGTAGCAACCAAAGATTAGCGAACAATAACTTTGTTTTTCAGTGTTTGAATGAATGTCAAAGTTATATTCGCGGGTTTTGAAACTGTGCTTTATCTTAAAAATTGCTGATTGTATCTCGTTCAAACCGATTTTCATTAAAATCTAGCTTATTGTATATTTTTTAGATTTTTCACTCTTATTTTAAAAATTAGAGGGGAGTGGGACACATTTTATCTTCCTAACGGTTTTTTACAGATTGTACTTCGGGGAGTGTGCGCAGGAGCTCCATGACTGGATCCCTCCATCTCCCTTTGACTACCGGTCTACCAGACGCACTTGGTTGATATAACGTGTTATCGTCCCAAGCGTTTTCCTCCACATTTATTGTGCACGCAACCAAGCTGTAGAAATTTCCGGCTTCTGTGCCCTTCCACATATGAAATTTCAGTCTTCAAAGCAAGAGTTAACAGGCAACTTCTGGGATCTCTCGTTCCATCGAAGACGTCATCTATTGTTTACATCAGTGACGGATTAAGACTACTTGATGCCCTAAGCAATTCATGCCTGTGGGCCCCCCTATCCGTATGTCAACTAGAATCCGTCTTTAAACCATTATCGCCTAAAAACAGGTTTTTAGGTAAGCGTGTTCCATCTTCGACCACATCATCACTTACCATCAGGTGAGATGGTGGTCAAACGCGAACCTATTACCAATAAAAAAAAAACATTAGTTTTTTTTTAAATTAAGATGATGATATCCCAAGTAACACGTAAGCAAGATAGCAGTACACATTTAGAACATTTTACAGTTCAAAGATGAATATAGTTTGTATAAGAGGTTTGGGAATAGCCAAATGCTGGATTAGGTTGAGTTCGGACCCTTAAAATTCTGAATGCTTAATAAATTCTGTATTTCTGTCCTTCCCTTCTTAAAGCTGAAAAACAGCCCGCGCCGGCAGCATTTATCTGAATAACCATAATCTGTATTGCTCTTATTAAAGCAGTACTAAGCTAGTAGCGTTTGAAACAGCTATTTTCTGAATAAAGTATCACCTTCTGAATAATATCGTTAAATATTCTATTATACAGCTTGATACTGAATAATTGTTTTTATTTTATCTTTAAACTGGATAAGATTCTATGTCTTACTAATTATTCAGCTGCTGAATAAACAATATTATTTATGTTTTTATTAAGCTTTTTTCGGTTTAATAGAGAATTTAAAACTAACTTATTCAAATTAAAGACCACATTTGTATTGTTATAGCGCCCATAGCTTAATACCAGCTTTATTAAAATATTATTGTGCGTAGATATTATTTTTTCCGTTGTTTGCATCATATCATGGATCGAAAGTCGTGGCAAAAACATAAGAGAACCGGTTATATCAAAAGAAAAATGTTAAAAGAATATTTAAATATCAGTATTAACTGTCCAAGTGTTTCTGGTCATCAAAGGATTAATGAAAATAGTTTAAACAAAAGTGAACCCGGTCCCAGCCAGCATGCGTGGTTGCTGTGCAATGAAGAGGGTTCCGTACCCCAGAAAAATCAATTAGCAAAGCCTATCAAATTCTCTGACTGGTATATACCAAAATGACATTATGGAAATTGAGAAAATACTTAAATAAAATGACAATATATTTTTATACATTTTCAAAGTTTCAGGTTTGACTGAAGTTTTTGATCAGCCAGTAAAATCAAGTTACTTTAATATATTTAAATCTAAAATGCCAACTGAAACACGCGCCTCAATAAGCCTATCTCCTCAAGATGTAAAATTCAAGTTTGTGTGTAATGAATATAGGAATGAGTTGTATTTCGTATCTTAATTGCACACTATATATATATATATATATATATATATATATATATATATATATATATATATAAGCTAAGTTCGAAGTTTAATTAAAAATAAATAATTTAAGTCAAAAAGTTTAATCGTTTATTTCACCTACAAAATTGTTTATCGACAGCTACAAATCACAGTTACAAAATGAAGGTTCAATCTGATCAAGATCAGTGTCAGTATCCGTTAAGTTTAGCATTTTCGATAATTCTTCTTCAGCTTCTTCACAAGTTTTATAGTTTTTTCGTTTTAGAGTACAACTCATTTTAAGCCGTCAATCTGCGCGAGGTTGGACCCTGCTGTCTTTAGTTAGTAAATCCGCATTATATCTTGGCCATCGAAGTTGTCCTTTGTTCTCCCATAAGGATGGTACAGTACACAATTCTGTGCGACCCTTACCACGCGACGTGTTGAAATTATTTTAAAAGACATTTTCCTGAAACGAAATGAATGTAAATTATCGTTACCATGCAATGATACGTAGGTATTCTAATGTCGGTTCAACATAATAAATTTCCTCGATAAAAAACGGAACACATACTGCAAAGTTTAGCCTATTGTGTCGTTAGTTTTATTGTTTACCGTTTGGTAGGGACTTGCATGACGCGTGAGCGAATGTCACCGAAAGCTCGCAACCAACGCGACCGACTGACTGATTTGAAATTGGCAGTCGGTCGAGTTGGTGTGACGCACAACTGTGAAGTAGTAGCGAGCGCGCGGGTGCGGGAGTGGGGGCGGGGGCGAGCGCGGAGTTTGACTGGGCGCAAGAGTGAGAGTGAGCGGGCCGTTTATTCCATTTGTCCACTCACACCGCCACCGCCACGCGCCACCACTCCCGCGCACCGCGTGTCTTTCCGTACCTTACACTGAAAATTTTTACGAACAATTTGATACCTATATCGTATGATTCAGTTACTATCAGTTCATAGATTTTTTTGTTTACTAGCCGAGTTTCGTTCACATGAGTCACATCATCACATGACATGATTGTTTTGTTACAGCATTAGTACCTACGTAAGTGGACAACGTAGGCCCGACGCGTTCGATTAGAGAACCCTAAAAATCTGAGTAATGTAGAAATGTGGCCAACTATCTAATTGTTATTCAGAAGTTAGTGCAATGAGACTATTCTTTTTCAAGTTATAGCTCAGTAACAAGACATGTGTGCACTTTTATTCAGCATTATAAAGCAAAACTTCGATCGCCATTACAAATATTTGTAATTTATACTTACAAGGAATTTAAGAGATCACCAAAATGCTTAATCTTACAACTACAACATTTTCAACTCGATTCATGTTATTTTGTTGGCTTATAATCGCTAGTAATAGCTATTTCGTCGCAAGTACTTTTGTTAGACCTAGTTTGTATGTATAAAAATACTATTTACTATCAGTTATCTTGATTATTCACGCGGCGCGTAATAAATACTAAAAAAAATCACATACTATTCACGACAAAATTACTTGCGCACTAACAATTAACATGTAGCAGACCTCTAACTTGTAAATTAAAATTTACTTACCGCTTTTATAATTTCACCGGCCATGTTAAATCAACACCATTCGACATCGACATTATAATATTTATTCTATGTTTTTTTTTTTCAACCGACGACCAAAAGAGGAGGTTATTCAATTCGACGCGTATATTTTTTTTTTTTTTTTTTTATGTATGATCACCGAGTACTCGAAGACGGCTGAACCGATTTGAAAAATTCTTTTTTTGTTTGATAGGGTATACTTCGAAATTGGTACCATTTGTCACCAAGTCAGGATCTGATGATGGAATCTTGGAGAAATCGAGGGAACTCTTCAAATATTATAGGCACACCTATGGCGTTTTGGGTATTTCTTATAGTAACTTGTGCAGTTGCTCTCAAAAAGTACCATTTCGGGAAGTGGAACTGATGATGAAGACCACAGATGGTCGCCGAAACTACTCAATAATAAGTATTTCGTGGATTGCGATTCGATTACTTGAATATGGATATTATGCACTTTATGCTCGTCACAATGTATATGGTGATGTATAGCTGATGGTGAAGTACCAGGAGAACTCCTCAAAAATTAACGGCCCAGCATTGGGAAAAGCAATATTTTGTAAAATTTTATAAGTAGTTGACATTTAGGCTCTGGTAACTAGGTAAATTAAAAATCAACCAACTAAAAAGAGTGAAATAAAAACTTTTTACCAAAAAATTAAACCGACTCCCAAAAAACACTGCAAAGTGAAAAATAACTTTAATTTCGGAAGTCGGTGCCAAAAACGAAAATACAAAACTAAAGACACCGACTACCGAAATTAAAGTTATTTTTCACTTTGCAGTGTTTTTTGGGAGTCGGTTTAATTTTTTGGTAAAAAGTTTTTATTTACAATATGTATGAATATTGTTTGCAAAAATTTAAACAATAATTTAAATGCTCTATAAATTCTGAATACAATAACCAATTCGACTAAGCTGAATAACTCAGTTGTAAGAGCTTAATAAAAACAATGTGAACTGTTATTCAAAAGTTATTAAGCTAATTGAAACGTTATTAAGCTCCTACTCAGATGTTGCTCAGCTGTTATTCAAAGTTAAGCATTCAAAATTGGGGCCCTTTTTGCTTGAATAACTGCTGAATAGACGGTACTCAGACGTTATTCAGCTTCAGCTCTATTCAGCATATGCTCTAGATGATTGCTCTTACTCAATCTTTATTCAGCACGTCTGTGTTACTTGGGATGTAACGTAGTTTAGAAGTGGATTAGGTGCGACAACAATAAAAACCAAAGCATAATTTATTTATTTATTGAAATGTATTATGTACGCATAGAAGCCCGCCGCGCCGGCACAATTACTCAAAAAACAAAACATTTGATTGACACAGATTTGCGGGGGTGCCAGGCGGGGAAGGAGTGGTTTGTGATTGGCTGATCGCAATGGGGACTATCGTTTTTTTGATCACCAGTTGGCACCACTGTTGACTAAGGTCCAGGGTATAGCTGTTAAAGGCGACTTTATAAGATCGGTGCCGAAACAGTTTTGAATCTTGAATCTCATTAATTAATTATAATGTTGTCGCACTTATTTTATCTATCTACCCACTGTCAAGAAACAATCGGCAAGTCATCGGACGTTGGAAGGGGCGCGCTAGCACACTTCGTTTTGAACACAGCGGCGCAGTTCACTTTTAGTATTGGCAGCAACGCAGCCATCGAGACACACCTCTCCAAGAAAACCATAACGAGTAAATAGGTTGTGAATAGGTTACGACCAGAAATAATGTTTGTAAAACATTATTTCTAGATATTAGTTAATTATGTGTTTAATATTTCTGTGTTCATGTTTAAATACAGGTTTTTCGTGATTCTGAGTTTCTGTTTTATTTAACTGTTATTATTCCTATCATCAGAAGTGGGATATCGTATCTACTACGTTCACCAACATGCCGCGTAGCCGCAAACGAAGACCGAGAAGAGAGCCATCGACGAGTTCAAGTACGTCGACTTCCAGTACGAGTTCCAGCAGCAGCAGTAGTGCAAAAGACCAGAGGCGCAAAAGGCGCCGCCGTAAGAAATCGCAAACCGTGAGTCAGAATCTTTTATTATCATCAGTGATACCCGAATTCGACCCGCTCGTAGACAACGTGGATATGTGGATTAATGTAGTTGAAGCAAATTCTCGTGCGTTCGGATGGTCAGATAATATGATTAAGTATCAGGCGCTTCAAAAACTGCAAAATACCGCAAAAACATGATTAGATGCTTTGCAAAAAAATGAAACTAGGTGGACCACGTGGAAGTGGAAACAATGGCGCGAAACATTGTCAGATACCTTTCAAGTACGAAGTGATATGTTTAGATCTCTCAAAGAACTAATTGATTCCAAACCGTCAGCAAATCAGTCTTTGTATGAATTTTTTTTAAACAAAAGTCTAAAATTGATCGCTTGCAGTTAGGTTTTCGAGAACGAGATATAATATCTATAATAGTAGGCTCAATAGGTGATAAAAACATAACTACGGCCGCCGAAGCCTGGAACTTTAGGTATTGTGACGATTTAGCTTCCTTTTTACATGGCAAAACTAATGTGCCTGATGTTTACGAAAACCCTGAAAGAATCGTATTGCCACTGAAGCGTATTCCTCAACCGTTACAGCCTGGGCAACATAAAGCATCAAGTATATCTGATGTCACGGTTAACCCTTCTCTAAATAATAATAGCTTATCAAATAACTCCTGCTACCGATGTGGAGAGGTAGGCCACCGAAGAAATAATTGTACTGTCAAAAGTGATGCGAGGTGCACTTTTTGTAAAAAGCTAGGGCACATAGAGGCAGCCTGCCATCTCAAAGCAAGGCTTAAGGTTGAAAAAAATGTTGAAGTGAAAATAATTTCTGATCCAAAGGTGAAACAAAAATTTTACAAACCAGTTTTAATAAACAAAGAAAAATGTAGTGCGTTTTTTGACATGGGTAGCGACTGCTCTTTAATTACATCTGCGTTAGTAAACCAATTGAATTTGAAAACTTTCACATTGAAGAACCCTAGGAATTTAGTGGGATTTATTAATGATTTATCTACGTCGGTAGACAAGGCTGTATCCGTTACTCTAACAGTCGATTCTGTGGAATTAATTGTTACACTATACGTAATTGATGCACTTTCGGGCTGTGACATTTTAGTGGGAAGGAATTTTACTGAGGATAAAAGTATAATGTATGTTCGTGTTGGAGATACTTTAACTTTTCAATGTGCACAAACATTGAATGTGTGCAGTATTAAAGTCACTAGTTATGTATCACCGGAATACGAGATGATGCTGAATAACTTATTATTAAAATACCCTCAATGTTTTGCTCAAGATTTATCGAACTTAGGAAATACTTCATGTGTCGAATTAGAAATACAACTAACATCTGATAAACCTATTTACCAGCGCCCATATAAGATGTCAGAGTCTGAAAGAGCTATCACGCGCGAAATAGTAGATGATCTTTTAAAAAATGGGATGATTCAAAATAGTAGTTCGGCATATGCTAGCCCAGCCCTTTTAGTTAATAAATCATCTGGGGCAAAAAGGTTGTGCGTAGATTATAGGCAGCTAAATAAAATCACTGTCAAAGAAAAATATCCAATGCCCATGATAGAGGACCTTATAGACAGACGTCAAGGATGTAAATACTATACTTCTTTAGACCTTAAAAGTAGTTACCATCAAATTGGTATAAAAGCTGCAGATGTGCACAAAACTGCGTTCATAACAAATGATGGCCATTTCGAATTTTTGAGAATGCCATTTGGCGTATGTAATGGGCCAGCGGTTTTTCAAAGACTAATGAACACAGTTCTGGGCAATCTACGCTTTGGGAGGGTAATATGCTATATGGATGACATTTTGATTGCTACGAAGGATATTGAAGAAAACGCGGTTTGCTTAGAACAGGTTTTAGATATTTTTGAGAAATATAGGTTAACTATAAATTTAGAAAAATGCTCCTTTTTCAAAAATCAAATTATGTTCTTAGGCTATGATATTTCCGAACAAGGCAATAAGCCCTAGTCCCCAGAAGATAGAAGCGATTGCCAAGTACCCAATTCCGAAATCAGTTCATCAAGTAAGACAATTCTTAGGTTTGATTAACTATTTTTGGAAATTTATTAGGAACTGTGCACTCCTATGCAAGCCATTAACAAATTTATTAAAAAAGGATGCGATCTGGCAATGGGGCTCCCAACAAGATCAGGCCGTGTCACAGTTGAAGGATGCGTTAATTACAAATGCGGTACTTAGTGTCTTTGATCCCAAATTACCCATAAATTTATATACAGATGCCAGTCGGGATGGTATAGGATGTATCATGATACAACTATCAAATAGCGGCGAAAAACCTGTACATTTCTATAGTAGACAAACAAGTGACGATGAAAAGAAATATCATTCCTTTGAATTGGAGCTTTTAGCTATTGTGTCTGCTTTACAAAAATTTAGACATTATTTATTGGGAACGAGCTTTAAAATCACAACAGATTGCAATTCAGTACGACTCGCTTTAAGTAAGAAGGAAATAATTCCACGAATAAGTAGATGGGTCTTATATACTCAAGATTTTACATTCGAAGTAGTCCATAGAGCCGGATCACAAATGCAACACGTAGATGCATTAAGTAGAAACCCTATTTGTTCTACTAACTATTTATCAAATGAAGTACAAAATATAAACATAATCACTGAAGGCGATTGGTTGCTAGCAGTCCAATTGCAAGACAGTAATATATGTACTATTAGAGAAATATTACAGTCAGGTGAGGCCGAGACGAATAAACAAATATTTAATGAATATGAGCTATTAGGAAACAAAGTTTACCGTAGAACCGAATTTGGCAGACGTTGGCTAGTACCAAAGAATTGTATATGGTATATAATTCGTGCAAATCATGATGATGTTGGACATTTTGCTGTAGACAAAACTATTGAAAGAATAAAATCGAAGTATTGGTTTCCCCATTTAAAAAAGACTGTTTCAAAATATATTAAAAATTGCTTGCAGTGTATCTACTATAAAAATATTCACGGTAAAAAACCGGGCAAGTTGTACTCAATCCCGAAATTCGCTAGACCATTCCACACACTCCACGTGGATCACCTTGGTCCATTTGTGAAGACTACTCGTCAAAATAGTTATCTCTTAGTGATAGTTGACTCATTTACCAAATTTGTTTTTATTTCGGCTATTAAGAGCACTAAGAGCAAAGTTGTTACGAATGAATTAAATAAAATATTTAAAATATTTGGAAATCCAAAACGTCTTGTTTGCGATGCTGGTACTGCTTTTACATCAAAATTATTCACTGATTATTGTAAAGATAAAAATATTCGCCTTCACATAATTGCCACTGCTGTTCCGCGCTCAAATGGTCAAGTTGAACGCTATAATCAGACAATACTAGAAGCATTGCGTACTATTAGCGCTGATACTGATTACAATAAGTGGGACCAGCACATTACATCCATTCAACAAGGTATTAACAGCACAATTAATAAAACCACGTCAGCCGTGCCGAGTGAGGTATTTTTTGGGTTCGGAATTCGTATTAATAATGATACAGTCACTGATGATAATAATGAGCATTCTATTGACGTCACTGCGTTGAGGGATAAGGTTGACACAAATATAAAGAGGAACGCCGATCGACAAAAGGAATCTTTCGATTCTAAAAGAAAAGAGCCCCCTATTTACAAAGTTGGAGACTTAGTAGTACTCAAAACTCCGAGTCATACAAATGATGGGCAAAGCACCAAGTTATTGCCATTGTATAAAGGGCCCTTTCAAGTAACGAACATCTTGGGGCACGACAGATATCAAGTGGCGGACCTCAGGGGAGCTGAAAGGTCTTCTAAAAAGTACGATGGTATTGCCTGCGTGGAAAATATGAAGCCCTGGATCCGAGTAGCTGACATACCGGATGTTGTCAAAGATTCATAAGTACTTACCAAGTGATAATAAGGTACAGTTTGCCTCTCTTATTATCTTTTATTCTAACTTAAACATTAATTTTGCATAATTATCCATTCTGAATAACTTGTTTTGTACTACAATTTATGCGGTCCAATGCGTTCGCTTTAAATATTATGGTTGTTTATAGGATGTTCGGCTACGTAAACGACAGGCATCCTTTGTGAACGCTGTTGTAGTACTAGCACAGAGTAATTTCATATATACATAAGTACTAGTGGTGATACACGACTAACGATCGATTACTTGTGAACATTGATTTAGTTCAAGCCACTAAGTTAACAATTTTATTGCTCTGGTGTGCCCGAATATCTTATCACAGCCTAATGTTGAAGCAGTTTACATATGCAGAAATAATATAACTGCAGCTGATACTTATATATGTTTTAATGTGTTCTCAGCTCCCTCATTGGACCAAAACGCTGTTCGAGGACGAACGCGTGAGCAGGACGGCCGGATGTTGTCGCACTTATTTTATCTATCTACCCACTGTCAAGAAACAATCGGCAAGTCATCGGACGTTGGAAGGGGCACGCTAGCACACTTCGTTTTGAACACAGCGGCGCAGTTCACTTTTAGTATTGGCAGCAACGCAGCCATCGAGACACACCTCTCCAAGAAAACCATAACGAGTAAATAGGTTGTGAATAGGTTACGACCAGAAATAATGGTGTGCGTTACCCCAGCAAAATAATGTCGAAAATAGTCATTTAAATCTTATAGTTAATTAGTTGCCCAGCTTCTGTAATTGTTAAGCACATTTTTTAATTTGTTACACATATAGTTTTTTATTTATTACACGAAAACATATTCTGCTGGGGTAACGTTTGAAACGTTACCGCAGCAAAACTTTTTTTTAAATAATGGGAATATTGAAATAAATATTAGCTATACATTTAGTTGTCTAGACGAGGTAAATGTTACACGTTATTTTGTTTTTGTTCTTTCTTCGGCTGCGAAGTTATTCGAGATTTTGCTGGAGTAACGTTTGTGGTTTTGCTGGATCTCTGAAACGGTTAAGCGGATTCTTATCATCTTTTGTACATGACTTCTTAGGAATTAGTTTTAATTTGTTTCGCAATAAAAATAACAAAATTATATACCGTTTAAAAGTTATTTAATAAAATATAAAAACACTTCTTTAGGTTCTAACACTCTGACTATGAGCTGTAAAGACTTACTTTAAACGTTATTTTGTAGCTTTTAACTACTTTCAAATGTATATGGAATTTCATTAGTATCCTGTAGGTAATTAACAAATTATGATGATATTCAGTTCTCCACGTTCATGGTTACAATGCGCGCGGATTTATTTGGCCACCGATAAACCTGTATACGGTTATATAAACTGAATGTTATATCAATATTTAGTTGCTTAATTCAGTTATATACCTGTAAAATTTCTGAGTATTACATACAATAATTAACGAGATAATTAAATAAAAGTCATTAGGAACTTCAAGACCGTGGTAATCCGACCAAGTTTAGGTGGTTACAAAAAAGCGACTGCGTAGAACATTATGTTATCTTCTAAAATATGTAGGACAGTCTTACAAGTTTAGTAGAGATGTGTTCACAAGTGTTAAAAAAAAACTACATATTTCTTAAAGAATTTTTATGTACAGGTAAAATAATAAGTCCTACTATTTTGTAGACAAATTTCAAATATCACAATATTTTTTCCTAGATATATACACTTCTGGACACATCTATTGGCCCACCTTAGAGTTTAGGTTTCGATGGCCCCTACCGAAATATGATTGCTAGATTGAACAAAAACTGTTGATGCAGTTTTAAACCTGATACATTTTACCATCTTTTTCGATCGTATAGTTTTAAATTTGAATTCAGAATACCATACGACATGGACCTACGCCTAACAAGTCGGATATGCGCCTTGTTAAAGGCAATTAATTTTTGAATAAAAAACATGTTTTATCAAATAAAGGTTTAATTTAATAACGCGTGTTGCCTCCATGGGCATCTACCACAGCTCTCATACGATTAGGCATAGAGTTTATCAACCGCTCTATGAAATTTTGAGGGATCATCTCCCATTCCTCTTCTATGGCAGTTTTCAACTCCTGCATCGTCTGGGCAACTGGCTGACGAGCCCTAACACGCCTTTTTAGCTCGTCCCACATGTGCTCAATGGGGTTCATGTCTGGGCTTCTGGCTGGCCAGTCCATAACTGTGATGTTCACATCCCGAAGATATTCCCTGATGATGCCGGCCGCATGGGCTCTTGCATTATCATGCATAAAAAGGAAATTTGGGCCCACATAGTCCGCGTATGGTATCACGTGAGGTTCTAAGCACTCACGAATGTATCTTTCAGCATTTAATGTTGGCAGCCGTGGTCCTGTAACAACCTCAAGTTGAGTTTTGCCGCTCGCGGATATACCGCCCCAGACAGTCCATGAGCCACCGCCATAAGCAACCCTCTCTTCAAAGCAGCATTGTGCGAAACGCTCTCCCTTACGCCGGTAGACCTTCTTCCTTCCATCATTGCCATGTAACACAATTTTAGACTCATCAGAAAAGAGTACACGGCTCCAATCTTGCTGTGTCCAATTTAAATGACTGCGTGCGAAATGAAGGCGCGCTGTTCGGTGGGCTCGCTTTAGTTTGGGCCCATTAGCTGGCTTGTGTGGTACCATATCGCGTTCTTTTAACCTTCTCCGAACAGTTCGAGCGCTCACAGATACTCCGTGGAAGTCGCGAAGTTGGTTTTGTATCTCAATGGAGGTAAGGTGACGATTTCTCAAGCTGGTCGTCACGATGAATCGATCCTGCCTTTCAGTTGTGACCCGAGATCGTGGCCTTCCTTGGCGACGAACAAAGCCGCCAGTCTCTAGGTACCTCCGATAAACATTTCGGACCGCAGATCGACTTAAATTAAGTTGAGCACTCACGTTTCTTTGGCTGTGTCCGGCCTGAATAAGTGCCACAGCTTGGGCGGCGACTTCAGGTGAAGTATCCATAGATTATTGATAGAACCTCACCTTAATGTTAAGAATAAGTAATGTTTGTTGCAAAAGCAAAGATATCAATCACTTTTTCAAGAATTAAATACAAGTAAACCAATAAAACCAAGTTTTCTTAGTATTCGATTGTTTGATATCAACAAACAGGCTCCAAATTGTCTTTTGTTTCTTTAAATTCTGTGTTCGAAATTCAAAAAAAGACTATTGAATGAAATTGTGAATGTGCCAGGTTCAAAACTGCATAAAAACTTTTTGCTCGACCTAATATAAAATTTTAGCTAGGACCAAACGAAACTGAAAATACAAGGTGGGCCAATAGATGTGTCCAGAAGTGTATTACAGATAGTTGTATTCTAAGATTAACTTAAATTATGTAAAAATCACAGATCAAAAATAAAATATTAAACTGCAGTCAAATAATTATGTAAGTCAGAATCATCTTTAGGCATAAATTTCATATCCATAATAATTAAAACGTAGAACCATTATTCTTTCAGAAAGTTTACAGTTAGAACCATATTTTGGCATACATTAAATAAAACATTTGATTGTGAACATACATGGTTTTTATTTCCCTGTAAGAAACATGTAAACATGCAAGCAAGCATGTAGCATGCAGTTATGCTAAACGAAATTATGCAGAATTCTAACTTTAACTTTTGCCAAAAGTAATTTATGCCATTGTGAATTCGAATATATAAACATTCGGCTAAATAATAATTATACATACTAAATAATTTTTATGCCTTAAAAATATTCGTGGAAGATTATACCAAGTGTGTTATGCCAAATGAATTTCGGAGTATCAAGATTCTGCCAAATAGAAGGAACCCGTGCAACTGTGCCATTGAACTGGTGCACATAATACAATATATACCTATCTAATAAGTAGCTGAAAGGTAATAATAATAATGTTTATAATACAGATATTATAATATTGTTATGTATTTAACAGTGTACGCGTCTGTACCGAAATTTTAAGGTTATTTATCCTACACATTTTAGAAGATAGCATAATGTTCTACGCGGTCGCTTTTTTGTAACCACCTAAACTTGGTCGGATTACCACGGTCTTGAAGTTCCTAATGACTTTTATTTAATTATCTCGTTAATTATTGTATGTACTACTCTGAAATTTTACAGGTATATAACTGAATTAAGCAACTAAATATTGATATAACATTCAGTTTATATAACCGTATACAGGTTTATCGGTGGCCAAATAACTCCGCGCGCATTGTGACCGTGAACGTGGAGAACTGAATATCATCATAATTTGTTAATTACCTACAAGATACTAATGAAACTTGATATAAATTTGCAAGTAGTTAAAAGCTACAAAATAACGTTTAAAATAAGTCTTTAGAGCTCATATTCAGAGTGTTAGGACCTAAAGAAGTGTTTTTATATTTCATTAAATAACTTTTAAACGGTATATAATTTTGTTATTTTTATTGCGAAACAAATTAAAACTAATTCCTAAGAAGTTATGTACAAAAGATGATAAGAATCCGCTTAACCGTTTCAGAGATCCAGCAAAACCACAAACGTTACTCCAGCAAAATCTCGAATAACTTCGCAGCCGAAGAAAGAACAAAAACAAAATAACGTGTAACATTTACCTCGTCTAGACAACTAAATGTATAGCTAATATTTATTTCAATATTCCCATTATTTAAAAAAAAGTTTTGCTGCGGTAACGTTTCAAACGTTACCCCAGCAGAATATGTTTTTGTGTAATAACTAAAAAACTATATGTGTAACAAATTTAAAAATGTGCTTAACAATTACAGAAGCTGGGCAACTAATTATCTAGAAGATTTAAATGACTATTTTCGACATTATTTTGCTGGGGTAACGCACACGAAATAATGTTTGTACAACATTATTTCTAGATATTAGTTAATTATGTGTTTAATATTTCTGTGCTCATGTTTAAATACAGGTTTTTCGTGATTCTGAGTTTCTGTTTTATTTAACTGTTATTATTCCTATCAATAAATAATATCTCGTTTATTAATTATAAATAACTATCATCATATCGAGTAGCTATGCCGCAAAGCTGTGCAGTTCCATTTTGTTTGGAAAGAAAAGGAGGCATGTTTCCAAAAGATAAACCTGTTCTAAAACAGTGGCTTGTGGAGTTGTGGCGATTCGCAGGAATAACTATAGATACTCCGACAAAACATTCTCTTGTTTGTAAAAAACATTTCAACTCCGATGATTACAAATTTTCAGCTACTCCTAAATTAAAGCCAAAAGTTGTACCTAATCTATTTTCTTGGAACCAAGACAGTGAGGAGAGAAAGGAAATTAAAAGAAAAACGTGCAGAAAGAGCTCGTTCGTTCGAAATTGTTTTGTAATACTATGTTCCCCTCTGCGTTTCCAACAAAGTTATTGTTTCGGATGTGTCTCGGACATATTCCTGAATTCTGGAAAAAAAAAGGCCAAGTGCGAGTCAGACTTGCTCATGAAGGGTTCCGTAGTAACTACGCCAAATAACTTTGTTTTTCATAGTATTTGTATGAATTACAAAGTTATATATGCGGTTTTAGAAAATATGCTATATCTCAAAAACTGCCGACCCGATCTCGTTCAAACCATTTTTGGTTGAAAGTTTACATTAAGATCTATAGCATATATTTTTTTAGATTTTTTCCTCCATTATTATAGAAGTTAGAGGGGGGGGGACATTTTACGAGTTTGGAAGCGTATATCTTTTAAACGATTGACTTTATGAAAAAGTGGTTTTAGACCTCTATAATTTTTAAAGACTTCTATAAAGACCACACACGCATAGGTTTTATGAAAAAAAATATTTTCAGTTTCAGTTCCATGTATGAGGAGCCCCCCTTAATATTAAATATTTTTTTATCTTTTTCTTAAAATCGGAAAGCGGTTCACAGAATACATCTACCTACCAAGTTTCATGTGTATAGTCCTAATAGTTTCGGAATAAAATGGCTGTGACATACGGACGGACGGTCAGACAGACAAACAGACATGACGAAACTATAAGGGTTCCGTTTTTTGCCATTCGGCTACGGAACCCTAAAAACATAGCTCCCTTAACATAGTTACCTCGGCAAACAAGCTTTCTTTGGCAAAAATAAGTTCGTAAACAGTAAACAAACTAACCTCTGAATTAGCTGCTCTTTGAGACCGCTTATTTTTGCGCATTATTTCTTAATTCCGCTTTCAAAGCGTTCACATTCATTGCCAAATAATCCATATTTGCGATAATTTCACGAAGGAGATCATTTTCAACAGGCAAATTAAAGAAATTATAAATTATGTCACGAAGCCCGCTAAAACCAGTGAAAATTTAAATTTTTTGGACCTCACGCGACACTAGCGCCTCTAGTGGCAAACTCACACGCAATAGACCCCATTCCCGTGCATTCGAATACTCTTATGTCAACTTATAAAACGCGAATTTTCAAATTAGTCCTAGAAACTTTTTTGGTGTGGTTTTTGGTGACATGAGAGTGAGACGTGATGCCCTAAGGACGGATTTTTTTTGTGCTTCTTCTTGTGCCCCCCCCCCCCCCCCAGACGTGATGCCCTAAGCAATTGCTTAATTTGATTAAGGGTTAATCCGTCACTGTTTGCCATCAATCAGGCGAGGTCAAGAATGGGCACATTCGGAATAAAAAAAATATGAATTAAAAAGAAAGAAATACATGGCGTAATCATCCGGTAGGCATGTATCAATCACACCTTGGTCCAGTCGCTCTCAAGCCCTATAAACCCAACTTTAGTTGCTTTAGAATGTGCGATTCTGAGTGTATTTCTCCACCCGCCACTTATATCTGCAAATTCGATTTGCCCATGCATAGACTTTCTGCTTCAGGAAGTCGACACGCTCAGTAACGCGGCTAAGATAGTCTCGAGGACAAATATCAGTTCCCCGCTAACGCCCGCCTGGCAAGTGGCAGTGCTTCACTCTAGGACGAGTAACAATATTGGAATAAAATGTGGAGATAATAAATGCGTAGTTATTTAATAAACAAAACAATATCCAATACCTGTGCATGCAGGTTCATAATTCCAGTTTACAATGAAGGCACGATTATTACAATTACAGTTTAACATCATGATAATGATACATACATGTTATATGTATTACATAATTTATTCACAATACTATTGTCTAGTTGAACGGCAGTACATGTGTGTATAACTTTCTGGAGTGGCGCATACCGGCGCAAAGCTTTCGAGTTTCCGACTATAAGGAGTTTGTGTTTCGCACGAGTCACACTTACGGCCAAACGACGCTGGTCATTTAGCACTTCACCTTCCTGTAATAAAAAATATTTTATTTATAGTTTTCTGGGACTAACTATCCTTATGGGGACATGGGAGAATTAGGGGAAATACTGGACAGAAAGTCTCAAGTTAAGCTTTATTTTATAGTTGTCGAGGTTCTGGCAGGCAAGCTTCACAGCCTGGTTCACCGGCTATCTTCTACAGATTATACTTCGTAGAGTATACCGGTCTACCAGACGAACTGCGGGATACCGTCCAGACTTATACCGTCTTGTCGTACTAAGCGCTTCTCCTCAACATTTATTGTGCATACAGCCAAGGTGTGGAACTCTCTGCCGGCTTCTGTCATTTGTGTTCCCTGCCACATATGACCCGTCAGCCTTTAAAACAAGAGTGGATATGCATTTTCTGGGCTCTCTCGTTCGATCGTAGACCTCATCTTACACTTACCATCAGGTGTGATCAAGGTTAAGAAAGGCTCAATCTTAATTTAAAAAAAACACTTGCGTGTTTTGCAGCGTTAGTATAAAGCTGACTCAAGCGTCTTCGGTGTCAGCGTCGCCAAACGCTTCATGGACGAAGAGCACATTCTGGTTTTGCAGAACAAATAATCTCGTGTACAAAAGTCTGAGTTATAAACGAATGTCTAAGGAATTATAACACTCATTAATTTAATAACTAATTTTTTTTATAATAGGCTCGTTTTTGACCACTATCTTACCTGATGGTAAACGATTATGTGGCAAAAGATTGACCTTGTTCAGTACGACCGAACAGTTTTTTTTAGAATTCACATTACTAGCAATCTTTTTACCCCTGCAACTAAGCTAAATATGCTTGTGTCTGGAGTGGGTTCACGACGATAGTGTAATGAGTGGACTTCGAAACCACGACCTCTCGATCACAAGACACTTTAGCCATTTTTTTTTTTTTTCGAAGTTGATTTACAGACCTTTACATTGTTGTCGTCGTGTTTGTGGGGTCGTCTCGTGCAGGAGTATATGATGACGGACTTGTCCCTTCCTTGGAATTGGTCCACAGTGCTGACTTCCACCGAAAGGTGCGCGAGGGAGCGGCGCAGGAGTGTCACTTGCTCGCGGTACGGGGCTATAACGCCGATTTCCGATGATTTCACGTTACCCTGTTGACATTATTCAATGGAGATTTTTTTTTGCGTTCATTGTATTTTACTTTTCTCTAATTAAGTTCTCTAATACTACACTCTTTTGCAAAAAAACGGGCACCTAAGGAAATTTACGTTCTAAGGTCGATTTGAGTAAATTAAATGAAATTTATTGCTTTGACGTAGTCTGTATACTTATAATCGTGTAAATTAATGCGCGTGAAGTGAATTCGGGCAATTAAAAGAAAAAAAAACGACGGATTCTTTAAAACCGATGTACACGCCCAAACAATAAGAAGTGGTCGGCAATAAAGACAAGATTTTTTTTTTTTACTTTTTTTAATTAAATAAAGTTACAAATGTAAAAACCTAATAACAAGTGTGACCTCCTCTTGCCAAAATCACAGCTTGAATCCTTCTGGGCATGCTTTCCACGATGTTTTTAATAACGTTTTGAGGAATACGTTCCCACTCTTCTGCAATGACTGTTTTTAGCTCCCTGATGTTTTGTGGAGCAGGTTGCACTGATCTTACCCATCTCTAGAACATCCCAGACATGCTCAATTGGATTGAGGTCAGGACTTCGAGCTGGCCAATCTAAACGACGGATCCCAACTTCTTGCATGTACGCTTCCACAACGCCAGAACGGTGCGTGTGAGCATCGTCGTCCATAAAAATGGAATCTTCCCCAAGTGCAGTCAATGTGGGTTGTGCATATGGAATTAGGACTTCCATTATGTACCGGTGTGCATTTAATGTTCCATTTTCTATGAAAACTAACTCCGTACGCTCCGTCGAATTAATTGCTGCCCAAAACATAACGGAGCCTCCGCCATAAGGAGTGATTTCTTCGAAACACAATTCCGCATAGCGTTCCCGTGGTCTTCGCAGCACTCGCCGGCGTTGGTCCTCTCTACACAAAGAGATTCTAGCTTCATCAGAAAACAATACTTTATTCCAGTCCTCCAGAGTCCATGAAGCACAGTTCCGAGCAAACTGAAGTCGAGCAACACGGTGCTCACGGAGTAATTTAGGGCCCCGAGCTGGGCGGTAACTCCTCATATTGGCAGCCAAAAGCCTCCTCCTGACCGTCCACAAGCTAACTTCTACTCCTCTTACTTCTTCAAGGCTCTTCTTCAGGTCCACACTTGACGCTTTACGATTCCGCAACGCCTGACAACTCACCAAAAAGCGGTCATCTCTTGGTTCTGTGCATCGTTTTCTTCTCGAACCGGGTCTTTTGACCGAACCGGTCTCTTGATACCGTTGCCAAGTCCTCTGGACAGTTGAACGACTCACATTTAGCCGCTGAGACACGTAAGTTTGCGAACAACCTTCTTCAAGTAGGGCTATAATTTTACCGGCCCTTATCGCTTTATCACTCATATCAAAAAGTAGTATTTAATGTAAAAAGAAAGATTAAATTGTTTAATTTGCAGAAAATATACAAAAAGTTTTAAAATATCGTAATCAGTTAAGAATCGTTTCAGCAATTCGCCCCATTAGTAAAGCAATTTTAGAATAACCCACAATAATCATTATTTTTCTTTTATTAATTTCAAATTTTAAATTTGGAACGTAAAGAATCATGCCAGGATGCTTCTAATAACATGCCAATACATCGTCAAATTAATAAAACCTATTTCTTGTTCTTCTTTGAAGTAGAGAAAAAAATCTAAAGTGCCCGTTTTTTTTGCAAAAGAGTTTATATGGGTAACCGCATTATGTGATACTCGCCCGTACATGGATCACGGACTGTTTTTTTTTTTGACTTACTCTACCCTACGAAAGGATTGGATTGGATTTTTACTTATTTATTTATAAACATTAATTACATGTAACTTATAAACTAAGCCCCACAAAAACGTAGTAGTGGTTTGACTTTGCGGTTGGTGAGTCTCTATACAGTATACACTATACGTGTTAAATCTGAAGAAACTAATTATTACTTATTTATTGGTAGCACTTTAGCATATTTCTAAATATTTTTTCAATTTTCTTTCTCTTTGTTGTAAGTCAAAAATAGGAAATGATTTTTTTTGGCAATTTTCTAAAACTAACTACACTATTGTAGTCTCATAAAAACTATATTCAATCGCCATTAAAACATAAATTATTCGGTGAACTCATTAAAGCAACTTTATTAATTTTTTATTAATATACAAAATCGTAAACAAAATCACAAACATTTGGAAGGCGGTTCGGTAGGTATATATAATTTTATTTTTCGTATATGTAAACTAGATGAGGCCGATCTAGATCTAGGAGTCTTAGTTTGCCCAGCCCTTAAACCATGCAACAATCATTCCGTACAATAATGGGTTCAGAATGTTGTTGGGATTGCTGCCGGTCGCTTTTGCAGTGAATCAGCTATGTTTGCCGAGGCCGACATTGCCTTCTGAACAGCATATTGGATTGTACTGTGGTGAACCACTGGAATACTGTCCACATTTCTAGTGGTGCTGTTTTTAATTTAAAGTAAAACAACTTGAATATTTTATTCTAATTAATCTAATTGTTTGAATTTTATTTGATTTTAAATCAATAATGTATTCTAATATTATTTTAAATTACTAACATAACTGTAAATATTACCAACCAATGTATGGATGTACCTAACATCTGAATTAAATGTCTAAATAAAGAGTAGTCAGCAGCATTGACAGGGTCATTGCCTGTCGGGGCAGGCGTCCGTCACTCACTCAAGACCACGCGTTATATGCCTACCGCTTCGCGTATCGCCATCGGTACAACCGACAGTGGGCTGCCGCATGCCTGCCTGAGCTTTTTTAAATAATTTTGGCAACGTCATAATGGACCTGCCTAAAAACAATTGATTTTCCTACGCTTTGCTCCTGTTTCCTTTTTGATTACTTATTTATTACAATTATTTACGCGGTTTCGGATATTTTCGACAGTAAAATTTAATAATCGGGAATTAAGGGAAGGGAGAAAATGCATATATCATTTTATTAAACTGAAACATTTGATCAAAAAATAAAAAATAATTGGTTTTCTACAACATTCGTTTTTTTACCAATATCATCATAGGTACAACCATAGAAATATAATATTATATCTATGGGTACAACCCTAGCACATTCACTCGATGACGCGCTCGCACGTGGGTCGCGCGGCGGGCAAAATAATCTCAACTCTCTGAGTACGGACTTATGGTACATTTCTTCTCGCTGCAAACAGCTGGTATTATTATTAAGATTTTGTAGGCTATTATATCGTAGGTATTTTCGCTTTTGTATTAGAGTGATGTATCTGTTACGAAGTAACTATTTAGTAATCTGTGGTCGGGGTTACGGGCACACGGTGGTTTATTTAGTAGAAGTCTGAGTTTCGCTCCACCGAAGCGGGAGGAGTCGTTTGATGGTTTTTCTAACGAAAAAAAAACCCTTTAAACCATTCTGAAATATGTATTCGATATGTACTTACATATATATAATCAAACGATATTTTATTATTACTGGTACTGCATTTCTCTACACGAACTCCTCACCAACTCACTCACACAAGGAAACGACAAGAATATATGTAAAAATTCACCCGTCAAAGATAAATGTTTATTACTTGATGTAAATGTACCTAAGTGGTACTCAATTGTGTCAACCTGCCCTAATGTAACTGTTCTTCAAGACACAGGATGTTCCTAGTTTGAAGAACAGATGTCCGACTTAATTAAGTCTCTAACATCACATCTGTAACCACAGCATTTATGTAATCTTATGTGAGAAGAAATAAACACTATTATTATTATTCACTTAAATAGAAGTCCACCAACCTGTTTCAAGGCGTCAACTAAAGCGATGACCACGCATGCTTCAACGGGGTTAGAACAAGGGTTCTTGTTGGTAGAATTAGAAACGTTTGTTTGTTCTACTGCTTCCACATCTAAGAACAGCGCTGCGTGCTGTGGATCGGGACTGCAGGCTGTTGACAACCAGGGCGAGTCTGGCAGGTCAGGGATTTTCTGAAAAGAAAATAAAGAACCTCCTCTTATATAGAGTGCAAGTGATGCCGAAATGAAAAGGTATACCAATTATTTTTTTTATTTTTTTCTGGGTGGGAAAATCATCGTATGACTTCTCCCGCTCTGGATGGAGCGGAAGGGAGTGTCAGACTTCTACTGACTAAAAACCCACCCTGTTCCTTCAGCTGCCCTTAAGTTCCGGGGCGGTGGTATCTCGTAAGAACATTCCTGCAATCCCGGGAGGCAATGGCCCTATGGGGCCCGTCACTATTGCTGATAATAATAATATAAATAATAATAATAATATTCCACAACTTTCACACAACGCCATCTAGTCCCAAACTAAGCAGAGCTTGTGGTATGAGTACTAGACAACTGATAAACATACATATATATTTCTGAATACATACATATTATGTATAGATAAAATTACACCCAGACAAAAAACAAATGATCGTGCTCATCACACAAACATTTGTCCTAGGTGGGAATCGAACCTACGACCTTACGCATAGCAGTCAGGGCCACTGACCACTATACCAATATAGAATGTTAATTAATAACAAAACTGGAAAGACATGCTCAAGCTCGCGCGCGCCTATTTTCATTGCGAAGCGTCTGTATAATAATGTATTCAACACATAGCGCGATCAAAAATTACCATTTCGATATCCAGTCATTTACGAGATTAATGAAATCTTATGTGCGACACCCTGTATATAAAAATAAATAGCTGTTCGTAAGTCTAGCTAAAACTTTAGCACGACTGGACCGATTTAATTAATTATTTTTGTTCCGTCTCTTACAGGGAAGGTTTAAAATGTCAGAAAAACAACGTGTCAGTGTCGTGTCAACTGGGTCAGGTTACCAGGTCGTACTATATGTACTATAAATATTTTGAACTGAATCAACTCTATTTTACTAAGCGAAAAGAAAAGAGGGTTGTCGTAGATGTCGTATGAAGAGAATTGTAACAAAATTAATTTTAAATTAATACTAATGCTAGAGAGTGCCTCGTTGGTCGAGTGATGTGCTGGGCACGAGTTCTCGGGTTCTACTCCCGGGTCGGGCAAATAGTGCTATTGGGTTTTTCTGAAAGGAATTTCTCAGTAGTAGGCCTGAGTTTGGAAGTTTGTGGTGTGATACCCCCGTGCCTCGTTATTTCGATATTCGATTCGTTGCGATGTCCAATTTGTCAAACTTATAGCTGTGGCGCTGAACAAAAATAACGTGACGTGACGGCTACCGTGCCAAACGCCATACGATTAGATGACACGCTTCCCGTGTTTTCAGCTATGCGTAAAAGAAAACAGTATTTTGACTATTTTTTTACGTTGATTTTTTTTTTTTTTCAATGATTGCACGGGAGACGTGCCATCTGCAACGAATCGGTTAAGCCGTTGGTCCCGGCTGTAATTTCGACATCTTTGACAGTCGTTACGGGTAGTCAGAAGCTAGGAAATGTGACACTGGTTTAGACAAAGGGTATCGTGTTACCCATAGAAATATAAACAAACAGGAGAAGTGGTAAGGGGGCGTGTCGGTGTCCGCGCGACATGGCCACAGCGCCCATGTCACAGGCAAATGGCCGTCTCCGCGAACTAGTACGCTTTCGACGGCGATCGTGACAACTTATAAGAATGCCGAGTTGTTCAGTGGTTTCTTGCAAAAACCGAAGCCAAAACCAAAACTTTGTGAATCATGGAATCACTTACCATATGTTAGTACAAGTATTTTACAATATTTGTCTTTAAATCATGAATAACAATAAATCGTAAAATATTTCTTGCTTTTACTATGTTATTTTTGTTCTCAAATACCACAGCGACTGTACTACTTTTGCTATAAATGCATTGCTCCTTAACCAATACTTTTTTTTTTTTTTTGGAGTTCGTCACTAAGTAACTGGACAAGCAATGTAAAAATAATAAAACGGTACTGTATTACGCGGATTCATCGCGTAGTGAGGCCACCGCTTCTTGCGACAAGTTAGTGATGTGCTTGTGCAGCTCCACTAACGTAGGCTATCGACAACAATGTCGATTGACGAATGAAATAACGGGGTTTTATAACATACGGAAACCTCTAAGAAAATATGTTTAACTTTTATTTTACATGAGATAACAGAAAAAAAAATACGTTGAAAAGTCAAGTGTACAAAAAAGTAAAAAAGAATAAACAATTTATTTTACTCCCGCAGCATGCGTAAGAAGTTCCGACGTCGCCGTCGCTACAATAGTTTATTTTTCAATCTGTCAACCGTTTTAATCCGATTGGAAGATCGATGTAAATACATTGTAAATAATGTTTTTTTGCTTATTTTGATTATTTTACAGCGTAGTAGAGAAATGCGTAACCAATGTTCGTAAAGTAAGTTACCTAAATTTTAGGTTAATAATCGGTGGTGTTTTTAGGTTTCGAATTATCGTATGTTGTGCCTTATCCTCGTGCTGTTTCTTTATTTTTTTACGGTTTTTATATTTTACTTCCGTTTCGAAGCTTCGAATGCGTTATAATAATCGGCATGGTTCTGACAATATATTAGTGAAAAATAAATCTTAAAATAAGTCAATACATTCATGCTATTTATTTGTTATGCATGGGTGTGTGTGTTTTCTTATATTTCGTTGAGACATACAACACTCATATTATTGAACTTGACATATTATTCACATATCTAATCAATCATTTTAATCAAAGGCTATTGCCATATCTATCCTTATAATAAATCTGTAGAGAGGTCAATTCTGTACATGAAATATATTTCCAAAATAACTATCAGGGGGTGTTTAAGGATCGATACTCATGCCAAAAATGCAATCAGTTAAATTTTTGTCTGTCTGTCTGTCTGTCTGTCTGTATAACCGTTATAGAAACAAAAACTACTCGACGGATTTTAACGAAACTTGGTACAATTATTTTTCATACTCCTGAGCGGGTTATAGTATACTTTTCATCACGCTACAATCAATAGGAGCAGAGCAGTGAAGGGAAATGTTGGGAAAACGGGAGAAGTTACTCCATTTTTTAAGCTTCCGTCGCGTGTGCAACCTTAATGGTTAAAGCTACACAAATCATTTCATGACGGAAATGTTCTCCTTAAAATTATATAAAAAATATCCCACGACAGCATATGTCTAACTTTTATGGTTGACTCACAATAACACGGGTAACTCCCGATAGCTTAGCAGTTCGAAGCTTTCTGATTATAATATTTGTCTACTCTTACGTTTATAACACTCTCAGTCACCCCTAATTGAAAAAGTTAACATTATTAACTATTCCATAAAAAAATTGGCCAAGTGCGAGTCAGACTCGCCCATGAAGGGTTCCGTAGTAACTATAATATAATATGCAAATTTATTTGACGAAAAAAAAACCTTACAAATTTCTTAAAACTAGCTTATTTACATTTTTTACAACTGCGCCAAATAAATTTGTTTTGAAAAAAAACCTTACAAATTTCTTAAAACTGGCTTTTTTACATTTTTTACAACTGCGCCGAATAAATTTGTTTTTCATAGTGTTTGTATGAATTACAAAGTTATATTTGCGGTTTTAGAAAATATGCTGTATCTCAAAAACTGCTGAACTGATTTCGTTCAAACTAATTTTGGTTGAAAGTTTATATTAAGATCTACAGACATATATTTTTTTTTAGATTTTTCACACCATTATTATAGAAGTTAGAGGTTGTGTCCGCCACACACACATTTTACCACTTTGGAAGCTTATATCTTTTAAACGATTGACTTAATGGAAAAGTGGTTTTAGAAACCCCGATGTCGTTTTTAAAGAACTGTCTATAGATACCACACATGCATCGATTTCATGAAAAAAAATATTTTCAGGTTTAGTTCCATGTATGGGGAGCCCCCCTTTATTTTAAATATTTATTAATTTTTTTCTCAAAATCGGAAAGCGGTTCACAGAATACATCTACCTATCAAGTTTCACATGTATAGTCCTAATAGTTTCGGAATAAAATTGCTGTGACAGACGGACGGACGGACAGACAGACAGACAGACAGACAGACGGACAGACATGTCGAAACTATAAAGATTCCGTTTTTTGCCATTCGGCTACGAAACCGTAAAAAGAATCATATAAATCGGTATAGAAACACCAAAGTTATACATGAAATACGCTTATAATAATAAGCCATCGCGCGTGAATACTGAATCATGCTATAAAGATTATTTTTGAGAATCGGTCGCCGCGCTCGACGCGTCTCGCGGTCGAAGCGTTCTCTAGGTACTTAAGCCTCATGTGAACGTGATCTAAACAATATTACCAATACATTAACTTACGCTGACGGAGTCGCGGGCACAGCTATATAGTATCATTACGCTAAGGCCAATAGGAGCGGAGCGCCAATGAAGAATGCTTCAAAATCGGGGTTAAATTTAACGTTAGCCCAAAGTAACTATTCCACGCGGACGAAGTCGCGGGCAAAAGCTAGTTATTAAATAAAGAGCACACAGACCTTACTACTTTTTTTTTTTACTACGAATGAGCCCGCTCTTGACCTCGATCACACCTGACGGTAAGTGTAAGATGAGGTCTACGATCAAACTAAACTAATATTATAAATGTGAAAATTTGTGAGGATGGATTTATGGATGTATGTTTGTTACTCTTTCACGCAATAACTACTGAACGGATCTGAATGAAATTTGGCAAGTAGATAGTTTACATTCTAGAATAACACATAAGGCTATTTTATCGCGGAATGCCCCCGGGATCGGGATTTTACGCGGGAAAACCCTCCCACGCGAACGAAGTCGCCGGCAGAAGCTAGTAATTTAATAAATCAAAAATTCAAAATTGAAATTGGCACAACAATGAAAAGGGCTTCTTTCAATATTTTTATTTAGTGTCAAATCCATCCAAAGGTTGTCTGTAAAAAAATCGCTTTTAGCGATAAGACCGCCCATTGGAACACCCTTCGTAGTTTTTAAGTCCTTATTTAATTCTGTTATGGTGTACAATAAAGAGTATATCTATCTAACCACAGTTCCTCACTTACTCTAAACACTTAATATCGAACTAATTACTTCAGGAGATGTTGCTCCGCGGAGAAGCAAACACGGGTCGAGTGTGGTTTGCTTGAATAAGGTGTGTTTTTCATTGCATCACTTCTACATGTACACAGATTTGGGAGCACACTGCATGCAAGAATGAACATCTGGTTTGTAGCGGAATTAACATTTCTTTTTCTGAATGTTCAGTTTGGCATGGATTCTGGCAAAGTAATTCCATTATTATTTTGATTATTTTATGTTCTGTTATTTTTTTGTGTGTTTGATAATTTGTAATTGATCCATATGTTACTTTAGAATAAATTAATTGAATATGAATGTATTAACCCTTTGACGACCACGGGGACATCCGTGTCCCAAACAAAAAAAATCAAATAATTCAATAACTGTGAAAGTGGTAGGTGTGACTTTAGTTTTAACCACTTTCTGAATATACTTTTTCATTCTATTATCATAGCAACAAAATATTCCAACTGTCAGTCCTTGCTTATGATAATTGGAAATTGATAGTTTGTTTCGCGCGGATTTCTTATATTTTGAAAAAGTATTTTTAAGTACAAAAGTTGTTCTAAAAATATTATATTGTGAAATATTTACTGGCTGGTAAGTACTCTTTTATTTTGTACACTAATAAAACCTAAATTCATATTGTATGCTTTGATCTGTGATTATAAACATAGAGGGACACCGGTGTCCCTATAGCCCATGAGGGTATTTATCTGTTTCAATATTGCGGTTGTGATTTTTTTTACTATTGCCCACATCTTTTATTTTAATGTTTGCAGATAATGTTTTGTAGAAGACGTACGGTTTTCGAACTCAAGGAAATTGAAATCCAACAGATTTTGATGAGTTATAACAGTGACTCTGTAGAAAATTTATTGCTCAACGAAGATGTAAGGCACACACATGATGATGACCAAGGTGTATTTGATGTTGAGATTGAAGTTACAAAACTTTAACTTTATGAATCCAGGAGATCATCACTCGAGCCTTCAACTTCTGCGGTAGAACATGTCAACGAACCACTTAGCGACCATCAACCAGTTTTCAAGTGGACCCAGGGAACATACGCTCTGAATGTATTTGAAAATGTTGAATATGAATTCGGAAAGGTGCAAATCTGTCAAGATTTGGATAACAATAAGTTGACTTCTTTTGAGATATTCCTTTCAACAACAAAATTTGCCATTTTAGTGCAATTCAAAGTATCAGAATCAGTGCGATACGCTCACCAGAACGGATGAGAATTCCATGTTGAAATGCAAGAATTTCTTGGTGTAAATTTAGTAATGGGTTATCATATTTTGCCATCGTTGAGAGACTGGGCAACGGAACCTGACATGGCAGTACCTTTCATAGTAAATATTATGCCATGAGCTCGTTTTGAAGAAATATGCAGGAATCTACAATTTATGCAATAACGTAGAAGTACGAGATCCTATTAGGTAGACCTAATTTTGACCGAGCGTATAAAATTAGACCTGTCATTTAAAATCTGAATACATAATTCCAAAGTGCCCTCAACCACACTAAAGAACAATCAAGAGACGAACATATAAGAAAAATAATAATACTTGTGGTTCATGTGAAGTTCACCTCTGCTACACCAAGGACTGAATTTTTTTCGCTGATTACTGAGCTGATTTTAGTCACTAAAATATAACTTGTGAATTAAAATATTACCTATATTAATAATTAAATACGTATAATAATAAATATGTTGTTTGTTTTTGGAAAAATTGTAAATTATTAATGAATGTAAAACACGTAAAGATAAGCTGAATAAGCAAAAAGTCAGAAAAAAAATCAGAAAAGCCACTGACATTTTTTTTATTTTTATTTAAAAATATGTTTATTAGATGCCCAATAAATCATCCTAAATAGTCAGAATGATTATTTTACCTCCTATAATCTTATGGTCCTGAAAGGGTTAAGTATGTACTGGTGTGTAAAAGATGTTTGTATTTTTTTTTACTTCACATTTTTTGTACGGGAGCCCCTCTTAAATATTTATTTTATTCTGATTTTAGTACTTATTTGTTGTTATAGCGGCAACAGAAATACATCATCTGTGAAATTTTTAACTGTCTAGCTATCACGGTTCATGAGATACAGTCTGGTGACAGACAGACACCGTAATCAGAGTCATAGGGTCCCGGTTTTTATCCTTTTGGGTTAGCCCACGGAATAGAGGGCAATAGTATTTGTAACGTCTGGGCACAATTTTATGACGTAGAAGCAAGCGCTTTCACTAACCAGCACGTCTATTTCCATCGTCGCTTGAGCTACATTCTGGTCAGCACACTTGAGCCTGTCATCGTAAGCCACGCGGTTGGCGAGGTCCACAAGAGCTTGGTTCATACGATACTGTAGCTGTAGCGTTGAAGTCGCCTCCCTACACATCAGGCGGTGGAACAAGCTTTTTTCCATACCTAGGCGTCTGGAATGAGGAAAATTGAGATCAGAGTTAAATCAATTACAGTGGTACCCAACTGATTAGGCGTGTCGTGAATCTACGTTCTCGCAGGAAAAAAAGTATGGCCCCGAAGATTAACAAAAGAATGCTTAAAACATAATCAACCTTAGATAACTACTATAAGGTTCGTAATACACTGCAGCTGTTAGTTCCGTCTCACGTCACGCGTCGTGCGCTAACATGGCGGCAGCTACCGACCTGTAGCGGTAATGGAAAAAGAAGCGCGGTGTGTGGAGCTTGTCGATTGGTGAATACTGCCGTGATTCTTTAAAAGGCAGTCTGACAATTTAACGAATTTGAGTTAAACATTGAGCCACATCAGGAAAAAAGGCGCGTCGACCTATCTACTAACCCCTTTTTCTGAAACTTATTTAGCTTTTGAGATATTTTTTTCATAAAAAGCTGTGAAGTGGTTTTGATACCAGTACCAAATTTATAAAAACTAAAAATCGGTAAATTGTGAGATGACTGCCTTTTAAAGAATCATGGCAGAATAGCATTTCCCGCGCTTTGAAAATTCATAATCTGCGCAGGTACATCGGTAAGCCATATCAGTTGGGTACTACTACTGTACCATTTATTTCGGATTTTGACTCCATATTTGTTAGTGACATGTGAACTTATAACCTATTTTTTTTATTACTGATGGGCCCACTCTTGACCTCGATCTCGCCTGATGGTAAGCGATAGATGAGGTCTAAGATGTGACGAGCGAGCACAGAAGATGCCTATTTACTCGTGCTTTAAAGGCTGAAAGGTCATAAGTGGCAGGGAACACAGAAGCCGGCAGAGAATTCCACAGCTTGGCTGTGCGCACAATAAATGTGGAGGAGAAGCGCTTGGTACGACAAGACGGTATATCAACCAAGTGTGGGTGGTACCCAGCCGTGCGTCTGGTAGACCGGTAGTGAAAGGGAGATGGAGGAATAAGTGTTAGTGTTAAAGAGGGGTCCACAGATAATTTATAACAGCCGCACGTGCCGATCTTTAAGGTTTAGCAACGCTTATCGGTCCGTGGATGACGTCCATCTTGGCATATCGATATATCTTTGTGCCTCGGAAAGCACGTTAAGCAATTGGTCCCGGCTGTCATTTATCGTTGACAGCCGTTACGGGTATTCAGAAGCCAGAAAATCTAAAACTGGTCTTGCCAAGGGCTATTGTTTTACCCAGCTACTAGGCTGTAAGGGTGCGTTTCCACCAGAGATGTGCGATGGAAATGTGTCGTGCGAGGATGTCTAGCTGTGCTGTGAAAATGTGTGGGGGTTTCCACCAAAGCTGTGCGATGAAAATGTGCCTACGAGGATGTGTAGCGGAGCTGTGAAAATGCGCATTAATGTGTGGTGCGAGGATGCGCAAACCTCGCAACACATCCTTCTTAACACACATTCCTCGCAACACATCCCTCGCAACACATCTCTTGCACACGTCCCTCGCACACATCCCTGGCTTGTTTTATATGCGCAAAAATCTAGCTCCGCTGAGGCGTTTCCACCAGAGCTGTGCTGACCGAGGCGAAGTAAAGAAAGCGATTCTATTGGTTCTTTACAAACAAATCCCTCGCTACGCATCCTCGCACATCTCTGGTGGAAACGCAGCCTTAAGGTCAGATAGACAGTCGCTACATGTATAACACTAGCAGTTAGCTGCATACGGTAAGACTGGAAGCAGACTTCAATACATGGAGTCAGAAGTTGGACGTGTTATACCCTCGTGCCTCGGAAACCACGTAAACTCGTCGGTCCTGCGCCTTATCCCTCTCCGATTGTGTCGGATTGGGAGAAGTTGGGAAAAGGCTTACCAGATAACGATTCAAAGATGGGCGGATTATCATACTAAGTCACTTTGCTAAGGCACGTCATAGGTCATGTGTTAATTCACTGCCTTCAGCGACTAAGCCATTTTTACTTTTTATTAAATATTGAACCATAATAGGAATTCCTCCTGTATCGTGAGTGTATTTAAAAAAAGTTATTTTAAATGTCTAAACATTTGAAATGCAAGAAACAAGCATATTTTTATTTTAAAAAGTGACAAGCAGGCGGGACCCCATTGAACATAATATAATATATACTTTTTAAATTGCATGGGTCCCGCCTGCTTATCACTTTTTAAAATAATAATGTGCTTGTTTCTTGCATTTTAATTGAGCAGTCGGGTTTTTTAGACATTTAAAATAAGGTTTTTTTTTCAGCTTTTTAGTTCAAACATTAATTAACAATTTTTTAGTTTCCCCGGTCGTGTCACATTGCGATCTCATCGGATCCAGAAAGTGAAAGAGAAATGTCCATATTTTTTAACTTTCTCATTGTATTATTTTATTAGTATGTTTTTGTTAATGATAATTATTATACCTTTTTGAAATCCTTGGGTTGAGCCCTTTAATTTAATACCCGTATTGTAGTATTTCAAATATTTTAATTTTTACATTAAGTAATTATTAGCGTCGCACAGCCGCCTTGTTTTTTTTTTTAACGTCACCTATCTAGGTACACTTGGGCTGCTAAGGCGAATCTAACATTACCTCAATTATGTAAATCCGTTCCACGGTTCTGGAGATATGTAGTAATAAAAAGAATATTACATACATACAAGATACGTGTGAAAAACATAACCCTTCCTTTGCAGTCGGGTAAAAACACCCAACCACTATTTGAAGGCCATACATACAACAATTTTTTCCACTGCAGGAATCGATGGAGAGCGGGAAAGAAATGGCGCTACAGACAATTTAGTGCTATCCCTTATTCGCATATCTTTTCCTGATATATAGCTTTCTTTCTTTTAGAGGCATTCTTTACCACTCAAACGTCCAAGCAAAAAATGTATTTTTGCTACGACCAGGTGTGAACTTCCCAACAAAAATGATCCCTGCTACAAAACTGGTAGTTTCATTAAAATAAAAATACTCTAAGTGGAGCTTAAAATATACAAATTTTAATTTACTTAAAAGTGAATTAATCAATGAAAGAAAATTGATTTTTATTTACTGATAATAGGCTCACGTTTGACCACCATCTCACCTGATGGTAAGTGATGATGTGGGCGAAGATGGAGCACGATTACCTAGAAGTATCCTATTCACTCTTGAATTAAAGAACCTTAGGTAATAGCTATCGGGAAACACAGACTCCGGCAGGGAACTCCACTCCTCAGCCGTACACTCACAATGAAAGTATTCGGAAAACGTTTAGTGCGTATGGGTGGAATGTCCACCATGTAAAGATGGCGCATATAATGAGTGAATATAATGGAAATAAACTTTAAATTCAAGCAATTCTTATTCGTAGTAGTTAGAGTCTGTGTTCCCTGCCACTTATGAACTTTCAGCCTTTAAAGCAAGAGTAAACAGGCATCTTCTGGGTTAGCTCGTTCCATCGTAGACCTCATCTATCGCTTACCATCAGGCGAGATCGAGGTCAAGAGTGGGCTCATCATCAAAATAAAACCGCGATACGACCCTATCTTTGCGTTGAAAAAACGAAACGAATGTATGATTATTAATTTATTAATTATGTACAGACGCCAGCACATGAAGCTACCCGAAACTGTCAAATTTTCCCAATCAACCTTGAACCTAATTTCTTTAACAATAAAGTTGAAAATCCATTAAAGATATTTGACAGATTCTTGTAGCTTGATGTGCTGGCGTCTGTACTATCATACCTTGCTGCTCGACTCCTGACTACGGGAGGCAATTGCTCCGGATCACCAACTAAAACGAACCTCTTAGCCGCAAATAAGGGACGCAACACAGTACTCTGTAAAACCTGCAACATAAGTAGTAATACGCTTTAGGATTATGAACCTCTACAGTATACTGTTCAGTTCTAGTCGCAGTGAAAATATTTTTGTAGTTATTACCTGAGTAGCTTCATCGACTATGCATAGATCAAAAGTAGTTCGGGATAGCATTGCGTGCGTTGCTCCCAAACAAGTCACTCCCACGACGTCCTGCAAATACAATAAGTTAGTAACCAACTTTGTAAAGTTAATATTTTTTTATTACTAGCTTCTGAACGCGGCTTTGCTCGTGTGAAAAGTTATTTAAGCGAAATATAATGCAGGTGTGCCTATGTCACTCAGTGATAACGTACTAGAATTATACTGTTGAAAGAATGTTTTAAATCGGATGAATACTTTCGACCTTGCGCGCCGCACTGACTCATAGTAGACACTTAATGGCGCACCATTCAAGTCAAACTTATCGTGATAACTTTAAAACTATTCGTCCAAATTACGAAATTTAAAAGACAAAACACATCGACATTAAATCCTTAAAGCGAAAATGTATCAATTGTGATAAGAACCAGATAAATACCGTCAACTGTGGCATCTTTACTTTTCGTAGGTATCTTTACCTAAGCATACCCTATACCAGTTCAACTTAATTTTTGTTTTGTCTGTGGAAGTTTATGTTATTTCGCAGATATTGGTGGATTTTGTAATAAATTGTGGTAACCCAAAAAGATTTTTAGGCTAGCAACTTCGTAAACGGTCAAAATAGAGTGCATTTTCGTTATGTGCGGTCAATTTTGTGCGCAGCGTCTTCGTGTAAAGATAGGTGTTTCCTACAGTAAATTAAAGTGCGGGTAAGTGGCGTATATTAAATAGTATTTGGTATATTGTCATGTAGGTATATCGCAGTGATTTAATTCTAAGAATCTTCTATTTCCTGAGTTATTCGAAAAGGTAATGTTATTTGAGGTTAGGTAAAGTTACCAAACTCAGCATGAAGGCAACTTTACCTGTGACTAGGGTTGTCAAATTTAACTTGCATAACTAATCTGGTTTTATGTGGGAAACCCTTTAAAATTTCGTTTAGCTGTTCAAAGCACTAACTTTATTATTCGTTCATGAAATATTGGGATACATGTGATATAATTAAGTTGATAACAAATTTGGCTGATATCCTATTACAGATGTTATATTCAAGATTCCTCCAAAAGTAAGCGTCAAACAAAGAAATAGAAGACGTCTGGGAGCGCGACCTTACGTAGGTATATTGCTGATTGATTTTGGAGAGAATTTTAAGATTTGTTTTAGTTATTTTTTGTTACAGATATTTATACGTTAACAAAAGACTGAGTTACCTACTTTTGTAGATTGTGATTATTTTATGTACAGACGCCACTGAACAACAACCTACCTAAATCTGTATTTTTTTTTCAACCTTATTACATTAAAGGTTAATATTCGATTGGTAAAAGACAGATTCGAATAGGTTGACCTGCTGGCGTCTGTACTTACTTAGGTATTTTGATTATTGATGTTGGAGAGAGAATTTTAAGATTTGTGTTAGTTTTTTTTTTGTTACGAATATTTTTACGTTAACAAGAGACAGAATTACTTTTATAGATTGTGATTATAATTATGTACCTACCTAGGTATTTTGATTATTCATTTTGGAGAGACAATTTTACGATTGGGTTTTTTTTTGCGTACCTACTGTTTAACGAATAGGTACCTAGTTTTGATTATAATTACGCTAAGTACTTAATTTTTTGACGCCAAGTAATGCATAAGTAAAACTTCATAATTAAAAAAAAAATTGTATTATTTTTCGACAACCCTGATGAAATGCGGCCATTTCTATGATAATTTTGAATTTCTGTTGGCAACTTTACCTATGTATTGGTAGTGGTTACTCAAACGAAGATGATAACTTCAAAATAAAATGCATCGCTTTTTACCGCTTGGACCTATGGCAACTTTACATTGCATGCACTTTGGAACACACATTCGATAAAAACAGTACGCTAGGTAAAGTTGCCAAATTTGTGTCAATTTTACCTCGCTCATATTCTTGGTTTTTTTGGCGATTCTATGTGAGATTTAGTAGAATTCATTGCTTCAACCAAAAGAGACATATATTTTTTACAAAATAAATCAATAAAAGTTTAAATATCTAGCTCCATGTTGTGGTAAATAGTAAAAATGTAAAAAAATACGGTAAAGTAGCCACAGTTGACGGTACTCTAAAATGTGCTTTGTAAAAAAAGTACCCGATTTAATTGTATTTATGTGTCACTATTTTGGATATAATGGCTTTCGTATAAATGGTAGATATATGCTGTCGCGGACTTTTATTCAAATGTTCTAAATAAAAGTCCATTTAAGACAAACAATCCCAACGTACATTATCTTCGTAGAACTCCAATGATTTAGACAGCGCTGAGCGCACGCCAAGATAGCTCTCAGAGGGCAGACATTTTTCGGAATCACTTGATACTTTTCGTTATATTGGCACAAAAATGTATACAAATTGTAGCATATATTACTAAAAAGTGTAATTTAAATGCGTAAAGTAGTTATTGCAAGAAATAATAATATTAAGAAGGAAGAATATGCAGGCAGACTTTTAAAGCATCGAAAAAGTACCGCCTCGGCTTCGCTCGGATACAATATAGGTATAAACATACATAAATTTTAAATCTTTCTGAAAAACCGTATCTAATCCATTATTTCATTTAAAAGAAGTAAGCAGAGACAGTCAGCATCTTTGTGTTTTACGATTCATCAAAAAGTATTTAGTTGTTAGTTGTTATTTTTTAATTTACTGCCGTTGTTTTTCCGGGGGGGGGGGGGGGGGGGGGGGAATCCTTATACACCCTGGGTGGAGAGGAAGAATTTAGTGGCTTCCCTAAACCACGACTCCAGTATTCCTTCACATCGATATTTCCTGGTAGATAGTAATGAACTGTATGTGAAGTTACCATAGAATCGTAGAGTGCAGCCAGTTTTTCTGGAGTATCACAGTCCTTGGTCAGTGTTTGTTCGCTTCGTTTTTGAAGACCGGGAGTAATGCGCGCCGAAGACCCGAGCCGCAGTATACGCAATGAGTCTGGTAACCTAAAGGTAAAATTATCGCAGATAAATATCAAGTTTTGGAACAATAAGCTATCTGCTGCTGTATATTATACAATAACAAGGTTTAAAATCCATTGCAAGTTATACTTTTTTACGGCCCTATTAACACAAATGGTCGCTTGAAAATCAACTTTATATACAGTAAAATTAAGTGTCTCTGAATAAAAAATACAAGTATGGCAGCCTTATTATTAATAAAAAATATTAATATGCTTGAATTGAATTTCGAATCTAGTAATTAAATTCCTCTGCACGTAAAAGAATCCTTGCTTTAGTCAATTAAAAAATAAATCAATCAAACATCGAGAAAACTCACATGTATGTGTGTGTACATTTAAAGAATGTTGCATTGCAATACGGTTGCATTTTTAAAAGAGTAACCGTGGTTTTCCTTTCCGGTTCTTCTCCATAGGAAACGGTCATTTTCAAACCGTGCCTATGTGAAATAAAACATTTTGAATTTGAGTTTGAAACACCTGCTAACCTGCTAAGTACTGTGTCGACGGCGGAATGCGTGTGCGCAGTGACGAGAACGCGCTGCTTCAATCCGACCAACATCTGTATGAGAACGCTAATCGTCTGCGTTTTACCTGCAAAGAGGCGTGAAATTTAAAATTCTAACTTTGGTATTAAGCCGGAGTTATACCAAGACGAATGATAATAACACAGAACCAATTTTCATTTGAACAGATAATCCAACATCTGTGTTCTGTATACATAGATTTCTGGAATTCCCTGCTTTAATAAAGAAAGTCAAGGCACCATGAATGCAGAATATTATGCTATGATAACTATATTAACTGGAACAAAACGAGACGAGAGAGAAGCTCGTAGCCAAATAATAACAGCAGCTCTGCTGATCTACAAGGTAAGATCAGTTTGTAGTGTAATGGGTGGGGTTCGAACCCGCCACCTCTCGATCACAAGGCCGAGACCTTAGCAGACAGCAAGATGAACTGTTAATTTTAACTGAACTAGCAATGTGGGTAGAATCCACTTTACTAGTAATGTTGTCAACCCGTCCAGCTAAACTTACAGTGGTACCCAACTGATAAGGCACGTCGTGAATCTTCGTTCGCACAGAAAAGACAGTATGGCCCCGAAGATTAACGAAAGAACGCTTAAAACTTACAATCAACATTAGATCACTACTATAAGGTTCATAATACACTGCAGCTGTTAGTTCCGTGTCACTCACGCGTCACGCGGCGTCAGCCAATAGCGGTAAAGGAAACGAAGCGCGGTGCGAAAATTCACTTTCTGCGCAGGTACTTACATCGGTAAGCCATATCAGTTGGGTACTACTGTAATATTTTTTAATAATAATAATTAGGCTATTGACGCTTCAAACCAACCTGTGCCCGGCAGTCCACACATGAGTGCGAAGTCCTTAGCCGCTAGGGACTTGAGCACGGCTCGCTGTTGTTGTATATTGAGCGACTTCATTAGTTTGGTACCGAGCCGGCCCACTTCGCGAGGTAACTTGCCTTCGAATTCAGGAGGAGCTTTATCTATTATCAACCTGGAATGTAAGCTTGTATAAAAACAAAGTGACTCAATGTAACAATGACTAATATACACTGAAACTTTACTACAAATTGAAGAGATGGAATAGTCATTGGTTGATGTTAATACTACACTGGCAGCTAATCTCAATATCATCATATATCGTACTCTTAGCGGAACTCGTGGCTAAATGACAACAGCCGAGGTTAAGCAACGCTTGCCGAGGTCAGACTGAGGATTGGTCTGACCATCTTAACATATAGAGGTTACTTCGTGCCTCGGAAAGCACGTAAAGCTGTTTCATTCGTTTTTTTTTTATTATTTTTTATTTTGTGGATTACAAGTTCCTTATAAACATACTTAAACAAAGCACACAATAAGGCTGAGATTTAGAGACAAGAACATAAGACGGGCGAAGACGCTCTAAGCCAAGTCGTGGCTAAGCGCATCTTAGAAATTCGTATTCAGAGACACAGTCCCTGTCAAACTTACGTTGGTCTTAGCAAGGTCTTAGCTAAGCTTACACTCTCTTCTCTATGGCCATTTTTAAAAGCAAAATGTTCATTGGTGAGTTTACAATCGTAAGTTTACAATCTAAAAGAGAAAAGAATACCACGCGCTCGAATAAATGTCAACTTTTTCATTGTCGAAATTAGTTACACCTTAGCCCACTTGGTGGCGCTAGTTCCGTCTTAAGTAGTCGATATTGACTACTTGGCTTATCTTAGTTCACGCTAAGTTTAAGACGTGTTCCGAACGTCTCTGAATACAAATTTAAGGGTAAGTCGTTGATTTTGACAGATGGAAGTGTAAGTTCAAGCTTAGACTCGTCTCTGAATCTCAGCCTTAGACCTCTGGGGTCTGTCTTAGCATGCCATGAACTGAGATTTGATCAACGCGCCATTAATAGCTATGTTATAATTGAGTTGATGTAATGTTGTTTCAGCTTACGCTTTATGTTTTTACTATTCATTGAGTCTCTAATGTCTACAGTCTAATGTCTATGTTTAGTAAATTGGGTACTGTGAAAGAAGCGGTGCGTCTGCCATAAAAGTTATTTTTGCGTGGCACTTGAAGTGATTTTAATTTGGTTTGTCGTGTATTAACGTCGTATTGAACTGGGATTTGAATCTCACTATTATCAAAATGTTCTATGATGAACAAATACTCAGCGCGCGCTAGAACAGGTAAAACTTTGCAATGTTTAAATAACCCGGTGTAATTGTCTTGGTATTTATTTTTTACATAGTTTGGTACTACAAGTTTTCGATTTGTGCATCTTTGACAGTCATTAGAGATAGTTAATAGCCAGAAAATGTGACACTGGTTTGCCAAGTAGTATCGTTTTACCCAGTCACTGAGTTGTGGAGGTCCGTTAGGCAGTCGTTGTTTCTCCCCGAGTGACGTATTTACTAAGCTACTATACGTCCGGCGCACCCTGGCCAGTCAGCGATTCCCGACACTGACTGGCTAATCCTTTCACCACGATGACAAAAAGAAGTCCTCCTCTAAAACCAGCTTTGTGCGTAGTCTCGATTAATATCGAAGGGTTCTTTCTAGATAACTCGGAAATACTTTCTAATTTGTACCGCAAGACTAATTGTGACATTCTTTGCGTCCAAGAGACCCATCGAGATGAAACACAAAGCCGGCCACACATCGATGGACTCACGCTTATAGCCGAGATTTGTCACCCAAAGCAAGGTAACGCAGTGTTTGCTGCTCCCGGCGTAAGCAATTATGTCAAAGGAAAATGGCATCATCACGAGGACAGCATGAGAAGAATTTGATGTCAGTTTTTATCAAAATCAGCAGTTACAGGATCGAGTATGATCAGTTTCGTTCTAAGGGTGTGACATTATATGAAGTTGGATGGCTTCTTTGCATGGGCGTTGAGAAGTTTTTTTTCGTTGTATTTTTTGTAGCTTGTTGTGTTTTGAGGCATGGGCCATGTAAATAATTTATCTTTCTTCTTTCTTATTTAGAAGTTAGAACCTCTATCAAGCAATAAAGATGGCGCAGGTGGTATGAAGGGGCTCCACACTGGTACATACGGCATCGCTTTTAGCGATGAGACCGCCCATTGTATCATTATTTTTATAATTGTTAAGTGTTTTTGTTTTTAACCCCCGACGCAAAAAGGTGGGTGTTATAAGTTTGACGTGTCTGTGTGCCTGTCTCATTGTAGCTCCTAAACGAATGCTGACGTGATCGAGATGGTTCTTAGCTACAACTTATCAAAATCTGTTCAGGTGTTTCAAGGTCATCAGCTCTGAATGTTAGCTGCGGTAGAAATCTTACACGCATAATGGGTATTTATCAAGCATAATATGTTTGACCTCACATTTGGAACACCCATTAATGCTGGTTTTAGAATAGAATAGAATTTTATATATTTCACGCAACTTGGCCAATACAAATAAAATACAATCTATTACAATAAATATAAATAAACTAATATATATTATATCACTAGACCAAAACTTATTAAACCTCTCGGCTAAAATTCCTCCTTCATGACAGTCAACAGATGTTCGGTTGGCGCTCTCACCACAAAAGAATTAAAATAAGTTTCATGATGAGACTCTAGCCGTTCGACCCTCAGGAGGAAATTGGATTTCGCCATAATGTATTTGACTATGTCCTGTGCCGTTGTGGAATGATGCAGACGGGACGCGTAAGTTAAAGTTTTAACCTCCGAAGCGAAAAAAAGGATATCGGAGCTACTTAAAAAAAAATCTGTTATGGTGTACAATAAAGGGTACATCTATCTATTTTTCTACGGAACTTACTTTCGTAGTCTATCTGACCGGTCGCTATCCTCCATGAGTACTCCTAAATTGGTTAGATTTTGTACAGTGGTGGCATAAGACTCGTACGTGTCGATATGGTATACAGTTTTCTTGTCCAAGCGGCTCCCCACATCCCTAGAAGAGTATTCCAAAATATTATTTAAAAAGGAAATGAAACCAACACTTCATAAAAAAATTAAATGTCAGCATCATGTCAGAAACCGGGATTGCGAGAATGTTCTAGAGATACCGCGGCCCCGGAACACAAGGGCAACTGAAGCAGCGGGGTGGGTTTTTAGTCAGTAGAAGTTTGACACTCCCTTCCACTCCACCCACAACTGGAGGAAGCATTTGATCATTTTCCCACCCAAAAAATAAATAAAAACTTTTTACCAAAAAATTACACCGACTCCCAAAAACACTGCAAAGTGGATTGCGATTCGATTACTTGAATATGGATGTTAAGCACTTTATGCTCGTCACAATGCATATGGTGATGTAGAGCTGATGGTGAAGTACCAGGAGAACTCCTCAACAATTAACGGCCCAGCATTGGGAAAAGCAATATTTTGTAAAAGCTTATAAGTAGTTGACATTTAGGCTCTTGTAACTAGGTAAATTAAAAATCATCCAACTAAAAAGAATGAAATAAAAAAAATTACCAAAAAATTAAACCGACTCCCAAAAAACACTGCAAAGTGAAAAATAACTTTAATTTCGGAAGTCGGTGCCAAAAACGAAAAAACAAAACTAAAGACACCGACTACCGAAATTAAAGTTATTTTTCACTTTGCAGTGTTAATTGGGAGTCGGTTTAATTTTTTGGTACTTGCATGTATTTTATTATACAACGTTGATATAAGCGTGAGGCATAAAATGAAACTACATTTACTATGTATCATTTTCAGGGTAAACACCAAAAATCAGATCAATAGAAGCAACAAGTTTAGTCACAGGAATTTTTTGAAGTTTTTTCTTAGTTAAAAAAAATATTTTATTAAAAGTAGCTTACTTTTACTTGACAATTATTATTTAATGCCAACTATTCGTATCTGAATATTCCCAATGTATAATATTTGTAAAATTGAGGAAAAAAGTCATAATTGATATCCATAGATCGATAGTTTACTGTCAAGACTAGTCGCTTTTGAACTGGATCGAGTGCCAGAAGAAAAACGTTCAGTAACTTATGTAAATATACTGAACGTTATTAGAAAAGTACGACGGCAAAAGGACTTAAGTTTGCCAAGTTACGAAGACTCGGAGGAATAATTATAAGTAAATTGATTAAATTGTTTCAAATACTATATGATTATTATTTATTAAGTCCCACAATATCACATCCCTACTCGCATGCAGGAAAGTTGTCAAAAGTCGTGCCAGCCACGCCAGAGTCGGATCTTCCCGACAGCGGATGACGTCATGAACGAGATTAGTTATGTACTTTATTATTATTTGATTTATTCGTTTGTAGTTCTAATGTCTGCTTTTAAGTTGTTTAGAACTTTGTAACTGATGTTTAATGATAGTATAATACCAAATAGGGTCAAATTAGAAGAATAATGCAACGAGTAATATTTTATTAAAAAAATATGGAACGAAAAGCAGTGATTACTTATCGATAAGATGTTGGAATCCCTATTTTTTGTAGGTATTTGCGGTGAAATTGTGGCTTGGCGTGGAGGGCTCGCGCGTGCGTTTTTACTCTGGCGTTCAAAAGGTTAATGCCTCTCGCTTTTATCAACATTGTACATATATATTATTATTACATCACTTCTGCATGTGTATAATATATTTAAAGGCGACAGGCCAGTGCTGCATATTGCATTCAAGAATAAACATCTGGTTTTAGCTGAATTAACACTAGATATTTTTTCTGCAGTTATAGTTTGGTAAGGATTTCCGCAAAGTAACGCCTGATTCCATTCTATGTAGGAAAGTAGGAGACAAACTGGCGGATAAAAATCTGCTCAACCATACTTTTCTAATTCGCTTATCTTGACAAAATGTACAATCGACAAATTTGAATCATGACCCACCGCTCATTTTCTTATAGACATTCAAAAACAATTAGGTCAACATTCGCGTAAACATACATTTCCACGGAGACCTTGTTATCTGTCATTTAATTACACAGAGAATTATTATACAGCATACATACTTGTGTAGCTTGCGTAATATTTAAAACGACCTAAGAGGGGCATGCGGTGTAAAAGATAGAAATCTTTATTATTTTGACATTTTCATACATTTATCGAATAAAGTGGGTCATGATTCAAATTTGTCGATTGTACAACACAAGTGGCAATTTTTTATTGGATATGTTAGTGTTGATTACGAAATCAAAGATAAGAGTCAAGTGTTATTGTAAAAATCTTACCTCTCGAGATATATGTGTATCTCTTTGGTATTAGATACTGCTACAACTCCAGCTGCGATCCATGGTCGATTTTCCACACTGACTATAGAAAATTCACCCTCTTGTGGGCCCGTAGCTGCTCGCGAATCGCTACAAGTACCTACAAAAAATATTTATTTTATTTTTATCTACCTAAAACTATTCTTACAAGGTAATTATAACCTAATGCGACGAGCCATAAAAAATACACAAAATCTAATACTTCAGAAAAATATTTCGTGCTAATTCCGCCAAGAGCGCGGCACTGCAGTCGACGAGTCAAAATCTCCTAATGTTGCTCCGTGGACATCCCACCCATACGCACTAAACGTTTTGGGAATACTTTCATTGTGCGCACGGCTAAGGAGTGGAGTTCCCTGCCGGAGTCTGTTTCCCGATAGCTATAAACTGGGGGTCTTTAAGTCAAGAGTGAATATAGGTTACTTTTAGGTAAGCGTGCTCCATCTTCGAGCACATCATCACTTACCATCAGGTGAGATGGTGGTCAAACGCGAACCTATTAGAAATAAATAAAAAAGTAGAGGGGCGAAACACGTGACGAATGCGGTTGTGGTATGTACGCTATTGAATCCCTTCTGCATGTGCATATATTTGCAGGTGGAAGGGCGGTATGCATACTGCATGCAAGATTGATCTAGTTCTTAGCGGAACTAACACTAGATATTTTTCTGAAGTATTAGTTTGGTATGGATTTCCGAAAAGTAATGCCTGATTCGATTTGTACATGTACAACAAGTAAACTGAGTATCATTTCAACATTAAAATTTACAGCAAAATCTATATGCAGTTAAGGACGCATTTACGTTTATCACTCGCTCAATTTTAGGTATTCTAGTAGCAACACAACAACATAGCGCGCACACACACTTACAAACCATTGTTCGCCCGATTTTATACATTACTTAACTAATATTGATACTTGAAGGTAATATTATATTTTCTTTAATATTGTTTGATCATAATAAGTTGTAACTTATTGTTTACAAAGGGTTACATGCTTATTGATTAGATGTTAGTTTATTAATGTGTTTGACGCCCGATTAGGAGTACTAGGGGACTTTGGAAATAAAATAGTCATATGTGATAAAAAAATTAATAAGAAATAAAGAAAAGTTTCGTCATGCCTGTCTGTCTGTCTGTTTGTCCATCCGTCTGTATGTCACAGCCATTTTCAACCGACAAAATTAACGGAGGTGGTTATCAATTCGACGCGTATATTTTTTTAAATGTTTGATCACCGATTACTCGAAGACGGCTGAACCAATTTGGAAAATTCTTTTTTTGTTTGAAAGGGTATACTTCGAAATTGGTCCCATTGTCACCAAGTCAGGAGCTGATAATGGGATCTTGGAGTAATCGAGGAAACTCTTCAAATATTATAGGCACACCTACAGTAATTTGAGTATTTTTTATAGTAACTTGTGTAGTTGCATTTGAAAAGCACCATTTGTGAAGTGGATCTGATGATGACCACAGATGGCCACTGGAACTACTCAATATATAAGTAGGAATAAGAAGTATTTCATAGGTTCCGCTTCGATTACTTGAATATGGTTATTAAGCACAATATGCTCGTCACAATGCATATGATGAAATGAAGCTGATGGTGAAGTACCAGGAGAACTCCTCAACAATTAAAGGCCCAGCATTGGGAAAAGCAATATTTTGTCTACTTTCTACTCATTGGCAACGATGCACTGGTCGAATCAAAGCTCCAGAGCCTTGAACATCGACGACGAGTTGCAAATCTATCGGTTTTCTATCGGTTACATTTCGGGGAGTGTGCGATGGAATTACACAATCTAATTCCACCAAGCCCGTTCCATCATCGGACTACGAGACAAACGGCGAAGCGCCATCGTTACATGGTGGACATCCCACCCATACGCACCAAACGTTTTGGGAATACCTTCATTGAGCGTACGGCTAAGGAGTGGAATTCAGGAATGGAGTGGAGTCTGTGTTTCCCGATAGCTATAACCTAGGAGTCTTTAAGTCAAGAGTGAATAGGTTACTTTTAGGTAAGCGTGCTCCATCTTCGACCACATCATCACTTACCATCAGGTGAGATAGTGGTCAAACGCGTGGTAAATAAAAAAATAAAAAAAAAACTAATTTCGGAAGTCGGACACCGCCTACCTACCGAAATTAAAGTTATTTTTCACTTTGCAGTGTTTTTTGGAAGTCGGTTTAATTTTTTTGGTAAAAGTTTTTATATTCCGAAACTATTAGAATGATACATGTGAAACTTGGTAGGTAGATGTATTCTGTGAACCGCTTTCCGATTTTAAGAAAAAAGTCAAAAAATATAAAAAAAATATTTTCAGTTTCAGTTCCATGTACCCCACATGGAACTGAAACTGAAAATATATATTTTTTCATAAATCTTATGCGTGTGTGGTATTAATAGAGAGGTCTTTAAAAATGGCATACGGGTTTCTAAAACCACTTTTTCATAAAGTTAATCGTTTAAAAGATATACACTTCCAAAGTGGTAAAATGTGTCCCCCCCTCTTATTTCTATAATAATGGAGTGAAAAATTATACAAAAAATATATGCTATGATCCTTAATGTAAACTTTGAACCAAATTGGTTTGAACGAGATCGGGTTGGCAGTTTTTGAGATACAGCATATTTTCTAAAACCACAAATAAAACTTTGTAATTCATACAAACACTATGAAAAACAAAGGTATTTGGCGTAGTTACTACGGAACAATTCATGGGCGAGTCTGACTCGCACTTGGCCAATTTTTTAGTTTTTGTACGAACTGAACATTTTGGCATATTGAACTGTATGAAGTAAGCCCAACAAAAGGTAACTGTTGTATATCGTTGAGGAATTCCCTCGACTGTCTATGGTCTCCATCATCAAACCTGTAATGGCACTTATAACCCATATGGGTGCAAAGTTCTCATCAATATAAATGAATTAAGTCCAAACACAAGGTAGCTACTGTAAACCGTTGAGGAGTTCCCTTAACTGTCCTTCGTCTTCATCATCAGAACTCTTATGACAGTTACAAACTATATAGGTGTAAAGTTCTGGTCAATTCAAATTAATCAAGCCCAAACAAAAGGTTACTGCTGTAAATCGTTGAGGAGTTCCCTCGACTGTCAGGAGTCAATCTGATGAAAGGCTCCATCATCAGATCAACTCTAGACCTTCCTTAATTTGTAGTACTTTAAAATACTTAATGAAAAAAAAAAATATACGGTCGAATTGCAAAACCTCCTTATTTGAAGTCGGTTAAAAAAAATTGTTGTTTCATGCTAGGTTCAGTAACCAATATCCATCCAATTCTAAAAATAAGTATGGTTCTCGTTCTTACTTTTGTTTCGGTACGAAAAAGTATCAACGTAATCTAGTCACAGTATACAAGACGCCACTGTCTTTATTATAGGTTTCGACGTATTTATTTTTTCGAGGAAAGCGATACACCCCTGCGTTCACGAGCGCGTCTGAGCGCAGAATGACGGTCGGAGCCGTGCGTTCGGTAGAAAAATGTATGAAGAAATTTGAGACCGATTTTATTTATCTCATAAATCATAAAGTTTTTTATGTATGTTCAAAATAATTAGCTTAACGTATAGATAAATACATAGGCTATAATTTCTTGTTATTTTGAAGTTAAGAATATGCTCCACATTTGGCTTACAGGTACGTATTCAGACCCCATTTTTTGTAATTTTCTACGATTATTGCGGCGATAAAAACGTATTTGTGTGAAAAAGATGTATAGGACTGTGTAATTATAATGCATTCAATGTGGAGATGAATAAATTATCTTGAAATTAATACCATAAAATTGTCAAAATTTTAACTCCTTATGTATCAAAATGGTACCAGAAAAACATTGATATTTGCGAGAAAACGTAAATGCGTCCTTAAGGAATATTCTAGATTACACTAGTTTACACGGTTTTTGTCCTTGAAATTAAAAGTGTTTCTTTTTATCACTTGAGATATACTGAGTTTAAAAAAAAATATGAAAAAAATCCAACACGTCACATTTCCTAAATATTTATTATTTTTGACTTACAAAAAAGGCCTACAAAAATATGAAAAAAAATTAAAAATGAATTGCCTTAGCTTTTCTCTTGTATTTATTTGTGTCTGTTTCTCTTATAACAGACCAGCAATAATCATCTAACATGGCTTGGTCCCAGTATCCTTGATAATTTTGTTCCAAAAAATTCAAATCCTGATGAAAACGCTCTCCGTGTTCGTCGCTGACTTCTCCGAGATTTTCAGGGAAAAAATCGAGGTGCGAATGAAGGAAATGAATTTTCAGAGACATGCTGACACCCATTAGTAACCGAAGGAACATCTGCATATATAATTTTATCTTTGTTCTTCCGATTAAAACCAAATGTCTTAGTGAGACAGAAGTAACAGTCATTTTCGTGGTTGGATGGTTCCCTCCATATCATTGGCATATTAAAATTCAAAAATCTTTTTGCACCTGCAGCCCAGGAGCTTAGTGTTTTCCTACATCTTTCACAAAAAACGTGAGGAACCCATTTTTTGTCCTGGTGAGAGACCGAAATTTTGAAATAACAAAAATATGCTTCTTTAAGAGATTCCGTTATAGGATATCCTTTGTTAGATATAATAAGTTCACCACAAACGTAACAAAAACGGTCAGGATGTGCTTTACACGACCTTTTTGACATTTTAAATACAAATATTTATTTAACTGAATACTACAATGCAGCAAAACTTTAGAATGATTTCAGAACCAACTTGTGGGTAGTCTTAAAATAAAATGTGTTGATAACTTCATTCTTTGACGTAATAAAAATAAAACAAATATATGTTTGCATTTAGTTTCTGTCACTAAATAAAACGATGTGAAATTCACTGGAAGGACATGAAATTTATTTTAATTTGTAAACTAGTGTTATTTATATATTATCTGAAGCTTAAAGTTTTTACTCCTTTCGTCCTACCTCTACCTTTTACGAAAATTATACAGACGGACGGACTATGAAAATTGGCAAGATTATATTTAAATTATAAAAATATGGAGGAGTGCTGAAAGCATTTTTTTAATGCATTCTAAGTTATTTTAATTATGACCGAATTTCGACCACTTAACGACTAACGAGCCCTAGTAAAATCAAATAAATAACAATCTCCTAGCGTATTCACTTAAAGAACATGTGAAGTGGTAATAGCCTAATGGCTAAGGTCAGCCTTGTGTACAAGAGGTGTGAGACCACCCATTATTAATCACTTTTTCCTTTGTTGGCAGCGCGCGGCGGTGCATGTTTCATCTAGGTACCTACGTTAGTCTACTGAACTACTAATGATTCTCACGCTTTCGAGTTTATGAATATTTTTTTAATAAATAGAAAAAAAAACATTCTTTTTTTTAAGTTTAACTGCATGTTTCGATACTAGTACTGATGGGTAACCGTCCTGCTGCGGGAAAACAACCATTGAAATTTCACGCTGTATATATATATGTGTGTGTGTGTGTGTGTGTGAGAGAGAGAGAGCTATATTAGTGTATGGTGAATACCTGTATTATACCATCCTTAAATACATATAAGTATATTACTTCTATTTGGATTGATAAGTTAAATCAACAGAGGATATAAGATTTTTAAACATACCTTGTTTGGAGTTAATATATTTTTTTGTAAAACCTTATTTACCTTTGTCCTCATTTCTCCTCTGGAAGATGTGTAAGTATCTGTCTTCTAAATACGTTACTGCTGTTAGTTTTAAGTTAGCTGCGCACGAGCCCCGCTTTGCTCTGAAAAAATATTAAACATGTATTTAAGTAGAAGACAATAAACAAATCAGGAACGTCTTGAAATTTAGTAATAATGTCGATAATTTTGGGTGAGGTTTCTTTAACCAAGCCCAAATCATTAAAATTTTAATTATTTTGATTAATCAATAAATTTCGCCACGTCGAATACCCAGTAATAAAACAAAGTGGTTTAAGCAGACGTGACGTCACACGTAATTGCAAATTATAGGTAGGGACACGAAAAAAGTATCGATACTTTGTGGTATCGAGTACGTTTCGTTTCCGATATTTTTGTACTAGATACTTTGTATTCGATACTTTTACTCAATGAGTACTTTTTGACAGGTATCGTATCGAATAAATCTTGGACGGCAACGATATCTGGTTTAATTAAAATGAACCTTCTAAATCATTACATTGAGCTCGAAATCGCTCCTTCAGTCTTTCTGTTCACAGTTCAGATCCTTTCCTTCACTAATCGATCACTCAATAGTTCGCCGTTAGAAAATTGTTTTATTATTATTATTTATATATTCTTTTTCTCCGGTTGATCGTTATTTTGCTTGACTAATTTGACTTATTAAATGTGAATGTGTGCCATCTAAAAGAACCTATTGTTCCGTGCTGTATATCTATTAGCGATTGTACGGAGGAGGAATGGGTACTATAATATGTTGCTAAAGGATTAAATAATATAAAATTGTTTAAATAATTTGTAAAGTCACAGTTGTCTTTTTTATAGTACTATTACTACACTAGTGTACCAATATCATTAGTGTTGATGTTCTGTTCTTCTGTCCTACTGTACTGAAGCTAAATTGACGTTATTGTGACTGACATTGACGGCTTGACGTATGCGCATTAGGCCCTACGAAAAGTACTCGATACTTTGAAGTATCGATACTTTTGTTTTGATACATTTATGAGTACGATACTTTTTTTCGATATTACTCATGAGTACAATATCGATACTTTCTTATCGATACCGTGTCCCTAATTATAGGACGATGTATTCTGTGAAACGATTTAAGATTTAAAAAAAAATCAAGGGGGACTGAAACAACACACGCCAAACAACATGGACTTGAACAACATTACTTATAAAATATAAGAGTGAAATAAAAATGTGTAGAGCTTTAAACGAAAATCGATTTGAAAGAGATACAGTAAGCAGTTTTTGAGGTAAATGTATAGACTAAAACCGCAAATATAATGTGTCGTTTATACAAACACTGAGAAACAAAATTATTTTTGGCTAATCTATGTTTGTAACTACGGAACCCCTCATGGGCGAGTCCGGCTCGCACTTGGCCACTTTTTGTGATTTGTTTAATAATAATACCACATGCAATCAAAGCACACTTTCTCAATAAGCATAATTATTTTGCGAGTGAGAGGGCGTTGCTGCATACTATATGCAAGAAAAATACAAAAGGTTTTTTGGCGGAATTACCATTTTATTACAGTTAATTCTGCCGTTTCTGAAGCGATATATTCTGCGAAACAAGACCTGATAACATTATGTATATATTTTATTTATCTAGCTAACATTCCAGTTTTTTAGCAATCACCATATTAGGAACTAAAGAAAAAAATCATAGACAAAAACAGAATATATGTGAATCCTTACCTCTTTTCAACGCTTTCAGTCCACAACGCGTGTAAGGGAGACGACACCATCTGCCCTCTCTCTTCGATCTTTAGTAACGCTGTCCAATGCAGGAAGTACTCTATATGCTTCGCTGATAAGTGGCCAATTGCTTCTGTGCGCAGTTTGGATAGAGGATGGGATTCAGAAACGGTGGGTCCGTCTGTATGCCTAGAATAATTTTTAAAAAATGCTGTAAGCATCACGTAACCTAATTAGTTTCTGATGGCACTGAATAATACGCTTTGTTTCCACGGAATAAATGTAAAAGTAAAAAACTGTATTTTTTTTTTCTTTTATCGTTACTTATCTGCCTTAAAGAAACAAAATCTTTATTTACTCTGTTCGTAATTATAGGTACTCTGTCCGCTTCCGAAACTGCATGAATTGTCTTTCAGTAGTTAGTAGATAGAGACTTGGTTTTTAACCGACTTTATAAAATAGAATCAGTTTATCAATACGTCGCGTATATTTAAAAAAATGTACGATCACCGATTACTCGAAGATGGCTGAACCGATTTCTAAAGTTCTTTTTTGTTCGAAAGGGTATACTTTACGACCATCTGTCAAATCGATAGTTTTGATTTCCTTAGCTATTCTCGCAAACAGCGATATGTCATAAAGCCATTAAGAATTTGAATCGTAAATGAGTTCTTACCATAAATGTAGCGAGCATAGAGTAAGGTAAGGACACTTTGCGCAGGCGTTGTGATGATCGACCGGCTCAGGTAGTTTCTGTTGTAACATTTTAGACGCTTCTTCAATGTCCACCAGGTTCTCTGAACGAATGAAATATTGTATATTATATTCCATACTGTATTAGTTACACTTAAAATTACAGGAAAATGTTTGATAGATAGCAATTATTTACACTTTTTTTCTATTAACCTTTTTTCATTTTAAAAAAGAGAACTACTAGTTCTCTTTTTTGTGTGGTATGTGGGTAGAATTTACATTACTAGAAATCTTGTTAATCCCTCCAACTAAGCTAAATATACTTGTGTCTGGAGTGGGTTCACGGCAAGTGTATTGGGTGGGGTTCGAACCCGCGACCTCTCGATCACAAGTCCGACAACTTAGTCGTTAGGCTATTGACGCTTGATAGAAAACATTATTAAACTACTAGTAATCACGCGGGGCTTCGCTCCCATGGATTCTATCACGGTAAAAACATAACTCTCCTTTTTTGCAGTCGCGTAAAAAGTAGCCTATAACCTTCCTCAAGCTTCAAGCTACTTTCATACCAAATTGCATCCAAATCCACCCAGTACTTTCGACGATTAGCGCGTTCAAGCAAACAAACAAACAAACAAACTTTTCCGCTTTATAATATTAGTATAGAAGTATAGACTAGCTGCTGCCCGCAATTTCGTTCGCGTTGAAGGGTTACCCGCGTAAATCCCGATCCCGTGGGAATTCCGGGTAGTAGTAGCCTAAGTAGCCTATGTGTTATTCCAGAATTTCAACTATCTACTTACTAAACTTCATTAAAATCCATCCAAACAAACAAACAAACAAACAAACAAACAAACAAACAAACAGACTTTATTTTTCTATTATTATTTTTGTAAAAATATGAAATGTACTGTCACACTTTTTTACTGTTTTATTATAATATGTAGATTAAATAGTACATTTGTTGATAGTCCGCCTCTGAATCCTGCATATTAAGGTGAAAATAATTACATACCTGGGTCGACATCATGCGGCGACGTAGTAACGTACTGCACAAGTTGATTACGTAACATCACCAGATCACGACGCTCGGGATATCCACAGCTTACCTCCCGTATCTCTACGCGATCCCTGCAAACAAAAGGCAGTCTTTAGGGTTCCGTAGCCGAATGGCAAAAACGGAACCCTTATAGTTTCGTCATGTCTGTCTGTCCGTCCGTATGTCACAGCCATTTTACTCCGAAACCATTTATTACTAATATTTAAGACTACACATGTGAAACTTGGTAAGTAGATGTATTCTGTGAACCGCTTTCAGATTATTGGACAAAAATAAATTAAATGAAGGGGGCTACCCATACATAGAACTGAAACTAAAAATATTTTTTTCATCAAACCTATACGTGTGTGGTATCTATAGACAGGTCCATAAAAATGTCGCACTTGTCCAATATTTTTATTAATAATGGGCTCGCGTTTGACCAATATCTCCGCTGATGATAAGTGATGATGAAGCACGCTTACCTAGAAGTAACCTATTCACTCTATACTTAAAGACCCCTAGGTTATAGCTATCATGAAATACAGGCTCCGTGGCAGGTATAATTTATATACCAGGAACGGTTCCTTCTACTACTACCCTAAAAATATTATATAAGTGTTTAGTTGAGTCCATTATGGACAATGCATTCGACTGTTATGTGCTTACTTTCAAAACGGGAGGAGTCTTTTGATGATTTTTCCAACCAGAAGTAAAAGTAGCTTCTTATAACTAACAACCATGGCAGTCGAGTGCATAATTTATATAATACTAGAGCAATGACTTCGGGTAAACATGTTGTGCCTAGGTAGATTAACCAACGTTTATCTATAGACAGAACACTGAAAAAACGTATCCCATATACACTTAACGGTTTACCCGAGGACATTAGAGAAGAAAATAATATTAAAACTAAAATCTATACTTATAATAAAACAGTAAAAAAGTGAGTCTGACATTCCATATTTTTCAAAAATAATAATAGAGGGGGGTTAAGAAACAGTAACAGAGGAACAATAAAAAAAATTGTCTGTTTGTACACGCTAATATCCGGACCTACTGGATGGATTTTAATGAAATTTGGTAAGTATACAACGTGTAACGGAAACCCCATATCTATACAAAAGGGCTGAAGACAACAGCTGGTATGGAGTCTCTATGCACAGTTTCAGCACAAAATAACTGACTCAAAGAATTTGTAGCGAGTAGGCAAGTTTACTCGCACGACAGCAACGCGCACCAACATCATACGATTTTACGACCGCCTACTGCTTAGACGCTTCAGTAGCTATACATATATAATACTGCAAGTAGTATAAAGACCTACAGAACGGAGTCCTGTACTACTTCAAATTGATACCAAATTATTGGTTTCATATATTTCTTGAATACCAATCATAACAAACGTGTCACAGCACTACGAGGGTCAATAACTTTCCACGTCACTTGCCAATAACACAATAATTCTTTTCGTTCGTTTTAATTTGAAAAATTCAGTCTCTGGTATCAGTGTATTGGAATTTGTAATAAGTTCTACACACGTAGACTTAGGATTACAAAACCCTTGCCATATCGTTTGTTATCATCCAAAGAAGCCATGCACTTGGTATGTATATACCCTTTAAATTACACGTTGTATAGTTGACATCCTGGAACTTTTGGTGGAACATTGGGTACTTTTATCCCGAAATTCCCACTGGATCCTGATTTACGCGGAAAACCCTCCCACGCGAACGAAGTTGCGCGCAGCAGCTAGTCAAATCTAAATCAAAAACTACTTACTTCAACCTTAATGTTATTGTTGTTTCTTTAAAAGTATATTAATTGTATACATAGGTTGAAAATATATTTATAATCTGATAGCCAGAAGCCGGTCAATCGATGACATTGGTAATTGGTGGCTAGCCAAGAGGTATCGTGTTACCCAGTTACTGGGTTGTGGAGGTCAGATAGGCAGTCGCTGCATGTAAAACACTAGTACTCAGCTGCATCCTGTTAGACCGGAAGCCGACCCAAACATAGTTGGGAATAGGCTTAGCAGATGATTATGAATTAGCAAAACAACTGAACAATAGTTCCAGTTTTTGTTTCACATCACTTCTGTTGACGCCTCAAGATAGAAGAAGGAACCTGAAAGAAAGAGTGTCATATCAAATAGAAATCATGGTGGACATCCCACACATACGCACAAAACGTTTCAGGAACACTTTCATTGTGCATACGGATAAATAGTGGAATTCCCTGACGAAGTCTGTATTTCCCTATAGCTATAGCCTAGAGGTCTTTAAGTTAAGTGTGAATGGGTTACTTTTAGGTAGGCGTGCTCCATCTTCGACCACATCATCACATACCGGGTTCATCAGGTTAGATGGTGGTCAAACGCGAAACTATTGTTACGCCAGTCGTTTAGGGAAGTACGTCGAGAAACTTCGACAGAAATCTAGAATGTTCGAGACACTAACGCCATTTAGCGGCGAGTAGCAGTACTGAGTATATCGAGTCGAGACACTAACGCCATCTAGCGGCGAGTAGCAGTACTGTGTATCTCGAGTAGCCTCTGGAATATTATTTTATTTATTTTATTTTTATTTTATTTTATTAGGGATAACAAACAACAGAGTGTAAAAGTATAAACAGTGAGTCGATTTTTACAAGAATGTTCTAGAACTCATAGACCAGGGTATAAATAGATCGCAGAGGAACGGAGATGGCAGTCTTATCAGAAGATACGAGGCGATATAATCGAAGCTATACAAGTGCCTTTCAGTGCGATTTAAGTGTTAAGTGACAAGTATTGTACTGTGAATAACAGTGTTGATTTTTGTTTTGTGTTTATTTAACTAAAGTGTTAATTTTGGTTTAATTGGTGTAAATTATTTCTATCCCGAACAGCTCGTAACACTATTAAAAATAAAAAAATGTTGTCATACTTCAAGTAGAGCAGTAGACCGCGCTGAGCGGCCTGGGTGGGGTCCTCGCAGCTCTGCAAGTTGAGCATCATTCCATACAACACGAGTTGACCCCGATGTTCAGCTGACATGGAAGCTTTGCCACTTTTTAGCTCGAGAGGAACCACTGCCTTTTGACGTCCTGCAAAATTTTGCGTCCTTTTTAGTTGTGACTCGAATTCACATTACTAGCAAGCTTGGTAACCCCTCCAACTAAGCTAAATATGCTTGTATCTGGAATGGGTTCAAGGCAATATTGCATAATGGGTGGGGTTTGAACCAGCGACCTCTCGATCACAAGGCTGTTCGACACGTTAGCCATTAGGCTATCGACGCTTAATAAAGAGTTAGACAATTAGATTTAACGTTGTTATAGACGAACGGTCTTTGGAAATTTGGTAAAGTATATAGTTGACATCCTGGAATAACGCATAGGCTACTTTTTATCCCGGAATTCCTACGGGATCGGGATTTACGCGGGAAATCCTCCCACGCGAAAGAAGTTGCGGGCAGCAGCTAGTAATATATAAAAGAAAATAAATTATAAAGGAGATGTTTCATTTTGGGCTACCTCTATGTACACCACATAGATAAATCGAAAAAACAATAGGGATTATCATAAAAATACCCAAAAAAATATTTGGAGACGGGTATAGTTGTGATAAGGTATTATTTGGGAAGATTTTTATTATGATAACCCTTGTTTTAAAGCAGCCATGACAGTCGTGTTTGACATGGCGTTTGACAGATTTGAGTTTCGTGACGTCTTTCTGTAAGTCGTAGGGATGGGCAAGTAGAAAAAACATTGATAAATATAGAATCGATATTTTTAAGCTATATAGATTATTACCAATATATATAAAAAATAACGATATTTTTCGTAAAAGTAACGCACGTAGGTAACAATAAGTGCATTACATTACGTGGTTTTTGGCACAACGCAATCTCGTGGCCACATATGTATATTCTTATGGCGCAAACGTGCTGACCATCTGGTGATCAACATTTGAACTACTCCTCGGATATGACAAGATTAGTATACGTTAAACCAATTATTCTAAAATATAAATAATATTGATTATCGATTTATTGAGATTTAAAATATCGCCGATATTTATCAATTATTTTATGAAAAACTAGCTTTTGCCCGCGACTTGGTCCGCGTGGAATAGTTACTTTGGGCTAATGTTAAATTTAACCCCGATTTTGAAACATTCTTCATTGGCGCTCCGCTCCTATTGGCCTTAGCGTAATGATATATATATCCTATAGCCTTTCTCTATAAATTGACTATTTAATTAAAAATAATTTTTCAATTCGAACCAGTAGTTCCTGAGATTATCGCGTTCAAACAAACAAACAAACTCTTCAGCCTCATATTATTAGTATAGATAGCTGTTGCCCGCGACTTCGTCCACGTTTCCGTCGTTTTTCGTAAAAAAAAAGTAGCCTATGTCGTTCCTCACGGTTCAGTGATTTTGATGTAACAGACAGATTAACCTTCGTTATTTAGTAGGGAAATATAATATGTCAATCTATAATACTGTTGAAAAATATCGCAATACCGAACCGCACAATATTATTGTTAACTAGCTTTTGCCCGCGACTCCGTCCGCGTCGAATAGTTACTTTGGGCTAACGTTAAATTTAACCCCGATTTTGAAGCATTCTTCATTGGCGCTCCGCTCCTATTGGCCTTAGCGTAATGATATATAGCCTTATAGCCTTTCTCTATAAATTGACTATTTAATAAAAAAATAATTTTTCAATTCGAACCAGTAGTTCCTGAGATTATCGCGTTCAAACAAACAAACAAACTCTTCAGCCTTATATTATTAGTATAGATAGCTGTTGCCCGCGACTTCGCCCACGTTTCCGTCGTTTTTTGTAAAAAAAAAAGTAGCCTATGTCCTTCCTCACGGTTCAGTGATTTTGATGTAACAGACAGATAATTTTCGTAATTTAGTAGGGAAATATAAATAGAGATGGGCCGAATGTGGTTTGAACCGAATCCGAACTTCGGCCGAACATTCGGTTAAAATTTCGGCCGAAGTTCGGCCGAATTTCGGTTCAATTTCGCGCGCTTTCTCGAGAGCGACACGTCGTGACTTGTTTACGCATTTACTTCAATCTCGAATATATTTATCGTCTCCTGGAAGCTCTGTATGTTCTGAGCAACTTTTATCGGAGGCAGGAAACGTATACGAAAAAAAAACGTAAGAAACTTCTGCCAGATAAGGCAGAGTTTTTGGTGTTTTTGCACCATAGCCTGCCTCTAGTAAATTTTAAATATGAGTGAGTAGATAGATGAGAAAAGTTTGTTAATTTGAAAAAAATAAGTACCCTTTAGTTAATGAATGTTTAGTTTGTGAATCAAAAACGTGATTTTTTAATTCATTTTACGTATTGTAATCCAGATGTTTGTTAGAAGAATAATAAGTTTATTTAATTTTTGTCATAGTATGTCTAATTATTATGTCAAATTAATTAGGCAGAGATTATCAAGACTAATAAGAAGAACCGATTTAATTTAAGATTTACATTTACCATGTTCGTAACTAAAATAAATGACCACGAGTGAGTAAAAGACATAATTTTATAACAGTAACGCTATTCTAATTCTATAAAATTTTAGTCAAAATAGTGCAAATAAGTATTATTTTTCTAGTGCCAAATGTTCGGCATCTGAACCGAATTTCGGCCGAATGCCGAAGTTCGGTTCAAGCTGACGAAATTCGGTAGAACCGAATGTGAACCGAATTTCGAAGTTGAAAAATATCGCAATACCAAACCGCACAATATTATTGTTAATAGCTGTGCCCGCGACTCCGTCAGCGTGTAACTCCTTGTGTGTTATTAAGTTAATGTATTGGTAATATTGTTTAGATCACGTTTACATGAGGCTTAAGTACCTATAGAATGAAAATACTTCAGCGCAAAGCTTCCGGGTAAACTATGTTGAAAGTTGACCCGTCCGGCACGTGAACATAAAGATTTCTAGAACTGCTAACCCGGCAAAGAGCAACGGACAACTGACCATGCGAGAAACAACTGACACCGAGATCTACTCCAGCAACACGAAAAGTCTGCCCTTGAGCCTTATTAATTGTCATTGCATAACACACCGATACTGGGAATTGCGTTCTTTTAAATTGGAATGGAAAATTATTTGGTATTATGGGAATTCTGTGAATAAAGACGGTTTCTCCTGCACCGCAACCTGTTAAAATTTGAGCCTCGATTATATTTTGTTGCAACTGGGTTACTTTTAGCCGAGTTCCATTGCAAAGTTGTGGTGGTTTTAAATTTCGGAGCAGAATAATAATCAGAAAGCTTCGAACTGCTAAGCTATCGGGAGTTACACGTGTTATTGTGAGTCAACCATAAAAGATAGACATATGCTGTCGTGGGATATTTTTTATATAATTTTAAGGAGAACATTTCCGTCATAAATGATTTCTGTGTAGCTTTAACCATTAAGGTTGCACACGCGACGGAAGCTTAAAAAATGGAGTAACTTCTCCCGTTTTCCCAACATTTCCCTTCACTGCTCTGCTCCTATTGATTGTAGCGTGATGAAAAGTATACTATAACCAGCTCAGGAGTATGAAAAATAATTGTACCACGTTTCGTTAAAATCCGTCAAGTAGTTTTTGTTTCTATAACTGTTATACAGACAGACAGATAGACAGATAGACAGACAAAAATTTAACTGATTGCATTTTTGGCATCAGTATCGATCCCTAATCAACCCCTGATAGTTATTTTGTAAATATATTTCATGTACAGAATTGACCTCTCTACAGATTTATTATAAGTATAGATATCTATATTTTCGAATATCGATCCGTCAAGGCGACATGTCAAAATGACATTTGCATCACTGTTCAACAGCAACTTGGCCGATCTACCATTGTTTTTGTGTTGCTCTCCTTGACAGAGTTAATTTGAATATCACACTAAAACAAAGCGAAGTTATAGAAAATTAACATTTAAAGACGGTTACTACATTATACAGCTATATTTACATGTGGTGTACATAGTGCTAGCCCAGGCTCCTTACATTTCTGGAACATCTCCTTTTATGTTAACTTTTATACAAAATATAGCGTAATAAAATTGTCCTCAACACTGTGGACTGGTAACGTGCGTGCCCCAGAGACTAGTGGCTTTGCCACGTTGTATGGCAGTAGCCCTCTGACCAAAGTCAAAGCCAGCCGTAGAAACTTAATCACGGGTGTCAGCGCGGCTTTTCGAAATCTTTTTGAGCACAAGATCATTTTATTAATTTACACAACTGTTAATCTATACTTTTGTACATTTTTGTGATGGATATACTCAAAAACGACTGGACTGATATAAATTCGAATGAATGTAATTTGAATAATAGTTTTTCGTTATTGTATTTGTACGCCTTTCTAGGCAAAACATGTTGATACTTTTTTTCTTGTAATCGTTCCAACTGGTTGTGAAACTTACACATGTTTTAGACAAATAAATATATCTTATCTTAAAAAATTCTTTCACCAATATCAGCGAGTAAAACAGGTTTCTTTATTATGTCTAAAAAACCTTTTCATACGGGCGAAGCCGCGAGCAGAAGCTAGTAGAAAATAAAGGTGTTCTTACCATTCCTCTCATGAATTGTAACTTGCACAGTGGCGTCGATTTTGCCCTTTAGCCCCAGTTTAGGGCAACACAGATTCTCTTCAATATCCAATACTTTATCAATGTGACCTGACCAGTTGTTTTTGTCTATTTTGACAGTCTGTAAACATAAAATCGTAATGAAGGTGGAGCGGCCTTATGAGTGCCATACGGACTTTTACAGGAACATGGAAATAGCATAAACTAACGATTCACGTTGTCTCATTCATTCTCGCACCAGCGCTTAACGGTCGTGCCATCCTTGTAGCATTGGCGTTTGGTACAATATTGAATCCATGACTGCGAAAGTCTGTCTGTCTATAACATACGACTAAACTGTCAGACCGATTTTGATGAAATTTTGAATGAAAATTTAAGGGTCAAACATAAACCTATGTATGATATATGTTTGACCCTTGAATCTTAAACCTTTGATGTGATATTCTAAAAATCAACCCCTTGTATTCAGGGCCAAGGGGTTCATTTAAATAGGTGGTGAACGTTCGTATGAAAAATCGTGCGAACGAAGTGTAAAAACTAATAAAGTAAATAATAATAATAATTCAGCCTGTTACGTTCCTACTGTTGAGACATAGGCCTGTTCTCTATGAGAGGGACTGAGCCGTAATCAACCACGCGAGCCCGGTGTGGATCGGTAGATATCATGTTGTCCATGTCTTCGATTTTTTGGTTCTAGGACATGCCGGTTTCCTCAAGATGTTTTCCGGTACCGATGTAAGAACAGTGGTAATTATATAAATTACACAAAGTAATGTGCATGACTGTGTTCGAACCACGACTTGCTACTAGCAAGTTGGGCCCGGAAACAACACTGTTCTCAAGAAATAAAGAAAAAGCAAATCAAATAATTTATTACCGCAACTGTGGGAGGTTTATCGGCGACATAAGTGTTCATGAAGTTAGCGAGTGGCGGTATATATTGATAAATATTATTTCTCGCCTCCTCTTCACACAACCCAGCGTCATACAGTCTTTCTACTGACTCCTTAATTATGCTATCAGACACTGACCGCAGTTGCTTTATAGATGTTATCTTTTGGGTAAGAGCCTTTTGTACCAGCTCATGGATTAATATTCCTGTTGTCATCTGAAATTAAAAAGTAATACATCATATTTCTGTGCCTACTAAGTTTAAATGTTAACTATATATATAAATAATTGTTGTTCGTTAGTCACGCTCAAATTTGAGAACGGCTGGATGGATTTGGGTATTTATGGTTTTAAAATACTTGTGGAAGCCAGGAAAAGTTTATCCTGTCTATACTGTTCTCTCATAACTATTAAACCCATATTATTATTTTTTTATATAAAGATTACTAGCAAAAATTATAAATACATTGTAAAAATGAATTATATTTTAATTATATTTTAATAATGAAGCTGAGACGCATAGGCATTCATGGAGACCTGCTGAGGTGGTTCGCTTCGTACATTGATAACAGGTCACAAGCGGTAGTAATTAATAACTATACGTCTAGCTGGGTGAATGTGCCCAGTGGGGTGCCTCAGGGATCGCTGCTCGGTCCTTTCTTATTTGTGGTCTATGTGAACGACATTGATCTGTGCCTCCATGCATCCAAACTATTATGTTTTGCTGATGACATGAAAATTTTTGCCACTATTGAATCGGCTGATGATATGCTGGCACTTCAAGCTGACTTATGTCGGCTTGAAGAGTATTGTCAGATCAATAAATTGGATCTCAACCCATCAAAGTGTTCCGTTATCACTTTCACTAGGAAACGTGCGGTCCTGGTCACCACTTATACTTTGGCGGGCCAAAACTTGCCAAGGTGCAATACTATCCGTGACTTGGGCGTTTTTCAAGATAGTAAGTTAGTTTTTGATACACACATTGACGCCATAGTCAAAAAAGCATCGAAACTGCTGGGATTTATAATGCGTCTTTCTAAATGCTTTACAGATGCTAAAACGCTCAAAATATTGTATTGCACTTTTGTAAGAGGTCAGCTCGAGTATGCGTCTCAGATATGGAATCCAAGGTATCATAAATACATCGACCGGATTGAAAATATACAGAAACGGTTCATCAAATATCTTTGTTTCCATCAAAAGATTCCATATCATTCAGCAGGTTATCATCAACTCTGTAAGAAGTACCACCTGTTGCCACTGGTAGATCGGCGTAATATTGCAGACTGTTTGTATTTATTGAAAATCCTCCACAATAATATTGATAGTCCAGAACTACTTTCTAAATTTTATTTTAACGTACCTAACAAAATATTGCGCTTTAATCCTCCTATATGTATACCTCATTCATCATCTAATTATAGGCAAAATAGCTATATTGTGCGCGCAAGCAGAACTTTTAATGAGATATGCAAGCAGTATGATTTGGATCCTTTCACAACTAGTGTGAACTCAGCCAGAAGGTGCTTAAGCTTAAACTTTTTCAAGCGTTAGTGGTTATGTTATGCTGTTGACTCATTGCAAGCAAATCTTTATATATTATGTATTCTTACTGTGTAAATTGTATCATTAATTTATAATTAGATTTATTATTGCTTGTTTATTGCTTATAACTTTATTTTAGTATAAGTCTAAACGTGAGGACTTGTTATTGGCTCTCTGGCGACTATGTATTCCTTTTTTTATGGTTTTATTAGCTGTAAGTCCTCCATAAAGTAAATAAATAAATAAATAAAAAAAGAGTAACCATGGAGTTTCCTGTCGGTTCTTCTCCATAGGAAACAACTAATTTCGAACCAAGTACTAGCTTCAGTTTTATAAGTGCCCATGTAGGCCTATGTAATAATTTTTTTTTTAGTATGAGTTTAAATGGTGAGGAAAACGAGGTAAAAGTTTGCCAAGTCAGGTAATTTAACTAGTAGACCGCATCAAGCGTGATCGAAGTCTCGAATCGAAATGAATCGAAGAGCGGGCTTATACGTAAAAAAAAGTTAACAATTGACGTGACCATACAAAAATTTTGTCATAATTCGCACCTTCGGTGCAACAAAGTCACAAATAGCCAAAAATGCAAAATCGAGGTAAGTATACCAAATTGTCTCTGAACCATGCCTTTACTTGGGGCAGCAAAAACATCCGCGAAAGTATCTCAAAATTCTACTAGATGGCGCAGGTGCCTTTGTGGTTATTGGTGCTTTTGCCATGCGTTTTGGGCCGTCAGCGTTTCATTGGACACTTGTGCCCGCACGCCTAGCGTGGTAAAATTATCAAATAAGTCCTCCCACCCCGGGCAGGGTGGGAGGGACTGACAGTCCCTCCCAGACTTTTACTGACTAAAATCCACGGTGTTCCTTCAATAACCCTTTACGTACCGGGGTCACGGTAATGGGATAAGTCCCACGACCCCGGCAGGCTTCGGCCCTCTGCAGGGGAGGGCCTCGTCATGTTGCTGACGCTCTTTGAGGCGCGCGTGGAACACAACGCGCCGTCGACCCGGGCATGGTCCATGGTCGGACAGCAAGTTGCCCTTTACTCGTTGTCCGCATGCCCGCGCCTACGGTGGCCGGAGATCGTCGGCCGACGTCCGACGCCGTGGGCGTCTACCACTGCGGCTGGGCTGGAGGGAGGACGCCATCCTCTCCCTCATACAGCCCGCCTCCTCCTTCGGAAGCATGACTGCTTCGCAGAAGGAGGCGACCGCTTCCCACTCCCTCTCGCCCCGCAGCATGGCCTCGACTAATGCCGGGCGCGAGAGGTCTCCGCCTATCGCCGCCGTGAGGACACGTCGGTGCTCTGCCTAAGCTGGGCAGTCCTGCACCGTATGCTCTACTGTGTCCTCAGGGCGACCCTCGCAGTGGTGACACCCAGGCGTTTGTACCTTTCCCATCAGACACAGGTACCTCCCGAAACTTCCATGTCCGGTGAGGACCTGCGTCATGCGGTAGGTCAGGACGCCGTGACGCCGATCTAGCCACTCCTCAAAGAGGGGTTACACCCTACAGTCAAAAACGTATATCTGACAACAAGGAACCAGCCAATTACAATGCATACCATCGGATTTTCAATACCCAATTTAATATCAGCTTTTATATTATTCCTTGTAAATACCAAGTGACGTATGTGAGGCCTTTAAGAATCCTGTAGATAAGGAACCGTTGAAGTCCAGCTATAATCTACGACAAAAGGAAAAGCGTCTAAACAAGATGTAGACGAGTGTAAAAAGCCTAATAGCAACAGCATTGTGGCTATATTCGTACGTTCTTTCTCTTTTACATGGCTTGATGTATTGCCTTGTGCTATAGGTAAATCGTGCCATCTTTTTAAAAAAAAAGTAAACTTAATTGTTATAACTTCACTGTATCAGATATTAAGGATGACAAAACATTCTGTTTCTTGTGGCATGAAGGTCTGGGTAAACATTGGCTCCTCAATGAAATAGGTTCTTGTTTGTACGATTTTTTTAAAGAATGTTCTTCGCCTAAACCAAACTCAGACACAATTTTTTTCTCGGATAATTATTTTGGCCAGCAAAAAAACAATTCATTCTTAGTTTGTATTATTATGCCGTTTCAAACTTGCCAATTAGATTTATAACACACAAGTTCCTAATTCATGGACATACGCAAAACGAAGCAGATAGCGTCCACTTGGTAATAGAGAAAAATATTCGTCGAGCAAAAAATATGTAAAATTTCAGAAGCAATGTCCACTTACAGCCATATTAGCAGAATCAATTCCTCTCCACCGCTCCTGTAGTACTGCCTTACGCTTACAGAACACGCCAGCTACAACACTAGTGCTGGATACTAGGTGGTCTGGGCGCAGCACTAGCAGGCCCGAAGAGTTCGTCACACAATACTGGCCTAAACAGTCACGTGTTGCAAGGACGCTGACTATGTCTCCAATAAGTAGAGGGGTGTCCAGCCTGAAACCATTTGACATTACATAAGTACAGGATAATGCTAACTTTTGGCAACCTTGTCTGATCCAGCCTGTCCCTAGCTGCCCTCCACCTACATCCATACATCTCCGCAAAATTCCGCATTTATAATACTAGCTTCTGCCCGCGATTTCGTTCACGTGGGAGGGTTTTCCCGCGTAAATTCCAACCCCGTGGAGATTCCGGGATAAAAAGTAGCCTATGTGTTATCCCAGGATGTCAACTACTTACCAAATTTCATTTATATCCATTCAGTAGTTGTTCGTAAAACAGTAACAAACAACCATACATCTATACATCCATCCTCACAAACTTCCGCATTTGTTTGGAGTTGTATCTTACCAAATTCCTTCAACAAAGCATGTTGCTTTCTTGCTATCACCATTCTTCAGTCTCAGTTCTATTCTATCCCTCAAGTTCTTTGCACTTAGTATCTCACAGCGCTGCATTGTGCTTAAGTCTAGATCTTCAACACTATCCTGTGAAAAAGGTTTATTCAATTTAATTAACCTTTATGAGCCATTTTTTTTATCTGAGGGTGGGAAAATCATCGAATGACTTCTCCCGCTCTGGGTGGAGCGGAAGGAAGTGTCAGACTTCTACTGACTAAAAACCCACCCTGTTCCTTCAGTTGCCCTTGCTTTCCGGGTCCGCGGTATCTCATTTCTTCCGTTATTTTGGTTCTTTTGGGCCCGTCATTGGTGCTGGCTATTCTTTGAGACGCGAGTGGAATACGGCACGCCGCCGACCCGGGCCTGGTCCTTACCGGACGGTGAGCTACCCCTGCTCGCCGTTCGCAAGCTCGCGCCTACGGTGGCCGAAGATCTGCACGCGATCGCCGACGACCGGGGGGTCTCCCGCGGCGGCTGAGGCGTGAGGAAGAGAGATGCCTCTCCCTCGTTCGTTCCTCTCGCTCGTTCGGCCTCCTCCAGCATGACTGCTTCGCAGTATGCTCCACCGTGTCCTCCGGGTGGTCCTCACAATGACGACACCCGGGCATGTCCTCCAGCTGTATCCGAAACAGGTACCTCCCGAAACAGTCATGTCCGGTTAGCACCGGCGTCAGGCGGAAGGTGAGGACGCCGTGCCGTCTCTCAAGCCACTCTTCAATGAGGGGACTTACCGCCGCAATTGCAGCGTGCCCATTTATGAAACCACTAGTATGAATTTTTACCTTATAAGACTTTTTTTAATAAGATTGTTTTCATACAAAAAAATACCAGGTAAAAATAAATATTTTAAACTTGTGTAGCAACCTATACCTACTACTTCACATGCATTTACAGTCACACCGGGAGGAGATCTCGGCTAAATAATAAAAGGGTCATAACTTTATTGCTAAGCAATGCTTGCTGAGGTTTGTCCCCTGTGCCTCAGATAGAACACTAAGTAAGTAACGGCAGCCAGGAACAATGGCTGCCATTTGAATATCTGTGACATTGATACAGGTAATCAGAAGCCAGAAAATCTGAAACTTGTTGAGCCAAGGCATATTGTGTTACCTAGTTACTAGGTTGTGGATGTCAGATGTAATTGCTCCATATATACCTGCTGCATCCAGTTAGACTGGAAGCTGACTCACACATCATTGGGAAAGGGCTAAATAGCTGATGATTACAATCTTACTTCTTCAATATCATTGACATTCCATTCATCGTCAAAGTGAACACCAATATCTTCTGTGTTGAAATTTGACACTATTTCAGGGGAACTACTTTTAGAAGACGTCACTTCTATGACGGTTTTCTCTGGAGTTTGTAACTGCTTCAGTGGTGAGCGGACAATCCCTGCAAGTTATATGATGCATGTTGTTAAAAGGAAATCTTCTTTATCACATTAAACATAGTACTTTACCTCAACGAAGTTAAAAAGTTTAAGAAATACAAATTGTTTACCTTTTAGAGGACTTTCTTTAGCTGTTCCTTTATGAGGACTATTAATATTGCCACTATTATTATACGGTGATAATTTCCTTGGACTTACAACACTTTCTGACTTATCTACATTTTCCATAACATTTGATTCCTTTATGAAATCTTTTAGCTTGTTTGTTGAAACATGGTTTTGTACTTTTTTTTCTGAGGCAGGCAAAGAAAGAGGTTTCTCGTTTATCTTCTCAAAAACAGTCTCTTCTGTGCTTACAATATTACTGTTGGGTCCTACAATAGCAGCCAAAAGGTTCTCTTTGTTTGGAGATATTTTTTTAGGACTAGTTTTAAACAGCGAGGAACTTATGCTACCGTTTTCAGTCTTGATTTTTTTTGTTTTATTAGAAGTTGAGGCATCATTCGAGTTGTCCTTAGTCGCCGGTCGTTTCAAGTCATCATCATCTACAAAGATCGGTGATGATGCCTTTCTTTTGAAATTCTTTTCTGGACTTCTGGCTTGTGTTTGAGTTTTTTCCGCATTTGATGACTGACTTGCAGTATTTGTAGCATTTTTGAAGAAATCTTTCACGGATTTTTGATTCTTCGAAGGACCAGCCTGTTGCAACAAGTTAAAAATATAGATAAGAAATAAAGATAAAGATACCTTAGCTTAGGTACATGTTTAACTAATTTCAAATATCGTACCTTTTTCAAACGTAAAGCTCTTGGCATACTTTACGCATAACTCACTTAATGTCAAAGAAAACGTTGGATAAAATATGATAAAAACGGAAATTGTGTTCAATTAAGAGTCTCCTTCTCCCGCGTATTTTGACTGATCAGCTGTAATTGACATTTAAAAAATCGAACTGTCTTCTTTGAGGTCTTCGCTTCAAGGCTCGGAACCGGTTTAAAAAATACCGGTTAATACCGGTTTATTTCGGTTTTCCTCCGAACTTTTCTTAAGAACGTAAACGTTTTGAGAACTTTATTTTTACCAAAATTAACCGGTTTATTCGACGAACGGCATGTCGGTGAACGCGTTGCAACTTGTGTGTGACTACCGCACAAAGCGGCGCGTAGACGTACTTACGATATTTCTTTTCATTAGACGTCTGCTGTGCAGTAAGATTTAATTACGAGTTAATTTTATTATTTGTGTTTAACATGGGTAGAAAGCGGACGAATTTAATCTATACATACTTTGACTACAATGAAAACAATAAAACTTCAATAAAAGTGTTTTTGTAAACAATTGATTGGCATAAAAGTATTTGCTTAAATGTTTAAAATTCGCAAGTAGACCGATAGTAAACAGTAGGTATGTTACAGCAAAATATCAGTACAGCACATACAGAGACCATCATTGTGAGATCGACATTAACCAAGGAATATTAAAATGTGGCACAGAAGAAATCTGTATGGATTGTGGATCATCAGGATAATTCTACTGCCTGAAGAAAATTACCCTTCGTCCTAGATCGGAAACCATTGAGCCAGTAAGTTTATCACAAAATTTGGGACAAAAGCGTCGGTGCTTGTTTATTGAAAGAACAGATAGTGATCATCCATGGATAATGGCATGCACCCTGGTGGGCCCACAAATACTTCAGTAGTGCGGATTTTAAACCCAAGTAATGAAGAACACATAATTAAAAAGTGAACATTGATGGGCACCTATGAGGAAGTTGCCTGGATACGCAGATGCCAAGAAATATCCAGTAGCAATAAACTTAATAGCACATATAATGTGTCATCCCTTCTAGAAGGTTGGTACAAGGATCTGTCTGAAGACGAAGACGAAGAAAGAGGTAGAGACCATGATTGAAGGGATGGTAAAGGATGGTGTGATAGAACCTTCATCCAGTCCATGGTGTTCTCCCGTAGTGCTAGTCAAGAAGAAGGAAGGCAACTTACGTTTTTGTGTCGATTATCGGAGGTTAAACGATGCAACAAAGAAGGACAGTTATCCACTACCAAGAATTGACGACACTTTAGACACGCTGACAGGAATGAAGTGTTTACAACCCTAGATTTGAAAAGTGGCTACTGGCAGGTGGAACTGGATCCTAAGGATAAGGAAAAGACAGCATTTTCTACGGGAAAAGGTCTGTGGCAATTCAAAGTAATGCCATTTGGTTTGTGCAATGCGCCAGCAACTTTTGAAAGGCTAATGGAGCTGGTACTCACTGGGCTTATTGGAGACGCCTGTCTGGTATATTTAGATTACATTATTATTGTCGGGCGCTCATTTCAAGATCATCTTAAGAACCTGGAACGTGTGCTAGCAAAAATTCGTACAGCCAATCTGAAGCTAAGTCCTAAAAAGTGCTCATTTTTCAAACGACAAGTGACTTTCCTGGGCCATGTAGTTTCGCAAGAAGGTGTGCAAACTGATCCGGACAAAATAGTCGCTGTTAAGGATTGGCCAGTACCAAAAGACAAGACACAGGTCAGAGCGTTTTTAGGGTTGTGCTCATATTACTGTTTGTGAAATATTTTGCTGATATTGCTAAGCCATTACACAAGCTCAAGAAGCGTCTGTGCGATACACCTATTCTTGGATTTCCTGACACTGAGAATGACTTTATCGTAGACACAGATGCAAGTAATACCGGAATTGGTGGCGTGTTATCACAGCGAAAAGGAGATAAAGAGGTTGTGATAGCCTACTTCAGTAAAGCTTTATCAAAACCAGAAAGAAATTATTGTGTCACGAGAAGGGAGCTACTAGCAGTAGTAAAAACATTGCAGCATTTCAGTAAATATCTGCTTGGTCGAAAATTTTATCTGCGGACCGACCATGCTGCATTAAAGTGGCTTTTGCAATTCAAGAACCCTGAAGGGCAAGTTGCAAGGTGGATTGAACAACTCCAAGAGTTCCACTATGAAACTGAGCACCGTAATGGAAGATGTCACGGCAACGCGGACGCGCTATTAAGAAGACCTTGCCCTGAAGAATGTAAGCACTGTGTTAGGCAAAAAGAAAAAGAAATAGTACCCATCAAGATGCTGAGAACAGACCTGAGCAATGAGTGGAAAGAAGCGCTACAGTGTGCGCAGCAGGATGACTTAGACGTCAAACCCATTCTTGAATGGAAGAAAGCCGCTGCTCCAAAGCCTAGTTGGCATGACGTCGCTGGAATGAGCACTACAACAAAAAGTTATTGGGCACAGTGGGACAGTTTGGTGATTCACGAGGGAGTATTGTGCCGCAAATGGGAAAATACTCGAGGAGACCATTGTCACCTACAAATGGTCGTACTAAAAGCGAAGGTACCTGAAGTTCTACGGCTTTACCACGATGGATGTTCAGGAGGTCATATGGGAGTAAAACGGACTCTGTTAAAGATACGAGAGAGGTTTTACTGGAACCACTGCCGAGACGACGTAGAAGACTGGTGCCGCAAATGCACTAGTTGTGCAGCAGTTAAGGCACCTCAAACACGCAGTAGAGGAGCTTTAAAGATCTATAATGTGGGAGCCCCATGGGAACGGATAGCGCTGGATGTTGCGGGACCATTTCCTGAGAGCGAGAGTGGGAACAGGTACTTTATAGTCGTAATGGATTATTTCACAAAGTGGCCAGAACTTTTTGCCATTCCTAATCAGGAAGCTACCACGGTGGCAGATAAATTGGTTAACGAAGTATTTTGTCGCTACGGAGTACCCTTGGAAATTCACAGCGATCAAGGAAGGAATTTTGAGTCACAGGTATTTCAGGAGACATGTCGAGTAATGGGTACTCATAAAACCAGGACCACTTCGTATCACCCACAATCTGATGGAATGGTGGAACGTTTCAACCAGACATTGGAGAGATATCTGGCTAAAGTTGTGGAAAGCAGGCAAAAGGATTGGGACAAACACATTCAGCCGTTCCTTCTGTCATACCAAAGTGCAGTTCATGAGAGTACAGCTGTTACACCTGCTTTCGTGAACTTCGGACGAGAGCTTAGGTTGCCAGCAGACCTAATCACTGGTATACTGCCAGATACACCTTCTAGTGTAACAGACTAAGCGAGTGAATTGCGAAACAGAATGAACGACTTATACGAACATTTCAGACAATCCGGTCAACAAATGTCTCAGAAGGTGAAGACTCGTTACGCCCGAAAAATGAAGAATTCAGGATTTGATGAAGGCTCATTTGTCTGGTTCCATAATCCGGTGCGCAGCAAAGGAAAGTCGCCGAAGTTACAGGCAAAATGGAATGGACCATACCGCGTTGTGACTAAAATTAATGACGTCACTTATCGGATCCAGAAAGGTCCACGAGCTGCGCCAAAGATTGTTCAAGTTGATCGACTGGCGCGTTACTACGGGTCTAACGATGCTCGGGTCGAGCATGTCTTAGGAGGGGGCAGTGTTACGCCAGTCGTTTAGCGAAGTACGTCGAGAAACTTCGACAGAAATCTAGAATGTTCGAGACACTAACGCCATCTAGCAGCGAGTAGCAGTACTGTGTATCTTGAATAGCTTCTGGAATATTTTTGGCAATATAGGCAGTGAGTCGATTTTACAAGAATGTTCTAGAACTCATAGGCCGGGGTATAAGTAGATCGCAGAGGAGTGCAGAGAGCAGTCTTATTTAAAGTTCCGATGGCGGAAGGACTTGGTCATTGCATCGAGTACACATCGGGCAATGTATATTTTTTGTAACTTGTTGTAATAATGTTGTTAATGTTGGGAATTTCATAGTGATCAGAATATTTTTATGTTTTTTAAAAATAAAATTGTAATTAAATGTTATTTTCGACTTACCGATGGAAAGATATACCCCTCCACGCTCTATACTTGCGGACTTACTTTTTGTTTACAGGTTATAATTGCACAACACGGCATTTTAAAGCAGAGCTCTGTATTCCGAAGTAATCCGAAGTGCACTAAACGCGGTGAATTAATTAATCGGTCGAGCTATGATTTTCGTATCATAAATGTGGCGCGCTTGCCACGCCCACATTACCATTCTAACCTTATTCATCTATTCCGTGGTGAAAAGTAATATTATGTTTACCGATTATTTATCGTCATTATCAACTTAATTTCACCAAAAAAATATTAGATACTTAACCATTTTTTATGTTTTTACAGCCTGCGGAGCTTATTGATGCAATGACATAAATAAACGTTCGACCCGAATCAAAAAAATTCTTACGACTGAATAGCAACTGAACAGCGCGCGACGTTTGTTTATCGTGCATCTGTATTAACCGGTTTTTATTGCTCTAAACCGTTTAATCCGAAAAAAACCTCTATGTAATGCTCTTCCAAATACCGGTTTAAAAAAACCGGTTTATGCGAACGAAACCGAATGTAAAGGTTTTGGAGTCAAGTACATCATACCGGTTTGAAAATTTAACCGGTATCCGAGCCTTGCTTCGCTTACCTACCAACTGACCAACACTCAGAAAATATCTGTCAGTGTCAAGCATTTTGACTGTCAAAGTGTCAACTGTCAAGCCGTTTGTTTTGAGGTTAGGTCTCGTGTCGATTTGTTTTTAAACAAAATAATTTAATTCTAGGCCGTCCTAACCAATCTGAAACAATGTCAAAGAGACCAGAACACCAAGCGCCGCCTGAAGTTGTAAGTTTATTTTTATATATATTAAAATTGAGAAGAAAATCCATTTGTTTACATGAATGTTTTGTTATTTTCTAGTTCTATAATGAAGACGAAGCCCGAAAGTATACTCAAAAGTAAGTCTACCCTACCAAGACCCTCCTACAAACACGAATGCGGTCAAAAGATACGTTATAACTGTAGTATGAATTTTCAGTTCACGTATTATGGACATCCAAGCACAGATGACAGAAAGATGTCTTGAATTACTGCTTCTACCTGAAGACACTCCGTGTCTTCTCCTGGACATTGGTTGCGGGTCGGGCCTGTCGGGCACAGTGCTGGAGGAAAATGGACACATGTGGATTGGCATAGATATATCACCTTCTATGCTTGGTAAGATATTATAAATCTTCAAAAATTACAGATACAGAGCAATACATGTATTTGTACTAACAGTCACACTGGTCTTCGCTCCCTTTCTGCAGTCAGGTAAAATGTAGGCTAAAGTTACTTTCATACCAAATTTCATACAAATCCACCCAGTACTTCTGAAGATTAGTGTGTTCAAACAAACAAACAAACATTTCCGCTTTATAATATTAGTATAGATAAAGTGGTTGAATTTACAATGCCTGGCTCCCAATATTCTTATGTTACTTATTTACATAACTCTCATTACAGATGTAGCTAAAGAAAGAGAAACAGAAGGTGACCTAGTGCTGTCAGATATGGGTGAAGGAGTGCCTTTCAGAGCGGGATGTTTTGATGGAGCAGTCTCTGTGTCAGCCCTACAGTGGCTTTTCAATGCTGATAAGAAGTCACATCACCCTGTTAAAAGGCTTCATCAGTTCTTTAGTTCCTTGTATGCCTCTTTGGTAAGTTTAACCATTTTGTTTAACTGCATCCCTGTGTTATTTTCACATGAATATTGAAACAACTATAGAATAAATCTCATCACTCTTGAAATCTGAAGCATAGATAAGGAGGTTTATATTCTATAGCTTAAAACTGGAATTTAAATGATAATTTGATTTTAGTCAAGATCAGCCAGAGCAGTGTTCCAGTTCTACCCGGAGAATGAGAGCCAGATGGACCTAGTCACCTCACAGGCAATGAAGGCTGGCTTCTATGGAGGTGTAGTTGTAGACTTTCCTAACTCGGCCAAAGCCAAGAAGTTCTTCTTGGTGCTCATGACTGGAGGATCTGCTCCATTACCTCAAGCATTAGGTAATTACAAAATGAATGGGTTGTGAAAGACCCACTTGGGTCTTAACATGACTGAATGGTCATTTGGACTGGTAGCAATCAACCCTTTCCATTTGACCTTAGCATTTGGATGATGTAATATAGCAGCCTCATCAATAATGGTTTTACAAGACATAAAACCCACATTTTAATTTCTTCTTATCCATATAAATATTTCCTTTTTCAGGTACTGATGAAGTTGACAATAACCTGCAAGTCAAGTATGCTAAAAGGGAAGCAACAAGAAATGTGAGGGGCAAACCAATCAAAAACACTAGGGCTTGGATCATAGAGAAAAAAGAGCGGAGAAGAAAGCAGGGCAAAGACACAAAGGCTGATACCAAGTACACTGGCAGGAAAAGAAGTGGCCGCTTTTAGGAATAATATTTTGTATAAAACAAAGATTGTATATTTATTTAACTAAGCTATTCTATAATACAATTATATTAGTTCTTAACTGGTCTATCTTTTTACAACATATTTCCAAACAGTGTCCACACCGCTTCCAATGGTTTCTACGGGAGTCATATTTGGCAATGGGAACCGGCACACCACTACAACTGTGTTTTTGTTTGTCTCTGTTAATAGCTTATTTTCAAAGTCCTGCATCATCTGCTCAACACCAAATATTACTATGTTGTTGTATGGCTTTAGGTCAAACTTCCATAAGTCACGTTGAAAGAATTTGCTACCTCGGTATTCTGGTTTCAGCAAAGCAGCGATTCTAGAGTAATAGACTAGCCAGGGGTTCAACTCTACACCATCTGCTTGGAAACCTAATTTGGTAGCAGTAAACACAATCCTTCCATCGCCTGAACCCACATCTAAGAGTCTTCCACTGCGACCAGCCAAAGCTTTGCTTACTCCAAGCAGTTGTTCTGTGGTGGCCGGAACGTAAGGCAAACAAATTTTCCGTAACGCTGGTGCGGTGAATGGTATGCAAATAATACTGACTCCTACTGCTAAACCCCCAGTGACGTAAATCAATATTTTTCCTGTAGAAGACAGTTTTGACGGGGGTCTTTTTTCCGAGCCTTGAAGTAATTCTAGCTCCATTTTAATTATTATTATTTTTTAAATATCACAAGAAAACTAGGTTAATTCCTTGTTGATATTATTAGTTGACTGATATAGTCAACTGTCAAATTGTCAAGTCAATGTCAAACATGTATGAAAGTCACTGACGTATAAATCATATGGACTTGAAATGTTTGACTATAGAAAAAAACAGTTATACAATTATGAGGTATATCGACGCTAAAATCATAAAAATACTGGCATCTCTTATTAACTTTCGTAATTTTGCGTAAATGAAAAAGGATAGTGGTATTTTTGACAGTTACTATAATGGCAACCCTTCATTTCAGCGTCATTGAAATACCTATTTGCGGCCGACTGGCCGAGTCATAGAGTACTATAATTGGGCCGAGTCGCCATTTTGTCCTCTCGCTGTTTGGTAATTGGTACCAAAGTTGGGTACATCAGCTGTCAAAAGCTCTTGAGCTGTGCTTTTAATTTGTGAATTTTGGAGTAATTTGCTGTGTTATTCCGTTTGAACTCGGTTCTATAGTGGAAATCATCAATAGCAAGATGCCCAATTGCAATATAATCGGATGTGGCAATAAAAGAAGCGGAAATCACCCGAACATAACTTTGCACCAGTTCGTACTCAGCTGAAATATCTTTAGATTTAGATAATAAACAAAAGATTCAGCATTTGTTAAAGAGTTTCAACAGTAAAGCATTCATAATTTCCATTTTATCTTTATTTTCGACAATTTTTTTTTTTTTTTTTTTTTTTTTTTTTTTAATTGGCAAGTCGCTATTTGCGCAATGCCATCAACAAAAAACGAGGAAACTTGGTAGAAAATGAAATTGTAAATTTAGGGCACGGAATTAGGATGGATATTGGATAGGATTATTAGGAAAGGCATAAACATAAGTAAAAATTATATGCGTAAATTATTCTGAGTGATAAATGATGATAGATATATATATATATTTGAATCATTAGAAGCCAGTAAGACAGAAATGGAGGTAGGAAAGGTAATGTTATAGGAAAGTAAACTAGAAATAAAAGAATCATGACTAAGAAGAGGACAGGAGAAAAAAATATGATTTAAATCGCCAACATCACCACATTCGCAAAGGTCACTGGCAACAATCTGCAATCGGGCAAGGTGGACTTTGGAGCAATTGTGACCCAACCTCATTCTAATAAGGCAACTGGTAGCAGCCTTACCAAAGTTAAATTTAAAAAACCATGGTGTTTTGGGAATACAAGTTTGAATATGAGAATAATATTTTCCTTTAATAGTGCTGCTGTCCGCCCACAACTTGCTCCAGGCATCCCAAAGAAAGTTCATTGGCAGATTCGCCAAGTCGTGGCTAAAGTTAATGTAAGGGAACAAATCACCACAGTCCACAGCCTCATTAGCCAGTTGATCGGCTCTCACATTTCCCGCGATACTACTATGGCCAGGTATCCAAGCGAGAGAAATTTGAAGACCTAATTTGGAGCATTTATATAAGAGATCTCTAATAAAAAGAACTATGGGAAATATTGGTTTACATTTAAAAGGATTTCTTTTAATAGCCTGTAATGCACTTAGAGCGTCTGTAAATATTATTGCTTTTTCCAATTTCATGATGTAAATATACTCTAAAGCTTTGAACAGTCCAAAACATTCACCAGTAAATACTGATGATTCAGGAGGAAGCTTGATTTTTTGTACTATATTATACTGTGAGTGGAAAACCCCAACTCCAACATTTCCTAAAGAAGAGTGCTTAGACGCGTCTGTGTAAATATGATGCCAATTCTCCCATCGCAAGCCTTTGGCAAAGTTAAATGATTCTTTAACAAAATAATCATTTTTATTAATGTCTAAGTTCAGGATAACATCCGGAGAAAACACCAATGATTCATAAGAATGATTGAAGAGAGGAAATGATAGTGACTGGTAAATTGGAGCTTGCAAAGCCATAAACTTTTTATAACTTATAATAAGACAAGGAAGAGATTTATTAGACCAATAACGAGAAGAATTGGTTTCGTCTAGAAGAGACTGCAATTTTTGACGTAACGGGTGATTAGAAAATTGAAATGAACGGAATAGAAATTTGTCAGAAAGATACTGACGTCGAAGTGAAAGAGGAGGATCTACAGTTTCAACCTGTAAAGCATTTATTGGGCTTGATCTCATAGCTCCGGTCACTATTCGCAGTGCTTTTGACTGAATTCTGTCTAATTTTTTAAAAGCAGCTGAATTTCCAGGTTCCAATAAAAATGTTCCATAGTCAAGCACACTTCTAACTATTGCGTTATATATTAATTTCAATGAATAGGGGTGGGCACCCCACCAGACCCCCGATAAACATCTCAATATGTTTATTCTTTGTTCACATCTTGCCGTTATATAATCACAGTGTGGAATACCAGTAAGTTTACTATCCAAAAGCACTCCTAAAAATTTTACCGAAGATTTCACAGGTATTAAATTATCATCATAATATACAGAAACAGGGGGAGGAAGGCGCATCCTAGTAAAAAGTACAACTGTACTTTTAGAAGTAGATAGCTCAAGGCCATTGCTATCCATCCATTTTTTTAAAAGGCTAAGACCCGATGTCATGGTATTGCAAGCCGTTTGTATAGAGCTGTGAGGGCAATATAAAAGAAGATCATCAGCGTATTGTAGCACTTTCACTTCATTGTTTAAAGAACTCTCAAGATCGTAAGTGTAAATGTCATATAATAAAGGGCTAAGAACTGATCCTTGAGGAAGACCTTTCCACACGACTCTAGATTCACAACTAGAATCCTGAAGTGTAAGTTTAATATACCTCTCAGATAACATGTTTAGAATGAAGTTTGTGAGTAAAATGGGGACATTTAACTGCTCCAGTTTATATTTTAATGTTGATATTACAACATTATCATAAGCAGAGGTTATGTCAAGAAAAGCAGAAATTATGGATTGATTCGAAGAAAATGCTAACCTAATATCAGTGACAAAGATGCTTAAACTATCTATGGTACTTTTACCTCGCCTAAAACCAAATTGACTCTCACTGAGTAATTTCTTGTTTTCTAAAAACCATTCTAACCTATTTTTTACTAAATGTTCTGTGATCTTTAGCAAAACTGATGATAGAGCAATTGGTCGGTAAGAAGTGTTATTGGATGGACATTTGTTGGGTTTGAGAATAGGTATAATATCTTGTGCTTTCCAAGAAAGCGGAATATTTCCGGTTATCATAATTTTATTAATTAGTTTTAAAAAATATAAAAGAGATGTGTCACTCATATTTGATAGAAAAGAGTACGGAATACCATCTGCGCCTGGAGCGGAGTCTTTACTGTGGCATACAACAAGTTTAAGCTCTTCTAAACTGAATGGAGAATTAAGGTCACAAAGAGAATCTATTGTCGAAAGGGGAATAGAATTTGTAATAATCTTTTCCGGGACGTATGAGGGAGCTAATTTACCTAAAAAACTATTTACCAACTCAGGTGGAAGGAATGCGCTAGATGAATCTGAGAACGCCGATCTGAACCTTCTAATATTCCGCCAAACCACAGATGGTTGAACGTTAGGGGAAATAGAGAGGCAAAATGATTTCCAGCTTTCAAATTTCTTTTTTTTAAATAATTTTTTTGTCTCTGTAATTGAGGTGCTTAAAATATTAAAATTTTCTACGGTAGAATTTTTAAGGTAATTTATTTCACACTGTTTCCTTTTTTTAATTGCATCTGTGCAATCTTTGTCCCACCATGGCGGAGATGGGATTTTATTTTGTGACTTTTTGAAAGGAAAAAGTTTATCTGCAGTTTTTATCATGGCTTCGGACAAGGCATCGGCACAGAACTGTTCATTACCACATTTAATTTCAGGTAGAACGGACACTATGTTATCTAAATGCTCCTTATAAGTACGCCAATCAACATCCCCCAGTTTGTACTTCAGCCGTGGAGCGCTCTTAGAATAAGGTTTTTGATTGAAGGGAAATGATAAAACTATAGGAAAATGGTCACTGCCATAGGATGAAAGCATAACTTTCCAGGTCAAACGCGAAGCTAGTTTGTCAGTGCATATTGACAAATCGGGTGCACTAGCACCTTCATGTGGAGAAGTGCGTCGAGTTGGAGACCCAGTATTTAATAAACAAAGATTGAGATTATCTAGAATGTCAAGTAAGGTGCTACCATAGTTATTTGTTGACGAACTTCCCCAGACTTCATGCTGGGAATTAAAATCACCTAAAACTATAAATGGTTTAGGAAGAATTGAAAAAATATTTACAATTTCATTAAAAATTACAACAGATGGACGAGGAATATATACAGAAACAAAACAAATATTATTATCTACAACTGCTGCAATAACAGAAAAATCATTACTATGAGGTGGGATTGTGAAAAATGAAAATGAATGATGATGTTTGATGAGTAAAGCAACACCGCCATACCCATCAGAGCGGTCTTCTCTGAGACATGCATACCCAGGGATCCTAAACAAAGACCCTGGTTTAAGCCATGTCTCTTGAAGAGCAAAAACAAAAGGTTTATATTTATTTACAATATGTATAATTTCTGACTTTTTATTAATTGCACTTCGGCAATTCCATTGTAAGACTTTGTTGTCCATGATTATTATTAGTTGATGATTGAGTAACTGCATTTAATACAGTGGCAGCGATGGACGGTGAAAGGTGATGTGTTTGAGTTAATGATTTTATCAAAGCAATGATTAGTTCATTTACAGTCAATGCAGACAGATCATCCTTAGCGATGAGGGCACAGCCATCTTTTGATTGAGGAACATTCCTAGCAAGTTCCTGATGGAATTGCTGATCATAACCTTTAGAAAACTGGGGTGGGGAGCGAGGTTTAATAAAAACTGTTTTTTATATGATATTTTATTTTGTTTAGATGGAGAGTAATCAAGGGGAACAGAAGCATTGATATGTCTTGAAGTTGTGGGAGAGGAAAGCAAGGCATCAGCATATGATATTTTAGAAATTGTGGGATGAAGCTTTGAAGCTTCAGCATATGAAATACATGATTTGGCCATGGATTCTTTAATGTTTTTTTGACGTTCATATTCTAAACATTTCTTGCTAGTAGCCTCATGAAAACCATTGCAAAGACAACAAGATAAATTATCCTCAGAGACTGTGCACCCTTCCCCAGAGTGACCTTGACCACACTTATAACAGCGGGGTTTGGACCTGCATTGAATCTTGACATGGCCATATCTACAACAATTGTAACATTGAATTGTTGGGTAAATGTACAGGTCAACAGAAAGTGCTGTATAACACATATATACACGCTTCGGAAGAATTTGGCCATCAAAAGTTAAAATAACGGTTTCTGTATTTTTTAATAAAGGTTTATCATCAAAAATAGTTTTTCTTTTGATTCTCCTTAGCTTTAATATTTTGCCACAACCAATTGGCACAGAGATGTTTTCTAATATTTCATCATCATTCCACTCTACGGGTATGCCTCTGACGACACCCATGCGAGTCACAGAAAATGAGGGGATAAAAGCTTTATAACACTCCCTTTCCAACAACTTGCTGGTTATAAACGAGTTGGCATCATTATAAGTGGAAAAAGCAATAACCAGCCTGTTTCGACCTATTTTCTTTAGACTACCATTAATTATGTTATTGAAAGAATTCCTTTTTAAGAATCGACCAAAAGTAACTGGATTCAGAAAAGTATTGTCATTAGAGGCAGTTTGCTCCCTCTGAACATGTATTAAAAACGGAGCCGCATCGGAGGAATTGTATAAGAGCCGAGCAACTGAAGCTGGACGCTGAGACGACCCACTCAGATCGTCAACGCCAGCCCTTAACAAAGGAGTACGCGGAGGATCAGATGCCTTATTAGTGTCATCTACAGTAATCATTGTATCCATCTCGCCACAATCACAATCGTTAGAACGTTTCCCGCCATTCTTGCGCCTTTTTTTATTACAGTGTTTGCAAATTGTCGGCCGAGCAGACACCCTTTTGCGTTTTGAGCTATTGTTGCTTAATGATACTGAACAATCAGTATCAACTGCACTGGTTTCATTATTAGAAATTGTCACATAGTGACCTATTTCTAGTGGTGCCGTTCCTCCGGGGTCACCCGGAGGATCCATATTAAAACTACAAGAACTAAAAAAAACTTACCAAATTTGAAGAAAACACTACGACTACACTAAAACTAAATAATAAAATGAAATATATACAAAAACTTAATCTAATCCAATATACAAAAAATAATTTATAGAGAGCCAAAAAAAATCACGTCCGCCAAAGTTCAGGTTTCCCGCGCTTTTTTTTCTTTTCGACAATTGTACTTCATGAAATCATTATTTAATTATTGAGGGAATAGAGTAGTGCATTTAGACACTTTTATTTTTATCGATAATGCTATTTTGTTGCTAACGCTGTGCGACAAAAATTTAATAATTATTAAAATTTTACGAGACTTAATTATTTTTTATTACATTTCAAAGGCCTAAGCTAGAAAACTGGGGTATTTTTACTGTGAAAACTTGAAAACATTTCACGATCTTTTATCGATGTTATTACCTATATAGAAATATCGATAGGGGCTGCCCTATTAACCGCCATTTTATCCTCTCAGTAAAGTGGAGGTATACACGTTTTTCTTGTAGATATGCCAAGTCCATATGATTTATACGTCAGTGATGAAAGTACTCTGTGATGTCAAAGAATATGAAAGTACTCTGTGGTAAAAGAGAATGTAATTTACCATGTTGTAATATTTGTCTATGAATTACTCGCAGGTTTTAAAATCTATGGTCAGGAAAGCGCGGGAACCTTGAAATGGAAAAAAGCGCGGGAAACCTGAACTTTGGCGGACGTGATTTTTTTTGGCTCTATAAATTATTTTTTGTATATTGGATTAGATTAAGTTTTTGTATATATTTCATTTTATTATTTAGTTTTAGTGTAGTCGTAGTGTTTTCTTCAAATTTGGTAAGTTTTTTTTAGTTCTTGTAGTTTTAATATGGATCCTCCGGGTGACCCCGGAGGAACGGCACCACTAGAAATAGGTCACTATGTGACAATTTCTAATAATGAAACCAGTGCAGTTGATACTGATTGTTCATTATCATTAAGCAACAATAGCTCAAAACGCAAAAGGGTGTCTGCTCGGCCGACAATTTGCAAACACTGTAATAAAAAAAGGCGCAAGAATGGCGGGAAACGTTCTAACGATTGTGATTGTGGCGAGATGGATACAATGATTACTGTAGATGATACTAATAAGGCATCTGATCCTCCGCGTACTCCTTTGTTAAGGGCTGGCGTTGACGATCTGAGTGGGTCGTCTCAGCGTCCAGCTTCAGTTGCTCGGCTCTTATACAATTCCTCCGATGCGGCTCCGTTTTTAATACATGTTCAGAGGGAGCAAACTGCCTCTAATGACAATACTTTTCTGAATCCAATTACTTTTGGTCGATTCTTAAAAAGGAATTCTTTCAATAACATAATTAATGGTAGTCTAAAGAAAATAGGTCGAAACAGGCTGGTTATTGCTTTTTCCACTTATAATGATGCCAACTCGTTTATAACCAGCAAGTTGTTGGAAAGGGAGTGTTATAAAGCTTTTATCCCCTCATTTTCTGTGACTCGCATGGGTGTCGTCAGAGGCATACCCGTAGAGTGGAATGATGATGAAATATTAGAAAACATCTCTGTGCCAATTGGTTGTGGCAAAATATTAAAGCTAAGGAGAATCAAAAGAAAAACTATTTTTGATGATAAACCTTTATTAAAAAATACAGAAACCGTTATTTTAACTTTTGATGGCCAAATTCTTCCGAAGCGTGTATATATGTGTTATACAGCACTTTCTGTTGACCTGTACATTTACCCAACAATTCAATGTTACAATTGTTGTAGATATGGCCATGTCAAGATTCAATGCAGGTCCAAACCCCGCTGTTATAAGTGTGGTCAAGGTCACTCTGGGGAAGGGTGCACAGTCTCTGAGGATAATTTATCTTGTTGTCTTTGCAATGGTTTTCATGAGGCTACTAGCAAGAAATGTTTAGAATATGAACGTCAAAAAAACATTAAAGAATCCATGGCCAAATCATGTATTTCATATGCTGAAGCTTCAAAGCTTCATCCCACAATTTCTAAAATATCATATGCTGATGCCTTGCTTTCCTCTCCCACAACTTCAAGACATATCAATGCTTCTGTTCCCCTTGATTACTCTCCATCTAAACAAAATAAAATATCATATAAAAAACAGTTTTTATTAAACCTCGCTCCCCACCCCAGTTTTCTAAAGGTTATGATCAGCAATTCCATCAGGAACTTGCTAGGAATGTTCCTCAATCAAAAGATGGCTGTGCCCTCATCGCTAAGGATGATCTGTCTGCATTGACTGTAAATGAACTAATCATTGCTTTGATAAAATCATTAACTCAAACACATCACCTTTCACCGTCCATCGCTGCCACTGTATTAAATGCAGTTACTCAATCATCAACTAATAATAATCATGGACAACAAAGTCTTACAATGGAATTGCCGAAGTGCAATTAATAAAAAGTCAGAAATTATACATATTGTAAATAAATATAAACCTTTTGTTTTTGCTCTTCAAGAGACATGGCTTAAACCAGGGTCTTTGTTTAGGATCCCTGGGTATGCATGTCTCAGAGAAGACCGCTCTGATGGGTATGGCGGTGTTGCTTTACTCATCAAACATCATCATTCATTTTCATTTTTCACAATCCCACCTCATAGTAATGATTTTTCTGTTATTGCAGCAGTTGTAGATAATAATATTTGTTTTGTTTCTGTATATATTCCTCGTCCATCTGTTGTAATTTTTAATGAAATTGTAAATATTTTTTCAATTCTTCCTAAACCATTTATAGTTTTAGGTGATTTTAATTCCCAGCATGAAGTCTGGGGAAGTTCGTCAACAAATAACTATGGTAGCACCTTACTTGACATTCTAGATAATCTCAATCTTTGTTTATTAAATACTGGGTCTCCAACTCGACGCACTTCTCCACATGAAGGTGCTAGTGCACCCGATTTGTCAATATGCACTGACAAACTAGCTTCGCGTTTGACCTGGAAAGTTATGCTTTCATCCTATGGCAGTGACCATTTTCCTATAGTTTTATCATTTCCCTTCAATCAAAAACCTTATTCTAAGAGCGCTCCACGGCTGAAGTACAAACTGGGGGATGTTGATTGGCGTACTTATAAGGAGCATTTAGATAACATAGTGTCCGTTCTACCTGAAATTAAATGTGGTAATGAACAGTTCTGTGCCGATGCCTTGTCCGAAGCCATGATAAAAACTGCAGATAAACTTTTTCCTTTCAAAAAGTCACAAAATAAAATCCCATCTCCGCCATGGTGGGACAAAGATTGCACAGATGCAATTAAAAAAAGGAAACAGTGTGAAATAAATTACCTTAAAAATTCTACCGTAGAAAATTTTAATATTTTAAGCACCTCAATTACAGAGACAAAAAAATTATTTAAAAAAAAGAAATTTGAAAGCTGGAAATCATTTTGCCTCTCTATTTCCCCTAACGTTCAACCATCTGTGGTTTGGCGGAATATTAGAAGGTTCAGATCGGCGTTCTCAGATTCATCTAGCGCATTCCTTCCACCTGAGTTGGTAAATAGTTTTTTAGGTAAATTAGCTCCCTCATACGTCCCGGAAAAGATTATTACAAATTCTATTCCCCTTTCGACAATAGATTCTCTTTGTGACCTTAATTCTCCATTCAGTTTAGAAGAGCTTAAACTTGTTGTATGCCACAGTAAAGACTCCGCTCCAGGCGCAGATGGTATTCCGTACTCTTTTCTATCAAATATGAGTGACACATCTCTTTTATATTTTTTAAAACTAATTAATAAAATTATGATAACCGGAAATATTCCGCTTTCTTGGAAAGCACAAGATATTATACCTATTCTCAAACCCAACAAATGTCCATCCAATAACACTTCTTACCGACCAATTGCTCTATCATCAGTTTTGCTAAAGATCACAGAACATTTAGTAAAAAATAGGTTAGAATGGTTTTTAGAAAACAAGAAATTACTCAGTGAGAGTCAATTTGGTTTTAGGCGAGGTAAAAGTACCATAGATAGTTTAAGCATCTTTGTCACTGATATTAGGTTAGCATTTTCTTCGAATCAATCCATAATTTCTGCTTTTCTTGACATAACCTCTGCTTATGATAATGTTGTAATATCAACATTAAAATATAAACTGGAGCAGTTAAATGTCCCCATTTTACTCACAAACTTCATTCTAAACATGTTATCTGAGAGGTATATTAAACTTACACTTCAGGATTCTAGTTGTGAATCTAGAGTCGTGTGGAAAGGTCTTCCTCAAGGATCAGTTCTTAGCCCTTTATTATATGACATTTACACTTACGATCTTGAGAGTTCTTTAAACAATGAAGTGAAAGTGCTACAATACGCTGATGATCTTCTTTTATATTGCCCTCACAGCTCTATACAAACGGCTTGCAATACCATGACATCGGGTCTTAGCCTTTTAAAAAAATGGATGGATAGCAATGGCCTTGAGCTATCTACTTCTAAAAGTACAGTTGTACTTTTTACTAGGATGCGCCTTCCTCCCCCTGTTTCTGTATATTATGATGATAATTTAATACCTGTGAAATCTTCGGTAAAATTTTTAGGAGTGCTTTTGGATAGTAAACTTACTGGTATTCCACACTGTGATTATATAACGGCAAGATGTGAACAAAGAATAAACATATTGAGATGTTTATCGGGGGTCTGGTGGGGTGCCCACCCCTATTCATTGAAATTAATATATAACGCAATAGTTAGAAGTGTGCTTGACTATGGAACATTTTTATTGGAACCTGGAAATTCAGCTGCTTTTAAAAAATTAGACAGAATTCAGTCAAAAGCACTGCGAATAGTGACCGGAGCTATGAGATCAAGCCCAATAAATGCTTTACAGGTTGAAACTGTAGATCCTCCTCTTTCACTTCGACGTCAGTATCTTTCTGACAAATTTCTATTCCGTTCATTTCAATTTTCTAATCACCCGTTACGTCAAAAATTGCAGTCTCTTCTAGACGAAACCAATTCTTCTCGTTATTGGTCTAATAAATCTCTTCCTTGTCTTATTATAAGTTATAAAAAGTTTATGGCTTTGCAAGCTCCAATTTACCAGTCACTATCATTTCCTCTCTTCAATCATTCTTATGAATCATTGGTGTTTTCTCCGGATGTTATCCTGAACTTAGACATTAATAAAAATGATTATTTTGTTAAAGAATCATTTAACTTTGCCAAAGGCTTGCGATGGGAGAATTGGCATCATATTTACACAGACGCGTCTAAGCACTCTTCTTTAGGAAATGTTGGAGTTGGGGTTTTCCACTCACAGTATAATATAGTACAAAAAATCAAGCTTCCTCCTGAATCATCAGTATTTACTGGTGAATGTTTTGGACTGTTCAAAGCTTTAGAGTATATTTACATCATGAAATTGGAAAAAGCAATAATATTTACAGACGCTCTAAGTGCATTACAGGCTATTAAAAGAAATCCTTTTAAATGTAAACCAATATTTCCCATAGTTCTTTTTATTAGAGATCTCTTATATAAATGCTCCAAATTAGGTCTTCAAATTTCTCTCGCTTGGATACCTGGCCATAGTAGTATCGCGGGAAATGTGAGAGCCGATCAACTGGCTAATGAGGCTGTGGACTGTGGTGATTTGTTCCCTTACATTAACTTTAGCCACGACTTGGCGAATCTGCCAATGAACTTTCTTTGGGATGCCTGGAGCAAGTTGTGGGCGGACAGCAGCACTATTAAAGGAAAATATTATTCTCATATTCAAACTTGTATTCCCAAAACACCATGGTTTTTTAAATTTAACTTTGGTAAGGCTGCTACCAGTTGCCTTATTAGAATGAGGTTGGGTCACAATTGCTCCAAAGTCCACCTTGCCCGATTGCAGATTGTTGCCAGTGACCTTTGCGAATGTGGTGATGTTGGCGATTTAAATCATATTTTTTTCTCCTGTCCTCTTCTTAGTCATGATTCTTTTATTTCTAGTTTACTTTCCTATAACATTACCTTTCCTACCTCCATTTCTGTCTTACTGGCTTCTAATGATTCAAATATATATATATATCTATCATCATTTATCACTCAGAATAATTTACGCATATAATTTTTACTTATGTTTATGCCTTTCCTAATAATCCTATCCAATATCCATCCTAATTCCGTGCCCTAAATTTACAATTTCATTTTCTACCAAGTTTCCTCGTTTTTTGTTGATGGCATTGCGCAAATAGCGACTTGCCAATTAAAAAAAAAAAAAAAAAAAAAAAAAAAAAAAAAAAAAAAAAACCTTGAAATGAACTTCAAGGCGCCAATTTATAAATTAGTGATGTGCCAAATTCACGTAACTCGAGTTCAACTAGAGTTAAGTAACTCGAATTAACTGGGTGAAATGAAACTGAGTAAATGATTTGTTTTCGTAACAATATTTTAAAAAATTATCAGATTCAGCATAAATATGTATGTGGACCATTATAATTAAAGTAGGTAGAATTTAAATAAAAAATAAATGTATTTATTTATCATTTATTGGTTTTATGTTTTAAGGATTAAATTTTTGTAACATAAATAAAGTATTTCTATTAATTAACAACGAAACTATATTTTTATGAATCTGAACACTGTTTGCACTTAGCATGTCCATTCACTGGCGATTCAAATACATCCCAAAGATCAGATTTCCTTTTATGTCCCGGCATTTTTTCTATACAGTACCTAATAATTCCAAAAACTAACAACAATAACAACCGGCACTCCAAAATAACCTCAAATCTACAACAATGCAATGTTGTTGTTGTGACATTGACATAATTGACATTTGTAGCGAAGAAAATGAATGATTATAGTCATAAATAATCGGCAAACTTCGCGCCATCTCAGTGTATGTCATTCGGCTGACGCGCTAGGGAGTATTCAAATCGACTAAATCAAGTTGAAGAGAATTCAACTCGAGCTGACCCAATCTAAGCCCAACTCGAGTTAACTCGGGTTAGTTAATAGAGTTGACACATCAGTACTATAAATAAGTACAAAATAGGTAAAACATTTGACCTTTCCAACAATGCCAATGTTTTGAATACGATATATCAATATCGCAAAATTCAATATATGGTATTGTCCTCGTCACGTAAGTTGGCAAGGTTTTGGCGTAGTGGGGGTAAGTTCGCACATCGTGTACTTAGTGGAAGAAAAAAGTGGTCACTTTTACTGCTTGCCATTATTCTATGGTTATTGGCTGTTCAGAAGAATGTTAAAGATAGAAGAGGAATTCGTTCGTTAATTCGGTATTATAAATAAAATAGATATAATACATTTAAAAGTGAAAAAAAATATTAAAAAAAAAACATTAAAAATAATAATTATGTTCTCGTCGTCACAATTAGTTAATAAAACTGCTACCCCTTTTATTCTTTTTTTTCCCCGGTGTCCTAAAGACAGTGACGAATTTGGAATTTCAACCTTCCTTAACTATAGTGTCTAACTGTTCTTTCTTACGTTTTAATAGTCTGCGTAAGACGGTATTTGGTCCTGGCATTGTAATCAACGTAAGAAAAACTAAATTTAAAACAACAACTCGTAACAAAAAAAAAACTTGAGAGGTGTCAGGGGACACCCGGATGGAACGAAGTTCCTTTCGATTAATTAGTGAAGGAATTGTAAAAAAAAACATGTGTGCAATTCACACGTGGTAGAAGTGAAACCTTCAAAAATTTACGAAATTTCAAAGGTACACCATTGCCCTCTCTCTCTCTCTCTCTCTTTACCTCAACTCCCCACGAGACGCCCCTCAACTCATGCCTCAACTCATCCCGCAACTCATCCCGCAACTCATCCCGCAACTCGACGCGCAACTCGACCCGCAACTCGACCCGCAACTCGACCCGCAACTCGACCCGCAACTCGATCCGCAACTCGACCCGCAACTCGACCCGCAACTCGACCCGCAACTCCCCCCTCAACTCCCCCCTCAACTCCCACCTCAACTCCCCTAAAGAAGTTTTGACTTCAAAAGTTCAAGACGAATTGAGAACCTCCTTTCTTTTGAAGTCGGTTCCAACAGTGAATATATAAATAAAATAATGAATTTACAAACGAAACTTTATAATATCTACAAACAATTCTGAGACGAAATAAATCGGCAAGAAGAGCGACACGTCCATATAGTAACAGGCGTTGGCCGGCACTGTCGGTACACAGGCGTTTACGCACACATGCGTACGTATTATATTGTGAAATAAGTATACGTGATTTACTGAAAATATATTGATTGGATTAAAAAAATAAAACAGTATTACGTTAGTATATTTCTTGTTGAATAATTTGTCAAAAAATCAGAAAGATCGTATGTATCTTAATATGGTTTTTATTCGTTAAAAGATTTTTTTAGAGGTTACTTTGTGATTTTTTTCTATTAATTAAAATTTTTGTATTATGTTTTCAACACACTACTTAACTAGATTATATCCTGAAGAATATCATATATTTTTCTGATTGTGTTAACTGCAGTGAATCATATACTTTAAAGCATTATAAAACTCGCGTTTAGCTCTTGTAGTCCCCTTAAAAAGTGTCGTTACAACTTTTCGTATGAATTTTTTCCGTCTAGCCCCCTTTCGTAACGCGCGATAAGGAACTTCGTTCCAACAAAGGATACAACTTTCGTGTACGTACGTGTATTCGCGAGCAAATTGAACGAGAACTACTGACGCACCAATCGCGCGCTCGGAGCGGTGCTACGTCATACCCCGCGTCCCACTGACAACCGCTGACACTTAAAAATCGACTTCTGCGCATTGAACGACTCTTGCCAAGTTATTTGGCGACAACTATATGGAAAAACCTGACCGAATTAAAATACCTACAAAATCGGTTAATATATTATTTTGGTTCAAGAGCAGATAAAAGTAGTAGTGGATTACTAAAAGCCTTTAAATATGAATAATTACCGACTTCATTCAATACATATTGATATTTATAAAAACATTTCATCCCTATCCCTACTGTAACGATACCGTTTCCCTGGGTAGAGGGAACTGTAAGGTTGCATACTGGCGTCCAACGTGGGACCAGTTTGCAACCTTACAGTTCCCTCCACCCAGGGAAACTGTATCGTTACAAACTAGAATTCATACAAAATTGCTGGAACCCTAAGGCACAAGAGATAACGGGAGAGCCGATGATAAGCGGAGCGGATGATAATAGTGGATCGAAGAGGTGGCTGCAGGACGGCTGGTCTTCAGACGGATGGCCTCAGTAGCAGAACGAAGAGGTGGCTGCGGCCGGCTGGCCTTCAGTCAGATGGCCTCAGTGGCAGAACGAAGAGGATGTCTGGAGGTCCGGGCCACGGCTCGTGTGTTAAGGGAGGACCAATCCGTTTTACTACTACACTTCTTCACTGTTTGAGTTCCAGGCGTAGACTGTAGACTGCCCGCTCTCCATCCATATCGACTTTTCAGCTTTTGAATTGAGGTTCTAGAATGAAAAGAGAAATAAAAGTAATTTATCACGAGGTACAATTGTCGCGTCGGTTCTACTCATGACCTTCCAGCAAGTAAGATTATGGTATCTGTATGACTCCCTACAAAAGGAGGCTAGCATTGCCTAGATTCTTTGACACAAATTGGAGAATGTAATAGTTATACTAATTATGAATAATCTGCTTCGCTTTGATTCTATGGGGTGAGTATCTGATAATAAAGAGATAAATGCATAGTAACGGGTCCCTTGTAGTTTTATTTTATTGTAATCTGTTTGTCAACTACTGGTCAACTGTCTCACCTGCATGATGCAGATGTCTTTGCTCATCCACACAGAACTCATCACCTCCCTCCACGAATAAGTCACTCCTGTTGTGGAAAGAAAGTTCATGATTACACTGTAGGACTACTAAGTACCACCGAATGGTATGAAGGTACATAATTATATTATTAACATGAGTTTTAGTACATCAATATGGACTCTATTAAATCACTAGGAGTGCAATCACATACTTATTGCTTGGTGTATTATTATGTTTATCTCAACAGATATACAATGTGAACCTTAGTGAGTTTGTTCACTTAAACAATCTTGACAGGCCGTTGCCTCTTGACCTTATGGACGTAACTATCATGCTCCACGAACATGATTTACTGTCTACCCAAACATACTTGATACCTTGTGAGAAGATTGGCCAACCTACCACACACAGGTGAGCTCCTAAAGAGCTCTTAGGATTGTATGCTTACGATATTGGGAGTCGTGAGAATAGGGAGTACCCTTCGGTCACCCTATTGATATTGATATAGGTAGGTACTTGTATTTTATTACCCAAACCAAGGACTCTGTTGATTGCATTATATTAGATTTCACACATTATGATACAAACAATCGAAACTATCGGCACATTACGTCTATACGATGGAAATCATGTTTGCTCATCAGCTCATAAGAGTTTCGCGGCATCCACAATTTCCCATCGCTTTTAATTTACTCAATCCATAACTCAATACGCGAGTTCAATGCGGAATAATATTGGCTTATAATCTAGATACTTAGCTGTCGTATTATTGCTGGCTGGCAGGCGAAGATCACACACATTGCAACTTTAAACTTTGATTGAAACTTTAAGAACAGTATGTCTGTTGCAAACGTACCGGGCAAAAAGAGTGTTGCCACTTACCAAATTTGTTTTGTGGTTGGTAACAAGTGTTGCTCTATACAATATTGTTGAGTTTATTTAATAATCGCGACCCTTCGCGACAACAATATCAGTTACATGCGACCTAACCTAACTCCAGCAATGAATTAAGAAGAAAAACAAATCCTGTCACTAATGACTTTACAGAAACGTAAACAAACAAAGTATTGTATAAAAAATAGCTTAATATCAGATTATTATGAAGTTCTAAACCAACAATGATGTTATAACGTAAGTACTAAAGCCCTATAAAAAGGAAACATTACACTACCTAACGGAGACCTTAGACGTTTATTCCGGCTATCTATGGAAAAAATAGAATGGAATAGAATTTTCGTGAAACCAATGTTAGACATTTTTACAAATATTTTGAGATCCCCAAAGTAGGCTACGCCTATATTTTAGGGTTCTGGTCTGACCACATAACTGCATAATATTATGATAAACTATTTTATATTAAATATTCTTGAAAAGAAAAACGCAGAATAGTTTTGCAAGTTGCAACCCTGTAGTACTGGGTTGCAACAGTGACAGCAAATGCAGATATAATAATGCAAGTACGCTGTACGACATGCAAGGATCTTCTACCTACTAACTGGATTGCTTACGAATGATTCAAAGAATACAGAAAGTCTTTCTTAACTGTTAAACAATAGAGTATAAACTTGCACGCATAAAACTGAAGGAAATATTCGTTCCGAGCGAGACAGTGCCGTGTGTGGACTGTGTCCCTTTCTTCTGTGTGTCAGATTAAAAATATTTATTTCAATGGTAATTTTTTCCCCCTGTCTGTTGTAGTAATAACACCTAGTTTTAAACTTCTTTGGAATTCTATCTTTAAAATGAATTACCATTATTACTGTATGCATATTAATGAAAATTAAAGTTATTTTACCATGCAAACACTCTTGTGTTTAAACCAAAAAAAAATGGAATTTGTAAGAATTAGTAGTGATACATTATACTATACCTGGCAATTACTACATTGCCGTCTGACGTTTACTTGACATCTGTATGTTTATAAATTGGAATTATATTTAATTTTGTGAGTTTTCGTAATATTAAAGTGCAAGTTATTGTAACCATGGTAAGAACGTGTTTTGTGGTTAATTGCAAGAGTGAAAAGTGTACCCCGGGTCTGGAATTTCCCTTTTTAAGTAAGTTTTGTGACTTTGTTTACAAATTGCATTTAGGGTGACTATGTTTTCAATGTAAAAGTGGATGTTCTTCTCTTTATTCTTCTTATTTATTATTTTTCTTTCTTCTCATTATATATTATTTTTTGTTATTTTAAGCTTTCCTAAAAATGATGATCTTCGAGACCGGTGGCTCAGTGTTCTACACAGAAAAGGGTCAGAAACGGTTCTAAAATTTGTAGCCGCCATTTCAAGCCCGAAGAAATATTGCATTTCGAAACAAGATCATATGATGCAATTCCATCCATTTTTCCTAAAGTAAGTTATCAATCTTTACAAATGACATGAAGATCACCGTTTTGAAATAGAATATGAGCATAGCAAGATGAATTTTCATTTTGAATCTATCTTAAACATAAATACTAAAATTTTGTTCTCATCAATCTATTATTATTTTAGATTCCTGTTAAAGCGAAACAAATAAATGTTTTAAGTACTATAATATTGAAACCCACTAAAAAAGAATATACAACCTGTACTGGGCACATTCAAAGATCAGTAAGTGAAAGTTATGAAAGGAGTCAAATTAATAAGCATAAAAGTCGACATTTTTGTTGATTTATTTACTTTTGCTTAGCAAATTGATGGCAAAAATATTTTATATCATTTTGGCCAAAAACTCAGCTAAGCAAACTTGCTTACAAGTGTAGTTTATTATATTAATAATTACTTATAACTTAATTACTTAACTTTTGTCCACTGCAGTTAGTTAATGTCGACAAATAATAATAATAATTCATAATTTAAAGATTATTTCCATACTTTTAACTAATAATAGTGTAATACATTTTTTAGGGTTGTGTGTCAAGCCAATCTTGTAACAAACCTGCAGCTGCAACATATGAGGAACTAGAAAATATAGAACCAACCTAATAATAATAACCTTATAATTGTCATTCGATCTGCCTCCTTCATGTTTAGAATTATGTATGTTAATAATATTGATTTCTAACCTTAAATAGCACATGTGGTGTGTTAGCCTGTAATTAATTGTTACACTTATAAATGTAATATGACTGTTTCATACAAATGTATAGTGTAAACAATTGTAGGTTAACCTAAATAAATATATACATAAATAAATTATATCTCTTCTGTTATTCTTTCTATTTATAATCATTGTTTATCATAAAGGGTTTTAGTAGTTTTAATTATGTATAAACATTGCATCATTTTATTTTTAGTCTACTGGTTCTGACCGTACAAGTGTCGAATAAACGTAGATTACCAATTAATGCACGTTTGTTTGGACTTCTGTACCACTGCCTATCAAGGCCAAGCCTTCGAAGAATTGTCAGCTGGTGATTCTGTTATTAATTCTGTATCTGCAATAATTGTATTTGTATCACGGGTCTTAACCACTTTGAAAGTTTATAATTCCACGCAATAAAGTCTGCTTAACAAAACCAATTTTGCGTTTAGCCCGTATAAGGAAGGGTTTATTATAGAAATTAGCGCGCTCAATATAAGTTCCCCAGATATATATTGAGAACTAGCTTTTCACCCACATGGAATTCTGTTATATCGCGCTACCGAGCAACTATTCAAAAATCTGAGATAGAAAGAACCCTATATAGTTCCCAGGGTTTTAAACTATCTCCATGCCAAATTTTTCGAAAGCGGCTCTGTGATTTAACCGTGAAAGCGTAACAGACCGATACAGACCTTTGTATTTATAATTGAATTTATTTCTTTCTTTCTATTTAATACGTTATTAAGAAAAAAACTGGCCAAGTACGAGTCGGACTCGCGCATGATGGGTATTTTTATAGGTAGGTAATGAATGGTACGGAACCATTACCTATAAAAAGCGCCAAAAATATCACAACTGTTGTATGGGAGTCTCCCTTAAATATTTATTTTAATTAATTTATAGTATTTTTTGTTATAGCGGTAACAGAAATACATCATTTGTAAGGTTAATAATAAGTGTCTTAAAAAAACCTGCAAATATTGCATCAAATAAAATTGTCCTTACGTTTATCGCGAATTGATATCCACACTACTAGAAAGAGATAGCTAGGTCCTTCGAGGGTATACTCTTCGGAACGGATTTGAGCTTCGCGTCCGCATTCCAGTTTAGGTACAAGTTCCTTGACGACATGTAAGTACAGCTGTGACATGTACAGGGCCTGTACTTGCATCAGCGTTGCCAGATGTACGAGAAATCTCGTACCTTTACGCGATTTAGCAGTCTCTGTATGAGAATCGAGAAAAAAAAATCTCATACACTCTTTTACGAGATTTTAAGAATGTTGCTAATACAAACCAAAAAGAATGTATGTCTATGCCACAAACTCGACTAAGTCCATCACTAGATCCATTACCTTATTACATCACTATTGTTAGTCGTTAAATGTGAACGCAGACCTAGCCGCACCACACGTGCCACAGTCTTCGCATTCGAATTCTTTATATGAAGTTCTATGCAACCTCGCACACCTACCCGCGCCGCAGTCGCCGCAGTCCCTGAAACGACAGAACTCTCCAAGCCACAGCTGATGACGTCCCCCGCACGCAGCGGACGCTGCGGCTAGCGCGGCGCGGATGACGTCATCCACGGCACGCAGTGTTTCCAGATATACAGATTTCGCGGTATCCATACAGATTTTCAACATGTCATACCGATAAAAAATTGAGAGTATTTATACAGATTTCAACATTCCAATTTTTTTTCATACAGAATTACCTCAAATGGTAGTTTTATAATGTAGACGGAGAATCTCTGTCAACGGTTTATAATAAAATTACTTGTTCTCATATTAATAATCTGTGGTTCTCGTTTATTTTGTTCGTGTAACTACCGGAATAATTGAGATTGGAAATGTAAGTCAGTGACCGGAACTATCGAGAAGGATACGTTTTGAGTCTGCGATTAGTTTCACCAAAAACACGCAACATAAAATAATGAATATATAAGAAATTATGAACTAGTAAAAAAACTTATTTAAAAACCCGACTGCTCAACTGAAATGGAACAACCAGCACATTTTTATTTTAAAAAGTGACAAGCATGTGGGACCCAATTGAACCTAATATAATTTTAGTTTAAAAAAATGGGATGGGTCCCGCCTGTTTGTCAAAAAATGTGCTTGATTCTTCCATTTTAGTTGAGCAGTCGGGTATTTTTTTATTTCTTAATTTTTTTTTTCAGCGTTTTAGTATTTAATTCCGTTTTAAAACGTTATATATCCTAAACGGTTGCTAAAAATGAAAAATAGTTAAAGAAACCTCAAAATCATTTTTAAAGATCTATTTAATGATTCCCCCACTTGACATAGTTTGTCGATATTTTTATTTTTAACAATATGGCGCCTGGTTGTCATTGTGGTAATTTGTTTTTATTTTAATCTATCTTATAACACTCACGCCATCAAGACAAATCCAACGACGTATCATTTATCAAAATCCGTTCACGGGTTTAATAGTTTCGATGGAACAAACGAACGGACATACATAAATACATACGCGGTGAAAACACAACCCTCCTCCTTGCTTTGCCACAGTCGGGTAAAAAATTAAACAAGTGCACCACATCTTTTCTATCTATGGTCCAATACAATGCATATTTAAAAATAATAAAAAATTCAATTACTTGCTTATTCCCTATTATAGCACTGACCTACAGATAAAATTACACAAAAGAGCAAAATACCAATACCAAATACAGATTTTTTTACAGATTTTCTTAAATTTACTTAATACAGATTTTATACAGATTTTTTAAATAAATAATAAATAAATAATAACTTTATTAACAACCAAATAACATTACAAAAGTCAAAGAGTACATACATTTTTTGGAAGGGAAAATATACAAAGTGTGAGTCTGCTGACTCCCAAGCTAGAGTAATCTGTGTTATGGGAGTCAGTGTTCCTCAGTACAGCAATGGTTAGCCTAAATTTTAATACATAATTATAAACTATTGAGTAATACAAAATTAACTATTTGTGTATAAGAGTATATACCTATGCTTGCGTGTTTGTGTTGTGTGTTTGTGAGTGTGTGTTGTACGTGTTGTGTATGTGAGTATGTTGTGAGTGTGGTATGTGACTGTCTGTTTGTATACGTGTCTCATTGGGTGTAACTGGAGATAGGTGTAGTAGAGGTGTCACCTGAGTATCAGCTTTTCAGTTTTATCATAATCAAGACTTAGCAGCCATACCTGCAATTTCCTTTTGATAGAGAATTTTGGTAGAGATACTATATGCAGTATTTTGTCAATTTTGTTGTATAAGAAAGAGCTCATATGTGGGTAGTGTCGGGTAGCAAAAGCCGTGCGTGTGGGATTTATACGGCAAGGATTAGTTCTTGTTCTTCTCAACAAATTTGCTGCGGTGTTCGGCACAACAGTAGAATGTCGACGCAGGGTCGTAAGGTAAATAAAGAGCTGCCTTACAGTAAGCACTTTGCACTCAGCATACAAGTTCTTCGGTACAGATAATGCTTTCAAAAATCTGGCAACACTTCAAGTGCGATGCGTGCGGCGACAGGAACGACTGCAGCGACTGCGGCGCGGATAGATGTGCGAGGTCATTATCAAAAAGCGATGACTGCAGGGTCTGTAGAGACTGCGGTGCGGCTAGGTCTGCGTTCACCTTAACTGGGGAAACCCCGCTAGATGTATTACACTACACATTTTCTAGTAGCAAGTAAGTACCTACAAAACGTATTACTTAAGTTAATCATTTGTTTTATTTTTTGAAGATTTTGGTTAAATAATTAAAAAATATGAATCACTTAGAGTAAAGATTTTTCATTTGGTGGTCCCAAACTTAAGGAATATTCCTACCCCAGGCTAACTAGTTATAGTACATAGTGTACCTAAATGAATGTCTGCGATTTTTAAAATGTATACTTTTACGAGATTTTGTATTGAAATTACGAGATATTTGACAGCCCTAGTACGAGATAAAAAATTCGGCATCTGGCAACCCTGACTTACATTAAAAATTAAGACTTTGCTTAAAGGTCTTGTTACTAGGCTATATAATTCCACAAAAAAAAAATGATCATATCTGCTGTCACTGTCATCGTGCTGTCAGCCTGTCAACATATGTCAATATAGAGATGAGATATACTTGCAAATATCAATACCAGGGCTTGCAAGTACGAGTCTGTAAAAATACCTGGGTTGGAAACCTGGTATTAAAATACTAGAAAGTATTTTGAGCCACTTCGGATTTCAGTCTACTAGTCCAGGTCGTACCATGCCACAATCTAGTACGGCTTTTGTAGATGAAATCTTTCCTTCCTACTTAATTTACAGAAATTAATAATTCACTTAATTAAATTCACGGAAATATGTTTTCTTTGCACATGCAAGCATAAGGCATAAGGTTTGACACTCCCGATTTGTATGATATTAATGCTTTGCACATTTTACATTCAGCTTTATTTTAGCCAAACTTTTCTTAGGAGCCATCGTTTGTAACTGTATTTTTATTTACAACTAGTAAGTCTTATCAATTTTAAAAGAAAACACTTAACTACAGTTCAAAAATCGTCTTTTACCTATTTAAATATTTACATTCCTAACTAATAAACAAAGTCACGTACACATAAAAAAGCAGTTTTGTTTATTTACACACTAACTGTTAATAGTTTAAATTCAATAAACTCGCGAAATAAGAAAGTCACGGTCAGTTGGTAAATTGCATAACAAGCTCGCACTCACTTCTCAGTATTTATATGTATCATCTATGCACTCACTCAAACGACAACTGACGAAAGAAAAATAAAAAACGTAAACATAACAAAATATTTTCTAAAATACTTTCGTTCACGCAATAATGTGTCTTTTATTAATAGTCATTAGGGTGAATGGCGCCGCAAACTACTCAAAAGAAAAGAAAAAGTTCCCTGATGCACACACCTACACAGATTTCGGTTTATGTACTCAGACAACTTTGGCCGTGCGCGCACTGCCTTGCAGTGGCCGCAATTCCGGTAGTTCTACCGCACCGGTAGACTGACCGCAGTGCGCGCACTTCTATGACACTCCATACTTCACAAATTTTGCGTTTCCAAAACGCAACGCAGTGCGCGCACGGCCTTTGGAATATTTAGGCCGTGCGCGCACTGCCTTGCGGTGGCCGCAATTGCGGTAGTTCTACCGCACCGGTAGAATGACCGCAATCTCAGGTGCGCGCACTGCGGCGAGAAAAACGCACCTTTTGTGTGACAATGTTGCCATACATACAGATTTCTTCGTATTTATACATATTTTCGATTTTTCGAAAATCTGAATCGAGTGCTAATCTGAATCACACGATTCAGATTAGTACTCGATACAGATTTTTATACAAATTTCACACTGTATTGATAAAATTTACTGGTACAACTAAACACAGAACTTGGCAAAATAAATTACCTAGATACCGCATTTATTACGTTACACACACCATTGTATGATTCTATTCTTTATAGTTATTTTGTAGTAGTAGTAGTATAGTTTTTTTTTATAAACAGCGTTAATTTAAACATTATAATTAAGTATTTGTATTATAGAGAAAATTCCATATATTTTGTGATGATGCTGCCAAAAAAACGATTTCAAGCTCTTACATTGCAAGTACTACGTCAATAGACACCAGCCTATGTTAAAATAATGTACAACGGAAATTAATTAAAATAATAAATTAAAATAATTAGAATATTATATTAACGTTGTTTATAAAAAAATAACCATAAAGAATAGATTCGTTCAACGGTGTGTGTAACGTAATAATGCGTGTAAATCGAGGTAATTTATTTTGCTAAGTTCTGTTTTAGTTTTAACAGTTATCTGCATATATATTTTAATAATAATTTTTTTCTCTGTTTTTATGAGTAGTAAGTACACTAACTTTGCCCTCCCCACTTTAATTAAAGTTTTTAAAGTCCTTCCAAAGGTGGTCTATCTATCAATACAGTGTGAAATTTAGATAAAAATCTGTATCGAGTGCTAATCTGTATCACACATCAAAAATGTATAAATACAAAGAAATCTGTATGTATGGAAACATTATCAGACAAAACGTGCGTTTGTTTCACCGCAGTGCGCGGTACTACATACATTCCTATGCGATACAAAATATTTGCGGTAGACTCACCGCAATTTTGCAGCGAGGGGCCACCGGTGACTCTACCGCACGCGTTTATTCCACCGCAGTGCGCGCACTTCTATGACACTCCATACTTCACAGATTTTGCGTTTCCAAAACGCAACGCAGTGCGCGCACGGCCTTAGAGAACTACTACACAATCGCATTTGCAAATGAAAAATACTTTGAACCTTGCAAGTATTTTTTTTCTGATACGATTATGCTCCTTTTTGCTGAGGCAAAACGAATCAATTTCCTATGCAAGTATTTTCACATCAATCCAAGCCCTGTTGGAAGAAAAAATACTTGCATAGGAAATTGACCCGTGATTTCTTACAAATAAGAAGCACAATCGCGTTTACATATAAATACTTGCAAAGACAAACCGTATACTAGAATAGACTTGCATACGAAATTGAAAGTATTTTCTATCTGTATAGGAAATTAAACCGTGATTTCCTAAGAATAAGGAGCACAATCGCGTTTACAAATAAATACCTGCATAGAGACGAAAGTTTCTACTTTTATTCAATCCAAGCCCTGTTGAAAGAAAAAATACTTGCATAGGAAATTGACCCGTGAGTTCTTATACATAAGAAGCACAATCGCGTTTACATATAAATACTTGCAAAGACAATCCATATACTAGAATAGACTTGCATACGAAATTGTTACGTAGTGTCTTACAGATAAGGAGCATAATCGCATAGTCGGGTGATCGTCAAGCCCCGACCGGAGCGAGTCCGACTCCGAGTAGCCGTATAAAATACTTTGAAGTCTTGCAAGTATTTCGGATCGGTACCTGGTGTACGTACTTGGAAGTAAATACCTGGTGTAAAAACCTGGTCGCGTAAATACGTACCATCCCTAGTCAATATTGTCTCGCCGTCGTCGAGTTGCCGAGTTTTTTTCATAATTTAATATTTGGAAATAGTAGATAAAAAGACAGATGACTGCTTTTGAAGAGTTTGGTGTCCTTCCCGAGTTGGGGAAGGCAATTGACGAGATGGACTGGACACTACCAACAGATGTGCAGGCCGAAGCCATCCCTCTGATCTTAGGCGGTGGTGACGTGCTTATGGCAGCTGAAACCGGCAGCGGAAAGACCGGTGCTTTCTGTTTGCCGATCTTGCAAATAGTATGGGAGACTTTGAAAGACATACAAGAGGGGAAGACAAGTAAGATTATACAAACGATCTCGACAGAGCTGACGATGTCGTTCATTGATCGCACGGAAGCCCTGGCAGTGACGCCGGATGGACTTCGATGCCAGTCGCGTGACCCTAAAGGCTGGCATGGATGCAGGGCCACTAAAGGCGTGCACAGTAAGGGAGCCTATTACTTTGAAGCCACTGTTACTGATGAGGGCTTGTGCCGCGTGGGGTGGTCCACACAGACTGTAAGTGGAGTGCCAATATTATGAAAAACAATTGAAATTAAATTTTATTGGACCCTCTAGAATGCATCCAAAGAAAACAAATTGTTTCAATGAAATTGCACCATATTTCAAAACATTTATAATGATGCTGACATTAATAGTTTGATAAAAATAAAAATATCATAGTTACTATACAAAGTTTATCCCAATTCCAACATTTATTTTTAATTTTTATATTGATGATATTTTTAGGCAAAGCTGGATCTTGGTACGGACCGAATGGGTTTTGGGTTTGGAGGCACAGGCAAGAAGTCTAATGCCAAGAACTTTCATGACTATGGTTGTGCATTTGGAATGAATGATGTCATTGGTATGTATCATAAAAGCTCTTCACTAAAATGCATTTTTTTTAAACCATTTTTAAAAATATTGGTTTGGTTTATTACAGGATGCCTACTAAATTTGAACAATGGTGAAATCAGCTACACAAAGAATGGAGAAAACCTTGGGGTAGCATTTACCCTTGCACCAGAAAGGCGGGCTGAATGCTACTTCCCTGCTGTTGTACTAAAAAATGCTGAGATGAGCTTCAACTTTGGCAAGACACCATTCAAGGTAAAAATTTATAATTGATGGAAAATAATAATTTATTTTGCCAATGCATAGATGTATAACAATGAAATAAAAATAAAATAATCAAAGCGTCAATAGCCTAGTGGCTCCTTAGCCACTAGGCTATTGACGCTTTGATTATTTTACTTCTCGATCATAAGTCTGACACCTTTGTCAGACTTATGATCGAGAAGTTGCAGATTCGAACCACACCCATTACACTATTGCTGTGAACCCACTTGACACTAGCATATTTAGCTTAGTTGGAAATATTTACAAGTTTGGTAGTAATGTGAATTCAACCCAAATTGCTAGTTCAATTTTTTTTTTAATACACATTATTTTACATAAGTTTTCTTACTTATATCATGAAAACTATTATTTTGCTGCCTGGTTTTATTTATTACGTACTTTATCAGTGGATCATATTACAAGTTTGGGGAAATGGAGCAGCGGTAGTGCTGTAGTTATGGTCCTACATAGAGATGGTTACAAATTAGAGGTAATGGATTTGAATCTGAGCAGGCACATTGCTTTTCATATACCTACATATATTTTCAGCACTGATATTGAACAATGCAGGAACTGTAGAAAAACATAAAATTCAAAGATATGTGACATTTAACCAACAACACTGGCAACAACAGGGGAGGCTTGTGTCCCAGCAGTGCAAACATTATAGGCTAATGTGATTATAAAACATTAAAAAATTTAATAACATAATGGCACACAACTACATATTTATGTAAAGTTCATATCAACAATGAAGTGACAAGAACTCCTAACTGACATTTTTGCGATTTTACTTTTTTTTATGTAGATAGACTTCAAATAATTGTTTGCGTGAGCAGGCAATAGCAGCTAACTTCATATCTTATTTAGTACAAAGTAAGCTGCTATTGCCTGCTCACGCAATCAATTATTTGAAGTCATTCTACATAAAAAAAAGTAAAATCGCAAAAATGTCAGTTAGGAGTTCTTGTCACTTCATCGTCAATATATGATTACCCAGAGAAGAAACACAGAAACAACTAAGAGGTCTCTTTATTTTTATTTAATAAGTAGAACTAGCAATGTGGGTTAAATTCACATTATTAGTAATCTTGTTAACCCCTCCAAGTAAGCTAAATATGCTTATATCTGGAGTGGGATTACGCATAATATGTGCTTGGTCGTCGAGTTGCAGATATCTGCCCGACATACATACATACATACATCTGGAGTGGGATCACTCCAATAGTGTAATGGGTGGGGTTAAAACCTGAGACCTCTCGATCACAAGTCCAACACCTTAGCTATTACGCTATTGACGCTACAAACTGAAGTCCATACAATCTGTTCTGTATACCTTGTTTGTTGATAGTTCACACCTCCAGAAGGATACATAGCCATCGCTTCAGCTCCGAAGGACTGTATGAAGCAAAATGTGGTGACGGCAGATAGCGCTGTGGAAACTACACCGGCTAATAACTCGCCGCGGTCCATTATTATTGAGGTAAGTTAGAGAATTATTATTATTATCTATACATATATATATAAGCAGGTCACGAATTCACTCGCTCATCACGAAATCTCAGAAATTACATGTGCTAGCTAGGCTATACTAAATTTTGCATGGGGTTTCCTTTTAGGGAAATTCCCACTAGATCAGGATTTATACTGGAAAAATTTCCCACATGAAAGAAGTTGTGGGCAACAGCTAGTTTATTATAAACCTTTTGTTGTCTTACTTCAAATCGAATATCTATTCTTATACATACTTAGTATGGTGATAGCTTAGCAAACATCAACACTCAAGTCAGTTTGAGTAACATTTAGTGCCAGAACGAATTGCAATTTTTGGCATTTATGGTTCTGATCTTTGTGATCCATCTCACGCTTATTTAGACTATCTACAAGTTTTCATTTCCTCTTCAGTCTCTTCTAAACTGTAACATTTATCTGAATACAAGTACCCAATGTGTTAATAACAGGTTGTAATAGAAAAGCCCAACAGTACTTTTTGCCTGACCCGGGAATCGAATCCGTGACCTCATGTTCAGCAGTCGCTTGTGACCACTAGACTAGACTGCCGAGGCAGTAATTTTTTGCATAATAAAAGCACACTTAATTCGATTCAGTAAACTGACAAGCTAATGTCACTTAATACAATAATATATGACTTACTTAACCTAATATTAATACAATGCAATATTTTTATTTCGGACCACAAATCCATAAAATGTTAGTAATTTATACTTAATAGCTTATTATCTAGTGTTAGTACCCATCACCCTCCGCACAAACTGCTTCATAATAGAAGAAGACACACTCTCACTGACCGTTCTCAGGATGCTGTTACGACTGACCCTTACTCTTCTCGGAAGTGATGGCGTTTTCTTTCGTATGATTGCTTGAAACGCGTCCGTACGAGCTTGTGCAAACATTTCTGAGACACTACAGTAACAAGACAGTCGCAAGAGCATCCTGAAAACATTATTATTATACTGGATGCGGAGTGATCTTTTGTCCCATAGATTGCCCGTGTATAGACTCTGTCAATAAACATTAAAAACAGTAATTTTGCCAGTATATTAATGGATTCATTCAATGAGAGATTTTTAATGGCGCGAAATTAAAAAGAAATATTTTACACTGTTATCATTTATTTTTAAGTAGTTACTAGATTTTATTATAAATAAATTTATTTTTATTAAAAATATTCATATTTTTGAAAATTGTTTCAAGTGATGAATATTTAATAAACTACGCGGTAATACTATTAAACCACTGTGACCTAAAATAAAATTCCTATATAATACTATCTATTGGTGGTGGTTTCTTTTTTTAATTTCCATTTACATTTTTTTCTCTCTTTATTACGACGTTGTCTGACAGTTTGAGTATTTTAGTGACCTAATCAAATGTACCGTATTTGGCATTGTTCGTCAGGTCGTGAGCTCCTTAGTAGTCCAAAGTTGAGCTTACAGACTAACTGACAAAGGCTTGCACTGACGGGACGGTTCTACTCAAATTTGTTTGTTCTTTCCTCAAAAGGCCATTTCAGACTAATCTACATAATCCTCATAAACGATTGTGAATATGTGCACTATGTAGGTTATTTTATTCGAGTTAAACATAATAAATTGTCTGGCAGTTTGAGTGCTTTTTGCGGCCTACCCAAAGGTCCTTACCTTGGTATTGTTCGTCAAATCGTTAAGCTCCTTGTTCTAAGTTGAGCTATACGTCATTTGACAAATGCTTGCACTGTAAGGACAGGCCCACTCAAATCTGTGAGCATCTTTCCTCAAAAGATCGCCTCAGACGGTAACCTAGGTACAAGGTTCCCATGTATTTTAACAAATATAGATTGTATGGACATTAAAAGAGACGGTCCCCTGAGTTTGTTTCGGTGTTTTTTCTCAGGGTAGTCAGTTAGGAAACACCGGCCTCATCTAGTTTAAATTTACGAAAAAAAATGACGTGTGAAAGTGTTATTTAATAAGCAATTTGCAAAATAAAGATCATTTATCATTTATTCCCGAATCGATTAATTTAGTTACATCACCATTTCGTAGTCGTCATTATCTTACAAAACTGAAACTGCTAATTTACTGAATCGAATTATTAAAAGCCCTATAGTTTATTATCCTCGTTACTCGTACAACAATTTATTTGAGTGGCTCCATCTGTGGTTTTGTCATGTCTTCTAAGGGAGCGAGCAGGGGCCTATTATGAGGCCTCAAAACCTCTTTAGAAATTGAAAATCATTCGGAGGATTAGCATTATTCGGAGATAGACTCACACTAAAAATTTCGCTGAGCATGTCCACATCGAAAGGGCTACCAACTCAGCATTTGTATAATATAGAGTGAAAAATCTAAAAAAAAGAATGATGTAGATCTTAATGAAAACTTTACCTTCTTTGGCACGTCACGTCAGATCAGTTACTAAGGAACCCTGCAGGGGCGAGTCTGACTCGCACTTGGCCAATCTTTTTTATTTAAAATTTGAATATTTTAACTCTAAACGCGTTCTTCCGTATTCAGCTAAAGTCAAGTAACTTTTCTCTTTACGCAGCCCTCAAGAGAGTTAGCAGAACAGACATGCAACCAGATAACGAAGTTCAAGAAGTATTTGGAAAACCCAAAGATACGTGAGCTGCTGGTAGTAGGTGGGATTAACGTTAAGGATCAGATCAATGCACTAAACTCTGGCATAGACATCGTTGTGGGCACGCCTGGTCGGTTGGAGGACCTCATTCAAGGAGGTAAGTCTAAACCAGTTTTAATTATATAGTTAGGATGGTTTGGTACTGCCTCAAAGATCAGTCAGCAGCATTGACGGGTTCCGATAGGGCCATTGTCTGCGGGGGTTGCGTTAATGTCTTAACAAGATAACGCGGCCCCGGAACGAAAGGGCAACTGAAGGAACAAGGTGGGTTTTTAGTGAGTAAAAGTCTGACACACCTTTTCGTTCAGAGTCATTTGATGAATTTCCCACCGGTCAATTCATGTAGGTACATGAGCACCTTTGATAACTAGAAGACATTTTGCTTACCGAGGCGGTTCGTGCCCATTAGGGTGTCCCTTAAATTTCGATATCGAAATATTTTTACGCATACCTTCTTCAAACTTTTGTAATGACCTAATATAGTCTAGAAATAAATATTAGCCCGTTTTATAAACGATAACCCGTGCCGCCTTGCGATTGAAACTTGCCGCGCTTGGGCCTGTAACTGAGTGTTTTATTAGTCACTTCATACACGATTTTAAGATTAGTACCTATTCCTTATTGCATATAAATTTCGATTGGGTTAAGGAGTGACAAACAAAATATTTTCCATGTCGGACTGCCTAGCCATCAAATAACCGGTGCAAAATTACCGTCAAATATACAAGTTCTCGCTGTCCTATTTTATAATATCTCTTCGCGAAGTCAAGTTGACTGTCAGTGAAAGTGCTGCAGTATATTTTGGGAAAAAGCAGGATTTCCCATAAAGAAGACTCCGGCCACGTTCAAGAATCGTGAATATAATTTTAAAACCACCTTGATAACTTATTTGATATTATTGCACATGCTGATGCCTTTGAAAGAATTAAAATAGAATAAATAGAATAGAGGAAGACGAGGCATTTTTCAAGAAACAAAGAGAGCCAGGTCGACCGGGATGCTTAGGTGGAGTTGACAAAAAATACAGAGAAAGAATGAATAGCTAGTTTGGCAAAGAGGATTGGAAGAGAGTTAGTGAGAGAGAGGAGAGTTAGCATCTACTTCTACTACAAATAACTTGGAGTCGCAACAACAAAAAGTCAGGCCCCCTGGAGCACAGCATCAGTCATGATGGATCGAGAGCGACCTATTCTTCAAAATGTGTTTGCAATCACAACTCCGAATGATTGTGAAAGACAAAAAGGCTCTTCAAAATGTTTGTTTATTTATTGTCACGTTTACGTGTATGTTTGTTTATGTATGTTAAACCTTGGCTCGAGTTGCAACTAAAGCACCTAACCAAGATTTTTGCTTCTTGAATAACGTAAAAGAGTACGTAAAAATTGATGCAACAATTTCTAAAGCATCGTTAAGAAAGTGTAGCCATCACCTGTGGCCCGTATTAGTGTGAAGATATTGTTTCACTTTCTGATTTTGAAGTTGACAAACTAAAATTAAAATGATTGCCAAGTTAAACAGAAATTTAAGTTGCAAACACAGAAACGCTATGTTCCATCGAAGGAAGAAATGACCCAAGATCTTTTCAAGATCCTTTCGGTAAGCTGCAACTAATTTATGTTTTTTTTTTTTACATTTTTTGTTGTTTTTTGTTTATTCATGTTTTTTTGTAGATAAAACGAATTAATGAGGTGATAATGATTTTGTATCGGAAAACATTTCGATGACAGACTTCAGATTGACGACGGTTTTCTTCAAGAAGATGTATTTTGTTGGAATGATAATGCAGCTATACAGGATGCTGAATAAATCGTTTGAAATTTGTGAATGATACCGCTGAAAGGGCTGTCAAATCAACAGCAAAAGGAGAATTAAAACAGTTCTTGTTGCGAATTCAGAATCTTGTAATGATCCAATGTTTAATAGATACTTGAGTAAGACCGATATTTATAAGTTTTTTTAACCCCCGACGCAAAAAGAGGAGTTTTATAAGTTTGACGTGTCTATGGCATCATAGCTCCTAAACGGAAGGGCCGGTTATAATGCCGATTTAAAAAAAAAATCTGACGTAATCGAGATGGTTCTTAGCTACAATTTATCAAGATCTGTTCAGGTGTTTCAATGTTATCGGGGGTTATTTTTATTTGAGTATCCACCAATGCTACGGAGCATTGCTCTTCCAGGTTACTTATCCCTCACGCACTGTCGTTTCTTCGTGCTCGACGAGGCAGATGGTCTGCTGAAGGCGGGTTACGGGGACCTGATCGATCGCCTCCACAAGAAGATTCCCAAGATCACATCCGATGGACGACGGTTGCAAATGGTCGTGTGTTCGGCCACGCTGCATGCTTTCGAAGTTAAGAAGATGGCCGTAAGTACATCTTTAAGAACTCGCAAACTGTTATTATAAATTTCTCTTTTTTTATCCTACTCATTTTTGATACATATCTTGTATGTATGCATGTAATATTCTTAATTACCTCATTATCTTCCAAGCCACTACACAACAACGAATTTATATAATTATAAGATATCGATCGATACGTCCTGATAACCCAATTGTTCCTAGATTAATGACACTAAAAAAAACTTGGACTGTGAGAGTGAGACGCTATAGTTCAAAGTGATAAAAATAATTGCTTTTTAATATTGCAAAATGGGTATCAAATTAAAGGGCCCATCATGAAGATTCTGAAATGGAAAAACATTTCGTAATTATTTTCTGTACAAAATACGAAACCATACCTTTAACCATGGAATAAGCAATATTTTTAAATAGGTGTGTTTAAATTTTGGTGTACAATAAAGTATGTTCTACCTATCTATCTACGCGTAGCAAATAACTGAGTGATGTCAACTAAAAAGGGATAAATGTCTAAAATAAATATTGATATAAGATTATAAATAAAAATTGGTTTGGATAATTTTTATTTATAATCTTATATCAATATTTATTTTATACTTCTATATTTACCGTTTGATTAAACGGTAAATATAGAAGCTGAAAAGTGTAATACAAAAAAAAAAACCGACTGTAAAATATAACTTAACTTCTTACCCCATTTGAGTAAGGGTTAAGAAGTTTACCCCCTCTTAAATGGGTGAGAAGATTTGAGTCTAGAGTTTAATGGGTCCCAACTGTCATCGCATCATCATCACTTACCATCGGGTGAGATGGTGGTCAAACGAGAATCTATTTAAAAAAAAGAACATGTATATATTTGTTTTATTTCATAAGTGTAAGTGTAGAAAAATTTACGACAAAAAAAATGACGTGTAAAAGTGTTATTTAAAAAGTAATTTACAAACTAAAAATGTTTCTCATTTATTCAATTACTTCCTACACTTTTGGACTGAACTTGTTTACTTTTTCTTTTAAGTTTGTATTTCATGTTTTGATGCAGGCGAATTTTATTTTTGTATCATGGCGAATTCTATAAATAGAGGTTACGTCGGAAAGGTTTCAAAATAAGACTGCGCTATTATTTCGGATATGATCTTCTGCTTACAGTTCAGTTAACGTAAATATGCAGTGGAAATATTAAAAATGGTGGTTCGTTTGTTTTTACAGGAGAAACTTATGCACTTCCCGACATGGGTAGACTTGAAGGGAGAGGATTCTGTGCCGGAGACAGTACACCATGTGGTCGTGAATGTAGACCCACAGAAGGACCGCCTGTGGGAGACTCTGCGCAAGTAAGTAGTCATAGTCAACAGACCAGCAAATAGGAACAGTCAGCATCGAAAGCATAGGCGTAGGAAGGGGGGGAGCCGGGTGGGCCGTGCCCACCCCAGAATGGTCTGGTGCCCACCCGAGAATTTTTACTAAGAAACAATTATGGCTAAAAAATTTAAAAATCTGGCCAAGTGCGAGTCGGACTCACTCATGCAAGGTTCCGTTATGCGATACATTTAGTTAGTTAAAATTATTAAATTATTATCATTAGTGAAAATTTTCATTTCGTACGTTAAGAGTTGACGCAACTTTGATAAGCGATCATCGCTTGTACTACTGGGGGCCAGGCCCCCCCTGGGAAATATTTCTAGATACGCCAATGATCGAAAGTCGATGACCACATTCAGATTCTTAAAATCGCTATACACTATATTATACCAAAACCGCTCAACATGACAAGATGATGAAGAAGATGATTATTATATTAAGGCTAAGGTGTCGGACTTGTGATCGTGAGGTCACAGGTTCGAACCCCACCCGTTACAATATTGCCGTGAACCCACTCCAGACACAAGCATATTTAGCTTAGTTGGAGGGGTTAACAAGATTTCTAGTAATGTGAATTCTACCTACATTTCTAGATCTCTTTAAAAAAAAAAAGAATTAAAATTTAAATGTCTGTCTGTTTGTATATGCTAATCTCCGGTATTGCTAGATGGATTTGAATGATTTTTTTTTGTTATATAGCTATTAAGTGTAGGCAACTTATGGGTCATAATTTATTTCGGAAACTGGAACATCTGATGCAGAACTTTAAATGCGAGCACGGCCGGAGGCAAGAGCTAGTTATAATTTTGTCTGAGGAGCAGTGGTGACCCATTAGTTACAGGCGCGAGTTACGAGCTGTAGGTACTGTAGGTAGTGAGCACGAACCCAGGTAAGCATATCACTTTGATTTTCAACATCACAACCAGTGGCGTGCCTAGGGTTTCAAAATAACGCAAGCCCAATAAAATTTTAACCGATTTCAAAAAAAGAAAGTTCAGTTTTCGACTGAGTATGTAGGTACCTACCGTATGTATCATCGCAATTTTCTCATAAACTACTGGTTAGGTACAATAAATTAAAAGTTAATTCATCCATCTTCTTCTTTCCTCTTCTTTCTTCAATTTCACTCTTGCTTGTCGTGCGCGGTGAATGAGGTAACCAAAGCACACTGAAGGCATGCTAGTGCTAGATTGAATATAATAAACATTCACAACTAATCTCAAAACGGTGATGGAAAATATTGTGAGGAAACCGGTTGTCCTAGGACCGAAAATCCGTAGACATACAATGTCCACCAACGCGTTGTGGGTCCGCGTATTCGATTACGGCCCATTCCTTCTATTAGGGAAGAGCCTGTGTCCCATTACAACTACTGGGTCGAACGTTATAGGCTGATAATGTATTTTATCTATAAATACAATGTGCAACTCAAACGAATCATCTATAATGAAAATGGCAAAAAACTTAACATAGAATATGGTATAGTCAGCAGTTTCTGATATACAGCTTATTTATAAATAACAGATATAACTTGTAATTTATACAAACATTATGAATAACAAAGTTATTTTGCACAGCTACTATGGAAATCAAACAACAAAGAAGAATGACCACTTTCCATACATTTCAAAACCTGACAATAAAAGTTGATGTATAGTTATAAGGTATCGAAGAAATACTACCTTTAAGTTTAGAAAATAATGTCACGTAGTCATTTTTGCGATTAAAACGCTACGAATTCCAAAAATTATTAATGTTAGGTACTTTTTAGGTTAGGATTTGCCGTTAAGATTTAATGTGCTAGACCTAACTTATTAACTCTCGAATTGTAATCTAAAATAGAAATAAGACGGTTAGACCATAAAAATAATTATGGTCTAACCGTCTTTTTTATTTTGTGAATTCTTTCAAACTAACTTACGTCGCTGCTTAGGTACTCTCGATGATTGGCACAAAAATCGAGTGTCGTGCATAATAATTTCTGCTTCTCCAGCACAAATAACTTGTACTAGATATAGTAAAGAGACATACTAGACATAGTAAAGAACGACGATAAATAGTTTGTATACCTCTAAAAAGTAGGTACAACGTAGTTCTTGTATTGTCAAAAGGGGTCACTTGTCTTAATAACACAATTCATTGGCTTTCGGTATATATATAGTACATATGATTAACAAAAAGGGAAAAATAAATCATACACTATATTAAAGTGAAATGGTTTATTAATCATCATAATTTTCATCTAAATCTCTTATAACTACATCATTCAGAAATTCTGCTGGCGCAGAGATATTTTTTTGATAGCTAGCCCATCCAAGATACCACACTAATGTCATTACGTGAGCGCAACATCCACAGGTTCATCGACCGGCCGAACAATTCTAACAATATTCGACTATACCAGATCTGCCAGACACATTGTTTTCTATTAAAATATAGACATAATATTGTTTTCTTGAAATATGCTGGGATTTAATTTTTCCTCTTATTAATGTCAAGTCACCACTTCCCCTCAGATTGTATTGAGAAAAATCTTGTGTCCCTACATATTTCTATTCTATATGATCCATGAAATTGAATATGTTCCCCGTAATATGATCTGGCTCGCCTTATCTGGTAAGTACCTAGAGCAAACAGTATTAATTCACTAGGTATAACTTAATCTTAGAAACATAAATAAATTATCTCTGTTGGCTGTTATACTCTGAAAAACAGTAGACCTTCTATTCATATTTAGTTCGTCGACCAATAGGGCAGAAGTAGACACACCACGAGCTTCATCAGCTTGTCCAAGACATATGGCAGCATGCTTACAAGTCATCCAGCATGATGACATCTATGAAAGAAAACATTGAGTTATTAATATCAGGTATTGTAAATTAATAAAAGACATTTTCACATGATCTTCATGGTCAAAAAGAGAAATCACCAGAGTTACGATATGAAGTAATATACACATAATGAACAATATAGAAACATAAATGCCTGACATGGTGCAATCCTTGTTTGTATAACATTATTTATATGTTGTTGTTCTTCTGAAAGATTGTCAAAAACAATAGAATGGCTCTGACGATTAAGTGTTGATCGTCCACAAAGGGTGCACACTTGTCTTTGACCTGGTCGAGATGACCCTGAAGCTTGAACACCATCACCGCTTGTCGTTAATAGCTGGTTTAAGATTCTCATAAGGAGTTCATTACAAGATTCACAAATGTAATCATCCTCAGTAATCTGAAATAGGAAATTCAATATAAACTTCTTTTGTTTACAATTGATATATGTAATAGTTTACTGCCAAGATTAATAGTTCAAAACGAAACTTGAATTATCAATACAAAACTGTATTAGTTTTAATACATCTTTCGGTCAGTAGCTTGTGTGTTGTCATACATTATAATGAAGCGCCAGGCTGATAGTTTTTTGATAAGGATATTATAGATAGTTTTAGATTAAAAATAATAAACATAAATACTTACGATTACTGGTGATATCCACCCACTAAGTAACGAAATAACTCTTGTGTTGAGTTCATGAACGAGATAACGCCGAAACGTATTTAAGCAGACGTTGCAGTTTATGCAAAGTATACGTCGACTTTTTGTTGACAGCGGCATTTTCAAGAAGACGTATTTACGGAAAGCAAAGGTCGTCTGATCAGGAAGATATAGAGATCCAGGGGGCAACAAATAGGAGACTGCACAGTGCACTGATTTCAATCAGACAACTGACAAATGTCAAAAAAACTCCGTTTCAATCATCAATGATGCACTAAATGATTATTTAATTTAATTAATATTTTATTTTCAATGAATCTTTATTATATAAAGACTAATAAAGAAATACAAATTGATTAAATAAAACGTAAAATAATGTATAAAACTCAGAAACAGAGCTGAATAAATTCCAGTAACAATGCGTAAAATGAAACGTTATAGAAAAAGTGAATTGAGGTACGTTCAAAACATGGTATTATGTAACCACAAACGTAAAATAAGCTTACAGAAAAAATGAAAAATATTTTTTTCCTGCGTTTCTTTTAAAATTGTGATAAGCGTAATTGATACACAATCCAATTAGCCGAATTTTAACATTTATTTCATAACTATACATCGTCAGGTCCAAAATGGTCATTGTTCTTTCTTTAAAACAATTCCTCTCCTAGGAGTTTCTCCAGTATCTTTGCAGCATTATAAAAAAAAATTAGCCGATACAAACATTTTTTTATCTTGTTATTCTTACACTTTATCAGGCACGTACAGACGGACGGCGTTCACTCAAAGGATAATATTCGCAGCGGCAACACTACTCCTGAAACGTTGTCGGAAGCCGTCAAAATACTCAAGGGAGAATACTGTGTACGCGCCATTAAGGAACATAAGATGGACAGGTAATATTTAAGCGCCAATAGCCTTTTGACAGGCCTATTGGTATAGTGGTCAGTGGCCCTGACTGCTATGCGCAAGGTCGTGGGTGCGATTCCCACCCAGGACAAATGTTTGTGTGATGAGTACGATCATTTGTTCTTGGTCTGGGTGTAATTTATCTATAATATGTATGTATTTAGAAATATATATGTATGTTTATCAGTTGTCTAGTGCTCATAGCACAAGCTCTGCTTAGTTTGGGACTAGTTGGCGTTGTGTGAAAGTTGTGGAATATATTATTATATATATTATAATGGATAAGGTATCGGACTCGTGATCGAGGTCGCGGGTTCGAATCCTACCCATTACACTATTGCCATGAACCCACTCCAGACAAGCATATTTAGCTTAGTTGGAGGGGTTAACAAGATTGCTAGTAATGTGAAACTTACCCACATTGCTAGTTCTCTTTAATTAATTTCTCAGCAGTAGTGGCCCAGTAGTAAATGATAAATGATCTTTATTTAGTAAATTGGTTATTAAATAACACTTTTACACGTCACTTTTTTTTGTAAATATTAACTAGATGAGGCCGGTGTTTCCTAACTGACTACCCTGAGAAGAAACACCAAAACAAACTCAGGGGTCCGTCTCTTTTAAAGTCCATACAATCTACACTGGTTTAATTATATAGGAACCTTGTAGGTTTCAGTCTGAGGCGGTCTTTTGAAGAAAGATGCTCACAGATTTGGGTGGGCCTGTCCATACAGTGCAAGCATTTGTCAAATGACGTATAGCTCAACTTAGAACAAGGAGCTTAACGATTTAACGAACAATACCAAGGTAAGGACCTTTGGAATTGTTTGACCCCGTACCTCGAAAACACTTTAAGCCGTTGTTCCCGGCTTTCATTTCGACGTCTTTGACAGTCGTTACGGGTAGTAAGAAGCTAGGAAATCTGACACTGGTCTAGCCAACGTATCGTGTTACCCAGTTACTGGGTTGTGGAGGTCAGACAGGCAGTCACTCCATGTAAAACACTATTTAGCTGCATCCAGTTAGATTAAGTCCGCCCATGTACCACTATTGTACATAAAGTTTAAGTAAATAAATGAGTAGCCTCGTGGTTATGAGCCCGACTTGCGAGTTGCATGTCGTGGGTTTGAACCGAGTCAGGCATATTACTTTTTGTAATTTATATAATTACCCACAGAACAGATAAAAGAGGTTAGAAAAGAAATACTTAGTTCCTGATATGTATGAATTTGCGTGTCGCCGCTTGTCTCCCACTCTTTAGCTCCACTACAAGCAAGAGGCCCATTTCGTATGCGAATTACACACACTTAAATCGAGAGCTTGCTACTGATTGTAACTCACTGTTGATAAACATGTGCCGTGCATCACGGCCAATCAGGGCAAAGGACGAAACATCAATGGTTGAAGTGTTGAAGACGCGACGCATGCAGTACATTGTAAGCGGACTTGGTCATTGATTTTCGGGCAATGTATATTTTTTGTAACTTGTTGCAATAATGTTGTTAATGTTTGGAATTTCATAGTGATCAGAATATTTTTATGTTTTTTACAAATAAATTGTAATTAAATGTTATTTTCGACTTACCGATGGAAAGATATACCTCCTCGCTCTATACTTGCGGTCTGACTTTTTGTTTTACAGATTATAATTGCACAACACAGCATTTTAAAGCAGAGATCTGTGTTCCGAAGTAGTCCGAAGCGCACTAAACGTGGTGAATGAATTAATCGGTCGAGCTATGATTTTCGAATCATAGTAGTGGCGCGCTCGCCACGCCCACATTACCATTCCAACCTTATTCATCTATTCCGTGTAATTACCACAGCTCTCCAGTGGGTGAAAGAAAATATCGTGAGGAAACCAGCATATTCAAGAACCAAAAATTCAATGTTATGTGACATCTACCTACTAACTCGCACTGTGCAATGGATTACGGCCCATAACCTCTCATAGAGTGGAGGCCTGTGTCCTGTGTAGTGGGAACGTTATAAGAATTATTAATTTATTACTCAATACATTTATTTGCATTCCACTATGTGAACTTAGGTGGTAGGTACATACAAAATGTACATTGTTTTAGATCATTGGGACCCTGTCGGTCCACAATCATATTAAGGTTTGGGTTGCCGAAAAGCCCACTTAAAAACGGTTTTGAATGCAATGGTTGTAGATAGGTGATAGATGCAATCTACCTACTAATATAATAAAGTAGAAACGTTTATTTGTATAAATATCCTAATCTTAGAAATTAATAGGTAGATTTATATAAAATTTGTTATAGAAGTATTTTGTAGCTTGATGAAGTTTATAGGCATATAGTTTTTACCCGACTGAAAAAGAAGTAGGTAGGGTCATCTTCCAACCCAAAATAAAAATAAAAAGTAATATAATAATATTCCACAACTTTCACACAACGCCATCTAGTCCCAAACTAAGCAGAGCTTGTGCTATGAGTACTAGACAACTGATAAACATACATATATATTTCTAAATACTTACATATTATAGATAAATTACACCCAGACAAAGAACAAATGATCGTGCTAATCACACAAACATTTGTCCTAGGTGGGAATCGAACCCACGACCTTGAGCATAGCAGTCGTTTGTTGTTGAAAACAGGCTTGCGTTTGACCACCATCTCATCTGATGGACTTACCGTGATGTGGTTGAAAATGGAGCACGCTTGCCTAGAAGTAACCTATTCACTCTTTGACTTAAAGAACCCCAGTTTTTTATATGACACGCTGGCTACGTTTACTATCTTAGTAGTAAAACTATCATATTCCCGCAGAGCCATAATCTTCTGCCGCACAAAGCTAGACTGCGACAACATGGAGCGTTACCTCAAGTCGTACGGCAGCGAGTTCTCTTGTGTGTGCCTGCACGGCGACCGCAAGCCGGCCGAGCGTAAGGCCAACTTGGAGAAGTTCAAGACGAGCCAGGTCAAGTACCTCATCTGTACCGATGTAGCCGCAAGAGGCATCGATATCACCGGACTGCCGTTTAGTAAGTGATGTTTTATTAAAAAAGTATTTCAATCAATCTAAAAAAATAATAAATAACAATAAATAACACCGATTTATATTATACTGTGGGAGACAGGTGCCTAAACTCTCTAGCACCTATTATTTTTAATGGTGCCGTCATTCCCATCAGCCTTAGCGTGAAAGATCTCGGTTTGCTTCTTGACGCGACACTTGGCTGGCAAAGTCAAGTTTCTAGTGTCAGCCAAAGGGCCAATGGCACTTTGCGTTCCTTGTATCATCTGAGGAACTTTTTGCCTATTAAGACGAAGGCTATGCTTGTGCAGACTTTAATTTTCCCATTAATCGACTATGGTGACGTGTGCTACTTTGACCTGAATGCAGTCTTGCTCGATAAGCTTGATCGTATCTTCAATAACTGCATTCGGTTCATATTTAATTTATGGAATGACCATGTCTCAGTTTCAGGTCTGAGCTAAATTGGTTGCCCATTCGTCAGACAAGTTTGCGCGCTTTGACAACGCTTTTCTCTCTACTCAACTCTCCCAGCCCTCCTTGTTGAAATGAAATGAAATATTTATTTTGTAAATTGGTTATAAATAACACTTTTACACGTCATGTTTTTTTGCGTGTTAAGTTTAGTTTAGCTGGATGAGGCCGGTATTTCCTAACTGTCTACTCTGAGAAGGAACACTGAAACAAACTCAGAGGTCAAAATCTCTTTTAAAGTCCAGACTAGTTATCTTATGTTTTCGATATATCACTTTCAATTTCTATGTTCTTCACAAGTTCACACAATAAGAATCTGCGTTCATCTAATAATCTTCTCTTACTCTGTCCTTCTCATGCTTCTGACTTTGTTCATTCCTCTTTTCATATCCAGTTGATTCTCCTCTGGAATGCACTTCCTCTCGAGATCAGAACGGCTGAAAATCGCTACGCCAAAAAAAATGCGTATCCATTTTCTACACCAATAAGCAGAATATCCACATTTAGTTTTCATTTGCTTCTTAAGTATATGTATATGTATGTATTTATATAAGTATTTATTCATATTCAATGTGTAATTTAATAGTACATTGTTAACCGAGAGGAGAAAGTGACCGATTACCGTCGAGAGTGTCGTTTGAAAACGTTTTTAAAACACCCGAGATCGGGAATCGACACCTACGAGCTTCATCATCACTATCACTACTTATCATTTTGATAGTTTTATTTTACTTTCTACGAAAACTGAATCCTCAAACAACACACAAATTGAAAATGGCGCCAATGGCGTCTGCAATTTTCACATGTTCTTTTTTCAAATTGTTTATCCTGCCGCCGCAGGGTCGCACTGCCAGCCCGACACCATCCAACACACAGCTAGTGGCCAGTGTCAGTTTGCGAACTTGGAGATAAAAACTCACTGTAAAAACTTTTTGGCTTTTGATATTTAGGTTACCGGCGCATAGTCTTACCCAGTATTAAAAAAGAAAAACCACGTAAGAAATGGATTTTCATACACTTTTTTCTCCCGCTCAGATGCGTTTTCTCCCCGCATATTTGTTCGATATGCAATGACGTACTTTCTACCGTAAATTTGATAAAGTATCAAGGTACTTTCCAAGCAGGTGTAGTATAAAGGGTATATACATACCGAGTGCACGGCTTCTTTGGATGATAACAAACGATATAGTAAGGGTTTTGTAATCCTATGTCTACAATTGTGGAGCTTATTAGAAATTTCAATACATGATACCCGAGGCCGAATTTTTCAAATTAAGAAGAAAGAAGAGAATTATCGTTTTATTGGCAAGTGACGTGGAAAGTGATGACCCTCATAGTGCTGTGACACCTTTGTTATTACTGGTATTCAAGAAACATATGAAACCAATAATTTGTGGTCAATTCTGCGAGTCACTTATTTTTAGCTGAAACTTTGCATAGTCTCCATACCAGATGTTGTCTTCAGTCCTTTTGGATAGATATGGGGTTTCCGTTACACGTTGTATATTATTTATGTAAATTTCTATTATTAATGATACTAGGTTTTTTGTGTTATCACTATTTTTTTTAAAATTTAACTTTTCATGTACTGATTGCACCTCCCACACTATCTCTTCGCCACTCATGATAGATAGATAGATATATTCTTTATTGTACACCATAACAATAAAAACAAAATTATGGACTTAACAATTAAAAGGGTTATACAATGGGCGGTCTTATCGCTAAAAGCGATCTTTTACAGACAACCTTTGGATGGATTTGACACAGAAGGAGAAAATAATTACGCGGGTAGTCCACGGTGTACTAATTATCTATATAAAATACTAAACAATAAATAACGTTCTCAAAACATATATATGCATACAAAAATTAAAAAAGAAAAAGAAAGAAACAAAGACATACATAATAACAATTTAAGGAGAGAGATAAAGATCTTTTACTAAGTTTTTGAAAGAAGATAGTGTTTGTGCTTGTCTTACTGACACGGGTAGAGCATTCCACAGCCGTACTGCTTGAGCTGCGAACGACTTACCATAGAAATTGGTGGCGTGACTCGGTACCGCAAGCCTTAAGTTTTCTGATGACCTCAGAGATTTTGCATGTGTGTCATGAAGGAACTTAAATCGTTCTTTAAGATAAGTGGGGGTTTTAGGATTAAACAGCACACTGTAAAGCAGAGATAGAATGTGTAAGTTCCGGCGAAGACGTATTGGAAGCCACTTTGAGTTTCGTACGAAATTCGGATACGTGATCATATTTGCGCAAGCCAAATATAAATCTAATGCAAACATTTTGGAGTCGCTCAAGTTTATCAAATTGTGCCTCAGTAAGATCAAGATAACTGACATCAGCGTAGTCTAGGATGGGGAGTAAAAGAGACTGTGCTAGCGCAATTTTAGTAGCAGTTGGCAGAAAGTTACGCAACCTTCGTAGCGAATGGGCAGAAGCAAATAATTTGCGACTGACTTCTTGTAATTGGGGACCCCATGAAAGATGTTTGTCAACCCAAACCCCAAGGTTCTTAACTTTCTCGCTTAATGGAATAGCAGTGCCGTTGAAAATAACCTGAGGAAGCTGCGTCCATTTTACCTTAGGTGCCAACCTGGAACTGCCAACCACAATGACCTGGGTCTTTGACGGGTTAACCTGCAAACCATGTGCATCACTCCATTCGCAAACAGAAGCCAAGTCCCGGTTCATGATATCAATAGCAGTATGCAAATCTGTATAGGGAGCTTGTCTGTAAATCTGCAAATCATCAGCATAAAGATGGTAGGAGGACTGAAGTTTTTTAGAAATAGAATTTATGAATATTGCGAAGAGTAAAGGAGATAAAACGCCACCCTGAGGAACACCGGCTACAGTACTACACCAAGAAGAGCAGGACTCATCTATGCAAATACGTTGCCGGCGGCCAAACAGGTAACTACGAAACCAGTCAATCGCTGTTGGAGATATGTTAATAGAGCGTAGTATGTTGAGCATGATTTCGAAATCAACAGTATTAAAAGCGTTGCTAAAATCTAGCAAGCAAAGAATCGTCATATTTCCTTTATCCATGCCCAACCTCATCTCATCCGTAACGCTTACTAAGGCGGAAGTGGTACTATGACCAGGACGAAAACCGGATTGGAAAGGATTCAGCAGACTATTCTTGCAAAGAAAAGAACTAAGCTGATTGTGGACAAGGCGTTCAAGGACTAGATAAAAAAGGCAGGATGGAAATAGGTCGATATTCTGAAAAAGATGTAGGATTTGATTTTTTGGGTAGAGGAACAATTTTGGCCTCTTTCCATACCGAGGGAAAGACACCATTGGAAATAGAATAGTTAAGGATATAGGTAAGGATAGGAAGGATTTCATCGAGGACAGGGAGTATCATCTTCCGACTGACACAATCACTACCAACGGCATTGGATGTGATTGAAACTATGCTTTTCTTAACATCACAATCAGAAAATTGACTAAAATTAAATGCGGAGTGATCCGGAGTTGGAAGGTTAGAAAGATAATTTATTGTATTTGCCTTCATTGTCCCATTAGAGGGGGACGAGGATCAGAAGTGTTGATTCAATAGATCAATATTTAGGTTTTTAGGAATCGATTCTTGGCGTGATTTTCCAACTCCCATCGATTTGAGAAATTTCCAGACTTTAGCTGGATCACCGTTTTCAACTGAATCATGAATATGGCGGCGCATTGCATCCCTACACACCCTATTGCTGCGATTGCGAGCATTCACAAACATCTCCCGGTTCAATGGTGAGGGGTGACATCTGAACTTAGGACTTGCATACTGCCTTCCTGTGCATGACAGCTCTTACATCATCTGTTAGCCACGGCGCAGGAAGATGTTTTAATTTGACTGCACGAATGGGGGCATGAATGTCGTACAGCTGTACGAGATTATCCGTGAGCAAGCTAACTTTGTCATCGACCGATTCAGCAGTTACAAGGGACGCCCAATCAATGTCGTTAGCATCCCTCTGGAGATTATCAACATTCATACCACTAAAATTGCGTAGCAGAAGAGTTTTAGGTTTGGCCTTAGGAGGGCGAATCTTGAATGAAAGGAATATTAAATCATGGTAAGAAAACATGTCAGCCGTGCATTGACCATGCTTACTGACATGATGGTTAGAGGAGATAATTACAAGATCCAAAAGCGAGGGATTACAGTTCGGGAAATGATGTGTGGCACTTGACGGAAGAACAGCCAAGTTAGACGACTGTAGGATTGACTGGAGTGACAAAGAACGAGAATCATTTTTCAATAAACAAGTATTAAAATCCCCCATAATGATAGTATGACTGTAAGACGGAGTAAGATCCTCAAGGATCTTTTCAAAGGAGGAAAAGAAATTCACACGTGACGAAGGACTGTAATAGACACCTAGAAGAACTTTCACGTGATTCAGGTTAACTTCCAAAAAGAGATGCTCACCCGCATCCTGCGGGGGAGGTTGCGTTGACATATCGACAATTGAAAAGGTAATCTGTGGACGAAGGTATATGGCAACACCACCTCCGCCACCACGCGCGCGATCATTTCTTATTAGTTGAAAACCTGGTAAGGAATAAGAAGTTGACGGGAGACATGGTTTGAGCCAAGACTCTGAAACAAGGATCTCATGGTTGACTGGTAGAGAATGCCTACGGCCTTTGTACCTATGTGTATAAAGTGTAAATAAATAAATAAATCCTAATAGCCTAATGACTAAGGTGTAGGACTTGTGATCGAGAGGTCGCGGATTCGAACCCCACGCTCATTATCATTATCCTAACTTGGGTATTGTTCGTCAAATCGTTGAAGCTCCTTAAGATATAAGTTGAGCTACGCGATATTTGACAAATGCTTGCACTGTTTGGACGGACCTGCTCAAATCTGTATGATTCTGTCCTTTAAAGGGCGCCACAGGCATAAACCTACATGGCTCTCATATGATTTGATTACTACACATTGTATGGACTTTAAAAGAGACGTTGACCTCTGAGTTTGTTTCAGTGTTTCTTCTCAGAGTAGTCAGTTAGGAAACACTGGCCTCATCTAGTTTACATTTACGGAAAAAAAATGACGTGTAAAAGTGTTACTTATAACCCATTTGCAAAATAAACATCATTATTTCATTATTACACTATCGTCGTAAACCCACTATACACAAGCATATTTAGCTTAGTTGGAGAGGGTTAACAAGATTGCTAGTAATGTGAATTCTACCCACAATGCCACTTCTCTTTTTTTTATAGTGTTTTCATGAATAAATGAATTTATTATTAAATAGTCCACAGAAGTTTGTGGAAACTTTGAAATACACTCAGCGCCGTGTCTTGTTTTAATCAGTGATCAATGTGACTCTGCCGGATGAAAAGTCAAACTACGTGCATCGCATCGGACGTGTCGGTCGTGCGGAGCGGATGGGGCTTGCTATCAGCCTCGTCTCAACTGTCCCAGAGAAGGTAAATAGTCTCCTGCATACAGAATTCAATCGGATGGGGCACCTCGTGACTTAATAATACCAGCTGCACTAGTGGATCCTAGCTTAAGTAACGCTAAACCCGTTGTTGGGTGTACATTGTTGTTCGTCTCAACTGTGCCAGAAAAGGTACACAATCTTCTGCATACACAATTGAATCGCAATGAGCACCACGTAGCTAAATAATACCAGCTGCACTAGTGGATCCTTAAGGTTAAGTAACGCTAAGTCGATCCTTGCCCACGGATGGGTGAGCAATGTTGTAAATCAAGATTTGGTCCCAGCTATCATTTTGTACACCTTTGATAGTCCCTACGAGTAGTCAGAAGCGAATCTGGCAGGAAACCGACTCCGGCATAGTTTGGGAAAAGGCCTTAGCCTTTGATGATGATGATGATGATGGTATAGAATTGAATTGGGTAAGGGGTAATTCTTAGAAAGGGAGGATAAAACGTGTCCAGTCCCAATACTTCTTCGTAACAAGAGCATAATTGATAGTAACAAGGTCTTAAGATACTTTAACTACTGGCACAACTATTAACACACTAAAATATAATATTAAACATAGTTAAATTTCAAATTTAAGTCAAAATGTTCCTCAAACGTCATTATCTCGCATGTCCCACGAGGCTACGCGTGGATATTTCGTCTGATAAAAAAATCAAATAAACCTGGACGTCGTATTTTTATATGCCAAATCATCCTCAAACGATCAAAGTTTCCAATTACCGTATATTATATACATTTAATTCATTTAAATATAGAAGCCCAACACACTTAAAGTTTGTCATTAAAAAAACATCATTATACGGAGCAAAGATTGTTTCAAATATTTTTTTAATGATTTTGCAATGCACGGAGTTTAGAATCCCGCAGTATGCTCCTCGTACCTCCCTCACTCGAGCTGCATGCTTTAAATGGAGTGGACGTTTCGTGTTTCTCGACCAGGTAAGCTTAAATTTCATTATTACAAATTTGTTTTACCAGAAGTCATTATCCTTTTGCTGTTTGTTGTTGCAAATAATTGTTACATTAATCATATTTTTTGCTACTATTATAAATCAAAAGGAAACTTATTCATATCAATGTGTTTCAAAGCAAAATTTATTGGGGTTCAACAAGTTACACCCTGTTTTCTCGAATTCGTCATTTTCCCCTGCATCATTAGCTTCAAAATGTGTGTTACGTACAATGACAAATAGGGAATAAAATGATTTGTTCAGTTTTTAATAATGACAGCTGTTGAGAATAATGATTTTGTAATTATCATACTACAATAATTATAAGTTAGAATAAAGTAAACGTGTTAATTAAAGCCCAAAAAGCCTTAGAAGCTCCCATTTTTGATCAAGTGAAATTATATGACTAATTTTTGTCACTACAATTAATTTTAATTGAATATTGTCAAAGATTTTTGTGTTTTTGTTTGTGAATAACGTTGTAAATATTTGAGACTTGCAATATACTTAAGGTTTTATGTTCTTTTAGAAACACATTATATAAAGTTTTTAATACATTGCAAATGTATTTTTTACCACTTTAAACGATGACTTTTGTTTTAAGGTGTCTGTTCATAATGCCACCAAAGAATATAAAGGCAATAAAAGAACGCCGTCTAGAACAACAACGACAGTGTAAAAGGAAAAATATTTTGAAATAAAAAATGATCCAGAGTTGATAGCCATAGAACAAGAGAAAAGACGTAATAAATATATGAAAAGAAAAGAAGAAGGTAAAATTAAATCTATACAGGAACAAACACTTCGCGCTCGACGTGAGCAAATAAAAAAAAATGGAAGGAAGATTCCAAGAGGTACAGGCTAATGAAAACGCAAGAAGAAAGGATGCCAACATTTGAGCCAGTTGTTATAGAAGCTGAAGAAGAGGCTATAGATAGGACAGAGGATAAGACCAAGACAGAGAAGTTACGTGATCCATGACATAAATTTTCTCCTGCTATGAAAGCGGTGGTAAGAAAGATTCGTTACAAAGAATATAAGAAGAGTTATGTATTGCTAAGTACTATTAATAAATATAAAAAGACGGTTGAAACCCAAAGAAAATCAATACAAAGGTTAAATAAGAAACTTCAAGTGCAAGAAGAAGAGAACAAACATAGTCAAATAAACATCTCTAAGTCAGTAAAAGAGGATAAAACTAAATTATCATCTTTATGCATAATAGCAGGTCATCTATACTAATATTATAAAGCGGAAAAGTTTGTTTGTTTGTTTGCTTGAACGCGCTAATCTTCGAAAGTACTGGGTGGATATGGATGCAATTTGGTAAGGAAGTAGCTTGAAGCTTGAGGAAGGTTATAGGCTACTTATTACGCGACTGCAAGAAAGAGAATTATGTTTTTACCGTGATAGAATCCACGGGAGCGAAGCCCCGCGTGAGTACTAGTAAATCATATGTAGAAAAGTTCATAAATTTTATAACGATGATGCTAATAGTACTATAAGCGCTAATAAAAAAGAATTTGTGACGAAAAATAAAGTTAAGGTTTAGAAACGGTATCTAAATGCTCGACTAAAGATAATTTATCAAAAATGTATTTCTCTCAGTTGGTATAAAAATAAGTTACTCGACCTTTTGTAAGCTATGACCTTTTTGGACAGTTTTTCCAAAACCTACCAATAGGGATACTTGCCTCTGTTCACAACATCTTATATGGAGTTATTTATACAAGGTTTGCATAGAGCTTGTGTAGTAAATGTAAGAACTTGTGAGCAATTACTATCGAAACTGTGTTGTGACTCGAGGAATTTAGCTTGTTTAAGTAGAAGTTGTAATACTTGTTCATCAAATCATCTAGAATATGTTAATATTTCCGATAGAAATGTTATCTTTTTACGAATGGTGAAAAACAGATACTACACTGAAAAATGGAACTAAGAAAAAACAACAGTTAATTGAAAAAATAAAGACTACAATTAGTACCTATTAAAACAGCAATAACTAGATTTGAAGCAGATGTATTAGTATTCCTGAATCATGTTTACAAAATTAATTTCCAATATAATGCCATAAAAACTCTTAAAAACAACCTACTGGTACAGGAAGCATTTCTACATGTCAATTTTTCAGAAAATTATGCTCTAAAATTTTCCGAAGAAATACAGGCTTTCCATTTCGGCGGTAGCCGCCAACAAGTGTCTTTACACACTTCTGTGGCGTACACTCACAATTTTACTTTCGGTGTTGTTACTCCGATTTCTTTTTGCACAGTTAGTGATTGCTTGCGGCTTGACACTCCAGCTATTTGGGCATACTTGGTACCCCTAATTCAACACGTTGTTGAAGTCAAACTATTCATAATGTTATAATCAAGAAGGTGGATGAACGGGAAATAAAAACTAAAGAAGGATTAATTCCAAAAAAATTGAAACCCTTCAAGGGCACTCTTTCTGTGTACCAGGTCCTATCGGATAATACTATTCCAACGACAGTTCTTAGACAACTCAGCTGTTTTGATTGTAATGCCAATACTAAATGTATCCATGGATATGATTTAGGATGTCTTCCAAATTATAGCTATGGAAATATTGAAAATATTGATGTTAACTATGTGGTCATATTCTTTAAAATAGATATATTTTCTATCTGTGATTTTATGATTAAAATATTATATTGATTCTTAATCGGGTTTGTTTTATTTAATTCTTTTTGTAACTTTAAACATTATAATTAACATAAAATCATTATTCGTACCAGTTCTCATTTTTCCTCACCATAAAGTCATTAACTTCCACACGTTGTCATTATCTTAAACAGTCTTTTTTTTTTAAATTTGATTATCTCCGAAGATATTGACTTCACAATAGTGCCTCTTTTATCAATTTCAATTATAGTGATCAAGAAATGATTCTAGCATAAAATAATTGTTATGCCGTGAGGTTTAATTTTTTTTTATAAAATCGTCAAAAATATATTCCGGACTAAGAATCACCCTAAGAATATAAATATTTGGCTTGTATTACTATGTTAGGATACTTTGTTTAAATGGTACTTTTATACTTATTAACCTTTAAAACCAAAAGGGATAAAAGCTTTCATAAAAACTGAAATTATTTTTATTGTTTATGTCTCATATGATTCTAAAGATAGAAGATTCTAAGCTGTCTTGATGGCGTGTTAGCACCGGAGTTATATCTATATACAGTATGTTAACTAACAGAAGGCGTTCCCGTTAACCCGCAATAGTATAGCATCCATACATGCTAAAAAAAATATTACCATTCGATAACAACATGTTATTTTTTTAATATTAAAATATTCACTAAAAATGTTAAACTGATACGTAAAAGAAACACTTTGTATGTACATGCGTACTTGAAGGACGGCAACGTCGCAATTTATTTATGAATGTGTTTTACTATTGCGGGTTAACGGGAACGCCCTCTGTTAGTTAACACACTGTATAAGCTATGTATATTCTGTAACAATAGGTCATATTGATGTTATATTTAACCATTCCTTTGGGACCATCATAATTTTTTTATACTATCTCTCTACCAGTAGTAATTGAATACCACTATTTTACATGACCCTAAGTTTTTTTTTAAATTACTGATGAGCTCTCACTTGACCTTGTTATATTTAACCATTCATTTGGGAACCTCATATTTTTTTTATACTATCTCTCTACCAGTCTAGCCGACTACAGCAATGAATAGAATAATTGAATACCACTATTTTATATGACCCTAAGTTTTTTTTTAAATTACTGATGAGCCCTCACTTGATCTCGATTTCGCCTGATGGTAAGCGATAAATGAGATCTACGATGGGACGAGCGAGCCCAGAAGGTGCCTTTTCACTCTTGCTTTGAATGTAGACGGGTCATAAGTGGAAGGAACACAGAAGCTGGCAGAGAGTTTCAAAACTTGCCCGTGCGTACTATAAATGTAGAGGAGAAGCGCTTTTTACTTAGAGAAACTATTAGTTACTTTTTACCCGTACAGACTTTAAGATTTACTTTTGACAGGAATGAGTACTATGAAGAGATCTCGGTAATTCTAAATCTTTAAGTGTGGCTGTTATTATTGAGTTACGACGCTTTTTTAGTTGCCTCTCACTGGTTTACCTATGATCTAGCTATAATTATCAGCTGCTTTACTGCCTTGCTTTATTGGTAGCCTTAATTATGTCATTAAAGTTAAGCCTCTCGCCAGGGCTTATATTTAACTTACAAACTAGGCGAGTACACGTTAAGGCCTGGATCGGACAAGGTGGGTTTCGAGCAACTGTGTGTGTTAATTTCTACTTGACTCGTTCGCAGGTTTGGTATCACGGCGAGTGGTGTTCTTCCCGCGGCCGCAACTGTTGGAACACCAACCTCATTGGAGACAATCCCAGGGGATGCTGTACGTGGTACAACGAGCCACAGGTAAGATGAGAAAGACCTCGGCAGAATATTATAATAATACAGCCTAATACGTTCCCACTCTCTATGAGAGGGTGAATGTAGCATGTCTTCGAATTTTTGGTCCTTGAACATGTCGGTTTCCTCACGATGTTTTCCTTCACCGATATGAGATCGTGATGATACATTATACACATAGTAATCTACCTGCAGGTGCACTCGCAAGTTGGGCTCGAAACCTCTGGGCCACCACTGCTCTCGGCACAATCACTTTTCCTTAATTATTAAAAATGCTGATCAGGTTTAACTTTAAATTGATTTATAATAGCTGATGTATAGTGCGTCACTTTCTCTAGACGCTCTTGTGTATCATTACGTCGTATAAAGTCGCTCCCGCTGTCTGTACGCTTAGATCTTTTAAACTACCTACGCAACGGATTTTAATGCAGTTTACAGCAATAGATAGTAGGGAATTTATATATAATGATACATGCAGATTATTAGTACAATGCACCTATGTGAAGCCGGGGCGGGTCGCTGGTTATTATTATGTATCAGTTTTACGGTTTTACAGCTTTGTATCCAATTGCGAGCTTTTCACCACATAAGTTACAGGTTGTCTCATAGTTCACCTCGACACAGAATAAAAAATCTATAAATTTGTTGGAGCTGTGTTAAAAAACATCCATGCCCTGCTTCCCGGGCGTATGTACTATCGACCAATCTTTTGCATGCTCACCATTAAAAATTAAATATCTTGTGAACCCAAAAATTAAACGTGAATGTAAAGAAAATGATGAGAAACTTTTTGTTGCATGTAAACTGCTTCCTGTACACGAGAAGGTCAAGTACTTGGTGGTTCTTGAGCATTTCTATAACGACCAGTATAAAGTGCATGTGCAAAATTCTTATAACACTAGAAGTGTTAGAGAACGTAAATTCGTGCGGCCACCCGTAAAAAATTACTACGGCAAGAGAACCAATAAGTATTTGACCCCTACATTGTTCAATAATTACGACTGGTTAAGAAAAGGTAACAGTATTAGTAAACAAAAATTAAAGAATAAACTTAAAACTGTACTGCTAAATGAAGTAGTCGCAAGTTCTGATTCTAATGTCTCTAAATAAGTTAAGTAATCTAAATAAGTTGTAATACACATGTTGTTCAGCTCCGCGTTCGCGCGACAACAATGAGTTTCCGAGTGGTTGTGTTAAAAAAAAAAATATTATATGCCTAGATTGTTTTCAACGAAAGCATGCACAGCGCGGGCCGCCGCGCTTCAGAATAGGTAAACAGTGGTCCGTCGCACCTGCACGTTTGCCGGCGACGACGCGACGGCCTGCGCTGTCACAACAACTGTCTGTACCTACCTACTTAGTTTTATTGTATATTAGTACCTCAGAGCCAAAATATTGTAAAAACAAGCGCCAATCCCGCCGACAAACTGCTAAGCAGTTTGGTGGGTTTTAAATTAAGTCTCATGTTTGGTCTCGAATAAACGTTTTATTTATTTATTATTTTTATTTATTATTTTTTATTAAGTCTATAATCGCATAGCACGGCTCACAACTCGATCGCCGAATGCATGTATATTGACCAATAGGTTACACGAAGCGTATTTTAGTAATGTTCGTAATAGTGTAACATTATTCATAATAATGTTACACGCCCTGTACTCACAAAATGCATATTGTCTCTAATTGTGTGAAACCAGGAAGGAATGTAGTTTGTCACTAGCTGCGCTTCCGCAGAAATATTTTCTTAAGTGAGATTGCGTATATTTGGCCGATAGTACATACTCAACTGTCTTGCACATAAAGAATTTCCATAATTGTATTAACGTACGAACTGATTTCCTGAGAAGAAAGATTTCCCAAAAAAAGACTTACGTTAGCTTACAAGCTTCTGCCCACGACTTCGTTCGCGAGGGAAAGTTTTTCATCTTCACTTACCAAATTCCATTCAGAGCCATACAGTAGTTTTTGCGTGAAAGAGTAACAAACATCCATGCATCTATACAACCATCCTCACAAACTTTCGCATTTATAATATTGGTAAGAAAGATAATCTCAATTGCAGTACCTGGCTGACATTGAGGAGCACCTGAACGTGACCATCCAGCAGGTCGGCAACGACATAGTAGTGCCCGCCAATGAGTTTGACGGCAAAGTGGTGTACGGACAGAAGAAGAAGCAGACTGGTTCAGGATATCAGGTAGTATTCCATATTAATTTGAATATTTGGCTCTACAGACACCTTTGTACCGTATACACCATTGACCTCTTTGTACCTTGTGTACCATTGAATTGGCCACGTCCTATATCTGAAATCTAAACACCCCCAAATTTTATCGTTAGCTAGTCGAAATTAGTTCCCAAATATCAGAATTAATTGGTTCGTAATTTAACCCTTTGACCGCCAACGACGCCTACAGTCGTAAACAAAAAAAAGTGTCCAGACCGCCAACGACGCCTTTAGGCGGTTTAATTTGGACCCTTATTTACAGGAAATATAGTCAATGATATATTAGTTATTTTAACAGATTTTTTTAATATCATCCCCATACTTCATTAAATTAAAGCAAATAAAATAAAAGCTTGTTATTTGGCGTATAATGTTGATACTTAAATTTTTCCAGGACCATCTGTAAACTCGTAAAAATATAGGCCCACCAGACGCCATAGTCGTTTTAAAGCGACACTAGTGATGAGGTTAAAGTCGATATCACCAATATTATATTTACGAACCCGCACGTTAAGGGATTATTCCAGATTACAAAAAAGGGGTTTTTTAATTTAATTTTTATTTTATTGTTTTTTAAACTTTTCACCTACCATACATAGCTTTTGTCACTTTGACCAATTTCATGGAATGGACAGTATTTGCAATATAGTACACGTGGTGCCCTTTTATGTGATACGCCACTTGGGATACATTTGACAATATTCAATTATTCATCCCCACTTTCACTCCCCATATCTAGTAAATGCCTTAACCAATTTTTATAAAACATATATAATTGTAATTTACCCGTCGTGTTCATTCATGTGATACCCCACTTGGGTATATTTGACAATATTCGATTATTCATTCCCATTTTCACACCCCACAACTTTTAAAGGGCTCAACCGATTTTCATCAAACATTTCTTGTAAGGCGAGATCTCGAGGAGATATTGAAACACCGAGAGCTGAGTCAATACTGTCTTTATTATAATGATGAGACAATTAAAAGGATTACATTTATACGAAATAAGGCTCGTTACATACAATAAGGTTGATTACACACTACAGTCTAAGAATACTCGCACATAAGTCAACTTTAATACAAAAAAAAACTAAATTGAAATCGCTTCATCCGTTCGGGAACCATGATGCCACAGACAGACAGACACATAGACACGTCAAACTTATAACACTTCTCTTTTTGCGTCGGGAGTTAAAAATAGTACGATGTATCTGTTCCGGAAATGTACTTATTCTTTGCCGTTACAATTTTATTTGCACGAAATAGACACCTATCTATCGAGAAACATTAGTCAAAAGACCCTCTTCTAAATGCCCCAATTTTTTCCTTGATGTCTCGAAATAGATATTTCATGATATTAGGTATGCTACATTTTGGCCCACATGACGTTGAATCTGAAAGATTCACCGAAATTGTTAAAAATACGAACTCTCGTTGATTATGTTTAACAACCCTAAAATTTTCTTTGGAGTAGTCCGCCATCGTCAACGAATAAGGCCGTGCGCGCACTGCGTTGCGTTTTGGAAACGCAAAATCTGTGAAGTATGGAGTGTCATAGAAGTGCGCGCACTGCGGTGGAATAAACGCGTGCGGTAGTCACCGGTGGCCCCGGTCATTCTACCGGTGCGGTAGAACTACCGCAATTGCGGCCACCGTAAGGCAGTGCGCGCACGGCCTTAGAAATGATATAGAACACGAACTCCGCTCAAAAATGGTTCCACGCAAAACACAATCAAGTAGGCGCGTTGAAAAATATACAATCAAAGCGCCTCTCAGTCTAACGTGCGCTCAGTAACAGACGCCAGAATCGTGTTGATTAGTGAAAAATCCAAGAAAAAGCTCGTTTCTGAGGGATAAAAATGACCTGCGTAGTAAGGTGGTGTAAAAGACGGAAAGAAGGAAGTAAAAAACTAACTGGAATAGCTTATCACTCGTAAGTAAAATAATTTCGTGTTTTAATTTCGTATAGACAACCACGAGTTGTCAGTATTATGCAATAGGTAGCCAGCCAGTTTTTAATACCTAATTATTATATATTTTACTAGTACTCACGCGGAGCTCCGCTCCCGTGGATTCTATCACGGTAAAAACATAACTCTCCTTTTCTGCAGTCGCGTAAAAAGTAGCCTATAACCTTCCTCAAGCTTCAAGCTACTTCCATACCAAATTGCATCCAAATCCACCCAGTACTTTCGGAGATTAGCGCGTTCAAGCAAACAAACAAACTTTTCCGCTTTATAATATTAGTATAGATATTAAGTACAGAGTTTTATAAATTGGATGGATTGGTTTGCCTGTGTGTTTCTTATTTTAGTTTCCCCAAAAAAGAGATTCGACGACTACAGTGGATTGCAGCAGTCCGCTTAGAAAAAAGAGAGGATGACTGGTTACCAACTAATGCCAGTAGGGTTTGCTCCATAAATTTTGTTAACGAAGACATATATTCTATTTCTAAAAAACTTCAGTCCTCCTACCATCTTTATGCTGATGATTTGCAGATTTACAGACAAGCTCCCTATACAGATTTGCATACTGCTATTGATATCATGAACCGGGACTTGGCTTCTGTTTGCGAATGGAGTGATGCACATGGTTTGCAGGTTAACCCGTCAAAGACCCAGGTCATTGTGGTTGGCAGTTCCAGGTTGGCACCTAAGGTAAAATGGACGCAGCTTCCTCAGGTTATTTTCAACGGCACTGCTATTCCATTAAGCGAGAAGGTTAAGAACCTTGGGGTTTGGGTTGACAAACATCTTTCTTGGGGTCCCCAATTACAAGAAGTCAGTCGCAAATTATTTGCTTCTGCCCATTCCCTACGAAGGTTGCGTAACTTTCTGCCAACTGCTACTAAAATTGCGCTAGCACAGTCTCTTTTACTCCCCATCCTAGACTACGCTGATGTCAGTTATCTTGATCTTACTGAGGCACAATTTGATAAACTTGAGCGACTCCAAAATGTTTGCATTAGATTTATATTTGGCTTGCGCAAATATGATCACGTATCCGAATTTCGTACGAAACTCAAGTGGCTTCCAATACGTCTTCGCCGGAACTTACACATTCTGTCTCTGCTTTACAGTGTGCTGTTTAATCCTAAAACCCCCACTTATCTTAAAGAACGATTTAAGTTCCTTCATGACACACATGCAAAATCTCTGAGGTCATCAGAAAACTTAAGGCTTGCGGTACCGAGTCACGCCACCAATTTCTATGGTAAGTCGTTCGCAGCTCAAGCAGTACGGCTGTGGAATGCTTTACCCGTGTCAGTAAGACAAGCACAAACACTATCTTCTTTCAAAAACTTAGTAAAATATCTTTATCTCTCTCCTTAAATTGTTATTATGTATGTCTTTGTTTCTTTCTTTTTCTTTTTTAATTTTTGTATGCATATATATGTTTTGAGAACGTTATTTATTGTTTAGTATTTTATATAGATAATTAGTACACCGTGGACTACCCGCGTAATTATTTTCTCATTCTGTGTCAAATCCATCCAAAGGTTGTCTGTAAAAGATCGCTTTTAGCGATAAGACCGCCCATTGTATAACCCTTTTAATTGTTAAGTCCATAATTTTGTTTTTATTGTTATGGTGTACAATAAAGAATATCGTATGCTAAACAAATCCGCTGTACCTATTTGTACGGTTAGTACTGTTGCACAGCACTTCGTGAAAAATTCGGGTAAATCCTAATAACTTAATTTAAGGATTGCTTAAGAATACAAATTTTAAATCAATGTGTTTTATGTTATCAGTAGGTATTACACCACGTTGAAACAATGCAGGTCATTAAATCGGCACTCCGTATATGAGCTAATAAATAGAGCGAGATGTTTCTGTCCACTTTACTAAACAACAAAGTTTTGTTTTGAGTACCTCGAGTACCCTTAAATTTTATATCGTAATATTATCGTACTTTTTAAAAACCACCTTGTATATTTTTACTCTACTCACACATTATATATATATATATATAAATCGAGTTTCACAGCTTATAAGCCTAACGCTCTTCTGATGGGGGGTTAGCTAATGAATTCTTACCTTATTTATGTACTTTAAGAAATTAATGAATATGAAATTCGGTAGATCCTGACGAAATAATGATTTCCATTTAAAATAGGTATTAGGTAAGTAATAAGATAACTGTTTCGTTTCCAAAGGGTGTTGTCCAAATCCTTGAAATGGAACTGCAAATAGTCCTTCATTCTTTTTAAAATAAAATATTTACAATGAAATAATTTTCAAGTTTGTTTAAGTAAGATATAAAAATATGGAAATCATTAAAATATTGAACCTGATATCCGTTTAATTCATTCTAATTTTTATTGGAGGTCAGTGTTTATTAGACACTAGTAAGTGGCAATCAGCCAAACAGGAATCGTAAAATAATTCCTAACGAATTAGTTTGCAGATTTAGTGCACAGTAATTATTAATTTAATATAATTCGACCTGTGTACCATAAATCTAAAAAAAAATAATGCATGTCAATATTAATTAAAATCAAATATTTTTTGAATAAAAAACGTATCGTAGGCTGTATGAATCACATCTCCATTGCATTACCTACTGATAGACTGACAGTTTGACATTACTGCATTTTCGATTGTTTGTTTACTTAGTTTTACAATAGCGGTTGCGAATTGAGCTACGTACGGATTGCTTTTTTATGGTATAGCAAAGAATATGGGCATTTTTCGAATTTTGGCATCCTTTTGAACGCCAGAGTATAAACGTATCGCCGTACCCCTGACGCCAGGCCACTTTTTCTGTCTATGACCTTCATAAAAAATAGGGATTCCAAAACTTATATCGATATACAACTGATTTTTTATTTTCTTTTTAATTTTCTAATAAACCGTACTCACGACACTGAAATTTTATTTAACCTGCCACTATATTACTACTACAACTACTATAGAAAACTAAAAAAAAATATTTATTACAATATGGTTACAACACTATTCAACATGACTTGTCTTGGTATTGTGACAATGGCGTTGCTTGCCAGTCAATTTTATGACATTCTCGCATCTGTTTTAGGGATGTAGCAGTGTACACGTTGGTTATCGATTCTGATAAGTATTCTTATCTAATATAATACCTATCTATATCTAAAAATACGCAAGGATTTTAATGTAGTAATAAAAAGAAATTGAAATCAGTATTTTAATTAGGTATTGTTTCTTTTACAAGTAAAAAATACGCAGAAATAATTTAAAAATCAACAGTTACATATACCTAATAATTATTATTACGAATCAGTCTTACAATATCACAAATCTTTAACAAAATGTACTTAATAATATACTAGAAAGAACATCAGTTCAGTAGGTACCTAATATAAACAAAACATCAGGAATAACAGGAATAGAAGTAACAAAAGGATAATAAGGATAATATCACAAGCTTTCAACAAAAAATATTATTAGCAAAAAGGTTACGAACTTACTAACTGGTTCCATCTTAGTAGTATATTTAAAATTAATAATTTTTTAATTACGTAATGATTACTACCTTTATTAATGCATACCAGTGGCGAAGGCTCCATACAAATCGATTTCTACCGACTTCCCTTTTGAAATATGGCAAATATTAGTCTATTATTTTATATATGAATATATAAATAGTAATCTATTATTTTCAATTAAACAAATAATTATTTACTTAGTTACAAGATTTCGAAGTCAGCCACACGCCACAGTTACTGGAATTCACGCATCACACTTGAGCAAGGTAAGCATTTTTTGGTCCGGCTTCCCTTTTATGAAAATTCACCCTTTTATTACACTCATGATCGCAGTTATTACTAACTTACACGATATTTTAATAATAAATAAATACAAAAAAAATAATTAAAGCACTTCACTAAACTTAATCGCCTGCGCTTACGACGTCACCGTTGTGTCATAGATTTATGACTATGGCATACAAGGGACTGATAATATTGGTTTGCGCTAGGGATGCGCAAGAGATGAGGTTAAGGGTGTTTTTAATATCGTGCGGATTTCATCACGCACGCGGGATTGGCCCGCATGCGGAAAATTTCACGCAGCGTGAGACACGCTAGCCCACGATTTAGTTTTCTGTGGGCTGCCACGCATTGTGGTTGTGTACAATGAACGACAAACTCAGAAAATCATATACTTCGTTTATAAAAGACGGAATAAGAAGACGAGATCACAGTAGGTATGTATAACAATAAGGACCAGTTTTGAAATAATAATTTAATTATATCTACAAATGTATAAGTATACCTACATAAAGATACGCTGGGACGTGGTCTGTGTGAATTTTGTTATACCTTTATATTCTTGATCAATGAAGAAAAACAAATAAAAATAAAACTGATCGTAATAACCTCCCATAATATAATGAAAAGTAGGTATTAAGAGGAAAAGAAGAATGAAGGAAACTTTCGAAATTTGGTGCTAGTTTCTTTAATATTTCTTTCCAGGCAGCGTCTCTAGCATCTCTGTTTTTATATAATTCATGGGATTTATCCCATAAGCATGGCCGCAGGTGCACTTCAATTATAACACGTTCTGTGTCAATTTTCATTTTAAATGTGACTGTACTACGCGCGCGTGCACCCCGCACAGTAAAACGCACACTGATTTTCATAGAAGTGCTCACGCACGTGGAGTCCAGTGTTGCCGCTGGTCATTTGTAGAGTTACCGTACGCAAGAGATGAAATTACCGTATTGAAACAAAAATTGCCGTACATTTTTAATTTTTACATGAAAAAGAAAAATATAGGTATGAAACACAAGTCAAACAAATAAAAAACCTTGTTTATGAAAAAGATGCCACTGAACCTATAGATTTGATAGAAACCACAGATCACTCCTCTCCTCCTATCAAATCCTCAATATCGTCATGGGCGTTTTGACAAGGAACCGTTTTCAAGGACCGTTTTACGTTCTGCGACGGTGAAACCGTTTTTACTTCGTGGGTAAACAAGTCTTCGTTTCACAAACCAGTCTTCGTTTTACAAACCAGTCTTCGTTTCACAAACCAGTCTTTGAATTATTTGACACTCGTCGCGACGTCGTTTCGTTTCGCACAAACAGTTATTTCTAGCTAGTGGTATACCCAATACTTCCTTATGCTATGATTGCCTAATTGCCGTATTTTAGTGTACGGCAATGACCACTCTGCCGTATACCGTACAATTCGTCTTAAAAGCCCCTGAATGCCGTACGAAACGGCAATTGCCGTACAAATCACATCCCGCGTCCCGCGTGCGTATTCCACGCATTACAATAAATACTTGTATAAAAATGACACTTGCGGGTGTTACGCATGCGGGGCAATCCCGCGTGCGTGATGAAATCCGCACGATATTAAAAACACCCTAACAAGTGTCGATGTTAGACATTTGCATATTTTATTTTTGATTGTGTAGCTAGACGCATGGTTGTAGAAGGCTGAGTTGTTTTAAAAATACGTTTTATTTCTCCTGATACCAACTGATACACAAATAATATACTCTGGACTAAAATTTCATATTCATCTTCTTAAGTTTTTATTGATTTTACAATCATACGTCACAACACTAGCTGTCACATATAGCAGACTACGGCGTGTGTGACACTCCTTTTATAAGCGTTTAACATCTACTTATAAAACAACAAATTTCTCGATATTGGTGGTTTATTTATATTAGTTTCATGCAATACAATATAGACGGAAGCTTAAACTTTTAAATTATATAAATAAAAACACACAAAAGTAATGGTTAAATTGTTTATTTCATAATATGGTACAACGTGTATTTTGTCATATATTTGTGACGTTGGCGTTCAGGGTAAGATTTCGTTTGTCATATATATGTGACAATGGCGTTCAAAAGGTTAACCCTAGACTTATTACGATCAATATTTCAGAAAAAGGTTTGTAACTGACTTCTACCTAGTTTTTTTGATAATTATTGAAATTGTAATGGGTTACCTAGGATTTGTAGTAACATTTGGCGTATATTTCACTCTTGTTCATTTTTTTTTATATGGCCGACGGGCATTCCCTTTTATGAAGCCTTACATTTTTGTAAACTTAATGTAAAGAGGTTTAATATTAATTGATAATATTTGAGTTCATAATAAATGACTGACTCCTACTGCATACTGCATAACACCATCCTCGCCGCTCGATGTCACAAAACAATCCATCTCGTTCGCACTCGCTTGATTCGATATTTCAGTTTCACTCTAACATTATCTTACTAAATAAAATAGCGCCCCAAATGAATGAATTGACGGATCCATGCGCAAAAAATAAATTTAGCATAGTATTTTGTTTTGTTTGTGCGCGTGTTGCATTCGTATTATCAGTTTAGTGGTATGAGTTTGGAACCATGTTTTAGTGGGCTTCGTTAGAGAGTTATGTTTCTATATCATTCCTAATTCGTTGGCCATCGTCGCTTTTAAGCGACAGTAGGGATGTGCTATAAACGATAATTTTGTAATTTTAGTTTTGATATGTGATTGTTATTTCAAGTGATTGGCAACTTTTATTTATTAAATAACTTTTACGTATGGAAAATCAATGAATATTACGGATTATAATTTTATCGATATTTAGTAATAAGTACCCGAGTTTAACCTCATCTCTAGCTTACTGTGATAAAAAAAACTTTCGCTGCGCGACCCGTGGCGGTCAAAAGGCTAAATAAGGGGTACATTGGTGGCCACATGCTTTCTGGCTCGGTCATCTCTGAATCTAATAAACCATCTGAAGATCTGTTTTCACTTACATTTACTTAGTCGCTAATTATCATAATTATTTGTTTTGTGGGATAAAGGGGTTCGTTTGTGAACAAGCCAGACAGCATGCTTTCTGGCTCGGCCACCTCTTTATCTCGAGAACTAGAGCATCTAGCGGAGATTTGTTTTCGCCTAGAATTAGTCGTTTTATAATTTAGGAGATATTAAAATTATTTTAATAGATGACCAAGAGCTAGATGCTCCCTTTCGCTTGTAAACTAGATTATCACTTAAATGTGTGTCAAATGGCGTTTGTAAAGATAAGTCAAAAATGTATAATGGACAACTAAGTGTCCGTCACAGCGTCGCAGACGCGAAGTTTTTAAACATTTTGCCAGAATCGTCGAGCGATATCGCAAATTCGCACATAATAAATAAGGCCGTGCGCGCACTGCGTTGCGTTTTGGAAACGTAAAATCTGTGAAGTATGGAGTGTCATAGAAGTGCGCGCACTGCGGTGGAATAAACGCGTACGGTAGAGTCACCGGTGGCCCATCCCTGCAAAATTGCGGTCAATCTACCGCAAATATTTTTGTATCGCATTGGAATGCATGTATTACCGCGCACTGCGGTGAAAAAACGCACGTTTTGTCTGATAATGTTGCCATACATACAGATTTCTTTGTATTTATACATATTTTCGATGTGTGATACAGATTAGCACTTGATAAAGATTTTTATACAAATTTCACACTGTATTGATAAAATTAACAGTTACAACTAAAACAGAACTTAGCAAAATAAATTAATTTATTAATATTTTTATTAATTATTCTATTCTTTATGGTTATTTTTTATTTTTTCATAAACAACGATAATTTAAACATTCTAATTAAGTATTTGTATTATAGAGAAAATTCCATATTTTGTGATGATGCCGTCAAAAAAAAAACGATTTTCAAGAGCTTACATTGCAAGTACTATCTACGTCAATAGATACCTACGTTAAAATAATGTATGTAGGTACTACGGTAAATATAATGTATATATAAAAAGGCCTACAAAAAGTCCGCGATAGCATATATCTATCTCATATGGTTGAAATGAAATGAAATGAAATATTTATTTTGTAAATTGGTTATAAATAACACTTTTACACGTCATGTATTTTTGCGTGTTTAGTTTAGCTAGATGAGGCCGGTATTTCCTAACTGACTACTCTAAGAAACACCGAAACAAACAGTAACTTTGTTGACTCATAGTAACCATTTTTATCTCTAAATAATTAATTTAAAATATTATTATATTTTCAAAAGGTGATTTCTCCTAATAAGTACTAGTCCTTATGCAAATAAGTATATTATTTACCTTGGCTATTTAATGTAGATCAAAAATTGCGCTTCACTTTTTTCATTTAAATGTATAGAAGTTTTTATTTTATATTTCTGTTACTGCAATCTGTCTCCTAACGGACATTCAGCAATACGTTTATTAGAAATGGTTCGTTTGTGTTTGTCCAGATCCAGTGATATGGTCACGTCAATGAAGAGGACATTTAGAAGTTATCACAGATTTAAAATTACGCGGCCAAGTAATTCATTGCAGCGAAACGGCTGGCACAAGTCTGATTAAAGATGAATCCTTTTTATATAAATAAAATCAGAAAATGGATTTAGCATGTTTACACTCTAAGGCGACGATATATATATTTTAAATTAAATGATAGCTAAACGCACTTTTGGTAACGGCGTACTACTACTATCGCTGTCGAAGAAAATAATTGTTAAGGACCCCGTGCAAAGCCGGGCTGAGCCGCTAGTATATAGATTTCTTTCGTAAATGTAAACTAGATACGGCCGGTTTTTCCCTGAGAAAAACTTTTTTGGATAAGAACGTATATATCTTACGAAAACTTATTAAGTTGGTTTGTAATTTATCTAGCTACAATAGCCAGAATGTCAATTTTTGTATCAATCTGGGTTTTTAGATTAATATTAAATTAAATAAAAGTTTGTACCTATGATATTATTCACGTATTTTACGTACATACGTGTCACAATACGAATACGAGAGCCTTGGATAGCACACAACAATCTTTGACTGATTTCCTGAGCACAGCAAGTGAAACATAAACTGCTGACCATACTAAACATAAACGTTGTTTATGAAAAAAATAACTATAAAGGATAGAATCATACAATGGTGTGTGTAACGTAATAAATGCGGTATCTAGGTAAATTAATTTGCAAAGTTCTGTCTTTAGTTGTAACAGTTAATTTTATCAATACAGTATGAAATTTATATAAAAATCTGTATCGAGTGCTAATCTGAATCACACATCGAAAACATGTATAAATACGAAGAAATCTGTATGTATGGCAACATTGTCAGACAAAAGGTGCGTTTTTCTCGCCGCAGTGCGCGCTCCTGAGATTGCGGTTATAGAATAACCGCAATTGCGGGCACCGCAAGGCAGTGCGCGCACGGCCTAAATGTAACTTGACGTTATGGTCAATTTACTACATATGCGCATATAGATAAACCTCACGACTTTTTTCATCATTTACAGGATCACGTGAGCCAGATGGCACCAGTGGTGAAGTCTCTCCAGGAACTCGAGTCGCAAGCTCAGGTCTACTATCTCAAGATGCATCATAATGTCTCCATCGCTTAATATCAGTCATTATAATGTAGCTATTTAAATAAATTATTATTTAACGCCTAGACTGATAACCTCTAATGTATATTTCCTTATTATGAAAGTATAATTATGCCTACAGAAACGATGGCAAGGCATTTCTAATAATAATGAATATGGTTAGTTTTTTTTTTATCAATGAAATAAATAATTAAAACACAGTTCAAAGTTCATTTTTTATATTTCATCCAATTCTCAATCACTACTGATATTATTAATAGGGCAGTGTGGCGGCCCGCATTTTAAAATAAATTATTAAGTCTCATAACACCGCTACTTAGGAAAATAGCCGTTAACAATACTGTTCTAATAATCATAGTTCCAATCGTTTGCAATTCCATCGCTTCATATTTCACAAGGAATATAAAATGTGTCCTATAAAATCTGTTTCGGAAAAGTAACGTCGGATGTACAAAAATATATTCTTTGTATTCAAAATCTTTATTCGGTCATTAACTATATATTATGGACATATTTGTGGAATATGAAGAGAATAAAATGTCACTTTAAATTTAAATTGACGTTCCCACTGCACAACTGCTACTAAGTTTTTAAAAACGATTAATTTATTAACTCTTGGTCTCTTGCGAAAAAGCACCTTACGGCGAAGTCAGCACTTTAGAACGTAGTTAGGTATAAAGCACTTTTTGCAAGATAACATCTATCATGTAGTCAATTCAGCTGTTACACAAGCAGTGGAGATGTCTAACAATATCTTCAATGATTTACAATTATAAATAATCGCTTATAAACCTAGGAAATTATATTAAGTGATTCATCAACAAAATAAGCGCTAAACAAATAATTAGATTGCCTTACCACAGGTGCACAACACACTTATTGTTTTTAGATAATTTATTCATATATTATACTAGGGTGAACATTTATAGCTCAGCAAACTTCTTACAGGCGTATATGAATCGAACTGAGAACCAGAAATATATATTTAGCTCATTGTAGCGGTCACATAGCAGCGAGGTATACAGTATTGTGGTTTGATTGCTTGGCTCTCATTCGTATTAGTTTGCTTCGCTTCAAACAATCGGCAATAACATAATCCACAAATACATTCTGAATGAAACTATAATAGCTGAAATATTGGGATTCGGCACAAATAAAGTAGGTTTCTAATAAAAATAATAATATCATACTAAAATCCGCTGTAATCTAGTTTAATCGACAGATTCTTTAAACGCTCGTCACCGATATTTACAAGTTTTATTAACAAAGGTTAGCTAATGTCAAACCTAAACCTTTGTTCCTCACTTTATTTAGCTAAGATGACTTCTCGCATATCATAGTTGTCTCCACAAAATGTAGACAACGAAATACAAAAATCTGTAAAGCAAACTGATTGAAATCGCGGCGTAAATCATCAAATCATATCATTGAAACATAATGCATTCAAGTATAAATATATTAATCTATACAATTAATTTAATGATTTATTTAACCTAGTATTTGTATATAATTATGTTTGATTAAGGAGGTATGTAATTAACGAGTTTTACATAAGTATCACTAATTTGACCGTAGATGGTACTAAAATATAAGGCTGTGTAGCAGCGACGTGTACAATAATAGAGATAGTAGGTAGAGTAGGTTAGAAGGTCACACATGATTTAATAACAAGTTAGAGGAAATAGGAACTACAAAGCAATATTTATATTAGCGTAGTAGGTAATGTTGCTGGATCTTTAGTAAGGCTTCTGGTGGCACTACTCCATAAATGTTAACCATCAAAATGCGTCAAGCGTATAACATTGTGACATAAAAACACGTTCTCTAGGGATTACATCCAGCTACATTATTCTATGGTTAAGTAGAAAAAATGAAGTGCACGATCGGTACGATAACATTATTCTTATTAGGTTCGCCAGCCGAATAACATAAATTTGCTACACATTGCTTTTTGTAAATATTTTACAGTATAAAACAACACGTACAACTTCAGAATCCGAAAGGCTCTAACTAACAAAATCAAGCTGACTTACAAAGATACAAGGACCGGCTAACCTCGACTATATTATCATAAAGTAGTGTTGCCCAAACGAGAGTCTCGCAAGAGTCTTGCAAAATCAGAACAATGTAACAGACTCTGTTACATCGTTCTGAGATCTCAACTACCGTTTAATAAATAGCAATAGGATAATCGCTAATTGCAAGACTCTTGCCAGACTCTCGTTTGCGCAACACTATCATAAAGGATTATTTATTACTCTTGGTGACCACGGCTACCCACCAGCTGCATAACTTACAATCAAATACACTACGATACATATAAAAATTTATTAGTATTACAAAATTCTGTACTACTTCTGACATGTATCAAAAATGCTTTCCTGTCACAGGCTGCCGAAAAGGCGCATGTCCGAGGCAGGCGTGTCACAGGCGCATGTTTCACATCTAAAAGAGAAAACCTCTCTCCCGTAATTACTATCGAGGATATAGTCTCTATCACACATACGCTTATAATTACCTATACGAGTCTCACGAGTAGACATGACGTAAAAGAGACTAAGGTTTTCCATTGCTCCAATAGTAAAAATAATTTCATACTTTATTATTACTGACGGGCGCGCGTATCCGATAGGAACGTATACTATCACTGTGTATCTTTTACACTCACAAGTCCGCACGCACGCCCGTGAGTCCTCCTCTATACCTATTTTAGCATGCCCACCAATATAGTTTGACAAATATTATACGTGCCATTTATTATATGGACTTACGAGCTAAATAAGCGTATCATCTGATGTAACTAAATACGCAACTCTTCTTTATTTTTCTTTACTAATGAATTGCTGGTTAAGTTATTATACCCAACACAAGTTATTAGATCGCCGATCATTTAAATTTATTTCACTATTACTTAAAACCGAAACTGATTTTGAAAAATCTAATATTAATAAAAATTATCGTTATATAATGTTATGTGGTGTTCGTCTTCGGCACATATAAAGTCAACGTCGCGTAATATTCTTATACAACGTATTATTGCTATAATGGTGTTCTGTGATGTCACAATGGATGGAAGCTTAATTTCTCACTTCGGTGGGCAATCGCAGCATCGCTCTAAGGACCAATACGGCACGAATTTGAAATGATATTCTATAAAATTTAATGAAGCATTATAACATGAAGCAATGTAATATTTGGACAAATATAGGACTCAAAATACTAAAAAAATTTCATCAACACACAATGAGCAATTCATACAACCTCACTGTCTTTCTGAAAAATATTTACTTATCATAATACAAATTAAAACTAATTATAAATACAAAATTATTCGAGTTTGTGTTGTGACCGAGTTTGTGTCGTGGCTGGTAGCAAGTCTTTGATATTGGAACGGTCTACAATACAACCATCGTCATGTCTTGGTCAATTTTGTACCTTATAGGCATCTTTCGTAAAATATAATTTTAGGTAATTCAGCGTGGCTTAGAGAAGATCGACAACTAGAAACTGACATTACCGAAGTCATATAAACGTGTATAGAAATTAATATAAATCCTAGAAATTAAATTTGATATTCAAGTCTAGAACATTGTTTCTAGATTTACACTGTTTCCTTTCTTACTGCAAAGAGCTTATCGCATCTCTCCAAGCCTAAGTCCACATCTATATTCTTAACGTTTTCGTGTCAATCGTTGCTTCCGATTAAGTAGTACTCGAAGCACACTGCAACAATCTACTAACAATTGAACTATCTACTTGATATCTTTTTCAATGGACTTAAACTCTACCCAAAATAGCTCTTATAAAATTCGAACAATTTGGTTTAACAGTACATCCCTGTTTTAAGATACCTAGTTGAAAGATCATTTTTATTCAGTGGCCGTCGAACGCACCTAGGTTAAAACAAAAACTACATAGTAAAGATGTCTCTATATTACGCCTCAATATCCCAGTCATTTACGACCCCTGAATATTGCTAATAAATCCACGTTTCGTTCTGCATATCGAAACCATCTTTTAGTCACCATAATTTTTATTTTGGGGGACCAAATAGTCGTCAGTATATTATATAACTAATATCTTTAGTTTAGCCCACAAATAGAAACTAAGCAGTAAACATAATTGTCTATGGATATGAGAATACTCCCGTCACAAAACAATATTGAATACTGATACACACTTCAATACTATTGTCCATTACAAAAAGATAACATACAGAAAGAAACTCAACATTCTTACAATCCTTAACATCTTTTGGATCATGTGGAGATCATCAAAAGAGTTGTATTCGAGTTCTTTTTGTCTTTTACACATTCGACCTAGTAAGCAAAAATTAATGCTTACAATTCACACTATTATTTATTCTTTTCTTATTTTAACAAATCTGTATTTTTCTCAGTCATCTTAAAAAACTTATACCAGTTTATCTCCAAATGACAACTGGTACATGCCAGCCTCTGTATTCGAAAATAAGACAAACTCCAACTGGTTTGAAAATGCCTCCTCACATAGTTGTCTTCGTTTATTTCCGTATCTTAGTCACATAACCACAAGCGGTTTAAGGCAGTTTCAATCGTGAACCGACCACCCCGTCGTTGTCCGAAAGTGTTAGGCCACTTCTCTCACTACTTAACACATGTGTCCAATTAACATAAAACTTTATAACAAACAAACTTCATAGTATAACTAAGACTAAATTAATAAATAATTCTTAGTAGTCCAATGAGATTTTTGATGACCATACCTGAAAAGGATGCAATTTGGGGTTTTAATATTATATTTAATCAAGTTGTTATTTTCTTTTTATTTCAAGGGCCGGCGCTTATCAATGTGAAGGTAATTATTACTATCAGTTACAAATTAACTTTGCAATTGACTTGAAATCATCCCAATACTGAAAGCATTAGTCAAAAACAATTTCTAAGTTGTGCCTAATAAGGTTAATTTTGTCTTGGAAGATCCAAATTAACACCTATATACTCTAACGCCGGCCCTTAAACTTTGGCATACCTTGCTCCCTTTTTCATAAACATCTAGCATGGGTCGCCTCAAAGACATGTGGTGACAAACACACAGTATCAATTTATAGTATAGACACCCGTGAACTACCAAATGTGCTTCCGAAATTATGAAATAAAGTCTAATGATCGTAAATCGGAAGATAGCCTTGTAAGTTACGAGTATATTAAACACTCAAGAAAAATTAAGATATGCATTTAGCTCTTTCCTTGATTCAGCTTAAAAATTGATTCATATTTCATCAAAACTTTTAGCAGATCTTTGAGAATGTAACTTTAAAGAAAAATACTTGCAGAATATAGTATTGCCAAATGGCACTGACAACTACTGAAGATGTTCTATGATATAGAGAAGATAAAACTCTTTCACTAAATTGGCCCGTCATACCATACAGATCTAACCTTAACAGTAATATTGAAGCGTCAATAGCCTAATAATGAGTAAGGTGTCGGAAAAGTGTGCGAGAGGTTGCGGGTTCGAACCTCACCCATTACACTATTGTCATGAACCCACTCCAGACACAAGCATATTTAGCTTAGTTGGAGGGGTTAAAAAGGTGCTAAATTGAGTTCTACCCACATTGCTAGTTCCCTTTGAAAAATAAATACCTCGTTTTCCGCTACTCTCTAGGATAAAAACTAGTTGCTCACCCAGGTCAAAGCGCGAGCCAAGGGTGATGTTGCAGGGACTCTTTGGAGCGATCTCCGTAGTCATAGGTGAGTTCTTCTCCGGGCGCGATATCGTGCGCAGCTAGCAGGACCAGCCGCGGTCCGTCGACCCATACGGCTTTGGTTGACAGATTGCCGTTGCGAGAGTGGTTCACTAAACGGCCTAGGCGGCCAGATTCTGCTGTCGCGTCGATACTGAGGAAAATATTTAAAAAGAATAAGTAATAACAAGTAGTAAATATTTACCAACGAAATTAACATATCGTCGCCTTAGTGGTGAAAAGAGCTAAGCCACACTTGTAAAAAGTGTGGCTTATGCCGGCTCTTCACGTTGGCCAACATAGTGGCGAGTGTAGTGCCCAATGCCCATTGGCCAACGTATAGAGGGGGTGTTTGTGCACCCAAGATGAATAAACACCCCCTCTACCTCTACATTCGCCACTATGTTGCATTAGCTCTTTTCACCACCAAGGCGACGATATGTACATTATAGATAACTAAATAAGGACAGAATAATAATTATACAGAATTAAGATTGAACAATAAAGTAAAATAAATATCTTAGTTGAATCTACTCCAATGAGATAGTAGTTGGAGTAGATATTGATATATGATAATAATGGTGTTGTAGATATTTTTGTACTTCATATATGCATCTGTAATGGACTGGACATGGTCGTCAATACTCTGTCTCGTCTGAAGAACTGAGGCGCATCTGCTTTTTCAGTACATTCAAGTTTTTTTTTTATTGATAATAGGCTCGCGTCTGACCACTATCTCACCTGATGGTAAGTGATGATGTGATCGAAGATGGAGCACGCCTATTCACTCTGGACTTAAAGACTCCTAGGTTGTAGCTGTCGGGAAACACAGACTCCGGCAGGGAATTCCACTCCTTAGCCGTACGCATAATGTAGGTATTCCCAAAACGTTTTGTGTGTATGGGTGGGATGTCCACCATGTAACGATGGCGCTTCGCCGTTTGTCTCGTAGTCCGATGATGGAACGGGCTTGGCGGAACTAGATTGTGTAATTCCATCGCACACTCCCCGAAATGTAACCGATAGACTTGCAACTCGTCGTCGGTGTTCAAGGCACTGGAGCTTTGACTCGACCAGTGCATCGTTGCTAATGAATCTACATTTTCGAAATCAGGCTAACAAGACTCATCTAGTGATATTTCATAGGTGTATGTTACACATAATTTTCAGGAACCTTTACGCTGGATTTACACTCATCACCCGGTTAGCCTTTTCCCAACTATATTGGAGTCAGTTTCCAGACTAACCAGATGCAGCTAAGTATTAGTGTTTTATATGGAGCCACTGCCCATCTGATCTCCACAACCCAGTAGCTGGGTAACACGAAACCCCTGGGCTAGACCAGTGTCAGATTTTCTGGCTTCTGACGACTGACAAAGATGTCCAAATGACAGAAAAACCCAATAGCACTCCTTGCCCGACGCGGGTCTTGTACCTAGACCTCATGCTCAGTATTCGCGCAGTACGCCTGATTTACACTCAAATCAATTTAGTGTTCAACATTTAGACCTTTTAAGTGTTCTCTATTTTATGTTCAGATGTGACTTTTTTTTATTCAGAATGTTCTCACTCTTGACCTCGATCTCGCCTGATGGTAAGCGATAGATGAGGTCTATGATGGAACGAGCGAGCCCAGAAGATGCCTATTTACTCTTGCTTTTAAGTTTAAGTGGCAGAGAACACAGAAGCCGGCAGAGAATTCCACAGCTTGGAAGTGCGCACAATAAATGTGGAGGAGAAGCGCTTGGTACGACAAGACGGTATATCAACCACGTGTGGATGGTATCCAGCCGTGCGTCTGGTAGACCGGTAGTGACAGGGAGATGGAGGGATCAGGTCATTTTTTGCTTATAACATTTGAATAAACATTCTTTGAACATAAACATTCTTTATTGCCAAAAAGATTATTTACCCATTACAGTTGAAATTCCCTGACTCCTGAACTAGTTGTAAACTGTATGACAGGAGCCAGTGCATTCCCCTCAATAAAGTGCCGTACAAAAAACTGGCAGTTATACAAAATGAAAAAAATAAAAAAATAAAAGAAAAGTACAAATAAAAATATTAAAACATTAAAAACAGAGGTAATTTTACATGTCAGAATAATAAAGTTTAGAATAATAAATCATAAAATTTAATTATTGACACAAAAATATTTAAAATAGGATAAAAAGCATGTGATAAAGAAGAATACTCACCAATACTGCTGATCTCCGTGTCTGAAGTAATACATGTAGCAGCCAGCCTCCGGGTCCTGTGCGTACTTGTGTTCCCTCTCTCTCGCCTCCGCGACGCCCACCAGTTCTCCGGAGTACTCCACCACGAACTGTCCACGACCGAATGGACGGGTCGCTATCACCCCTCGACCTTTGCCGTCAAAATATGCCACCTGTAATAACATAATAAAGTTCAAATTTAATAGTGGACCAGTTTTCTTAGACTTCAGAGACTTCTGTTAGACGAGATCGTTAAAGTAAATTTCTATCAAACTCACAAGTAAATTACGTCACACGAATTTCATGACAAGATCACATTTATTTCGAGAAAACAAACAGTTACACAAAGCATTTTAGTCTCTAGTATCATTAAGTAAACAATAACATATGTATGTGTAACCCACTGCGTTATCCACAGATTAAATTTTACGACGTGATAAGGTTACAACACTCACAAAACAAAAATAATAATTATAAAAATAAATAAAAAAATCAAACAGTATTAATCAAAAATTGGCCAAGTGCAAGTCGGACTCGCCCATGAAGGGTTCCGTGGTAACTATAATAAATATAATATACTTAATATATTTATTTGAAAAAAAAAAAAAATCAAAAGCCTTAAAAATTTCTTAAAACTAGCTCATTTACAATTTTTACAACTACGCCAAATAACTTTGTTTTTCATAGTATTTGTATGAATTACAAAGTTATATTTGCGGTTTTAGAAAATATACTGTATCTCAAAAACTGCTTGCTCGATCTCGTTCAAACCAATTTTGGTTGAAAGTTTACATTAAGATCTACAACATATGGTTTTTTTAGATTTTTCACTTCATTATTATAGAAGTTAGAGGGGGTGGACACATTTTACCACTTTGGAAGCGTATATCTTTTAAACGATTAACTTTATGAAAAAGTCATTTTAGAAACCTTAATGTCATTTTTAAAGACCTGTCTACCACACACGTATAGGTTTCATAAAAAAAAATATTTTCAGTTTCAGTTCCATGTATGGGGAGCCCCCTTTATTTTAAATGTTTTTTAAAATTTTCTCTTAAAATCGGAAAGCGGTTCACAGAATACATCTATCTACCAAGTTTTACATGTATAGTCCTAATAGTTCCGGAATAAAATGGCTGTGACATACGGACGGACGGACAGACAGACAGACGGACAGACATGTCGAAACTATAAGGGTTCCGTTTTTTGCCATTCGGCTACGGAACCCTAAAAAACAGAAAAAATTAGCGTCAAAATAACATTGAAATAATATGAAAGAAAAACAAATGGTATCAAATCATATTGAAATTAAAAATAAAAAAAATTAAACAAATCAAAATAAATAATCAATAACGAAGGATAATTATTACAATTAAATGTGTCACAAACTTATTTGCAGACACAGCAAACAAGTCTAAGTTCCCAAAGACACATTTGAGAGAATCCTCCTTGCCTAGGGTGACTTTACCATATTTTACACCTAGAAATTACTAAATATACCAGGACTTTTAATTCGATGCAGTAGACTGACAGTTTCAGTGTTGTAAGATAATGCCGACTACGAAATTATGATGTAACTAAATCGATACAGAAATAAAATCGAATAACGATTTAATAACATTGTGTGAAATTAACAAAAGTAAAATGTGATTATGAAAGGACGTGAATATAAAACGAATAGATCATGATATTTTTTGCAACATGCCCCTGGACTTGTACCCATTCCAACGGGGTTTAGGTCGGGGTAAAATATATTCACATATTCGTCATATGAAACAATGTGCAAAAGAGTGGCTTGTATCATGTCTGATTAGATATGAATATTTTTAATAAAAATTGATTTATTTGTAATCAAATCTAGTTACTATTTAAAAATAAGTGATAATAATATAAATTTTATCATTTATTTATATTTCCATCACTATTAGGTTTTAAATATGGTTTCATTATTTTAAATAGTGACATTAGCTATGTCAGCTTACTGCATCGAATTAAATGTCCTGGTATAGAAACTGTATTCATGTGCAAATAACTTGAAAAAAAAAATGCTAACTTCTCCTATAGATATTAAGTTTTTCATAATTATGAGAACTATGTATACAGTGTGGCGATTAGGTTATCACAATAATTGAAACCACGTACTCTATATTAGGTATTTTATCATATATAATGAAAATAATTTAATAATAAACTATATTATAGCCGTGGGACCTTTTTCCGTTTTAATATTTCACAGCATAATGTATTGCATAAACGTAATCAGCTGACCAATCACTCGGCACGTGCTCCGCCGGCGCCGCGGCGTTGCCGCTTTTACAAGTCAATAAACTAATATTATAAAGCAGTATTTATTTTTTACCAATAACGCCATTTATTTTGTTTGAAAATGCATGTTTTTAATTTTAGTAAAATTATTTATTTCATTATTTTAACGGACTGATAACAACTTGTAATACCTGCTAGCTGCTGTACAATTTAATGTGGTAACCTAACTATGTATGAGAACTATATATAAAACGGGTGGTCAGGTACTGTTTTTATTCTGATACAATCTATACAGAGAACTTAAAATTCTACTCAAAGAATAACTTTTAACGTTATTCCATACAAACGTATAAATACAAAATGTGGGTGTTGTATACATATATAGATAAACCAATGGCTAGCCCTTTGGCAAATAAAGACGTGATGTTTTTGGTGACCAGAATATTGTTTGTTTTGGGCCCGTTAATTAGAATCGATCACGAGGTCGCGCGCCCAATTTAGATAATTCATGAGCGACATTAGAACCTAATGTCATTTTGACATTATTTATAGTAACTGGCGCTATATGTAATGAAATGTAAAACACTAATACTCAGCTGAATCTGGTTAGATTTGAAGCCGACCCCAACATCGTTGGGAAAAGGCTAAGTAGATGATGATGATGATGAACAGGCGCTATACTTAATACTACCCTTTCGTGAATTACAAGCGTGACCGACGATTACCGGTCACGGCTTTTACAACAAGCTTCGTACAAGGGGTCGTCATTCAACCAGAAACTTGTACCTAGATAAAATTCATTGAAAATTATTAATATTCGAGCTAGATTATTATTAGATGCAACATTTTTGCAATGTAGTGTCATTCTAATGAATTTATATAACACTGCAAAAATTACGAGATCTTGTCTAACTAATAGAATGTTCTCGGCGTAACTTGAATTTGTAAACAATAACTCGTTAGTCAGTGGATAGTTTTACGTGCGACCTTGGCGTTGCACTGATCTGATAAGCAAACTTATCTTTTCCGTAACGTGCATTCGTTCGAGGAACGAACTTATTTGTCTACTAAGTAAGGGTTGACCTTTATGATATCGACGTAATAATAGATTCAATGTACCATTAGGCTGGAATAGGAGCTGGAGGCTGAATTATAACAGCCGCACGGGTCGATTTTCAAGGTTAAGCAACGCTAGCCTAGGTCGGTCCGTGGACGGGTGACTACCTTAACATATACAGCCTTGGCCACAAGTATTAGGCACCCCAATAAAACACAGATTATACAAAACGTATTAAAAAAAACAGCTTATATTTTTAACAAAAGCCAAGGTAGGGCCGTCAAACGATAATTAAAACAATGGCAAACGATTTCTATGGGCCATAAAACATCTGGTGAGCAAAACCCATATAATGTGTATTTTCAAAAAAACACTCTTAATTATTATCAGTGTTCCTTTGCTATTCATAGCGTAAAGAAGCTTCCGTGTGTGATCCAGTGGTGAAATTAACATTCCCCTTTTTCGAAAATGCCAAAAAAAAGTGAAGTTTGCTACGAAAAACGAATTAAAATCCAGTTATTGCATGAACAAGGGAAGTCCCAAGTAGAGATTGGCAAATTTATAAAATGATCGCGGTGCGCAGTGCAATCTGCTATTAAACGGTTTGCGGAGACTGGTTCCCACGCAAATAAAATACGGACTGGCAGAAAACGCGTGACTACTGAGCGCCAGGACAGGAAACTCATCCGCGATTCTCTACAAGATCGAAAAAAAACTTCTGAGCTTGCTGCCGCCTTATCTGACGAAACTGGACACCCCATTAGTGCTCGAACGGCAAGAAGAAGGCTTGCAGATACGGGTTTAAAGGGGTGTAAAGCAAGAAAGAAGCCATGGCTCTCGGCAGATAACAAAAAGAACCGTTTAGAATGGGCTCAACGTCACCAACACTTCACGGAAGAAGATTGGTCAAATATTGTGTGGTCCGATGAATCAAACTTTGAGGTGAGCTTTTATACCATTTCTTAAAAACAATAAAATTGATCGCTCTTATTTTAGTATGATTTCATAAAAATTATGAGCACTCATTTAAATTCTTTTTTTTACTATTTTTCCAGATATTTGGAACTGCGGGTGTAACCTACGTGAGGCGGCGTGTCGGCGAGGAATTCCATCCAGATTGCGTGGTGCCCACTGTTAAACACGGGGGAGGTAGCATTATGATCTGGGGTTGCATGGCAGCCGATGGCGTTGGACAAATGTTCGTTTTCGAAGGCAGGATGAACAGTGAAAAGTACATAAATGTGCTCGAAACTGCGCTATTGCCTTCGCTTACACGCATTTTCGGTGACACCAACTTAGATGGAGTGAAATTCCAACAAGACAATGCTCCTTGTCATAAATCAGCGGCCACCATGCGTTGGTTTAGAAACAACAGTATCGACTTGTTAGAATGGCCGGCGCAATCCCCAGATCTCAATCCTATCGAGCATCTTTGGTGTATTCTGAAGCGTAAGGTCCGAGAGCACAGCATTACATCAAAATTAGCGTTAAAAATGCTTTGATTCAAGAGTGGGACGCCATAAGTGCAGCCGATTGTAAAAAGCTTGTAAGCACCATGCGCTGTGATCAATGCAAAGGGTGGGCCAACTAAATATTAGTACTTTTTTGTTATTTTATAAGAATATAGTAAATTGGAAAACAATTTTATTTTATTTTTCACCTTAAACACGAAAAAGTCAGAAAATTTGAAGGTGCCTAATACTTTTGGCCAAGGCTGTAGATTCCTCCGTGCCCCGGGAAGCAAGTTAAGCCGTTGGTCCCGGCTGTAATTTAAAAATTTTGACAGACGTCAGTTACGGGTAATCGAAGCCAGAAAATCTGACACCAGTCTTGCCAAAGGGCTACCCAGCTACTGGGTTAACCTCTGGTTAGACTGGCAGCCGACGCCGACAAACTTCGGAAAAGGCAGATCTTCTTATCGTGTGTGTAGTAAGGTCTAACGACCCCATACACCCTAGTGTCAGAGTTTCTAGACCGCCTCAAGGGCCTCTGACGTGGTCTATTTTGACGACCGCCATTTGGCGACCGGGACCACCGGCTTATACGTGCCTTCCGAAGCACGGAACTATCTTTTTATCAGACAATCAGGTGATTCAGGCCTGCTATGTCCTAGCCAAACTGGAAACAACTTTACAAAGTATGCTTCCCGCGGGAATCGAACCCACGACCACCGGGTCACAAGGCAAACGCCTAAACCACTCGACCACGGAGGCAGTTAAAAAGGCAGATTATGATATAGAATGCGTCAATGAGAGTGTGAGTGTGAGAGTCAATATCATCATAGACTTTAGTTGATATTGACTGGTCGGGGAGGGTTAGGGAATTGGGGAGGCAGTAATTAAACTTTTTTTAACAGATAGCAAAACGCTGTCATCTACATTTCTCAGACTTTTTAGAGTTATTATAGACTTTTGATTAATTCAGCCAAGAATCGAGAAGAGTACACGCTATATAAGGTGAATTACATCACGTTTCTTTAATTTGATGACACATTTTTACCCGACTGCGCGACGCAAAGGCGGGCGATTAGTTTATTAGTCTATGTATTTTCCTATGACGTATTAAATTGTCCGCTACTAGCAATCACAGATAATGGACATAGTACATTCGTTCAGATAATTGCAACCAATTTTAATTTGTTCATATTGTCTTTCTGGGGAACTGTTTAGCACTGACAGGAAGTCATTAATAAAATTAATGTTCGAATACTGATTTGGCAATGAAAGTCAAGCAGCATTGGTAGATATTTTAATGCCATAATGCTACATAAATAGGTATGTTGTTTACATATTTTACTGTGGCATATTAATGCAATTTGTTTCAGTTTATCTAGTGAGGGGAAAAACGGTGCTACGTCATGTAGGTACTTCTATAGTTACGTAGGTGTAGTCGTAACTAATAAAAGACTTGTCTACATTGATGTTTTAAAAGGAGGAAGATACGGTACTAGACACAACGTTTGGTCCTACTAAACTAAGTGATTGCCCGTAGTTGGTGCTCAGTCGCGCACGGAACGTTGTTGATCACACAGTTCAAGAAATTCTCGCCTCTTCGTGTTTTTGGAATAAATACGTATCTAAATGACTTCTTGTGTAGCTAAACAGTGTTCTAATTACACCAGGAAGAAAAATAAGAGACATGGGTCATGGGATCACTTACTACTCATTCATAATCGCTGCATAGCTGGGGCGATTTCACTCGCACTACAGCGCCGTCTCTTATCTCTGTCCTTGTCTATCGGTAACTGTAGGTTTGGGACTGATGATGACACTGAACACAGATGTGTGAGTTTCCGTGCATGTATTCGTGCGCCGAGTCCAGGTTTACTGATTGCGATGTTAGCGCTTAACATATTTTCCTCCTTTTAATACATCAATGCTTGTCTAATACTTCTGGATTTAATAGTGTAAAACATGTGAATACGATGTGGTATTCATTGTTAACATCAAGGCCATTGTTTATTTATTAGCCTGTTTTCTCTGTAGCCATACACTATTTCCAGATTTAGGGATTCCCGCCAAAATCTTTAGTCGAGTTCTGTTTACATGCTTCTATTAACTTCTTACTAGATTCTGCTCGCAACTTAGTCTGTGTTCGTACTTCCGATTTTTTTTTAAACATTTGGTTGAATATTTAAATATGTGTCCTGACAATTACGTACACAACAAAATAAGAATAATCCAATTTGGTGCAGGCGTTCCGAATTTATACGTGTACATATATTTCGACGATACATTTTTATTTATAGAGATTTGGTATCATTTGGTTGTGGAGGTCAGATAGGCAGTCATCATGTAAAACACAATACTCAGCTGAATCTGGTTATATTGGAAGCCGACTCCATCATACATAGTTGGGAAAAGGCCTACAGATGATGAGATTTGATATCATTAACAATAAACTTACTTGTAGTCCATCTTCTCTCTGCTCTCTCACTGCCCGCTCCAAGTCCCGCATCTTCTCCGCCATCACACATTTGGAAGTCTTTCTAACACTACGCCTTACTGGGAAATATTCTGTAAGCTTGTGGTTTGTGTCTCCGTTCACTACTTTTTCTATTTTGTTAATGGTTTTCTCAATAGGAGGTGGCGAGGGCGGAGGCTCGACTTTAGGGCTTTTGAGCTCTTCCTTGAAGTATTCTGTAAGCTTGTGACTCTCGGTTGTTCGTGCGGCGGCGGCGCGCGCGGCTCGGGACCTTAATGTATGTCCGTTCGTCATATTGTTATTTGTTATACCGTTGTTAGTCTTCAGTGCCTTAGATCTCAATTCAACCTTTTTTAAAGGAGGTTCGGATGATAGTTCTGCATTTTCAGTCTTTGGCTGTACTGCTGCTATTATCCTATAAACAATTATTACTGTAGATAGTGAAATAAATAAATATTTTTTTTTGTAAAAGACCACAACCACAGAAACATAGGATCCCATTGAAATTAAGCTATTTACACATATGAATAAAGATATTTTTGTGAGTTTCATAAACTATTTAATGGATGCTATGTTTAGTATGATGCATTGTTACTTCTCATCATACCAGTTCATCCCATATAATGTTGGGGTTAGTTTTTGTGTGCAGTAGCAACTGTATCAGTATAGATTTAATAATAAAATATAAAGCAGAAGAATAAGAAAGGGCCTCAGTTACCTGCGCTTTCTATAGTTGCGCGTAGGTCTGACAGGCTTCTCTTCGCATAGTTCAATGCGGTGGGGGGTCTTCACACCCTCCTGGGCTGCCATCAAGCTACTGGCTGGAAACCATACCATTAGCTGAGTATATTTTTGTAAAAGTTTTACCAAATGCAAAAACTAGTGCAAATGGATGATTAAAAAAATATTTTAGATTAAAATAACAATAATATTTATATAAGTAAATGACAAAATATTATAATTTCCTTTTTAAGGGTACAATAAAAACAAATGTGTCATGGGAGACTTAAATACATACAAGAAACCAGAATTATTACTGAAATTTGGCAATGAGAGTACACTGACATCCGTTTTAGAAATGGAGTAAATCATAATGTGCCGTTGTCCGATTTTCATCATTTTATTATGATAATTTGAATCTTGATAAATGCCCTTATATTATTTTTATTCAAATGTTTTATAATTAACTTATGTGTTCTATCTCTTACAATGACAGTTCTAGATAATTTTAAGCAAAATCCTATAAAGTATTTTTTAGGTACAGATTGTACATGCAATATTAACAATAAAAAATTAAAATAGAAATTATATACTTAGTTAAATAAAATAAATAGACACAGCAAATCATGCAGCAGGTAGGTATCATAAGTATGATTTTTGTTATAAAATAGTAAAAATGGGTGGTATTAAATTTACCGAGTGCAAGTAGAAGGTTCAAAGTCCAATGGGAATTATGACTGTGCTAATAAAATTAAATGGTTTATGCAAAAAATTTAAAAGATATATTTTGAAAATTACTAAAGACGGATGAACCGAACATATTAGACAAGTCTTTAGAACATCATGCAGACCCCATAGGTGGCATACTGAGGTTTATATCTGCCAACTCATCAATTTTTATTTTTTATTTTCTTAATGTACAATAGGAAATACAAAAATTATCTTCAATGCCATACACTTTTGTTTAACATATTAAATGCATTTTTTAAGAGAATTAATTCGTTTCAAAGAATTTATTGGTAAATGGCATAATCACATGGCCTATTTCACATACCCATAAATTGAAGATAAATTAGATTTTCTTTTAATAATATAAAAATACAGGTAATGCTCATAATTAAGAAATGCCAGAAAATATATATATTGATGGATAAAAATGATTTACTGTCCACCACATTAGATAGGTTATTAACAGATTTATTATTCAGAAATATTTAGGTTAGCATCCAGAACTTACCAGCAGGAACAGAGATACTACGCTACATTTAATCACTCACTTCAACATACTATAATCATAAAGATTAATGCACAATATCTTATGCATATTTTAGGGGAAGATATGTCTTTAAAAACGCGTGCATTAGAAGGCGGAATTGCAGAAGAGGGTACCGCGAACAAAGGATGCCACAAACATAACATGGACATCATGACAATTTTATGTATAGTTATGTAAATATACAGTACTAACCTCGAACCATTTCCACTTGAACTTGAAAATCACTGTTATAAAATCATAAATCACCATCGAAGAGGTGGTTAAACTAGACACAAACAAAACCAGAATGGCTCGAGTTACCAATATTTTGTAACAGACCTTGTCATATTAGGATCGCAAGAACTTATCATGTGATTTGTCTCTTTGATGTCACGTATTTTCCATATTCCTACAGTATCTCGAATTTACTAAACTATAAAATGTAGTATTTTAACTACAGTAACATGTATTTTAGTAAAAAATATTATTAATTCATTTAGTTTCTTCGAAAATGTCAAGAGAAGACTGATTACAAGGATTACTGCAGAAAATGGACGCTTGTTTTTCCAAAGCTGCTTCTTCTGATTGGTTATCATATTATATTCTGACCAATGAATTTAAAAATTTCAATCATAGACAAAACAATTATGTAGCGTTTGAAAGTCTAAAGGCATCATTTGTCTTTGATAGAGTAGGGTGCGTTTCCTTTTACATTTTTTTAAATTATTTATTACTAGCTTGTGCCTGCGGCTTCGCCCGCGTGGGAAGTTTATTCCGTGTAAATCCCGATCCCGTGGGAATTTCGCAAAATCGTTTCATAGCGGATGCCTACGTCATAACATCTAACTGCATGCCACATTTCAGCCCGATCCGTCCAGTGGTTTGGGCTGTGCATTGATAGATCACTATGTCAGTCAGTCAGTCAGTCAGTCAATCAGTCAGTCACCTTTGAGTTATATATATTTAGAAATCTTTTTTTTATGTATTTATTTTAATTCTTTGACTGCTAACGACGCCTACAGTCTTTAACAAAAAAAAAGTGTCCAGCAGACTGCCAACGATTCTTTAGATGACACCCTTATTGACAGGAAATAAAGTCAATGAATATTTTTAGAGTTTTTTTTTAAATATTATCCCCCTACTTCATTAACTTAAAGCAAATAAAATAAAAACATGTTATTTGGCGTATAATCTTGAAATATAAATTTTTTCAGGACCATCTGTAAACTCGTAAAATATAGGAGTTAGTACGAAATTCCGAACGTGTTTGTCTTTGAGGTTGAATTCAAAATCGGAACTTCGAAAGGGCTGATCTTTGTTTCTCTTTATTTCTAATGGCGGGAAAGAGATAGAGTGTGAATGTTTCGAATTGTATGATTAACCCAAGGCTAAATAAAATTTTCGTGGTTTTCTGAAAACAAAAATTAAAAAGTTATTCAGTGAGCAAAATGCGATTTTGCTTAGCTTGCTACTAATATAGTAATCTGTGATTTTGCTCACTGATTTCAGGCAGCAAAACCTACATGTTTGAGCTACTGAAGTGAAAAATATATTATTCAAGTTAAAAATAAAGTGATATTTTAGTTATGGTTTTTATTTAAGTTAGGGGCGGATCTAATTGCTAATTGGGCTGCAGCCCAGGGCCCGCGGATGTAAAGGGTCCCCAGTGCTCATTAAAACAATAAACGATACTTGTTTTTAACTAAAGTAGGTATATAAAATTCGTATGCGCAACTATCGGTCGGGTATATAGTATTTTTATCCAACTGCGGAGGGTAATGTGTGTCACAGTATATGTATGTAGGTATGTTTGTACGTGGCGTTGTATAGGCCATAGGCGTGACGTGACCCGATTTTGATAATTCTTAGGTCTATTGATTTGTCTTAACTTTGCCAGTGTCACTAAAGACAGGATAGTTATCAAAATTCACCACCACGACAACTAGACGCCATATTGTCAAAAATAAAAAATCGATGAACTATGTCAAGTGGGCTCAAGTGGGCTATCCTTCCATAGGTCTTTAAAAACATTGAGGTGATATGTACTACGTACTTTAAAAATGATTTTGATGTTCCTTTCACCATTTTTCATTTTAAGCAACTATTTAGGATACCTATGTAACGATTTAAAACAGATTTTGAGAGCCATTTTCAGAGGTGCGTTTTCATTTTGGTTCAAACCTAAACCTATTGAGTAGGGTATCAAAATAAAGGGCTTCACGAGGGAATCACAAATAAATAAAACACAATAACGTCCATTTCCAAGAAAAAGGTTTACAGGTTTTTAGTGTGATACGGGATCCCACACTAGGATACCTACCCTGTGTCGCAGGATCCAATCTCTCTCGACATAGACAGACATGGTTAACAGCTATATAAGGACACAAATGCAACGATTAAGATAACAAAATATCTGTAAGTCTGTTTCACTTAGGTTTTCTACGCGTTCGCTGGTCAGTTACTTCTGTGAGAATTGCAGTTTTATGGAATTTTAGCAGCACAAACAAGCCTCACAGTCTGGCTCATCGACTGATCGGTGCTTGCCTGTCGGTTTTCTATAGATTGTAAGCCATAATAAAGATAATGCAATACACTAGTCATAAGTCATTTATTTCAAAACAATATACTTATAGAAAATAAGTGTAGGAATTGTGTAAAACAAAACAGTACCATTAAAATATATCAAACGAAAAAAACTAAATTTGTCAAAGATAATAAAAATAACATGAGCTACTTCTAAAAAAATGTGAAAAATATGGAATACGCGGTAAAGCAAATGCGTGGTTAAAAAGTTACCTTACAAACAGAACGCAATTTGTAGAAATAACTGTGGACAAACCAAATCAAAACGGTGAAATGAAATTTAAATCCGAATTGGGTTACAATTGTACAGGCGTTCCACAGGGTAGTATTTTGGGTGCCCCGCTTTTCCTGTTATATATCAATGACCTGACAGAAGTAACTGACTATCCTTGCATACTATTTGCAGATGATGTGTCCGTAATTATCCCTAAAACTAAAGAAAACTATAATGAAGAAATAAATAGTACCGTGAGCAAAATTATATCTTGGATGGAAAAGAATAATCTTAAACCTAACATAGATAAAACCAAATATGTACAATTTCTTAACAAAAACTGGAATAAAATTAATTTAAACATTACTTATAAAGATAAACAAATACAACAATCAGATAGTATGACTTTTCTTGGGATAGTGCTAGATGGGAAGTGTTCCTGGATTGGTCATATTGATATGATATGTGGAAAACTCAGTAAGTTTGCTTATGTTCTATGGCGTTTATCTAACCTATCAAGTAGACAAGCCACATTACAGGCTTATCATGCATATGTTGGTTCAATACTGCGTTATGGTATATTAGTATGGGGAAACTCGGTGCATCTCGGAAGAGCCTTCATCGCACAGAAAAGGTGTATACGTGCGATTTGTAATGTAGACCCACTCACATCCTGTAAACCACTGTTTAAGAAACTTAGAATACTTACATTAACTGGTATTTATATTGAGGAATTATGTAAATTTACCAAATCTCATCCTGAGATGTTTGAAAAACTGGGAGATAAATGCAAATTCAAAACTAGATTTCCTAATAGGTTGATTAATCCTAAAATTAAAACGGAACTATACAGGCGAAGTTGTTACCCTATGTGCATTAAAATTTATAACATGGTTCCAGACCAAATTAAGGAACTTCCTATGGTCCGCTTCAAAAGGGCTTTACGCAGATGGTTGATTGAGAATCCCTTTTATACAATACAAGAATTCCTCCAGTTCAAATTTAATTAATTTAATATCTAATTTATTTTACATTTAACTAATTAAAATAATATCAACAAAAATTTGCATGTCATAATATTATGATTAAATATGTTAAGCGACTACTATACCATTATAAGAACTTTGTAACCATATTTATTTGCAAATAAATCTTTGACTTTGACTTTGACTTTGAACAAATTGAAAAGGATAATAATCCACATTCAATTTAAAATAATGAATAATACAATAAAACAAATAGTCAAATAAAAGGAAAAACGAAAATCAAATTAGTACAGATCAAGACCAGTGATTTATGGTATATAGTTTTATAAGACTATGGGGGTTGTACTATGCGGACTGTGCGCAGGAGCTCCATAACCTGATCTCTTCATTTCCTTTTCACTACCGGTCTACCAGACGCGCTGTTGGGTACCATCCACACTTCATTGATATACCGTCTTGTCGCACTAAGCGCTGTACTCCTACATTTATTGTACTCTCTGGCAGCTTCTGTGTTCCCTGCCACCTTTCAGCCTTTAAAACAAGAGGGAAAAAGCATCTTTTGGGCTCACTCGTTCCATCTCACCTCGTCTATTGCTTACCATCAGGCGAAATCGAGATCAAGAGTGGGCTCATCTAGAATAGAAAAAAAAGCACTGACAAAATGTATAGTTGGGGCACCGTAAGAACACTAGTCTCTCTGTAAAGCATATCTGTGAAGTATCGGAGACCTAATATATAGCTCTTTGAGCACGTTCAAAGGCTAAAAGGAAACTTTTCCCAGCATGACTCCAAGATATGATACAGTAACTGAGTATCGACTGACATAAGGCCTGGTAGGCTTAGAGCATTTAACCACTGGTATGTCATCTTAATTGTATGAGTCTCAGCTATCGACTTTAATCTCCTAAGATCTTAAAGAGCTGAAAAAATGTAAATTAGAATTAAATCTTAAAAGCTGAAAATAAATAAAAACTTTTTAACAAAAAATTAAACCGACTCCCAAAAAACACAGCAAAGTGAAAAATAACTTTAATTTCGGTAGTCGATGTCTTTAGTTTTGTTTTTCATTTTCGGCACCGACTTCCGAAATTAAAGTTATTTTTCACTTTGCTGTGTTTATAGGGAGTCGGTTTAATTTTTTGTTAAAAAGTTTTTATTTCACTCTTTTTAGTTGGATGATTTTTAATTTACTTAGTTACAAGAGCCTAAATGTCAACTACTTATAACCTTTTACAAAATATTGCTTTTCCCAATGCTGGGCCGTTAATTGTTGAGGAGTTCTCCTGGTACTTCACCATCAGCTCTACATCACCATATGCATTGTGACGAGCATAAAGTGCTTAACATCCATATTCAAGTAATCGAATCGCAATCCACTCAATACTTGTTATTGAGTGGTTTCGGCGGCCATCTGTGGTCTTCATCATCAGTTCCACGTCCTCAAATGGTACTTTTTGAGAGCAACTGCACAAGTTACTATAAGAAATACCTAAAACGCCATAGGTGTGCCTATAATATTTGAAGAGTTCCCTCGATTTCTCAGGATCCCATCATCAGATCCTGACTTTGGTGATAATGGTACCAATTTCGAAGTATACCCATTCGAAGAAAAAAAGAATTTTCCAAATCGGTTCAGCCGTCTTCGAGTACTCGATGATCATACATTAAAAAAAATTAAAAAAAAAAATACGCTTTGAATTGATAACCTCCTCTTTTTGTCGTCGGTTGAAAAAGCAAGCATATTTTCTTGCATTTTAGTTGAACAGTCGGTATTTTTGATTTTTAAAATTACCATTTTTTGTCACGAGGAGTTTTTGTCATTGTTACGAGGAACTACCCGCAGCGCAATTGCGTCGGGTGGTACGGCCGCCGTTTTGTTTTTGTCGTCAAAGCATTTTATGAACTTTTCTATGGATATAAGTATCATAATATTTAGGAGATTATAAACATTTATTAAAATTTTAATTTTAATATAATCAAATGAACATACATATAACGTAAAGAAGAAGAAATCTTTTTTTTGAAAATAAAGTTGTTCGTAATTAAGGATTTTGGAGAAAATTCAGAAAGGTCGTAACTTTTTGCATTTTCTACAAATTCCTTAATTTGCTCATCACAAAACCTTTGTTATATTCATTGACATATATATTACCGCGTAAGGACTGGTCTGACCGCATGTTAAGCCTGCAATACATGTTGGCCCAGCGTAGGCCAACGCAAGTGTTGGCAAATAGGTACAAGGCAAGAAATAATGTCCGAACGTTCGACAAGTTCGTCGAGCGCCAATGCAGACGACCAATATAGAAGAGGGTCTGTAGAGTTGTCCACACGTTGGCCGAGCGCAGGAAAGCGCCTTTGATTTGTGACCAAAAACCGACACTGATCCGAAGTGAGGCAAGTGATCACGAGCAACGGCGAATGAAGACAAGTTGCACCAAATGAGCTCTATACACGTTGGTGCTGGCCTTCACTCGGCCAACTAGGCAAGTGACACCGAGCGATAGCAAGACAAGGTAAATATACCGTCTACATGTTGGTATTGGCCTTCACTCGACAACGCTCGGCCAACATGTATTGCAGGCTTTATAATGACGCCTCAAACTTGGTCCCAAAGTGGTCTTCCCTTTATCGAAGTGAACTAGAAGTTCTAGTCTAGAACGCGATCGGCTATCTTCGGGAGCGGTCGTAAGTTTTACAAGCAAAAATGCCGAGTTGTGTCGTAAAGGGTTGCGTGAAATACGTCATAAAGCACAATAAAAAAAAATGATAACATTTCATATCACCGGTAAGTTAAAAATATGTCATTAAATCAACTTCTAACATTATTTAAAACAATTTTCTTTCTTATTTAATAATAATAATAATATTCCACGACTTTCACACAATTACTTAAATAAAAAACCCTAAACTACATACCTATACACATCTAAAAATAAACTAAAATATAGCATCCAGAAATTCGTGCGCATCGCTGTCCACTGGTAATGAGCCCAAAAGACTGGCGGCATTGCCACGTTGTATGGAAATGCTTAACCTCTGTCGAAGGTAAAAGCCAGCCCTTGGGTCACGCGAAGTGTCAACTAGGCGTCTGGATAGATCTTTAAATAATGTGGGAGCACTCGGACCCCACGACCCCAAGGTTTCAACCCCAAACGGCTCGAAAATATAACTACCAACAGGGGGATATTTCCGCCGCTTGAGGTTCTCAACAGCCGCAGCGGCAGCGCCAGCACAGCAAGATGAGCTAGGAAGATGGGATGGCGCAAGAGTATCGACACAAGTTGTGACCCACACTAAAGGCCTACCCATCTTCCAAGGAAATAAAGACATGCCGTCCGGTCTTTTGCCATCGTCGCGTGCCAGGCCATTGGGTTCTAATACAGCTGGAACGCCGACAGTGACAAGAGTTTGTCGGATAATGTCGTTAATATTCGCGTGCCGTGCTATACGACCCGCGCTGCGGCCGCATGAAAGGCCGTGGTGACCGAGGCTGTTGACAACTTCGCCACAGTGGCAGCGATGAGCAGAACAGCCGGGAGCACCTAATCGAAGGGAAGCAGCGAGGCGGAAAGCAGTATCATCGAACAAGGTGCCTATGTTCGATGACGGTAGTGCATGGAGCCAGAGACCCGACACCCAGTCACCCACAGCCAGCAGGCGCGCACGCTCTGCAGCCGAAGCAGATGTGGCAATAAGGTTACTCTGAACTGCTCTACAGAGCGGCTCATCCCACCGCCTCTGAGATGATGGATTGTCGGGTGGATTTAGGTTCGGGCAAGCGAGTCTCCAGGTATCTATAGCCTCGGTGAAGTACGGCACATTGAAATCAACCAGTGACCGAGCTAGGATATTCCTGATTAATTTCTCAGTGCCGTGTACCGAGGATACAAAAGCCAGTAGACTCAGGGCCGGATTAACCATTAGGCGGAGTAGGCAACTGCCTATGGGCCCCGCATCAAAGAAGAGATTTTTTTTTTAAAGATTACTAGCAATATGGGTAGAATTGGCTATTTGACTGTTGTCACGGTAAAATATGAAATGTGTTAAATATGGTTGCTTATAGGATAAAAATAATTATACAATACGTTTTTTGCATGAAAATAAATTGTAAATATTTTTATTTTTGAAAAATAGATTTGAGTTTTTTTATCTGTGGATACGAGAACCGAAACACGCGCGGCCACGATTGAGCTTCGTATGACGTCAGATTATAAATCGTCGTGTACTGTGTACTATGCATATCGTGTGCAATTTAATGAGAAAATTAATAAGAAATATTTTGATTTGTGCTGTTGAGAGGTTTCGTAAAATGGAGTCAGGCTATACAAAAGCTGACAGTGCGAATCTGCCTAAAGTTGATTCATTTATGGTCGCAAATTTCTTTGCGTGTAACCCTGACTTTTGCTCTGCCGAGTTTCGGAATGTAAAAACTTCCATGGGAGTACCGAAATTAATACAGTAATAGTTCAGAGTGTCGCTAAGGGAACTTTTCTAAGTTTTTTTTTTTTTTAATTATCCATGTCATTAGGCAGCTGTACAGTAACACGAATGAATTAATTACTTACTTTTATTTTGTTCGTGTTTTATTGACAACATTAGGTTAGGTTTACTAATTAGTTTTTAGTAAATCAGAGACTAAGTTGATTTCTTCTAAATGCTTACATCAAAGTGGTCCTCACAAAAGAATATTGGGGATTATCAGATGTAAACTTTGAGTCTCGATGTGCTAGTTATATTATAATCACTGCTTTCGACGTTTAGGGCACTTAGGAACGTGTATAAACAATTTTTCAGGAAATTTTATTGTAGTACTTCTACACATAGATACGGCACACGTCTTGTAGCTTATCATTTTCACAATTCCAGTGAAACAGGTGTTAGTTTTTCACAAAATAGCTTCAGAGTTATAGCTTCGTTAGTCGTAATTAGATTCTTTTGCACATTGTTTATTGAAATATGACGTTTCAACCGCAAGTGTCAGATGTTTCGCTGTTTTGGCGCGAATTTAAAGTTCATAAATGAAATTTATTTTTTTCCTACTAAATAACGCTTTTTTGAGAAAAATAATTATTGTAAGAGGTATAAAATAAACGTACGTCAATTTTAAAATATCTTTTCAAAAATTGTCTAATAGCCAATTCACATTACTAGCAATCTTGTTAACCCCTCCAACTAAGCTAAATATGAATTAAAAGGCCCCAGAGCAGCTGTAGCCCAGGGCCCCACAAATTCACGATCCAACCCTGTCCACCCCTGTAAGTACTAATAACATCATAGAGCTCTAGATAATTTTATATAGATAAATTACCAACCCACTCACTAAAAAGCGTAATAAAAAACTTTTAAAAACTTTACTTTACTTTATTTTACTTAAAAAAATAAATAAAACCGACTTCCGTATTAAAATACTACAAAGCCAAAAATAACTTTAATTTCGGTAGTCGGTGATATTGGTTTTGTATTTTTTTTTACACCGCCTTTCGAAATTAAAGTTATTTTTGGCTTTGTAGTGTTTTGATACGGAAGTTGGTTTTATTCTTTTTTTCACGCTTTTTAGTGAGTGGGTTGGTAATTTATCTAGTTACAAAAGCCAAAATGTCAAGTACCTCTCACATTTTACAAAATATTGCTTTTCCCGATGCAGAGCCGTTAATTTCTTAGTAGTTCTCCTGGTACACCATCAGATCTACTTCACCATATGCATTGTGAGGAGCATAAAGTGCTTAACATCCATATTCAAGTAATCGAATCGCAATCCACGAAATACTTATTATTGAGTAGTTTCGGTGGCCATCTGTGGTCTTCATCATCAGTTCCATTTCCCCAAATGGTGCTTTTCGAGAGCAACTACACAAGGTACTATAAGAAATACCCAAAACGCTATAGGTGTGCCTACAATATTCGAAGAGTTCCCTCGATCACTCCAGGATCCCATCATCAGATCCTGATTTCATAACAATGTAACTAACTAAAAAGTATACCCAATCAAAAAAAAAGTTCAAGACGAACTGAGAACCTCCTCCTTTTTTGAAGTCGGTTAAAAAGAGACCGTAAAACGGACTTCAGAAACTACTAAAACGTCAGAAACGACAGTTAGGCGTCTAGTTAAGGTAGGCAGACATTTCGAATTCCTCACTGTCTTTAGGACACCAGGAATAAAAAAAGTCGATCACAGAGATCGACACTTTTGACCAGTCGGTGGTAGTCAAGAACATGATTGTGTCCACAATTACCTTGCATATAAGTCTATTTACTGTTTCTCCATAACCACGAGGTTCCGCAGGGTGGGGATGGTACAAGGGGTGTGGGATTACTCCCGCCCCCCTCCCCTCCCTCTCCGACACAAAATTCGACGGCTCATAAAAAGCTTTTAAATGTATATATTTTACTTATAATACCTAATAAAGTCACGAATTTCTCTCCTTTCTTTATTATTTTCTTCAAAACAAACGTGATTAAAAATAATTGATAGCAATAACCATAGAATAATGATAAGCAATAAAAGTGACCAATTTTTTCTTCCACTAAGTGCTCGATGCGCGAACTTAAGGTGAACGCAGACCTAGCCGCACCGCACGCGCCGCAGTCTGTGCATTCGAATTTTTTATATGAAGTTCTATGCAACCTCGCACACCTACCCGCGCCGCAGTCGCCGCAGTCCCTGAAACGACCGAACTCCCCAAGCCGCAGCTGATGACGTCACCCGCACGCAGCGGACGCTGCGGCTAGCGCAGCGCGGATGACGTCATTCGCATCCACGGCGCGCAGTGTTGCCAGAGTTATAATGTAGACAGAGAATCTCTGTTAACGGTTTATAATAAAATTACTTGTTCTCGTATAAATAATTACTTGCTTATTCCCTATTATAGCACCTACAGATAAAATTACACAAAAGAGCAAAATACCAATACCAAATACAGATTATTTTTAGATTTTTTAAATCTTCGGTACAGATAATGCTTTCAAAAATCTGGCAACACTGCAAGTGTGATGCGTGCGGCGACGGGAACGACTGTAGAGACTGCGGTGCGGATAGATGTGCGAGGCCATTAACATAAAGCGATGACTGCGGGGACTGTAGAGACTGCGGTGCGGCTAGGTCTGCGTTCACCATAACTCACACTACGCCAAATCCTTGCCAACTTACGTGCCGGTGACTATAACAGTTTTGTTTTACCTGTCGTCTGTATAATTTTACTTCTGCCCTTCTGCACCTGACTAATGCGGCGATCTATTAATCGATACCTGCTAAAAAAGAAAGGTATCGATTCCTGGTATAGTATCGCAAGCAAAGTAATGGTGAACGCAGACCTAGCCGCACCGCACGCGCCGCAGTCTTTGCATTCGAATTCTTTATATGAAGTTCTATGCAACCTCGCACATCTACCCGCGCCGCAGTCGCCGCAGTCCCTGAAACGACCGAACTCCCCTAGCCGCAGCTGATGACGTCATCCGCACGCAGCGCGGATGACGTCATTCGCATCCACGGCGCGCAGTGTTGCCAGAGTTATAAAGTAGACAGAGAATCTCTGTCAACGGTTTATAATAAAATTACTTATTCTCGTATAAATAATGACTTGCTTATTCCCTATTATAGCACCTACAGATATAATTACACAAAAGAGCAAAATACCAATACCAAATACAGATTTTATACAGATTTTTTAAATCTTCGGTTAGATAATGCTTTCAAAAATCTGGCAACACTGACGGGAATGACTGCAGCGACTGCGGCGCGGATAGATGTGCGAGGCCATTAACAAAAAGCGATGACTGCGGGGACTGTAGAGACTGCGGTGCGGCTAGGTCTGCGTTCACCATAATCGGTTATATGTTGTTTCGTGGATATGAGTAACTAGTTTCAAAACCGATTATTTTTGTAACTAGTTACTCCTGTATAGAAGTTATAGGTATGTTGATTATGAATAAGTTATAGGGTATTATAATAATATATGTAAGCTATGGTTATGCGTGTAATTAAAGCACTTTTCCAGGCTTAGGCAGGCTGCAAAATTTCATTTTAAAGTTTAGGTGTTACGTTTTCCATCATATCAATACACCAACTTAATATTATGATTCACAGAATTCACAAAAAATAACCTAATAAAATATATCAAACCAAAAACTAAATTTATATCAAATGAATAATTGTTATTTATTTACACTACTGAAATGTTTATTCACAAACAAAACAATACACCGAAAAAAGTTTTTAAGAGCTCAGTTAACAAATTCGAGACAATAACATTAGAATACTTTTTTTTTGTCAATCATCCATTTCACGTAACTGCCTAAAATTTCTATTTAAAAATAGAAACACGGTCAAGGTCACAAATTCTTCGAAAAAAAAAAACAATAGTATCATAGTGAACTTTAACTCTTTTATATTACGTATAAATTTGCTTAGACATATGTAATGAAAAAAAGACGCGCTGAATACTATATTGCCGTCTCTCTTTATCTTGCGTCTAAGCCATGATGTTTATCTCGAAGGGACTACTTTCGTTGCACAAGTCGTATTACGTTACGTCTTTACCTATAATCATTTCTGTTGAGTGTCAACCTGTACGTGAAATAATCGTTATATATTTGTCCACGAAACTAGTTACGCGATTATCAGCCACGTAAGCAGTTACTTAAACCGATTACGTTAAATAACGCCCACGTCTAGACTTTAGGAGGGTTAAATTAAAGTCAATGACGTTGACTTTTGCAGCCACAGACTACAAAGAGATACTATATTATATTCCCTTTGGAAATACTACGTATTATGCAGCCGTCGCCCCCGTCAAATTCAGTTTGTGTTTGTTTTGAAGTGAAAACTTCTTTAGCATCGTTGTGATTTGAAAGTTTATGAAACGGAAAAGCGACAGTAAAAAGAGACAGACACATAAATTTTTTGAAGGTTTCACCTCTACCACGTGTGAATTGCACACATGTTTTTTTTTTAATATTGAGGTTTGTTTTATTATATTTTTTATAATTTTTAAGTTTATCTATCAAAAAAGAAAGAAACCCGGCTGGCCCTCCCAAACTCTTTGAGTCTCCTATTTTAACAGTTATCCTCCTCGACCACGAAAGACCCGCTGTTTCTAGTTCTACCCCTGAACATTAATTATTAGAATATTAGAACAGAAAGGTGACCTAAACTTTAGTTTATGGAAATTATTTACTATATTGTTTTCCAGCACTTCCAGTAGAAAGATACATGTACTCTATTAACCATTGTTTTAATTGTTTTTGGTACATATGCTCATACACGAACAGTCTGCCCATGATATAAGTTTTTAAGCTAAAAAATGCACTTAAATATCCTGTTTTAAGTTCTAACGATAGTCTGTTGATGTTTCAAGTGTGGGGAAAACTGCCCAGTTGATGGCCGCCAAATTTCTATCGACACTAATTTTTATGTATCCTACTCTAGTTAACACTACAACACACACAAATCTTGTCCAGAAGTGGGTTGGTAGAAAAAGCATAATAGCCCTTATAAAAAAGAAAAATGTAATTCCTATGTTGAAGCAAGTCAGACTCTTACTTCCCTGTGTTAAGATTATATGTGGAAGTGTCTAGTGTACCACCAAAACTTACCCCCAGTCCACCTCAATCCCCCAGACCTTAAATCCAAATACCAGGCCCCTCTGTCTCCCAGTTTTGATTAGCAGGCTTATCAAGCCTCCACAACACTGCCTAAAATGGTTGGGTTAACCTTTTTAAGTGCAGTTGTACAGTGTCAATCCAATACACTGTAACTACAAAAAAACAAAATTTGAGAAATTGAGCAAAATAGTTTTTTTTCTGTTTTTCGAAGATTACTCCAAAAGTTACTTTGGAAAGTATTCAGTGTTTGGTATCAAATTAAAGGTAATTTTATAAGTAATCTAGCCCGCTAGGTTTCATATAAAAGTAGAATATACACAACAAATAATCATGAATAACTTGAATTGCCATAATAGTCGTCAGAAGCAAATGAAGAAATTGTTATGACAATACACTATGTTTTAGAGTTACAGTGTATTGACTTGATAAAACAGGGCCTGAAAATATATCATAGGGAGTTGCAGTCGGATTTATTATTAGATGCAGTCTATCATATGTATCGAAAAAAAAATATATCAAGTTAAAAAAACTCGTAGGTTCACAATTAGGTATATATTTTACAAAAAGTTTGTAAAATCATTTTTAACTATTATGGCAACTGAATCAGTCTTACAGTTTCATTTTAACTGGAAGATAATAGAAAACTAATAGGACAATAAAGAATTATGAACTTACATAATAATTAATCATCAAAATTAATTTAGCGACAAGAACACCAAAATGAGTAGGTAATGAATGAAGTAGATTGGTTTGCCATTTGCAATTTCACTAAAAGGTTTTGTGCATCCTTTCTTTTCAAGAAATGTATTTGTTTATATTCTCCTTCCATAATCATTAGCAAACATGGAAACCTAGATTTATTTATTTATTTAAACTTTATGCAACTCAAAATGTACAAAGGCCATGGGTGATAAGAGATAACATGGCAGGTGCATAAAAAATAAACTCAGTAAGTAGATCATATATTCAAATCAAAAGACAAGGTTTTGTTTTTATAATATAAAAACAAAATCAAAAGAATTATAAGTAAGTGGCATTGGCTTACGAGGTAATTCATAATATTTTTTACATTTTGTACATGTCATGCACTAGCTCTGCAGAAGAAATTTTCATTTCTTTAATCATCTTATGGAAATGAGACCAACTACACGGTTCCATATATTCTTCTACACAATAACTTTAGTCTTGGAAAATAAAGGAAACAGTCTCTCGATCTATACAAAAAAAAAATTACAGCTGATTACGGCTTTCTATCCCGCAGCCTGAATTTAATCTCGGTATTTGCGGGACTAGAATAGAAATTTTTTAATAATTATATTTTAAACAAATAGGTATCATGAAAAAAAATAAAAAATCTGTTTTTAAACCCTTTATTTTAAATATTTTTTAATTTTTTCTTAAAATCGGAAAGCGGTTCACAGAATACATCTACCTACCAAGTTTCACATGTATAGTCCTAATAGTTTCGGAATGAAATAGCTGTGACATACGAACGGACAGACAGACGAATAGACAGACAGACAGATGGACAGACATGACGAAACTATAAGGGTTCCGTTTTTTGCCATTCGGCTACGGAACCCTGAAAATGAGGTCATGATATGACACACCTTATTATGATATTATCACAGATTACTTAATAGTTACTACGTAACAGATACTTCACTCAGTACAAAAATTCCAATACCTACTGCTATAATAGCCTAATCCGTCGCGTCAGCAACCGCTGCATGCTAAAATGTGCCTAAATGTTCAAGCGTACGGTTGTGATTGCTTTCGCACCGCGCAATCCCACAGCAATCACAGGGCTGCCTCTTCGATAAAATTAAATTAACATAACTTTTTGTGTCTATGCTATTGAGAACTGTGAATATGCTCTGACTATAGGTGGTAGTTTAAAGTTGTATCGTTTATAAAATATTTTTTAAAGTTACATGTGTTTTATTTTTATATAATTTTTTATAAATTTTTTACCCTTTCTAAATTCTCGGTTATTAAATTTTAGTGTAGAAAATATCCTGAATCGAATAAAAAGTTTTATTAGATATTGTTTTGGGAAACAAGGCCAGGGAGAATCAAAATTTAAAGACGATGTTTTGTTGAATGCTTTAAAATGGATAAACAATCTATTCGTAGATTCATTTAAATCAGGAATCTTCTGTAATTCAGCAACAAAGCCAGGACAGGTATGCTTCTTGCTACATTTATTTTATTTATTTATCACTTACCTTTCTTCATTGACAGCTAAATGGAAAAATATTAGGTTTTTATCCCTTCTTTTACTTGATTTGCACCCATTTACAGCACATAAGGCACGAGACGGCATCGTAGGTACGTGTACAAACGAATGTAGGTAACGATTAAAATTTAACAACGTGTTTGCGCTTCGCTTGCGAAAACCGCACTGAATTTGGTCCGCAAACGACCCGAGACCGCTCGGCCGGGCGGTAGGTAATTATAGCGCGCAAGTACAAGGAGTGACGGAGCCCTGATTTTATATTGTATTTTAAGTTTTAAGATAGTAAACATGTGCAAAATAGTGCGATAGAAAGTGATGTAATATGACATTAGATTCATTACATTTAGTACCGGGGAGTCATGGTGTAATGCACCATGCATTACACCATGACTCCAAATAATGAAGCGCCACACGATGGTTATTGTAATGAAATTCTCGCGTTATAAAATGTAATGCATCATTACATGAGATGAGATGCGCGTTATGGTATGATATAATACTGTGATGTGATAATCATCAAACGCAATACGCCCTCGCTGCGGTGGAATCTCTTGCATTGTGTACATAAAGTCGATTTTCCTTCATACTTAAGCCCAATGTACGGATTAATTTTATCAAAAGGATATTCCAGGCTTAGGACTAGCAATATACATGTCATGCATTGCTTTATTGATTAATTGACCAAGACTATGAATATTGGCGTATTTAAAATTCGATTTTATATACTACAATGATTATTCTATTTTTTTTTATTAGATTCTGTAAAATATGCTGATTTATTTATATCCATAGTCCATAGTTGACTCGCCAACGCACCACCGCACGGGACGACAGTCCGACAACAACTCACTCCCTCCACCACGCGGAATTCTTCCTCAAAGGAATTTCTTAAAATTCTTCCTTAAAAGAAAAGGTCCAATAAACAAGTTCAACGAAACAAAGTTCCCAGCAAAACCATATCGTAATCTGTGAACAGCTATAGGCTGTAATCGTATCAACGATTCTCAATAGATACACTATCAGACGTGTCCCTCATATAACCTGGCCATCATCTTACTAGAATCATTTCATCGATTCCTTATAAATAGATTCATCGCCAAATGTTATTTCTGAGCTGCGGTCAAGGGTTTTGACTATGAGTGCACACGCCGTTACCACTCTCATCACCTATGACTTCTAATTCTCGAGGAACTTGTTAACTCGCTTCGAGTCGACCGCTTTTAGTCAATGTATCACTGTCATTCACTGTCTATCATATCTGAAATTTTCCAGAGTGCGGCTTGGTTACTTTACAAGTGATACAATTATCACTAACTTCCCTGACGTGTTCAGATATGCCTTCAAATATTCACGATAGCAGACATCATTTGTCGTCTTTTTTCATTTTTTAAATTAATTAATTATTCCGATGCGTGTTGTTGTTTCTCTCATATTTCCTTTTATTCCCTCTGTCCCGTGTTATCATATCTCATTGTCACCCACATTTGTACCAATCTTAGTTGGTAATTTGCTAACTTGAGACGCGAGTCCTGAGCTCCCACATGTTCCATGTCCTGATTTTATTTTCCACGTCTTATCATTATTTTTCTTTTTTAAATTTCTGATTTCATGCTCCTTATCCTCCTGTTCCCAGTTGATGTGCTGATCCTCCAAAATCTTCTATATGTCGAGTTACGGCTTCAAGAGTAGTTATATTTTGCTTCAACAATTATAATTATCTGTTAGTGTTATTGCGTCTTCTGTTTGTAGAATTCTCTTCTTTAACCCTTTTCTGTAATTGGATCGTCTTGCAATAGCACATCAGTGTAGCACGTATCTTCTCACAACTCTTGATGTTAGCAGCTTCCAGGTAGGTCGAGACTGCCCGCTTCCAGCATTCTCATCTCATTCCTACTGAAGGTAGGGAACCTCCATTAGTCCTCATATCGCCCTCATAATCAAATATCACAAACATTTCGTCCAATTTGTGAAGGCTCTTACTTCCAGCCACATTTCCAAATTTAATGGAGGCTCATACTTTCAGCCAAATTTCTTGATTTAATAGACGCTCATACTTCCAGACAAGTTTCCCAATTTAATGAAGGCTCATACTTCTAGACAAGTTTTCCAATTTAATGGAGGCTCATACTTTCAGCCCTGGCTCATACTAGCAGTCAAGTTTCTTCGATAACTGTCAATTTAATAACCCGTAGGAATTATACTGCAAGTACCGTTATCCTTTGATAACTGTCAATTTAATGACCAGTAGATATTCTACTGCAATTACCGTTATCCTTTGATAGCTGTCAATTTAATGACCAGTAGGTGTTCTACTGCAATTACCGTTGTCCTTTGATAACTATCAATTTAATGACCAGTAGGTGTTTTTTTTTTATTACTGATGGGCCCACTCTTGACCTCGATCTCGCCTGATAGTAAGCGATAGATGAGGTCTAAGATGGGTCGAGCGAGCCCAGAAGATGCCTATATACTCGTGCTTTAAAGGTTGAAAGGTCATAAGTGGCAGGAAACACAGAAGCCGGCAGAGAATTCCACAGCTTGGCTGTGCGCACAATAAATGTGGAGGAGAAGCGCTTGGTACGACAAGACGGTATATCAACCAAGTGTGGATGGTACCCAGCCGTGCGTCTGGTAGACCGGTAGTGAAAGGGAGATGGAGGAATCAGGTAAGTATTCTACTGCAATTACCATTATCCTTTGATAACTGTCAATTTAATGACCAGTAGGTATATTCTACTGCACACTTCTAAATTTTATTTATTTATTTGCTCTTTGATCTATTTTTAAACAAATCATATAACAAATCACATATCTCTCTCTGCAGTTGATCCTTCATGGCTGAAGATCGCGATCTCGAATAATGGTCATTCAGCCTCCAGTGACTTGTTAGGCTTTTCCATTTGTTGCAATCAGTTGCTATACGGAGAACTTCTTTGAAACTGTGAGAGCTGTTTGTCTTCAGTTGCTCCGACCACCGTATCTGGGACCTCCCTGTTGATCTTTTGCCCTCAAAGTTCGCGCAAATGATCAATCAGCCTCTCCAGATCATCCTGGCGTCGAACAATGTGGCCGAAGTAGCTCAGGATGCTGTATGTTGTGGACAGACGATCTTCGATACCGAGCTCTTTCAGAATAGGCACATATTTCGATTGCATATATTGTCTTCCTGTCAGATTCTCGAATCGTCCACGTTTCAGCATCATACAGAAAAATCGGGAATACAAGCGCACGGACTAGACGGGTCTTCATTTTCTAAGAACTTCCTCTGTGCTTCCAGATTCTCTGCAATCGGGTCATAGCATATTTTTCCATTCCAATCCTCCGTCTTATATCGTCGCCACAACCACCATCATCCTTTATATAGGCTCCTAGGTACAAAACCCCTTTTACAGTGTCTATGTCAGGAGCAGGGTCGACATTACTAAGTGAGCCGGCGCTATCAACAATCATGAGGTTGGTCTTGCTTCTGTTGACGGATATCCCCAACAATTCACTTTATGTCTCAAGTTTCCAGCATTTCTCTCATTGTTGACGTATGTTGTGCAAGCAATACTGCGTCATCAGCGTATCTGAGATTAGAAATCTTCTTCCCACCCATAGTAAAACTGCTGTTCCATTTTTCTGAACACTTGCGTATGATATATTTTCCGGAGATAAATAATTTATCACAAATTAAATAAATAAGCATAAGATCTCGGGTTTTTTTCCTAGGTCGGGTGGCGTCACTCAGTTTCTCCATTAGGAACTTCCCAATAAAAGAGAGAAGTCTGAACTGGCATCCGGTTAATAGCACACGGTATGCTTAACGTGACTGCTGAAATTTGGTGGCACATCTCTGCCTATCCCAATTAAATCAGTATGTTTTTGTTTACCACCAGGATAGCATTTAATTACTTACATAGCAATATTCAGTCAGTATTCCTTATTTTTTTCGGAATATAACGATTCATTACCTATCTGTAGTTCCAGAAAAGAGAATATAAATTGTCCTTGTTTTTCTCACGCTCACTCTCAACAATAAATCCACCCGCTCACCAGATACACAATTATGCCATCAAATGAATGTCTGATTCCTATTCCTTCCTAGTAGGCAAGATACACAAGACAAGCGCCATATAGGCTTTTTGTTTGTAAGAAAATAGTAGATTATACAACAAGTGAAAAAAAAGGGAATTTAATTCGAGGTACGAAGTTGGATCCCGAGAGCAGCGAAGGATTCTAGAGTAGAATCCCGAGCGTAGCGAGGGATTCTAGATTAGAATCCTGAGCGGAGCGAGGGATACAAGGACCGAGATAAATTTTTTTTTCACGAGTTGTGTACTCTACTTTTTACCATTGACTGTGAGAAAATAAATAGGAGTCTAATATTTATATTCATAGAATTTTATTATATAATCAGTAATAAAAGAACAAAGGATTAAATATAAACATTAAAAATTTATAGTGAAATTAGAACAGTTTTCAAAATTCAGTGTTATATTCTTGTTTGGTTTTGAAACTGTCGTATTAGATAAGACTTGGGTATTTGGCAAAGTCGCCGTATTTTGTGGTTGCTGTTGCTGAGAAAGCTGTAATGTAGTTGTTTTACAAGGTTTTCCTTTCGATGTTGAAGGGCGCGCCGGAGATAGTGGCGCAGAAGGGTCAACAGCAGACGGTTTTAGATTTATACTGTCAATTATTCGGCTGCATCTTTTGGATTTGTTTTCGATCGAATCCTCGATATAGCTTTCTGCTACTGTGCTGGACCTCCACCCTCCGTGGCGTTTCAGTTCTGTAAGATCAGCACCTGAATTTGCTAAAAGGGTGGCAGAGCTTCTACGGAAACAATGTCCTGTGTACTTTTCGGGATTTGGTAGATTTAAGAATGTGGCAATCTCTTTTGGCATCGCACCTATTTTGTTAATTCCAATAGGTTGCCGAGTACATTTTCCGCCATGGTATTGTAAGAAAAACCTATCGGTTTTTGTATTAGTGGGCCTTATGTATGTATGTATGTATGTCGGGCAGGTGTCCGCAACTCCACGACCATGCGCGTATTTTGCGTGAGGGGTAAGATTTCTCTTCACTCAATCCATGCCAGTTCCTCCAGGAAGGCGAGCAACGCCCTTGTTTTGCTTACCATTTCTCGGAGGGTACCTGGGTTGCCGAAGTATTTAGTCCTGTAATCCGCTACTACAGGGCAGCTTAGTAGCAGGTGTGCTGCTGTTTCGTCCTCCTCCATGCAGGCTCTGCAGAGTGGGCTGTCTGTGACTCCTATTAAATAGAGGTGTTTATTAAATGATCCATGACCGGTTAGGGCGGCTGTCACCAGCCGCATTTGCGGTTTAGATAGTCTAAGGACCTGTTTCGACAAGCGGCCATCAAGGGTCGGGAGAGCCTCTTTGGCCTGCCTGCACTCACCATGGTCCACCCATAGTTTGTGGTGTAGGTCTCTGGTGCGTTTCCTTACCAGGTGACGCAGATAACCGAAGGGGAGTGGTGCAATGGGTTCGGGTCCCATAATCGCCATACTCGACGCCCTTCTAGCGAGTTCGTCCGCTGCATCGTTGCCTCGGGAGTCGCTGTGTCCTTTGATCCATTGAATGGTTATATTGTTGTGTCTACCAACCTGGTTAAGGAGATTGTGACACTCCAAGATCAGCCCGGAGTTAACTATGTGGCTGTTCAGTGCTTGCAGGACCGCCATGCTGTCCGAAAGTATACGTATTGAGTGGTCCTTAACTTCCCTGTTTATGATGGCCGAAGCTGCCAGTGAGATGCCCAGGCATTCGGCCTGGAACACTGTGTTGTAGACCCCCAAAGGTCTGGCTATACGAATGTTGAGATCCTCCGAAAAGACTCCTGCACCCGTACCAGTACCTGTTTTGGAACCATCAGTGAAGACACGCACCTCAGAGGGACACAACCCCTCACAGCGGTGATCCTCGTACAGTTGGATTCTGTATTTTTTGTCAAAGACGATTTGTTTGGGCACCCTGTCATTAACTGCCTTCGTTATGGGGAGCTCGTTGTTGAGTTCCTCAAGCAGAGCAGTGTGCTGTGTTTCTTTCTTACCCCAGAGGTCCAGTGTTTTAAGACGCACTGCTGCCATCGTCGCTTCCTGTTGTATGAACAGATGGAGCGGCGGGAGCCCCAGCATCGCCTCCACAGCTGCTGTCGGGGTAGTTCTCATGCAGCCCGTTATCGCCACGCAGGCCAGCCTTTGCATGCGTTGCAGTTTGTTTACGGCTGTGACAAGCTTGGTGCGGGGCCACCACACCACGGCCCCGTAGGTAATCATCGGCCGAATTACAGCATTGTACAACCACATTGTGTTTTTTGGGGATAAGCCCCACTTCTTACCTATCATTTTCTTGCATTGCCAGAAGGTGATGCATGCCCTGTTTAATTTGTAGTCTAGATGGTTGCTCCAGTTTAGTTTACAGTCCAGAATGACCCCCAGGTATTTAACCTCACTAGACAACTGGAGTTCTGTATTGAACAGCTTAGGTAGGCGATGAAGGCCTAGAGTTCGTTTATGGGTGAATAAGATTAATTCGGTTTTAGTGGGGTTTACCGACAAATCATACTCCCTGCACCATCGCTCCACGATGCGTAGCGCTTGCTGGGTGAGGTTACAGATGGTTCCTGTTACCTTCCCAGGCACGAGGATTGCGAGGTCGTCTGCATAGCCTATTGTGTAATAACGGTGAGCGTTGAGTTGTGTGATGAGGTCATTGATCACTAAATTCCAGAGGAGAGGTGATAGCACGCCGCCCTGTGGACAGCCTCTGGCTATTAAGGCTACCTGCTGGTCTTCCTCAAGGCGAACCACACGTTTGCTTAGCATATTTGTAATCCAATCAATAAGTACCTGCTGTACCCCATGTCTGGAGAGTGCGGCGCTTATGCTGGAGAAGTTTGTTTTGTCGAAGGCTCCTTCGATGTCTATGAACGTACCCAGGCAGGAACCCTTTTGGTTAATCGATTCTTCAATCACGGTGACTACCTGGTGAAGAGCGGATTCGGTCGACTTACCAGCGCTGTACGCGTGTTGGTTGCCATGCAGTGGTACTGTTTTTAGAGCGCCGTCTCGTAGCTCCCTTTCACACACTCTCTCCATTGTTTTCAACAAAAAGGAGGTCAAGCTGATTGGGCGGTATGATCTTGCGTTCGTGTAGTCACTCTTACCTGGCTTTGGGATAAATATGACTTTCACTTCCCTCCATACCTTTGGAACGTATCTAAATGCCAGGCACGCTCTCATTAGGGGCACCAGTCTCGTCACAACAGAGTTGCCCCCCCATTGAAGTAAGGCCGGGAAGACTCCGTCGGGACCTGGCGCCTTAAAAGGTTGGAAGCTTCGGATGGCCCACTGGAGTTTCTCCAGCGTGATCATCTTGCGAGCGTATTGCCAATCTTCGTCCGATGGCGTTCGGGTTACGTCCGTCCATTCGGTTACCTGTGCGAGGACGCTACCTGGGAAGTGTGTTTCGATTAGGATGCGCCTCGTTTCTTCCGGTGATGTGGACAGTGTGTTGTCCGGTTTACGAAGTGAATCTGGCCCAGAAGTGGTCTGCTGTGCCAGTATCTTCCTTACCCTGTTTGCTTGTTGGCATGATTCAATTTCACCACAGAATTTTCGCCACCCAGTGGTTCGTCTGAATCTGATGCTTTTTTTGTAGGCGGATTTGGCGGCATAGTAAACTTCCCAGTCATCCTCCCTACATGTATTCATGGCTCTATTAAATGCCTTTCTTACCTTCTTGCGTTTGCGCTCCAGATCCGCGCCCCACCAGGGCTGTTTACCCGGTGTGTCGCGCGGTATGGTTTCTGGGCATGCAGAGTGGTAGCTGCTGATCAGTGATTCGGTGAGCTGGCCTACATACGCGTCTATTTGATTCGCGTCAACCAGTGTCACCAGGTCGCTTGTGTGTACAAGCCTTGTAACAAGGCTGCGTGTGTATGCCACTCTATCCGTATTTCGCGGGTTACGTCGTGGAAGTAGTGTGCCTTATAGCTTGATATTTTTCGACGATTTTAACGTATTCCTGCCGTATTACGAACGTTCTATCAATTTTAGTTTTTGTATCAGTTAAAACAACCAGTAATAAATTTTCCGAGTGTTTTTGGATGTCGTTCATAGTTATTTTTAATAATTCGTTACTGCGACAGGCCCCATTCACGCCAAAAATTAGCACAACCTGTGAACAATAATTAAAAAAATATGTATTTACAGGAAAACTTTAAAAGTTCAGTAGGTTTGTAAATAAATATGTTTTAAGTAGGTACTTACTTTTACGGCCAGAAAACTGTGGTCAGGTGCATCATTTAGAAAACGTTCAATGTTTTGGGAGGTTAGCACTCTAGATTTCTTTGGCTTATCACCCTCAGACAGCCGTTTTAAGTATGTCACTAACTTTGAATAGTTTGAAATATCAATGTTGTGTTTTATTCTCACTGTTGATTTTAGCATAGAATATATGCTCCAAAGTGTCGACGCCTTCTTCGTCTTGGTTAATTCGTTGAAATAGTTAAGAAATACGCATTCTGAGAAGGAATTGGCGCCATTCGTGGTTTTCCAGTCGCAGAACAAATTGTATGTTTTCAGATACAAATCCCGAGATTTTGGCGGCAACAAATCATCTACTATAACTGCTGCGTTAGTACGAAATGATTCCGGAGTCAGTGTCTCATTTTCGTCATCGGAAGAACTCATTTTGTTTCAGTTATTATGTTAATAAATTTTCCAATGACACAAAACAACCACGATAACAGAGACAAAAGAACTTAAAATTGGCGGTTTTTTTTTAATATAATCGTATAGCTCTATGGAATAGATCCATTTAGCCAGCCAGTAGGTACTTTCAGCACGTTTCAAATTTTTTTTACATAATTCGTGCTTGTTCCAAATTCAAAATGTCTTTATTCACTCAGTGAGTAAAAGAGCGTTTTATTCACTGTTATCGATGAATAAAGTGCCCTTTTTCGAGTGGCAATGGTAAAAACAACTTTATTTCAATTTACTTTTAAAAATAAATGTTGTTCTCTTTTGAACACAACACAATAATTTCCCTTTTAGGTAGATAAAATATGAAAACTTACGGTTTTATACTCGTCGCCAATGTAAAATATGCTGATTTATTTATATCCATAGTCCATAGTTGACACATATCCATAGTCCACAGTAGACTCGCCAACGTACCAACGGAGTGAGTCGTTGTCGGACTGTCGTACCGTGCGGTACGACAGTCCGACAACGACTCACTCCCCCCACCACTCAGACCGGTATTTATAACCTAGCGACGTATGCGCCCGAGGCAACATTATGATACTGTTATCGATTTGTAGTGTGATATATTGATATCTAAATACACTACAGATTCAATACTTTTTTTACATTTTTGTTTTTATTTATTTGTTATATTTATATATATATATATTATATAGTTACAGCTAATGAATAATAATTGTGAGTTTTTTTACGTTTCTTCAGACGTGTCCGTTTTTTATACTCGATAGTCAATAAATATTGTGACTACTTTTGATCGGATTCGCGACGTAATCACTTTTATCGCAATACGGAACGCTGGGTAGGCAGTCTGCGGTGTCAATGAAACATAAACCTTAAGCCATAAAAAATACGGTTCTAAATAACAGTTTACTTATTTCGCGCATGCTTCTTCTTTCTCGCTCGCACACAAGGCGAACTTGCCGCTGCGCGTCATGTTTGAGTGTCATGCTTAGTTTGGTCGAGTCATGTGTAATGCTACAGTACGCGGTCGGGTTATATGACGCGCAATGCAACAATCGTATTACTTACACGAGTCTATAAGCTTAGAATACAGAAAGAACTAGAAACCGCGTTCAACTGTAATTGCAAGCCGTGCTCCGTGTTTAAATACAAGACAAGCCCCCCCGCTAGCCTCCCTTCCCACCCGCGTAATGATGCTTGCTCAGACATTATTTGTCCGTTTTAGGGGTAAATTCTTCAGCAGGGAAGCTAAAATTTTAGATAGTTATAATGTTACATAGAAACATAATTTCCCCTTCCTCTCTCACATACACCACACACACATACTACAAATTTTGTAAATTGGTTTCGTAATCTTAATAGATTACCTATTAAGAATACGAAACAAATTATATACAGCATACAGCATCCATATTGGAGATCGATAACTATCTCAAGATTAGGATATACAAGATTAAGATAGTACCGAAGTGTGTAGATTAGGTACACACTTCGGTACTAGCATCGTCCGAGTCTAGTCATAAGTTAGGATAAGTTAACAGTTGTAATTTTACATTAAACCTTTTAATTTAATTTCGGTTTTCTTTAAGTCCTCTGGCTGTCACCTCTATAATTGGCGCAGTCGGTAGGATATTCGAGTCAGTGCGCGGTGCGGTATAGACTCCAAAAATCGTTGTTCTGGTGACTCCGTTGCCGCTGACGGTATTCTCAAGTACCCGAACGTCGAATATCCGAACTCGGCCACGGCCGAGGACGTATCCAGGCATCGATATACGAAGAAACCAAACGGAAACCATGTACATGTAAGTCCTTGAAACTTAACCAAGTGTTGCTTCCTTGGCCCTCCTTTAACCAGTTTCTTGTAAGTTTTCAAAAATTTTCTCCCACGAAATATCGGGGAGAAGTCTGTCTCCTCCAGGCAGATTAGTAGTGCTAGAGAATCAGATTCGAGTAGGAATATAGATTTAGATAACTTAATAATACTTCAGACACCCCAATTAGAATATTAAATTATAAGTCTAAAACAACAACCGTAACTAAATATATTGAAACCAAACTAGACATTTTTTATAAAATAGTTATCCTTACTAAACGCAAAACGTATGTGCGTCATAAAATATCCTTACGCAGACGCATACACTCATGCAATATTAGCGGCCGACACGCACACGAGCGCATTTTCTTGAATTAAGGATTGTATTAATTTGTCATGATACTTTGTTTCCATTTTAAGTTAAATGAAAGATTTTTCCGTCAAAATTTAACAACTATTTATTATGATGGAATTCGATTCTGAACCAACTACTTTCAGGAATTGCGTTTATTCTGTTACACGTTGTATACGGTTCGCACTGATAACCTTTCTTTTTTCAAGTTGATCAATATATTTTTTGATTAAAGTAGTTATTACTATACTACAAAGAATAAAAGCCCTCAGTAGGTAATAAAAAGAAGGGGAAAAAAAACTCTTATGTTGGCAACACTAACGAGATGGATGCATTATTCTCTTTGACAATTACAAACTAAATAATTTATTCAATAATTAAATAAAACGATAAGTGAATGTACTAGTTACACGTGAAATGTGATCCCATCCTATTCTTTTTTTAGCCGCGTTGCATTTTTACAGGTAGAAACGACACAACACGTCATAATTTAAATAAATTGGACACGGGTAAAACACGTCACACGATATGATGTTCACAGTACAACTGATCGGCTGCGCGTCAAACTACTCCATTTAGGAGTAGTTTTTGTTGCTTCAGTATTAGGCGCGCTCACGGCTTCTAGTACTTTCTGTATTCTAAGTCTATAAGATAGGCAATACTGACTGTTTCTACCAACTAATTCCAGGAATTCAAAGAATCAAAGACTAGGACAGCCGTTTTGATATACCTTTGATATACATAGATATAACTAGTCTAATATTTAGGTAAATCCATGGTGTCACACTATTTTATTATAGCGGCTACAGACTCACGCGAGAAGTCTCGCCGAGAAGTCTTGCCGAGAAATTGCACGAGAACCGAGAAGGCATCTACACTCATGCGACCTTCTCATTCGCATTCTTGATCGTTATCCGAAATGGATGACAGTGCAGCGGCTTTGGTTTTGTGTGTATTAGCATATTATAATCTTGTGAATACTAAAATTGGAAATTAAAAAAAAAAAACAAAAAAGCCACCCAAATTGTAATATAAGTAGCGGCACGTAAGTCTAGCGCTGAACGATACGTGGAGGGGATTGCTGCGCATAGGTACTGTCGCGCACGCAATACAATTATTAGCTAAATAACGTTAATGACATTATTTTAATGTAATGTCAAATAGTAGGTCTAGCGCTGAACGAAATGTAGAGGATAGCTGCGCATGAGTACTGTCGCGCATGCAAATAATATTCCAATTCCAATGCCAATGTCCAAGGATTTATAGTAGGTACCTAAGACATAATTTTTAACAAGTTTTGTGGGGAGTATAAAAATAAAAACATTATTTGTTCATTTAATTTTTTTTTAATTTTAGATTTAAGTCTAATCTGAATCAGAGAATCTACAGTGAATCTGAATCTACAGAGAACCATTCTCAAATTTACAGTGATGCTGTCCGAATGACTGAGTAAAGTATTTGTAGCTTCATCAATCTCACTTTTAATTTGTTTCAATGAATCAATTAATTCGTTAGATTCCCTTTTTAAAAAGCAAATCACGACATAAACCATTTTCCTTGCCTGTCTTTTCAAAACAGTATTTCTTCTAGGTATATTCACTTTAAAGTCACAAACTAAAAAACTAAATTTAACAAACAAATTCAAACTTACAAAAAAAAACAACAACAAAAATTAACAGCAATAACAATACAATTAATGACGCGACTGTACACGGGATGTGCGCGGAGCGTCGTATCGGCGCGGGGAATATAATGCGGCTGGAGAGCCAATCGGCGCTACGCACGCCCGCCCTTCATTCCGCTAGCCCCCCTCAGGTACCTTAATTTTTACTTCTGCGCAATAACGGTCACCGCTAAAGTTTCGTGCCGATGGTTATAGCTTGGCGACCACAGACAGTAGATACATACAGCGCAACAACACACAATGCCACGGTCTCGCTGAGACCGAACAAGAATGTAATACCGTTCTCTTTTCTCGCCCGAGAAACCCTTTGAAGCGGGCAAAAATACCGACACCGATCGGAGAACAGGCGAGCGCGAGAACGAGACGGCAAGAAAGCGATCACATTCACGTTTCTCGGGTGTTCTCGGGGGTTCTCGGCGTGAGTTTGGAGCCGGCTTTACAATTAACGCACTATAAAGAAAATTTAATCGATAAAAATATCAACACAGTGCTATCTGTGCGAGCTGTTTGACGCCATATTTGTTTTGACGACTAGTAGCGCCGCAGTGGGAAAAACATAACCAAATTTGAATCATCTGACTAATTTTATGTCCGCTCTGTTCAAAGGGCTAGGGCTATGTTACAATCCGCTATCTAGTTGGACGTTGAGTGACGCTTGTTCAATCAACGTTCGGCCTAGTCATTCAATTAAATGTCGTCATTCAATGAACGCGCTGGTAATTCAATCAAATAGCAGATTCAACCAGATGACTGCGACATATATATAATATCCAGAAAATTTAAAGCATATTTTTATTATGTAGGTATGTATATGCAGTAAGTAACAAATATTTCGCTTTAGTGAGAAAATATGTAACATTATACAGCGTGGAGACGACAATGACTTTAATTTTAAAACACTGGAATAGCTGGTTCCTAGAAACCTTTATAAACTATCAAATATATCCTAACATCGAAATTAAAAAAAAAAACGATTTTTTCAAACAAACTAAATAGCATAAAACTATACACAAAATGGAACACCATTAAGAAATATTGGCTCACTGCAAAGAGTATGTAATACACTGCTCACACGCAGCGCGGTTTGCGGCGGCTGGCGGCGGCGACACCGCGTAGGTACAAACGACGTAATGTTGTGGCGCAATTAATATTATTATTAATGCTCAATTACATTACAACAAATGATAGATTATTAACGAAATAGTCAGGCACCATTCACCCGCGAGTTATTCACTAATCAATTTATTAATCACAATCACATTTCGATCACTTAGCTAAGTAAGTAGACAGAATTAATTTTTTTTTATTTTAATATGTCCGCCGTATTCTTGAATACACATTGTACACTGACGTATAAAGTTATTTCTCACTCTTGATAATAGGTCACCAGTAGCAGCCATGTCTTTTAATTTATTAAAAGATATCATAATTCTATTTTTTAAATCTTCAACGGTATCGACTTCTGTTGAGTATACCTCATTTTTTATGTGACCCCACAAGAAGAAATCCAGGGGCGAAAGATCTGGGGATCTCGCTGGCCACCGTTTTGGGCCATAACGGCCAATCCACTGCCGTCCGAACATTTGAGATAAACGCTCTCTTGCAGCCACTACTGAATGAGCTAATGCTCCGTCTAACTGGTACCACATCTGCCTATACACGTCTAGCGAAAGTTCGTCCGTGTACTCGGAAACGGGTCCATTGAGGAGTTCTAAGAACTTTACAGCATTTAAATTGCCATCAATAAATACTGGACCAATTATGGTATTTCTGTGTATGCCAGCCCACACATTGACAGCACATCTGTACTGGTGCGAAGTCTCCCGTACTAGATGCGGATTCTCGCGGCTCCAGTACCGAAGGTTCTGTCTGTTCCATAAACCATTCCTTGTGAATGTACTTTCGTCAGTCCACATCACATTGAACAGGAAGTTAGGATTCTGGAGATGTTTGGTTTCCATCCAGCGACAGAAAGTTTCTCTAACTGGCTTGTCTCGTCGTAATAACGCTTGAACTTTCTTATACTTGTACGGCTTGCGTTTGTCTCGTTTTAATACTTTTTGAATAGTTCTGTGATTTACGCGAAAATGTCGACCTGCTCTACGCAGACTGAACGTCGGGTTTTGATCAAAACAATTTAAAACCCTTTCGTCTGGGATCAAAATTGGGCGTGGAGGAGCACCATCTACATGCGGGATCAAGGATCGATTTTCTCGTATCTTCTGGATAGCTTGTACAATAGTCCGCCCGTGGGTCGGACACATACGGTTGTTCCCATACCTCTCTCGGTATGTCCGTATTGCTAAAGCGGCGTTTCCGTGACACTCTCCATAAATTAAAATCATATCGGTGTACTCCGAAGCTGTGTAATTATAACGAGGCATGATGATTTATAATAATAAAAAAAAAACTTCAAACACAGAAAGTACTAAGCGTCTAATTTCACAAAGTTCACTTATCAATTTAACTAAGTACCTATTCTACGTTATGTGTCCTGTCACTATTAAAACAAAGCGTCAAATTTCGCACAATTCACTCACATAATACGCGTCTTAAAAAAACGAAAGCGCACTTCGTAGTGCGCGGGCGCATCGGAAATTTCAAAGCGCTACAGAATGCGTCACCGATGCGAAGCTCGCTTGCTCGCTAACTGACCGAGTGACCGTGACCTAGATAGAGAATTTGACTACCCCTCCCGCACTCCCGCGGCCGCGCTACCAACCCCGAGCGCCTCGTGCGTTGCCGGGACGACATCGACTTATGAGGAAACGTTTTATGACTCTTACGTCTCAAGCATACGGTATAATTTGCATTGATTTGTATCAGGCAATAAATAATAGAAAAAAGGCGTAGGTTTTTGTAGTACCGAGCTGATGATATTAACTCGGGGTTATTAACCTGTGGCGTACAATAATACATCATGTAGAAAATGCGTAAATGAAAAATAGTGTCCTGTGGCTAATCTAATGAATATATTCGATTGCTTTTTTGTGTGCAGGTTGAGAAAATAATAACTTATACGAAGTTTAATTTAAGATCCTATAGTCCTCTCCAGGCTGTATATATATATATATATAACCCTGTGTATTGAAGTCATTATATGCTGCATAGTTACATTCTACAGTTAGGGATTACACTAGTATCCATCCAGACATGCAACGGAATCTTTGGTTTTTCTAATGCCCAAATCATCCAAAAGACCTGTCTCCTTCCTTATGTAGACTAAGATTCAGCCACTGCCGAACCACTAATGTGACACTGCTTTGTGTGAGTATCGTTGAGTATGGCTTAGATGATGGTTGCACAATATCTTCTGTTTTTATGGCCTTCTAAATCCCAATCCTTTGACTTGTACCAAATGCTTCCCATAATTAAAATCCACCTCCCCATTGACTTCAATTCCTTTCTGACACATTTTTCTTAGCTCTGAACAACTAGTATATAATTTTCATCCATTTGTGAAGTAATATTAAATACCCAACTAGCACAAATGGGCTGCATTAGAGCTTTGGAGCGTATCCGATTATTACTTATGGTAACCCAAGGAGCACCACGAGCTGTATAAAAGCTGTATTTTAGTTTATTTTTATATCACAGGCTGTATAGTGAGGCTGTACAAGGGCTGTATCAGCGCTTATACAGCCCTTATAAATAAAAATTGGGCCCATTCTTATACAGCCTAATGCGTTATTATGGCTGTACAGTAGCTGTAGAAGTAAAAAATAGGCTGTAATATAGCTACAGTGGAGCTGTAGTATGGTGTAAAAGGAAACCACAGGAATATAGTTATCTTCTTATAAATGTCTTTAAAAGATAACGGTTCTTAATCGGTTTTTAAGAGAATCATAAAAGGAAAATTTGTGGAACTTGTCACATATTTCTATTTTAGATACATAAATGGCGATCGATTAATATTTCATGCAAAATTATAAGTCAAGTAATGAGCTTGGACTTTCGGTGTGATAATTTGTAGATTCGACGTGCCGATTTAATTTTGTTGTGATATTGTGTATAGTTTTGTGTCAAAATATTCACGCGCCCGCAATATAATCAAGATTAAGTAAAAAATATAACTAAAACGGGTAAGTAAGTTTATGGTTTTGAGGTTAGAATAATATAATATTCTTGAAAATACTGCATAATATTAGAGTACACTCATTATTTTAGCTGTAAAATTACGATAGCAGCTGTAGCTATTGTCAAATATCATTTGATTTGTATTATGTTTTGTTTTTGTTTATTCAAAAATGGCGATAAATATTAAACAGCCTAAAGTATATCTGGAGGGTATTATGGGTCCTGTAGCTTTACTACGCAGTTTTTAGATTCCATTGTACCGCTATTGCCTTTAAATAGGCATTATATTAGAATATTTTTAATATTTAGGCTGTATATCAGTTTTCAAAACATAAATTGTACAGCTCATTAGGGATACGTATTCAAAATGAAAAACCATGTATAATATATCGCTAGCAATTGTTAGATTTCGCCGTTTACATCGCTCACGGCTTACACAACGTGTTTTTTAAGTGTGTAATATGCCGAAGGCAAATTGAAGCAGTTTGTTAGAATCAACAGACGACGCACCTAATGATACACATATTACTTGTAAACAAACAACCGTGTAGGTAACATCGTCCATAGAACACACACACACAGAGCGAGACAGCAGCGTCACATTACAAGCAACGCGATTAGTTTATAGGTAGTGCCTGGACAGCGTGCACGCATTTATTTGTTCTTTTCGATCCTTTGTTTGCCACGTCGTAAAACTCGTAGGTAGGTCAAAAACAAAACAAAGCGTTAGAAAACGGTAGTTCGTTTTAAAAAAATATTTTACTAAGTACTATGTGTTTTTGTGTGTGGTGTTGTGTGCCTATTTTTTTTTTAATATGGTTTTCAATATTTTTCAGGAAAATATGCCGTTAAAATAATTGAAACAATAGAAAAAGGCCAAAAACTACTGTGCATTATACCTAGTTTTTGGGAGTCTAATGGTATTTTAAGATGGCCAAAAAAGCGATTAGATATCAATAAATTGGTCAAGGACGAATATTCGCAGCCTGTAGATAATTGGTCTTCTTCACATTGCTGTGTAAAAGACAATTATTATCATCATACGACGAAGCAACACGAGAACTAGATCTTATGCTACAAAATAGCGACACCGAATTTGATAATCAGACAGAAGTAATTACAACAAATAGTAATATTAACTTCAGTAATTACAATACTCTAGCTGGGCAATTGGTAAGCATTATTTTGTTACTTCATTATTAGTTAGCCTTCCCCGCATGTCTATTAGACGTGACTTTATGAGTGTTTAATATATGTATAGTATGCCAACTCCATATCCAGACTACGGTCTCTCTAAAAGTCAAAATGTTTGCATAGCGATTGACAAAAACATCATTAATCCATATTATGTGTGATTTCAGGCACTTAATCAACCAGAGAAGTCATTAACTTCATCTACAGCCACAACATCCACACCGGTTCTTCCAACAACTGCAGCTGAATACGTTATTCAATATGAACTCTGGTGTGGCAACACAAAATAATAATTTCGAAACACAAATTCCAACACAAATACAGCAAATCACTGATGTGAATCAGATTGAAAATTACCTAAAATTGATTTTAGACAATCAAATATATATGACACAAACAATAAATGTTCTAATGGACAACCAGAAAAAAATGTTACACAAATTGGCAAGTCTATCAGTGCAAATAGATTACGAATTTTCCAAGTGTGACCATACTAAAAATACAGACGTGGTTACACTGGGCAAATCCAACGAGATTGAAAATGATACTTTTGTCATAAAACCTATTGATTCAGTTACAGAGCTAGAAGAATTGGAATCACTTTTAACTGACAAGCAGCAAAAAAATAAACTGCTGAAGCATTACTCTTTCGTATGTTCACAATCGGATGGAAGAGGTGGAACCTGTGCATACAAAATATTAGATATGTTTTTTACTCGTGATTTCTTATGTAAGTGTTCCTGGACTGGTGGTAGTAGAGGTAGTGATAACGTAAAAAATCCACTAAAGGCTTATAAAAACATCCTTAAGTTTTACTACGAACTGATACATATCTGGGACCAAACTTATATCATTGAAAATAATGAAAACTTTTTAAAAACTGTTCTTAAAAATTCTGTAAAGAGAAAACTGAGCAAGAATGAAAGAGCATCAACAAAACGTAGGAGAACAAAAAAGATACACTTAAAAATTCCAATCAAACAAATCAAACCACCAACCAAGTTGAAAGCGTCATGATTGTTGCAGACGACGACGCTACAAATGAAACAAAAAATACCACGGAAGATGTTACAGAGGAAAGAGAAGAAGACGAGGAGAAGGAAGAGTCCCTTTGTTAGATCACCCATCAGAAAAAAATCTCTATCTTAATAACTACATTTTCATTTATCTTATCGGGCAATGTTATCGTTAATAATTTTATTTTATTAACTTAACCCAATCTAAGTTTATCATAAAAACTTGTTTCTTTTTTGGTTACCTAGCTTTCTAAGAGTGCTTACGTTTACAAACTACATTTAAATCTTACTTGGCTAACGACAGGTGTTGATTGCAGAAACTGAATTTGCAGGTGGGGTGTGTATTATGCGGATACTCTTAGCATTTATAAAAACACGTAATCTCGTGACTGTGATTTTATTGCCTATCTAATAACTCAATATGTAAAAATTTATAGGACCATGATTGTCCGTGCAACAGTGTAATATATAAGTTAGCATTTAAGAAGAAAACACGTAATCTGGTGACTGTGACTGTCCTTAAGACACCAAATTATGTGACTGATTTTATTGCCTACCTAGTAAGTAAGTATAACAAAGAAACTATTTGATTATGTCCATGCGACCGTGTTTTATAGATCAGTTAGCATTTAAGAAGAAACACGTAATCTCGTGACTGTGATATATTGTCCGTAATTATGTGACTGTTTTTACTGCCTATCTAGTAAGTAGAAACTATGTGAGTATGTCCATGCGACAGTGTTTTATAGATAAGTTAGCATTTAAGAACAAAACACGTAATCTCGTGACTGTGATTGTCCATAAGACACCAAATTATGTCCAGTGGTGTTTGTTTATAGTTCTTTGAACATCTGCGGGTTTTGCAAATAATAAAAATAAAAACACATTTTCTTGATTACAAAGTGTTTTATTTCTCTTTTAAACTTAATTTTGTCATTATCAGTTTCCCAAGGTTTCATTAAATTTTCACTTTCAATATCAATGTTTGACGTTTTTGCTGCGGAACCTTCGTAAGACGTCGACTGAAGTGGCGCTTGACTGTAGATTGCTCGATTCATGACTACATTCTTTTCATTCTCTATAAATGACGACTTAGTATCACTAGTTTCATTTGGTTGGTAATTTGTTATATTCTCTTTTAATCTTCCTTTTGACTCCACCGGACCTTTTTCTTTTTTTCCACATAATTGTTCCAGAATTACATGTTTATTTACTATTGCAAAGATAGACGACTGACAATAAAACAGACTAAAGCTGTACTATAGAATTAATTTATTATTATAGTGTTTTAACATCATATTTGTCAGAAGTCATAAAACTCTAACACTTACAAGGGTGTATAATTACGCAATAATAATATGTTTTATAAAGGAGTTTGCATATACCATTATACAGAATCCAGTATAGAGTGATACCATATTAACACATAAAACTGTAGTAATTAAGTGATCACATGCAAAATACAGCCTCTGTGCAGCTTGCATAATAAAACATTAGCTTAAAGTGTCAAAAATTCTTAAAGTTTTAAAGTAGAGTTTTAATATTCCGTTTTAACACCTTTAGTTTACGCGGATTCTTTTATAAAGATTTAGTACAGCTTGAGCTGTATAATAACTGGTCAATCAACCTTATAAATATAGAATCTCTTCTTGACACCCTTGTACGTCTCCAAAAGAACTCTAAGTTATATAAGTGCTGCATATTTGATGTCGGTAACGCCTAAGTGCTCCTTGGGAATAGACGTAAGCGCTAGAGCGTCTACTGCAGACTTAAACCAGCCGCTTTAGCGCTATTTGGGCGCCATTTTATGCAACCTAAAGTTCCATTTAACCTGCACAACGGTTGCATAAAGGTTCCTTAATAGCTATAACGATTTATTAACGCTATACTAAAGCTCTCGTAGCGCTACTTTTGAATGATTTTGAACTACTTTCAACGAATGAATTGATTATAGTTCTTTATTGTATATCTTCAGTTGACTTGTTTGTAATATTTTGGTAAAGTGTTTTCGTCGCCATCATGAAAATAAAACAAAAAGAAGTAAATGTTTGTATTCTGTATTAGCAAGATATATAAAGATACTTAAAACGCTGTCCAGTTTACTGTAGATATATAAGATAATTTTCGAGTAATTTTAACGCGCTTTTATGATATTTAAAAAAATAACAAAAGATATGTGATATTTTTTATTTGTTATACAGCATAAATTTTATTTCCGTATTTTTACGTGTCGATAACTTACTATTTGCAAGTGGCCGATTGTTTACCGGTACATTTAATGCACATTTAACTGAAAAACCAATGTATATCAACTCAATTTTGCAAGTGAATTATAAGTTTCCTAAAAAAATCATGGCGTTGTTTTATAATTAAAGATAAACTGATTAAATAAACTTTTATTTTACACACTCACATGTCTCGGGCTCTCCATGATATCATAGACAATCAATCTTACCACAGATAATCTTAGGTACTATTTCAGAACACCTTCCCCTTACAATAGTAAACTTTTATCAAATCATCACTTTACAAATCTAAAATCTGTCTAGGCTTAATAATTCTGCCAGATCTAGTCTGATGCAAACATGAACTATTATTATTTGTTACATCAGGTGAAACACTTTGTGAACATCTAGGTAAACCTAATTGACAATCATTATCGCTTACATCTATAAACATATCTCTAGGACCATAGCTTACATTAGTTTGAGACTTTTTCATGTGATAACTATTTCGTCTTACTGGTTTAGAATTACTGCTTACTATGTAACTTCTAGGTTCTTTAGCTTTATTTAATACTATTCCCTTTTTCCAAATATTTTCCTTATCAGTTTTATATACTATTTGTTCCCCTATCTCAAAACATTGTTCTTTTCTTCTAGCTTTCCTATCATGAAAGTTTTAGTTACAGACTTTCTCATATTCAACAAAATATCAACATTTTTCTCTATCTTTGGTTCTAGAGCTATACTGCTAGTGGGTAAGTTAGTTCTGAGGCGTCTACTATGTAAAATTTGTGATGGTGAAACCTGTAAGCCAGCTAAAGGCGTATTATTATAATGCAAAATGGAATCTCTATAATCAATATTTTCATCATTAGATTTCTTTAACAAGGTCTTAGCAATATGTACAGACTTCTCCGCTAACCCATTACTTCTATGGTAATGTGGACTACTAGTTACAATTTGTATATCTTTACATCTATAATACTGTTTGCACTCATATGACAAAAACGGATTATTATCAGCAACTACAGTCTCCGGATAACCAAATCTAGTAAATACTTCTTGCATTGCATTAATTATAGATTTAGAACTCTTGTCTAACAAAGGAATTATTTCTAGCCAATGTGACAGATAATCAACTATCACTAAATATGATTTACTAGCAAACTCTAATATATCTGTTCCTACTTTACTAAATCTCTGCTTTGGTATCTTATGGGATAACATAGGCTCATAAAAATTCTTCGGTCTAAATTTTTCACATGTTCTACATTTAACAATTAAATTCTTAATATTTTCAGACATACCTGTCCAATAAAATAGCTGTCTAGCTCTATTAATACTTTTATTTACTCCAGGGTGTCCTTGGTGAATTAAATTTAGTACATAAGACCTCAAAGATTCTGGTACTATTATTTTAGAACCAACAAACACTAATCCTGCCTCAACATAAATATCATCCTTAAGTTTATAATATGGTTTACATTCTGAAGAAACCCTAGATTCATCAGGCCATCCATTAAAGTAATATTTTGTAATCTCCGACAAAATTCTGTCTTTACTAGTAGCTAATCGAAACTGAATTTTTCTCTCTGAACTCATAGGTAAATGTACTGAAACTGAATGTACCATTTCCAACATCTCAACATCTTTCTCAATTATTTTTCTACTATTCCTTGATAGCATATCAGCAAAATGTATCAATTTCCCAGGAACATAAACAAGATTTAAACTGTATTTTAGTAATTTTAACCTTAAACGTCTTAATCTAGGTGAGCCAATCTTACTAATCTGTTTTGACATAATTGGTAACAAAGGCTTATGGTCAGTTTGGACACTTACAGAATTACAACCATATACATACTTGTGAAATTTTTGTGTACCATAATAAATGGCTAATAGCTCTTTCTCAGTTTGACTATAATTAATTTCAGCACTATTCATCGTTCTAGAAACACAGGCAACCAATCTTAAAATATTTTGATCATCTTTTTGAAACATACAGCACCCAATACCATTTTTAGAAGCATCACACTGCAAAATTATTTCTTTATCAGTACAAAATGGGCTCAAAGCTGGTGCCTGAGTAATTTTACTCTTTAAATTTTCTAAGATTTTCTCATGATGTGGCAACCACTGAAAATCAACATCTTTTTTTAAAAGTTTACATAAGGGTGACATTAATTCTGCCATCTCAGGTACATATCTTCTTACATAATTAAAAGATCCAATTAATCTTTGTAATTCTTCCTTAGAACTAGGTGACTTTAACTTTAATAAAGACTCTACTCTGTCACCATCAACTCTCATACCTTCCTTGCTGAATATTTGACCAATATACTTAACTTCTCTTTGCTTGTACTGTATTTTATCTTTGTTAAAAACTGCTCCTATATCTTTTGCTCTTTTTAACAATTCACCAACAGATTTATCATGTTCAAACTCATTTTTCCCCATGACTACAATATCATCGAACCAACATAACACATTAGGTATAGAACCAAAGTAAAATTCCATCTGATCTTGGAAAACTTCAGGTGCATTGGTTACACCATAGGGAAGAACTAAATATCTATATACTCCAAACGGTGTAGCGAAGCAACATTTCCATGAAGCCTCCTCTGTAAGTGGGCAATGATGGAATCCTTCTGACAGATCAAAAACCGAAAATACTTCCATATCTCTTAACCTAGAAGCCACTTCATCAACAGTAGACATATGTTTTGGTTTTCTTATAATATACCTATTTAAATCTGTAGGGTCTAAACACAATCTTAACTTTTTATTTTGTTTTTCAATAATTACAATTCTATTAATACAAGCTTCAGAGTTAATTTCCTCAACTTTCCTTATAGCACCTCGCTTAACTAATCTGTCTAACTCACACTTCAAGGGTTCAGACAATGCTAAGGGAACCTTAACAGGTGGATTACAAATAGGTTCATGAGGAATTGTAGTAATATTACATTTATTGGGAAAACTTCCATGACCATTAAAAACTTCAAAATTTTCAGATATAAACTTAGACTTCTTTTCATCATCATTACTTACAACTGACACTTTTTGTACTCTTTTTAATAAATTCAATTTAATACAACCGGGTAAACCTAATAGCATATTCTGGCTTTCAACAAGCATGAAATTTTCACAACATTCAATATTTTTATACTTACAGCTTAAATTAACCATACCTAATGGTTTAATCTTAGTTCCTTGGAATCCTTCTAACTCAGTTTGAACCGGAGTCACCTGCAATTTAGTATTAAGACTTTTAAAAATTTTCCATGGCATAACACTAACATCCGCACCAGTATCAAGACGACACTTCACATTGGCATTTTCAATTAAAATATTCTCGGTCCACTGACCATTATTGACCATTCCGCAGAATAATGATGTCTCTGACGAAGAATCTTCATGATGCTCCTGAATATTATGCACTCTTCTGACTCTGCATGACACAGCAAAATGATTTAAAGTCCCACATTTACTACACTTCTTCCCATATGCTGGACATTGTCTTGGACCATGAGTTGTTTGACACCGATTGCAATTAAACTTCTTCTCTTCTTTGTAACTTGCATTTTTATTAATGTTTTTTGATTTTACTCTGTCAATTTCGTAACTGTTGACTGGATTCATTATCTTCATCTGCTCTTTACTTTGTTCTGCACTTCTGCATAAATCTGCAGCTTTGTTCAGAGTCAAACTTTCTTGTCTAAGTAAATGTTCTTGCAAACTTCTGTCAGATATACCATGAATTATTTTGTCCCTTAGAAGTTGATCCTCAATGGTTTCAACTGTGCTTTTGTAATTGCAAGTACTGATTAATCTTTTGCAATCCGTTAAAAAATTATCAAACTTTTCGTCCTGCTGCTGTTTCCTCTCGTTAAACTTAAAACGTTCAAAAACTTCGTTTACTCGAGGGCGAACATACTTGTTAATCGCGTCTATTAATTTTTCATAATTCACTATCTTCTCACTAGACACCGGAAGAGTTGCAAGAATTCTGGCGGACTCTAAACCCATCATATTCCTGAGCAGAGCAACTTTAACATTGTCTGCGGCATCTTCTTTACCAATTCCAATTAAATAATCGTTAAAACATTGTTTCCACAATGGCCACTCATCGCCGGCATTACTAGCCCTCATATCAAAATTTGGCAAACTTTTCGCATAAATCTCCATAATTACTAATATACTATAGGAATCGTGAAGAATACTTTAATTGCAATACTTTTTACGACTGCGCCATGTTTTATAATTAAAGATAAACTGATTAAATAAACTTTTATTTTACACACTCACATGTCTCGGGCTCTCCATGATATCATAGACAATCAATCTTACCACAGATAATCTTAGGTACTATTTCAGAACAGGCGTCATTGTACTGTAGTCATAACCTGCAGTTTGATCTCTAATAACTCCCTTTTGAGAATCATAGCGCTAATTTTCACCCTTCTAACGCTTCCAGTGATTTTTGTTCCCCTAGTGCAACTCACAGCCACAAAAAGCTCCTATTTTCCTGTTTTTGAGGTTATAAGATTAATTATTTGTATCCTTAAGTGTATTGTAAGGTGTACAATAAAGTATATAATAAATAAATAAATAAATAAGATCTAGTTACGTACTTATTCGTTTAGCATCCATTTTATTAAATGTTTTATAATAGTTAAGAAAGCGGCTGTAAAATGGCGAATGGATTGAGCCTGCAAGGAATGACTATTGCTACTAAAGGCCTTAGTTACCCTGATGATTTTTTTGTAACTATAGTATGCATAAGAGTTTCTATTATTTCTATAATGAAACTTATAGTAGTATAATAGTGGTTACTATAACTATAACCTATACAAGTTACAATGGAAACTACTATGCAGCTGTGAGTGGCAGAATGACCTTCGTAACTCTCATATAAAGGTGTAAGTGGTAAATGAGTTCTACCGTGGACTACTGTGAAGGCTAGGGTAGTATTTGATTCAGCTTATAGCACCTTAAGTAACTTTTATAACTATAGACGTTTACGGATGCAGATATGCAACTCTGAACTGCTTTTTGAACCCTTAAAGCGCTATTTTACAGCCCAAAGTAACAAAATAGGCTGCTATTTCCACTAATGTGCTCGTTGGGTATAAATACAATAATAAAAAACACATTTTAAGATAATTAAAAATAAATTGTATTGTTCTTTCAGCTACTAAAAATACGACAAAATGTAAGATTAGACGGCTCGCTTCATTGTACAGCCGTTAACACTTGACGCTGGCAGAGTAGTCGATCAGCTCAGTTGCCAAAGAGAAAAAAAAGAAGAAGTTGGCTTTTAAAGCAAGAGTAAATAGGCATATTCTGGGCTCGCTCGTTCTATCGTAGACCTCATCTATCGCTTACCATCAGGCGAGATTAAGGCAAGGTGGCCATATTATTATTTTATACAGAAATGAATAAAGTCATTTAAAATGAGCCTTAAAAAGCCCTGCTATGTTTGGGATGAAAAATTAATTGAGGAATGCGATCGATTGCCTGCAGTTCTTGGAAGGGTATGTAACTCATAAATAATAAAAAAAAATTATAAAGTAAGCTAACAAAATAATCATTCTTCTTTTATAGGCCAGCAAGATACATGATTTAATAGAGGCTTATGATCTCTTGAAGCACTTAACAGTTGTGAGATCCGTTCTAGCAACTGACAAAGATTTGAAAGAGTTTCATTCAGAGTTGTATATTGATCATTTGAAGACGTTTACAGAAGTCGATGAAGATTATATGAGTAACGCTCAAGATGAGGAGCATGGCATTGGTATGTTAATCAAATAATAAAAACTATTTGACGTCTTGTTTATTTTTCTCGCAATACAACAGAGACAAAAGTATTTGATCTGGTGTTTTCAACTATGTTCATGTCTAGTTTTATCAAAATCTATTTAGCGGTTTCACAGTGTAAGCATAACAAGCAGATACTTATGCGAATTTCCACATTTGTAATATGTAAGTATAGACTGGATGCTCCATTTAAATAAATAAAAAGAATATGGTCAGTTTAATACTAACTGACAGGCACTCTAAACAGCCTCACCTGGATAGTTTTTTTTTTCAGAATAGACTCGCGTTTGTTCACCATCTCACCTGATGGTAAGTGATGTGGTCGAAGATGGAGCACGCTTACCTAGAAGAAACCTATTCACTCTTGACTCAAAAACCCCCAGGTTATAGCTATCGGGAAACACAGACTCCGGCAGGAAATTCCACTCCTTAGCCATACACACAATGAAAATATTGCCAAAACGTTTTGTGCGTGTGGTTTTGTGATAATTTCTGTAGAGAAGGTACACTTCGCCAATAGTAAATTGCATTAATTTATTATTAGCATAAATTATTATATTAACATATATTAAATTCCGTTAAAATATGGAGGAGCTCGTGGCTATATAATAACCGCCTCACGGCTCGATTTTCGAGGGTAAGCAACGCTTGCCGAGGTCGACCTGCCCTTAACATAATTATAGAGATTCCTCTGTGCCTCAGAAAACACGTTAAGTAATGCCGGGTCCGCTGCGCCAATTTTCTAACAAAACATGTTATCAAAACAAGTTAGCAAAACATGTTAGCAAAACCGCCAGTCCGCTGCGCCAATTGTTGTAATGTTTTTGTTTAATTTCAAAAAATGAGTTCCGACGAAGAAGACCTGGAAGCTGTTATAGCAATAGTAGATTTAGTTCTCCAAAGAAGAAACAGAAATAGATTCCGGGTCCGACCCTACCTGCAACCTCGTTCGTTCAATATAATATCAAGAACTGAAAATTGATGATAGGTTCGGTATAAAAATTGTTTTAGATGTTCAGAAAGTGATTATCAAGAGCTGTTATCATTAATTTTACCAGATATTATAGAGAAGAAAACAAAGTATTAAAAAACAAAGTATTTTCTTTATTCCACTCCATCACAAACCAAAGAGAATTGTCATACACAATCAACACACTCTTCGAACGATTCCGTCTTCCTCTAGTGAGCGCGAACACAAAATGCGTCACTTTCCCTCCCCGCAGGCGAACGCGGGGTATGTTATCCATTCGTCTCGGCAAACATGTTATTGTGTTTTTGCTAACTAAACTGTTAGGCCACGCCTATATTCGGTTAGCAAACAATGTTATACTGTTTTCAAACACGAAAATACGGCGCAGCGGACCCGGCTTAAGCCGGATGTCATTTGTATAATATCTTTGATCGTCGTAACGGGTAGTAAAGAGCCAGAAAATCTGACACTATCTTTAATAACACTTCTTAAGGCTTTTTGCCAGTCATTTTACTCGAGTGGTCTGTGGGTACAGTATATGCAACAAGCTTACAGAGCCCTGCGCACCCAATATAATAACGTCTTTAGGAGGCTGTTGGGGCTGCCGTGGCGCTGCAGTGCGTCTGGCATGTTTGCAGAAGCACATACTAACGGCTTTCAGGCCATAATTCGTAAAAAAGCAGCTTCACTGCTGCAGCGCTTACGAAGCAGCGGCAACAGCCTCCTCAGGACAATCGCGGCGAGATTTGACTGCCCTATTCAGCGACACTGGATAGAGGTAGCGATAGGTTTAAGTTGAATGTATGTTTCTTTTTTTTTAATTCTTATTATTTTAGTTATCTTTGTCTTTTTTTTTGTACTAACATAGCATAAGGTTAAATTGTTACTAACACTCTATGGACTAAGTCTGAAATAAATGATTATTTATTTATTTATTTAGTGTCTTACTAACATAAATTAGTAACACGATACCCTTTAGTACTAAAAGATATCGTGTTCTCTGCTTCTGAATTGTGTAAGTCAGACAGGCAGTCGCTCCACGCTCCACGAAATATGCTTGATTTTTCCATATCATTGTAGGATATGACTGTCCCCCTGTCTCCAATATGTTTGAGTTGGTCTCCACCATAGCCGGTGGTTCCATAACAGCAGCACGATGTCTGCTGCTTGGCATAAGTGATGTAGCCATTAACTGGTGCGGGGGCTGGCACCATGCAAACAGGTATTATTAATCTTACATTGTTCTCAGTAGCTGTGATTCCCATAAAATAACATGATAACAGATCTCAATTCTTTTTAACCCCCGACGCAAAAAGAGGGGTATATTAAGTTTGACGTGTCTGTGGCATTGTAGCTTCTAAACGAATGGACCGATTATGTCTATGATGCAGTTTTATTTGTTAGAAATATGACGTGATCGAAATGGTCCTTAGCTACAATTTATCAAAATCTGTGCAGGAGTCTCAAGGTTGTCGGGGATTACTTGAAAATTTTAAAATATTTTTACAAAAGTTATTACACGCACACATCTTCCAAACACTTATAAAACACATTTGCTTTTGCTGCTGACTACAGAAATATTTTAACTGAAATGTGACGAAATATATCCCACCGACTCTTTAGATACTGCTACATAAAATTTGACACTAATATTAGTTTAACTGTACATCCTACTGTTTTCTTACGTATCTATATCTTTATAGGGTTCCGTAGCCGAATGGCAAAAAACGGAACCCTTATAGTTTCGTCATGTCTGTCTGACCGTCCGTCCGTCCGTCCGTATGTCACAGCCATTTTATTCTGAAACTATTAGGATTATACATGTGAAACTTGGTAGGCAGATGTATTCTTTGAACCGCTTTCCGATTTTAAGGAAAAAATTAAAATATTTAAAATAAAGGGGGGCTCCCCATACATGGAACTAAAACTGAAAATATTTTTTTCGTGAAACCTAAGCGTGTGTGGTATTTATATACAGGTCTTTAAAAATGACATTGAGGTTTCTAAAACCACTTTTTCATAAAGTTAATCGTTTAAAAGATATACGCTTCCAAAGTGGTAAAATGTGCCCCCCCTCTAACTTCTTTAATAATGGAGTGAAAATATAAAAAAAGTATGTCTGTAGATCTTAATGTAAACTTTCAACCAAAATTGGTTTGAACGAGATCGGGTCAGCAGTTTTTGAGATACAGCCTATTTTCTAAAACCGCAAATATAACTTTGTAATTCATACAAACACTATGAAAAACAAAGTTATTGGACGTAGTTGTAAAAAATGTAACTAAGCTAGTTTTAAGAAATTTTTAAGGTTTTTTTGTCAAGTAAATATACATATTATATTATATTATTATAGTTACTACGGAACCCTTCATGGGCGGGTCTGACTCGCACTTGGCCAATTTTTTTTAATGTAGGTAACCATCATCGTTGGTTGACTGGTAGAGAATGCCAATCGCATTAAGTCCGCCTTTGTACTTTTGTGTTGCATAAAGTTTCAATAAATAAATAAAATATATTTATCTTTCAGGTTTGGAGCTGAAGGCTTCTGTTATGTTAATGACATAGTCATAGCAATAGAAAATTTGAGGAAAAAGTTTTCGAAAGTACTTTACATTGATTTGGATGTGCACCATGGTAAGAACATGTACATTTGATATTTGATAAATGCGTGCACTGTTTGGACGGGCCTGCTCAAGTCTGTTTGATTCTGTCCTCTAAAGGGCGCCACAGACATAAACCTACATGGCTCTCATATGATTTGTATCACTACAGATTGACTGGACTTTAAAAGAGACGTTGACGTCTGAGTTTGTTTCAGTGTTTCTTCTCAGAGTAGTCAGTTAGGAAACACTGGCCTCATCTAGTTTAAATTTACGAAAAAAAGACGTGTGAAAGTGTTATTTATAACTTATTTGCAAAATAAACATCATTATTTCATTTCATTTGAATTCTTTTTATGAAATTATTCAGTTTATTCATATTAATTAAGTTTAGAAGCTAATGATTTCATTGCAAAAGTCGCACTCGTCGTTCTTCAAGGTTAGGCAACGTTTGCCGAGGTCATCCCGTGGATGGGTGACCATCTTAACATACCTAAAGCCTGCAATACATGTTGGCCGAGCGTTGTCGAGTGAAGGCCAATACCAACATGTAGACAGTATATTTGCCTTGTCTTGCTATCGCTTGGTATCACTTGCCTAGTTGGCCAAGTGAAGGCCAACGCCAACGTGTATAGAGCTCATTTGGCGCAACTTGTCTTCGCTCGCCGTTGCTCGTGATCACTTGCCTCACTTCGGATCGGTGTCGGTTTTTGGTCACAAATCAAAGACGCTCGCTTGCGCTCGGCCAAAGTATGGGCAGCTCTACAGACCCTCTTCTACATTGGTCGTCTGCATTGGCGTTCGACGAACTTGTCGAACGTGTGGACATTATTTCTTGCCTTGTACCTATTTGCCAACGCTCGGCCAACATGTATTGCAGGCTTAACGAACATGTCCTTTGTGCCTCAGAAAGTACTATAAGCCGTTATCCCGGCTATCATTTGGACATCTATGATAGTCATTACTGGTAGTCAGAAGCCAGAAAACCTGACACCAGTCCTGCTTAAGGATGGCGTGTTACCCAGCTACTGGGTTGCAGAGGTCATATCTAATAAGCGGTTGCTCCATTTTAATTATTACAGTTACTCAGCTGCATCTAGTGTTGCAAAAAACTCGAGTCTTCGAGTCCTATATAATCGGACTCGGATGATGAATTACAAGACTCGATTCATTACAACAGGACTCTAAGACTAGAGAACTAAGTTCTCTACGAGCCCTTGTATGTGACATGAGAGCTCGAGTCTCTTTGTGCGCTCGAGTCCTTTTTATGCGGCGAGTCGTACTCAAGTTCTTTTCGTGTATGAGTCTAGCAATTAAATTGTAACGTTAACAGGTACAGGTAGTATCTCAAAATATAAAGCCAGTTTACTTTCACATCTCTATTTTCATAGAAGTGAGTTTTTAGCTGATTTGTATCTAATGATTTTTTCGTGTCAGTTTTTTTTAGTGCAGTATTACATAACCATTAATATAAACTTATCACCTATTCGAGTCTTTTCGAATGATGAGTTTCAAGTCTCATCGTCATGCTCCGAGTTTTTCTTGAAGACTCGAGTTCATTTTAAGACTCGAGTCCTTTTGTAAGACACAAGTGGTTGTTAAATGACTCGTACTCGGCTTGACTCTAGACTCCGAACCTTTTTAGCACACCGAGTCTTGCTTATTTGGGTCGAGTCTTTAAAATTAAGACTCGAGGACTCGAGTTTTTTGCAACACTAGCTGCATTTGGTTACACTGGAACCCGACCCCAAAAAGGCTAAGATGATCCCCTAAGATGACCGACTGACCTTTTAATTTTAAACCCAGATTATTTTTCAGGAAATGGTGTACAAGATGCATATCGCTTGAGTAGATCAGTGTTTACTTTGTCATTTCACAAGTTTGAGCCCGGGTTCTACCCTGGAACTGGAGCCATAGATGATATTGGAACACAGGATGGCACAGGCTACACTTGCAACTTTCCACTCCATGCAGCTTATTCTGATGATACTATGGAGTATGTTTTTGAAAAGTGAGTAAGTACCTCTTACCACTATATACAAGTGTGTTTATGAAAGGAATGCCAATCCTTATTTTGATTGGAGTACAAATAATTTTCCACTATTTATCTCTTGTTTCTTATTGCTCATCACTAAAACTGAAAGTATTATCGTTAAGCGTCAATAGCCTAATAGCTAAGGTGTCGTACTTCTGGTCGAGAGGTCGCGGGGTTCGACCACCACTCATTACATTATTGCTGTGAACTCTCCAGATACAAGCATGTTTAGCTTAGTTTGCGGGGTTAACAAGCTAGTAATGTGCCTTTAACCACATTGCTGGTATTCTAACAACAACAAAAAAAAAATCATCTCGCTTAAAATAACTTATGTATTCTAATAAATGAGTGTCAATTATAAAAAAATAGGTTAATCATTTTTCAGAGTGTTCGAATCTGTTTATAATCACTTCAAACCTGACGTCATCGTGACGCAGTGCGGCGCAGACGCATGTGCACGAGATCCAAACGGAGCAGCAAACCTAACAACACGCAGCTATTATAGATGCGTGCGGCGCGTACTTGACAAGAAAAAACCTACCTTATTGTTAGGGGGAGGTGGGTTGTTATTTGTCCGGTAAATTGTTAGTCGATTCACACTTAACGTCTTCTGTAGTGACACCCCCTTATCATATAAATGCATGAGCATGAGTGCTCCTAAGCAGCAACTCGTTTCTAGCAGTTATTTTGTTACATGTTTGTTATTGTTAAATCCATCCAAAGGTTGTCTGTAAAAGATTGCTTTTAGCGATAAGACCGCCTATTGTAACACCCTTTGTAGTTGTCAAGTCCTTATTTTATTCTATATTTTTGCTTCTAACTGTGCATGGTGAAAAGACAAATAAAGGTGGATTCTTAATTTTGACATATGTTCCAGGTGGATATAAACATGATAATGTAGCACGGTTATGGGCATCTCTAACAGCTCTGGTGGCTGGAGTGGACCTTGATGAGCAAATACCAGAACACACTCACTGGCCAGACTATGGACCTGATTTCACTATAGCTTTGGAGCCTACACTAGCCAAAGACAACAACAGAAATACTTACATAGAACAATGCATCAAGAAAATAGATGGTTAGATTTTTAAAGCCTTTTTTAGGGTTCCGTAGCCAAATTGCAAAAAACTGAATCCTTATATATTCGTCTTGTCTGCCTGTCTTTCCGTCCGCTAATACGGAACCCTTCATGGGCGAGTCAGACTCGCACTTGGCCACTTTTTTAACCGACTTCAAAAAAAGGAGGTTTACAATTCGTCTTGGTTACCTCATAACTCGGAGACGGCTGAACCGATTTGAAAAATTCTTTTTGCGTTTCAATGGGTATACTTTCTAGTTGGTCCCATTGTTACGAAATCAGGATCTGATGATGGGATCCTGGAGAAATCGAGGGAACTCTTCAAATATTATAGGCACACCTATAGCGTTTTGGGTATTTCTTATAGTACCTTATGCAGTTGCTCTTGAAAAGCACCATTTGAGGAAGTGGAACTGATGATGAAGACCCAAGATGGCCACCAAAACTACTCAATAATAAGTATTTCGTTGATTGCGTTTCGATTACTTGAATATGGATCTTAAGCACTTTATGCTCGTCACAATGCATATGGTGAAGTAGAGCTGATGGTGAAGTACCAGGAGAACTCCTCAACATTTAACAGCCCAGCATTGGGAAAAGCAATATTTTGTAAAAGGTTATAAGTAGTTGACATTTAGGCTCTTTTAACTAGGTAAATTAAAAATCGATCAACTAAAAAGAGTGAAATAAAAACTTTTTGGCAAAAAATAGAACCGACTTCCATATAACCACACTACAAAGGCAAAAATAACTTTAATTTCGGAAGGCGGTGTCTTTAGTTTTGTATATATTTTCGTTTTTGACACCGCCTTCCGAAATTAAAGTTATTTTTGCCTTTGTAGTGTGGTTATATGGAAGTCGGTTCTATTTTTTGCCAAAAAGTTTTTATTAATGAAGTTGTTACTTATAGTAGTTAGTATTAGTTATTTTGGTTTCACATAACACGATATAAAACAAGGTAATCTAATAGTAACTCTTATTGCAGGTAATTTAGAGAAGTACTTAGGACATTCTGAAGGTACAGAATCAAGAGTAAAAAGACTCAAGTCTGAATTAAAAGATGTATACCCAGGGAAAAAACATTTTGAAGTTATTGTTAATAACAGAAAAAACATAGCTAAAAAGTGTCGGCAAGATGATATACAGAAGGAAAAATGTGATGCAGACGACGTGTACGCTTTTGTTGAATAAATTTTGTTATTATTTTTCACCTGTCCACATCTCCTGACGGTGTTTTGTTGAGGGCCAAAACACATGGCGAATATAGGTCGCCAATCACCGCACTTTCTGTGTTCATACTTGCAGAAGGAAGACCAGTGCTGCATACTGATACAAGGAATTATCACAAAATATTGTCAAAAAATATATAAAAATACTTTTCTAACAATTGTTTCATTAACACGTTAACTGCCGTAGTGGAACGGTCAAAATTTTCATATTTTTTTTAGGTGCTCCTGGATTTAGTTTCGTAAAAAATGGATTTATGTCTAGTTTAGGCTGTAATCGTTTATGAAATAATCTCAAAAAACCCCATGTGGTCACACCTCCGGTCACTCGCCACGCAGTCGAATACTTGCACTCAAGTGGGATGCACGTCATTTTGTTTTATATATTATAGTATTCGCGTGTTCGTTCTCTATGATTTATGAGAATTAATTTTAAACACGGCTTTGATGAACTCTTGGGTGATGTTCTGTGAGAATAATAAAACTAAAATGGGGATTGTAGAATTTCGAAAGCAGTTGATGGAAGATTTTACTGACACAAAAAATAAAACTTTATAAAGACTTAAAAGGCTGAAGCATAACCTAACTCCAAAAGAGGGACCAGTTAGAAGCACAAACCATTTTTGTAATAAATGTTATAAAAAAGTTTCAACGTTTTGCAATGAATGCGAAAATAAACCGCATTTATGTTTAGTGTTTCAACATGATCCACAAGTTTTTTTTTCTTTATTATAATTTGCCAATTATTCATTTTCTATTAAATATTTTAGTACTTATTTACTATTTAATTTTCTTTTTCAGTTTTCTCGAAAGTTACTTATGCATTTAAAAAAAATACTGTTAAAAGCCTACAAAAGTGGTAATATAAGCAACGTAATATGTTTAAAATGAATAGTTATGTTGCACTTAAAACTCAAACCTCCGCATCCATGAACGAGTTCGCCGAAAACTGCATTTTTCTATGTGAATCTAAAAAAAGTAAAGGTAAACGAAAACCATTGAGCGCACATATACTACAGCGCCACAGCGGTCACATGCATGCACAAAATCTACGAAACAAGTATCCTACGGCTCACAAAATAGGTATCAAAACAGGTCTTCCTTGATGTCACCGGTGACCTACGCGGCGCCTAAATACTGGGCAGGGTCCGGTCACCGGTGACCTACGTGGCAGTTAACGTGTTAAGTTTCCTACTGCTAGTCAAGTGTAATGAAACAATGGATTAATTCGAAAAAAATATATTTTTAAAGTTCGCACTGAACTGTCGACACACAGTAAGTTGACATGAAGTGAAATGAATCAAGTATATAGTCTCGTGTCCAGGAGACCAATGCTATATTGACGCTACCCAATCACAAGTTACAATCATTAACTTAGTCAAGATGGGGAGTTGATAAGTAATTACTTGCCATACCACAACATTAACATACTGGTTGAATAAAAAATGCACACTAAGGAATTAAAACTGAATTTATAGACAATTTGTTCAAACGGAGTTTGGGGCTGTTGACACAGGTATTTCATTTATTTACATAGTATTAGTTTACATACAACATTACATAGATAAAAGCTACCTGTCTCAGAAACAACATAAGCAGATAATAAACTTTTCTATAAGACTATATAATTTAATAAAGATTTCAGTGATTTCAAATGTTTTAAAAACTGTTTAAAATAATATATATTACCCAACTTATAACAAATCTCTAATGCAATTAAGCATTTAACATTTTCTGATTTATATTTATCTAATTCTTTATAAAGTGCTTATGTATGTATTGCAAGCAAGGTGATTCAAAAGCTAGTACCATGTAAAATCAAATGCAAAATTAGAATGAATCTACAGCAATGGAATTGTATTCATGACCAGCAGTGCACTCCTGCTGCTTCAGAAGGTCTTACAAATACTGTTTTGGAAAAATAAATGCATTCTTAATAACTTATTCACACATTGCTACAAAACGGCAGTTTAGCTCCACTGCTGCAAATCCAAGCTAAACAATAATTATTTAATTAGCTACTTTAGTCCGTGGGCCGCTTTTCACTATGTTTTTTAGTGAATTCCTCTGCATTCTTTGAGAACTTCTTCCTGTCTTTCAGGAATTCTTCGGCGAGTTCCGCGCGCAGTGGGTGTTCTGGCTCAGGGTCGTTAACGAGGGCCACTAGAGCTTGAATAACTGAAATATAGAAAATATAATAGGATCAAATATTTACCCTGTAAAATATGGGAAGTTGCGGAATTATTCGAAAGAGTTACCGCGGTCTCGGAACACAAAAGGCATATGATGGAACATGGGTTTTAGTCAGTAAAAGTCTGACACAACCTCCCGCTTCGCTCAGATCGGGAGGCAGTCATTGGACGATTTGCCATCCTTAACAAAAATAAAGTATAGGGGAAGGTATATAGGGTTTACATATCACACTCTCCTACCTTGGTCAGTCTTCGTAGCTGGCTTCCAGTTCTCAGCACTGATGATTGGCAGGCACACCTGGCCTTTCTCATCAATATTTGGATGATAAATCTTTGTCTTGAAACTAATCTTAGGAGGTTTGAATGGATATTCTGCTGGGAAGTTAATCTCAATGCGGAAAGCACCCTTGTTGTAAGGAGGATTGTCCTGAAAATAATAATGCAATAAGTTACTTCTATCAGATAACGCTGGTTTAACCTAGTCTGTTTCTCCTTTAGAGTTAAAATAAATACCATCATGCTATAGCTAAGCACCTAAGTACCCATTCTATCAAGGAGACTTAGAATACTTGTGATGTTGAGAGTAATTATTATGAATGCCAGTAGACTCATAACACATTCCATTGAATTTCTTATATGTAATTAAAATATCAATACCTAACGAAAATACATTATGCAGGAAAAAAAATACATTATTAAAGCGTATGATATACAGAGACCAGACTAATTAAGTACCTATTATTAAAAATCTACATGAACAAATGAGAAATTATTAATGTAGATTTTTAATAATACTTAAATACCCTATTTGATAGCATAGCAAAATGGTTTTACAACTTCTTTGAATCTAATTTGGAAGTAACTAAGATTTACATTTAGTGTACAAAATAACATTACGACTCATATGATTGCAGTGGTATTTCAGTTTTGTTTATTTGTATGATTATCCTTCTTGCTAATTCATCTAATTATAGTACAATGGCAATGTTGATAGTCTACTGGGTATGTTTCCGGACGACAGAGATATGGAGGACTATAGTAGTGTATACCCTCCTCAAGTCAGGTCTTTCAGTGCCGAGGATTGTGACTACAATGAAAACGTTGCAACAGGCTTCTCTATCTACTATGGTCTTCAGCTTGTTGGAGCCTGGGATATTAACCTCTACACCTGATTAGCCCATTGTCTGGGACTGCACCCTTAATAGTAGTTAATAATGTATATAATATAATTAAATGACGTCTAAAAAAATATACATCTATATTTCTGTAATCTTAATCTTGACACAAAATTGTGAGCCAGTATGTAATTATACTGATTACAGCTTAGGTATCATACTTACAGGAACAATTAATCCTTGCCATGTTAGAATATTGGATTCATCCACTTGTATGTCCCTAAAGGACTTTAAGCCCGATTGTCTGATGTCATTCAGTTCCTGGAAGAGATTGAAAATGAAATGATAGTATTATGAGTTTAAATATCAATCACAAGTTGGAAGGCTATGATGATCTCGTAAGTTTCCATCAGATAATTTCGCCATTCGCGGTTAGGCTAAATCAGATGCACTAGAAATTGCGTGTAAGCTAGATGAGACCATACCACTAATTCCTTTGTGATTTATACGGTATTTCTAACTGCGTATCACGACGGAAAAGTTTGTATATTTATATTATATTAGTAGGTCAAAGCTTTTACCTAGTATCAATAAAATAGGCCTTAGCGGTGTTTCAATTTTCAACTCTTTTCTTTCTAATTTCTCCTTCATATACCTACCATTTATCTAGTACATAATTAAGTATTTATATGAATACAGAAAGTTTCTTCGGTGTAATAATTACTTTTGTCAATGTTGAACAATGAATCAGGTCATAAAAAACGATGTCTCACCTTCTGTAGTCTCCTCGTTGCAGCCATTGTATTAGAATCTGTCAAAGTGCCAACCTAAGATTTCTTACGGTGATTCTTGAAAAACTCAAGGTTTTGTATTATTTACAATTCCACACAAACACCATAATTATACGCCACAAATAAATTATAGCAGGATTTGTTCGCAAAATGCTGAAAACCACTCCGCAAAACACGATGAACACCAACAAAATTTGGCTACGTTCTGTTAGCACTGTTAGCGTGATGAAATGGCAACTTGTAACTTTCAACAAAAAAATATAAAAAATAAAATTGTAAATTTTCTTTAAATTATAAACTATTAACTTATTAGAAATCTATTAAACGAAATTTACTTATTCTTATAATCAATATAATTATTTTGTTCAGTGGTAAAGTGAAACAAAACGCAATTCAGGAAGCTTAAAGGTGAACGCAGGCCTAGCCGCACCGCACGCGCCGCAGTCTTTGCATTCGAATTCATATATGAAGTTCTATGCAACCAGTGTTGCCATATATACAGATTTCTACGTATTTATACAGATTTTCGATGTGTGATACAGATTAGCACTGGATACAGATTTTTATACAGAATTTTCTTACTCTGTTGTTACTAGACACAGAGTGGCGGTTTTTGCGAAGTAATAAAGACCTAGCGCCTGATGATTCAGAAGACCTCGAAACCTTCTGGTGTAAAGTCATTGCAGCCCGTGATCCTGCTAACAACAGCAATCAATTATACCCAACGCTGTCCAGATTTGTTTCTGCAATCCGAAGTCTACCTCATTCTAGTGCTGCTGTAGAGAGGATCTTCTCATCTATAAATTTAATAAAAACAAAACAACGCAATAGACTTAATACAAATACTATTGAAGGTCTTTTGCATACAAAGCAACTGATTGGTGAAAAACCTTGTTAAAACCTAGAGGTTGATAATAAATTCCTGTTGAAATTTAACAAAAATATGTATGACTGAAAAAGTAATTTTTATTTCGTTTGTAATGTTTAAATTTAAGTAATGTTTAAGTTTTTAATTTTACTATGTACATATGTTCTCAAATAATACGACAATTTTATTAATTAGGTTCTTATTTAATATACGATAATCAAACCTTATCACGTTAGTACTAATTCCTTGTTTTTCAAAAGAAGCAATGATGATGATGATTAATATTCTATTTTAGTTAATTTGATAATACAGATTTTATACAGATTTTAAGTTAAAATAGCATACAGATTTAATACAGATTTTAGCAGTTTGTACTACAGATAAAAGGTTCAAAGCATCTGGCAACACTGTATGCAACCTCGCCTTAGAGCATTTAACCATGGAGATGGTATAGCTGGGCGAACCCCTCTGCCAAAGTCGATTGATCACATGACCATGCACGTTATATAAAACTACTTCATTCGCCGACCGTTGCCATCAGGGGGGTGAAACTCCCGAAGAAACTTCAGACACAAAATTTGCCAAAAAAACTAGTGACATCTTATGTCTGGGGTCAACTTAGTTTTGTACGTAATGCGTATGTTTTGATAATAGATGGCAGCCGCTACGATATATTTATACATATATGATAATCAAAATTAATAAAAAAATATTATTTGTATCGAAAAATTCATAAAGCATTATTTAATATATATAGGCACCTAATTCACTAAATCACTAAATTAAATGGCATTATAATTTTACTGCATCATAGACTCTATACACCTCGCTTGTTTATGAAAAACAAAGAAAAAAGAAAAATATAATACTGTCAAAAACAGTTTGACAAATTTCGATTAATTAATAAATTATCAGAAAAATATGTGATGAGTAATAAAATACCTAAAATGAAGGTAAAATATGCAGCACAAGTGTTCAGCCAGAGGGTGTCTAGCGCTTTACGTTTTTTATCGAGTTAGTATGTTTATAATTTCACATATTTGGATCATTATTGTTACCTAGCAAATTTTGCAAAATGTTATTAACCAACATTAATATTTTGTTTCAGAACACAACATTCTGCCCGAAGAGTGCAGAGATTTATTATTTGATAAGCTCTTCGAATCATTTAATGGTCATTCTTACAAGAGGTCATCAAAAATATATAAGCAGTGCTTAAAAAATAACTCGCTCCATTTCCAATTGTGGTATGATTTGTTGCCTATTTTAGACTCAATTAAATTTGAATCAGTAGTTCGTTCGTTTGTTATGTTTCGTTGATTTATAATGAATCCAAAAAATCACAAATATAAAAAATAATTAAATCCATCTTCACCGTGTTTTAATTTTTGCCAGCCTCTAAAATCTAATCTTTAGATTTTGGAAGTACTAGATTGATTGAAATAAATATTCTAAAATCAAAGATTTAATCTTTTGTCGATTAGAATATTTATTTCAATCAATCTAGTACTTCTAAAATCTTTAAAATAAGAAAATATTATTAACATGTCAGGTAGACGCCACCTATCGGATTTTTTCGGTATTAAACTACCGTTACGCTACCTGGCGATCAGGGTAAAAAACTCAATTTTCGAATCATAGAGTGGCGCATCTATCTCAGTATTTATATGTATCATCTATGGTTGCCATTATGTATCGTATTGTGTCGCTAGTAAGTGTTCACAAAAAATTATGAATTGTGCAGTTTCTTCTTACAAAAAGCCATCTACCACTTCAAATTTGCGAAACTATGATATTTTCTACCACATGTAAGTATAAATTATACATCAAAATAGTTTTAATTAAGGACAATATCAAAATAATCGTGAATGCCATTACGATAGAAAAATTCAGTGGTGGTACGTTGGTAGCACAAACGTAGTACAGGGGCTGACAGGGTAGCGAAGTGCATAGTGATGGGATAATGTGAGTGAATAATTGACAAAATAAATGATTTTTGAATCAGTATGTTCAGTTACATTTTTTGTGTGAATCTGCTGCCTATGGTTTTAAGTTTTAGAGATCGTCTATTAAGTGTATGTACTGGACAACTCGGTTCACGGAACTGCTAAGTAAATAAATAAACTATAGTAAACGTTGCTGGTTCTACACGATTATGAGGCTAAATTATTGCTTTTAGAGATTTTGAGGGGGTTTTTAACATTTTGATTTAATATTTTTTATCAAGTAGTTTATCTCAAGGCTATAACGTACACAATAAAATGAATGGACTTAATTTTCATTGCACTCTGTTGGAACTGATTTAAACTGATTACTTTTATTATTATTATTTTTTCAACAGATTTCCAAAAGATCCTGTGACAAGAGAAAAATGGAGGATATTTTGCAGTAATACAGAAAGAGAAACATTTGGACACACGCGTACTAGTACAAACTGTTTAGAACATTTTACGCAGTCTAGTTTTAAAGCACTTGCGAATAATAGTCAGCATCAAGATGACGGGACCAAGTCCCCAAATTAAAATGTATCAAATAAGAGTGTTTGTACTACATATGTACTATTTGTACCCTAAACAAGACATTTGTACCTCTAACGGTAAAGGAAGTACGTCCAGACGAACCTGGTCCCGCCATTTTGACGTCAAAGTGGCGGGATCATCTGAAAACGCTACCGAAAGGCAGGTTATTCACACAGGAAGACGTAGTACTACATATGTACTTGTATATACTCAATTTCCAATACAGTAATTGTAAGTGCCAAACTAAAGTTATGTTAATAAAACATTGGTCCCGCCATTATGATGATTAATGTTATCGCTGAATTCATATGAAAATCGTAAAAACTCGTACAAAATCTAATGTGGAATCTTAGTACGTCCTAAGTACTTACACGTGGGCAATTTCCATATTCATAGCTTTAGTACATCAAAAGTTTTTTCGTTTCTAATCTATTTTTATAGAACTGGACAGATGTATGCAGTAAGGAAACAAACATCACAAACAAACATCACAAACAAACATTTCTTTCATAACCCTTAATTTTTGTAACTAAAACCTGTTTTTGAATCTCAGAGACAAAGTTGACACACGAAAATGTCAAATTTAAAAATATGTTGTCAGTTCTTTTGTGCGACCAATTACGTGAGCGACATTTCAAGATTTTTATTGGAAGTTACGTTAAAAATTAACAATGAAGAGGAAAATACAATCTGGAAGGAAAAGTAAAGTGTTGTTGGAAGACCAAAAAAAGGTATTTGAAAATCACAAAGCATCTTTTATTTACGGCATACCATCATCGAATGATCAAGTATTTGCGGATATAAGTAGTCAACTTAATTTTAAAATGACTCCGAAAAGTTTATACTTATCGGTTAAACGTAATTTCAATTACTTTTTTGATGAAACTGAATCTGAATATGTTGAAGAAATAGAACATAAGGAAAGTAGTGACTACAATGGTGATAAATTGCCTGTTGAATTTGAACAATTTAATTTCTATTTGGATATCTACGCTTGGACCAAAATTCAGCCAATCGTTAAATATGTCAGGAGAAATTGTCCCAGCTTAACAGCATCAAAGCATCGAAAGAAATTGTGTTTACCTACTCAAGAATGGGCAGGGCTATTGAGAGAGGAGTTATGGAAAGTTAGCAAAAAACAATGTACTTGGCAATTCAAAACATATTCAATCAAACAAGATGAATTTATCCGCTGTTTCGGAAAATGTAAAGAATGTGAAGCGGATGTTGGCATTTTTATAAATTGGCCTACTGATAAAATAGCAAAATGTGAAGTAACAATAAAAATTTGGAAACCAGACTTTAAACATAAAATTCAAAGAAAGATTAAGTTGTCATCTATGAAAAGAAATGAATTAAGTGATGACCTAAAAATGTCGTCAGCTATCTCTGTACGCAATTCGTTAGCGCATTCTATGATGGACAGTAATGATGTTGAACCACCAATCTTGCCAACACTGGGAACTCTTCGCCAAATCAAGTATGAAAGAAGAAAGTCTACATGTGCTGACTCAAACCCAACAATGTCCTTATGGCTAATGGCTAAAACTCCACCGTATAGTGAATTTATCAGATTAATATCACTACATCCAAATTTCATCGTGCATTATTGGTCTCCTGATCAGGAAAAATACTACTGTCAATACCTTCATGATACCCAGCGGGCAGTTATAAGTCTAGATGCTACGGGAAGTATTTTGAAGAGCTTTGGCCCTTTTTCTAAAATGTCACTTACTAAACACTTGTTTTTATATGTGTGTGTTTTAAAAACATTTGAGGGGCACACCAGCGTTCCACTGTTCCAGATGGTATCCGAAAGCCATACCATAGAAACAATTACTGACTGGCTGAGTCAATGGTGTAAAAAAAATCCAGTACCAGCAGAAGTAATATGCGATGATTCTTCTGCGCTTATCGGAGCATGTGTAAAAGCTTTTACAAGCTGCAGTACAACAAAAGAATATTTGGAAGTATCATTTGGTATATTATTGCAACAAAAAGATGTCATCATGCCCGAAACTTACATTAGAATTGATACAAGCCATATGATCAAAATTTTATATAATCAGTCTTGTTTCAAAAATAGCGATAACAGAGTTAAGCAATTTTACGTAAATTGCTTAAAAACGATGAAAACGTGTAATAATTTCGAAGTGATGAAACAGATTGCAAAAGATATGGTTATACTTTGTTTAGCAAAGTTATCTGGCAATGATCAAGATGGCAAAATAACAAGAAGTGAAGAAGCGAGATTGCGATTAAAATCTTTATTTCGTGACGATGAAATGGACAACAATGACAGTGAAAGTGCTCATGATATTAATACCAACAAAGATATAAAATCTCAATTCAAAACTGATGAGCAGGAGGATGAAGAGAACCCAAGGAAACATAGGGAAGGCATTTTAAAAAATATTGTTTTCTTAGATCAAGAACAAACCAGGCGAGATAAACACGAAAGAGAAAAATCACATGTAGATATGAGAGTTGATTGGTTAAATGATCATATATCTAAAGAAAGAATTATTAATAATCTGACTTCTGAAAGTTTTAGTAACACAGAAAACTTATATTACTTGCCTTCCCTGGTTGACATATTGTTAAGATTGATGAAGCAAGTGCCTCTATGGACTAACGTAATGAAAAATGTGTACGGTAGTGAAATTAGCAATCCTACATCATCTAATATAGAGAGCTATTTTAAAAATACCAAGACGCTTCTTTGCGATCTCAAAACCAAATCGCACAGGCTGAGAATAGATGAATTCATTACGAAACATTTCGAGTATATCTCCGGTGAAATAAAATTAGCATTGAGTGATTTACATTTAGGAAAAGATAACAAAACAAATTCGATTATTAAACGGGCACAATCTAACACAGCAAAATGTAATATAAATGCCGATTCTATTTTCGACAAAAATCCTTCATTTGTTGAAAATTGGCGAGGAAAAGGTAGAAAAAAACGCATAGTAAAAACACAAATAAAAAAAGTATTTCTACTATCAAATGGGAGTACGATGAAAAGTATTGATGGCGTTAAAGTGGTAAATAGCTGTGCATTTGATGCTATCTCGCAATCGTTGGCTATAGCTTACTTGGAAAAGTATCAGTTAAAAGAAATAATAGATAATACCGATCATGATTACTGTAAATTCATAAAAATTCTGGCTAGTAAAGATGCCAATGCTGATACTATTTATAAGGATAGACTTCAAATTTTGAAATCATATTTTGAAATAGAAACAGTCAATGAAAATGAAATAAAAGTACACTGCGAGTGCAATATAACGTATATTGTTGAACATATATTATCCGATGTTTTATATAGCGTAGACGAAATAAGAAACTGCTCGAATAAAAAATGCTCAGTCAATGCGACAGGAAAAAGATCGATTGGGTTTTTACCTCTTGATTTAAACATTTTAAGCACCGGTATAATTTACCTCGGTAAATCAGCTGATGAAATGATACAAGATCACATTTTATCATGCAGTGCATTTGGATGCAACGGAATCAAAACCATATCCTACTCACTATCATCTACAATATTTTTTTAAATCAATGATCAGAAGAAAATTAACATTTTTGAAATTCCGAGACAAATTGTCTTAAAAGGGAAATGCTATTCTATTTTATCTGCTATAGAATTTATAGCCCCACCTACATCTAGCGGCATCGGGCATTATCGAGCTCATATTTCTCGAATAATTGGTCAGTGGGAGTGCTACGATGATTTAAAGATGAAAGTTACGAAGAGTCAAACGTACATAGTGCCTAATTGTTTAATATATGCGCTAATATAATTTTCACGTTTATTTTAATTGATCGAAAAAAGAAGGACGTTCTCAATTCGATGCGTATATTTATTTTTAATGTATGATCACCGATAACTCAAAAACGGCTGAACCGATTTTTTTTGTTTGTAAGGGTATTCATTGGATGTGGTCTCATTGTCATCAATTCAGGATCTCATGATGGGATCCTGGAAAAACCGAGGGAACTCTTTAAATATTATAAGCACACCTATAGCGATTTCAGTATTGTTTATAGTAACTTGTACAGTTGCTTTTGAAAAGCACCATTTGGTGAATTGGAACTGATGATGAAGACCAGAGATGACCACTGGAACTACTCAATAATTAAGTATTTCATAGGTTCTGGTTCGATTACTTGAATATACTTATTAAGCACAATATGCTCGTCACAATGCATATGGTGAAGTATAGGCACACCTATAGCGTTTTGGGTATTTCTAATAGTACCTTGTGCAGTTGCTCTCGAAATGCACCATTTGGGGAAGTGGAGCTGATGATGAAGACCACAGATGGCCGTCGAAACTACTCAATAATAAGTATTTCGTGGATTGCGATTCTATTACTTGAATATGGATGTTAAGCACTTTATGCTCGTCACAATCCATATGGTGATGTAGAGCTGATGGTGAAGTATCAGGAAAACTCCCCAAAAATTAACGGCTCTGCATCGGGAAAAGCAATATTTTGTAAAAGATGATAAGTAGTGCACATTTTAGCTTTTGGAACTAGATAAATTACAAACTGACCCACTAAAAAGTGTGAAAAAAACTTTTTAGCAAAAAATAAAACCGACTTCCATATCAAAACACTACAAAGCCAAAAATAACTTTAATTTCGATAGTCGGTGTTATTGGTTTTGTATTTTCTTTTTTTTTGACACCGCCTTCCGAAATTAAAGTAAGTCGGTTTTATTTTTTGTTAAAAAGTTTTTTAATGATATTATTTTTATAACTAGTATTACTGAGATGTAAATATTATATTGCACTCGCAGTGTAACTTGTATTTCATTTTGCAGGAAGAAAATGAACTGGTTTAACTACCAAAATTATAAATCTGTTTCCATCCTACAATCTTGACAATTTATTCTCAGACCCAACAAGAATCACCCCTACCAGTGCTACATGTCTTGATATTATTTGTATAGGTGTATCAATTAAAACACAAAGAGATCATTAATTTACTTGTATCAGATCATAGCGGGCAATTAATTACTTTCTAATGTAAAAATAATAAAGCGGCTAAAAAGGATATCACTGTTAACCCAAAAACTGTAAGTCGTTTAGAAACTTTCAAAGATAAACTCACACATAGTTTACCAGTTTTGACCACCATACATGATCCTAATCATTTATACAGGGTGGACCATAAGGGTGTTGGCGGTTTCAATATTCAATTAAAAAAGAACTACGAAACATAACAAAAATATATTTGTATTTTTAAAAAGTAGAAACATAGGAATTTTTAAGACCTAAAAATAATGTTGTGTTCAAATGACTTCCCTCGGCTGCTTGGCACTCTTGGATGTGAAGTCGCAAATTTTGTAAAATTCGTTGAAAAGTTGTTCTCGGTATTTTGTTACTTTCCTGAATAATATTTAATAACTTTCGTCCTCAAAAAAGTATGGCCCAATATAATACCGGTTGACATTATCCCTGCCCACATGACAAGCTTAGGGCTGTGAAGTGGACGTTCATGCAAGCGTCAGGGATTAGTCTCGGACTAGAACCGACAATTTTGCTTGTTCACATGGCCATTAAGGTAAAATTGGCCTCATCACTAAATATCACGTTGTTGAACCGCTCGAGCATCAAATTGACAAAGTTAAGTTGGTTATTGGCATCATCTGGTTTTAATTCTTGGACTATCTGAATCTTCTAAGCCTTCAAATGCAAATCACGCTCAAATTCAAATGCAAGTCGTTCTTTTGATGTCCAAAGACTGACTTCTCTTACGTGTTGACTGTTGCGGATTTCGCTGAACTGAAACACGAGCACGCTCCACAATGTCGGCTGATTTCGCAGAAACTGGGCGACGACGAGCCGTAATTGGTACTGTTGAGCCGGTTGTTTCGAACATTCTGATCCATTTCCGTATCACATTGGCGCTTGGAACTTCAATTAAATCGCGTAAACCGTGTTCATGTCGATACAAACGTTGTGCAGTAATCACTGATTTATTGTTTTCGTAATACGCTCGGACACAAAATGCACGCTGCGCTCCCGTGTACGGCTTCATGGCGACTAAATTTCCAGGAAGCGGCGCAGCAACAACATATCCCCCCGCCGCCCCGCGTTTCCGAGAAATTGAAGAATTAAATCGCCAACACTCATATGGCCCACCCTGTATAAGGACTTTTTTAACACGTACTGTAAGCAATTTAATTCAAAATAAATATAAGTTAGTTTTTTTACATTGCATTATGGGAGTCGGTTTAATTTTTTGTTAAAAGTTTTTAATATAAGTAACTTTTATCATTAAAACACTAAACGTAATACTTAGTTCTTTATTATAGATCTTTATATAAATATATATATATATATATATCATTTTGGGTTGTTTAATTTCTGCATAAAGGTGTCCATTTCAAACATAACGATATATATAACAAATGATAAATAACTTTCGATACACTAAAGCTATGAATATGGAAATTGCCCACGTGTAAGTACTTAGGACGTACTAAGATTCCACATTAGATTTTGTACGAGTTTTTACGATTTTCATATGAATTCAGCGATAACATGAATCATCATAATGGCGGGACCAATGTTTTATTAACATAACTTTAGTTTGACACTTACAACTTTATTGGAAATTGAGTATATATAAGTACATATGTAGTACTACGTCTTCCTGTGTGAACAACCTGCCTCCCGGTAGTGCTTTCAGATGATCCCGCCACTTTGACGTCAAAATGGCGGGACCAGGTTCATCTGGACGTACTTCCTTTACCGTTAGAGGTACAAATGTCTTGTTTAGGGTACAAATAGTACATATGTAGTACAAACACTCTTATTTGATACATTTTAATTTGGGGACTTGGTCCCGCCATTTTGATGCTGACGAATAATAGAAGGAAATTAGTTAAGGGTGCGACACCCACTTTAAAAAATTAAAATTGCAAAGACCAAGCTTGCCTTGGAAACGGTAGTAGTTTCTATTTCTTCATTTAGCCAATCCATTCCTCAATCATTACAGTCTCACAGCCTATCCATCTCTCAACCATCAATTACACACAGCCAATGCGGCCCAATAACGTCATCATCTATCAGTGACATGGGTCAGACTCCGACGAAAATAAAACTGCGCAAGTAGTTGCAGTTTAAAAATAAAAAAATATTTAGGCTTCATTGTGCGTACGGCTAAGGAGTGAAATTCCCTGCCGGAGTCTGTGTTTCCCGATAGCTATAACCTAGGAATCTTTAAGTCAAGAGTGAATAGGTTACTTTTAAGTAAGCGTGCTCCATCTTCGACCACATCATCACTTACCATCAGGTGAGATGGTGGTCAAACGCGAACCTATTTCTAATAAAAAAAAAAACGAATCTTAAATAAAAAGGTTGATACAAGAACTTCATAACAATTTAGAAGAAATATCACTGATTGACAAAATAATAAACTAGTCTTGAGCAAAATTGGTGTTACTCAGAAGGAACTTCTTAAAATACGGATGAAAAAAGTGATAAGCTCCCTAGAACGAAATGTTCATCAGAATTGAAATCTTTTGCGCTCACTCTGCATTACTACTTGGCAAAGGTGTATAAGTGCGTACGCAAGATATTTCACTTTTTTATAGAAACACCGAACTCAAATAGTCTTAAAAAACAAAAAAATATACGTGTTATTGTGTTACATAAAACAAATAAAAGCCTATCCGATTGATCGAATTATTTTATTATTTACCATTGCCTACTATTTGACAAATATATATTAGGCCCGTATTAAAAAACGGAGCTCGAGTCTGAATCTCAAATTCCTGACCCTAAATATAATCAACCCCAAAAATAGTTTCAAATACTTAAATGCATTCTATACATTGAAGTAATATGTATCTACTACGTAGTACAAATTACCTCAATGATTCTATACTACTCTGAACTGAAATCTGTAGGTAGGTTATATTGTTGCAAGACGTATACCATACCACCATTTTATGAATATCATTTATATGTAGCTAATTAATAAATTCTATTCTTATAGGAAAAGCGCAGGTACAGCAATAGGACATAGTATTATGTAATTACGAAAAAATTCTTGACTAAAAATAAATACAATCGTTCTTTTTCATACCTTCCTACGTAGTTTCGCAGACCACATATTGCGATTTTGTTGTTATTTGTGAAATTATGGACATATGTTTATTTGAAAGAGTTTTGAAATATATTTTGTTCATTCATTCATACATTATTCTACTCATTCTTCCTATCACATCACTAGCACTTTGTGTTTGTTAGTGGTATAAGATCCTTGGTTTGTTGTCATAGGATAATAGCATAGTTACGCGCGTGTGTGTTTTTCTATTGTGTGGTTCTTATTTTTTCGTGTGCGTTTGTATCTACAGGAAGCATGTATCAGTATGCGATTGTCAAATTTTTGTAGTGTGTTGTATGTGTTTTCCTCGCCTCCCGCAGAAAGTGGCAGAAAAAGTTGTTCGGTGATTTGCTCCTTGCCATCTCCATGGTTAAATGCTCTAAGAACCTCGCACACCTACCCGCGCCGCAGTCGCCGCAGTCCCTGAAACGATCGAACTCCCCAAGCCGCAGCTGGTGACGTCACACGCACGCAGCAGACGCTGCGGCTAGCGCAGCGCGGATGACGTCATTCGCATCCACGGCGCGCAGTGTTGCCAGAGTTATAATTTAGACAGAGAATCTCTGTCAACGGTTTATAATAAAATTACTTGTTCTCGTATAAATAATTACTTGCTTATTTCCTATTATAGCACCTACAGATAAAATTACACAAAAGAGCAAAATACCAATACCAAATACAGATTTTTTACAGATTTTCTTAAATTTACCTAATACAGATTTTATACAGATTTTTTAAATCTTCGGTACAGATAATGCTTTCAAAAATCTGGCAACACTGCAAGATGATAGATGTGCGAGGCCATACAAAAAGCGATGACTGCGGGGACTGTAGAGACTGCGGTGCGGCTAGGTCTGCAATCACCTTACAACAGCACCATCTATTGTCAACAGTGTTGCCAGCTCCAGCAAAATCTCCCTAGATTTATTATCTTAAAATCTTATCTCGTTAAATCTGATTCAATTAGGGACCGATCCCGGATTTACTTACTTTCCGGTTACTGGAGGCCATTAACAGCCTGGAAAGGGGATGGGGGAGGCAAGTGAAGATGAATGTACTATAGGGTGGGCCATCTAGTGTTTTAAAGAAGTACTTATTACTTTGACTCTGAAAGGTAAAATGACAATACCTTTACGACTTCACAATACAATACTTCACAAGTTATAAATCGGCTATTAGGTGGCATTATGGTACAATTATGTTTACTGAACAAGATCACACTTTTTACAAATTAAGATAAAAAATCAACCGTAACTAACTGCCAGAAAATAATAAGCACAAACTTACAAAATACTACAAGACACACGACAAGTAAACATAAACATGGCTGACTGTCATGAAAGAAAGCGAAAGCGCACGGAACAGGTGAGACAGCAAAATATACCATTATTTACCCCTCAAAGTCCATACAATTTTTTTCGCCTTTAAGTTACAGTAGCCTGCGTGCCATGCTCAACCACAGATAACTTTAAATAAGTCAGAGATGCTCAACGAATTTTTGTTTCCAAAAATTGAAGAGAATGACATGGATGACTTTGGTTTCAACAAGACGGGGCCACATGTCACACAGCCAACGTAACCATCGATCTTTTGCGCACTGTTTTTGAAAATCGAATAATCAGCTGAAATGCTGATGTCAATTGGCCGCCTCGGAGCTGTGTTTTGAGCCCTTTGGATTATTTTCTGTGGCGAACCATTAAAGATAAATGTTTCGCAAACCATCCAGAGACATTGAAGCGTTGAAACATGAAATCAAGCAGAAACAATCGAAAATGTGCTGAAAAATTGGGTTGATTGGATGGGGTACTGCTGAGCCAGTCGTGGTAGTCATATGAATTATATTTTGTTCCATTCTTAAATGACAAAGTTTAACCTTTCCAATAAAATCTGAAATCACCCATAACTTTTAACTTCACCCATAACTTTTTTGGTTACTACTCTACTCCCGTGAGTCGAAGCGCGATATTATATAGCCTATAATTTTACTCGATAAATGGATTATCCAACACTAAAACAATTTTTCAATTTGAATCATCAGGTAGTTACTAGTTCCAGAGTTTAGCGTGTTTTAATTCAAACAAACACAGCTTTATAATATTAGTATAGATACGATTGTAATCTATCTATATTTTATTTTGTTTGTTACAATAAGTACCTACATATATACTTATAATCTATTTTTCTAAGATTATGCATTTGTATGAAGCTATCTTAGCTGTCGATATCAACAAAATAAGGCCATGGCATCACTAAACATCACTATTTGTTATTTCTCAAATACAGTTTTAGGTACGCTAATTCATCTAAATCGTAAATAAAATAATGTTCTCATTATATTTTGGTTAAAGTTGGCTTATTAGTGCATTGTTATTGCAGAAATCACGATGTAAACAACTTTAACGCCTCAGATACGGAAGTTGAAATGTCAAAATAATCAAGTGACGCTTATCGCCTGCGAGCGTTACGTTGCCACCCGCGATAACGACCTACTTGAATTAAAGACGCATTTACGTTTACCACTCGCTCAATTTTAGGTATTCTAGTAGCAACACAACTGATAGGGTGGAATTGGCAGCTTGAAACTAATTAAAAAAATGTGAATATTATAAACATTGTGTTTATTTGTATAATCTACAACAAGTGTCTGATCGAGGGTGTATTCCCTGAAATATGGAAAAGTGCCAATATTACGCCTGTGCACAAAGGTGGCTCTAAACATGACATTGAGCAATATCGACCCATTTCCATTTTGTCGACCTTGTCAAAGGTTTGTGAAAGACTTGTTTATAATGAAATTTACCCTATCTTGCATAATCTTATCATCTCTGAACAGCATGGCTTTGTTAAACAACGATCGACTGTATCAAATCTATTGATTTTCACAAACTTTCTTTTTGAAAATCTTGACACGCGCCTACAAGTTGATGCAGTTTACACAGATTTTAAGAAAGCCTTTGACAAGGTTGATCACGAAATTTTACTGAGTAAAATTGCTTTTAATGGCATTCGGGGAAATTTGCTTCGCTGGTTCTCTTCCTATATTGAGAATAGAACCCAGAGGGTTGTCGTGAATGGATACCAGAGTCACTCTGTGGTGATAACTTCTGGTGTTCCACAGGGTTCCATCCTGGGACCACTCTTATTTATACTTTATATAAATGACATTAAGAAATGCTTCAAAAACACAAAGTTTCTCATGTATGCTGATGATCTCAAAGTTTTTAGAACTATCAAAACAAGTGAGGATTCTCTAAAATTTCAAGAGGACCTTAATAGACTCTCAGCATTCTGCCATGACAATAAACTACATCTTAGCATTTCTAAATGTCATTGTATAAATTTTACAAGAAATAAAATTATTATCGGTTCTGGGTACAGGTTGGATGGTACAGTATTGGGTAATATTTCAATTGTAAGGGATCTTGGTGTGATGTTTGATAATAAAATTTCTTTTAATCAACATGTTGAAAAAATTGTCAATAATTCATTCAAAATGTATGGTTTTGTAATGAGAGCATCCACCGAGTTCAAACGAAATTCCACCTATCTGTATCTATATAAAACGTTAATACGTTCACAAGTTGAATATGCAGTGCCAATCTGGAATCCTTTCTACCAGAAATATGTGGATGAGATCGAGAAGGTCCAGCGGAAGTTCCTTCGTGCCATGCACTATAGAAGCCATAAAACGTATTTGTCATACCCTCAACTGTTAAAGAAATATAAAATGGTTACACTAGAATCAAGACGTAAGCTACTAGAGGCCAATACTCTGTACAGTATCGTACATAATAACTTTGACTCAATTGAACTAACTAGTAAATTATGTTACAGTGTCCCTCGCACAGTAAACAAACGTAGCGTTCGAGCAGGGACACTATTTGCTGTAAACTCTTGTCGCACTAACTCTGGTTTGCGTTGTCCTACTCATCGTATGGTCGAGACCTATAATAATTATTTTGTAGATATTGATATTTTTATGTGCTCTAAATCTAAATTTAAATCCGATGTACTAACTGTTCTAGCTGCGCAATGTAACAGTTAATATTATAATGATGTTTGGTACGTATTGTTGTAAATTTTAACATTTTATAAATCCTGTTTATCCTCACTAATGCATAATAATATTAATTTGAGTCCCCGTTTTACACTTATTAATGTATTAATTTTATGTTTTTTTTTTCATTCTATTTTTCGTTTCAAATTATCTTTTTTTTTTGTATCCTATCTTTTGTTTTTAATAATTTTAATTAATAATGATTGAATTTTAATGTTACAATAAAATTGATTACTTGAATAGCTTATCCAGCGGCATATACTGCTTATATTTTCAATGTTAATATGCGGATAATGCAGTGGGCTGCAATATTGTTTATAAACTGAATGACTTATTGTCGTACACTCATCTTATATTGTAGCTGTTTATTGTCCCTAAATAAATAAATAATGAGAAAAAAATAGAATAAATTTTACATGACACCGTACATCAATCAGATAGAAGAATATTTTAAATAAATCTAAAATAGATGTCATAGACAAACATGGACAGCATCACGACCTTCCAACACCTTCTCCTGATGTTCGTTCATGTTGCTGTGACACGTCTCTATTCTTGCACAGTGTCTTTCGAACTTTACTTTTGACAGTGGTTTTGTCATTACGTCAGCCAACTGTATCTCTGTTGGACAGTAGCTGATATTGATCAATCCGTTCACGAAGTGTTCGTGTATAAAATGGTATCGCACATCTATGTGCTTCGACCTTTTGTTGAAGGATCCCGATTTTACGAGTTGAATCGAACTTTGGTTATCAACGTGCAAATTTATTTTTATATCTACATCGGTTATTTCCTTCAACAGAGATTTCAGATACAATGCCTCTTTGCAACAGTCTGCTGCGGCTATGTACTCGGTTTCAGTCGATGATAATGCCGCTATAGGCTGTCTCTTAGACGCCCATGCGATTGGTCCATCAGCTATCATAAGCACGGAGCCAGAAGTGCTTCTTCGCGTCAATGGATCTCCAGCATAGTCCGAGTCGCTATAAGCATCGATATTCTCTATCGGTGTGTTTCGTTTGAACAAAATGCCTTTATCTTTGGTTCCCACCAAATATTTGAATATTTTCTTAAGTTTTGTGACATCTTCTCTAGTGAAATTTTCGACCTTCCTGCTAACTTGATTGACCGCTTGTACGATGTCTGGTCTAGTTCTGGTAGACAGTAAACTTCCCACTGCCTCCCTATAGGGATATTCCTTCTCCTGGGCAGTTTCTTGTATCGACTTGTAATCGCTACTTGCGGGCGTGTCACAAGGTTTGGCATTTTTCATATTATATTTTTCCAGTACGTCATTTATATAAGATCTCTGAGTAAGAATTATTCCTTCTTTGGAATTTCTTATTTCCATACCCAGATAGGTACTTGGATTTTGATTCTTTTTCATTTCAAATTTGGTTTCAAGTTTCTTCAAAATAACTTCGATCTTTTTCTTGTCTTTTCCTATAACAAGACCATCATCGACAAATAATCCGATTATTATTGACTTATCTTCGTTTATGAAAACGCATCGATCGGTTTTTATCGTCTTGAAACCCAAATCAAACATCGCTTGGGTAAAAGTTTTATTCCATGTGAATGGAGCTTGCTTTAAGCCATACAACGACTTTTTCAGCCGGCAAACTACTTCAGTAGTATTGCAGTCAGTTTTATAGCCAATAGGTAGTTTCATATAAACTTCATCTGTCAACTCTCCGTACAAGAATGCTGTCTTGACGTCAAATGTCATGAAGTAGTAAGATTTGGATGCGGCAACGGCTAATAAAGTTTTTAAGGCAGATTGACTTACAACTGGGCTATATACATCTTCAAAATCCAGGTTTCCTTTCTGCTCGCAGCCACGTACGACTAATCTGGCCTTGTATGTACCGTCATCTTTAATCCGAAATACCCATTTTTTCGACAAAATTTTGTGTCCTTTGGCTTCTGACCTGTCAACTAATACCCAGGTGTTATTTTTCTGTAGTGAATCCATTTCAGACTGTATCGCCTTCTCCCAATTTTGTCTGTCAGTGCCCGTCACTGCATCTTGATATGTAAGAAATGAACAGTCATAGTCATCATTACTATCTGATGTAAACATAGTCACGCAACGACTTAGCTCGTAATCTTTGGTCCATGCTGGTGGCCTCACTTCTCTTTGTGGTCTTTCACTTGAGGTCGGTGGGTCAACTGGATCTCGACTGGAGCTGGAAGAAGGAAGATTAGTAGGTTCCTGAAAAAATAAGTTATTATACATTTTGTTTTTAATTTCAGGTATTTCAATCTCAATTGATTCTGTTTCTGGTTCTAGAGTAAAGTCTTCGTTTTTCTCAGCAGGAGTATCGCCATAATGCATCTTTTCGATTACTTTTACGTCTCTGCTGATAACAACGTCATTCTTTTCCGGTATGTAGATTCTAAAACCTTTGGCTTTATTTGCATATCCCAAAAATACTCCTTCTGTCGCTTTGGCAGAGAATTTTCCTTTTCGGTTCTTGTTCATTACAAAGGCTCTGTTTCCAAACACGTGTAGGTGATTTCCCGATGGGGTTCTTCCTACCCACTTCTCATATGGGGAGTTTCCTTTGAGAGCTTTTGCTGGGCTTCTATTTATCAAATAGTTTGCAGTGTTCACTGCTTCTGCCCATAGATTTGCAGGAATGTTAGAATCTATCATCAGACATCTTGCTTTATCCATCAGCGACCGATTTTTCCTTTCACTCATGCCATTTTGCTGCGGTGTATAGGGTGCAGATAGTCTTCGGCTTATGCCGTTATCTTTCAGGAATTTGTCAAACGCTTTCGACCTATATTCGCCTCCATTGTCAGACTGAAGGTTTTGAATTTTCTTCTTATGAAACAGTTCAACACAGTTTTTATACTCCTTGAATTTTTCAATAACTTCGCTCTTTTCTTTTAAGAAGTAAACACAGCAGTATCTTGTATAGTCGTCAATAAATGTAACGAAATACTTTGATCCAGCCATTGATTTATGCTCAAAAGGGCCACATACGTCACTGTGAATTATCTGCAGCACTTTGGTAGAGATTATTTGTTCATGGCTTTGGAATGGTAGAGTGGTAAATTTACCCTTGATACAAGTCTCACAGGTACCCAAAGTTTTTTCTTTAAATTCGAGTCCTCGCATCATTTTATTTTTAACCATTTCCTTTAGGTCTCTTTCATTGACATGACCTAATTTCTTGTGCCATTTCATAATTTCGCCTTCAGCACTGGGCGTGAAATTTGCTGTCTCTTCCGGCTCATCGAATTCAATGAAGTATAGTCCATTTCTTCTTCTAGCTTTTAAGTTAACTGTTCCGTCTTTTATGATACTGGCTTGTCCCTTTTCAAATAAAACTTTATAGCCATGATCTGTAATTTTACTTACTGACATCAAGTTGTTTGACAAATCAGGCACATATTATAGAAGTATGAGGCGGGGGACACACATTTTACCACTTTGGAAGCGTATATCGTTTAAACGATTAACTTTATGAAAATGTGGTTTTAGAAACCACAATGTAATTTTTATAGACCTGTCTATTAATACCACACACGCATAAGTTTCATGAAAAAAAATATTTTGAGGTTCAGTTCCATGTATCCCCCCTTTATTTTAAATCTTTTTTATTTTTTTCTTAAAATCGGATAGCTGTCACAGAATACATCTATCTACCAAGTTTAGTATAGTTCTAATAGTTTCGGAATATAAAACATTTTACCAAAAAATTAAACCGACTTCCAAAAAACACTGCAAAGTGAAAAATAACTTTGATTTCTGTAAGCGGTGTCCGACTTCCGAAAGTAGTTAGAAAGTAGACAAAATATTGCTTTTCCCAATTCTGGGCCGGTCTTGGTCTGGTTTCTCCCTCTGGGCCCGTCCGGCATGAGTGCCTCTACCGGCATGGCCCCAGAGATCATCGAAACACGCAAGCCCCACCACGACGACAACGTGGGGACACAGTTGGTGTTAGTTTCAATTTTGTATTAATGTTGTTGACGCCCGATTAGGAGTACTAGGGGACTTTGGAAATAAAATACTCATATTATGTGATAAAAAAATTAATAATAAATAAAGAAAAGTTTCGTCATGCCTGTCTGTCTGTTTGTCCATCCGTCCGTATGTCACAGCCATTTTCAACCGACGAAAAAAACGGAGGAGGTTATCAATTCGACGCGTATATTTTTTTTATGTTTGATCACCGATTACTCGAAGACGGCTGTACCGATTTGGAAAATTCTTTTTTGTTTGAAAGGGTTATACTTTGAAGTTCCATTGTCAACAAATCAGGAGCTGATAATAGGATCTTGGAGTAATCGAGGGAACTCTTCAAATATTATAGGCACACCTACAGTGATTTGAGTATTTTTTATAGTAACTTGTGTAGTTGCATTCGAAAAGCACCATTTGTGAAGTGGATCTGATGATGAAGACCACAGATGGCCACTGGAACTACTCAATATATGTATAAGTAGGAATAAGAAGTATTTCATGGGTTCCGCTTCGATTACTTGAATATGGTTATCAAGCACAATATGCTCGTCACAATGCATGTGATGAAGTGAAGTTGATGGTGAAGTACCAGGAGAACTCTTCAACTATTAACGGCCCAGAATTGGGAAAAGCAATATTTTGTCTACTTTCTAACTACTTTCGGAAGTCGGACACCGCTTACAGAAATTAAAGTTATTTTTCACTTTGCAGTGTTTTTTGGAAGTCGGTTTAATTTTTTGGTAAAATGTTTTATATTCCGAAACTATTAGAACTATACTAAACTTGGTAGATAGATGTATTCTGTGACAGCTATCCGATTTTAAGAAAAAAATAAAAAAGATTTAAAATAAAGGGGGGATACATGGAACTGAACCTCAAAATATTTTTTTTCATGAAACTTATGCGTGTGTGGTATTAATAGACAGGTCTATAAAAATTACATTGTGGTTTCTAAAACCACATTTTCATAAAGTTAATCGTTTAAACGATATACGCTTCCAAAGTGGTAAAATGTGTGTCCCCCGCCTCATACTTCTATAATAATGGAGTAAAAAATTATACAAAAAATATATGCTATGGTTCTTAATGTAAACTTTCAACCAAAATTGGTTTGAACGAAATCGGGTTAGCAGTTTTTGAGATACAGCATATTTTCTAAAACCGCAAATAAAATTTTGTAATTCATACAAACACTATGAAAAACAAAGTTATTTGGCGTATTTACTACGGAACCCTTCAAGGGCGAGTCTGACTCGCACTTGGCCAATTTTTTAGTTTTTGTACGAACTGAACATTTTGGCATATTGAACCGTATGAAGTAAGCCCAACAAAAGGTCACTATTGTATATCGTTGAGAAATTCCCTCGACTGTCTATGGTCTCCATCATCAGACCTGTAATGGCACTTATAATCCATATGAGTGCAAAGTTCTCATCAATATAAATGAATTAAGTCCAAACACAAGGTAGCTACTGTAAACCGTTGAGGAGTTCCCTTAACTGTCCTTCGTCTTCATCATCAGACCTCTAATGACAGTCACAAACTATCTAGGTGTAAAGTTCTCGTCAATTCAAATTAATCAAGCCCAAAAAAAAAGGTTACTGCTGTAAATCGTTGAGGAGTTCCCTCGACTGTCGGGAGGTCTGGAGTTGATCTGATGATGGAGCCGAAAGGCTTCCTTAGTTTGTAGTACTTTAAAATAATTAATGAAAAAAAAAACATTTATACCGTCGAATTGCGAAACCTCCTGATTTGAAGTCGGTTAAAAAAAAATGTTGTTTCATACTAGGTTCAGTAACCAATATCCATCTAATTCTAAAAATAAATATGGTTCTCGTTCTTACTTTTGTTTCGGTACGAAAAAGTATCAACGTATTATAGTCACAGTATACAAGACGCCACTCTCTTTATTATAGGTTTCGACGTATTTATTTTTTCGAGGAAACCGATACATCCTTGCGTTCACGAGCGCATCTGAGCGCGGAATGATGGTCGGAGCCGTGCGTTCGATAGAAAAATGTATGAAGAAATTTGGGACCGATTTTATTTTTCTCATAAATCCTAAAGTTTTTTACGTATGTTCAAAATAATTAGCTTGACGTATAGATAAATAAATACATAGGCTGTAATTTCTCGTTATTTTGAAGTTAAGAATATGCTCCAGATTTGGCTTACACGTACTTATTCAGACCCTATTTTTTGTAATTTTCTAGGATTTGCGGCGCTAAAAACGTATTTGTGTGAATAAGATGTACAGAAGTGTGAAATTATAATGCATTCAATGTGGAGATGAATAAATTATCTTGAAATTGATACCATAACATTGTCAAAATTTTAACTCCTTCTGTATCAAAATGGTACCAGAAAAACATTAATATTTGCGAGAAAACGAAAATGCGTCCTTAAATACTTATAAATAAATACAAATTTTGAATATTTTTTCTGTTTCTATATGCATAAATGGATGTCTAATATGCTGCTATTTTTTTTACCTTGTAAGTTTTGAAAGCTGTTAGAAAATGTTTCATTGAATAAAAAATTATTCTTTAAATTCCTATCATAAATACCTTGTTCATTGATAAGCTAGTGAATCATACTATGAATAAATCAACACATTTTATTGCACTTGAACGAAAATATTTATATAAACAACACTTGAAAGGGCAATGCAACTTTTGCCATACATAGCTGGCATGTTTTTATTTTTCTTTTCGCCAAAAGTGAAACCTAGGCCATATGTTAGAAGATTGTATGAGAAATCAATAACAAAAAGAACTAGGTCTACCAACCGTAACCGAACCAAGTGAGTGTTTAGTAGATTGCTATTGTTTTTTTATCAGGCGTCACTTTTCTTAAATAAAAATTCTCCGTGTGTAATATTTTAAGTTTCCTATTGTTGAATACTACTCGGCAACTTTAATGAGTCATTCTGCATCCCCCGCTTCTGCATAAGTCGACAGGCGCGTTAGGGGGCGGTGGCAAGCGTGTACCAAGTGACTGGTTTTAGTTGTCGGGTTATAGATTAAGTAGCTAGGTTGTTAATGTTATATTTTTACTAAAACACATTTGTGTCTGATAATACATTCAGTTCTTACAAAGCTCTGTTTCCCGATAACTACAACTGGAGCCTTCAAATCAAGCGTAAATAGTTTCGCATCATACAGATTGCGCGCGCCGTGTCAAGACACGCCGCGTATTCCTAGAAATCCCCACGCGCATGAAAGAGAATAGCATATTGTTGTCCCTCTTATCCCAAGCTTGCAGACCTCTGTGCTGCTACTGGCTCACTCCTTCAGATTGTGTGTGTTGTTTCTGTGTACTTAGGTCAACTTTCGACAACTTAAGTCTATCTTTTTTAATAGAGCAGCGAGTCACTTGTTCGACGAAGTAATAATAGCCGGTGCATTACTAAATGCTTTTGGTAAACCACTCATTGATCATTCTTTAGTGGAGTCAATAATAACAAAAATAAATGAAAAGGGGTTTCATTTAAACTATTTCAAACAAACAAAACTATTTCAGCGATTATGTTATTCAAAGGAATCTTAATCAAATCAGAGCTGATTTCGTGTCAATGACTGCGAATATTCCCGGCCTGGCCAACTTTCCCATACTCGACATAAACGACCTAATAATACATATATGCTCTGGGGATGTACCAAATAAGTCAGGCCAGGAGTTATTATGGCGAACATGTGAGGGGCGATGGTTCGTATCATATTGAACTGTATAGGGTGGAAAGGTTAGATATTTCGGTTTTGGAAATATTTAACATCGACGTCATCAATCCGTGGCTGTTGCGTAGCCGAATCCAATCGCGACATAGACGACAGCGCACATACTTCGTCGATCTTTTGATAGAAGGGCTTAAGTGATGGCGTAGCAGCAATAAAAGGGTATTACTGTTCCTGTATTTCTGGGAAGAGACACTTAGTTGTTATAGCCACGTCATGTCTGGTACTGTGGTTCATGGCGTGGGGCAGGCATCAACAAAACTTAAGTCCTCCAGCTCAATTTCTGGATTTCATAATAAGACAGGATGAGGGAAGAGAAACAATTAATGATGATGATTAAGTTTATCTATAAGAATTTAGTAGTTTAACACTTTCACTGTGCAACCACATATGGTTTATGTGATTGTTTGTATCTGCTTTGTGGGCAGTGAAACTTAGTGTAAGTGATGTAATTATTATTCTATGATAATTGATAAGGTAAACAAAGGTTTTTGTACAACCAGATGTACTAATTATTTAATAAATTGTTTCGGTTTTTATGGTGTATCATTTCTTTTTTTTGTAAGAATATTCCATAGTACAATTTAGAAAAGTAACCCAGAAGACCTATCCTATAGTGGATACCAAGGGCGGATCCAGCTTTGGCGCCAGGGGGGGTCACATAGTCGTGGTCAAGTCACAAGAAGTTATAATTTAATTTTGATAATAATAGATACAAGTAAATAGTAGGTATTTTATTAATAAATGTCAGTACTATACTTAAAAATACCCATATTTAAATAAAAAATCTATTTTCAACCGACGACAAAAAGAGGAGGTTATCAATTCGACGCGTATATTTTTATTTCTTTTTTTTTTATGTATGATCATCGAGTACTCGAAGACGGCTGAACCGATTTGGAAAATTATTTTTTTGTTCGAATGGTTATACTTCGAAATTGGTACCATTATCACCAAAGTCAGGATCTGATGATGGGATCCTGGAGAAATCGAGGGAACTCTTCAATTATTATAGGCGCACCTATGGCGTTTTGGGTATTTCTTATAGTAACTTGTGCAGTTGCTCTCAAAAAGTACCATTTGGGGAAACAATTAACGGCCCAGCATTGGGAAAAGCAATATTTTGTAAAAGGTTATAAGTAGTTGACATTTAGGCTCTTGTAACTAGGTAAATTAAAAATCATCCAACTAAAAAGAGTGAAATAAAAACTTTTTACCAAAAAATTAAACCGACTCCCAAAAAACACTGCAAAGTGAAAAATAACTTTAATTTCGGTAGTCGGTGCCAAAAACGAAAAAACAAAACTAAAGACACCGACTACCGAAATTAAAGTTATTTTTCACTTTGCAGTGTTTTTTGGGAGTCGGTTTAATTTTTTGGTAAAAAGTTTTTTCTGTTACGTGTTCTCCCGAAATGCGTTCATTCATAGGTACCAGGAAAATGTAAACGTTCCGTTAAAGTCACTAGATAGAGTATCTCTCGCCAACAAGGACAATATCTTGAAACGCTGGGCTCAACATTTTAATGATCTACCGAATGTTGATCGCTCTGCTGATATAACTTACATTAATTCACTCCAGTAAACTAAACCTAGGGAAGAGTTACTTGAACCTATTACTTTGGAGGAAGCCATCAAGCAACAGCAGAATAATAAAGAAGTAGGCGAAGATAATATCCGCGGCGAAATACTGAAGTATGGAGGAGAGGAGTTACACCTGATCATGTGGAAACTGTAGTTGCGTATGTGGGCGGAACAAGATGTACTTACCTAAGTGCTTTAAAATCTCTCGCATTTGCTCACTGTACAAAAACAAAGGAGATCGCTCTGTCAGTAATTCGTACCGAGGCATTTCCCTTCTCTCCGTTCCAGGAAAAAAAATCGCCTGAGTCCTTCTAAATAGATTGCTGCCTTTATCAGAAATACTGCCAGAATCTCAGTTCGGCTTCAGACCGAAGAGAGGAACCTGCGAGGCCATCATCTCAATCCGCCAGCTTACTGAGAAGAGCAGGGAGCAAGGTCGACCAATGTTTCTGTGTTTTGTTAACCTTGAAAGCACATTCGCGCTCTCGACCGGTATCACTTAAAGTGTCTGCGAGATATAATGAACATCCGGTGGTAAAATCGTGTCCGAAACACGGATGTTCTTCGTCGTGCAAACGTCGGGGATATCGAGACCTACCTCATGAGGCGCCAGCTGCGCTGGAGTGGACACGTGTAGCGAATGTCGGACGACAGATTGGCTAAATGCATCTTCTCAGAACTCAAATATGGCAAACGTCAATGGGGTGGACAATACCTAAAATATAAGGATGTTCTGAAAAGGCAAATGAAAAGATCAAGAACGGATTGGAGACGTCCACGAGACGTCACATTTTGAATTGCTACGACGAGCAGATTTGTACAAAAAACGAGACGAGTTGAAGGCCAGACCACCAGCGGCCATACACTATTGTCGTGCGAACGATGTGTTGACGTGCCTTACATGCAACGTGGTATTCTCAGCGACGTCACCGCCAGTCACCAACAAGCGCACCATCGGAGAGCTGAACAACCAAGCTCTAATGTTTAATAAAATAGCCATGATATGATGATACGAAATCGGCTAGAATGAACATCATCATCATCATGGACGTGGAAAAGTGCCAGTCCGGTTAGGCGTTCTTCAACTGTTGAAGCTCTTAGCCACGATTTGATTTTTCGTAACGTGGAGAAAGATCTTTCTGCTGTCGCTACACTAACTTGTTTGCACTGACAGAACGAGTCTACTCAAGTCTGTGTGGTTCTTTCCTCAAAAGGCCATTTCAGACTAATCAACATAATCCTCATGAACTATTATGAATATGTGAACTATGTAGGTTGTTTTATTCGAGTTAAACATTGTCTGGCAGTTTGAGGGCTTTTTGCAGCCTCCCGAAACGTCCTTACCTTGGTATTGTTCGTCAAATCGTTAAACTGTAATAATAATAATAATAACTTTATTAACAACCAAATAACATTACAATATTAAAAGAGTACATACATTTTTTGGAAGGGAAAATATACAAAGTCTGAGTCTGCTGACTCCCAAGCTAGAGTAATCTGTGTTATGGGAGTCAGTGTTCTTCGGTACAGCAGTGACTAGCCTAAATTTTAATACATGTTATAAACTATTGAGTAATACAAAATTAACTATTTGTGTATAAGAGTATAATTATATGCTTGCGTGTTTGTGTTGTGTGTTTGTGAGTGTGTGTTGTACGTGTTGTGTATGTGAGTATGTTGTGAGTGTGGTGTGTGACTGACTATTTGTGTACGTGTCTCATTAGGTGTAACTAGAGATAGGTGTAGTAGAGGTGTCACCTGAGTATCAGCTTTTCAGTTTTATCATAATCTAGACTTAGCAGCCATACCTGCAATTTCCTTTTGATAGAGAATTTTGGTAGAGATACTATATGCAGTATTTTGTCAATTTTGTTGTATATGAAAGAGCTCATATGTGGGAAGTGTCGGGTAGAAAAAGCCGTGCGTGTGGGATTTATACGGCAAGGATTAGTTCTTGTTCTCCTCAACAAGTCTGCTGCGGTGTTCGGCATAACAGTAGAATGTCGACGCAGGGTCGTAAGATAAATAAAGAGCTGCCTTACAGTAAGCACTTTGCACTCAGCATACAAGTCTACCGTAGGGTGAAGTTTTTGGAAAGCATCACTTTTAAGACAGCTCTCTGTGCCCTCTCTAGTTTAATTAGGGATGTCTTATCAGTTCCTCCCCATATAGGAAGACAGTATGAGATGATAGACTTGCAGAGGGAATTGTGAACCGAGGCCAAGGTGACGCGATCGGCGGAATTACGGAGTTTTTTCATTACAAACATTAGTTTACGAACTCTCCCACATATGAAATGAAATTAAATGAAATATTTATTCTGTAAATTGGTTATAAATAACACTTTTACACGTCATGTTTTTTTGCGTGTTAAGTTTAGTTTAGCTAGATGAGGCCGGTATTTCCTAACTGATTACTCTGAGAAGAAACACCGAAACAAACTCAGAGGTCAAAGTCTCTTTTAAAGTCCAGACAATTTGTATTTGCATATGAGAAGCATGTAGGTTCATGTCTGTGGTATTCTTTTTAGGAAATAACCACGCAAATTTGAGCGGACCTGTCCAGACAGTGCAAGCATTAGTCAGTTATTGTGTAGCTGTAGTGTACGTTATCAATACGTGCATGCCAATTTAGAGCGTCGTCAATTATTACACCCAGGTATTTGATTGTATCAGATCTACTTACTATTGTGCACGAATAACATTGGGGCTGTCCATTAATCACGTGAGGCTCGAACAGGGGGGGAGGGGTCAATAAGAAATCACGAAATATCACAAGGGGGGAGGGGGGGTAAAGTAATATATCACTAATATTTATTTTTTCGTCAAAAACGTACAAAATCGAAAACGACTTGTAGTGTGACCATGATTCGCCGCCGCGCCGTTGCCAGGCATCGAACCAAGTAAAGTTCCCGCGAGCCGCAACAACCATCCGGAATAACTGACTCTGCTCGTCAGTGTCAGTTATTCTGTTGTTTTAACACTGAATACACATGCTTAAATTGTTTAACCTCATACGTTTTGAATTAAAACATGTCTAAACTAGGTGATCTGTATAAAGACGTATTTGCTGAACCACCTAGTGTTGCTCAAAAATAATTTAATGAATTATGGGCTAATGCGAAACAAAAATATATTTACTACAAAAAATTAAACCGACTTCCATATTTTGATATGGAGTCGGTGTTATTGGTTTTGTATTTTAATTTTTTTTGGCACCATCTTCCGAAATTAAAGTTATTTTTGGCTTAGTAGTGTTTTGAATATGGAAGTCGGTTTTATTTTTTGCTAAAAAGATTTTTTTCACGCTTTTTAGTGGTTCGGTTTGTAATTTATCTAGTTATAAAGTGCTTAACATGCAAGTAATCGAATCGCAATCCACGAAATACTTATGATTGAGTAGTTTCGGTGGCCATCTGTGGTCTTCATCACCTGTTCCACTGCCCCAAATGGTGCTTTTCGGGAGCAACTGCACAAGGTACTATTAGAAATACCCAAAACGCTATAGGTGTGCCTATAATATTTGAAGAGTTCCCTCGATTACTCCAGGATTACATCATCATATCCTGATTTCATAACAATGGGACTAACTAAAAAGTATAACCCTGTCAAACGAAAAACAAAATTTCCAAATCGGTCCAGCCGTCTTCGAGTTATGAGGTAATATACATTAAAAAAAAGTTCAAGACGAACTGAGAACCTCCTCCTTTTTTGAAGTAGGTTAAAAAGAAGAATTTATGAAGTGGGTGAAATGATGACGCCGAGTGGTTTGATGAAACCGATGTTGGTCTTCAAGAAAGCACTGTGCCAACAAGTGACTTGCAAGATGCTTATCCAGTTATTGGTGTTGAAGAGTCTTGCTAATCCATGGTCCGAAAATACTATACATTAAATAATATTCACGTATTAGTGCAAAAAAGTTTTTCGCATTTCTTTCATTATTTTGATGTCAGTAAAAAACAAACTACAAGCTTTCTGTCTACCTCTGAACGTTATTATAGTAGTCTTTAATTTTCTATAATAAAATCAGATGATACTTATACCAGTATTTTATAAATATTAAAAAAAAAATTGATTTTTTGCAGGTACGAAAAAATACACGTGATATAGGGGGGAGGGGGGGGTAGCCTTAAACCTCACCATGTATCACCAAGGGGGAGGGGGGGATTAAAAAATGCAAAATAAAACATCACGTGATTAATGGACGGCCCCATTCCGTATGTTGACATGTGTGTGCAGAGATCGTAAAAGTTTTAGGGGGTTTTTTGCATTTCTTTAGAGAAAATGTTAGGTACTTGGTTTTTCCTATGTTAAGGGTTAAAAGATTACTGTTTAAACATTTCATGAGAGTTTTTAAAGCAAGTTCTGCATTCAATTTTGTTTCAGCCCATGTAGTACCATCTATTATTAAAGCAGTGTCATCCGCGTAGGAAACTATTATGCAATTAGAAATTTTAGTGTTGCATAACTCATTTATGTAGACTTTGAATAGGGTAGGCCCAAGAACGCTTCCCTGGGGAACTCCGAAGTGACAAAGGGTTTGCTTGTCGCTGAATTTACCAATGGTAGCCATTTGAGACCGGTTTTCTAGATAGCTTTCAAGTATAGACAGACCGACACCACGAACACCCAGGTTTTCTAGTTTCGAAATAAGAATTTTATGGGAGACGGTGTCGAAGGCCTTTGAGAGGTCCAAAAAGATACCTACAAATTTAAGTTTTAAGTCTAAATTGTTTACAATATTACTGGTAAAATATTCTACTGCGTCCTCAGTAGAAACGCCAGGACTAAATCCAAATTGATACTGAGAAATTAGTTTAAATTTGTTTAAGTAGTTATTCAATGGGTTATTTGTTATCCTCTCTAAGACCTTTGACATCGTAGATAATACAGATATGGGTCTATAATTACTACTAACGTCTTTGGCTCCAGATTTGTATATGGGATGAACTAATGCTGTCTTAAAAGCCTTTGGGAAAGTTCCTGTAGTTAAGGAAAGGTTAGAAATATGTGTAAGCGGAGGAGCTAATACCTTAATGCAATTCTTTAGAATATTCGCAGAAATGCCATCCCAGCCCACTGCACAGTTGGATCGTTTTAAGTCGAGATTTTTGGTTTCGCTTTCGTCGACGGGTAGCATAACAAGAGTATTTACTGGAGATGTTTTGAGTGAATTTTTTAGACTAGATGTAGGCTTTATATTAGTATGAATTTGATCTGCTAAATTTTTGCTAACATTCGCGAATTAATTATTAACAACGTTAAGAGAGTTTTTGCAGTTGGTGGTAACGTTAAGGAGCTAGTAGTTAACTCCTTATTTTAAGTTGAGCTATACGTCATCTGACAAATGCTTGCACTGTATGGACAGGCCCACTCAAATCTGTGAGCATCTTTCCTCAAAAGATCGTCTCAGACGGTAATCTACAAGGTTCCCATATATTTTTAACCAATATAGATTTTGTGGATTTTAAAAGAGATGGAAACCCGGAGTTTGTTTCGGTGTTTTTTCTCAGGGTAGTCAGTTAGGAAACACCGGCCTCATCTAGTTTAAATTTACAACAAAATTACATGTACTCGTAAAAGTGTTATTTAACAACCAATTAAATAAACATAACAGCAAAATAAAGATCATTTATCATTAACAGGTAGTGTTGTGAGTGCCATAATACATAAAAAAATCTTATATGAGAGTACATCTCAACATCGCAATTAATAAGGTCAGAAATCATTTTCAACCGACGACAAAAAGAGGAGGTTATCAATTCGACGCGTATATTTTTTTTTTTTTTTTTTTTTTTTTATGTATGATCATCGAGTACTCGAAGACGGCTGAACCGATTTGGAAAATTCTTTTTTTGTTCTAATGGGTATACTTCGAAATTGGTACCATTATCACCAAAGTCAGGATCTGATGATGGGATCCTGGAGAAATCGAGGGAACTCTTCAAATATTATAGGCACACCTATGGCGTTTTGGGTATTTCTTATAGTAACTTGTGCAGTTGCTCTCAAAAAGTACCTTTTGGGGAAGTGGAACTGATGATGAAGACCACAGATGGCCGCCGAAACTACTCAATAATAAGTATTGAGTGGATTGCGATTCGATTACTTGAATATGGATGTTAAGCACTTTATGCTCGTCACAATGCATATGGTGATGTAGAGCTGATGGTGAAGTACCAGGAGAACTCCTCAACAATTAACGGCCCAGCATTGGGAAAAGCAATATTTTGTAAAAGGTTATAAGTAGTTGACATTTAGGCTCTTGTAACTAGGTAAATTAAAAATCATCCAACTAAAAAGAGTGAAATAAAAACTTTTTACCAAAAAATTAAACCGACTCCCAAAAACACTGCAAAGTGAAAAATAACTTTAATTTCGGAAGTCGGTGCCAAAAACGAAAAAACAAAACTAAAGACACCGACTACCGAAATTAAAGTTATTTTTCACTTTGCAGTGTTTTTGGGAGTCGGTTTAATTTTTTGGTAAAAAGTTTTATAATAAGAGGTTAGAAGTTTTTTAACTTAGTTTTTATTACTAAAGTTTAGTCGTTCCGATTGAAGTTAGGTCTAGGTTATATGGAAGTACTCTGTGGTCTAGCTAAATGTTAGTCGAAATAAAGTACGCGCAAGTTTTACACTAAATATGACATAATTATGAGAGGTGGCGGCCGTGGCAGTGGCGCGGTAAAATTCAAAGTTTCGATGCGTTCGTTCCCGAATAATGCGTTTGCCATCAATATTATATAAAAACATTACGTTTCACAATTTTAATTAGCGGTCCATCTAGGTCCTGGTCTCACCCCAGGGGGGGGGGGGGGGGGGGTCATGACAATAGTGTTTCAATAGCGGTCATCGCAATACACACGTACCCACTAACACCTAACTATTCGATTCGGTTATCATTTTTTTTTATTAGTTTCAGTGAAAAAAACTACTAATGAGAAAAACATATAACAGTAACAACCAACTTGAATCTATTTTATAAATGGAAATAGGCGTGTGGAACTCTTTACAGAACCGACTCACTGATCCGAATCATTGAAGTGATTCAAAAGATTGGTTTAGTAACAACGTTTCAAATGCATCATTTGAATCTGAAACATTACTTTGCTCTGGCTCATTTCGCGCGACGCGTCGCTCGTGTGGCGACTGAGCAGTGAGCGAGCGAGAGGGAGACGAGAGACACTGAGTTACATTAACTATTGACTCTCGTATCGTATGCACGAAAATCGACTTTATTTATAATCTCACTTATTACAATAAATATGTAGACATAAAACATTCAGTATTGAAGCCTCAAAACATTTCTATGTCTCAATAGTAAACGCCCGCGACGCATCGTAAAAATCTTAGGTACGTTTGTATACATGACGTCGCGTCGCGGGCATTCACTGAGTCATTTGAGCCGATGATCCAAATGAAACATATCAGTGTTCCGGATCATTTCAGTGATCGAGATGCAAATGTTCCAATCTCAAAAATGATACACTTTGCCCACTTCTAAATGGAAATATTAAAATATCACGTATGATTGTATTTTCATTTAATATAAGAAAAAGAAAGAAAAAATATATATATACGCGTCGAATTGATAACCTCCTCTTTTTGTCGTCGGTTGAAAATAGATCAACGCCTGACAAAAATATACTAGCAATACTTCCATATGTATCTTCGTTCTATTATGGTTGATGGACCTGGTTCTTTTTGCTATTGATTTGTCGTATTGTCCTTCATGATATAACCTAGGTTTCATTTCTGGCGAAAGAAAAAGGTAAATCATGCCAATAGTTTGCATTGGCCTTTGCTGATAAAGTTATGAGGCCTGGGTGCGCACTATGTACAGACGCCAGCACATCAAGCTACAACAATCTGTCAAATTTCTTTAAAAGATTTTCAACTTTATCGTTTTAGAAATTAGGTTCAAGGTTGATTGGGAAAATTTGACAGTTTCGGGTAGCTTCATGTGCTGGCGTCTGTACATAGTCGTCGTTATTGTTTTTTTTTGTGGAACGGGTCCCAAACATTTAACCTTTTGACCGCCACGTCAAAAAAGCAAAAGCGTGCCCTCGGCACCAAGCTCCGAATTCATCCTTTAATGTGTGGGTTCGTAAAAAATATTGGTGATATCGACTCTAACCTTATCACTTTCACTAGTGTCGCTTTAAAGCTACTAAGGCGTCTGGTGGACCTATATTTTTACGAGCTTACAGATGGTCCTGGAAAAATTTAAATTTCAAGATTACGCCAAAGAACAAGCTTTTATTTTATTTGCTTTAATGTAATGAAGTATGGGGATGATATTAAAAAAAACTGTTAAAATAATCATGGACTTTATTTCCTGTAAATAAGGGTCCAAATTGGTGTCGCCTAAAGGCACCTAAAGGCGTCGTTGGCGGTCTGGACACTTTTTTTTGTTGACGACTGTAGGCGCCGTTGGCGGTCAAAGGGTTAATGTACATTTGCTGGTCACCCAGCCACAACCTGCTTAACCACAGACCTGCTTAACCACAAACCATCGACTTGTGCGACAGTTATTATTTAGCTACAAGCCACTCCGTAAGATGTATTTGAATGATCTAGAGTCTAGACAAATTAAGTGCAGGTATGCAGAGGCAAATGTGGTGTATTGAAAAAAAAAACACTTGTGATTTGAGATAATCTCTTTATTTCGCGACTGGATTGTGGGGAGACCATTACATTGAACTGATACAACTGTAGGTGACAATTTATGGCTACTTTCGGGTTCCGTCAGTATTCAACGATTGGATTTAAATAGGTATTCTATAGCTGTTCTAAATAAGAATACGATTACATTCATTTCATCAACGTTCGAATGAAAGATAACGTCTTATTTCCATTTACATAGTTCTAAATACCTATAACCTTTTATAAAATATATTTGACAGAACTAAACATTGTTCCAAAAATTTTAAAAAATAAAGCGTACGAATGAAGTTGCAATTAGGTTTTTGTGACAGATTATAATGAGGACCAGTAGACTGAGTTAATCTTACCAACACGCCATTGGCAGATATTTTCGCTGATGCATAAATTTTGCAATGGATACAGTAATACACATGTACAGTAAGTACCCAACTAATAAGGCGCGTCGTGAATCTTCGTTCGCACGGAAAAGAAAGTATGGCTCCGAAGATTAAGGAAAGAACGCTTAAAACTTACAATCAACCATTTTTTTTTCTCCTTCTTTGGCAACTGAGCCGGTGTCGACTATTCTGCCAGTGTCATGTTATGACGGCAGCGAGGGTAGGCCGTCGAACTTTGTACTTTGTGGTAGCTGTTAAGATCACTACTATAAGGTTCACTACAGCTGTTAGTTCCGTCTCACTCACGTGTCACGCGTCGCGCGCTAACATGGCGGCATCTGTCGACCAATAGCGGTAAAGGAAACGAAGCGCGATGCGAAAATTCATGTTCTGCGCAGGTACATCGGGTAAGCCATGTCAGTTGGGTACTACTGTAAAACTGTTTATTTTATACAATTCGACTGGTCTTCTTTACATCCGGTGGTAATGCTAGTCATCTCCACGTTCGTCGTCGCGGCGTCGGTTGCGCGTGCGCCGGTTCCAGCCCTCACGCGGCCGCTCGCGCTGGCCACGCCCCTCGCCGCCCCGCCCCGCGCCGCCGCGCTGGAAGAACGAGCCTTGCTTCTCGAAGATACGCTCGTTAGAGTCCACTAGATTGCCAACCTGTTGGATGTTACAAGACAACGTTATTTCATGCGAGACCTTTTTTGTAGTCGGGTAAAGCCTATAACCTTCCTCAAGCTTCAATCTACTTCCATACCAAATTTCATCTAAATCCAACCAGTACTCTCGATGAATAGCGCATTCAAACAAACAAACAAACTTCCGCTTTATAATATTAGTATAGATAGATAGTATTTAGAACTACGCTACCACTTTTACCAAAGACGAGTCTTCTTTCAAAATGGAAGCGAGGGAACAATTTTATAAATGCGAATGTTTGTGAGGATGGATGTATAGATGTATGGATAATTGTTACTCTTTCACGCAAAAAATACTGAAAGGATCTAAATGAAATTTGATAAGTAGATAGTTGACATCTTGGAATAACACATAGGCTACTTTTTATGCCTGAATTCTCACGGGATCAGGAAACTCGCGGGAAAACCCTCCCACGCAAACGAAGTCGCGGGCAGATGTTAATTATTCATAATTGAGGATCATAATTTTATTTAAACAAGCAATTACTTTATTGAAATAAATTAATGATGTGAAATATTTTTTTACCTTATCAGCAAGCTGCAACGCTAAAGCCTGCATCCTGGTAGGTTCCGAACGATGTAAGATAGCGCATTCGCTAGGGTCATCCAGTGAAGCCAGAAGCTCTTCGTTAATGATCATCTTGGAGACAAGTGAGTGGACGCGTTGCCGCGGCAGCTCGAACATGTCGGCAAGGGAACGTAGCGAGAGAGAGGCATACACGTGGGCGTAAGTGAACAAGTAAGTGCGGAGTGATTCTTCGCGAATCAGACGACCAAGCATGGAGCGGACGTTGTCGGCGCCTACCATTAGGTCCCAAACCTGAAAGGGAGAAGTGAGATAAAAATTAGAAGCTACACATTAATAATTGTTTTAATCACGTATAGTGCCCGGCACCTAACTTGGCAAGAGTCGCTAGATGCGCAGAAGTCGATTTTTAGGTGCTCCCGAATACACTGCGTACACGAAATTTGTACCCCTAGTTTTTGTTTCGAGTTATTTTTATTGTGTTAAATTTAGTTTATGTTAATAGTTATTGTTTAAATTTAGTTTGTATTACGTTGATTACAATGCCAGGACCAAATACCGTTTTACGCAGGCATATCAGAAAAATGGTACACGATGTGTACCGTTTCATGGAAAAAGAAGCAAAATGGAAAAGAGACCGTAAAACGGACTTCAGAAGCTACTAAAACGCTTCTAAACCCAATTCCAATATTTCATAACCATGAATTCCTAAGTATTTACTGTTTCTCCATAACCACGGGGTTCCACAGGGTGGGGATGGTACAAAGGGTGTGGGACCCCTCCCCTCCCTCCCGACACAAAATTCGACGGCCCATAAAAGAAAGTTAGCGGCCTAGGTTAATTTAGGAACAGCTTTTAAATGTATATATTTTACTTATAACACCTAATAAAGTCACGAATTTCTCTCCTTTCTTTATAATTTTCTTCAAAACAAACATGATTAAAAATAATTGATAGCAATAACTATAGAATAATGAGAAGCAATACAATTGACCAATTTTTTCTTCCACTAAGTGCACGATGCGCGAACTTATTCTCACTACGCCAAATCCTTGCCAATTTACGTGCCGGGGACTATATTTGGGTCTTGTAGTTACCTTGGCATTCATCTTGTCATTAACAATGAAGTTGAGACAGGCCCGCCAGTCTCCCCGGCGCATAGCCCTAGCGGCTGCCACCGCGTGCTCCCGCATGGACTCCGGCGGACCCACCAACGCCTGGCGCTCACTGGCGCGCAAGTTTTGGTAGAATGTCTTACTGATCATGCGACGACGAGCGTCGAACTCGTGTGCCGCCATGTAAGGAATCTCAATCAGCATCGCAGACACCAAATATACACACTCGAGCAACTCCAAGTTAATGTGCATGTGGAATGGCATCTGACGCTGCTTCTCAATCTTCTCTTGTTCCTTAGAACGCTCGTGTTGACGCTGAGGCAGCAGACCTTGCGCCAGTAACTCCTTAGGCTTGCCAGTCATCATTAGTTCAGCTAGACAACCGTGAGCTTCCTTGACATTACCGCGGCGGAAGGCACACAGACCCAAGTTTGCCATAGTACGATTGTACAGGATCTGTGTGCTTGGGTCAGAGTGTTGTACAGTTTCTTGCAGATGAGACATAAGTAGCAGGTCACGAGCTTGGAACCAGTTATCGTGCAGTGCGTGGTGGTAGATGTGACACAGAATAGCTCGAGTTCTCAGTCGGTCAGACTCATCATTTGCATAGATAAACTTGCAGAATTTCTCCATTTTCTTGATGGTAGTTTCCTCACCGGGAGGAAGATCCTTGCGCACAGCGCGTGGATCAAACTTATAGTACAGATGATCAATTTTACGTAGGTAAGCACGGCATATTTCTTGTGGAGTGCCATCGCGTTCCACCACTTGGCACACGCGGTCAATCAGAGTAGAAACGCGAACTTCGTCCTTCAATCTCTCAACATATTCATTAGAATGAGGATCACACTCCTTGAGCAGTTTAGTGAACTCGTCATCGAGTCGCTCTAAGGCGGTCAACAGGCAACCACGAACGAGGAAAGGCGCCGTAACAAGCTGCTCATTTTCTTCAGTAATGGTTTCGCTCAGTTGCATGTCTTCATGAGCTAAGAGTAGAGTGACCATGTGGTCTACATTTTCGACGAGTTTTGACCAGTACTCTGGCTTCATAGCGTCGGATACTTTAGGGTTGTAGTCAAAGAGAGCGGCGACGGTGGCGGCGCGTAGTTTAAGTTGGAGAGCATCTCCTAGGTTGTGTGCGGCCGCGACAGTACGAAGCTCATGCAGAAGCTCCAGTTGAGCGCGACGATCGGTGCGCTTGCGACCACGAGCTGCACTTATCTCGCCCAATTTCTTTACCACCAAAGCCGCGTCAATATCGCTATCCTAGTAAAGGTAAAAACGTTATATTAGTCATCAGAGTATTTATTTGCTTTACTGCATAAACATGGTTGAATATTCCTTTTACTAACCTTGGCAAACATCTTAGGCTTATCTGAAGTAGCGGCTCCTTTTCTGACAGTCTCCCATTCGCCGCCATCATCAGCCTGGTCTTTCTTGCCGACTTTACCGATTCTGGCGTCGCGTCTATCCTCACGTCGCTTGGCCTTGCGCCTATCCCTGTCCTCATCTTCATCCCTTTCAGTGTTTCTCTTCAAGAACCTTTCTCGGATGGTAGTGGCACCGCGGTTCTCGTCATCAGAGCTTGAGCTGGAGTCGGAGGAGCTAGATCCCCAGTCCATGGAATCAGATGATTCGTCATCCTGAGGAGGGGGGCGCCGAGGAGGCTCGGGGGAGCGACGCGCTCGCGGCTTTTCTTTAGGCTTCTCCTCATCGTCAGATTCGTCCGAGGATGATGTGTCTGATAAAAAATGCAATTAAAGGTGTTGAACTGTCACAAGTACACTGAAGTAATATATTAAATATAAATGTATATATGTTTTTAAAGCGAACTAGCAATGTGGATGGAATTCACATTACTAGCAATCTTGTTAACCCCTCCAACTATACTAAATATATTTATGTCTGGAGTGGGTTCACAGCGATAGTGTAATGGGTGAGGTTTGAACTCGCGACCTCTCGATTTATATATTAGGCTATTGACGCTTAATGGCTAATGACATGAATAAATGAAATGAATTATGATACGTTGATTACGAGAAAGTAGAAAAAGCAAATACCTTTACGCTCATCATCATCATCAGGAAGATCAGGATCCTCACGGAACTTGGACATTTCAGCATCAAAGTCTTTAGCATACTTCCTAAGTTTCTGCCTGAGTGACGTGAGTGCCTTACTATTGCCTTTAGACAGTGTCTTTCTGCTGTCACGGTCATTCCATGCTTGCACCACCCAGTCATCCAATTCTGCCAGAGCCCTAATGAAGAATCTTGGAGCGACACCATTTTCTTCTTTTAGTACAACCGGTGCAGCACGAGTATAGGCTTTTTGGAGCTCCTCAAATGATGCTAGAGCTGAGGCAAAGTCTTTAATCTTCTTGTGATTACGTAGAGAATGGATGATGGCTTCCAATTCCTCATACCGCTTCTCCTTCATAGAGCGCACAACACGCTTTGTTTCCTCCTCATCGTCACTGAACTGAAGGATTAAACAGGTTTAGTTAAATGTAACTACAAAGGAGACACAAGTAGGTGGTCTTTAAATTAAAATATGTACAACAAGATAAAACACAGTATATTAATCTTTCAGTCTATTGATTTATAATTTTATTAAGATAACATTATAGCAAAATCTAGAACTGCAAAAGGATGCAGAATTGCAGGGCATCAATACAACATTTCTTTTTAATAATACAAGAACTGACACTTCACTACCTGTAAATTCTTACTTACTACTCACATTATTTTCCTTAATTTTTATTTTAAGTAAAGGTAGACTTAAGACAAGTGATTAAATTCCTCTTTAACACTAACAGTTTTTTTAAATAACAGCTTATTATTTGTGCTCTTGAATAGGTGCTTTATGTTTTGAATGTGTGTATATAAATTAGTTACACAAGTACAGCAAAACTGATTTGAAAATATCTGCAAAATTATTATTTAATAAATATCATTATCATTATTTTTTTAACATTTGATGTAGCAACAACTATGCTAGTCAATAAAATGATTACATTATAAGAATATTTATTTTTGTCTTTATAATACAACTGTGTAATAAATCAGTGATCGGAATAGGCTGAGTATATTTACCTAAAGTTTAAAGAACAGAGTCGGAAATCAGAGACATCCTTATGACAATATTTTTTTTACCGTTAAACTGGAACCGTAACTATGTAAATTTTTACATCAAATTATTACAATTAAAGGTTCTATTAGCTAAACATTCTTCCTTAGAACATTTTGCACATTTTGTTTTTAATTTTCAACTAAATTAAAAATACACATATGTTGCATAATTTCTCAGGTAACAATTTTGACGATTCTTTTAAAGTTTTTGTTTCATAGTAAAGATCATAGTCAATAGCTATTACTTATTATATACACTTATTCATTTCAAATTAACAGATTGACTAGTTGTTGCTCATGGCTCTATCTGTGTGGATATCAGTTGTGGCATAACTCTCAACAGATAATTTCCCGATTATGCAACAATTTTTATTGATACTTTGCTCTTATCGATGTAATCGAATATTAGATCGATCGATCGAATTAAATAGACTATCAACACAAAAATAATTTTTCAATGATGTTTGTTTTGCAAATAAGTTATAAATAACACATTCACCCATTTTTTTTTAATAATTCATTACAAAAAAAAGCCAATTGCTAATTTTCACTTCAAGTTCTCTGTAAATAAGTAAATCATTTACATTTCTGACAGTAATGGCTGTGTTTTATATTAGCCCTTGCACTGCTGTTAATAATAATTTAGGGAATAAATTTGATTCAGCAAGTCAATGTTATGTTATTTAGGGAGTCCAGCCACATCGAAATACAGTAGAGAGAAAATAAAGCTGATGTTATGTCAACATCAAAATAACATTCCAGTTATTATACATTTTTACTTTTAAAGTCACTTCAGGGTAAACATATTGTTTCACATTTGTAAACTTTCATTCATCTGCTTAGCATATGCACTAACTCACCGTGTATACGGGCGCGGGGGCGCGTACTACTGGCTCGTCCTCGCTCGAGCTCTCTGACTCGGAGTCAGTGCCAGTTGCAAAGAAACGACTCATATTGGCGTTTTAATGTAAATTCACCTACAAAACAACGACGAGAAATTACAATATATTTACTTTCAATCATATTAACATCAACTTAGCGCATTTGATACCAATTAACTCATAATATTCATTAGAAATATGGAACATCGAAAGTGTTGTCCGGGTGGTTGAGGTTAGAACTTTCACATAGCAAATTAAACCTATTATCGGATTTCACTCACCTTCTACAAAATGCTCTATAGATTATTATGTTTTCAACAACGAATAGTGGTGCCCAAATCATGAAAATATCTTATAAAATTGATAAAACTGGAGAATCTCCAGTCTGCCCACGACGCACCACACACGTCAAAAAGACACAGATTACATATGATTAGTGTTGGGCGTTATAACATATAACAGATAATATAATTCATTATAAATTTCTAACATTCTAACCATTATTTATTTGCAACAAAGACTGTTATAAAATATATTATAATTATTATTGTCTATAGCAAGCGCATCGGTTCGGCAACGATCGGAGACACTCGGCATTATTCGCCCGCCACTCGCTCGCCTCTTCGCTAGTGTTGGGCAATGATAATAATCCGGTTAATATCATTTGGCTAATAATCGATTAAAAGCAGTTAATAGCCATTAATAGCCAATTATGGATGATAACCCTGCTGTTAATGTTATTTACTTATTTTAGTGATTGAAAATTACCCTTCATGGTTTTTAGGTTTCGGACTGTTAGATTGTACTTCATTTTAATCATCTATCTTTCAACAATAAATGTGCAATTTAAAACTAATCTGGCCTATTTAAAAATTTTCAATCAGCTATTTACATTGATTTTTGGTAATGGGGAATATATTTATTTTAAACAATAATGGAATATACATACACTTAAATAAAAACCCTAAACTACATAATCATATACATCTAAAAATAAACTAAAATATGGCGTCCAGAAATTCGTACGCATCGCTGTCCACTGGTAATGTGCCCAAAAGACTGGCGGCATTGCCACGCTGTATGGCAATGCTTAACCGCTGTCCAAGGTAAAAGCCAGCCTTTGGGTCACGCGAAGTGTCAACTAGGCGTTTGGATAGATCTTTTTGGTAATTAGATTTTTTATATATATATATATATTTTATTCTTAATCAGTCATTTATTTGGGATATTTTTATTTTCTAACCATTTTATGATTATACACACAAATAAGGAACACACGAAAAAGGACTTCTTCACCGAAAGATATCAGTCGACGTACTGATTCCGTATATCGGTTGGTGTCGCTGTAGTGCAGTTCAGGCATCTCTTTCTGGCACGAATAAATATTAGTGCCAGAAAGAGATAGCACGAGAAACGGGGGTGCGGGGATGCATGTCACCTACTAACCGCTCGGGTATTTTCCATTGTTTATAACTTACCTACGTATTCACAGAAAAGAGCTAATAAGTAACTTATATAATGTACCTTACATTTTTACGTATCGGTTAATATTTATTGGTAGGTACATACACCTACATATTTAGGTCGCTTTGTTAAGTCAAATAATTAATTTGGTAGATGGTTAAATCACAAAGCTATGTGTCAATAGTAATTATGGTTTTTGTTGTATTGGATCTCTAAATTAACAAAACTAAATTTCCTAAAAATGTGTATTTATTTTATTATAAACACTTTTTCTCATACAAAAAGTGAAAATAAATAAAAAGAATAACAATACATCGAATCACACTGCGTACACGCACCCAATTTATATTCACACCCCAGATTTTACAATAAAACAAAAAAAGCATTTATTTTTTTAACAATACATTAATAGCAGGGTTATCATCCATTGCAAGGCTATTAATGGACACTTATGGATTATAATCGATAATAACTCAAAGCATCCGGCTATTAACCCAACACTACTCTTCGCCAATCGAGTCGGTTGGCCGGCCTTGAAAATAATGTTGCCGAACTCACATTATATTAAAGCGTCACACAATTATGAACTTTAACACACTAATAACAAGAGTAAATTTTAACCACCATTAAAATAACATTATATTATACCATTTATTTTATATTAGTGTGAAGTTAGTTTCTATTACAAATTAAAGTGTCACACAACACAATTGATTATGAACTTTAACTTACATATAACAAGAGCAAATTTATAATGTCGTTAAAATAATTTAATTTTTATTTTATATTAGTGTGAATTTAGTTGCATAATACTGGCAACAGACAACAGTTCAGTAACTTTCTTCTGCTCTATTGATTAATGTTTAAATTTGTTTTCGTTAGTTTGCCGAAGTTTGTTTATATTTTGAACTTACGCTGCGAAGGCTCACGTAAGAGTTGAAATATATCACAGTTTATAAGTAAAGTAAATTAAAGTACCTAATTGTAAAATGTTGTTGTAAATAATAATTCTTGTAAATATATAATATAAGTGACTGCATGTTTGTAAATAAATAATGTCGCGAGCACTATAATATAATATAATATATATTATAACAGTTAAAAACAACAGTTAGAAAATTATAATATAATGTATAATGCATTAGAAAAATATATCAGTTACGCCCAACTCTACATATGATTTAAAATTGATTTAAAATATAGTGTAGGGATGGTACGTATTTACGCGACCAGGTTTTTACACCAGGTATTTACTTCCAAGTACGTACACCAGGTACCGATCCGAAATACTTGCAAGACTTCAAAGTATTTTATACGGCTACTCGGAGTCGGACTCGCTCCGGTCGGGGCTTGACGATCACCCGACTATGCGATTATGCTCCTTATCTGTAAGACACTACGTAACAATTTCGTATGCAAGTCTATTCTAGTATATGGATTGTCTTTGCAAGTATTTATATGTAAACGCGATTGTGCTTCTTATTTATAAGAACTCACGGGTCAATTTCCTATGCAAGTATTTTTTCTTTCAACAGGGCTTGGATTGAATAAAAGTAGAAACTTTCGTCTCTATGCAGGTATTTATTTGTAAACGCGATTGTGCTCCTTATTCTTAGGAAGTCACGGTTCAATTTCCTATACAGATAGAAAATACTTTCAATTTCGTATGCAAGTCTATTCTAGTATACGGTTTGTCTTTGCAAGTATTTATATGTAAACGCGATTGTGCTTCTTATTTATAAGATATCACGGGTCAATTTCCTATGCAAGTATTTTTTCTTCCAACAGGGCTTGGATTGATGTGAAAATACTTGCATAGGAAATTGATTCGTTTTGCCTCAGCAAAAAGGAGCATAATCGTATCAGAAAAAAAAATACTTGCAAGGTTCAAAGTATTTTTCATTTGCAAATGCGATTGTGTAGTAGTTCTCTAAGGCCGTGCGCGCACTGCGTTGCGTTTTGGAAACGCAAAATCTGTGAAGTATGGAGTGTCATAGAAGTGCGCGCACTGCGGTGGAATAAACGCGTGCGGTAGAGTCACCGGTGGACCCTCGCTGCAAAATTGCGGTGAGTCTACCGCAAATATTTTGTATCGCATAGGAATGTATGTAGTACCGCGCACTGCGGTGAAACAAACGCACGTTTTGTCTGATAATGTTTCCATACATACAGATTTCTTTGTATTTATACATTTTTGATGTGTGATACAGATTAGCACTCGATACAGATTTTTATCTAAATTTCACACTGTATTGATAGATAGACAACCTTTGGAAGGACTTTAAAAACTTTAATTAAAGTGGGGAGGGCAAAGTTAGTGTACTTACTACTCATAAAAACAGAGAAAAAAATTATTATTAAAATATATATGCAGATAACTGTTACAACTAAAACAGAACTTAGCAAAATAAATTACCTAGATTTACACGCATTATTACGTTACACACACCGTTGAACGAATCTATTCTTTATGGTTATTTTTTTATAAACAACGTTAATATAATATTCTAATTATTTTAATTTATTATTTTAATTAATTTCCGTTGTACATTATTTTAACATAGGCTGGTGTCTATTGACGTAGTACTTGCAATGTAAGAGCTTGAAATCGTTTTTTTGGCAGCATCATCACAAAATATATGGAATTTTCTCTATAATACAAATACTTAATTATAATGTTTAAATTAACGCTGTTTATAAAAAATACAAAATAACTATAAAGAATAGAATCATACAATGGTGTGTGTAACGTAATAAATGCGGTATCTAGGTAATTTATTTTGCCAAGTTCTGTGTTTAGTTGTACCAGTAAATTTTATCAATACAGTGTGAAATTTGTATAAAAATCTGTATCGAGTACTAATCTGAATCGTGTGATTCAGATTAGCACTCGATACAGATTTTCGAAAAATCGAAAATATGTATAAATACGAAGAAATCTGTATGTATGGCAACATTGTCACACAAAAGGTGCGTTTTTCTCGCCGCAGTGCGCGCACCTGAGATTGCGGTCATTCTACCGGTGCGGTAGAACTACCGCAATTGCGGCCACCGCAAGGCAGTGCACGCACGGCCTAAATATTCCAAAGGCCGTGCGCGCACTGCGTTGCGTTTTGGAAACGCAAAATTTGTGAAGTATGGAGTGTCATAGAAGTGCGCGCACTGCGGTCAGTCTACCGGTGCGGTAGAACTACCGGAATTGCGGCCACTGCAAGGCAGTGCGCGCACGGCCAAAGTTGTCTGAGTACATAAACCGAAATCTGTGTAGGTGTGTGCATCAGGGAACTTTTTCTTTTCTTTTGAGTAGTTTGCGGCGCCATTCACCCTAATGACTATTAATAAAAGACACATTATTGCGTGAACGAAAGTATTTTAGAAAATAACTTGTTATGTTTACGTTTTTTATTTTTCTTTCGTCAGTTGTCGTTTGAGTGAGAGCATAGATGATACATATAAATACTGAGAAGTGAGTGCGAGCTTGTTATGCAATTTACCAACTGACCGTGACTTTCTTATTTCGCGAGTTTATTGAATTTAAACTATTAACAGTTAGTGTGTAAATAAATAAAACTGCTTTTTTATGTGTACGTGACTTTGTTTATTAGTTAGGAATGTAAATATTTAAATAGGTAAAAGACGATTTTTGAACTGTAGTTAAGTGTTTTCTTTTAAAATTGATAAGACTTACTAGTTGTAAATAAAAATACAGTTACAAACCATGGCTCCTAAGAAAAGTTTGGCTAAAATAAAGCTGAATGTAAAATGTGCAAAGCATTAATATCATACAAATCGGGAGTGTCAAACCTTATGCCTTATGCTTGCATGTGCAAAGAAAACATATTTCCGTGAATTTAATTAAGTGAATTATTAATTTCTGTAAATTAAGTAGGAAGGAAAGATTTCATCTACAAAAGCCGTACTAGATTGTGGCATGGTATGACCTGGACTAGTAGACTGAAATCCGAAGTGGCTCAAAATACTTTCTAGTATTTTAATACCTGGTTTCCAACCCAGGTATTTTTACAGACTCGTACTTGCAAGCCCTGGTATTGATATTTGCAAGTATATCTCATCTCTAATATAGTGTATTACATTCTCTTTGATATGATGATTATATGACATCCATAGACTAAAGGTAATACGGACAGTGTTGCCAACGTAGGCGATTTTTTGGCCATTTAGGCTACTCGGCGACGAAAAAAGATGAAAGGCGACCGCCGCCGGTCACCTTTCATCTTTTTTCGTCTACTTCAGTTAGGGACAACTATTTAAATTAAATGAATAATAAACGAGATAAGAAAAAAAAAACATTCAAATTCATTTTCAATTGTTTAGATATTTGTAATTACATTGTACTGTGTGAATTGGTAACCTCTCATACCCATTAAATGAGTAATGTGGATACATTATAAAAATGAATGATATGTATTTTGAAGAGTAACTGTGGAGTTTCTTGACGGTTCTTCTCCATAGGAATCGCTCAATTTCGAACCGTGCACTAGCTTCTGTCTCGTTTTAAATGCCCATTAGAAATAAAATGTGTTTTAAATTGTTTTAATATAATTAGGTTATGAAATATTATGTAAACTTAAATATTTAGAATTCACTCGTATGCACATCAATTAAAAAACCAAAACAAATAATTGGGGTCTCAGTTTGCGAGTGCAAGATTACAACTGACCAAAAAAACGTAAACAAACACGCGCGCTCACTGGTTCGAATTCCAGGAATTATTTTAATTCATTGTGCAAGTCGATTTTGTACCTTAAATCAACGTAACATAAGCTTTACGAGTTTGTCTGCTGCGTCAGAAACGATAGTACTGACGAGAGTTAATGAAATAATGACTGTATTATATTGGTAAAAATTTCTCTTTTCATTGAAATAACTGTTTGTGCGAAACGGAACGATAGAGATGGATTGTACTAGGTAAATTTGAGAGTAGGTGCACCTATTCTTAGTATTTAAAAATAAGTGATCCAGATACCTGTTCCACCTATTCCACCTAGTATCAATTATTACTTATCGAATGTGGTCATGGTGCACGTACTTAGTCCAAGTCAAGTTTTTATTGTTGCTTCTCATTTTGCAGGAAACTGCTAAACAACAAATGATCACGGTATTTTGATAAAATTTTACGATGACGGTCTTTAAGCTTCACGGGCCCACCTCGTTGCCACTTCTCCTTTACTTGATATTTCTATTGAACTTAGTGTGTTAGCACCAGCAATCAGTGATAAGACTAGGTAGGTACCCAGTAACTGGACTTCATACAAAGATAATTCGTAATACTTAGTCTTGTCGAGACTAGTTGGTACTCATTCGGATCGAGTATTCTCAGATCGAATGATTACCGACTAGTCTCGAGTATTGAAAGATAAAGATGGAAAGACTACGGCATAGCGTAGTTAAAAAAGGATGGAATATATATTCTTGCACAACACGCGCGCGTGACACGTTACTTTTATGTACTTTGAATTAGGGTTTAAATTCAAGTGACTGACAAATGAATGATTTTGACAAACATGAATGAGCGGTAAAGCAGATTTATAACGTGTCGAGTGAATGGAATGCAATTACGCGTTAGTGCTATGAGGCCTAAGAGCAGTTGGATTTCACAATACTTCATGATACTAGGTATTGTCGAAGTGAGAATAGGTGCCGCCTAGTATCGAACATTACCTATTGTTCAGATCTGTTCTAGTGAATACGACTCATCTCTACGGAACGACGCGGACGTCGCGATGAGAAGATTAGTTTGTGCAACGAAGACTGATTGGATCCACTAAGTAAAACGGTTTCGCCGTCGCAGGACGTAAAACGTAGACTACTTAAGCTGTGAATAATGGGCGAAATCAGCCCAAGCAATGTTGGCAACACTGCACTGTGACAGAGAGAGTGCACTATTCTTTTAGTAGCGTTGCACGGTGGGCTGAAAAACGGCTTTCATAGACTTAGGCATTTTATTTTGCAAGTGCCAGTTTTTGTGCCGGATATCACTTCTATTTGTTATAACAATATACAAAAATGACACCAGAATTGATTCTGCACAAAAACGAAGGAATTATAATTTTTTTACGAAAATTTTGTATGGAGCTAGTATGAAAAATCGAAATATCTCTGAAACGGCAGCGATAACCGTAATATCCTTATAGGAGGTTTTAGTACTAATTATTTATGATTTTTTGACATACGTTACATAATGGTTGTAGATGCCTTTTTTTTTTTAAATCGTCAAAATATTTTTATTTATTTTTACATATTAAACGTTCCTTTTAGTGTTTAAGTTGAAGAATTCAGAGCTTTAACAACTCTTAACATAAAATAGCATCACCCCTATAGACCTGAAGGACTAGACAGAGGTGTGTAGTATCTTGTTGATCTTGTAAGATTTCCAACAATACCAAATAGTTGAATATCAGTGTCAAAGTGCCCATGCTGTCGCTTCTTTTAGAAAGATAGGGGAATGAAATTGTTAATTGATCATACCCTAAAAGTATGATTACAACATAACCGGACACATAATAATATCGACACAAAAGGAATTTTAAAACCTTGCATACGTTCAAAATACAAAATAACATATTGTGTAGTCATCTAATGAGTCTGATGACAAGTAATTAAGTAATTAGAATGATGGTTGTAGTCTTCTGATTCTAATGAGCCTATTAAGTGATTAAATGATTTGAAATATCTCGCAACAATACCAACTAAGAACTGCATTCACCTTTTTATAATTAGTGAGCTAATGTGATTTGCTAATGTTGATTAGTTCTACTATGAGTTCTACGAAATGTTTTTGACGATTATAAATTTTTATTATCATATCTTTTATAACTTTAATGAGGGTAGTTAACTAATTATTGACTTTATACAATAAAAGGGCTATAATTTTGTTCCATAATTTAGATTGTTCACAACCGTGTAACTGCTAACACTAAAACTATTTGCTTTGCGACTACAAAATCTTAGAATGGAAAGTTTAATCACCAACTTAGATTTGTTTGTTCTTCTAAAAAGTGAGTGTCCTTCATTTAATCATGAAGTATTGTTTAGTGCAATTGTGTCCCGCATAGGCGATTGCCTTTCTGCCGAAGATCAAGTAACTCTCAAAGAATTTTGCCGGAGATTCACGCGAGCTGCTTTAAACAGGTGGCAGAAATCTAAACGATTCTTTGATAAGTTTAGAAATACGTACGGAGAGTGGTTGCAAGCAAATATTGATTGGCCGAGTTGCGTGCAAACTTTAATAAATCAAGAACCAACTGTTGATGAGATACCAAGAGCACGCTCAGTCTCTCCAGAACCTTCGATATCATCGACTGTTGGAACAATGACAAAAAGGTCCCGAAAACCATTCAAAGATCTGGGAAGCAAACAGAAAAAGAGAAGATCTAGTGAGCACATAGGCGAGGATTCCTGTGAATTGGCATATGCAGCTGCAGCACGTTTAAAAGAAGAAGGTTATGAAGATATCGCATCTGTAATCATTTATATGATCAAAAATCCAGAAGCTGCCGTTAAAATCAAGGAAAGCATTAAGAAAACAGTAATATTTACACCAGAGAAAGCACTTGGATTGCTTCTTTCACTTAAGCTTTCAAAGTGGCAATATATTACGTTGCGAGAGACTGCCATTCGGGAAGGTGCTAAGGATATTTACCCATCCTACTATAAACTGCAACAAACTAAGCTTGCATGCTACCCTCCTAATCAATCAGTATCAGTTACGGATTCATCAGCTAGAATTACACTTCAAGCTTTACTTGACATCACGGTGAAGCGGATTCTTCAAAGTCTTTCTGATAATATGGAAAATAAGCAGTTAAAGCTGATATCGAAGTGGGGATTTGATGGTGCTTCCAATCAAAGCCGATACAAGCAGAAAATGGACGGCGAGCATGATGATTCAAGCATTTTCATGACCTCCTTGGTGCCACTGAAACTGACAGATGGAGATAATACTATATGGACAAACCCGAAACCATGCTCAACTTTTTATTGTCGTCCGGTTCAGTTCACTTTTGTAAAAGAAAGCCATGCAGTTGTCATTGATAACAAAAGAAAAATGGATGAGGAAATTGAGGCCCTTAACCCCACAGAGTGCATTAATAGTAACAGGGTGACTCATAAACTAATGATGACAATGATCGACGCAAAAGTCTGCACGTACCTTTCTGAAGCTAGATCAAATGCATCATGCTACCTGTGCTTAGCAAAACCAACAGAAATGAACCACTTAGATGCTGTAACATCAAAAACTGTGTGTTCTGACATATATGAATTTGGCCTATCATCCCTACATGCCCGTATAAATTGCATGGAATGTCTGTTACACATTGCGTGCAGACTTGACTTCAAACAGTGGGCAGCAAGAAGTAATGAGCATAAAGATATGTTACAAAACAGAAAAAAAAACATTCAAAATAAATTTAAAGAGGAGCTCAATCTGTTAATTGATATAGTAAAACAAGGCTCGGGAACTACCAATGACGGGAATACCGCAAGGAAGTTTTTCGAGTTTCCCAATAAAACTGCAGCTATTACTGGGTTGGATCAAAACCTGATAAAAAGATTTGCTGTTATTTTGCAAGCAATAACATCTGGTGAGAAGATCGATGTCATCAAATTTAAAGATTTTGCTCGCAAAACAGCAGAAAAGTACGTGGAATTATACGACTGGTACTACATGTCATCAACCGTACATAAACTATTAATAGACGGAGCTGACATAATCGAAAAAAATTATATTGTCCCGATTGGGACTCTCTCGGAAGAAGCCTCAGAGTCTCGAAACAAAGATTTTAGGAGGTTCCGGGAACATCATTCGCGGAAAAGAAGCAGGCAAGATTCTAATCAAGATATCCTAAATATGCTTGTTGTTTCTTCGGATCCTTTTCTAAGTGCACAAAGGCCGAAGTTAGATGCCAAAAGGAAGACAACCTTTTTTGCTGAAACTCTCGACCTAATACAGTTTCCGGAAACTGAGTTCGAGTTTGTAGGTATATCCGATCTGGATTCTGACTCGGAATTGGAGTCCGACAACGAAAGTTGTAAAGAAAATTTGTAAAATTTAATTATTTTTCTTTATGTTCTTTTGTTATTTATGTTAGTTTATTGTACCAATATGTTTAGTTAATAATTTCATAAATTATAGTTTCAAATATGTATTTTGTATAATTGAATTTATTAGATATTATTTTAGTTACTTCTGTTTTATTTAAATTACCTATCAATAAAAAGTTTATATACAGTCTTTTTTTTTTCACATATTCTTAATATTTGGGGAAAAAGCATGCTTCCTAACGATGTTCTTAACTTTGACACAGTTCATGGATCGTGTTGAACAGTTTCATATGTTAAAATAAATAATGTTAGTACTATAATCCCCTATAAGGATATTATTATTATTATGTGTCCGGTTATGTTGTAATCATACTTTTAGGGTATGATCAATTAACAATTTCATTCCCCTATCTTTCAAAAAGAAGCGACAGCATGGGCACTTTGACACTGATATTCAACTATTTGGTATTGTTGGAAATCTTACAAGATCAACAAGACACTACACACCTCTGTCTAGTCCTTCAGGTCTATAGGGGTGATGCTATTTTATGATAAGAGTTGTTAAAGCTCTGAATTCTTCAACTTAAACACTAAAAGGAACGTTTAAATATGTAAAAATAAATAAAAATATTTTGACGATTTTAAAAAAAAAAAGGCATCTACAACCATTATGTAACGTATGTCAAAAAATCATAAATAATTAGTACTATAACCCCCTATAAGGATATTACGGTTATCGCTGCCGTTTTAGAGATATTTCGATTTTTCATACTAGCTCCATACAAAATTTTCGTAAAAAAATTATAATTCCTTCGTTTCTGTGCAGAATCAATTCTGGTGTCATTTTTGTATATTGTTATAACTAATAGAAGTGATATCCGGCAAAAAAACTCGCACTTGCAAAATAAAATGCCTAAGTCTATGAAAGCCGATTTTCAGCCCACCGTGCGTTGGGCCGAGTTGACTTTTGATAACTCGAGTAACTCGAGTTGACTCACTTACCAACTCGAGTTGACTCGACTCAGACTGCCTTAGGCCGTGCGCGCACTGCCTTGCGGTGGCCGCAATTCCGGTAGTTCTACCGCACCGATAGACTGACCGCAGTGCGCGCACTTCTATGACACTCCATACTTCACAAATTTTGCGGTGCGGTAGAACTACCGGAATTGCGGCCACCGCAAGGCAGTGCGCGCACGGCCTTAAGGTCCGTCGCGTCTCCGGATCGTCTGTCCCAGTCAGTAAATGCTCAACTCGGTGCATCGTTCCGCGGGTTGCTAGAGCATCGAGTCAATAGTAGTCAAATAAAATTGAGCCCGTTCAAAAATCAGACGTTTATTAAGATTAAAAGTGTTTACAAACATCACATCACAAAACGAACTACTTGTGTAGTGCAAAAGAATCGTAACAATTTTACCAAGTAATTAATAAGAAAAAAAACTAAAATAAATATAATGGCACTTTATTCCTTAAATTAAACACCGCGCCGTTTGGTATTTCGTCATCTATCTTTTTTTTTTAAGCAACTGAGCCTGAGCTGGGCCGAGCCTGTATTTCAGGACGCAGTTTACAATACGAATGAACAATCAGTTACAATATATTATGTACCTCATTATAAAGTGTTTTAGTGTAGTGTGACTTACAAGTATACAGAAAGTATGGTATAGTGTATAGTAAGTTGTAATGTAGTGTTGGTTTGTGTAATGTAGAAGTGTTTTTTGTATTTTGTATTGAATGCTTTTGTGTAGTGTGACTGTGGATGGATTTCATCTTAAAACTTTAAGTAGATCTGTAGCAGTGTAACATTTAAGGAGATAGTCCAAAAGTTTTGTTTTGCATTCTTGTTTGGTTAGCGTGTATATATTAAGTTGTGAATTCAATTTATTATATAGAAAGGGACCGGTGAAGCAGAAGAACCAATGTGTAAATGAGTGTTTGAATTGGTGTGAACGGGGGACGACTGCATTGCGACGACGCGTAAATAAATTATTTTTGTCGAGGGGGGTCAGGGAATGCTGTTTAAGTACTGTAGACAAGATGTAAAGTTGGCGGACAGTAGGTAGGTTCCATGATCGATACAGGAGATGTGTAGGGTAGTCAATAGGTCGAAAAGAGCTGACTTTTAAAATTTCTCGCTGTGCTATTTCAAGAGGAAGTAAAAAAGTTTTAGAGGCTCCACCCCAAGAAGAAATGCAATAGGTTAGAAGCGATTGACAAAGTGCCCTATAGACTTTTTTTAGAATGCAAGTATTAGCTACATAACGTAGGATGACAGCTATGTGATTTTATTGTAATACCAATGGAGGGCTTATTAGGATTTCGAGAAAGAAAGGGCATGTACATTGTTTTCTCTGTATTTAGCGTCAGACAATTTTGTTTCAGCCAGTCTCTTACCTTGTTGAACCCTCCTGCGTCAGCATGTAGGTATCATTCCAAGTTTTAGCAGAGAAAAGCAGTGCAGTATCGTCCGCATAAGAAATTATAATACCCTGCTCCTGTTTCAGGTCACAGAGGTCATTAATATACACTAAGAAGAGTGTAGATCCGAGTACTGAACCCTGAGGTACACCAAAAGTCACAGATAAATCAGTACTAATGTAAGAACCTAGTTTCAGGCATTGTTTACGACCGCTTAGATAGTCTTGGAATAATTTCAGCTGCAGGCCTCTTATACCCAAACGCTCCAATTTGAGTAGAAGTCGCGGGATAGACACAATGTCAAATGCCTTGGCAAGGTCGAGGAAGATGGCAAGTGGTTTGTTTCCATTGTCAAGATTTCTAACAACATAATCAGTAAGCTTATGTACTGCGTCCTCTGTTGACTTCCCCGAACGGAAACCAAATTGACAGGATGAAATCATATTATTGCTTCCGAGATACTTAACAAGTCTACCATTAATTATTTTTTCCAGGATCTTAGATATAGCTGGTAGTAAAGCAATAGGCCTATAGTTACAGACACGGTGTTTATCTCCCGACTTGAAGATAGGGACAATGATAGCTTTTTTTAGAACGTTTGGGAAGACACCCCGACTAAGACAAACATTAAATAGATGAGTGAGCGGTGGGGTAATGATATCCTTTGTAGCTTTAAGCAGGCTGTGAGATCTTTCTTATCTTATCTTACTTCTTACTATCTTACTTCTTACTCTTACTAATACTAATATTATAAATGCGAAAGTTTGTGAGGATGGATGGATGTTTGTTACTCTTTCACGCAAAAACTACAGAACGGATCTGAATGAAATTTGGTAAGTAGATAGTTGTTATTCTGGAATAACACATAGGCTACTTTTTATCCCGAAATTCCCACGTGATCAGGATTTTCGCGGGAAAACCTTCCCACGCGTACGAAGTCGCGGGCAGAAGCTAGTATATTATCATGTCCGACAGATTGAGAATGCTTTAAGCTATTTATAAGTGATAGAATCTCGCTTTCATCAGTGTCCAGTAGTACAATCGAGTTATTTGTAGTGTGGTTTGGTAACAGGGGATCAATAATATTGTGGGAGACTGTTGGGTAGTTGAGTATTTTAGTAGCTAGGGAACTTCCAACGTTAACAAAGTAATCGTTAGCTTGGTTCACAGAAGTTTGAGGGGAATCGCCTAGTAGCTCTGTGGTAGCTGATTTCGTTTTGCTTGTATTCGTTATATTTTTAATAACTTCCCAAAGTTTTTTATTGTTGCTGCTATTTTTGTAATTCATTTTTTTCGTGTTGTCTTTCAGTCTTTTCAATAACGCATTGCAAAAATTCCTATATCGGCTGTAAGTTAGTTTCAGGGTTTCATTATCAGGTGACATTTGTGAGATTTTGTGGAGACAATCCCTATTCTGAATACATCTTAGTAATCCTGGCGTGATCCAGGGTCTAATTGTGCGTTTCTTACGTGGAATTTTGACAATAGTGACATTATTATTGATTACGTCTTGTAACATACAAACAAATTTTTCCATTGTCTCATTAGGCAAAAAAAAGTGTGGGCTGGTAAAAATCCTTGAAAGGCTGCAGTATTTAGGTATTCAGATGCTTTGGCATCGTAGGAATGCGGTGATATATCTATAGTTAAAATTGAGTTGAGGGATGTTAAAAAAGGCGTTATATTATTATAGGATGGTGATCGATACAGTGCAACTATAGCGGTGTCATTGTTAATTGTTAAAATTAAACAGATGCTTTCTGAAAAAGACGGTTCAATTATATCGACAATTAGGGATTCCTTAAATTAGACTGTTATTCCATCGTTCTGGTTTTTATAATGTTTTGTTGTATGGGACTTGTATCCAGGCAGAGTTGGAGTAGTAAGCATGATAGCCAACATTCAGTGAGAATTATAACGTCACATTCCATCTTAAGTGCTTGCAAGAGGACAATTTTGCGTTATGATTTTAATGTTTGGTTTACTGTGGGAAATTAGATTGCAACAATCAGCAACATTACACACAGCAGACTCGGATATATATATATATATATATATATATATCTATCAACTAACACCTATAAAAACAGCTAATCAACATCTAAGTAATGGCACTTATTTCTGAATCAATACCAGTCTTAAATTTTATAAGTAGCTGTTAAGCGCATCTGTCGCGTCACTCGCGCCCGCTTTGGAGGAGGCTTAGGAGATTCAGGAACAGAACCGCCAAGCATATTATTCTCCTCCCAATTCTCCGACACACAAACACCGGACATACTTGGCATTGGCAAATCAATTCGCGAAACCTCACGCTCACTACTTGCACATTCGTTTCTGGGTAAATTTGCGCCAACGGTTTCACTGTATTGAATTATATGTTTCTTTTTTAAGTGGTTCACTAAAGAAGCGGTGTTTCCACTTAATTTATACTGACAGGAGCATAACTTGCAAACTACTTTGGTATTGTCATCTGTTTTCGAAAAAAACTCCCATGCAACACCTTTTTTACTTTCAGGAGCCATTCTAAACTTATTAAAGTTAACAACACATACAACACTTGAACTAATAAAACTGCAACAAAACAACGAACGAAGTAACAATAACAAAAAAGTAAACGAGTTGGCTTTCTATCTTTTTTCAAAACACTCTCATCAGTTCTGTCTGATTAAACGTCTGATAAGAAACTAGCAACGAAAATATAAACTATCTCTCACTCGCGGCTCGGACGTCCGGTCCAGAGTTGCCCAACTATCGATAGTTTCACTATCGATAGGTGACCTTGAAAACTAGTAACAATATCGATAGTGCTATCGATATCATAAATTAACTAATACTATTGATTGGAAGCAATAGTATCGATAGGATCGATACTATTACATTATAATACTATCAATAGTATCGATAGTATCGATTTTTTTAAAGTAATACAATCGATACTATCGATAGTATTACACCATCGATAGTTTAATAACCGCCGATAGTATCGTTTCCCAATTATAGCTTATGTAGCAAGTAGTGTTAAACTATTCTCACTCACTGTGCCTTATGTTGTGTCACCGTTACTAGGAAAACTGGTAGCTGATTGTAATGGTAGGTAAGTTAAACATATTTAAAATTAACATCCGTATGATTTTGTCAATTACCTAATAAATGCATTATCATTATCAATGACTATTTTTAATTTTAATTATTTGATTTAGTTTTCTTAATTTAGTAAGACTATCACTTGAAAATTTTACAGTTGGTATAAATTGAGGGCAATTTTTGACCACTTTCATTATTTTTCTAGCTAAGAAGAGATCTCTGGTCATAATTGATACTGAATGTGAAACACAACCCCAATTATCTTATGATATGGGACCACACGGTCAACGCTGGGATTGTGATCAAAAAGATTACTTTGAAGACGAAGATACAAAGAAATCTAAAGATGATGCACTTAAAAACTAAATGTCGAGGATACTAGCACCCAAACGCCAGTATATAACAAAGTTATAGATGCTAATATAATAAAATCTGTTGAGAGTTTTGGTGTGTTTGTAGCGCAAGAGCTGTTAAACGTACCATTAACCAAAAGGAGACAGATTATGTCTGAAATTATACGCTTGTTCGAATATCGAAGTCAATAATCAGAATTAGGAGTAACAATACAATACTATTGCCTGTATAATACTATCGATAGTATCGATACTATTGATAATATTGATACTATCGATACTATTCATATGACGTCAACTATCGATAGACTATCGATAGTTTAGCGATAGTCGATTATCAATAGGCAACACTAGTCCGGTCGTCGCGTCGGCGTCGGGCTAATACGGGCTCGCTCGGAGTCGGGCGGGCCTCGGAACGACTCCGAGCGCGTAGCCCGCGAGTCGCGACTCGTGGGTTAGGCGTAGCCGCGGGCCGGCAACCCACCGCACCGCCCGCCGCGCGCGCTCAGGTCAACTCGGTTTGCAGATATTTCGACTCGGGTTGACTATCGCTATTCAGTATTCACTAGTGTTCACTTAGTGTTGTGCCAACTCGGAATAAACTCAACTTGAGTTATCTCGAGTTGAAATTCACGTAACTCGAGTTAACTGGGTGAAATGAAACTGAGTAAATGATTTGTTTTCGTAACAATATTTTAAAAAATTGAATAGGTTCAGCATAAATATGTATGGGGACCATTATAATTAAAGTAGGTAGAATTTAAATAAAAAAGAAATGTATTTATTTATAATTTATTTATGTTTTATGTATTTAGGATTAAATTTTCGTAACATAAATAAAGTAAGTATTTCTTTTAATTAACAACGAATCTATATTTGTATGAATCTGAACACTGTTCGCACTTAGCATGTTCATTCACTGGCGATTCAAATACATCCCAAATGACAGATTTCCTTTTAGGTCCCGGCATTTTTCCTATACAGTACCTAATAATTCGAAAAACTAACAACAATAACAACCGGCACTCCAAAATAACCTCAAATCTGCAACAATGCAATGTTGTGCTGTTGTGACATTGATAATTGATATTTGTAGCGAATTTAATGAATGAATATAGTCATAATTATAAATGATCGGCAAACTTCGCGCCATCTCAGTGTCTGTCAGGGGGGTGAAACTCCCGAAGAAACATCAGACACAAAATTTGCCAAAAAAACTATGTCTGGGGTCAACTTAGTTTTGTACGTAATGCGTATGTTTTGATAATAGATGGCAGCCGCTACGATATATTTATACATATATGATAATCAAAATTAATAAAAAAATATTATTTGTATCGAAAAATTCATAAAGCATTATTTAATGTATATAGGCACCTCATTCACTAAATCACTAAATTAAATGGCATTATAATTTTACTGCATCATAGACTCTATACACCTCGCTTGTTTATGAAAAACAAAGAAAAAAGAAACATATAAAACTGTCAAAAACAGTTTGACAAATTTCGATTAATTAATAAATTATCAGAAAAACATGTGATGAGTAATAAAATACCTAAAATGAAGGTAAAATATGCAGCACAAGTGTTCAGCCAGAGGGTGTCTAGCGCTTTACGTTTTTTATCGAGTTAGTATGTTTATAATTTCACATATTTGGATCATTATTGTTACCTAGCAAATTTTGCAAAATGTTATTAACCAACATTAATATTTTGTTTCAGAACACAACATTCTGCCCGAAGAGTGCAGAGATTTATTATTTGATAAGCTCTTCGAATCATTTAATGGTCATTCTTACAAGGGGTCATCAAAAATATATAAGCAGTGCTTAAAAAATAACTCGCTCCATTTCCAATTGTGGTATGATTTGTTGCCTATTTTAGACTCAATTAAATTTGAATCAGTAGTTCGTTCGTTTGTTATGTTTCGTTGATTTATAATGAATCCAAAAAATCACAAATATAAAAAATAATTAAATCCATCTTCACCGTGTTTTAATTTTTGCCAGCCTCTAAAATCTAATCTTTAGATTTTGGAAGTACTAGATTGATTGAAATAAATATTCTAAAATCAAAGATTTAATCTTTTGTCGATTAGAATATTTATTTCAATCAATCTAGTACTTCTAAAATCTTTAAAATAAGAAAATATTATTAACATGTCAGGTAGACGCCACCTATCGGATTTTTTCGGTATTAAACTACCGTTACGCTACCTGGCGATCAGGGTAAAAAACTCAATTTTCGAATCATAGAGTGGCGCATCTATCTCAGTATTTATATGTATCATCTATGGTGTCTGTCATTCGGCTGACGCGCTAGGGCGGAGAATTCAAATCGACTAAATCGAGTTAAAAGAATTCAACTCGAGTTGACTCAATATAAGCCCAACTCGAGTTAACTTGAGTTGACACATCACTATATACACTGTTGTCAAAACCTTGTGGGAATTGAGGCGACTGATGTGATGACTTCTAAAGAAATTAATCAATCTGTTAATGAAAACGTCGAAACAACCAATGGAGTTTACAGGGCTGATTCTTCCATTGACGAAAAACATATGTCGCACATGTCTACTCGAAACAGATACCACGATGTTTATGAACATACAAGACTTGATTGAACACGAGATGATTAAGGTTAAATTAATTGATATTTTGGTCTTCCTTAACTGTTTAGAGAACAATGACGAAGAGAACTGGCCTCAAGGAATATGTTCTTCATGTGTATCTACAGCTTTAGTCGCTTACAACTTTAAACTAAATTGTTTGAAGGCTAATTCCATGTTATCAGAAATACTTATGATACAATCTCCTACTAACTTACAGAGGACTGATATAGATTCTATCGATATCAATGTTGTTTATCAAGACCATGAGTATGAGGTTCCACTGTTTAGTAACCATCCTACATTAGATTTTGAAAGTACTTTATCAGATAACAAATTGACACCATTACCACCTGTTACTGAAATAACTTCTGGAGAACAGCCGCAGCGAATAGAGGGAGAGAAGCGCTATGCTTGTACTGTATGTACTAGATCTTTCACTAGGCTGTATAGTCTGCGATACCATATGGCAAAGCATACTGACACCAGGAAGTATCTCTGTGCAAAATGTGGAAAGTGCTTCTACACTGCTAATGGATTGAAGCAACATTCAAAATCTCATAAAGATATTGCACAGTTTAAATGCGGTTTTTGTCACAAGACTTACAAATCAAGGCAGGCACTCAAAGAACATTTTCGTGTGGCACACTCTAGCAACCGCATGCTGTTTGTATGTGTGACTTGTGGGAAAAGGTTCACGGCAAGATCAACCTTAAACATGCATGTAAAGAGTCACAATGGTGAAAAATTTGCATGCTCTAGTTGTCCAAAGACATACACAAGGGCATCATACTTGAAAGCTCACATGCTGGTTCATACAGGTCAGCGGAAGCCTAGACCCTTCTTATGTTCACACCTGGGTTGTGCTAGGAGCTTTTCTACCAAACATTCCTTAACAGTGCACATTGCACATGCACACACAACAGAGAGACCTCACAAATGTGATATTTGTTTCAAGAGCTTCGCCACCTCTGCTGGTTTGAAGATACACTTAGAATCTCACGGTAGCAACATGGTTTCATGTAATTATTGTTGTAAAAAACTAAGAAACAAGAGGGTGTTACAAAAACACATGAAAACTCATGATGTTGATGCCAATGATATGATTTTGGAAACTGTAGACCAAGCTTATTAGTTTAGTTGTTCAAATACATAATATGATTGTATTCCTTGTGATAAATATGCAGCATTATTGTTTCTTATGTGTAATTGCTTTCCCACCATTATTTATTTGAATAAAAACAATGTAAGACTATTACGGATGTTTTCATTGCCTTTCAAAAATATGAACATAAACAAGAATTATTATTTTCTAGATCTGGAAAAAAATATGGATACACTACACGAATGTATATGTAGCAGGGGCGTGCACAGGATTATGACAGGGTATGCGGCGGAGTAATCGTTCACAAAAACTTTGCCTTTTATAGATTTTTAGCATAGCCACAGCCACGCATCGTTGCATGGTGGCGATGCGTGGCTGTGGCTATGCTAACAATCTATAAAAGAAAAAGTTTTTGTGACCGATTACTCCGCCGCATACCCTGTCATAATCCTGTGCACGCACATGATATGTAGGCAGACTTAAAGAAAATAAATTCATACTTAAAGAAGTATGAATTTATTTCTTTGTTTTTCTTCTTCAAATCTTTCTATCTAATTCTTCAATCAATTTAACAAACAAACAAACTCTTCAGCTTTATAATATTAGTATAGATACAGCTGTAAAACTATATTATTATACAAGTTGTGCCCGCAACTGTTCTTGTGGGAGTGTTCCCTGGGTAGATCTTATTCCTGATCCATTAGGAATTCTGGGATATTGTCAATATGATGCCTTTATAAGCTTATAGCTCCACCAGTGATGTTCCTATAATTGGTTCTGTTTTTCCAGGGATTTGCCTAAGCTAAAAATAACAGAAGATTACAACATAAAAAAAAAATGTGTGTTTGTGTTTTTAAATAAAACTGTTTTGATATCACAGACAGACACTTCAATTTTATTTATAAACATAGATGATAGGAGTGGAACTCTTGTTCACCTTGAGCTAAATAATTGGAGAATAATTTCTGATACAGGAAAAGAGGCTAGAAAAAAGCACAAATCTAGTGCCTGAAAATTATACAACCATTTTTGCAAGAACACATTTATTATACCTCCAAACATACACAACATTTCATACATGCAAATTTTTTGTTGATAGTGAATATGAGTTCACGTTCTCTAGGTTATTTGATATACTGTATTAATTAATTGGTAGATAAGGCGCCAATGTGAGTCAGACTGATAACAGTAATTGTTTATTTAATAAGGTAGAATGGAGACTCAAATATATTTAAATTCACATTACAAAAAATAATCCAACACTACAGTGTAATACAATTCTATGAAATGTTATTGCTCCTTAAAAACAAATTATTATATAACTGCAACTTCATTTGGCAATGTACTGGGAATTATTTATAATTTAATTAATATTAATTTAGTTTTACAATACGCAACAAATGAAATAACAGCATTGGTATTTGTAATAAAGAAAAGCTACATATAATTTACTTTAAATATAGTACAAAAATATTTATAGTGGTTACATATTTTCCTACTCAATAATTATAACGGTGCATATTATAATCTAAACAAATAACAGGAAATAATTCAAATATTTGCCCTGAGGCCATATAATAATAATAGTAACTAGTCTGCATTTTTAACTAAATTTTTTAGGCATGTTGCTTTCATGATTTATTTATAAGCATTATGGTCGAGAACAAATATATAGATTCACATTATATACATTCAGATTATATTATATAGGATTTTGAACAGACAACTGGATTTGTTATACAAATTCAAATGCTTGTACAATACATTACAAAGATTCAGTTTAGAGTATAAAATTTGGGGCTATGCAATTATTATTAATATTGCATTAACTGCCTCCTTTACATGGTAAGTACATGTAATATCTTTGATGAACAGCTTGAGTGGTGCATTAACTTTACAACTCTACATTATACAGGAATGTTGACTATTTACCAAGTATTTTATTCATCATTTTGTTCTGCTTGCCCATCTTGATATCAGCACCTTCCACCTTATCCTGTATAGTATCAATGAGGTCAGTTTGCTGTTCTATTTCTTCACCAAGAGCAATTCCAAGACCTTTGAGTCTTGAAATGGAATGAAGCATTTCATCTAGGTTAGCATCCAGTACCTGGTTAACACGCTGGCTATCGGATATGGGTTCTGCCTGTGCTTGTGCATCTAACTCACGCAGGCGAGTAGCAGGATGACTTCGGAAGCGGTCGTCACTGTTCACTTGTGTTAAATTGTCTATCGTATCATCCAGCCGGCTGCTTGGGCCCGCACTTTGAATGCTTGGAGAGGGTTGACTTCTAGGAGGAGTCTGGTCAGATTTACCGGAGATGTAGTTTTTGAGGCCATAGAATACAGATTTGATACCATTCAAATGTTTTTGACTATAGTTCAAGTTGGTGTTTATTTCGTCGAGACGTTTGTTCGTGTTTTGGAGCTGCTCTCTCTGTCGACTAAGCTCTTCAGCGGTGGCGATGCCGATCTGCTCGGACTCACGCAGCAGCCCTATGCTGCGAGAGGAAGAATCCAAGGTTCGTTGTTCGATTTCTCTTTGTCTTTGTAACATAGTTTGTCTTTGTTGTTCCAATGCTGCAATGTGACTTCCATAAGCGGATGGGGCTGGTTTACTTGGTTGCGGTGGTGGAATTCTTGTTCTAAAACTGTTGACGAATGTGTCATCATCTACATCATCGTCATCTTCGAACAATTTATTGGGATTAACGTAAGTAGCCCCAGGACGAGACATTTTATAGTTGTGTCTAGATCGTTGTAACACGAAAATTTAACTGACAAAAACACTTCTTCACTTGACACAAATGAAATTAATGAACTATTTCAATATGGTATTTAGCTAATAGGAATAAAATATCCTTTGAGTACAAGGTAGGTATTTACGTAAAACGATAACGACATGGATGGATGAATGAGTAATGACAGGACACAGACAGATTGACACAGATGACGTGCGCGCGCGACGTAGTGATAGTGAAAGGGTGCGGGTGGGGGAGGTTTTAAAAAATGACAATGACATTGACATGTGTCAGAAATTGGTTTAGTTTTTTTTTTTGTTTTTTCGTCATACCCTTGCGTCATACTCATGGTTGGACAGGCGAAGGTCATAAACCATGTTGCCTAAAATTGGTTTAGCTTTTTCATTAGGTGGCAACTATGACCTGTTACTGTATTTTTTTTGTTAGCGGCACTGAGGTAATATGTACTACGTACTACTACGTACCTCAATGGTTAGCGGTTTGAATCATAGATGATACATATAAATACTGAGAGTTTGAATGAAGAGAGAGAGACCAGAGGAGAAGTACAAGTGGGCAAACTAAAGCATACAGCCTGTGGCAGTACATTAATTTTGGAGTAGCAATATGTAGTTTTAGTGCTATATTTGAGCACTATTTTAGTGCTTTTGGTTTGCACTATTTTTAGAGATTAATTTTAAGGTAGCAGATATTTACTTTAGATAGCACTTTGGAGAATTAGTTAGGGAGAGCAATGATAAGGCGTGAAGTCGCAGTAATGAATGTGAAATGAATGTTCTTTATTAAAATAGAATTGTGTATATATATAATTGGTAATGTTTATAGATGACGCAAAATAACTTGGCAAGGTTTTGGCGTAGTGGGGGTAAGTTCACGCATCGTGCACTTAGTGGAAGAAAAAAGTGGTCACTTTTACTGCTTGCCATTATTCTATGGTTATTGCCATAATTTATTTTTAATCATATCTGTTCAGAAGAATGTTAAAGAAAGAAGAGGAATTCATTAGTTAATTCGGTATTATAAATAAAATAGATATAATACATAAATACATTTAAAAGTGAAAAAAATGTATTTAAAAAAACATTAAAAATAATATGTTCCCGTCGTCACAATTAGTTAATAAAACTGCTACCCCTTTTATTCTTCTTTTTTCCCGGTGTCCTAAAGACAGTGACGAATTCGGAATTTCAACCTTCCTAGTGTCTAACTGTTCTTTCTAACGTTTTAATAGTCTGCGTAAAACGGTATTTGGTCCTGGCATTGTAATCAAGGTAACAAAAAATATATTTAAAACAACAACTCGTAACAAAAACAAAGGGTACAACTTTCGTGTACGCAAGTGTATTCGAGAGCAAATTGAACGAGAACTACTGACGCACCAATCGCGCGCTCGGAGCGGCGCTACGTCATACCCCGCGTCCCGCTGATAACTGCTGACACCTAAAAATCGACTTCTGCTAATTGAACGACTCTTGCCAAGTTATTTGTTATAATAATATTCCTTTGTGCATTGTATGTACAGTTCTAGGTGCACGTGTCTCAGACGTTTGTTTATGATCGGCAGCTTCTCAAAAGCGAAGGGTAGGTAGGCTACATAGTAATTAGTAAGTACTATAAGTAGGCAGATGGGCAATAGATCGTAATACGTTTTACGTTCGTTCAGAATGCTGACATTTAAACAAATGAGGCAACCCATAAAAAACAAGTTCAAGTTGTCAGTTTGGTCACTAACGTATAATTTAGAACTTAACTACTTTATTTACATGATAAATACCCCGTTTTATGTTTTAATGATATCACTGACAAGGCTCGGATACCGGTTAAATTTTCAAACCGGTATGATGTACTTGACTCCAAAACCTTTACATTCGGTTTCGTTCGCATAAACCGGTTTTTTTAAACCGGTATTTGGAAGAGCATTACATAGAGGTTTTTTCGGATTAAACGGTTTAGAGCAATAAAAACCGGTTAATACAGACGCACGATAAACAAACGTCGCGCGCTGTTCAGTTGCTATTCAGTCGTAAGAATTTTTTTGATTCGGGTCGAACGTTTATTTATGTCATTGCATCAATAAGCTCCGCAGGCTGTAAAAACACAAAAAATGGTTAAGTATCTAATATTTTTTTGGTGAAATTAAGTTGATAATGACGATAAATAATCGGTAAACATAATATTACTTTTCTCCACGGAATAGATGAATAAGGTTGGAATGGTAATGTGGGCGTGGCAATCGCGCCACATTTATGATACGAAAATCATAGCTCGACCGATTAATTCATTTACCGCGTTTAGTGCACTTCGGATTACTTCGGAATACAAAGCTCTGCTTTAAAATGCCGTGTTGTGCAATTATAACCTGTAAAACAAAAAGTTAGACCGCAAGTATAGAGTGTGGAGGTATATCTTTCCATCGGTAAGTCGAAAATAACATTTAATTACAATTTTATTTGTAAAAAACATAAAAATATTCTGATCACTATGAAATTCCCAACATTAACAACATTATTACAACAAGTTACAAAAAATATACATTGCCCGATGTGTACTCGACGCAATGACCAAGTCCGCTTCCGCCATCGGAACTTTAAATAAGACTGCTCTCTGCGCTCCTCTGCGATCTATTTATACCCCGGCCTATGAGTTCTAGAACATTCTTGTAAAATCGACTCAGTGCCTATATTGCCAAAAATATTCCAGAAGCTATTCAAGATACACAGTACTGCTACTCGCTGCTAGATGGCGTTAGTGTCTCGAACATTCTAGATTTCTGTCGAAGTTTCTCGACGTACTTCGCTAAACGACTGGCGTAACACTGCCCCCTCCTAAGACATGCTCGCAAGCATCGTTAGACCCGTACTAACGCGCCAGTCGATCAACTTGAACAACCTTTGGCACAGCTCGTGGACCTTTCTGGGTCCGATAAGTGACGTCATTAATTTTAGTCACAACGCGGTATGGTCCATCCCATTTTGCCTGTAACTTCGGCGACTTTCCTTTGCTGCGCACCGGATTATGGAACCAGACAAATGAGCCTTCATCAAATCCTGAATTCTTCATTTTTCGGTCGTAACGAGTCTTCACCTTCTGAGACATTTGTTGACCGGATTGTCTGAAATGTTCGTATAAGTCGTTCATTCTGTTTCGCAATTCACTCGCTTACTCTGTTACACTACAAAGTGTATCTGGCAGTATACCAGTGATTAGGTCTGCAGGCAACCTAAGCTCTCGTCCGAAGTTCACGAAAGCAGGTGTAACAGCTGTACTCTCATGAACTGCACTTCGGTATGACAGAAGGAACGGCTGAATGTGTTTGTCCCAATCCTTTTGCCTGCTTTCCACAACTTTAGCCAGATATCTCTCCAATGTCTGGTTGAAACGTTCCACCATTCCATCAGATTGTGGGTGATACGAAGTGGTCCTGGTTTTATGAGTACCCATTACTCGACATGTCTCCTGAAATACTCAAAATTCCTTCCTTGATCGCTGTGAATTTCCAAGGGTACTCCGTAGCGACAAAATACTTCATTAACCAATTTATCTGCCACCGTGGTAGCTTCCTGATTAGGAATGGCAAAAACTTCTGGCCACTTTGTGAAATAATCCATTACGACCATAAAGTACCTGTTCCCACTCTCGCTCTCAGGAAATGGTCCCGCAACATCCAGCGCTATCCGTTCCCATGGGGCTCCCACATTATAGATCTTTAAAGCTCCTCTACTGCGTGTTTGAGGTGCCTTAACTGCTGCACAACTAGTGCATTTGCGGCACCAGTCTTCTACGTCGTCTCGGCAGTGGTTCCAGTAAAACCTCTCTCGTATCTTTAACAGAGTCCGTTTTACTCCCATATGACCTCCTGAACATTCATCGTAGTAAAGCCGTAGAACTTCAGGTACAGTCGGCCAAGAAAGTGGTGTACCACCCTAAGGTTGAATATCGCTTGCAGATTCATAGGTGATAAAGATTAGTTTCGCTTGCAGATCGATCTGACAACTTCTATTGCTGTCTTTATCTGATTATTGATAACGACTATTACTGTTTGTAACGTGACAGCTGTTCTTAGTTTGAACTTGATGGAACCAATGACGTCGTAAAATCAACGGCGGGGGGCTGTAGATTTTGATGACAAAATTGTATCTACAAATTCAGAATTGTAATCAACAAGTTACATAAAATTGTAAAGGCACAAGGCGAGTCCACAAACCTACAATTTCTGTAAACTTGTAATTACAATATCAATAAAAAACAAGCTAAAAATAGATTTATCCTTTTATTAAATTTCTACAATCAATTTTAAAATACTTATAACAAACAAAAACATAGCATATATAGTAATATTTAGAAGATATTGAAAATTTTTAAAAATTAGAAACGGGTGTAACCGCCGTTGGCCTCTATAACCTCTAAAAGACGAGACCTCATTGAACCAACAAGCCGTGAGCAAATATCGGTTCCCCGCATTTCCTCCCAGATATAATTACAGTGACTAATAAGAGCGTGTTTGGTTCTTTCATTTTGATGCGACCATCGTTGGACCATAAGGCCCCAAAGATTTTCTATCGGGTTGAGGTCCGGCGATCTTGAGGGCCACTGAATTACCCTTACGTCAGTGTGTGAACGAAACCAGGCTCTTACGATCCTCGCATTATGAATTGAACAATTATCTTGAACAAAATCAAATTGTGGCACTTCGTTCTCCGGGTAAACATTACGGACTGTCGGTAGCATTGCATTCTGAAGCACGTCGATATAATTTACAGCCGTCGCTCGAGGATGTAGAGAACACAATTCTCCTACACCATCCGTACTCATCCAGCCCCAAATATTTACGGAAATTCGACCTGATTCTCTATTTGGGATTACATGATCATCTTTATACCGTGTTGAATTATATCGCCAAAGGTGAAGACGTCCATGCTGACTGGATTTAAACGTTTTTTCATCACAAAACACTGTATTAGACCAATCAAACTCTAAGTGCTCTCTGGCGAAGTTCAGACGAGCAAGTCTGTGAGCATCCGTCAAATATATTTTCTTGGCGTAATGCCTGTGGTGCAACCCCATGTAATGTAGATGATTCCTTATTGTTTGGGCACTCACATCGAACATCTCCGCAAAATGTTTTGTGGGCTTAAAACCATTGATTTCATATTCCCGTCTCATGAATTCTCTATCGTTATTGGAGAGTGCAGGCCGGCGACCACTTCTTCTGTGATCCAACAAACTTCCCTCCTCTCCTTCACGACGAATCCAAAAGCGGACAGAACGCCTCGATATATTCAAATTCCGGGATATCGCACTGATACTGCTTCCCTCATTAAATTGGGCAATTATTTGTGCTCTTTCGGCAATGGTCAAGTTGGCAGGCATTGAGATGATTTTATATGCAGTTGATTGAAAAATAACACGGAAAATATATCGATTTTTTGCATATATTTGACAAAATGTCAATTGTCAGTTTTCTTTTTCAAATGGAATTCGGTTGTCTAAATAGTTTTTATTACTTTTGTTTGGAAACATTTCAATTGCTTTGTAGAAACTAATGTCCTTTTCATTTATACTAAAGGTTAAAATGTCATGTACTTATATGTGACATATGACGTATGAATACTAAATACATAGGTTTACGTCATGATAATGTTGTCTCTTTCAGTAATATCTTTTTATAACGAACCTTGTTGTAATTTTCGATGACCGGGAAACTAAATCAAAACTGGTACACCACTTTCTTGGCCGACCGTACCTTCGCTTTTGGTACGACCATTGTAGGTGACAATGGTCTCCTCGAGTATTTTCCCATTTGCGGCACAATACTCCCTCGTGAATCACCAAACTGTCCCACTGTGCCCAATAACTTTTTGTTGTAGTGCTCATTCCAGCGACGTCAAACCAACTAGGCTTTGGAGCAGCGGCTTTCATCCATTCAAGAATGGGTTTGACGTCTAAGTCATCCTGCTGCGCACGCTGTAGCGCTTCTTTCCACTCATTGCTCAGGTCTGTTCTCAGCATCTTGATGGGTACTATTTCTTTTTCTTCTTGCCTAACACAGTGCTTACATTCTTCAGAGCAAGGTCTTCTTAATAGCGCGTCCGTGTTGCCGTGACATCTTCCATTACGGTGCTCAGTTTCATAGTGGAACTCTTGCAGTTGTTCAATCCACCTTGCAACTTGCCCTTCAGGGTTCTTGAATTGCAAAAGCCACTTTAATGCATAAGCATGGTTGGTGCGCAGATAAAATTTTCGACCAAGCAGATATTTACTGAAATGCTGCAATGTTTTTACTACTGCTAGTAGCTCCCTTCTCGTGACACAATAATTTCTTTCTGGTTTTGATAAAGCTTTACTGAAGTAGGCTATCACAACCTCTTTATCTCCTTTTCGCTGTGATAACACGCCACCAATTCCGGTATTACTTGCATCTGTGTCTACGATAAAGTCATTCTCAGTGTCAGGAAATCCAAGAATAGGTGTATCGCACAGACGCTTCTTTAATTCGCGGAAAGCAGCGTCGCAGTCTTCTTCCCAGCAGAATGTTCGCTTCTCTTCAGTGAGCTTGTGTAATGGCTTAGCAATATCAGCAATATATTTCACAAACCGGCGGTAATATGAGCACAACCCTAAAAACGCTCTGACCTGTGTCTTGTCTTTTGGTACTGGCCAATCCTTAACAACGACTATTTTGTCCGGATCAGTTTGCACACCTTCTTGCGAAACTACACGGCCCAGGAAAGTCACTTGTCGTTTGAAAAATGAGCACTTTTTAGGACTTAGCTTCAGATTGGCTGCACGGATTTTTGCTAGCACACGTTCCAGGTTCTTAAGATGATCTTGAAATGAGCGCCCGACAATAATAATGTAATCTAAATATACCAGACAGGCGTCTCCAATAAGCCCAGTGAGTACCAGCTCCATTAGCCTTTCAAAAGTTGCTGGCGCATTTCACAAACCAAATGGCATTACTTTGAATTGCCACAGACCTTTTCCCGTAGAAAATGCTGTCTTTTCCTTATCCTTAGGATCCAGTTCCACCTGCCAGTAGCCACTTTTCAAATCTAGGGTTGTAAACACTTCATTCCTGTCAGCGTGTCGTCAATTCTTGGTAGTGGATAACTGTCCTTCTTTGTTGCATCGTTTAACCTCCGATAATCTACACAAAAACGTAAGTTGCCTTCCTTCTTCTTGACTAGCACTACGGGAGAACACCATGGACTGGATGAAGGTTCTATCACACCATCCTTTACCATCCCTTCAATCATGGCCTCTACCTCTTTCTTCGTCTTCGTCTTCAGACAGATCCTTGTACCAACCTTCTAGAAGGGATGACACATTATATATGCTATTAAGTTTATTGCTACTGGATATTTCTTGGCATCTGCGTATCCAGGCAACTTCGTCACAGGTGCCCATCAATGTTCACTTTTTAATTATGTGTTCTTCATTACTTGGGTTTAAAATCCTCACTACTGAAGTATTTGTGGGCCCACCAGGGTGCATGCCATTATCCATGGATGATCACTATCCGTTCTTTCAATAAACAAGCACCGACGCTTTTGTCCCAAATTTTGTGATAAACTTACTGGCTCAATGGTTTCCGATCTAGGACGAAGGGTAATTTTCTTCAGGCAGTAGACTTATCCTGATGATCCACAATCCATACAGATTTCTTCTGTGCCACATTTTAATATTCCTTGGTTAATGTCGATCTCACAATGATGGTCTCTGTATGTGCTGTACTGATATTTTGCTGTAACATACCTACTGTTTACTATCGGTCTACTTGCTAATTTTAAACATTTAAGCAAATACTTTTATGCCAATCAATTGTTTACAAAAACACTTTGAAGTTTTATTGTTTTCATTGTAGTCAAAGTATGTATAGATTAAATTCGTCCGCTTTCTACCCATGTTAAACACAAATAATAAAATTAACTCGTAATTAAATCTTACTGCACAGCAGACGTCTAAATGAAATGAAAAGAAATATCGTAAGTACGTCTACACGCCGCTTTGTGCGGTAGTCACACACAAGTTGCAACGCGTTCACCGACATGCCGTTCGTCGAATAAACCGGTTAATTAAGGTAAAAATAAAGTTCTCAAAACGTTTACGTTCTTAAGAAAAGTTCGGAGGAAAACCGAAATAAACCGGTATTAACCGGTATTTTTTAAACCGGTTCCGAGCCTTGCACTGATATTTGTCATTGGTGAGGTGGGATCTCAGTAAAGCGGAACTGATAATATTTATTGTCGTATTGAATACCTCTATGATACTTTACGAGAAAAAAGTAATAGAATGTACTACATCTGTTATTGAATTGAAATAAAAGCCGTAGGTATTCGTCAGTGACCGTATATACATATTTATAATAATATATTTTTTATTAAGAAGGAAATATGGTGCTAAAAGGCCTCGATAACCAGGTTATTAAAACCAATAAAGGTATTGAAATAAAAGTTATGGTTTTTGATAGGTTAACTAGAGCTCGGCAGCATGCAAGGATCTTCTACCTAGCAGCATGTTCTTATAGCCTGTTCCGTCAGGAATTAATTAAAAAAAAAGGTTTTCGATTTTTGACAGAAAAGAAAAGAATGACATTGACTCTCTGAGACTCTGACTTATTTAACAAAGAGTATGTAATACAGGGTTGCCAACCGTACGAGGTTCCTCGTACAAATACGAGATTTGTGGTCTTCCGTACGAGGTACGAGGACACTATCAACCTCGTACAATTATGTACGAGATTTTGATAATATGGCCATACGAACATTTTGCATCACCATTTTATAATAGTAAAGTCATTTTAATAAAGACAGAGATATGAAACCGGCTAACTGTGGAAACAGTGAACGGCACACTTCTTGCTGTAGAGAGTACAAAAGGTTCAACTTGTACTGGAAACTGCGTCAATTTTGAACCCACAAAAGGAATGTATAGCCCTGAGGTATAGCCGCATGACAACAGATAAAATATACGGCAGAAAAAACGATGACAGTGAGGATGTTCCTGACTAATATTTGGAAAGGAGATGTAAACTAAGTTACCTTGCAAATTTTCATAATAATATAGATACATTTAGTTTTTTTTTTATTATTATTTTACTTGATATAATAATATAATAATAATAAGTTTATTTTGCCATTAACAGAATTACAGTCAATTAAAAGATACAATCAGAGCTCTTAAAAAACATTTATCAAAAAGGGTAATGACCCCCATGCTAGGAAAATCCTGAACACAAGATTTTCCTAGCATGGGGGTCATTACCCTTTAATGGGGACATTGGATCCGTCCATGTGAACTTTTAAGATTATAGATATTTTGTAAGTAGGTGACACATTTACTTTGTTAATAACAATTTATTTAATTTAATTCTGATTTCCCGACCAACAGACAAAGATGAGATATGTATGTGGTTGGTGTGTTTGTGTTCGTGTTCGTGTTCGTGTGTGTGTGTGTGTGTGTGTGTGTGTGTGTGTGTGTGTGTGTGTGTGTGTGTGTGTGTGTGTATGTGTGTATGTGTGTGTGTGTGTGTGTGTGCAAAGGTGAGGTGAGTGCAAGGAGCCGTATAAGATGATGGCGTATGTGTGTAAAATGGTATGGTAGTGGGTGTGATATGTTAGAATTTATACAGATATATAAAAGTGAGTGAGAGAGACGCGAATTTCAGAAGTATAATGATAGATAAGATAATTAGTTGATTCAACATTACACAGAATGTCATTTATATGGTGTATTAATTAGATTTTCTGTTTCGTCATAGTCTAGCGACATAAGATATTGTTTAGTTTTATGTTTACATTGGTTTGCATTTAATGCGTGTATGTTAAGTTGTGTTTGCAATTTGTTATACAGTACAAGTATGGATAATGGCGCTTTGCAAAAGTTGTATTGGCATGTAGTCTGGGGCAAGCAGGCATTGGTCTTCTCCTTGGGATGGACCTACTAGTATCAGGAGGTGGAAGAGTAGCGTGCTTACGCATGACTGTGCGCAGAACAAATAGTTGCCTCACTGTTACAGCTTTGTAGTCCAAATATAATTGGCGAGTCGGATAACGGAAAGGCCTCCCCAGTAAAACTTTGATCACAGCACGTTGGGCGCGCTCTACCTTGATAATTACTGTCTTAGCGGCCCCGCCCCGGGCTGTAATACAGTACCCTACTATTGATCCACATAGCGCATTATAGGTACACCACTAGCTTCTGCCCGCGACTTCGTACGCGTGGGAACGTTTTCCCGCGCAAATCCCGATCCCGTGGGAATTTCGGGATAAATAGTAGCTTATGTGTTATTCCAGAATGTCAACTATCTACTTACCAAATTTCATTCAGATCCGTTCAGTAGTTTTTGCGTGAAAGAGTAACAAACATCCATCCATTCTCACAAACTTTCACATTTATAATATTAGTAGGATATAATATTAGTAGGATAATTAATATAATTAATAATTAATAAGTAGGAGTAGGATAGGATAGGATATTTAAGGTCTCAATGTGAGCAGATAATCTTAGTTTTTTAAAAACATAAATGAGTTTCCTTATGCGTGATGACAGGGATTGAAGGTGAGTTTTCCAGGACCGACAGGCGTCAAGTTGAAGTCCGAGATATCTTATCTCGGGGACCCTGGTTATGGTAGGGCATGTACAATTGCCATCTGGAGCGTTACATTTGTATTTGTTGATTGAGTAAAAATAAAGATTTTTTGGAAATACAACACAAAGTGATGTTTTATTTAATAGGAAACTTGCAATAGTTTATTTCGAGTAAAAAGTCCTAAATCCAGTAGTTCAATATGCCTTAATTTTGGTTTTAGCACGTTTTGCATGTATAATACCTAAATGTACGAGGTTTGAAAGTCAAAATACGAGATTTTTAGCTGCATATGTACGAGGGATTTTCTTTTGCTGTTGGCAACCCTGATGTAATACACTATGTTTTATTATTTAAAGTTATCTGTGACATTGACGAATAACAAATTGAGACAATAAAATAGAATATGAGAAGTTTTTCTAAAGTGTGAATGGTAGATAATTTAATGTTGATAAAAACTGCAAAAAACATATATAAAACATACTCGTGGTTATCGTCGTTATAATAGAGTTAAATTTATATGGGCACATATTCAGTATCCTGTGAAAGCTTCCAAGATGATGGCTGGAAAAGGTTCCTAATGAGTTGTTGTTACTATTTCCCTAAAAGTTGATTACACGGACCCCACATTTAATATATGGTAATCATTTTTAACATTTCAGTAATGCCAGAAACAGAAGAGCAGAACAGAATAAGGTTTCAGGTTGAACTAGAATTTGTACAGTGTTTGGCTAATCCTAACTACATACATTGTAAGTATACATAATTAAACTTCTTATTTATTATAATACTAGCTTCTTCTTGCGACTTCGTTCGCAAGGCGTAAGCCCCGATGGACGAGGCAATTTGTTTTCTTATGGAAATTCCTGATTAACCCGGAATGTCCATGGGAAAAAAAATAGCCTGTGTCCTTTCAGATCCACTCAGTAGTTTTAGCGTAAAAGAGTAACAAACATAACCTACAAATTTTCGCATTTATTATTTTAGTACGATGTAAGATAAATATTTTTTAAATTGTTATCTTTGAATAATTTTTCAGTTTTGGCACAGCGTGGGTACTTAAAAGAAGCCACATTCATTAACTACATCCGCTACCTACAATACTGGCGCGAACCTGAATATGCTCGCTACCTCAAATACCCAATGTGTCTCCACTTCTTAGAACTGCTGCAGCACGAGGCATTTAGAAGAGAATGTGTTTCTGCACAGGTATGTTGCGGTTTAAAATTTATTTATTACTCCATAAAACAACCAACTCTCTTGGATATATTCTGCATATTGGGATGAGAAACTTAACTGTAAAGTTCTCACCAAGCTTTAATAACTAATAAAACCTAGAGATATTGGACAAAGGAGCAGTCTATTCTCGGCAACAGATCACAGTGAGGCAGAAAAAAAAACTCCATAAAACAAAATAATTTCTACCCTGTAGTGAGAAGAACTACCATTACAAAGCACTATTTTGCGTACGGGCAGCATAAATAAATTGTTTGATCTATCCCAGGTCCTCTTGAAAGTCAAACTGGCAGTATTTACATTATATTGCAAGTTCCAAGTCTTGTGCTAATTATAATCTTCCATGTTTCTATCTGCCTTCTAACAAAATTGTTTAATGATAAATAAAATCTGTTTTGCGAATAGGTAGCTTTAAAAAACTCATTTGGTGGCTTTAATGGTTAATCTAAGGGCAGTCAACTCTGAGAAGAAACACCAACACAAAGTCAGTGGTGGAAGTCTTTAAATATCCATACTGTCTATGATGGTCAAAGCATGTGAGAACCATGTATGTAAATTTTTGAATTGATCTTTTAAGGAAAGAATCAGATAGATTTCAGTGGACCAGTCCAGGCAGTGTAAGCCTTTGTATGTAGTTGAGTAGGTCAATTTAGGAAAACAAAGGAGACAAGAAGAGGAGACTCTAAAATTAGTGTGAATTACCAATTTTCTAGAGCCTTGTTTTAGCAACAAGAATATTGTGTTTGTTTCTAGTATTTATGTTTTGGATACCGCCATATTATCTTAAAAGAGATTGAAATTAAGTAGTCTTTCTAGAGATTCTTCTAATACGTAAGTTACTTTACTTAATTTTTTTTTGTTTTGTTTTATCTCTACTGTCACACTTATTGTTTAATGCATGCCGTGGTAGCCTTTAATTAAGGCTACACTATTGTTTGTAATAATATTGTAACTTGTAACATGTTTATTGGTGTATGCTTTGTTGGTTGTCCTTAAATAAATAAATATCTATCTCTTTAAACATATTTCTGAGGGAATGTCTTGAAATTAAGTTATAATTTCCATGAATAGCCTTATTTTGTTGAACAAATAAGTTTCTTTGGTGCCATTCTACAGCCAAACGCCATTAGATCCCACTGTGAAAGTAATTGAAGTACACTAAATAGGTTGTCTATGAATTAGATAATTGAAACACATTAGCTGTGATATATTAATGACTAGCTTCTGCCCACGACTTCATTCGTGTGAGAAGGTTTTTCCGCGTGAATCCCGATCCCGTGGGAATTTCGGGACAAAAAGTAGCCCATGTGTTATTCCAGGATGTCAACTATCTACTTACCAAATTTCAACAGCCAAACGCCATTAGATCCCACTGTGAAAGTAATTGAAGTACACTAAATAGGTTGTCTATGAATTAGATAATTGAAACACATTAGCTGTGATATATTAATGACTAGCTTCTGCCCACGACTTCATTCGTGTGAGAAGGTTTTTCCGCGTGAATCCCGATCCCGTGGGAATTTCGGGACAAAAAGTAGCCCATGTGTTATTCCAGGATGTCAACTATCTACTTACCAAATTTCATTTAGATTCGTTCAGTAGTTTTTGCGTGAAATAGTAACAAACATACATCCATCCATCCTCACAAACTTTCGCATTTATAATATTAGTAAGATTAGTAAGATATAAAAATGTGGTTTTTCAGGTTTGCAAGTTCATGGATGACCAAGCTATTTTGCTCTGGCAACACTATACGCGCCGGCGCACGCGCACGCTGCAGCCGCCGGACGCCCCCGCGCCGCCCGCCCCGCCCGCTCCGCCGCAACAAGGAGCGCCCCGCCAGCAGTCATAGACATATAATATAAGTTTTTTACATTCATAGAGCTGTGTATGTGTTTAATTGAGTTTCAGAAACCTTGGTTTGTAAGAATTGTCTCAGTCCTGCCATTGTCTTGTCTCTGTCATACCTGTATAAGCTCGTGTTACTTTGGCCTTGGGGCATAACTTTGACAAATACTTTAACTAATAGGAAGAATAAGGGACCGGCGGTAAATAAGAGCCGGCATAATTAAAACTTAAATATTGAGAAAAATAGGTAAAATTGAAATAAAAATCTTAACATAGTATAAAGCAAAGTCGCTTCCCTGTGTCTGTCCCTATGTATGCTTAAATCTTTAAAACTACGCAACGGATTTTGATGCAGTTTCTTTCAATAGAAAGAGTGATTCAATAGGAGGGTTTTTAAGTATATAACATGCATAATATAGTAGAGGAACACTGATAATTTTTGAGGTTTCTAATGTGATGTCGCAAATAAACACATTTTTTTGCGCTTGCTTTGCAAACGCTGGCTGAACCCTACGAGATAGATCAAAATAATGTACTACAGTATTGTACACCTTAACAAGGTCAACAAAAAAGTCCTCGATGGCATCTGTCTATCTCTTATAGATAACCCACAACAACCATTTTTTATCCTTTAATTTTTACGAGAAATACGAGCATATTTTACGAAGCGATTTTAAGCAATACAGCATTAATCCTTATCCAATTAAGTACCATAAATACATTGTGCATTTATTATAAATCAATATTGCCCTTTACAGAATATAATTTAAATAAATAGTTTCGAAGATATTACAGATTTAAAATGCAAGGACATATCGGTTGCGGCGCGGTGCCGGCGGAGGCACGGCGCGCGTGCCTATGTTGCTTAGATTTGAGCGTTGAATGTTTTTCCCATGGTAAATTATGTGTCGCACTTTCAAGAGTAATTACTAAAGAGAACATGTATGTCGAATGACAAAAAGGCTGTCAACGATGTATATAAAGACATTCTATAGTATATTTAATATAAACATTGCACCCGTGCGAAGCCGGGGCGGGTCGCTAGTCATTAATATTATTGAACATTATATATTTGAGATCTAAAAAAATGGCTTTATGGCTAGGTTTTACAACATTAAAAAATCCTTTAAATGGACCTTAATAAACTCAGGTAGTCTATTAAGGTCCGAGACAAAATTAAAACAAACTAAAATGATAAAACGTAAAATAAATTGTTTTCCTCTATAACTCAACATAATTAATATTTTCAGGCAAAATGTTTAACATTTTACCATCAATCATACAAAAAAACATATCGGTCCTTATAAAACTCAAGGAATAATTATTTTGTAACAAAAATATGTTTTTTAAGTACAATCAACAAATTTATACTATTTTTAGATAAAAAACTATTAACCTACTAATATAAAAAATATAGGTTTAACAAAAATTAAAAAAAATGCTTATTTTTTGCCCGGCAAATGCCCTGGCCCTTATTAAAATAATGAAATAGTAACAAATATTAACAAGCAAAAACGAAAAATCTAAATAGAATTATGAGATCAACATATATCAATGGTCGGTGGATTCGCAGTATTATCATTATTCATTATTAATATAGGTAATCAACTATAATCAAATGAAATCCTTAATTTTAACTTCGGTTTTGGCCTGCAAACTAAAGCTATCTTAATTTAATTGCATTCGGGGCAAACAAAATTGATATCGTCTTTCGTTAGGCCAACACATTGTTCGTGGTACCATTTCCGACACACTTGACATTGTCGCATATCTTGGATCCTTTCCGTATGACATGCGTAGCAGTACCACGTATCATCAGGGTTCCCCTTGGTTTTTTTATTTTCTTTGTTTTTTTTGCCTCCTTTAGGAGTTTGCTGTCTCTTTTCTTTTTGTTCTCTCTTTCCATAAATAAGTCTCTAGTAACCCGCTGGCCTTTGTAGTTAATAGCTTCCCGTCTTGGTATATTTTGCTTCACCACCACATAATTTGGAGTTGGTATTAGCTGTTGGAAAGGAGATTTCAAACTTTTATTCTGCTTAAGGTTCAGTAATGGTACATTATCCTCTGAGTCCTCTGATGACGAACTATCAGATCGTTGCCTTGCCACATTACGTATGTAACTACCGTGAATGATTCCTTTTTCTGGCGTACATTCTTGCATCAATGGAGGAACTGCATTTTGATCTTCTGACGGAGTGGGGCTGAATAAGTGTTGACTATCTTGCCTATTGGGATAATTGGCTAGAAGAGACATAAGATCTTCAACAGAAGTATCGGTATCTGAGCTATAAATAATTGGTCGCCTTGTAATGGTATTTGTTTCTTGTAATTGAATAGGTGAGTCTTGTATAATACTGCTTGAATCTGATGAACTGTAATCGACTAAACGTTGATTGGTCGTTGTATTAGAGTTGTATAAAACCGGCAATGACTGGTCTACTTCTGTCAATAAAGATGGTGATGCTGGATATGAAGGAATCGAATCTTCTAAACTTGTTCGGTTCATTAAAGATGGTGAAGTTGGACATGAAATAATGAAATCTTCAACGTTTGTTCTGTTAGAATCTGAACTACTTTCAGAGAAATTCCTTAAAAGCAGCCGTGAATTTATGCCAGATGGATCGGGAATTGGAGATGTTTCCCGAGCTAGATTATTATCCAATGTACAAGATTTTGCCCGATACGAAATTTCAGATATTTCGGTCAATACATGCGCGTAGGCTTCCTCTGGTATGGCATCTGGGTTATATGGATAAAGCCTTGTTCCTCTAAACCCATTGACGATGTTGTCATGAGTCATGCACTTACCATACTCTGACCATACTCTACTGAAAATTGTGTTGAATCGTGCTTTAGTAAGTTTCTTATCGGGATTTTGGTACAAAAGTAATAGAGTTTCATGATCCCAGTGATGTTCGAAGCATTTGTTCACACTTTTGTCTAGAGGTTGTAGTTCGTGTGTAGTATTCGAAGGCAAGCAGTACTACACAATATTTTCCTCGTCTGCTGCTTCAACTATCTGATAGTCTAAATGACACGAAGCACTATCAAAAACAAGCAGGCCTTTTTTGGCAGTTTTATACTTTCCTAAATGGTGTATAAAATCTATAAACAAAGAAGTTGTCATACTTCCTTTTGGAGCCATTTTTACTAGCGATCCCGCAGGTAAGTTGTCAGTAAACTCTGATTTTAGTTTTTTCCCTTTAAATAAAATCATTGGTGGAGTAGGGTTTCCTAAGGCATTGACATATGCGGCAACTGGCACGTTCTCTGCATGTTCTGGTGCTACCATATAAACCCTTTTTGCTCCCTTTTGGGCTAACACCATTGGCTGTTTGTGTATGGTGAGTCTACAACCCTTCTCATCCATATTATATAATCTCTCTGGATGAGTTATAATATCCAGTTCGTCATATATTTTCTTTATTTCCTGGAAGTGCTGAGTGACTATAGGTTTATTGAGTTTTTGAGCTCTTGCTGGGTTCAAGATCTGAGCTTTTCTTTTGGAAATATCTGGATGCCTTTTCAATAATAATTTTAACCAATCTTTTCCGGCTTGATGAATTCTTTCATTAAAACAATGTCTAATATTATTATTTTCACAAAAAGCATACGCTTGCAAACATATGGCTTTTGGTGTCAATGGAAGACCTACCGAGGCAAGCCTTTTAATTCTGGACGCCAAATCATTTTCTTGCTTCTCTGTTAAAATTGTGTTCTTACCTAATTTTATTTCGACTTTACCTGAATTTAAGTGATTTTTCAGGGTTCTTCTCGGTATCCCGTGGTGCATAGCTGCTGCACACTCTGATAGTAGTCCATTTTGTACGGCTGCCATTGCAGCTGCCAATTGGTTGACTGACCAAAGTGCACGATGTTCCTTAACAGGAGGTTCCATAATTCCAGTCTGTAATCAATTATTTGTTGAAAAATATGTTTTTAAACAAGCTTTCATAAATTCGTGTTTTGTACTGTAGGTACGCTAATCAAAATTTGCCAAAATCCAATCTACTGTTATTCGCTAAGGAATCCCGTTGTCTACCTTCTGTCTCCATTAACAGATAGCTCGTTTTTACTATAATACTGTATTTTTGTCGAAAGCATGCAAAGTTTTGAATCGGGAACACGTAGAAATCCACACACATGGCAAGTTAAAAAGCTTGTAAAAATGTTTCAAATACATATAACTCACAATAACGTCAATGTTAATAAAAAGATAAAGCTATTCATCTACATGAAAAGAAAACTAAACAAAAAAAAAATATTTAGACAGGCCAATAAGGGCCGGCCCTTACTTCCTTCCTTCCAGGTGGCCCTTATTAGCAATGGCGTCAGTTTTTTTCAAATCTTGATTTGAAAGTTAGCAAATATCAACAAATTGAAATAACTTACCTTGATTCGACAGCTCTAATGCCCACTTTACAGTAATTAGGTGTTCACTTATTGTAAAATACACTATATTCTTTCTAATTAATGTTTTGCACCGGCATTTTTTTTTAACTGTGACGGGCGCCCGTCAGTGTTGTCAACTCCAGCAAAATCTTCTCGCTAGATTTATTATCTAAAGTCGCTAGAAGTCGCTAAAACTGATTCAACTAGAGACGGATCCCGGATTTACTTACTTTCCGGTTACCGTAGGCCATTAGCAGCCTGGAAAGGGCATGAGCAAGTGAAAAAGAATGTACTACATAAGTAATACAATCTTTATAATAAAAAAATAAATCAACACATCAACACACACGCCTTATGTACAGTCAGCATCAAAATTATTGCCTTAGACGAATCTCCAAAGACTGGTTTCAGCCATCCCTTGAATTCGGGCTCGGTCTCTGATGTTTCTCGACATTTTTGAATGTACTGCTTCTTTTTCGGAGGTAAATCCATAATTTTGTTCACCACAAGTCCACAAAACAGTTTATACACTTTGTAATTACTAGCATGGGTAACGGATTAAAAATCAGGCTAGGTACAGCGTATAAAGAATTTAGAATCCGAAAAGAACTTCAGTCAAACTAGTAGTGACTTGCGTAAGTACGTGGGTAGGAAAAGTACGAAAACTGATTCCCCGAACACATTCCTCTAATTTTACCACTGGTAAAGATAATTTAATTGCGAGTGAGCATTTTTAAAAAGGTTGGGCATAATATGTTTTGTTTTCTTGTAGTTTGAAAAGTCGTCAGCTAAGTCGCTAGATCATTTTTGTCGTCAAATCTTTTTCCTCATTTTCATTTTCATTTTGACTCATTGGGGACGGTCCCCAATGAGTTACTCGGGACAGAGATGTGATAAACGACTTAAAACTTTTAACGAACTTATTCGTTTATTTTTTATAAAAAGTCACTTACGTTAAGTGCTTAATTGCTTATCTGCTTATTTACTTGCTTACATTAAAAATAACGAAATTATGTATTTTGCTTTTTTAGTTGGTTACGTTTAAGTTGTACCTATTGGTTTTTAAACGACATCAATGAACTTTCCTTCGTACTTTGCCGATCAGTTTTATTAGCTCACTAATTTGTTTTTATAGAAAAAAAAACTTGTGTGCAATTCACACGTGGTAGAAGTGAAACCTTAAAAAAAAATCTTCAAATAATTTGTGTCCCCCCTCCCCCTTTACCCACCCCCCCTACTCCCCACGAGACCCTCCCCCTCCCCGCCCCCTCTCAGGGCTACTTCACCCCCCCGCGACCTAACTTCGTTCCCGTGGTCGCAAGATAGCCGAGTTTGGGCTCATTTTAAAGGGCATCAAAAGCTCTACCCCTTGACCCCAACAGAATTCCAAAATTCGGCAATTTATGTTTCTGTCTCTTTACTGCCGCTTTTTCGTTTCATAAGCTTTCAGATCATAACGATGCTAAAGAAGTTTTCACTTCAAAAGACGCCAAAATTAACACAATTACTTACACTATAAACTATTTAAACTATTATTAACACAATTAACTACACCTAAAAACTATATTATATACAAGTCCAAAAGTCTCAGAATTATTTCCTTGGTACCTACGAAACAATTCACCACATGAAAAAATGTTTTACACTATTTATGTTTACGTAAACAAGTCCAAGTCATAACTTCAAAAACAAATTGTTTCGGAAATACCCAAAACATGACGCTTTTAATCGGGCGGAGAAAACGCTATTAAACGTAAAAAGCAAAGTAAGCAATTTAAGCAGTTCACGATAACCCGTTTTAATTAAAATGTTGTTTTTAAAAGTGAACAACGGAATGCTATATTTGCGGTTACATTTTAATTTTAACAAAAAGCAGAATAAGCAGATAACGTTAAATGTTTTTATAAACTAATCTGCTTATTCGCTTATTTTAAATAACATGTTATATTATATGCTTTTCGTTTAAACGCCCATCTTTACTCGGGGCTACTGACAAAATGGCGGCGCGTACGGCAACGCGCGTGCGTGAGATAGCAATACTATTGGTCCTTTTTATGTATGCGAGAGATCCAACCTATAAAACTATTGAATGTGTGTTGTATCTCTGATGGTCCTTAATAGCCGCTTAGTACCGTAGGTACCTTATAAGCACAGTGTTGAGCTCCTTAAGCACTAAGTTGAGCTACATGATAACTGAAAAATGCTTGCAATGTCTGGGCAGGTCCACATAAATCTCTAATGAAATAATTATGTTTATTTTGCAAATCCATACTAATATTATAAATGCGAATGTAACTCGGTCTGTCTGTATGTTACCTTTTCACGCCTACACCGCTAAACCGATTTAGATGAAATTCTGCATGGAAATAGTTTAGGACTCTGGGAAGGACATAGGACAGTTTTTATCCCGGAATTCCCACGGGATCGAGAATTACGCGGGAAAAACCTCCCACGTGACTTCGTTCAGTCGCAGGCAAAAGCTAGTAGGTTATAAATAACACTTTTACACGTCTTTTTTAACCGACTTCAAAAAAAAAGGAGGTTCTCAATTCGTCTCGAATTTTTTTTTAATATTTTTATGTATGTTACCTCATAACTCGCAGATGGCTGGACCGATTTAGAAAATTCTTTTTTTTGTTTGAAAGGGTATACTTTCTAGTTGGTCTCATTGTCGTCACGTTTGGATCTGATGATGGAATCATGGAGAAATCGAGGGAACTCCTCAAATATTATAGGCACACCTATAGCATTTTTTTATTATTATTTCATTATTTCATAGGTGATAAAGATTAGTTTCGCTTGCAGATCGATCTGACAACTTCTATTGCTGTCTTTATCTGATTATTTATAACGACTATTACTGTTTGTAACGTGACAGCTGTTCTTAGTTTGAACTTGATGGAACCAATGACGTCGTAAAATCAACGGCGGGGGGCTGTAGATTTTGATGACAAAATTGTATCTACAAATTCAGAATTGTAATCAACAAGTTACATAAAATTGTAAAGGCACAAGGCGAGTCCACAAACCTACAATTTCTGTAAACTTGTAATTACAATATCAATAAAAAACAAGCTAAAAATAGATTTATCCTTTTATTAAATTTCTACAATCAATTTTAAAATACTTATAACAAACAAAAACATAGCATATATAGTAATATTTAGAAGATATTGAAAATTTTTAAAAATTAGAAACGGGTGTAACCGCCGTTGGCCTCTATAACCTCTAAAAGACGAGACCTCATTGAACCAACAAGCCGTGAGCAAATATCGGTTCCCCGCATTTCCTCCCAGATATAATTACAGTGACTAATAAGAGCTTGTTTGGTTCTTTCATTTTGATGCGACCATCGTTGGACCATAAGGCCCCAAAGATTTTCTATCGGGTTGAGGTCCGGCGATCTTGAGGGCCACTGAATTACCCTTACGTCAGTGTGTGAACGAAACCAGGCTCTTACGATCCTCGCATTATGAATTGAACAATTATCTTGAACAAAATCAAATTGTGGCACTTCGTTCTCCGGGTAAACATTACGGACTGTCGGTAGCATTGCATTCTGAAGCACGTCGATATAATTTACAGCCGTCGCTCGAGGAGGTAGAGAACACAATTCTCCTACACCATCCGTACTCATCCAGCCCCAAATATTTACGGAAATTCGACCTGATTCTCTATTTGGGATTACATGATCATCTTTATACCGTGTTGAATTATATCGCCAAAGGTGAAGACGTCCATGCTGACTGGATTTAAACGTTTTTTCATCACAAAACACTGTATTAGACCAATCAAACTCTAAGTGCTCTCTGGCGAAGTTCAGACGAGCAAGTCTGTGAGCATCCGTCAAATATATTTTCTTGGCGTAATGCCTGTGGTGCAACCCCATGTAATGTAGATGATTCCTTATTGTTTGGGCACTCACATCGAACATCTCCGCAAAATGTTTTGTGGGCTTAAAACCATTGATTTCATATTCCCGTCTCATGAATTCTCTATCGTTATTGGAGAGTGCAGGCCGGCGACCACTTCTTCTGTGATCCAACAAACTTCCCTCCTCTACTTCACGACGAATCCAAAAGCGGACAGAACGCCTCGATATATTCAAATTCCGGGATATCGCACTGATACTGCTTCCCTCATTAAATTGGGCAATTATTTGTGCTCTTTCGGCAATGGTCAAGTTGGCAGGCATTGAGATGATTTTATATGCAGTTGATTGAAAAATAACACGGAAAATATATCGATTTTTTGCATATATTTGACAAAATGTCAATTGTCAGTTTTCTTTTTCAAATGGAATTCGGTTGTCTAAATAGTTTTTATTACTTTTGTTTGGAAACATTTCAATTGCTTTGTAGAAACTAATGTCCTTTTCATTTATACTAAAGGTTAAAATGTCATGTGACATATGACGTATGAATACTAAATACATAGGTTTACGTCATGATAATGTTGTCTCTTTCAGTAATATCTTTTTATAACGAACCTTGTTGTAATTTTCGATGACCGGGAAACTAAATCAAAACTGGTACACCACTTTCTTGGCCGACCGTACCTGGTGCAGTTGCTCTCGAAAAGCACAATTTGCGGAAGTGGAACTGATGATGAAGACCACAGATGTCCACCGAAACTACTCAATAATAAGTATTTCGTGGATTGCGATTAGATTACTTGAATATAGATGTTAAGCATTTTATGCTCGTCACAATGCATATTATGGTGAAGTAGAGCTGATGCTGAAGTACCAGGAGAACTCCTCAAAAATTAACGGCTCTGCACCGGGAAAAGCAATATTTTGTAAAAAGTGATAAGTAGTTTACATTTTGGCTTTTGTAACTAGATAAATTACAAATCGACCCACTAAAAAGCGTAAAAAATACTTTTTAGCAAAGAATAAAACCGACTTCCATATATGAACAAAGGCAAAAATAACTTAAATTTCGGAAGGCGGTGTCAAGAAAAAAAAGAAAATTCAAAACAAATGACACCGACCACCGAAATTTAAGTTATTTTTGCTTTTGTAGTGTTCTTATATGGAAGTCGGTTTTATTTTTTGCTAAAAAGTTTTTTTTTCGTAAATGTAATCAAGATGAGGCTAGTGTTTCCTAACTGACTTTTCACTTCAGTGTTTCTTCGCAGAAAAGTTTCAGGTTTGTTTCAACAAACCTGTGTGATTTTTTCCTCAAAAGATCACAGACGTAAACCTACAAGTTTCTCATATGATTTGACCAGTTGGATTTGTATACACTTTAAAAGAGTTGACCTTTTAGTTTGTTTCGGTGGTTCTTTTCAGAGTAATCAGGAAATACCGGCTTCATGTAGCTAAACTTACAATGGCAACAAAAATTACGCGTAAAAGTGCTATTTATAACCAATTTAAAAAATAAATAAGTTATTTCATTTCAATGTCTTTTATCCCTAATGGTATACGTCGTTGGGTCAAAGTTATACTTCAGAGCCAAATTAGTATGATCTTACGATATGTATTCTTTTTTGAATCCAATTTGTCATAATGGTATGCTTGGGTCACATAAAATTTTATTTTTTGGATATCGCCGATTACATTTTGTAAAAAGAACGGATTGCCCTGCAGCTATACCAAACATGTGTAATCTTATGTATATGTCATTTTTATCACAAAAACTGCGAAATGGATTCTATGTTGATATAAAATTGTTGAAGGCCTGTAGGATATGTTGCATCAATTCGGGTGAATGTAAGAATAAATAACTCACTGTAAATAAGCTAAATGAGTTTGAATGTCTTGATATAGACTGAGTTACTGTAATTTTTAGCTGTAAGTTAAATATTAAAAACTTTTTTTTATATTTGTGTGTTTGTTTAGGACAGTTGAGTCTGTTACGGCTATTCTGTTTGTGTCACGTTTTTTAATAAATTTTCAAGCTACTAAGGCCTATAGAAAAAATATACATACATAATAACTAACTATAAACTAATACATATTTTTGTAATTAAATTAAATACATTATAGGTACTAATTACAATTTTACTTTTCACTTCGCGGTAGTTGTTAGTCTAGCTAACAACGTTTCCATGGGATATAGAAGAAGACAAGAAGACATGATAAGAAGACTACATATCTAGCTTATATATAAATACACATACAAGTTTTAGCAAATTAACAGGTAAGTATTCTCAACTGATATTCACATGGCAGTTGTCCCACCGCCGCAGCCGACGATGAACGAGTAGCGAGTAGAGCTAGCATCTGAAAACGAGTTGGCGAGCAGCTAGCAGCGAGTGTGTTTAGACTATAGTTTAGTCGCTGAGCTATCACTTGGTTGGTCTCTCAGCGTGAGTTCTGACCGCCAAGTGATCGCTGAGCGAGTATTATCTTTGACAGCTCTTGTTGCTCAGCGACAAAACTAGTAAAGCGAGTAGTCGCCGGCAACAGTCAGAAAGCAAATATTAACCCTTTGACCGCCAACGACGCCTACAGTCGTAAACAAAAAAAAGGGTCCAGGCCGCCAACCTTTAGGCGACACCAATTTGGACCCTTATTTACAGGAAATAAAAGTCAATGATTATTTTAACAGTTTTTTTAATATCATCCCCATACTTCATTAAATTAAAGCAAATAAAATAAAAGCTTGTTCTTTGGCGTATAATATCTCTAAACTCGTAAAAATATAGGTCCACCAGACGCCATAGTCGCTTTAAAGCGACACTAGTGATGGGGTTAAAGTCAATATCGATATCACCAATATTTTTTACGAACCCGCACATTAAGGTCCAGATCACAAAAAAAAAATCAATTAAAAAACCCCGTACGCAAAAAATACTTAGAAGTGGTTTAAGATCCCTTAAAAAGAAAAAAAAAAAATAGTCGCGGCGGGATATCGCTATGTAACAAACTTTAAATATCGATTCTAAATGGCGATACCCCGCCGCGACTATTATTTTTTTACTTTTTAAGGGATGTTTCTTAAACTACTTCTAAGTATTTTTAGCGTAGGGGCTTTTTAAGCTTTTTATTTAATTTTTTATTTTATGATTTTTAAACTTTTCACCCACCATAGTTTTTGTCAGTTTGATCAATTTTATGGAAAGGACAGTTTTTGTAATATAGTACACGTGATGCCCTTTCATTTGATACGCCACTTGGGTATATTTGACAATATTCAATTATTCATCCCCACTTTCACTCTCCATATCTAGTAAATGGCTGAACCAATTTTGATAAACCTTAAATACAAAAAAAAAAACTAAATTGAAATCGCTTCCTCCGTTCGGGAGCTATGAGCCAGACAAACAGTCGTCGTCAAACTTATAACACCCCTCTTTTTGCGTCGGGGGGTTAAAAATGGTATGATGTATCTGTTCCGGAAATGCAGTATCTATTCTTTGCCATTACAATGTTATTTGCATGAAATAGACACTTATCTATCAAGGAACATTGGTCAAAAGACCCTCTTCTAAATGCCCCAATTTTTTCCAATTTGATGTCTCGAAATAGATATTTCTTGATATTAGGTATGCTACATTTTGGACCACATGACGCTGAATTTTCAGATTCACCGAAATTGTCAAAAATACGAACTCTCGTTGATTATGTTTAACAACCCTAAAATATTAAAATTTTCTTTGGAGTAGTCCGCCATCGTCGCTTTTAAGCGACAGTAGGGATGTGCTATGACGATAATTTTGTAATTTTAGTTTTTATATGTGATTGTTATTTTAAGTGATAGTTCCTTTATAAAATTACAATTGAAAACCATGGCAACTTTTATTTAAGTATTAAATAAATATTTAGCTATAGCACTTTTACGTATGGAAAATCAATAAATATTACGGATTATAATTTTATCGATATTTAGTACTTAATACCCGAGTTTAACATCATCACTAGCTTACTGTGATAAAAAAACGGCTTGGCGTACAGCGTGCACTTTCGCTGCGCGACCCGTGGCAGTCAAAGGGTTAATAATTATCTATATGCATCACTTTCGTTTACACGGAATGTATATTTCATTGTGCAATGTATATCGCCGATAGTTAGTCGTTTACTCGCCGGCAGTCGGACAACTGCCTATACGAACAGAATGCAATCAAGCGTTTTACATAAATTTGAACTTTATGAATATGGAACAAGTATCATATTCTTATAGAAGCTATCCTTTAATGGGGCGTGCAACTGTCAAAGTGGCGCTAGTAGCACACCAATAACAAAGAAGTTTTTCTATGGAACACTGGAAATTGTAGTGAATTCCTAAATTAGAGACAGTTATTGAGAATTTTCCGATTAAAGAACATGTATTATGTTCTTTAATCGGAAAATTGTAAAGAAATCAATTGAAATTAATGAAATGAAAATAAAAACTACGAAGCGTGTAAATGTTTAGCTCACCACAGATAACCATAGATGATACAGATAATTATATATTATCTCACAATCTAACACTGACAGTGATGAAAGGTTCTTACGGTGGTGGCGCCATCTGCGATCAGCTTTCACTTGCACGTCCCATTACTTGAGGTTTTCAGGCCACCGCCACACTTTAACGAAGTTAAAAGAAAAACTATCGGACGTACCTAGGTTGACTTCTCAAATTCACGAGTAATAGTTGACCAACTGGATTCTGCTAACTAGCTCTCGGACGAATTCCATTGAAAAATATTTAGATTGAGTTCTTATTTGTGTAAAATATAGCAGGTGGTTTGTTTTGTTGAGAGCATGGTATGGAAGTCTCGGCCAGCTATTCCGACTCTCACTTGGCGTTGTAGTAAACTACGGAACCCTAAACTGCCCGATACACACTTACCTACATACTAAATGCCATAAATACCTACCCATTACCTACACTATTGTCGTGAACCCATTCCAGACATAGCATATTTAGCTTAGTTGGAGGGGTTAACAGGGTTGCTAGTAATGTGAATTCTACCCACATTGCTAGTTCTCTTTATAAAAAAACCGGTCTAGTGCGTGTCGGGCCACGCGCAGTGTAGGGTTCCGTAGTTTTTATAACAGCCAAGTGCGTGTCGTATTCGCTGACTGATCGTTTCGTACCATGCTCTAACTAAAAGCCAAACATGACTACCTAACTAATTTGACTTCCTATACAAATCCTCACCTGATCCGACAATTTTGCACGGAAAGTTTCAATTTTTTTTATAGATTTGTATAAAACTCGTCATAGCCGGTGTTTTGAATTTAAATACGGACACAGAGCTACACTACTCAATCGTCACAAGAAGCTAGCATGATACAACTGGCGCTTAGCGCCATCTATCGACATTTCTATAGAGTTGTTCGAAATTTTCGAGTCAAATACAATTGGTCGACTATTACTCGTAAACTTGTAAAGCCCACTTATGTGTGATAGTTTTCCTTTAAATTTCGTTATATATAGGTACTACTGCCGTGACATTTGAATTTCTAACTATAACCGTTTAGTTGATAGAGGGGGGGGACACTTGACTCTAACGAAAATTGGTACTTTAAAGCTTGATAAGTCACGAACGGTTTACTTAATCAAAAAATGGTCTTACCAAACGCCTAATATTTTTGAAAGACCTATCCAACGATATCCCTTACTATGGGAAGAACGAAAAAAAAAATTATCATCCCACTTTACATGTATGGGAGGTACCCTAAATAATTGTTTTTTTCAAATTTTATTTTACCACTTTTTCGGCGTCATTAACGTGTATACTCATGCCAAAGTATAATTTTCTAGTACCAATAGTTTTTGAGCTAAACCGCGGACAGACGGACAGACAGACGGACATGGTGAAACTATAAGGGTTCCTTGTTGACTACGGAACCCTAAAAAACGAAAGAAAGAAAGAAATGAGACAAAACAACATGTTATTTGAAAAGTGTGTTTATTTAACGAATGGTTGGGTATGTGGCCGCTTGCGTGCTACGCACAGAGCACGTAGAGTCAGGTAGTAGAGAAGCTCCACTGCGCTCATCATACTAAAACCCATACATAGGCCTAGAAGACCTCCCGTGTTTGCTGGAATACAACATATTATATAGTATCTACGTAGTATAGAAAACTGGAATTGCATTCAAAGAACGAAACTTGAACTGTTTCAAAACTGTCTGAACGAAGTGTTATAATTATGTAGGCTGAGGGATCTGTTGAGAGATTTTACTCGAGCTAAGTCCAGTAATAAACATATTTTTTTAACTTCTATTGTCCCACTGCTTGGCAAAGGTCTCCCCTATGGCTTTCCACTCCGCCCCATGGGCTGCCCTTTCCGACCAATCCGTCATGAAGCTTCTAAGTCGTTACGCCGGCTCTTTCAGTATTTTTTTTTATCAAACAGTGAACAGAGATGGACTTAATGCCTTAGGACAAATAGGTATGATATTTTGGACTTAAAACTTAGTTAAGAACTAATGCCTTAGGTATTTAAAGACAGAACATGGCAAAAAGATATATATAGAGGAAATCAAAACGGTCGCCATAAACTGGGAACTATTATTGAAAATATTACTCGTAGTATATCTTCCTCAAACTTGACGACAGTAGTTTTGGGTTATCTACCTTGTCAAAAATCAACAATAAGTAGTACACAAGGGCGATTAAATAAGCTACTCCTCTCTAAGAATAGTTACTTGAGTACAATAACCTACTCGTATTATGTTTAGTATTCTGTCGGTATTTACTATATAAATATTGATATAGCGATATCAATCAATCAATACAAAATTATATTTCTGGCCTATTTTTTTCTGGGTGGGAAAATCATCAAATGACTCCTCCCACTGTGCGTGGAGCGAAAGGGACTTCTACTGACTAAAAGCCAAGCCTACTCCTTCAGTTGCCTTGCGTTCTGTGGCCGCGGTATCTCATTAGAACATTCCTGCAACCCCGACTTATTTCTTAACGTCGCATTTTGGTCTGAATGAATGAATGACACTTAAATATCACAATTAACAAATAAACTGCTATGACTAGAAGAGAAGTTAATAAAAGTTGAAGAATAATTAAAGCTTTCATCAATCCAAATTGTTTTGTTTACTCGTAAAAGATGATTTCAGCTTGATAAATAATATTTATTTTGCGTGTTGGTAATAAATAATTATATGCAATGAGGTCGGCGTTTCCTACTTCAAACTCACTCTGAGTTTGAGCTAGGTAACACCAACCTCAAAGTCTCCTTGAGTCAATGCAATCCGTAGGTAATTTAGTTTTCTGCCGGGGTTGCTGGAATGTTCTAACGAGATATCGCGGCGCCGGAACGCAAGGGCTACTGAAGGAGCAGGGTGGGTTTTCCAACTGGTCAAATCATATTATTATGAGAACTATGTAGGTTTTTGACTGTGGTATTTCTTTGAGGAAAGACTCAGACACAGATTTTAGTGGAACTGTTCAAACAGTGCATGTATTTGTCAGTTAGCGCGTAGCTCAATTTCGAACTTCGAACGAACGGTGCCAAAGAAGGTATAAGCACATTTAGGTGGACTGCATGAAGTATTAAAACTGCCAGGCTGCGATGTATTCTACTTATAACATTCACTATATCACTTCAAAGCCAAATTTGAGAACAATGCAGATTTGTGCATGAGACGGTCTTTGAGAAAAGAACCACACAGATTTTATTAGACCTCTCCAGTCAGTGCAAGCTTTAATCAGTAATATTTTGATTATGATTATTATGATTATTGAATAAAGATTATATATTCATTTTAGTGTCCTATATCGTGTACCTACCAAGCTCACCTCGGGCTGCTAAGGGACTCAAAGTGGCAGTAATACGTCGATAATGTAATCTAAGTTACTTAAGTGTTTACAGCAAGTACTTAGCTAGAGTAAATTATATGTTTCCTTTCAAGATCTTATCCTTAATTTGTGAAGTAAAGGCAAGTATAATTAGATACTTATAGGTTCGTACATAGAAATTCAGTCAGGCCAAATATTTCTCCTTTGGTAAACCTCATAAATGTGTTCTCTTCGAAGTAAAAATGTACGAGAAGCATATTTTCCCTGTTGGAAATAAAACATATGGTTAATTGGTGTCCTTGTGTACCTACTAACTTACCATGAATATCCGTATGAGGACGGTGGTTCAGATATCTAAGGAGTGTTGAAAGAAAGATGCACGCCATCCCAATCTGCTGACTTGTATCGCCAAACCCGCCGAGAGCCTTTAAGGCTGGGAACTGGCAGGGAGTAGATACAGATTTCACCAGTCAGTGGTCGGAACTACCTAACGGTGAAGATATCGTTACCGTATAGCGGTCTGGATCTGTAGTCAGCTGAAGGTTCAAGCAATTGGCTTTGTGCAACTCAACATCTGACACTTCGTGACCAGCTGAGTAAACTTGTGCATCTCGAGAGATGCACAAGTTTACTCAGCTGGTCACGCTCATGTTGGGCGAGCCCAACATGATCCGTGCACTGGTATGGGAAGAGTCACTCCTGGTGATGGGTATTAAAGTCCCCCATTAACACAAGCTGAGCAGAAGGTCCTCCAGCAGTGAGATGGACAGACGACATTGTTGCAATTGCGGGTATACCATGGATAAGACTGGCACATGAACGCGGAGCTTGGCACAAACGAAGCAATATACCCAGCAGTAGGTGATGTCAGGCTGTGGATGAAGGACAGCAATATGGGGGCACCCGCCGCCACTTTTAATACGAGACCCCCATAATAGTTGACGGTGCGTATTGTAGGTACTTAGGTACTAAACACACCCATCTTAATAGGGGTCACGGCTGGAGGCAAAATTACTCCCCCGCATGTCCAGCCTCCGGTTCAAGTGTGCTAAGGGAAACCTAGGTTTTAGTTAGAACGAATACGAATCATAGGACATCCATTAGGATTTCCACTTCGGGAAAAAATCACACGAGGTTAAGTAACAAATATTTTAAACATAATGGTTCTGGTTAGCAAGTACTTAACTCGGAGTTTTAAGTTTAAGATGCTAAACCGTCACCGACAACGAATCATATGAACCAATCCCTAATTTAAAGAATTTAGTTGAAAATATGTATATGCCGTCTGAATTTTCTGACATTTTCACCTGACCGTTTTCGAAGAACTTGATCATCTAGCGAGAACGGTTCGGGCTAATTGTGGCGTCATGTCAGAAAAAGAAGCATAATCCTTTATCTCCTAAGTTATATCCTTATTAAATAAATACATTTTATTAACACTAATAATAAAAAATAAATAGTTTAATCTTCTGTCATATTCCCTTGACTCGAATGTGGCTAGTTTGTAAAACAATGTACGTTAATATCAAGGCTCAGGCAAATCTCAGTGTAGTTTGAGCTACAGATTAATTATCTTACCGTCACTGAAAGCTAATAAGATTAGGCAGTAACTTTGATTGATTTAATTTACAATTTAAATAAATAGGCTCTAGTTGATTTCCTGTCCAGTGATTGTAATATTTTTGCTTCCGTCGACACCAATCTCACATACCAAGCAGATGCAATCATTCATTTCTATAATTTTGGATTTTGGTTCATTTGTTTAGCAAGGTTACTTGGGTAACGTGAATGTTATATTTTTAAAATTCAGGATGAGCCCACTGTTGACCTCGATCTCGCCCGATGGTAAGCGATAGATGAGATCTAGGATGGAACGAGCGAGCTCAGAAGATGCCTGTTCACTCTTGCTTTAAATGCCATAAATGGCAGAGGACACAGAAGCCGGCAGAGAGTTCCACAGCTTGGCTGTGCGCACAATAAATGTGCAGGGGAACAGCTTGGCGAGACGGTATATCAAATCAAGTGATGATGGTACCCAGCAGTGCGTCTGGTTGACCGGTAGTGAAAGAGAGATGGAGGGATTAGGTCATGGAGCTCCTGTATACTCTCCCTGAAGTACAATCTGTAGAAAACCGTCAGTGACAGACCTACAGTGGTACGGTGTGAGATAGATAGATAGATGGATATACTCTTTATTGTACACCATAACAGAATTAAATAAGGACTTAAAAACTAAAAAAACACTATACTCTTAGATTGGGGATGTTTTGAAAAGTGTGCCTGTAGAGTTTCTTGCCGGTTATTCTCCATAGGAGACGACCAATTCAAACCGTGCCCACGTAGTATGAAATAAGATATTTTTGATTTGATATGACGTTGAAATTACGTGAAGTATTCGGGAGTTCTGTTGCCTAGAGTCTTGGCGAGGTGGTGGACAAGCATCTGTTTGAGAGGAGCGTCACTCATTCGCTCCTGGTACGCGATCTCGGTACAGGCTGGTAGACATTCCTCGCATGTCACGTCGCGACCTGCAACACATGCTTTACCATCAAACATTGGTACGACTCATGTTTTGGCTTACTTACTAAGCTTAATGACTATGGTTTTGCGAGAAATCTTGCGAGATTGCATTCCTACTTTATATGAAATTTCCGAAATTTTTTGGTCATTTAGGCCGTACAGACGTGCTTAAGAAAAAGTAATAAAAAAGTAGGTATGCCAACGTTTCGAAGACATGTGATACCAACCTAGAATGGGTTCGCGTGGTGAAGTACGCCCCATTTCCTCTCATAGAGGAGGCCTGTATCCCAACAGTGGGCACTTTATAGGCGGAGTTAAGTATTATAATAATTTTATTATACCAAAATACACCCACCGTCTGGCATGATTTTGCTCATGTTTGTATAACATTTAGCATCTGCTTTCCCACAAATGCGCGTTGACTTGTTTTCTGAAAAAGCTCACGTATTTATTACACGATCACGACAAACATCAAATAAATAATGACGATTCCTGGATAAAGACTAAATATAATAGGGGTTAAACATGGGTTAAAGTGTAAAATTGCCATTTTATAGTTACAGATACTTTGAATTGACATAAAGCCTCCATGGTGTGACATTTTCGAGTGAAACTTTTAACTTACACAATAAGATACGATACCTATGAAGGTTTCGACTTTCAATTGTTTTTTTATTCAGCTTAGATAATAATAATAATATTCCACAACTTTCCACACAACGCCATCTAGTCCCAAACTAAGCAGAGCTTGTGCTATGAGTACTAGACAACTGATAAACATACATATATATTTCTAAATACATACATATTATATTATAGATAATTTACACCCAGACAAAGGACAGATACATCGAAAATTCGAGTAATCTTTGAATAGGAGTTTAAACTAATGCGGCAGAAACGGCTCGCAAAATTAAAGCTGCGTTTGGAGAGGAAACTGCTAATGAAAGAACTATGCGTTTTTGGTTTAAACCACGTTGAAATCCGCCGACACAGGTGAATAACGATGAATTGAACGTATATTGTGGAAGCCGATCCGAGTCAAACTACCCAGGAATCAGCGGATGCGGTTTTACTAAATCTTCCGTATTTACAATATTGACTCATTTGCATCAATTCAATTAAATAAAAATATGAAAAATGGGTGCTTCATTATTTGACTGCAGAAAGAAAAGTGTTTTGAAACTTGCTTTGCCATTTTGAATCTGTACAGAAATGAAGGAATATTGGATTGAATTCTAACATGTGACGAAAAATTGATTTTTTACGATTGCCGAAAGCGAATTATGTAACGAATGGCCTCAGGTAAAACGCCGCAAAGCTTATCAATAAAAAATTGGCCAAGTGCGAGTCAGACTCGCCCATGAAGGGTTCCGTAGTAACTACGCCAAATAACTTTGTTTTTCATAGTGTTTGTATGAATTACAAAGTTATATTTGCGGTTTTAGAAAATATGCTGTATCTCAAAAACTGCTAACCCGATCTCGTTCAAACCAATTTTCGTTTACATTAAGTTTACATTAAGATCTACAGCATATATTTTTTCAGATTTTTCCCTCCATCATTATAGAAGTTAGAGGGGGACACACATTTTACCACTGTGGAAGCGTATATCTTTTAAACGATTGACTTTATGAAAAACTGGTTTTAGAAACCTCAATGTCATTTTTAAAGACTTGGCTATAAATACCACACACGCAAAGGTTTCATGAAAAAAAAAAAAATGTTCGGTTTCAGTTCCATGTATGGGGTTCTCCCCTTTATTTTAGATATCTTTTATTTTTTTTCTTAAAATTGGAAAGCGGTTGACAGAATAGGTACCTATACTTACCAAGTTTCACATGTATAGTACTAATAGTTTCGGAATAAAATGGCTGTGACATACGGACGGACGGACGGACGGACAGACAGACTGACAGACAGACAGACATGATGAAACTATAAGGGTTCCGTTTTTTGCCATTCGGCTACGGAACCCTAAAAAGTAACAGTTTGGTAACACAGCCGCGGCTCGTGAGTCGATATTTACCATTATTGATCCAAGATAACGCAAAACCTCACATTTCACGAGAAACTATTGTAACTACAGGAGCTGAAGTTAGAAACCATACGTCATCCTCGGTACTCGCTAGACCTAAATAATGGTAATGGTTATTTTCGTGTTGTTGTCAATTCTCTCTGAGGTAAAAAAAAAAATCATCCCTGAGGCAGTACAAAATGCTTTAACACAGTTTGTCGAATGTACATCCCGAGAGTTCTATCGTAAAAGTTTAAATAAATTATAGTATAACCAAATTATGATTTTCAAAGAAGTATCAACTAGCCTATTGACTGTTATTAGATAATTATGGTGCTTACTGGGCATATAATAATAGACACATTTGCATACGTCCAACATAGCTTGCGCTTCACACTCCATTTCGCAATTCTTCAACGTGTAGGTTCTGTGGAAATAACAAATAATTCATTGTAATCGATAACGTTGAAACACGAGTGTTCAATTGTTATAGTTACAATACTTAATAAGTGTCGATGTCATGACACCATAACTTTGGTCGATGCATAAGACATCTACCATCTGAAAAATGATTTTGTTTTAACATGTTTATTGGTTTATGCTTTGTTGGTTGTCCTTAAATAAATAAAATGGTCTAGACCAAAACGGATTTTCTTTCTTTTGGTCTGTGATTGTAGTCCTTATCTTGAATTAGGTATTATATGCTGGTGCGCAGTCCACCTGTGATACAGGATTATTCCTAGTACAGACATTAACAACGTAAGTGTGTGTAATTCATTTTGTAACAACCCATTATGGTGACTGAATAAAGATGTATTATTAGGCTCCACCCTTCTAATAGCTGTGGGCCTTTGGTAATTACAAATGTCTGAAATCTTTTCTAGTATTTGAGACATTAGCTTTTTTAAAGGAGTTAATATAGAGAGGTACCTGTAAAATATTAATTCCTTTTCGCTAGAGAACAAACAGAGCCTCTTTTTGATATCTATAGACCGCAGCGAGGTCTGCGCATCGAGTATTCTAGGCCAAATAGCAATCCGTGCTTCTATACCCGGGCCATATATAGCACCCAGGTTCCTTATCTTCGGTGTTTCGACCGGGTTGTGGAGAAGGATCTAAAATAGAGATAATGAATGACAATAAAAGTTCCTTTGTAAAGGAACGTAATAACCTTTAAAGGAAGACTGAACACGCATATTCTGGGCACGTTCGTTTCAACGTAGACCTATGTGTTACCATTAGGCGTGACCAGAGTCAGGAGCGTGCTCATCCGAAATAGCTTGTGGTGAGATGGTTGTCCAAAACAAACTCATAATAAAAAAGAACAAGTTTTCGTAAAAAGTTGGCAATGTAGAGCTTCGCCTATGCCACACTGTGATTACAAACTTATTTGAGATACCTTTAGCTTTTTTCTCGTATCTCGGCGATTCGTATGTAAGCCAGGGTACCGATAAAAGGTAATACTAAACCTTGAAGCCAGCACTTTTGGTGGAAGCGCAATAGTATTCCGCAATATTAGCGTCCAGAACCAGGGAGAGCCCGTGGTGTGTGCCAATTCCTTCAAGCGAGAAAGCAAGAATAAATCCTTAATTGAACAAGAGGTATTTATTTAGAACGGTTATGATTATCTTCTTACCTTTTGGTCTCCAAGGAAAGCCATCAGACGGTGCGTCTGATGGATAACCGTCCTCAGGTGTCCAATCCACTGCTGGTGACGGAAAAGTGAGGTTCAGATCATTTAATGATCGTCTGTAACCAGAAACAGACTTTATTTTAGAACACTAGCTTTTACTCCGGCCTCGCTTATGGAAAAAGTATATTCTTGCGAAATAGGAAGTAGTCTATGTCCTTGTTCAACGTCTCATCTATATCTGTGCCAAATTACATCAGACTCAGTTTAGTGGTTTAGACGTGAAAGTGTAATAGACAGAGTAACTTGCAAATTTATCATTTGCGTCTCTAGAGATATTTTCTAGGGGGGCCTGGCCCCGAGTGGTAGAAGCGATGATCATTTATCGATGTTGCGTTAATGCTTAATGTACGAAATGAAAATTTGCGTATCGCGTATTGTCGTATGGTATGTATTTAAGAGTAGTGTCAACAAGAAGAATCTGAAAAGTAAATCGTAAGTATTTCCAAAAAAGTGGCCAAGTGCGAGTCGGACTAGCCCATGAAGGGTTCCCCACGGAAAAAAAGGTTAATTTGCTTACGGGTTTCGGAACATGTTATTTCGGTGTACCACATTGAAGGTGCAGCATAGACCCTCATCAGTCAGTTGCGCGTTGAATAGGTCTTCACAATTGACGTCCGATGAGTCCCAGATGCACTTCGCTAGCATCTCACTGCACGGTTGAGTCACCTGAAGCATGAAACTTTTCACCACTTAACATTTGATGATCAATTTATTTGTAAACTAACAGTGCACGCGACTTTATTGCTTGAGTGGATTTTCCCGCTTAAATCCTGTGAGAATTTATGGATAAAAAGTATACAGGACTATATGTATATTGCCCTTAAACTTCCTCTATCTTCCAGTGAAAGTTCCTTTATAATTGTCATTGTTCAGTTGTTCCAAAAATTAGATCACAGAAAAACAAAAAGTTTGTGTTTTATTATCGTACAAATAACTATCAACGCTTAAGAAAACACAGTTATTTTCAAAATTTCAGACCGACACTTCAATTTTATTTATATGTGTTTATGTTATTATGTTAATGTAGATAAAAACGATACTGTTTTCATGCTAACTAGAGTCAAAGTTGTTGTTCCAAAAAAAAAACAATTTTTAGAGTAGTTCGCCATTTACAAGTCAGTTTAGCAAAGCAACAAGATACAATCAACGAGTCATAATCATTTATCATTCTAGACACTTATCACTATGTTTTAATCGTGGCAAAATTATATCGACACTAGTAGTTGCGCGGGGTTTTGCTCTCCTTGAACTAAAGACTACTATTACGATAAAAACATAACCCTCTTCTTTTGCAGTCAGGTAAAAAGTAGCCTATAACCTTCCTCAAGCTTCAAGCTACTTCCATACCAAATCCATCCAGTAGTTTCGAAGATAAGCGCGTTTAAATGAACAAATGAACTTTTCCGCTTTATAAATTAGTATAGATTCCCATACGCACTAATGTGTAATACAGTAAAACTCACAAGTGCAGTTGGAAATTATTTGAGTGCTTGCAGTTGAGCTAGTTTTAGCGAATTTTATAAATTAAGGAGGCCTGTGCATATCTGGAGCTCTCTATGCCAGGCATGGTAGTAATAATCCATACTTACATTTATTTAAAAAAAGTTTCGGTTTTTGTTAAGGATGGGAAATCATGCAATGACTGACTGTGTGGCGCGCGTGGAGCACGACGCGCCTGAATCGCGGGCCAGGTTTTTTTTTTTGATTTTGTCGGAAGTCTGTGATATCAAAATAAATGTTCTTTTTCAAGTGCTTTATTACTGTCGTGGAAATAAACTTAAAAAATGCCTTCGGCATCATGTCTGGCTTTGTACCTGTGCTTGTAGAGTAAATAATTTAAGAAAATTGTCTGTCAATATTTTTTTTTTGTCCGGGATTAGTACTGGAACAGCTAAACAGATTATAGCCACATAGAGGCTTTTTGTATGCCACGAGAATATCGACGGGATTGGAATTTCCACGGAAAAAACCTGCTGCGCGAATGGAGTCGCGGGTACAGCAAGTACTGAATCCTTCCCGTGTTGCGGGTATGTTCTAAAGAGATACCGTGGCTCCGGACCGCAAGGACAACTAAAGCCCAACCAAACCAAACCAAAATTTTTGTATCAGATTCATATTTGGTTTGCGCAATTATGATCATGTCTCTGAGTTTCGTACTAAACTCAAGTGGCTGCCTATCCGCCTTCGCCGGAATGCACATATTCTATCATTACTGTACAGTAATCTTTTCAATCCAACGACTTCCGTTTATCTCAAAGAATGTTTTAAGTTCCTTCATGACACACATGTTAGAGATTTGAGATCATCAGAGAATTTGAGACTTTTGATGCCTACACATTCCACGAAATTTTATGACCATTCCTTTACGGTGCAAACTATTCGGTTGTGGAATGTATTGCCGGTATCAGTAAGACAAGCTCAGTGAGCGCGCTGTTTTTAAAAGCTGGGTTGCTAATCATTTTCTTTCAAATTTATGATTATTCATTGGTTTTTCTCCATATGATGTTAAAGAGGGCACGCCGCAATTGCGGCGGTAAGACCCCTCTTTGAGGAGTGGCTAGATCGGCGTCACGGCGTCCTGACCTACCGCATGACGCAGGTCCTCACCGGACACGGAAGTTTCGGGAGGTACCTGTGTCTGATGGGTAAGGAAGAGACGCCTGGGTGTCACCACTGCGAGGGTCGCCCTGAGGACACAGTCGAGCACACGGTGCAGGACTGCCCAGCTTGGGCAGAGCACCGACGTGTCCTCACGGCGACAATAGGCGGAGACCTCTCGCGCCCGGCCTTGGTCGAGGCCATGCTGCGGGGCGAGAGGGAGTGGGAAGCGGTCGCCTCCTTCTGCGAAGCAGTCATGCTTCCGAAGGAGGAGGCGGGCCGCGTGAGGGAGAGGATGGCGTCCTCCCTCCAGCCCAGCCGCAGTGGTAGACGCCCACGGCGTCGGACGTCGGCCGACGATCTCCGGCCACCGTAGGCGCGGGCATGCGGACAGCGAGTAAAGGGCAACTCGCTGTCCGACCATGGACCATGCCCGGGTCGACGGCGCGTCGTGTTCCACGCGCGCCTCAAAGAGCGTCAGCAACATGACGAGGCCCCCTCTGCAGAGGGCCGAAGCCCGCCGGGGTCGTGGGACTCATCCCGTTACCGTGGCCCCGGTATGTAAAGGGTTATTGAAGGAACACCGTGGATTTTAGTCAGTAAAAGTCTGACAGTCCCTCCCACCCTGCCCGGAGTGGGAGGACTTATTTGATAATTTTACCACGCTAAAAAAAAAAAAAAAAAAAAATGATGTTAAAGAACACATTATTTTTATTTATTTTATGTACTTATGTATTGTATATATATGTATATTATATATATATTTTAAGTTTTTCCGTTTTAAGATTGTAGTATTGAATGATTTGTACACTAATATAGCCCTCCCCATTTTAATTAAAGTTCGTAAAGTCCTACCAAAGGTTGTCTGGAAGATATCGCTCTCAGCGACTTATGGCGACTTGGCGGCTTGGTTTGGCGGTTACAATGGCGGACTTAACCGCCATTGTAACCAAATTTTTAACCCCCGACGAAAAAAGAGGGGTGTTATAAGTTTGACGTGTCTGTCTGTGTGTCTGTCTGTGGCATCATAGCTCCCAAATGAATGAATGAATGTATGAAGCGATTTAAATTTAGTTTTTTTTTTGTATGACGTAAAGTTGTGGATGGAAGAATGTAAAGAAGAAGGATGTAAAGGTGACTTATGTGCGAGTGTTCTTAGACATGTTTGAAAATCGGTGCAGCCGCTTAAAAGTTGTGGGGGGTGAAAGTGGGGATGAATAATCAAATGTTGTCAAATATACCCAAGTGGGGTATCAAATGAAAGAACACGACGAGTATATTACAATCAGACATCTTTTATCAAAATTGGTTCAGCCATTTACTAGATATGGGGAGTGAAAGTGGGGATGAATAATTGAATATTGTCAAATATACCCAAGTGGCGTATCAAATGAAATAACTGACAAAAAATGGTAGGTGAAAAGTTTAAAAAGTAAAAAATAAAAATTAAATTAAAAATTTAAGAAACCCCCTACGCATAAAATACTTACTTAGCAGTAGTTTAAGAATCACCCTTAAAAAGTAAAATAATAATAGTCACGGCGCGGCGGGGTGTCGCCATTTAGAATCTATATTTAAAGTTTGTTACATAGCGATACCCCGCCGCGACTATTATTTTTTACTTTTTAAGAGATGTTTCTTAAACTACTGCTAAGTATTTTTTGCGTAGGGGGTGTTTTAATTTTTTTTTATGTTGTTATTTAAGTGTGTTTCAATTATTGGTGTACAAAAAAGTGTATTTTATCTATCTATCTATCTAAAGGAACAAGTTTAGTCAGTAGAAGTCTGACACTCCCATCCTCTCTACTCAGAGCGGCAGGCCGCAGGAGTGATGATTTTCCCACCGAAATGAAGACAAAAAAGTTATTACTGAGAATCTAGTAAAGAAATATTCCACCAAAAACATCCTGTAAAAAATTAGCCAAGTCTCGCTTAAGCTGTTACTAGTTAATACATCGAAGTCAACGGCCAAGTCACATAAAATCTAACTATATTAATAAACAAATTACAGTAAAGATCCTTAGACTTGGCTTTGCTTTGCTTAGAGATTTCATTACTTTTTATAGAGAAACAAGCAGCTTAAGCGAGACTTGGCTAATTTTTTACACGATGTTTTTGGTGGGATTTCACTTCTTTTTGCAGAAAGCTATTTTTTACTTGATTACTTTCTTAATTATTCAGACTCCAGTTTCATATTCATTTATAAGAAGGGGCTCGTCACATTGAATAACTTTTGTCAAGGCGCATTTCCATATTTCCCATAGTTCAGCTGAGCTCTTAGGGTTCTTCATCAGATACTTCAGACCTTCAATTTTTTATACACATCAGTAGAAAGGGCTCGTCACACTGAATAACTTTTGTCAAGGCGCATTTTCATATCTCCCATAGTTCAGCTGAGCTCTTAAGGTTCTTCATCAGATACTTCAGACCTTCAATTTTTTATACACATCAGTAGAAGGGACTCGTCACTCTGAATAACTTTTGTCAAGGCGCATTTCCATATCTCCCATAGTTCAGCTGAGCTCTTAGGGTTCTTCATCAGATACTTCAGACCTTCAATTTTTTATACACATCAGTAGAAAGGGCTCGTCACAATGAATAACTTTTGTCAAGGCGCATTTTCATATCTCCCATAGTTCAGCTGAGCTCTTAAGGTTCTTCATCAGATACTTCAGACCTCCAATTTTTTAATTTTAAAAGAAAGGGCTAACTACTCTCAATAAACTTTGTGAACATAGCATGTCGATAATTTCAATAGTTTAGCTGGTCTGTTACGGTTTCTCCTCAGGGTCGTAAGGTACTCCAGATCTTCCATGATCCTAGTTTTGATAGTTTTTCCTCCATATAAAGTACTAAACCCTACCTCTATGCCAAATTTCATCTCTCTAGGTTTATGGGAAGTACTAGTTCTATTTTGATGATCAGTGAGTCAGTGAGTCTATATATGTCGAAATACTACAACTTTGCTTTTGCATAACTTAGGAAATAAACAAGCTACAAACATGAAAATTTGTGGTTTAAGTGTGTGCTGGTAGCTTACTAAATAACGATAATTTCAACGTTCTAAATCTATCCAGAGGTCCCCAAATAGGGGCCTGAATATACGCCGAAATGGTTCCAGAAAAGGATGGTACGGCAGTGTTTGCTTTGCGCTCGACTTGGCGGGGGCACTGCCGTGCCCCCAGATCGATCGAAGAGATCCTATGAAAAAGAAGTAATTGAAAAACTTCAAAGTAGTGTATGAAAATTTTACTCACGTTAATCAGAAATGATCGAGTGTGGTCCCAATCAGCGCTGCCAGCGATGTCGTCTTCAAATATCTCGGAGTCGTCCCTTGAGCTGCACAAACTTTGCAGCAGTTTTTTGTCTACAGGATCCCTGTGATGTGAATTTACGAATTTTAGAAAGGGTAATTTATTGTTTTATAGATTTGTAGGTATTAAATAATTGACATGAGAGAGCTAAATCTTTAAACCTTGTGTTTAAAAGTTATTTTTTTAAAGGTGTGGGTAGTATTCATATTACTAGCAATCAATGAGTTTGTTTCGGTATTTCTTCTCAGGGTAGTCAGTTAGGAAACACCGGCCTCATCTACGAAAAAAATTACGTGTAAAAGTGTTATTTAATAATCAATTTGCAAAATAAAGATCATTTAATCATAATGCATTCATAGCATTTTCTTATCATGTTGTGTGCTATGTGGGATGTAAGGAAGAGAAAGAAAAGAAAGAAAAATGATTATTTGTGTAATCATTTTTAGGGTTCCGTAGCCGAATGCCAAAAAACGGAACCTTTATAGTTTCGACATGTCTGTCCGTCTGTCTGTCTGTCCGTCCGTCCGTCCGTCCGTATGTCACAGCTATTTAATTCCGAAACTATTAGAACTATACATGTGACACTTGGTAGGTAGATGTATTTTGTAAACCGCTTTCCGATTTTAAGAAAAAAAAAAAAATATTTAAAATAAAGGAGGGCTCCCCATACATGGAACTGAAACTGAAAATATTTTTTTCATGAAATCTATGCGTGTGTGGTATCTATAGACAGGTGTTTAAAAAGGACATTGAGGTTTCTAAAGCCACTTTTTTCATAAGGTTAATCGTTTACAAGATATACGCTTCCAAAGTGGTAAAATGTGTGTCCCCCCTCTAACTTCTATAATAATGGAGTGAAAAATCTAAAAAAAATATGTGTCTGTAGATCTTAATGTAAACTTTGGTTTGAACGAAATCAGTTCAGCAGTTTTTGAGATGCAGCATATTTTATAAAACCGCAACTAACTTTGTAATTCATACAAACACTATGAAAAACAAAGTTATTTGGCGTAGTTGTAAAAAATCTAAATAAGCTAGTTTTAATAAATTTTTAAGGTTTTTTATTATTCGTCAAATAAATATACATATTATATTATATTATTATAGTTACTACGGAACCCTTCATGGGCGAGTCTGACTCGCACTTGGCCAATTTTTTCTTTTAATAGCAACAGTCGCATTGGCTGATATTCAAGGCTTAAGCAGCGCTTGCCGATTGAGATTCTTCCGTGCTTTGGAAAGCACATTACGCTGAATTGCTTTCGACATTCATTTGTACATCTTTGACAGTCGTTACGACTAGTCAGAACCCAGAAAATGTGACACTAGTCTTGCTGAATAACAGCCCTTGTATTGTGTTACTCAGCATCTGGGTTATGGAGGTCGTGTAAAACACTAGTATTCAGCTGTATCCGGTTAGACTGGAAGCCGACCCCAACGTCATGATGATAGATTTGTATCAAAGATTAAGTTAGGCATATATAGAAGTGTCAAACAAAGGATTATAGGTCTATCTTTTTAAGCAAGCAGTTTTTTGTCAAGCAGTTTGAGTACTTGTGTGGCTTACCCAAATGTCCTTACTTTGGTATTATTCGTCAGATCGTTGAGCTCCTTAAGTTCTAAGTTGAGCTACACGGTAACTGACAAATGCTTGCACTGTCTGGACAGGTCCACTCAAATCTGTATGGTTATTTCCTCAAAGAGCACCAAAGACATGAACCTACATGTTTGTCATATGATTGGACCAACACAAATTGTATGGACTTTAAAAGAGACGTTGACCTCTGAGTTTGTTTCGGTGTTTCTTCTCAGAGTAGTCAGTTAGGAAACACCGGCCTCATCTAGGTAAACTAAACTAAACTTAACACGCAAAAACCATGACGTGTAAAAGCGTTATTTATAACCAATTTACAAAATAAATATTTCATTTCATTTCATTTCATTTCATAAGGAATAGTTCTTCGTAACGGATTCTTTTCCTTTCTAGTGTTTTGGTTATTGTCTTATTTGTTATCAGGTGGAATTAAGGATTTGTCTTAAGCTTAATACATGTCCTTGATTTTAAACTGTTAAAAATTATTAATTGGGATCGCAGGCGGCTTTTGGAAACTATTGAACGCATGAATTCTCATTGAAGCAATTTAATTAGAGTTTGTAATAACTATAATCATCTAAAGCAACCGTGTCATGGATGGATGAGCTCGATAGCAAATTAAGCCAATTATTTAAATTCTGTTTCAGCTATATACCCAACTAGCTAAATTAAGGGTACAGTAATGTTTATTTAGTTTTAATATAAGTGTTATGTACGAGTTATAAAAGGGTTGGGCACAGATTGAGCATTTTTGAATCGTCTTAGGACTTTTTGTGCTTACATAAGCGCCAATCATGTCATCTAAAATCAGAAAAACGTTGTAATAATAGCAAAATATATGTTTTGTGATAGTTTAAACAGTTATTGTTTAAGTTTAAAGTAGTTTATTGTGGTACTGTAAACTGTACGTTAAGATAATATGGCCAAAACTCATTGCGTCTATAAATACACCAGCTTCTGCATATGTATTTTCGGTCTGTTTATAATCATAATACGACTTACTTATAACATCACATAATTAGCCTAAAACGTGCCCACTGCTGAGACACAAGCCTCCTTGGTAGGTATGAGAGCGAATGTGCCTCCATCTACTACGCGGGCCCAATGTGGGTTGGTGAATGTCGCATGCGGGTTTTCTCACGATGATATCCTGCACCGTTTTAGGAGCAGTGGTGACGATCAATATTGTACAAATGTAGGTATGTGCCTACCTTTTTTTTTTTTTGTTTTTTTTTTTTGGGGTGGGAAAATCATCGAATGACTTCTTCCGCTCTGGGTCAAGCGGAAGGGTGTGTCAGATTTCTACTGACTAAAAACCCACCCTGTTCCTTCGGCTGCCCTAAATTTCCGGGGCCGCGGTAACTCGGCAGAACTTTCCCGCAAAACCCCGGCAGGCAATGGCCCTATGAGGCCCCGTCGCTGGTGTTGACAGCTCCTTGAGGCGACCCTTGCTCGCCGTCCGCAGGCCCGCGCCTACGGTGATCGGAAATCGGCTCGCGATCCCCGACGCCCGGGGCGTCTCCCGCGGCGGCTAGGACGCGAGGAAGAGAGTTGCCTCTCCCTCGCGCGTTCGGCCTCCTCCTTCGCTAGCATGACTGCTTCGCAGAAGGAGGCGACCGCATCCCATTCCCTCTCGCTCCGCACCATAGTCTGAACCAGAGCAGGGCGCGAGAGGTCACCGCCGCCGACCGCCTCTACGAGGACACGGCGGTGCTCCGCCCAAGCAGGGCACACCTCCACCGCATGCTCCACCGTGTTCTCCAGGCGGTCCTCACAATGACGACACCCGGGCGTGTCCTCCCGCTGAATCCGAAACAGGTACCTCCCGAAACAGCCATGTCCGGTCAGCACCTGCGTCAGGCGGAAGGTGAGGACGCCGTGGCCTCTCTCCAGCCACTTCTCAAAGAGGGGTCTTACCGAGGTATGTGCCTACCTGGGTTTGAATCAACGATCTTTTCTTTTTTTTTCGTTAGGAAAATTATTAAATGACTCCTCCCGCTCTGGGCGGAGCGGAAGGTAGTGTCAGACTTCTACTGACTAAAATACACCCCCGGCTTATTTATAACCTTATTCTATGACCTACAACTCCTAGGTTGTGTGAGTAACCATACACTGCTCTTTATTTTTTTTTATTACCGATGGGCCCACTCTTGACCTCGATCCCGCCTGATGGTAAGCGATAGATGAGGTCTAAGATGTGACGAGCGAGCCCAGAAGATGCCTATTTACTCGTACTTTAAAGGCTGAAAGGTGATAAGTGGCAGGGAACACGGAAGCCGGCAGAGAATTCCACAGCTTGGCTGTGCGCACGATAAATGTGGAAGATCTCTATAAGTTAATTATAAACAAATTATAAAACACCTAATTATTTAAGTGTTGTATATGAGTTCTTTGTATTTAGGTAGATACTAATCATGTAGGCCTTTTTTTTAAGAATGGGAAATCATCCTATGACTCCTCCCGCTCTGGGCGGAGCGGAAGGTAGTGTCAGACTTCTACTGACTAAAATACACCCCCGGCTTATTTATAACCTTATTCTATGACCTACAACTCCTAGGTTGTGTGAGTAACCATACACTGCTCTTTATTTTTTTTTATTACCGATGGGCCCACTCTTGACCTCGATCCCGCCTGATGGTAAGCGATAGATGAGGTCTAAGATGTGACGAGCGAGCCCAGAAGATGCCTATTTACTCGTACTTTAAAGGCTGAAAGGTGATAAGTGGCAGGGAACACGGAAGCCGGCAGAGAATTCCACAGCTTGGCTGTGCGCACGATAAATGTGGAAGATCTCTATAAGTTAATTATAAACAAATTATAAAACACCTAATTATTTAAGTGTTGTATATGAGTTCTTTGTATTTAGGTAGATACTAATCATGTAGGCCTTTTTTTTAAGAATGGGAAATCATCCTATGACTGCCTCCCGATCTGGGCGAAGCGGGAGGGTGTGTCAGACTTTTACTGACTCAAACCCATCCGACTTATTATAATTATGTCACTGAGATGTCAACTAGACTCCAAGCTTAATCGTGTAAGTGGCGTGGTACGTACATTTATATATCTATTATCATAATAAATTCATTCATTTTTGTACGTTTTAAATAATATATATTTATTTTATAATGAATATAATGAATATAATTTAAAAATGATTCAGTTGTTTAAATACTATTAAAAACATTTACATAATCTACTAGCTGACCCGGCAAACGTTGTTTTGCCATATTGACCACTAGCAGTTGCTCGTGACTTCGTTCGCGTGGGAAGTTTTTCCCGTGTAAATCCCGAATCCCGATCCCGTGGGAATTTCGCAAAATCTCGTCTTAGCGAGCATCTACGTACTAAAAGAAATCCCCATGCAAAATTTGAGATAGTGATAGATAGATTTGAACTACTTGTAGTGATTAAGATTGAGATTTTGTGATTAATAGTAGTATTTCGCTTTTATATACTTATATAGATTCGCACCCGTTGATTTTTCACGATAAAAACATAACCCTCCTAACCTTCCTCAAGTTACAAGCTATTTTCATACCAAATTCTCAGTACTTTCGAAGATTAGCGCGTTTAAACAAACAAACAAACTTCCTGCTTTTTAATATTGCATTGGTAGGAACTGTAGTCAATTGTAACATCGTAAATTCGTAACTGAAAGCCGCTCGTGAAACACTGCAAGTAGTTTGAAAACGACTGGTTGCACGTGATTGTAATATCCTAATGCTTTCCGTTTCATTTCGCACTTCACGTTGCTATGACGTCCTATTATTAAAAAAATAGCTTGATTTGTCACCCAAATTGCTGCGCCCGCGTCTTATAGTCGGCATGGGTCGGCACGCAGTCAACAAATAAACACAAAATTGGTTTTCGAAAGAAGCGAAAATGTAATAACAACCAAGAAAATGCTACGCACCACAGATAACTTTAAATAAGCTACGCACCGAGGAAGCAATGATGACACATATGTCAGTTATAATTATATATTTTTGTTCAATTTGCTACAAAAGAAGCAATCTAATTCTATGTAGCCTCTTTCCATACTGCACCAACGCTTATGTTATATACATACACTACATATACGCTTATCACTTATTTTCCTGCATATTATTCACGATTACTGATCATCTTTAAGTAAAATAACACAATTTTTATACAATAAAAATGACTATAAAACAAATTTGAGGGAGCTCGTTATATTATTTTCATTAATGACATGCAACCTTTAATCAACTTGAAGGCATACCAAAGATAATCCTAACGCGCCTTTGTTTTGCTTTGATTGACGTCAAATGTTTGACAGCTGAGGACAGAGTGGATTGTATGAGAAATAGTACATTGTTCACTCAGAGGAGAAAGTGACCGATTACCGTCGAGGGTGTCGTTTGAAGCCCGAGCCGTAGGCGAGGGCTTTAAAACACCCGAGATCGGGAATCGCACTTTCTCTCGAGTGATACATAGTGCTTTATACTACACCTACGAGGAAAATAAATAGTACTTTTCAACATTGAGTACATAGACCATAACGTACTTGGTTTGTATTTTTGCGCTTTTTCACTGAAATAAGCTAGCAAAACAGTTTCAGAAAAAGATGCCGCATTTTTTTCACTTTTCCATTGCAAAAAATCGTCATAAGTTTTATTATATTTTTTAATTGATTTCTGTGGTAAAAGGTTATCAATCAGTATTTTTACTGTTTCCTTCAACTGCGGCGGAGTTAAAAAATCTTCATCATCACCATCACTACTTATCATTTTGATAGTTTTATTTTACTTTCTACGAAAACTGAATCGTCAAACCACACACAAATTGAAAATGGCGTCTGCAATTTTCACATGTTCTTTTTTCAAATTGTTTATCCTGCCGCCGCAGGGTCGCACTGCCAGCCCGACATCATCCAACACACAGCTAGTGGCCAGTGTCATTTTGCGAACCTTTTTTTTTTTTTTTTTTAACGTGGTAAAATTATCAAATAAGTCCTCCCACTCCGGGCAGGGTGGGAGGGACTGTCGGACTTTTACTGACTAAAATCCACGGTGTTCCTTCAATAACCCTTTACATACCGGGGCCACGGTAACGAGATGAGTCCCACGACCCCGGCGGGCTTCGGCCCTCTGCAGAGGGGGCCTCGTCATGTTGCTGACGCTCTTTGAGGCGCGCGTGGAACACGACGCGCCGTCGACCCGGGCATGGTCCATGGTCGGACAGCGAGTTGCCCTTTACTCGCTGTCCGCATGCCCGCGCCTACGGTGGCCGGAGATCGTCGGCCGACGTCCGACGCCGTGGGCGTCTACCACTGCGGCTGGGCTGGAGGGAGGACGCCATCCTCTCCCTCACGCGGCCCGCCTCCTCCTTCGAAAGCATGACTGCTTCGCAGAAGGAGGCGACCGCTTCCCACTCCCTCTCGCCCCGCAGCATGGCCTCGACCAAGGCCGGGCGCGAGAGGTCTCCGCCTATCGCCGCCGTGAGGACACGTCGGTGCTCTGCCCAGGCGGGGCAGTCTTGCACCGTGTGCTCTGGGCGATCCTCGCAGTGGTGACACCCAGGCGTTTCCTCCTTTCCCATCAGACACAGGTACCTCCCGAAACTTCCGTGTCCGGTGAGGACCTGCGTCATGCGGTAGGTCAGGACGCCGTGACGCCGATCTAGCCACTCCTCAAAGAGGGGTCTTACCGCCGCAATTGCGGCGTGCCCGGCCGTCGGTTGCGACAGTCGTTCCCTCCATACTGCCCTGAGATCGCGCCAGAGCTCTTCGCGCCGCGCCTCAACTTCTCGAGGCAGCGGGGATACGCCCCGGCGCTGCGCCTCCACGCGCCATTCATAGACGCGCTGGAGGGCAGTCGCCTCCAGATCCCAGGGCAGCAATCCGGTAAGGAGGTTGGCCGATTCGCCGGCGATCGTGCGGTATCCCCGGATCATTCGGATAGCCATGACCCTCTGGCATGCGACCAACTTTAGTGGTCGCGTCCGGATGCACAGGGCCCACACTGGGGACCCGTAGAGGGCCATGGACCGCACGACGCCGGCGTACAGCCTTCGGCAGGTGGCGTTTGGCCCGCTGAGATTAGGCAGGAGTCGCCTGAAGGCGGCTGCTGCCCGGTTCAGCTTTGGGGCCAAACTCAGGAAGTGCTCCCTGAAGTTCCACCGGCTGTCGAGGACGAGTCCCAGGTACTTCATCGTCCTCCCGACGCCGATGCGAACCCCCTCCACCGTTATGTGGGACTCGGACCGTGGCGCGTTCCGACCGCCATGGAAGCACATGGCCTCGGTCTTGTGCAGCGCCACGTCGAGTCCCAACTGCCGGATCCTATGAACGACTGTCGCGACCGCTTGCGTCGCCAGGTCGGCCGCCGCCTGGTGCGACTCTCCCTGCGCCAGGACGAGCGTGTCGTCAGCGTAACATACTACGCTGACGCCGTCAGGGAGGTCGCCGCGCAGCACCCAGTCGTATCCGATGTTCCACAGGGGCGGCCCCAAGACCGATCCCTGTGGGACACCGCACGACATCTCTCGCCGGTTCCACTCACCCCGGTGACCGGGGTAGATGACGGCTCTGTCCGTTAGGTAGTCCTCGACTATGCGACGGAGGTAGGTCGGCACCCGGTGATACCGAAGTGCCTCCCTGATGCAACTCCAGGGCAGGGTGTTAAAGGCGTTGGTGATGTCCAAAGACACCGCCAAGACGACCCTGCCCCGGGATACCGCGTCCCCCGTCGTGAGGGCTCTCACGCGCATGATGGCATCCACCGTCGAGCGCCCCCTGCGGAAGCCAAACTGGCACTCCGCAAGATCCGGGCCCACCCGATTCAGGTGCCCGAAGAGGCGGTCTGCAATTACTCTTTCCAAGAGCTTGCCCGCCTCGTCGAGCAGCACGATGGGCCGGAATGCGGACGGAGAGTCCGCAGGGCGCCCGGCTTTCTGGATCAGGACCAGCTTTCCCGTCTTCCAGCAAAGCGGAAACTGGCCCCTCTCCAGGCATGCGCTAAAGAGCCCCCCTAGTCGAGGCCCGAGAGTCTCCGAGGCCAGGACCCAGGCTTTCCCTGGCAAGCCGTCGGGTCCTGGGGCGGTATTTTTGGCCTTGAGCCGTTGTACCGCCACTCTCAAGTCTACCTCGGTCACCTCTGGAGCGTCGTAGACGTCGTCGTCGCTGTGGTCCGCGTTTGCGCCAGCTTCGGGTTCCGTCGGAGACGGAGCCATGGGCGGGGGAGCGTGCTCCCCTCGCGATGGGAACAGGTCGCTCACCACGTCCTCCAAGAACTGAGGCTGGAGACTCTGCGTCAACGGGGGAGCCCAGGGGCGGAGCTTCTCTCGCACCCACTTGTAGGGGCGGCCCCATGGGTCCCCGTCCAGAGTCGCCAGCATCTCCTCTCGGGCCAGTTCCTTGGCCCGCCAGATCTCGTCTCGGAGGACGGCCTTCGCTGCCCTGTAGCCCTCGTACAGCTCCGCCTCTACAGTCGCCGCATCCGAAGGTTGGGTGCGGCGCCTGCGGAACCTGGTGTACCGGCGTCGCGCCGCAACGCACGCTTCGCGCAGCGCTGCTAGCTCGCTCGACCACCAGTACAGCTGACGCCGGGCGCGTCCTTGCCGGACCCGGGGCATGGCCACGTCGCAGATCTCCGACATGGCCTCCCGGAACCACTCCGCCTCGTCGTTTATGTCGGCAGGCCTGTCCGGGGGTGACCCCCAGGCCTGCACGATCGAGGCTTCCAAGAATAGCTCCCGGTCCATCTGCTTCAGCGCCCATCGCGGACCACTCAGGTCCCGTCGGACCGGCGCGTCTGGGGTCTGGGCGGAGACGTCGAACCGGATATACCGGTGGTCGGAATAGGTCTCCACCTCCTCCACAACGCGCCAGTCGGTGACGCGCGGTGACAGGCTGGGGGTGGCGAACGTAACGTCCACCACCGACTCGCCCGTAAACCGCACGCACGTGGGGACAGAACCCCGGTTCTCGATCACCAGGCCCTGCGCACGGGCCCAGTGCTCGAGCATCCTGCCCCGCCCATGGTCCATGGACCGGGAACCCCAAGCCGGACTTTTGGCGTTGAAGTCCCCGAGGACGAGGGTGGGGAGGGAACCGAGGGCGACGACGACGTCTCCCAGCTCCGTTAGGGAGTTCTGGAACTCGGCGAGAGTTCGGTTCGGGGAGAAATAAACGCCTACCACAGCGATCTCCCCGAACCGTGCTGCGACGATCCCACGCCCTCTCTTGACGCGATCGAGGGGCGGGGTACCGGCGGCGGCCGACGAAACGAGGGTCACCGAGCCGTCCAAGTCCGCCACCCAGTCATTCCTGGGCAGGACAAAATACGGCTCGGCGACCACGGCGACGTTGATCAACCACTGCGCCATGCTCTGGAGCAAAAGTTCCTGAGCAGCGGCGCAGTGGTTGATGTTCGTCTGGAGGAAGCGCAATGGGGCCATTAATCGGGATCCATTGCAGCCTCCTCCAGGGCCCCTCGCGGGGGTTCAGCCACGACTTCGGCGACGGCGGTGGCAGTAGCGACGGCGGCGGCGGCGGCGGCGGTGGCGGTGACGGCGGCGGCAGAGGGCCTACCTCTGCGCCTGGCTTTGGTGGGTGGGGCGCAGGACTTGCCCCCAGCCCGGTGATCGGCCGGCTTGCCAACCGCCTCACATGCGAAGCAGTGAGGCGGGGCAGAGCACGAGCCGGCCTTGTGACCGGGCTGACCGCAGCGCAAGCACCTATCGCTGCGGTCTACCTCCGAGGTGCACACGCATGCCGCATGGTTGCCCACTTGGCAGCGGAAGCACCTCAGGGGTCTGGGGTCCAGGACTTTCACCTGCGCAGACACCCAGCCAACCAGGAGCCTTCGGCCCTCCTGCAACTTTTTCGCCGCCGGGACAGGGCAGCTAACCGTAATGGTTTGCCCCCCCGTGAAGCCAGGACGCAGGGCGCCCGCCCTCACCTGATCGGGAGGGCACTCCCCAGTCTTGGCAACGGCGGCCACCACTTCCTTGGCCGTCACAGAGTCATCCAGACCCAATATGCGCACGTCTGCGCGCTTGGTGGGTCTGGAGACTCGGGCCTCCTCCGCGTTTCAGGACGCTCTGAGCCGTTCGGCCAGAGCGTCAGCAGTAGGGCCACTGGCCGCGCCGGGGATCTCCAGCATCCGAGCCCCCGTCGCAGTGACCCGGTGACGGAGGCCGGCGACGATGCCGAGCTCTGTGATGTCGTTCGCCTCCCGCGCCTTCGCCAGCACGTCGCGGTACGACACGCCCCTCTTCACCGCGTCCGGCTGCAGTGTGATCACTACAGCCGCAGTCTTGGGGGCGCGCAATCGCGCCGCGGCGTCTCGCCGCCGCCGTCGCTCCCTTCTCCGCGAGGATCTGGCTGCGCCAGCAGCCTTCCTCTTCTCCCGGGCCACTTGCCAGTCGGCGCCGGCTGGAGGAGTCTGGAGGAGGCTGCTGGGACGGCTGGTTCCCGGCCTGGGCCTTCTTCCCTTTGGCCGCCTGTTTCGGCCCCGCAGGTGTCGGGGTCGGAGGCGGCTTTGGTGGGCCCTGTTTCGGCTTGGCCGGGGCCGTCTTCGCCCTCGCAGGAGCCGCCGTCGCTGGGGCCGTCTGCCCAGGTCATTATGCGAACTTGGAGACAAAAATGTAAAAGTATATCAAATTGTTCTTACCAAGATGTTGTAAGGGTGGGATCCTTTATGCAAATAAATTACTTCATTCTATAGTTTCACTGCGTTTTATTTCATTCCAAAACCCTTTACAAAATTCTAAATTGATCTAATACATGTTTGATAAAACTTGGTAAACTGCTCTAAAAATCTAAACCATATGATCGACCATATTCAACTGACTTCGACTACGACTATATCTCCAACTGAAATATTTTCTCCTTGACTTTTCTTTTCATCTATCTTGTCACATTCAAAAAACCTTCCTAACAACATTTTGGTTTTAAATGCCATGGACTTAAAAAACCTGCCAGTAAACCATAGACATAAAATTCCATAAAACCAATATTACAACCAGGGACCGAAAGGTTAACCCGTATGAGGGTTTTAAACCGGTTAATTTTTAGGATTAGGTTACAAAACCCTCAATAAAGGTTAACCCGTATTATAGGGTTAATCAGCCTATAAGAACCGGTTTCGACATAAGGTGCATTTTAGCACATAAAACATCTGCAAGAAAGTGACAGAGATAACTACCACGCGGTGTTTGATCGTGTACCGACATGACTCTCGTAGTCACCGCGTAGAATGCATTGAACTTTGAGCCCTATTAATGTTGCACAATACTGTTTTTAATATTGACTAATGTTCGACGCTAAAATATTAAAAATAATATTTCGATTCTAGCGCATTTCACCGACCGACACGGTTGAATTGTGAGTGTGTTTGTACTTGTACATATCGTCGTTTGTCGTAGGTACTTAGTAGAACTTTGTTATTTTTAACAGACTTCAAAAAAAGGAGGTTCTCAATTCGTCTTGAACAATTTTTTTTTTTAATGTATGTTAAGTACCTCATAACTCGGAGACGGCTGGACCGATTTGAAAAATTATTTTTGCGTTTGAATGGGTATACTTTCTAGTTGGTCCCATTGTTACAAAATTAGGATCTGATGATGGGATCCTGGAGAAATCGAGGCAACTCTTCAAATATTATAGGCACACCTATAGCGTTTTGGGTATTTCTTATAGTACCTTGAGCAGTTTCTTCCGAAAAGTACCATTTGGGGAAGTTGAACTGATGATGAAGACCACAGATGGCCACTGAAACTCCTCAATAATAAGTATTTCGTGGATTGCGATTCGATTACTTGAGTACGGATATTAAACACTTTATGCTCGTCACAATACATATGGTGATGTAGAGCTGATGGTCAAGTACCAGGAGAACTCCTCAAAAATTAACGGCTATGCATCGGGAAAAGCAATATTTTGTAAAAGGTGATAAGTTGTTGACATTATGGCTTTTGTAACTAGATAAATTACAAACTGGCCCACTAAAAAGCGTGAAAAATTTTTTTTTTGCAAAAATTAGAACCGACTTCCATATCAAAACACTACAAACCCAAAAATAACTTTAATTTCTATATGGAAGTCGGTTCTAATTTTTGCTAAAAAATTTTTTGATCTCATAATTAGCACATACATAAGTAGCGTTATTACCAACCTGTTTTGAAGTCAAAACATCTTTAGCATCGTTGTGATTTGAAAGTTTATGAAACAAAAAAGTGACAGTAAAAAGAGACAGACACAGGAATTCATAAGAAAAAAAAAGCCAACATTGAAGGTTTCACTTCTACCACGTGTGAATTGCCCACATGTTTTTTTTTTATTTTTATACCTACGTGAACTTATAGTGATCTGATTAAGTATGCCTAAAACCAGGCGTCCGTCACTCGCTCAAGGCCACGTGTTATATGCCTACCGCTTCGCGTATCGCCGTCGGTACATCCGACAGTGGGTTGCCGCACGCCTGCCTGAACCTTTTTAAATAATTTTGACAACGTCATAATGGATCGACCTAAAAACAATTGATTTTCCTCCGCTTTGCTACTGTTTCCATTTTGATTAATTATTTATTACAATTATTTACGCGGTTTCGGATATTTGAGACGTTAAAATTTATATAATCGGGAAATCAGGGAAGGAAAAAAATGCATCTATCATTTTATTAAACTGAAACATATTTAATCAACAAATAAAGAAAGAATTGTTTTTCTACAACATTCGTTTTTTTACCAATATCAGCATAGGTACAACCATAGAAATATAATATTATATTTATGGGTACAACCCTAACACATTCGTGGGTCGCGCGGCGGTTAAAACAATCTTAATTCTCTGTGTACGGAATTATGGTACATTTCTTCTCGCTGCAAACAGCTGGTATTATTATTATTAGGTACCCGCGCTCGCATTGAGCTGCATTGCGCCAAGATATCATCTCCGTGAGCGGTGTCTATGAGTGCGTTGCTCGAGCGCGCTTTTTATGTAGATTGACTTCTGAACCTATCTATTTTGTGGCTGCACAGTGGGACGGCACCGCGTGCCTATCAATTATTGGTCGTTAGCTTAGATGAGGCGCTCGGCGGCTATGTTGCTTACTGGTTCTGCATTACAAGATAAGGACCAAGCCAACACAATCAATGTACAAAATATAAAATCCCACCAAAACATCCTGTAAAAAATTAGCCAAGCCTCGCCTAAGCTGCTTGTTTCTCTATAAAAAGTAATGAAATCTCTAAGCAAAGCGAAGCCAAGTCTAAGGATCTTTACTGCGATTTCCTTATTAATATAGTTAGATTTTATGTAACCGGCCGTTGAACATACTCTGTGCACTTTTTTTTACTAGTTAATACATCGAAGTCAACGGCCAAGTCACCGTGCATTTATGGGCATAAAGGTACAATATATTAAAAAAAAAACGGTCAAGTGCGTGTCGGGCCACACGCAGTTTAGGGTTCCGTAGTTTTTATAACAGCCAAGTGCGTGTCGTATTCGCTGACTGATCGTTTCGTACCATGCTCTAACTAAAAGCCAAACATGACTACCTAACTAATTTGACTTCCTATACAATTCCTCACCTGATCCGACAATTTTTCACGGATAGTTTTAATTTTTTTTAGAGATTTGTATAAAACTTGTCATAGCTGGTGTTTTGAATTTAAATACAGGACACAGAGCTACACTACTCAATCGTCACAAAAAAATAAAATTGAGGAAGTAGTTTGCTGGAGGAGCTTTGTGTTTGATATTATATAGCAAAATAATAAGGCTTCACATTTACAACAACTTTTTCTAATGTGGAACCCTGGCTTTTGTGAATTGTAACAGCCTCAGCTGGAACCAATGGGAATTGAAAAAACAACCGACTTCCAAAAAAACACTACAATGTGAAAAATAACTTTAATTTCGGAAGTCGGTGGCAAAAAAACTAAAATACAGATCCAAAGACACCGTCTTCTGAAATTAAAGTTATTTTTCACATTGTACCTACCTAGTGGGTTTTTGGAAGTCCGTTTTTCTTGTTAAAAAGTTTTTTTTATAAAACTTATTTAAATATGAAACTAGCGCGATACAACTGACGCTTAGCGCCATCTATCGACATTTCTATGGAGTTGTTCGAAATTTTCGAGTCAAATACAATTGGTCGACTATTACTCGTAAACTTGTAAAGCCCACTTATGTGTGATAGTTTTCCTTTAAACTTCGTTATATATAGGTACTACTGCCGTGACATTTGAATTTCTAACTACAACCGTTTAGTTGCTAGAGGGGGGACACTTGACTCCAACGAAAATTAGTACTTTAAAGCTTGATAAGTCACGAACGGTTTACTTAATCAAAAAACGGTTTTCCCAAACCCTTAATGTTTTTGAAAGACCTATCCAACGATATCCCACACTATGGGATGGACGAAAAAATAAAATGATCACCCCACTTTACACGTAGGGGGGGCACCCTAAAAAATTATTTTATTTTACCACTTTTTCGGCGTCATTAACGTGTATACTTATGCCAAATTACAACTTTCTAGTACCAATAGTTTTTGAGCTAAACCGCGGACAGACGGACAGACAGACGGACATGGCGAAACTATAAGGGTTCCTTGTTGACTACGGAACCCTAAAAACGGCATTATAATCATACGCACTTTAGCGACAGAGAAAGTCTACAGAAGTCAAGCAAATTCAGCGTATATTCACCAAACTTTACTGCGTTAACAGAAAATCCTGATGACATAGTTTGCAGAATTATGTATAAACTCTTGATCAACTCGTCATCGATACCCGTGATTTCTGCAGAACATTGATAGGTTTGGAAGAATCTCCTTGCCGTATTTCCGTCATTGCTGTTTCCAGAATCTTGACGAGGTTTATCAATGTGTAAACCAAGCAATTTCCGGAAGCGAGTTTGAAAGTGCTTCTTTTTCTCTTCTTTAATCTTTTATTCTCTGGAGTCGATTCAGCCCACTTTTCAAATCCTAGGTTATAAGAAATATGCAGAATCATTTCCATACATCTTATCCAAGCATATAAGGTAGACAGCCCGTATTTAAACATATCTTCATTCTCAATTCTTGCAGTTACTTTTGTTATATTGTGCATCTGTCTAGGAGTTGCTCCACAAACAGTACATGAAGCACTCGATGGAGTCTGCGTTAACACTTGAGCAACTTTCCCGTCGATCATTGTCATAAACAGCTCATGTCTTACTCATGTTACCTTCTTTTGCTGCAGGCGTTCGCGTTTGACTTAATTCATTAATTTTTGCTTCAAGTTCACTTACAACAGCTGTAGTTTTTTCAGGAGTTTCTTTTGCTAATTCCAGAGAAATGGGTCTGCAATATCTAACTGAAGAACATGTTGGATTTTGCGATATAACTACTTTACTTTATTCATCCACTAGTCTCAATGGTACAAGTGAAACTATAAACATATTAGCATCCGATATTTGTTCATTTTCTTCAGGTAAAACTTGTTTATACTCACTTTGTCCCGAGGATCCATCGCAACCCCATTTGCTATACAGTTTGAGACGGGTGAACTTTTTCGAAACCGAGTCTATTTTTAAAATACGACAGGCAGTATGATCTGAGAGTTCTTGAAGGTTCACTTTAGCACTTATATTCGTTACGGATATGCTTGACGCAAGAGGATAGCAATCCTTCTTTGCTTCAGCCAAAATTTGGTATGATGGAAATACCGAAAATAAGTTTTTCTCAACAAGTCTCAGCCTCAGGTAGGAATATTGAGCTTTGGATAGATCGGTTTCAATAAATATACATAATGCTTCTTCTTTGGTGTGGGAAGGTACACCATCTGGACTTCGTAAAATGACTTTTTCTCCTCCTTTTCTGTATTTCTCGTAATACTCACAATCGAAGCTTCATCATTTTCACCCACAGATCGTAAACCTTGAACATAAGCGTAATGCACATGTCCCATTCCATACTCCTGGAGTAATTCCAAGTTTTTACGTTTTTTTCGTACTCTCCGAACACGTCAGGATTTTCTTTTTTTTTCACGTACTCTAAACTCGCCATTTAACCAATTTGTGTTTTGGCTCTCGAAGCAATCTTGTTTTCTTTGAGCTTTCACCCATTTTTGGTTACAAATCGTAATCAAATTTCTTTGAATACTTTGCATAACCGTGCTCACATCTGTTGTTGATAAATGGAAATTGTCCAACAAATATTTTCAATAACTGAAGTACTTTTCCCGCTTATTATCTGAGCACATATATCGCGTCGAAAACACACAAATTCACTCATTTTAAACTTTTTTCAGCAAATTCACAGTTACCGAAGGAAGGTATCCGGACACTGATGAACACGCTGCAAACCCGAGTATTTATAGGACCCTATTCAGTAACTTGTGCAAAACCAATAAGAAAATTGATAAAAACAGTTTTCACACTAATACTTATTATAATTACAACAACAGATAAGAACTATGCAACATGATTTTTATCACAAGTGTGGTTAAAATGGTCACCGCAAAAAAAAATTTCGTGTGAAAATATATTTAGATCGACATTTTTGCTTCTAGTTCGAAATGGTGCAGCAATGACGCAGGTTTTTTTTGTATTACTGAATAGGTAAGGTATCTAAACATGTCATTAACTTGACATCGGGAGCCATCGGTAACAAGGAAACCTCAACTTGAAAATTAAATAGACGTAAAATTTCCTTATGACAATTAAAAATTATATTAAAAAATTCGAAAATATATTTTTCATCACAAAATAACGTAGTTATGAACTAGAAATCTTAAGTTGAACTTCCATAACGAGTAGTCTAGTTAATATCAAATTATCAAAGTATAAAGTTTGGGTGTAATTTAATGTACCTAAAAATTTTTTGTATTTTTTTTTTACTATTATATCGGGTAACTTTATGATCATAGAATGTAAAACAATCAAAACAGTTTCAGTAACACGACTTTTGTCCCAACTAATTTTGAGATGGAAAATACCAGTTGGTCCCATAGTGCGTCGCGCCGTGCGCGTCTTGTGGCGTGCTGCGTGACCTGTGTTGTGCGCCGTATCATTGCGTATATATGCTACTAAGTGTCCAACTTGTAACTTCTTTTTAAATATTTTTGGGGCAAAAACAAAAAAGGTTTATAAAATATTAGATCATTGGCGTATCTAGAGATATTTCCCAGGAGGGGCCTGGCCCTCCAGTAGTAGAAGCGATTGGCCAGATTTTTTAACTTTTCAGCCATAATTGTTTGTTAGTAAAAATTCTCGGGTGGGCACCAGACCATTCTGGGGTGGGCACGGCCCACCCGGCTCCCCCCCTTCCTACGCCTATGTATTAGATTCGATTTAGTTACTTATTCCGAACGAACCATATTCACATTTCGCATATACTAAACATAATGTTGTATACTTACGGGTAAAACATTCCCACCTCGGAACACCTTTCAGGTGTGTAATATACAGAACAAAGTAAACCAATAAATATAGTAAAATAAATAAAAAAAATTGGCCAAGTGCGAGTCAAACTCGCCCATGAAGGGTTCCTTAGTAACTATAATAAATATAATTTAATATATATATTTGAAAAAAAAAAAAACTTAAAAATGTCTTAAAACTAGATTATTTGCAATTTTTACAAGTACGCCAAATAACTTTGTTTTTCATAGTGTTTGTATGAATTACAAAGTTATATTTGCGGTTTTAGAAAATATGCTGTATCTCAAAAACTGCAGACCTGATCTCGTTCAAACCAATTTTGGTTGAAAGATTACATTAAGATCTATAGCATATATTTTTTTTTCATATTTTTCACTCTATAATTATAGAAGTTACAGTGGGGGGACACACATTTTACCACTTTAGACGCGTATATCTTTTAAACGATTATCTTTATGAAAAAGTGGTTTTAGACACATTTATATCATTTTTGAAGACCTGTCTATAGATACCACACACGCATAGGTTTCATGAAAAAATATATTTTCAGTTTCAGTTCCATGTATCGGGAGCCCCTTTTATTTTAATTTTTTTTTGTTTTTTCATAAAATCGGAAAGCGGTTCACAGAATACATCTACCTACCAAGTTTCACATGTACAGTTCTAACAGTTTCGGAATAAAATGGCTGTGACATACGGACGGACGGACAGACAGACAGACAGATAGACAGACAGACGGACAGACATGTCGAAACTATAAGGGTTACGTTTTTTGCCATTTGGCTACGGAACCCTAAAAAGATACCTAACCTGATCTACCGTCTAACTATCAGCTTACTAAAAAAAAATTTTAGCAAAAAATAGAACCGACTTCCATATAGATATGAGCGCCGATGATCAATCTGTCGGCGGCGGCGCGCCGACTTTTTGAAGTCGGCGGCGGCGGCGTCGGCGGCGCGGCGTAACCTTTCTTTAACTACTTTAATTTAAGAGAAGAAATAAAACAATAATTTACGTATAATTAAGATTTATTATAATTTTGACGAGACAAATTGAATTGACAAGATAAACTTAAAAAAGGGAAAACCAAATTAACATTAAAAGTGTGATATTTAGTAACTTATCTGTAAATTAACAGGAAATTAGGAACATAAAACCGTTTTAATTACTTATTTTAATTATTTTTATATTTATTTTTTAATTAATTTTACTAACTCAAGGTACTTCCCCACCAACTGTGTCCCCACGTTGTCGTCGTGGTGGGGCTTGCGTGTTTCGATGATCTCTGGGGCCATGCCGGTAGAGGCACTCATGCCGGACGGGCCCAGAGGGAGAAACCAGACCAAGAGGGACACACCGGGGGAAATGCGCGCCGTCTGGAGGATCGAGCAGCTAGCTCGAGCTTCTAGGCGGCGCGGGGCCCGGTCTCAGAGATCGGGTCAAGGGGGAGGAAAGGTTCACTTCCGGTATGCGTCTAATCTTTAGACGTAACCGTGAAGTGAACCAGGGGAGGGGAATAGGGGTGTAGGAACAGAGGAACTCACCTCTCTAAAAAAGGAAAAAATATGGCAGACAAAGTTTTTGGAAAAGCTACCCAGGCGGGTCCCAGCTGCTCCGCAGCTGGGGAGTCCCGCACCGGACACGTCCGGTCAGTCCCACCGTACTCTGGGGGGGACAACAAACACTTTTACCCCAGTTTCCCGGCAGTCGCCGCATTGAGCCAGGGAGGCTCACGTGCCCGTGAGGTGGAGTCGCTGGACTTGTCCAGCACGTCCACCTCACCGGCACCGAACATTGAGCGAGCGCAGAGCGCCGCTCCGAGGAGGAAGGGGGCGCTGGTGCTCGGGTCGGAGACCGACTCGGCATCGGACGCCGAGAGCTTCCAGAGTTTGATCTCTGGAAGCGCAGTGAGGAGCGACGAGGGGGGCGCCGACAGGAGGAAGGAGTTCCTCAAGCGCCCCCGCGAGGATGAGTCGTCGTCGGAGGAGGGGCTTGTCTCGGCCCGTAAGATCCCCACTAGTGTGCGGGGTAAAGGCCGAGGCAAGACCTCGGGGAGGGGGCCTCCCTCTGGAGAGCCCAACACTGGTCTGGCCCCGAGCGAGGCCAAACTAGAAGAGGCCGTGGCGGCTGCCATCCGTACCATCTCGCGGAAGCGCAACCGGAAGAGTAAGGAGGACGCGATCGGCGAAGCCATGGCCTCCATCAAGGCGGCCGCGCGGACTTACGGCGGGGCTCCGGCTGCAAGGGACGACATGTCCGATCTGCGGCCGGAGGTCACCCGCCTGACTGCCGCCATAGACGCTCTTCAGAGGGAGAACGCCGCCCTCAAGGCGGACCTGGCCGCAATCCGGGGAGCCGGCCAGCGGAATGCGCCGCCGCGGGGCCAAGAGGAGAAAGGCCGGCCCACACCAGCGGAGGACTCGGTTCTCGACCTGGTGCGACAGGAGCTGGCCGCCTTCCAGCAGCGGTTCTCCGTATTGGAGAGCCGCGTGCTGCGACCCCCGCTGGCGGCGACTTCGTACGCGGCTGCGGCCGCGTCCAAGCCTCCCCAGACGACGACGAGGCCGCCTCAGGCGAAGACGGCCACGGTGCGGACGGCACCAGTGACGGCGGCCCCTGCGAGGGCAAAAACGGCCCCGGCCAAGCCGAAATCGGGCCCATCAAAGCCGCCTCCGACCCCGACACCTGCGGGGCCGAAGCAGGCGGCCAGAAAGAAGAAGGCCCAGGCCGGGAACCAGCCGTCCCAGCAGCCTCCTCCAAAGACTCCTCCGGCCGGCGCCGACTGGCAAGTGGCCGGGGAGAAGAGGAAGGCTGCTGGCGCAGCCAGGTCCTCGCGGCGTAGGGAAAGACGGAGGCGGCGAGACGCCGCGGCGCGATTGCGCGCCCCCAAGACCGCGGCTGTGGTGATCACACTGCAGCCGGACGCGGTGAAGAGGGGCGTGTCGTACCGCGACGTGCTCGCGAAGGCGCGGCAGGTGATTGACATCACGGAGCTCGGCATCACCGGTGGCCTCCGTCACCGGGTCACTGCGACGGGGGCTCGGATGTTAGAGATCCCCGGCGCGGACAGTGGCCCTACCGCTGACGCTCTGGCCGAACGGCTCAGAGCGTCCTTAAATGCGGAGGAGGCCCGAGTCTCCAGACCCACCAAGCGCGCAGACATGCGCATATTGGGTCTGGATGACTCCGTGACGGCCGAGGAAGTGGTGGCCGCCGTAGCCAGGACTGGGGGGTGCCCTCCCGATCAGGTGAGGGCGGGCGCCCTGCGTCCTGGCTTCACGGGGGGGCAAACCATTACGGTTAGCTGCCCCGTCCCGGCGGCCAAAAAGATCCAGGAGGGCCGAAGGCTCCTGGTTGGTTGGGTGTCTGCGCAGGTGAAAGTCCTGGACCCCAGACCCCTGAGGTGCTTCCGCTGCCAAGTGGGCAACCATGCGGCATGCGTGTGCACCTCGGAGGTAGACCGCAGCGATAGGTGCTTCCGCTGCGGTCAGCCCGGTCACAAGGCCGGCTCGTGCTCCGCCCCGCCTCACTGCTTCGCATGTGAGGCGGTTGGCAAGCCGGCCGATCACCGGGCTGGGGGCAAGTCCTGCGCCCCACCCACCAAAGCCAGGCGCAGAGGTAGGCCCTCTGCCGCCGTCGTCACCGCCACCGCCGCCGCCGCCGTCGCTACTGCCACCGCCGTCGCCGTCGTGGCTGAACCCCCGCGAGGGGCCCTGGAGGAGGCTGCAATGGATCCCGATTAATGGCCCCATTGCGCTTCCTCCAGGCGAACATCAACCACTGCGCCGCTGCTCAGGAACTTTTGCTCCAGAGCATGGCGCAGTGGTTGATCAACGTCGCCGTGGTCGCCGAGCCGTATTTTGTCCTGCCCAGGAACGACTGGGTGGCGGACTTGGACGGCTCGGTGACCCTCGTTTCGTCGGCCGCCGCCGGTACCCCGCCCCTCGATCGCGTCAAGAGAGGGCGTGGGATCGTCGCAGCACGGTTCGGAGAGATCGCTGTGGTAGGCGTTTATTTCTCCCCGAACCGAACTCTCGCCGAGTTCCAGAACTCCCTAACGGAGCTGGGAGACGTCGTCGTCGCCCTCGGTTCCCTCCCCGCCCTCGTCCTCGGGGACTTCAACGCCAAGAGTCCGGCTTGGGGTTCCCGGTCCACGGACTATAGGCGGGGCAGGATGCTCGAGCACTGGGCCCGTGCGCAGGGCCTGGTGATCGAGAACCGGGGTTCTGTCCCCACGTGCGTGCGGTTTACGGGCGAGTCGGTGGTGGACGTTACGTTCGCCACCCCCAGCCTGTCACCGCGCGTCACCGACTGGCGCGTTATGGAGGAGGTGGAGACCTATTCCGACCACCGGTATATCCGGTTCGACGTCTCCGCCCAGACCCCAGACGCGCCGGTCCGACGGGACCTGAGTGGTCCGCGATGGGCGCTGAAGCAGATGGACCGGGAGCTATTCCTGGAAGCCTCGATCGTGCAGGCCTGGGGGTCACCCCCGGACAGGCCTGCCGACATAAACGACGAGGCGGAGTGGTTCCAGGAGGCCATGTCGGAGATCTGCGACGTGGCCATGCCCCGGGTCCGGCAAGGACGCGCCCGGCGTCAGCTGTACTGGTGGTCGAGCGAGCTAGCAGCGCTGCGCGAAGCGTGCGTTGCGGCACGACGCCGGTACACCAGGTTCCGCAGGCGCCGCACCCGACCTCCGGATGCGGCGACTGTAGAGGCGGAGCTGTACGAGGGTTACAGGGCAGCGAAGGCCGTCCTCCGAGACGAGATCTGGCGGGCCAAGGAACTGGCCCGGGAGGAGATGCTGGCGACTCTGGACGGGGACCCATGGGGCCGCCCCTACAAGTGGGTGCGAGAAAAGCTCCGCCCCTGGGCTCCCCCGTTGACGCAGAGTCTCCAGCCTCAGTTCTTGGAGGACGTGGTGAGCGCCCTGTTCCCATCGCGAGGGGAGCACGCTCCCCCGCCCATGGCTCCGTCTCCGACGGAACCTGAAGCTGGCGCAAACGCGGACCACAGCGACGACGACGTCTACGACGCTCCAGAGGTGACCGAGGTAGACTTGAGAGTGGCGGTACAACGGCTCAAGGCCAAAAATACCGCCCCAGGACCCGACGGCTTGCCAGGGAAAGCGTGGGTCCTGGCCTCGGAGACTCTCGGGCCTCGACTAGGGGGGCTCTTTAGCGCATGCCTGGAGAGGGGCCAGTTTCCGCTTCGCTGGAAGACGGGAAAGCTGGTCCTGATCCAGAAAGCCGGGCGCCCTGCGGACTCTCCGTCCGCATTCCGGCCCATCGTGCTGCTCGACGAGGTGGGCAAGCTCTTGGAAAGAGTGATTGCAGACCGCCTCTTCGGGCACCTGAATCGGGTGGGCCCGGATCTTGCGGAGTGCCAGTTTGGCTTCCGCAGGGGGCGCTCGACGGTGGATGCTGTCATGCGCGTGAGAGCCCTCACGACGGGGGACGCGGTATCCCGGGGCAGGGTCGTCTTGGCGGTGTCTTTGGACATCACCAACGCCTTCAACACCCTGCCCTGGAGTTGCATCAGGAAGGCACTCCGGTATCACCGGGTGCCGACCTACCTCCGTCGCATAGTCGAGGACTACCTGACGGACAGAGCCGTCATCTACCCCGGTCACCGGGGAGAGTGGAACCGGCGAGAGATGTCGTGCGGTGTCCCACAGGGTTCGGTCTTGGGGCCGCCCCTGTGGAACATCGGATACGACTGGGTGCTGCGCGGCGACCTCCCTGACGGCGTCAGCGTAGTATGTTACGCTGACGACACGCTCGTCCTGGCGCAGGGAGAGTCGCACCAGGCGGCGGCCGACCTGGCGACGCAAGCGGTTGCGACAGTCGTTCGTAGGATCCGGCAGTTGGGACTCGACGTGGCGCTGCACAAGACCGAGGCCATGTGCTTCCATGGCGGTCGGAACGCGCCACGGTCCGAGTCCCACATAACGGTGGAGGGGGTTCACATCGGCGTCGGGAGGACGATGAAGTACCTGGGACTCGTCCTCGACAGCCGGTGGAACTTCAGGGAGCACTTCCTGAGTTTGGCCCCAAAGCTGAACCGGGCAGCAGCCGCCTTCAGGCGACTCCTGCCTAATCTCAGCGGGCCAAACGCCTCCTGCCGAAGGCTGTACGCCGGCGTCGTGCGGTCCATGGCCCTCTACGGGTCCCCAGTGTGGGCCCTGTGCATCCGGACGCGACCACTAAAGTTGGTCGCATGCCAGAGGGTCATGGCTATCCGAATGATCCGGGGATACCGCACGATCGCCGGCGAATCGGCCAACCTCCTTGCCGGATTGCTGCCCTGGGATCTGGAGGCGACTGCCCTCCAGCGCGTCTATGAATGGCGCGTGGAGGCGCAGCGCCGGGGCGTATCCCCGCTGCCTCGAGAAGTCGAGGCGCGGCGGGAAGAGCTCCGGCGCGATCTCAGGGCAGTATGGAGGGAACGACTGTCGCAACCGACGGCCGGGCACGCCGCAATTGCGGCGGTAAGACCCCTCTTTGAGGAGTGGCTAGATCGGCGTCACGGCGTCCTGACCTACCGCATGACGCAGGTCCTCACCGGACACGGAAGTTTCGGGAGGTACCTGTGTCTGATGGGTAAGGAAGAGACGCCTGGGTGTCACCACTGCGAGGGTCGCCCTGAGGACACAGTCGAGCACACGGTGCAGGACTGCCCAGCTTGGGCAGAGCACCGACGTGTCCTCACGGCGACAATAGGCGGAGACCTCTCGCGCCCGGCCTTGGTCGAGGCCATGCTGCGGGGCGAGAGGGAGTGGGAAGCGGTCGCCTCCTTCTGCGAAGCAGTCATGCTTCCGAAGGAGGAGGCGGGCCGCGTGAGGGAGAGGATGGCGTCCTCCCTCCAGCCCAGCCGCAGTGGTAGACGCCCACGGCGTCGGACGTCGGCCGACGATCTCCGGCCACCGTAGGCGCGGGCATGCGGACAGCGAGTAAAGGGCAACTCGCTGTCCGACCATGGACCATGCCCGGGTCGACGGCGCGTCGTGTTCCACGCGCGCCTCAAAGAGCGTCAGCAACATGACGAGGCCCCCTCTGCAGAGGGCCGAAGCCCGCCGGGGTCGTGGGACTCATCCCGTTACCGTGGCCCCGGTATGTAAAGGGTTATTGAAGGAACACCGTGGATTTTAGTCAGTAAAAGTCTGACAGTCCCTCCCACCCTGCCCGGAGTGGGAGGACTTATTTGATAATTTTACCACGCTAAAAAAAAAAAAAAAAAAAAAAACTCAAGGTACTTACATATAAATATTATTCATATTAAAAACAATTCGAAAATTGTAAACATTATTTAAAACTTTAACGAACACATTATAGGTTCAGTCAGATTAAAGATGAAATACCAATTAAATTCAAATGTCTGTTTCTCGTTTGCAATGGCTATATTTGTCAATTATATTTGTCAAAAATATTTGGTTTACCCTTAAGGGATTTAAGCGAGACCTCTTTGCGGTTATTACCTGCCCTGCAACAGAGAAAACTCTTTCGCTTGGGGTACTTGTCGCCGGTACAAACAATATTGCTCGAGCCAAAGTTTTGCCTTGGAAAGGAGATCTTTCTGTCTTTCCAGGACATTAATACATCACCTTCGTATGGCTGAAGATCTTTGACACTAGAGCTGTGCTAAAATACTTCCAGCATTCATTTTCAACCACGCTGTCTATTTCACTTTCACTGGATGTACTGTTGTGCTTATCAACCAAAAACATCAAAAATTTAGACGGTGCAGGCGCGGAACTCGGTTCAGGTGTTGCATCTCTTGTTGGGTCAATAACATCCTCCTCTTTCAAAATATTCTTTAAAAATTTAGTCAAAAATGCTACCTTATTGGTGTCTTGATTTTCCAAGTAAATGTCGATTTCTTTAATTGATTGAAACCTACAATCCAATAAAGTAGCCGCCACAATAGTGTCTGTAACAGGAAAGCGATGGTCCAAACATTGCAACATGTTATTTTTTAGTCTAGTGACAATGATAGGTTCCTCGTCGTTACATTCTTCCAGCAACCTTCTAATTTCTGATTTAAAAACCAATGCTAAATTAATCGTGGTTTGTGATTCAGAACTTAAACATTCCACTGTCGTCTTGAATTTATCAAAGAAAGATGTCAAGCTGGTAATTAAATTGTACTCATTCTCATCTAGTAAAAGAGCACTGCGAATTATATCAATCAACATGTCTCTAATGGGTCGGCGATTTGCATTGTGGCTGATGCTTTTTAGCATCATAAGCATGCTGTGCCATTTCGTTGGTATACTCGTCTTTATAGTTGGGGGGGCACTGTTCCAGATCTTGTCGAAACCTCGTGTAGGTCAAAATCATTCGATGATGTTTCGTCATCCGAGTGGTTTATATTTTCCCCAATATCTTCAAAAGATGAAAGCAGATCACGTTGTTCCTTGCTGGCAGCGGCTTCTAGTTGAGAAGCTCTATACCTCAAGTACTTGACTATTTTAAACCGCATCAGTGTTCTGAATACCGTCCACGGTGACTAGATTATACAAAGCATGGCCCAGCCAAAGATGATTTTTCATATTCAGTAAATCAGCAGCACTTTTCATATTACTGCCACAGTGAGTCACAAGGACAATATCTTTTTGTGGAATCTGAAATGTCCGCAAAATACCTTAAATTTCGTCTTTAATCTTTTCACCTGTATGTTTTCCAATAACTTGTTGGGTAGCTAGTGTGATTTTCAAAAGTTTCATCTCATGAGAAATATAATGGAAAGTGCAGGTTATATAATTGCGACGTCTAAATTGGTCTGTCCACAAATCTGTTGTTAATGCACCAAATCTTAAATTTTGTTTTTTAATAATACTCTGTACATGTGTTAACATACTGTTATATACATCTTCTAGCCTCTCTCGAGCAATATTATGCCGTGAGGGTAGATCGTCATCAGCCACAATTATATTATATTTTAAGAAAAAACCAATCATGGCTTCATCATTAATGCTGTCGAATGGCAATAGTGATCTGGCGAACCATAGTGCTAGATCGTGCGCTAGCATCCACTTGTCTTTTTTTCCACCAGTTTCACCACTTTTTGTGACAGGTTTTGATTTTCTCTGTACGAAAAAAAAAACATCCTTAATGTTGGCTACTTTTTTTCTATTTTCAGTATCTTCTAAGTTATGTTCATCCTTTAAATGACGCAGTAAATTGGTCGTGGCTATATTTCTACTGTAGGCCTTAATGAGTGCTCTGAAACAAAATTAAAGATTTTCGTTCAAGCTCCCAAAATCCTAATAAAAACGTAATATACCAAACCTCACGGAAATAAAGAGCAACATAATATAATACATAGGCAATTAAAAATATGTCAGCTAGTAACATTTTATAGATAAGAAACAAACAAAATATGTACCTATATTAGCAATGTTAGATAAAAACAAGAGTATAAGAAAATCATAAAACACAACTTACTTATTAAATAGCTTTTTTAACCAGGTTATTAACCTCGTAAAAAAGCTATCAACATAGGTAAGTAGGTACCAATTTAATTATTTTAATATGAGGTACATAAACTTACTTGGAAAACTGCACATCGCCATCTTTTTCTTTCGCTTGTTTCAAACAAGCGTCGCAAAATACTTGGTCGCCCAACACTGCTCGTTTTCTTCCCTCAATATTAACAAATAACTGACCAAAATAGGTCCAACAAAATCTGTGTTTGTTAGCTGATAACTTGGACAACACAGAAATTGTAATGTCAAAGAGTTTCGTTTTATAAACGTTTACGTCTAGTGGCGCTATTTTGCTAGCATTTATTATCATGCGTTCGGTTTGGTCAGCGTGTTAGCTTAAACTGAACGCCACCCGCTCGGGTTCGGCGCGCCGGCGCCTGTGGACGGCGGCGGCGGCGGCGGCGGCGGCGCGGGGGATTTCACGGCGGCGGCGGCGCACCGGCGCGGCGCTCATATCTACTTCCATATCAAAACACTACAAAGGTAAAAATAACTTTAATTTCGGAAGGCGGTGTCAAAAACGAAAATATATACAAAACTAAAGACATCGCCTTCCGAAATTAAAGTTATTTTTACCTTTGTAGTGTTTTGATATGGAAGTCGGTTCTATTTTTTGCTAAATTTTTTTTTTTCACTCTTTTTAGTGTGTCGGTTTGTAATTTATCTAGTTACAAAAGCCATAATGTCAAAAACTTATTACCTTTTACAAAATATTGCTTTTCCCTGTGCATAGCCGTTAATTTTTGAGGAGTTCTCCTGGTATTTGACAATCAGCTCTACATCACCATATGTATTGTGACGAGCGTAAAGTGTTTAACATCCGTTCTCAAGTAATCGAATTGCAATCCACGAAATACTTATTATTGAGGAGTTTCAGTGGCCCTCTGTGGTCTTCATCATCAGTTCAACTTCCCCAAATGGTACTTTTCGGAAGCAACTGCTCAAGGTACTATAAGAAATACCCAAAACACTATAGGTGTGCCTATAATATTTGAAGAGTTCCCTCGATTTCTCCAGGATCCCATCATTAGATCCTGATTTCGTAACAATGAGACCAACTAGAAAGTATACCCATTCAAACGCAAAAAGAATTTTTCAAATCGGTCCAGCCGTCTCCGAGTTATGAGGTAACATACATAAAAAAGAAAAAAAGTTCAAGACGAATTGTAAACCTCCTTTTTTTGAAGTCGGTTAAAAAGACACCTACCTACTTACCTGCCTACATTTCTCAATTTGCTTTTGTCATTGAATTTTTAATGTTCACCATACACTTACCTACCAAACATTTTCATTCCACTGTGCGTGGTTACGCACATAATTTTGAATAAGTGCAAAATTCAACAGAAGAGCGACAAATAAACCCGAGCAACAAACAGCCGCCTGTGACGTAAGATACCGCGACGCAGCCGAGATTGTGCAACTTACAGGTTCTGTCTCTTTCATTCAGATTAATCAGCAATATTTTATAGATAACCTTTATAGTATACAGGTTAACCCGTATAAAGGTTAATCAAACAAATGGGTTAAACGTCTAACCGGTTAACCTTTTAATCCGATTAATGGGTCCTTGATTACAACATCCCCTCTGAATTTTATGTTTATTGCAATTAGAATAACATCTATATAATTCCTATCAACTCATTTTAAAAACCCAACTCAATTAAACCACTACTTCACGTTGCCAGCTATGCAAAGGAGCCCCAATAACACAAAACCTATAAAATTCTACACCAACATCCCCTCTGAATTTTATACTCTGACCATCACTAAACACACTTCACTTATAAAACTCCTAACTTATCTACTTCGACTCTATATAAAATTTTGATTTTTAAAATTGGAACTTTTTAGGGAATGCAGGGTTCTGTCGGTGAGAGGATTATATGTCTTACAATGTGTATTAAGAAAGCATCGATTACCTTTTACACTAAGCACAAAACGTCGCGCAGATATTGAAAAACTGCTCTTCCTCTCTTCTTCTCATATACCTAAATCATAACTCCCTCATTTTATCACACATGCACAGACTCATACACACTCCTTAACTACACATATACCTACACTTCTCACGCATATATTCTACACTACTCCTAACACAACACACACCTTCTCACTCCAATTATTATCATTAATTATTTCTTTTCTTTTTAGTTTGCATGATTAATCATCATAATAATATTGTTTGTTATCTTTATAAAACCTTGTTACTGGTGGAAACTTATGTTTTATCTACTAAGATTGTATTGGAATCACTGGTCCCCAAGACACAGGCTATAAACCTAGTTTGGGAGCCAGTATATAATTTATGCATATTATGTGTACCTGCATTGTACTTGCCATCTTTGTAAACATATTAACGAAAATAAACATATATTATTATATATTATATTATATTATTTAGGTTACCGGCGCATAGTCTTACCCAAAATTAAAAAAGAAAAACCACGTAAGAAATGGATTTTCATACACTTTTCTCTCCCGCTCAGATGCGTTTTCTCCCCGCATATTTGTTCGATATGCAATGACGTACTTTCTACCGTAAATTTGATAAAGTATCAAGGTACTTTCCAAGCAGGTGTAGTATAAAGAAAATTGTTGTTTTTACTATTTTCTTCTTAATTTTTTACTTTTTTTCTCTCCATAAGAACCTTCCTCAGACTACTTACATCAAACAACAAAAAAGGAATTAGCCCAATTGGTTCAGCCGTTCTCGAGTTTTGCGCTTAGCAACAGATTTAACGATTCATTTTTATTTATATATCAATATAAGATTACTTTTTGCTAGTTTGATCTACATACACATACAGATATTTTTGACTAAATACCAGATTTGTTTTATTAACTCAACTTGAAAAAACGAAGATATCAAACCTAACCTAATATGGTTTCAAAATTTCTGTTAATAGAAGGCATTGTAAATATATTACCTATCAGTCACAGATATTTCTCACTTATCCAAGGCCCACATAATCAGGTTTCACTGTTTTTCTTTTATACATTTCAAAAATGTGCTTCATCCATTGACATATATATTACTTCGTAAGGACTGGGCGGATCGCATGTTATAATGACGCCTCGAACTTGGTCCCAAAGTGGTCTAACCTTTATCGAAGTGAACTAGAACGCGATCGGCTATCTTCGGGAGGGGTCGTCAGTTTTACAAGCAAAAATGCCAAATTGTGTCGTGAAGGGTTGCGTGAACTACGACGTAAAGCACAATAAAAAAAATATAACATTTCATATCACCGGTAAGTTAAAAATATGTCATTAAATCAACTTCTAACATTATTTAAAACAATTTTCTTTCTTGTTTGTCTCAACCTTTAGCATAGACAACGCGAAGCCGCGTAAAAGTGCGACATAACTTTGCAGCGGCGCGCGTTGCAGCCGATGAAATAAAAAGATTTAATAATATTACTATAAGATTTATTTATTTTATTTTATTATATAAGGTACTCCAACGACTTATTCACTAATAACATTTTACATATTATTTAACTTATACATCTATTGTCATGGTGAATTTGTCACTTATAGAAGTACACAGCTTAAACATAAATAAATTATAGTACATACAAAACTGTGAGATCAGATTTAAATTAAAATTAAAGATTATAAAATAAGCTACTTAACAATATAATACTATGGCAATATAAAAGAAATAATATAAGATATATACATAAGATTTACTTACTCAATAGGCAATGGATACTCTGTTTTTTTAATACTATTATTGTAAGTAAAACGACTGCAATAAACGTGATCAAAATGTTATGAGTGGATTGGATTTAAAAGTTTTTTACGGAACTGGCAAAAACTGTCGGCAAAGATGTCAATGTTGCTGTTAGTGTGGATTATATTATAATTAGCCATGAGTCTGTTCATAGGGGCACTGCGACCAAGGTTTGTTTTTGATGGGGACAAAGCAAGTATATCAGTTTTACGTACAGATCGAGTTATAGTGCGCCTAGGTACAGAAATATTAAGTTTAGATAATAGCTCTGGAACATCGGATCGGTTATGAATAATTTTGTAAAGAAATATCTGATCGGAGTGACTTCTACGACGTTCCAGAGATATCATATTGAAATGCTTGAGTCTTTCAGAATAACTGGTGTCTTGACCGCAACTAGAGCATCTGAAGCGCAGATACCTGGTGAAGGCTTTCTGTATACGTTCTATCCTATTAATATGGATGCGATATGTAGGATTCCATGCCGGAGATGCGTAATCCAGTATACTTCTAACAAGCGTGTTGAAGAGAAGTTTTAGGGTCGAAATAGACCGAAACTCCGTGGATGTTCTCTTCACAAAACCTGCCATTTTTGTCGCTTTGGTAACAATTAGGTCAATGTGATGAATAAAAGATAGTTTACTGTCGAGCTGAATTCCTAAGTCACGGATGGTGTCAACCTTTTGCAGGGAAACTCCATTTAATTTATAAGATGAAGGTATTCTATTTTTATTTCGCGTAAAAGTTATATGATAGCACTTACTTTCGTTAAGAGTCATCATGTTTAACTTACACCATTCATGTATTGCATCTAGATCTTTCTGAAGAAGTGACACGTCCAAGTCCGTTTTAATTTCTTTGTACAGTTTTAAATCATCTGCAAACATGGAACATTTGCTGTGTTGTATTGTGCAGACTATGTCATTTACAAATATAAGAAATAAGATCGGCCCCAGATGCGATCCTTGTGGTACTCCAGAAGTGGTAGAGTAGAAGAGTGATTCGTATCCTCTCACGACCACTCTCTGCTTCCGCCCCGTCAGGTAAGAAGCGAACCATCTGTGCAGTTGACCGGCTATGCCAAAATGTTTCAGCTTCATTAAAAGTATGTTATGATTAACCTTATCAAAAGCACTGCTGAAATCTGTGTAGACGGAATCAACTTGTACACGGGAATCCAGAGATTTAGCAATGTCGTTGATGTAGTTAACCAAATTAGTGGTAGTGGATTTACGAGTTCGAAAGCCGTGCTGTTCAGAGGCCAACTGCACATTAGTGTGCGAAGACAGTACAGGACAAACCAACGCTTCAAACAGTTTTGCAAAGATAGAAAGAAGAGATATGGGGCGATAATTAGAAGTATCGCTGGGGTCTCCTTTCTTAAAAATAGGTACCACGTTAGCAATTTTCCACTCTGTGGGGAATTTAGATGTTTCAATAGAGCGATTGAAAATAAGTTTGAGTGGAAGACACAGACAGGATGCACATTTTAGGACAAAGAGCGGAGGTAGGCCATCTGGTCCTTGACCCTTGGACGTGTCAAGCTTTTTTAATTCTTTTAATACTTCTACTCCTGTGAACGCAATTCTGCTTAGAGCAAATTGAAAGTAGTTATGCGTATCAGGAGCAGTCGAATTATTAGATGGTATGAAGGTGGATGAAAAATGTGAGGCAAATTGGTTGCTTATTTCCTCACCGGAACAAGCAGTCTTGTTGCCCAAACGCATAGTAGTAGGAATGTCACTCGACTGAGACTTTTTAGCTTTAACAAATGACCAGAAGAGTTTTGGGTTTTGAGCTATGTTTTTTTCAGTATTGCTTAAATAAGTTTTGTAACAATCTTTAATCATTCGTCTTGCGCGCTCGTCTAGTAATTTGAATTCGTAATTGTCTCTAGGATTTTTATATTTTTTATAGCGAACTCTAATTTTTTCCTTTTCGTTTAAAAGTTTAATTAACGGCTTAGAAAACCATCGCGGGAATTTATTATTGGGTAGTTTGGAAAGAGGCACATATTCTTTAATTAAGGTGTTAATTTGTTTGTACAACAGATTAACCATTTCGTCTACATCAACCATTTCAGAAAATATTTTAACCCAATCTATTACTCTAAGTTTTTCCTTGATTGACACATAGTCAGCGCGTTTGAAGTTATACTTCGAAGTTATTTTGGTTTGTAAGGGCGCTGGTGAACTGTGAGTGATAATAATTTCTAGGGGAGGATGATATACATCAACTTTTGAGATCGGGTTATTGCATTCGCTAACACTTACCGACAAACTGGATAGAATCAGATCCAGGGTTTTATTGTAACAATTTTTCACAATATTAGCTTGCAACATATTATTTTCGGACATAAAATCAACAAGAGAGTAGCCTAACTTATTGGTGTAGTTAGTGGGAATTGTACACGGAGGGCTGAGGGTATTGTCTATGTTCCAGCTTATGAAGCTAAGGTTGAAGTCTCCGGCAATAATTGTATCTTCATTTGTAGATTCTATCAGTGTCGATACATTTTCCAGGAAAGTGTCAAGTGTGTCTTGTTGGACTGGTGGGGGTAGGTAGACAGAGCAGATATTCAGAACGCGATGGCTCTTACCCTTAGTAATTCTAAGTCTGACCCACAGATCTTCGATATCAGATTCCCATTTTGGCATACGTACGGAATCAATGAGCTTAGATACTGCAATCATAACACCTCCGCCCTTTTTGGTTCCCAGAGCAGTTGAGGATCTATCTCTGCGGTAAATACGATACCTAGGATCGAAAATTTCTCCATCTTTTATACTATCGTCCAGCCATGTTTCTGTTCCTATTATAATATCATAGACGCCCGATTGTGCTGCCAACATGATAGTATTAAGTTTGGTTTTTATTCCTCTGAAGTTCTGATAATAGATAGTGAAAGCTTCGAATAATTGCATGGTATTACTGCATAAAAACCGATTTAAAATTATAACAGTGCAATGGCTTCCAGACTTTTAATGTGTTTTGCTTGGTGACCGTCCGCTTTTCTGACTAGAACTTTGCCGTCGCGTACCCATACGTATGCATATCCCTTTTCACGTGCAGCTTTTCTGGTTTCCGCATGTATTCTTTTATTCAATGGCGACAGGTGTTCTGACACAAATATGGGCTTAATAGCCCCGCCGTAGCCCAAGTTTCGAGTACTGAGTTTTTCCTTAGGGTGAGTTCTGTTAAATTGTAAGACAGATGCAAGGATTGAATCTCTTACTAATGTGCTTCGCAATTTGACAACCACTGCTCTTGGGTTTTTGCTTTCAGGGTCCAATTTTCTCACGCGCACAACGGACAGAATGTCGTCTTCCTTGATCGTGGTCGACACAGCGCTTCCCAGCTGAACTACTGTCTTGACCAAGTTTTCAGCTTTATTTTCTGGTATGCCATTGATCTCCAGATTTTGCTGGCGCGAATTTTGTTCAATGAGATTTACTCGAGTTACCAAATCAGAAACCGAGGTCTTGAGGTCTTTATTTTCCTTTTGCAGAGTTTTGTTTTCGCTCTTGCATGTATCCAGTTCTGTCCTCATGCGGTCAAATTCAGAGCTCATGAAATTGACAGAGTTCTCCAAGCCTCGCAACATATCTTTGTTGCTACTTAATTCACCAGTTATACAGGTTTTTATATTCGCTGAAATCTCCGAAGAAAGAACTGAACGTATTTCCATGCGAATTGTATCTAATAGTTCAATCTTTGAGTACCGATCAAATTCAGGGCAGATATCAACTTCTGGCGAGCAGTCAGTGCGCTGCCGCTTGGATCTCACGCTAATATTAGTTTTGCTCGGTGAATTTGCAAAGACTGCTGGTATGTTGGGCTCTGATTGCACCTGTGGTAAAGTACAGGTGTCGCCATCTTTCGGTGGAGTGCGAAGCATTGTATAAGTTTATAATTAAATATATAAAATTATTTCCAAATGTCTCCGTTCCAAATAAAGCTCATCAACTTCCAATATTATAATCACTTGAGAAGTCCCATAAAATATTCACAAAAATAGTTTTTCAATACGGGGGATCGAGCTCGGTACCCCTTTCCTCGAGATGTGTACTCGAAACCGTTGCGCCACAGACGGTTAACTAATTTGTGTGAAATTAGTAAATATTTAAGTAAACTTCGAACAATCAGTGTTAATGCCGTCGACGAGTTCAAGGCCACTCTTTGTTCTGCGATTTGAGTAAACCGGCCGATGTGGGTATTCGGGTAATTTTGTTAGTCCACTTATTTACGTTTATGCACTTTTTAACACAAATGTTTACAGTTTTGGTTTATCACAATATATTCCAGGTAATTCACAGATTGTTTTAATACTATTTGACACAGGAATAGTTCACTTTTTGACCACTTAAGAAATTTTTAAAGACAGAGCTCACACTTGTATGTACGACTTGCAAAGATGCGCGCGCGCGTATATAAGATTAAATTATGTACAAAATTAATTTTTATTGTTTATTAAAAGCAAATTAAAATGTATTTTTATGTATAACAAATATAAAATTCAGAAACTAAAAGGGTTTTGTTTTATGTCTTTGTACCTTGAAAAATACCACACCCCGCTCTTACAAGGCTACGTCTAGGAGCAGACCGCGCCGATTGACATCTTAATTATCATAGATGGCGCTAGTGTGTTTTGTAGGGCGACCGCGTCCGTCAAATGTTCTGATGACCGTATCTTTACTATTTAAATCAATAGCTTCATCTAAGTATGCACTTGACACTGCGTAGCGCAAACGGTTCTTAAATTTTGTAAGCGGTAAGACAATATACACGTAGGAAATAGAGACGAAAAGGATAAACAAATAAAGTAAATAAGAATAATAGAAAAAGTTCTTCTTTCCACCAACCCGCGCTTGCGTGGTTATGGCACATTCCTCCTCTTAGAGAGGCGGTCTGTGTCTCAGCAGTGGGAATTTATAGGCTGTTTATGTTATATTGAAAGAAGCTCATATATGTATTTATAAGCATCATAGCTCTGCCATTTTTCACTGTACAGAGTGAGAGACACTGATGAGATACAAGTAATATAATCTTTATTTTTCACTAAAATCAATCACAATCTTAACAATATAAATAACACAATACAGGCTTATAGACATAGACAATATTCACACCCTCTGACCCTTTTTTTTTGTTCCGAGGTGGAAATCCTCATGGATGTCCTCCGCCCTGGGGCGGGCGAAGGGGTCTGTCAGACTCCTACTGACTAAAACCACCCCGTGTTCCTTCGTACACATGCGCCGGGGGCTGCGGGAACGCATAGGTATTCAACATCGCGGCCCCCGACTAGTGCCGGCCCGCCTCTGCAGGCCCCATCTTTTAAATATTGGCTCCCCTGTAACTTCTGAGAAGGGCGCGCGTGGAACAAAACGCGCCACCACCTCGGGTCTCGTGTTATAGAGGACGGTGGGTATCCCCAAGCCCATCGTCCCTGGACCCATTCAGGGGGGCCGCCAGAGGGCATTGTCTGCCCTCTGTCGACGCCCGGTGCGCCTTCTGCGGGCCGGGAGAGCACTCGAGATCTCCCTCTCCCTTTCCGCAGCCTCTTTCTGCGACATGACAACTTCGCAGAAGGAGATCACCACGTCCCAAGGCGCTGCGCCGCTGGCCATGGAACGAATCACAGCTGGCAGCGACAGGTCGTTTCCCACTACTGAAACGAGGGCACGGCGCGGCTCCTCCCAAGCTGCACACTCTGTCAGCGTATGCCGCGCCGTGTCCTCCCGACAATGGACGCAGTGTTGACACCGAGCGTCTGGCTCTCTGCCTATGCGGCTTAGGTACTTCCCAAAGCAGCCGTGACCCGAGAGCACCTGCGTCGCCCTAAAAGATAGAGAGCCGTGCCTCGTCCCGAGCCAGTTATCGAGCACTGGCCGGACCGCCTCGATAGTAAAGAGGCCGGTGGTAGGGCGCATAAGCCTGTCCCGCCATTCCGCCAACAGGACCTGATGGAGCTGTGACCGGCGCAGCGTGAGCTGCTCCTGCACCAGTACTATGCCCCGACTCCGCGCCTCCTCACGCCACCGATGAAGTGACGCGAGGGCTCTCGCTTCTAGGTCCTACGGCGGGGATCCGGCCAGTGCGCAAGCCGCCTCATAGGAGATCGTGCGATACCCTCTGATGACCCTGACGGCCATCACCCTCTGTGGTTTTCTCAGTATTGCGATGCTGCAGGCCGTCAGGTCACCTGCCCACACTGGGGCCGCATATAGGGCCATGGACCGCACGATCCCCATGTACAACCGCCTGCAGGCGATGCTCGGGCCACCCAGATTGGGAAGCAGCATTGATAGCGCGCCTGCCGCGCCCATCAACTTGGTCGCCAGCCGCCGAAAATGAGGGCCAAAGTCCCAACGGCCGTCGAGCACCAATCCTAGGTACTTCATGATTGACTCGACAGCGATCCGGGTCCCTCCAACCACGATGTATGATCCCGGCGGTGGTGCCCGTCGGGGGCCATGGAACATGATGGCCTCAGACTTGTTCAGGGCCACCTTCAGGCCCAGGCGTCTGATCCGGCTTATAACTTGTGAGACCGCCGCTGTGGCCAGCAACGCTGCTTCCCTGTAGGAGCTCCCCCGAGCCGTGACCAGCGTGTCATCAGCGTAACACGTCAGGTTCACGCCCGGCTGTAGCTCACCCCTCAGTACCAGTCGTACCCGATGTTCCACAGGGGTGGTCCTAAAACCGAGCCCTGTGGAACACCGCACGACATCTCGCGCCGGCCTCTGCCGTCCCTGTAGGTGACAGCCCTTTCTGTGAGGTAAGCCCCGATCACGTGGCGGAGATAGGGAGGCACTTGGTGATAGCGTAGGGCCTCCCTAATACAACTCCAGGGCAGAGTGTTAAAAGCATTGGAGATGTCCAAGGACACCGCCAGCACCACCTCGCGTCGGGACACTGCTTCCTCCGCCAGAGCTCTCACTAATAATTGCGTCAATGGTAGAGCGCCCGTGCCGAAAGCTAAACTGGCTGTCATCCAGGTCCGGCCCTTTTCTGGACAAGTGGCTGACGAGGCGGTTCGCGATAATTCGCTCGAACATCTTGCCAACCTCGTCAAGCAGCACTAAGGGCCGGTAAGCGGAGGGCGAGACCGCCGGGCGCCCTGTCTTTCTGAGCAGGACCAATGTGCCAGTCTTCCACAGCGTGGGAAACTGGCCCTGCTCCAGGCATGCTGATAAGAGCTTTCTCAGTCGGGGCTCAAGGGCTTTTAAAGCGAGAACGAGGGCACGGCCAGGTACTCCATCGGGCCCGGGGGCTGTGTTTTTAGCCTGGAGTCGCAATACCGCTGCCGTCATCTCAGCTTCTGTCACCTCGGGGACGCTTGAGTCTTCAATTTCTGCTGACTCTGCGGCCGTGGGCTGTGCCATCGTCGGTGGCATATGTTCTGCTATAGCAGGGAAGAGTGCTACGACTACCTCTTCCAGCAACTGAGGCTGGAGACTTTCCGTGAGTGGGGGGGCCCAGGGACGGAGTTTTCCCCGAACCGTTCGGTAAGGGCGCCCCCACGGGTCCGCGTCTAGAGTTGCTAGCAGCTCTTCCCTGCTTCGTGTCTTGGCCTCACCGATGGCCAGCCGCAGAGCCAGTCTTGCTGCGCGATATACCTCATACCGCGCTACCTCTTCTTCGGGATCCCGTCGACGTCTCCTTCGGTAGCGAGTGTACCGGCGCCTAACCGCTATGCATGTGTCGCGCAGCTGCGCAATCTCGGCAGACCACCAGTACACCTGGCGCCTTGCGGACTGCTTTCGAGTCCGGGGCATCGACGCATCACAAATTGATGTCATCGCCTCACGGAACCACAGCGCCTCCGATTCGACGTCAACGGGTCCGTTCGCCGACTCTCTGCTCCAGGCCTGGACAATGGCGGCCTCCTCGAGAATCTCTCTGTTAATACGCCTAAGCGCCCAGAGTGGTTCGTCCCTTTGCGGGGCTGATTGACGGCGGTCGCCAGTGGTCTGGGTAGACACATCGAAACGAATGTATCGGTGGTCCGACAACGTCTCCACCTCCACCGCGACACGCCAGTCGTGGACACGGCGCGCGACCAAGGGGCTAGCGAAAGAAATATCCACTATGGACCCACCCCGTTGCCGCACACACGTGTATTCTGAACCCCGATTAAGGACGGACAGTCCCGTCGCAGTTGCCCATTCTTCCAGCACCGAACCCCTAGCGTCAGTGACCGGCGATCCGCAAGCTGCAGATTTGGCATTGAGGTCGCCAAGCACTAACGCGGGGTGAGGGTGGTACCGGCCTACGACGGCTCCTAGCTCCACAAGGAAATTCTCGAAGTCAGCGAGACTCTTGTTGGGCGAGAAATACGCCCCGATGACAACCATGCCGTCCACGAGGGTAGCAACCCAGCCATGGCCTCTGGATGGGTTGGCAAGCGTCCCGCTAATGATGGCCACTAAACCGTCTAGATCCCCCACCCAGTTGTCACGGGGAGGGACGAAATACGGTTCAGCGATCACTGCCACATGGATCGACCACTCTGCCATGCTCTGGAGCAAAAGGTCCTGAGCTCTGGCACAGTGGTTGATATTGCCCTGAAGGAAGTGGTATTGTGCCATTAATTGCATACCATTTCCTTGGCCGTCTCTTCCTGGGGCTGGGAGTCAGCCGAAGGACAGCTAGTCTGCGAGGGGGGTGCGGTTCCCCTGGCAGCCTTGGTCCCCTCCGCAAATCTGCTTTTCGTAAGTAATAAGACCGCCTTGTAGGTGACGCCCCTTTCCGCGGCTCCAGGCTGCAGCGTGACCGTAATAGCCGCAGACCTTGGGGTCCGTATCTTGAACGAGTTCAAGTTTTTTGCTGCAGCCTTAGACTCTGGCGTCTTCCCACTTGGGCTGCATTTTGCCTCCAACGCCTTCTTGCCACGGCGACCCCTCTTAACAACCATTGACCAGGCTTCGGAATTTTGCCCGGTCGCGGTTGTAAGTTCTGCTGCTTCCTGACGGGAAGAGCCAGTTACGGACTGCCGAGTATCCACTGCAGTGGTTTTTATGGCCACCTCCACTGGTTTTTTGGCCCTAGTTGCAGTGGTTTTGGCCAAACCAGTGTTCTTTTTGGCCCCAGTTGACTTGGAAGACTGTACCTGCACCACCGTTCTCTCTTGCCTCCGTCTATCCGCTGCAAGAGGAGGCCGAAGAGTTTGTGCTGGGAGCAGTCTTGACTCCAACCCCTCGAAGCGGGCATTTACCATGCCCCCAACCTGGAGCATGACCGTCCAGACAATTTCTGCGACCTGGTCGGCCTGCAGGGTGCCAGGTGGTTGAACGGTCCTGGATGGTGCTGGAGTTGGCACGGACGGCGCGGGAGTCACGCATTCTTGTTGCCGGCGGAAGTCAGCTCTTAAAGCGGCAATTTCTCGCCGGATCTCCTCAACCTGGGATTGGAGACGGGTATTCTCCTCCTCTAATTTGTCCGTCTCCTCCGAGGTCGTGCAATTGAAAAGAACTCCTACAGCCTCCTTAATCCCCTCCGCTGCCTCTTTAAGGGCTCGCGTGAATGTGCCATTTAAGTTGCCAGATTTAGTGGCAACCTCAAGGACTACGTCCACGCCGTCCAGCACTTGGCGGTTTAGGGCCACTGCCGACAGATGCTCGGCCGTAGTCAGACGCGCAGACCGCCTTTCCTTGGCCTGTCTTGACATACTTGCCACCTCCTCTTCCGCCATTACACGCCTTTCTTCCCTTTTGGCGGAGCCCATTAGTCCCTTTGTAGGGACAAGCGAGATGGCTTCTTCGTTGACAAGACCCTCCACTTGCTTGGCCACCGTGTGTACTTCTCCGCACGGTATCGGCGTCCCGGGACGCTTGGAAAAACGTCCCCGGGTGTCACGCGTCGACGATGGGGCACCGCCAGTTGCGCGACCTCGGACTCTTTTTCCCGTTGGGACTTTTGCTGCCGGGATATTTTACTCACTTGAGGATAGGCTCAACAAATTTGGCCCCTGTTTTCCACCACAACGTGGGCGTTTCCTCCAAAATTTGGAGGAGCACCCATCCGTCTCACCGTCAGCTTTTGAGCTCACCCAGCTCATGACGTCGGATGCAGTGTCAGTATCTGACACCGCGCCCATCCCCCCTGATCCAGTGACACATGGCGTCGCATTCAGCTTCTCATTTGTTTTGTTTTTTTTATTGTTGTTATTTTTCATTTTGTTCCCACGAGTAATTAGGAAATCTAAGTCCACCTAGGCAGAGCCTTTTACCTAGGTAAGCCTATATACTGTAGAGTGCGGCAGGTGCTCTACAGGGGAGGCGCTAATAACTGGTCACCCACCAGCCACTCATCTCTTCGCCGCGCCTCAGAAGCTTTTGATTAGGTGGTTTTTTATCTTAGAGGTGGCCTTCCTCTGGGCCAAGCGATTAAGCCAAGCCCCCTGCGGCGGCATTAGACATGCCTCCGTTCGCTGTCCGGCCAACCCGACTCAGCGAACCCGCCGAAATTTCTCTCCCTAAAGAATACTTCAGGGAGAGACACTCGCCGCTTTGGCGCGCCCGCACCGCAGCAGCGTGGTCACGTCTACTGACAATCGACTGCCGTCGATTGATCAGGAGTGACTCCATCCCGGTGTCTCTCTTTGTCTGGTCTCTCCCTTGGACCTTTCCGGCATGAGTAACTCTAGCGGCAGAGCTCCAAGATCATTGAGACACGCAAGCCCCACCACGACGACAACGTGGAGACACCCTCGGTGGGGCACCCTCTGACCCTTAATCTAGGTTAAGGTACCTGTAACTTTTGGGTCAGTGATTCTCCTTAACAATAAGCCATAATTATAAACATTTAACGGAACACAGTAAATACTAAAAGAAGAAAAATGGATTGGGTTTAACTTAAACTTTAGTAAAGAAAAGAAATACAAAAAATAAAATTAATGCACAAGTGCACTTAAAATCTATAGAATCAGTTACCCATACTCCCAATATCTTTCGGCGACGGACTTTTTGGCCTGGTTGACGTTACAGATGGTAAGTGCAGGGAACGGCAGGTTGCTCAGCGGCATATTCTCAGGGTTGATGCTGACTATCATCGGAGAAGAGCGCCACTTTGCGTAAATGTTCAGGATGAAGAACCCTGCACTTACTAAGGAACAGCCGAATGCTGTTAGCCAGAAGAACCTGAAATCGTAACATATGTATAGAATTATATGTAAATCCCGATCCCGTGGGAATTCCGGGATAAAAAGTAGATAGTAGTCGATTCTCAGACCTACTGAATATGCATATAAAATTTGGTAAAAATCAGTAAAGCCGTTTCGGAGGAGTAAGGTAACTAACATTGTGACACGAGAATTTTATATATTAGATATATACTCTTTATTGTACACCATTACAGAAAACAAATAAGGACTTAACAACTAGAAAGGGTGAAATAATGGACGGTCTTATCGCTAAAAGCGATATTTTACAGCGTCTGTAATGTTGTTTTGCGACTTTCACTATTTTATTTTTTAGTAGTAATTTTCAGGGACTAGTTTTGACCTTTATTTCTATCAAAGAATCATCAAATGACTCCTCCTGCTCTGGGTTGAGCGAGAGGGAGTTTCAGACTTTCAAGTATTCAAGTATTCAAGTATTTATTTGTAATCCATAATGTACACATACAGGTGGGATAAAATTATAAGAAACAATTATGGACTTTTACTGACTTAAAACCCACTTTGTTCCATTAAGCCCTTGCGTTTTGGGCCGCGCTATTTCGTTAGAACTTTCCCGCAACCCCAGCAGACAATTGCCCTATCGGGCTCCATCAATGACCTTCACTCTGGGGATGGGCGGAACGCTTAGTCAGACTTATTCTAAATAAAATTTATGCTACTGCGCTAGTGTGCGAAGGAACACGGCTGCTTGCGCTGAATAAGTAAGAAGAAAACCGATACCAAAAAACTCTACAACAACTAATTAATAATGAAAAGCAATGCTGAAAAGTATAACACGATGGGTCTGTCTAGTCTACAGCTATGTCTCTCTTTTAAACACATGGAAATTGCAAGAAACTTTTTTCTTGAACAAACAACGACGACGAGACGATAAAGACGGCGAATTTATAAGTTTGTGTGTAAAGTCTAAATCTCACAATAATGTATCACCTTTCAAACCAAGTTAGCTTCCGTTCTCCGATGTAACGAAGTCCGTGTAGTGTAGACGTGAGTAGATAATTTCTTACGTCGTTTCCAAAACCACTGACTTCTTCCTCAGTTTGTTGTGGAGCTTTTGACACGGGTGGTCTTTCCTGCACATTGTAATAGTAATTTGCTTGCAGAAATATAGATTGGATTGGCCTTAGAGTCTGGATAAAGTGCCATTAAATCATTAAAAGCGAATTTTAAAATGCCAAAATATAACGGATTGATCACGTAACTTTACGACGGTGTTTTTGTTAAATTTCATACGTTACGGCTTAGTGCTATTCCAGACTATAATCTATATCTGTGCCAAATTTTTTTGTTAAATTTCATACGTTACGTCCTAGTGCTATTCCAGACTATAATCTATATCTGTGCCAAATTTTCAACCAGATCACTTCAGTTATTTAATTATTTTGGCGTAATTGAGTAATAAATATCTATAATATCTATAATATATAGCGTGCTTCATCTTTGACCACATCATCGCTTACTATGAGATGGTAGTCAAACGTGAGCAATAAAAAATACATCTAAACTCTTGCATTTCAGATATTGTTCAGTTAAAATCACCATCGTCACTTTATCGCTGACAAAATACGACTTATCCTCCCTATACCATTTAGCTTCTTAAAGTTTTTATTTTGAGGTAATTACAGTGACATTATAATAATATTATTTATATGTTGACTCACTTCGCTTCGGCTCCTGTTGATCGGAATTTTCGTGTCCCACACGTACCAAGGCGGTGGTTCTTTGCCTTGAGCCCAATAGTTATGCTGTCAGATGAATTGTATTTATTACGATATGCTATTATGTAATATCCTCTTTCAGCGATTTTATCACGATAACAATTGGAAATAACAAACGGAATGAACTAATCAAAATAATTGCTTACCTTTCTAAACATGTCCTTATGTTCTTTTCTAGGAAGCATTCCGAATTCTCTGCTAGGATGGACCATCATTTTGTGTGAAGTTCACGTTGCTTTGTCCCCTTACAATGTTTTATGAACAATGCGAAGCTATCCACGTGTAAAGGTAATAAATGCTTTTCTGTGGACATCCAATTGGTGGTTGTAACCTAATTTTCCAAAGCAAATGTTTGCGGTCTAATCGTTTGATTGCGTCTATCATTTGATAGATCGACCTTGCACCGCCTTCATCGCTAGCTTTCGATAGCAAAATAATACATTTTCTGGTTATTTGTCGTCCTGTCTTGAATCCGTAATTATGAGTCTTACCTGTATCGTAAGTTACTCACAGAACCTATGATATTGTACCGTGTAATTTACTTTGAATTAGATTTATATCGAGAAGTTTGATAGCGTTACAATTAGCGGGTTTTTATTTGATTAAATTTGTAAATTAGAACGTTTCGTATAATCAACGAGAGCTTTTGTTTCTCTTTATTTTATTACATATTCATAGAGTTATGTACACTAGTACCCGTTAGTTTGACTTTAGATAATACATGTTTGTTTTGCTTCGTTAATTACTATTGCGTTTTTATAATTTAAACATAGGGAATTACTCCTAGCGCTGCATTATCTATTTAGAGATCTATGCGGTTTCGTCATACCGTGTCACGTTATGTTTACGACCTGCTAAACTTCGTTACTTTTTTATTGGTATGGTGTATGCTAATTTTAGTTTGTTCAATTTCAGTTTAAGAGCGCGTATTCGATTTAGAATAGGTACAAAATTGCAAGAACGACGTAATATTTATGCACACTGCAATAGTTATTCAGTGTGCGTAAGCTCGAACCTCGAAACCAAACGTTTTGATACTTTTATCTTAAATAATGATTTTGAGTTTATATTCTAAATTGTTTTACGTGATTATTATTATATTAGTACGCATAAACTTCAAGGGTGTGGTCAAATCTTAAAAAACAAATTTCACGACTGTAAGTATGAGGTTTTCTGGAAAACATACCTGGGACAATGTATACCGTAACCGTAAATAAAACTTTTAAACGACTTCAAAAAGGGAGGTTCTGTATTCGAATGTATGTATTTTGTTTGAAAGCATATTTTACAACAAAGGTTTTTAGTGCATAACATATCAGGTTCTGATAAAGATCATCGGAGACAAGTGATGGAACTATTTAATTAATAAAACTTCAAAACTTCCAAAAAAGACTACTAAACTACAAAGCACAAAATAACCTTAGATTGTTTCATTTGGTGTCTAGTTCCGTTTAAAATAAGAGACCTTCTCACCTTCTCATATGGCTGAAGTCAGTGCCAAGCCAATGAATACTTTTGATAGACATAGTACCTACAGCTACGCCGCATTCTGGGGGACACCCGAGGTGATCAAACCTATTAATTTATCTTGGCACCGACTTCAGCCATGTAAGATCATGTGTTACCTAGCTCTTATTTTGAACGGAATTAGACACCAAATGAAACAATCTAAGGTTATTTTGCGCTTCAGTAGTCTTTTTTTGAAGTTTTGAAGTCGGTTAAATTTTTAGTAGAAAAGTCTTTTTTTTATGCTTTTTAGTGTATCATTGTTTGTGTTACTTGAGGTACTAACATACCGTTCGCACAATTATTTTTAATCGGTTAAAACAGAGAGTTTGCTGTATACGTCTTTTTTACCCACTAAAACGATATTTCAGACGTGATTCAGAAGCTGTGGTGATATTAATAGGCTGCTTATGCTAAATAATACATAGAGGTACGAGGGCAGCAATCGCGGGAGATTTGCTGTTTTTAGTTGAAGACATCCTTCACTTATCTCTGAAGATCTTTATCTGAACCTGATTTGTTATATACTAAAACCTTTCTTGTAAAATATGCTTTCAAACAAATAAAACGCTATCAAAATCGGATCAGTAGGTTCTGAGAAAATCGCGGATATACAAACATACATACTAAAATAGCCCCACTAAAAAAGCTAGTTGAGTTACAAAATAAAACAAAATCGAAGATTTCATATTTTATTTCAATATCACACATTTTGATGTCCATTGACAGAATTTTCCTGGGATCAATCATCTCGGGCAAAAGACATTTATATTAGAAATGGAACAGCTAATGTTCCATTTTGGTCACCCAAAACGCATCATCTCTTGGTATCCTTATGGTCTTCAATTGAAATTCATTTCCTGCGCACATTGCAAAAAAAAACAAACGTTTTTCTGGCTGAAAATTAATTACAATTTATAAGAAAAGCAATTTTACCTAACAACTACGTCACTACTTACACTTGATCTACCATACTGCTACAACATAGTGGCGCTGTCAGTGGATGTGGGTATAGCGAAATATAGATGACAGGCCTGTTAATCTAGTGGTCAGTGGCCCTGACTGCTATGCACAAGGTCGTGGGTTCGATTCCCCCACCCCACCCAGGACAAATGTTTGTGTGATGAGCACGATCATTATTCTGGGTGTAATTTATTTATTTATCTATAACATGTATGTATTTTGAAACATATATGTATGTTTATCAGTTGTCTAGTACTCATAGCACAAGCTCTGCTTAGTTTGGGACTAGATGGCGTTGTGTGAAAGTTGTGGAATATTATTATTATAGACGATTTATAGGGTGGACTAGAGCGATAATATAGTTATAGTGAATCTCATCTGACATGAAACTGCTCTTGGATAGGAAAGTATCAGTCGTGGTTGGTATTAGTAGTTCCATCGAATTAAAAAACAAATGTATGCTGGCCTGTTCAGCATCTATGTTCATGCTGAATATAGACATTTTGTTTCGACTAACAGACAATTTCCTTCATCAAACAGACAGAAAAATAAACAAAAGAACAAAGGTCAATAAAAAATGAAGGGTCCCGTAGTAACTTTAATAAATATAATAATAATATATTTAATTGACAAAAAAAAAACTTACAAATTTCTTAAAACTAGCTTATTTACAATTTTTAGAACTACTCCAAATAACTTTGTTTTGCGTAGTGTTTGTATAAATTACAAAGTTATATTTGCGGTTTTATAAAATATACTGTATATCTCAAAAACTGTTGACCCGATTTCGTTCAAACTGATTTAGGTTGAAAGTTTAGATTAAGATCTACAGCATATATATTTTTTTTAGTTTTTTAGCTCTATTATTATGGAAGTTATTGGGGGGTGGGGGGAGGGGGGGTAGACGCACTTTTTACCACTTTGGAAGCGTATATCTTTTAAACGATTAACTTTATGAAAAAGTGGTTTTAAAAAACTCAATGTTATTTTAAAGACCTGTCTATAGATACCACACACGCATAGGTTTCATGCAAAAATATATTTTCAGTTTCAGTTCCATGTATGGGGAGCCCCCTTTATTTTAAATATTTTTTAAATTTTCTCTTAATATCGGAAAGCGGTTTACAGAATACATCTACCTACCAAGTTGTACATGTATAGTTCTAATAGTTTCGGAATAAAATGACTGTGACATACGGATGGACGGACGGACAGACAGACATGACGAAACTATAAGGGTTCTGTTTTTTGCCATTTGGCTACGGAACCCTAAAAAGCACCGTTTTGCACAACGACGATTTCATGACGATCCAGCTGCTCTGGATCCGGTGGGAAAATCATCAAATGACTCCCACTCTAGGTAAAGTGGGAGGGAGTATCAGACTTCTACTGAATAAAAACCCACCATATTCCTTCAGTGGCCCATGTGTTCCGGGGCCGCGGTATCTTATTAGAACATTCCCGCAACCCTAGTATCTCTCCATTTGCTCTATTGCTGTGTTTTCGAAAGTTTTACCGTACTCAATGCCACACGAAATTTGTTTTGTCTGAAAAAAAAAACTGGTAAAAATAAGTAGGTACATAATACAAGTATATAGATTTTTGTATATACAGAATATGTATGATTATGTTACACACATAAAAAATACACACAGCCGAACATAGAATCGCCTCCCTATTGAAAATCGGTTCAAAAGTACATAAAGACATGACTCACCTTTTTGCTTGTCTAGCGATAGCCAAAGTATTTTTTTTTTTATTTCCAAATAAATTTCGTTTATAACCCATTTCTGAAAAAAGAAATATTAAATTTAACATATAAATTATTTTTGATTGAAATAATAATTATTGACATCATTTGTTGTACAAAAACATGTTAAAACTGATTATTAAATAAATTCAGTATATACAAATAATTACCTGCATATAACGTTTTTCAAAATTACTTACCGAATAAAAAATATTTGTTGATCATGTATCAATACTATTGTGTCGCACTATGTCTCACCGACACTATGACATGTATGTTTATGCGAGCAAGCGGCGGGCGGCGGGAAAAAAGTGATACGTCCTGTCGTTGGGAGGACCCGGTACGAACTGATTGGCAACGGATTGCGCGCGTTGATTTATAGTGATTTAAAATAATTTTCTAAAATAAACGATTACATGAAAATGACTGAAAAAAATAACAGTGTATTTGGCAATACGTTTATTTTCATAAAATAAATAAATATTAGTTATGTTTCTATTCTAAACTCGGTTAAAAAAATGTTAAAGAGAACCGATTTTGCATTATTTAAAAATTGTTTCTTTAATATTAAATTGCCATATTTTCGTAATTGGGCTACGTAGTGCACTTTACGACTATATATTCTATTGGACAAGCACATAAAATAAAATGTGTTGGTACGTTATCATGGTTATTTTCGTCCTGAAAGACGACTCTGACGTCTATTTTCGTAAAACGCGTCGAACAGATTGCCTTGTCTTTAAAAAACTGTCAATAAAAATTATAATGTTACATCGTTATGTACTAAACCAAGACTTAATCTTTCTATACCCGTAATAATCTTTGAATAATCTGTTAACATCATTACGATATAGCTCTTGAAAAAACACCAAAACGCGTTGTTTTCGTCGCGAATGGAATACACGCTCTTAACAAATGAGCTTCATGCATGCGGTGACATTTTTGTCTTATTTGTTGTGTAGATTTTATTTGACATTTACTTTATTACTGTTTTTCTTTGCCGTATTCTTTTATTTTTCATGTCTCTATTAAGGTTTTATTATAGATTTGTAAGGGCCACTTGCAGCAAAATTTCTAAAATCTCGATTATATTAACGCTAGATTTAACTCAGAATCTTAAATCTTAAATTAAATAAATCACTTCCAGTATAGACTTTTCGAGAGAAAAACGGGGTTTCTAAATACTGCACGATTACCTCGTCATCATCTGATAACAAATCAATATCATTGTACACTTCTAAAGCCAATAAATCCATTTTCACGTAATATCAGAAAGAACAACTGATTTGAACTGATTAAAATAACGTCATCTGTCATTTAAATCGAGATTTTAAGCTAAATCAGTAGTGAGCAACACGTTAAATCAGATTTAGACCTAAATCGAGTTTTTGTTACAGTAAATCTCGATTTAAAGTGTTGCTGAAAGTGGGCCTTAGTCATAAATTTAAAATCTTGGATTGTGATCAGGTAGAACTTGTTCAGTCTTTGTCATTTCTACAATGTTGTAGCTTAATATTGGAATTCGAAATAGATACCATATTAATATTCAGAGATTGAGATATACCTACAGTGTGTATGCGACAAGTTGGCCCTGCACTTATAAGTGTCATAGACACCAACCAGCATCACCTCAGGATATAGTGAGAATTTTAGGTATCACCTTGAATGAACTTTGTGTGCAGGGTTTAGGAAATTTAACTCAATGTCAGTGATGCGTTGTTACCATGTCGATGGATCCTTTATCATCTTGTTATGTTCATCGTTACTACAAGTGATCTTGACCTTGTATGAACGATGAAGCTTTTTCAGATGACTGGGTAAACAGCTTTTGTTAAATGAATATGTAACTTGCTTGCTTAGTTTATGTTAAAACATCACTGGATTCGCAATTCTTCATTGTAGGTTATGAACGTCATTTATTAGATCGGTATGCCACCCGCTAGCCTTGCCAGCGAATGTTACGTACAACAGGTAGGTATCGATTATTATCATTTAAACTACACAATATTTTCCGTTCTATATAATTCGTTATTAACGCATACATACAAATTATTTATTATGTACAAAAAGTTCGTTCAATAGAAATTTCTTATAAAAGTAACAAAAAGCCACAAGGAAAGAAAGGCTGACGCACTTGCACTTTGTATATTTCCTAAAAGAAGAAGAGATCGGAGGAAAAACAAGAGAGACACCTCAACGGAAAACTAGCGCACGACGCGCGATCACAAACGCACGTCACTCGCTAGCTCATAGTCCAGGGATCCACAGGAGGAGAGGAATCCGTTCACCAGCGCTGCTGGGGGTGCGCGGGGGCGGCGTGCGCCACCTGCGCGTGCGCGGCCAGGTGCGCGGCGCGCGCGGCGGCCACCTCGGGGGTGTCCAGGATACCGGAGCCGTCGTTGGCTAGCCTGATGTTGGCGGGCTGGTGCTGGGCGTTGCCGGACTGCCATGAGGGAGCGCCGTTCCACTGGGAAGGAGCGTCCCACTGGTTGCGGGCGGGAGCGTTCCACTGGTTGTGAGCGGGGGCAGCGTTCCATTGCTGTTGAGCGGGGGCATTCCATTGGGGTTGAGCGGGAGCGGCCTTGGCGGCGTTCAGGGCGGCGAGGTGGGCAGCACGAGCCTGGGCTACTTCAGGGGTCTCGGCAACGGGGGCGGGAGCGTGACCAGCGGCGTTCCAGGCGGGCGCGGCGGGAGCAGCGTTCCACTGGTTTGCGGGGGCACCGTTCCACTGTCCGTGAGCCTGGGCACCGTTCCACTGACCGGAGGGAGCGGAGTTCCACTTGTTCTGTTCAGCTCCCTGCCAGTACTCTTCGTTGTCCCACCTGGGGTCGTATGAGCCATCGTCCTGGGGGTTGGGGTTGTTCTGGCTAGCCTGCGACAGCGCCGCAAGGTGGGCGGCGCGCGCCTGCGCTACCTCGGGGGTGTCGAGGATGTTGCGTCCGTCCTGGGACAGCGCGATGTTGGCGGGTGGGCCGGCCCAGCCGGACGCGTGAGCGCCGCACGCCAGAGCCAAGCAAGCAACAACGATCTGTGGACGAAGAGTTATGGGATAAGTGGCAAGTTATAGCACTGTTTGACGTGGACACAGTTTAGTGGCGGACAAGCGAGTATAATGCACAACGGATCATTATCAGCCATTGTGTACGAGTCTATTTGATCTGAAGTTATTGCAGCTAGGTGTATACCGAGCTTTCTGGTGACTATATCCTCTATTAACGCGATAATATTCAGAGTTATGGCCGTTGAGCACTGAATCTACTAATTGCAAGCCGCGGTGCTTGCTTGTCCTACCCTCTCATTATACTTAGGACAAGTTGATACAATATTTATATAATTCGTGTTGTCGGTGATAAGTCGCCCCCGTTCTGGTCAGGTGTCAGCTGGCTACGCAACGTTTACTTGACTTTATGACCGGTACAATCACAAGAACAGCATGCAAAGCATTGACTGACATTTAGAACAGAGATTGTCTGATATTTGCTGCCATTCGTCTTTGGTCATAATGTCTGTTGTTATGTTGTGATATACTTCAAAGATTAGAGACGCGATATAACACAGCAATGCCTATTTAGGAGTAGTCATCTATCTCAGTCGTATGTGATTGCGTAGAACTTCTTATAACAGTTAATTTGAAAGTAAGAGCTGTGGCAGATAAAAAAAATTTGAGACTTAAATTGGCGTTAGCTTTTAAGTAACTAAGTAAAGGCGTATTACATTCTGCTAGCAAAATACAAAATCTATTATCAATAGGAATATATTAATGATAAAGTTAGTACATAAACAAACAATGCTACAATTTGAATACGACATAGGCAGAGTCGTGCGAAGGCTTGGCGCGGTAGGCGGGCCCTGCCGGCTCAGCTGTCTCGGTGATCATTGCCGGTGTTTAGACCACTTGTACACTTTCCTTACAGGATTGGTGAAACAACTAAGCTACGGGACACATTACAAAATTAGACTTGTGTATTTTGTAAAGAAGAGCATTTTGTAGATTAAACTAAAACCTCATTCAAAAGTCTGATAACTTCTTGAAGGAGATCGTAATTCAGATGAATATAATGTTGATAAAAGAAAATAATTATTGTTATAGCATGGTTATAGCAGTAAAAATTTCTCTGTCTTTAATTTTAGGTCTGTTAATCTTCTTTTGTTTCAGACACAATGTTTTCTTTTGTTCAAAAATGGTTCAAAAGCACAAATGTCGCAGTAATATATTCTCATTGAAACCACAATAATGTCTCTCAAAGCCCACACATTACATGCATTTTAACTTCTCACTTTATTATTGCGGCTGGCGTGAATAAAGGTTATATATAAATTATGGCAATGCTCCGGAGCAAGTTTAACGAGAAGTGACAACATAGACGAAGAATGTCTGTATATGCGATCGAGTTCCAATTCATTGCTGTCGATTACCGAGACCTTAATGCAGAAAGTGACTGAATATGGAAAGAAAATCCGGAGAACGCGCGTCGCCGCGTCGTCTGGTGGAACCAGTGCATCAACAATGTTTTGCTCCAGATCTACTGTTAATTTTAATGGTTTGATTTTCATCGTATAACTGCTAAGCCATTGAGCTTTAATTGTCTTATTACGACCAATTAAACTCAACTATATCTTTTATGTTAATAAATTCAAATGGCAATGTTTTATGTGCCATTTATGTTTCCATTTTACAGTTTTATTTGCTTAGATTAGACACAAATCTTACAATAGGTGTTTAATTTCAAGTCTTTGTAATAATGAGATGTTCTTTATTCGTAAACTTATTATTAACTGCACGCTGGGTATTTATTTTTTTATTTCCTTTGTTGAATTCAATAGGTTTATTTAACACAAACATGTAAGTAGGCGATAAATGTTCTAACTTACAATTCAGGCCGTTTTGGTCTGTTGAAATTAATTCAATTTGTTAAACGTTTGTTAAACCTGTCCGCCGGTACACGGAGCTTATTATTATATTCTGAAAATAATCCTGTTCAGTCCAAGTTTCAAGGTATTGGTTATCACATCTTAAATCGAACTTAAATAGGTTGCTTACTAACTTTTAAATCTCGTATTCAATTAACTTCAAATTGAACATTCGTGACCGTGACGCGTTAATTGTAAAGATATAGAATAACGATATTTATTCTTATAAAATGGCTCTCATAGTGGTAAATAAAATGCGTTGTCAGTCAATCAGAATCACGTTGCGTCAGCGTGACATTAGCGTGTCGCTATGCAAATTAGATTAATTATTTTAGTTAGCCTAGTTGTGATTTGAGGTGTATTAAATTGATCAAACGAGATGAGTGCGTGAGTGAGGAATTTGCGGCGGGCGTTGGATAAGTTCACGTAACGATGTCAGGGCTTGCGGTCGATCATGGGCCGAACTGCCTGTGACCGGCTGACCGCCGACCAGTCAGGTCAGATCGATGCAATTCAATGCAGATCATGATACCTACAATATTGTTTGCGATCACGATGAAAATCAATAAAGGATGTGTCAAGAACACGAGTTTGCAGACGGAAAATGAAATATTAAATAATTTCGTTTGGTTTAATATTTCATTTTCCGTCTGACATCGTTATTTCATGACACGCAAAAGCTTTTGAAATGATTTTACTTAAATGTTGTAACAATGAGAGATCTATGTCAGTTATTGGACCAAAAAAATATACAAGCACGACAAAACTTGAGTTTCAAAACACGTCTGCGAACGATGTGCTTTAAGGAAACGTAATCACACAAAATCTCTTTGAATTGCAATGTTTAGAGAAAATGTACCGCCCTTGAAAACACACGCCGTGTGTAGCAATAAATATTTATCTGATCAATTCCATAGTGACATACTTTTGTACCTTTGTGGTTTAGGAAGTTAAAACTGAACAAAAATTGTTTAGTGTTCCGTGTCATTGACTCGTTATTTCAAACATACGAAGGTTTATAAATAAACGAGCCTGTCCCAGCAACTAACTAAGTTTTGTTAATTAACCGACAAGTTGTTGACATTTCTGGCGATACATTTTTTGCGTCAAGATTTAAGTTGCAAAAGAACTGAATGAATGGGATTTTAATCGAATATTTGTAAATATTTATAAACGCAGTAAAACACGTCGGAAATAGTAAAATTCCTGAAAAGTATCCGAGAAATTAGCGGAAGGCGACTCCGATAGAGGTTTCCGTGTACCGTTTGCGCTCGTATGCGTAGCTCGTATACCTACGCTTTCGCTCTTGATCCAATCCAAATAAAAGTGAGTACATTGAGTGAACGGCGTCAAGGTCTGAAGGCCAGCCGAAGGTCACGGAGCAGGAAGCCCGCCTTCCGGACCTGCCCAGAGCCGTCACATTCAGCAACTGGTTACCCTCGCTTGTCACACAGACTGTTGCGTTTTTTATCATTACATGTATATTATTTGCGCTTTTAAAGGTAATGTGACGATTTAATTCATACCGAACTTGCTCTAGATGTGTGTTTTGCTCGGTTTACTGTAACTAGCTTAGTAGAGCGGAGTTTTGTGAAGTGTATGAGGGTAAGCAAGACGCGTGACTCATGCGCACGCCGTTGAAATATTCAACATTTTTGCAGACTCTTCTTTAGTTAGTTTTCCACAAGCTTTTCTTTTTTAATTATATTTCTCTCTGGCTTTTTTCCTGGAGAAATGTTAATTCAAACAAATTCAATTCACCTAATTTAGATGAATTATTATTTAATGTCTACAAGTATATTAGGCATGCTTTGATTTATACCGGACAGCCTGCGCCAAGTAGTTAATTGGGCACTAAATCATATATTAAATAGACATGTGACACCTCCTTAGTAATTTGGTAAATAGTAATTAATATTCGAGTCAACTCGTAAACGTTCGGATTATAAATGGTTTTTTGTAGATGTCTCAATTTGTCTATCATTTATTAGAATTCGACTTACTATAAGGCTTCCTAGCTTTTGATGTTTAGCTAGTGAGTGAGAATTAACCAAAAAATTTTTAATGTAGAATCACTAGATTGTTAAAACTTTCTTTACGCTGCAAACATTTATGTCCAATTAAATAATGATTTCAGCGGAATTACGATTTAGCCAAGTCACTCATTGGATGGCAAATATAAGAGTTGTAAGAATTTGGGTGACAGGCTGACGGAAGTTTCCTTTGGTGAAAGATCTGTTATGCGTTCAGACTATATAATTATAATGAATACTTAAGCCTGTCTGTCCTTAATGCCTGTCCAATCTAAGGGTGTTTTCAATGCTTGTCCAGATATCGGTGGGCGTTTTATAGCATAATTATGATATCGATAGGTAATATAGCCGTGGGGCGTTGCGTGGGCTTGCCCTTCTAAATTGGTGCGCGAAGGAATGCCGACAAAAAGCAGCAGTGAGTGGCGAGGCCTGCGGGCGACACTGTGCTCGCAGGCGCGCCTAACGACAATTAAACAAACCAATATCAACATGCTAAAATGCCGTCACGATTGGGCGCCCTCGCCATCTCTAAGACGCAAATTACTTTTTACTAAAGGAACTTACACTGCTCTAGTGTGATGAGAAGAGTCCATTGAGAACAAATCATTTGATTTATTACAAAGTTCGCAAAATTGCAAATTCATCGAATCTGAATTCCGAAATCCTTTGTCTAAATGAAAACAACGAACTTGCCGATGATATGATATCGATAAGATGATGGCAAGATGAAATCATGCAGACTGATCCTTGGGCATGATGAAATGTTACGTAAAGTCGGTGGGTGGTCCCAGGGCGAGTCGTGGGATTATAGACCCGAATGTGGGAGAGACCGTGTCAAAAGCTGAGATTATTAAGCCAGTGGTTTGTAAGATGGAAGGGGCCATTTATCAAAAGCCAACTGAAATAAATAGACTGAGATAAGGAATATGAATTTAAGATTAAAATTCAAAGTAGGTATTAGATATTCATTTGAAATATTCCAATGGAAAATTAGCGTGATGCAAAATAAATATTGTCCAGTTCTCTTACGTGAGAGACGTTCAGTATACTTTTTCAAAAAATGAAAAATATTCGTGTAGAAAATATTACTTCAAAGCCTGAATTGAACATACATTAACATTTTTAATTTTAATTCAGGTATGCTGGCAGAGATTTCTTTTGGTACAAGAATCACCATCATCAACGACTCTATGTTATTTATATGTGAACATTAATTGTTATATATATAAATAACATCTATGGTGAGACTAACTCAGAAAATATCACATGATGTGTGTGTGATCAAGGAAATATTGACGGACCTATAAACTATCACTAGATCTAAGAAAAAGTTCGCGTAATGTTAAAACAGGTGAATGAGGAGGTGGACTGACAACTAGTTGACATTGTTGGCATAAATGGAGCATAAATAATGAAACTTGGCCCTCGGATAACTCTCGCTTTGCTTTTTCTATGAGCAACTTGGAAGCCTACCCTTTTTTGGACAGCTTTTTAAGACATTGCACATTCTTATAAAGCTTTATTCTTAAAATCTAACTGAAACGGCCTAAGATTTTGTTAAATTTAATTTAGACGTAAATAATGAAAGCTACATATTATGTCTTTGTATATTTTCTAAGTAGTTAAACAGACTCTATGACTTGCAATATCTAAAATGCCTAAGCGTAATTGATTTTATAATATTGAATGGTAAGAATAGGAATAGTGACAGATTTTATGACTCAACTTTGCAAATGTTTTTTACGTGATATTTTATTGAGTTCGTGATAGTTCATTTGTCGTTTAGTTATTCACTCAATTTGAGGCAAATGTGTCATTGTAGCCATCATTACTGTGCTGTCTTGCTTAACTTCTACATCGTTGAGTTTATGAATTTCATTATCAGTTTTAATTAGTTCAAGTGTCTTTATACTAAGATCTAGGCTAAGGACTTCTAGCCATGTATTAGAATAAAAGATCTGTATGTACAATTGGTCAAGTGAGTGACATTGACACGAGCAGGAGCCGCGCAGTGCGATTTGTGCTCTGATTCACTTTGCGAGCCACGGGCGACGGTACGGAACCTTAACCGCATTGCGTTAAAATATACACTTACCGATACTACGCAAGAAACGCGGGTTCACAAACTTTACTATGACACGTGATCTTACATGTTTACGTAAACGCGATAAGCGGTTTTGGTAACGCACTCTACCGTAGTCAACCATTAGGGAAAATAGAGCAAAATTTCGAAAAAACTTGCAATAACTATTAGAGTTTAAAGAAATATTATAACGAATAAAACACGAAGTATTGACATTTACCCAAGATAGCGTGAAGGAAATGCTTTTATGTGTCCAATTAAAATTAAACGATGAGGAAATGAATAAAATGTTTCAATTTGTGTGGCACTGAAATTCATAGTCTATTTGCAGTAAAAATAAATCGCAAAGACGCAACAAGGGTGACACATGACAAAAAGAGAACATAAAAAGAAGAAAGAAAAAATGATAAACTATATATAGGATAGATATGACAGGTATACAATGGAATGCAAAATTTCGATTCGAAAGCAATTATCCGAGATTTTTTCAGCAATATTATAGATGGTTTGTAGATAATTTGGATAGATTTTCAAACTATAAAGACTTTGTTTGTAAAACTAGGTATGTAAGAAATAGACCGCGAAATATAATCCGTAAGCGATCTGACAATGACCTGCAGTACATTGCATTATTTTCGACACAAGCTCACTTGCTCACGTTATTAAGTGCTATTTGACTACAATTACTAGATGAATTTGGAAATTAACAAGTAAATGCTTCGTTGGATATGTAAACACTACTTAAATACCCTACGTCTATTGATACTTTTTTATGTTAAAATAAGCCTTTAAAATTGAACATATTTTATGTAGTTTGTTGGATTTGGCTAGTCCATTGATAATTTAAACACACATCATTTTTGTTATCAGAACCGGTTCCTCAGTATAGAGGTCAGGTATCCTGACTGAGCCAAGAACTCGAATGTTGGGCAAAGGCTACGAGAAAATAAAGCGCGGCAAATAGTCCTGGTATCAGATGTAACAACAATAAATTAAGCTATCGTAAGTCCCACTGGCGCACAATTAATCAATCGGACGGAACCGTAAAATTTGCATAAGTGATCTATGGTACATAATTGAATTGAGACTGATAACTCCTTTGATGATGTTATCAGGCCCTGCACAATAGGTCTTATGAACTTGTCTGCCTTCGCACCACATGATTATGCTGATTGATTGTCAGTTAATGGAAATGATGTAGACAGAAAAAAGTACTCACCATGGATTTCATTTTGTTGTGTAGTTAGCACAGAAGTGAAAGAGAAAGAGTAAGAAATAGATATTTTTTTGTAATCTAGATTAATTTATAGCGCTGATGGAAGACTAGTGTCCTCCAGGATTCGCTATGTTGAAGTGCAACTTGCGTCTGTACCAAATGAGGGCGGGAGCGTGCTTTTATAGTTCGGCGCGTGCGCAGAGGGGGTGTGCGCGCACTGCGGGCCGAGCCGCGCCGCGCGTGAAAGTATTGGGACATGCCATTGATAATAGGCGAATATCATACACATTTCAATGGCAATCGCCGGTGGATTCGGCTGCTTATGATTTAGTGTGTGATCTTGTACCATCATAGCTCATTTTTAGACTTTACATAGTTGGTGCTTCGTTCTGTAGTGTTCCTTTGGTTTCTCTCGATCTGCATTGTATATGTTAAAGTGTATTGGTGTTAATTTCTCGTATCGCTGAGATTTTTGGTTAAAACTCTTTGATGTGCAAGGGCCTGATGGAAGTTTATTGCTGTTGCAGTTTAACCTACCTCGTTGAAAATGTTTTTAATAACGGTGTAATTACATTTATGGAATCCGCTGGTCCAGCAATTTGTCGTGATCAGCAGAACATGTGTTTTTGCATTTTATTAGGTTCGTTTGTCATTCTGTATGTCTATTATTAACATTTTTTATGTATCGTAAACTATAAACTAATCGAGCTGTTATCGACGCGTTGACAGTTTCACTAGACAATTATAAAATTATACATTTATGCAAATGTGATTAATCTATTTCTAGGGTCTATAAAACAATAGCTATATGATATCATTTGTCATAAATTTTATTATATTGGATTATCTTTGTGAGTCGTGACTTTCAGTATAAAATAGTTTACCACTGTTTTTCATATACAGGGAGGATTTTCATGTGGAAATGATTAACTGCACAATTGTTTGAAAACTATATCGGTAGGATCTTTTAAGATGTGTTTTCGATTTTTCCTTTTCCTCTGTAGGTATTTTATTTAATTTTAATCATAAACCCCTCTAGTCTTCCGAGTTTTCTCTCATCTGGCCAATTCTTTCTGGGGTGATGAAGTATCGTCTATATACGAAAGTTAGCGACATTCATCAAGCTTTTTTGAAGCAAGAAGCAGTCACCACCAGTTTTTCCAGTGTAACTTAGCAAGCTTTAGTAGGAGAAAACATGCATTGTCCGCAAATATTGGTTATTTTGACAGTTATCGCAGAAAAATTAAGCAATTTTCTATACATATAGTGTGTTGTTCTTTATAAACTTCAGAATCTTCCTGAAAGTTGGCGGAATCTAAGCGAGATTTTGTTTTTTTTCCTATTTTTAACGTGTAGAATGAAAGTACTATAGTGGTTAGTTTAGCCTATTCATAGAGTTTACGTCATCAAATAGTCTATTTTTGCTTGTGGAAATTCAATATTCAGAATATTTAGCTATATCGTTGATATGTACAACTGTTGTGGGGTACTTTGATGAGCTTTATTTGTCTTTATCTCATCCGAAGGCCGCATGATCCGCGCATTAATATGATGGGGTCCCATTAAACGAGTTTGAAAGTTACTCTTTTGAAATTATTTGCCATGTATTTTAACAAAATGGCTTTCGGAGGTACAGTGTCTACTGTATACCCAGCCTATAACTTTGATTCCCAAGCCAGCTTTAGTCTAGGGTAGTCCTCAGGTTCCTAGCCTGCCTAAGGGATCGGTAGGAGTGCTTAGAGTTACAGATAGGGACTCCCGTAGCTGGTGGTGCAAGTCATCCAAAAATTTCCATTTATGCCTGTAAGTCGGGTTCGGCCCTGGGAGGAAAGGAATTCAAAGGTCAGGCAAGGCTAGGGTCCTGAATTATAAAATACTAGCTTCTGCCCGCGACTTCGTCGTCCGCGTAGAAGTCGAATATATTCCACGGGATCCCGTCCCCGACTTGCTTGACAAAGATTATAATAGCTCGGCTAATATGCATGATATAAAGATAATTTATAGCCTATAGCACTCAGGGATAATGCAGCTACATGTAAGCGAAAGAATTTTCATAATTGGTTCGGTAGTTTCAGAGATTACCCCCTACATACAAACTTACAAATTTTACCTCTTTATTATATTAGTATAGATACATATAGATATACAGGGTGGCCCGTTTACAGTGGCCCAAAGATTTTTTCAGCTTGAGAGCATCATAAGTGATCATTTAAAACATACTTTAGTTAAGCGAAAACTTATGGTTTAGAAATTATGTTTTTTTTAAATTACCCGAAATTTCAATATTTTTGACACAAAACCACTCTGTTATGAAAAGTACTGGACCGAATCGAATGAAATTTGGTATAAGCATAGAGCAATAATCTACCTATCGCGCTATGGGCTCATCTAGTATAAATAACTAGAATAGACTATTAAAAAAAAAACATAATTTCGAAACCATAAGTTTTCGCTTAACTAAAGTATGTTTTAAATGATCACTTATGATGCTCTCAAGCTGAAAAAAATCTTTGGACCACTGTAAACGGGCCACCCTCGATAGACAATTATTAACTTTAAAGAACATGCATATATTTTCCAGATGTGTATACATAGGAAGTAATACACCCTGTGACCATATATGTATATGTTTAGTTTCTATGTAAGAGGGTGCAAATCTGGTGATAGTACTTACTTCGTTCATTTATGTTTTCTCCCCTAAAACTGGTCCTGTTATCAAAATCTTCAGCGCTTGCTCAGAAAGCGAATCGACCTGTGTTACCTATGTAATAACTGCACTAATTATGCAACAAATGCCTCGGTGTTGCCAGCCTACACACCTAGATTGTCAGCTGATTGGAAACACTAGTTTTTTGTGCTAATTATTTTTAAACTATACATTATATAGTTTTTGCTGCGTTGCTTTGAATTGCAAATTAAATATTTTTTTATTTCCGTATCCTGTTTAGTTGTCAGAGGACTATTGTCTATTTAGGAATTTTAAGTGGATGTGAAGTTGAGAACTACTGATTATGTTGTTCTTTATTCCAGTTAAAATACTAGGAAGCGGCGAGAGTTGGGCGTTTTTTTATTTAATTTAAAACTTTGGTGTTCAGATAGTATTAGCCTAATTTGAATCATTAAATGAGTTTGATTCTATTTATTTAAAAACGTAGAGTACTTTTTGTAAAGGAAAATAAGGATGTGAAAAATATGATGAAATATGATGAATAAGGAGTGGAATTCCCTGCCGGAGTCTGTGTTTCCTGATAGTTATAATCTGGGAGTCTTTAAGTCAAGAGTGAATAGGTTGCTTCTAGGCAGGCGTGCTTCATCTTCGACCACATCATCGCTTAAGATCAGGTGAGATTATGGTCAAACGCAAGCCTATCAACTATAAAAAAAAAAAAACAAAAAAAAGGTATGGAATGTGTTAATTACTTGAGCAAACCACTATTATGGTAGAACCAATGCAATATAAAGGTTTTTGTATGTTCCTGAGGTTATCATTTCGAGATTAGCAGTGCGATATGGATATCCAGTAATATATGAGATATATATGTAGTTTCTAAAATAAGATGCAGAAAAAAATCCCTTTAAGACTTCTTGGTTGGTTATTGCTTATTTTATATGATGGAATTAAAATACAGCTTTACTGCTTAAGAATCACAGTTATTCTCATGGAATTTTTAAATAAAGCAATAAAATGCCCGGTTATTCAGACGTATTAAGAAAATGAAATAATGCGAGGGTTTGTAAAATTAAACGATTGCATTGTCATAACAGTAGGTAATCACATCGAACCACAGTGGTCCGTGATGGCTTACTCACAAACAGAATGGAAATAAGAGTGACGTATGATATGAGCACTTTTATTGTAGTTATAACTTTTAAGATTGTAAACAAAGACTGTGCGACCAAAAGTTGTATATCACGCTTTGTAGGTATTTATTCGTTCTTCTTTTGTTTGCAAGACTAAGATGACATGTTCACATGTCCTGAGAAATCTACATCTTATACAATTCTAAACGTGAATTTGGAACTCGCCAGAGGCAATGTGTCTGCGAAGACTGTCGAATAGTGCCAAGTAACATTTTTTATTGCATTATAAGGTGTAGGTATATTTAATATTTTAGTTTTAGACTTCACATATTCATATCTCTTCCAGAGCCAGATTAACCATTAGGCGGAGTAGGCAACTGCCTAGGGGCCTCGCATCAACTAGGGGCCCAGGCCTAGTGCACGCACCGAGAAAACATGTTTCTTTGAACGAGAATTTGATGTGCGTGTGAATTTAGGGACCTCAATGTTATATCACAAAATACAAATCGTTAGATTTAGTTGTATAATTAAAACAATTTTAGAAGAAATCTGGGAATAAGTAAACAAATATATTAAAAACCACAGCCCTTAATATGTTTTTCCTCAGTTCACACACGATTTGGTCAGTCAAAGTAAGAAAAGGGGCCCCGAGAATGACATTGCCTTAGAGCCTCTGACAGGGTTAATCCGGCTCTGATCTCTTCTTGTTCTCACACAATATTGCGATCTAAATTCAAACATTTCAAACTATGCCAGCCAGTACGGTAGACTGACCACTCGCATATCAGACCTCCACATTCTCCTCATAAGCAGTACCTTTGTACTCAAATATTATAGGTAGGTAATTATGCTTATCCTAATGTATTTTACTGTGTGTACATAAATAATAAAATAAATAAATAAAAAGGTTACTGGTATGTTATGTGGACTGTTTCTCTGTTCGGAGCGCTTTTCTTAACTATGATGGGGCCGGCTTCCAGTCTAACTGGATGCAGTTGAGTATTAGTGTTTTACATGGAGCGACTTCCTATCTGACTTCCACAACCCAGTAGCTGGGTAACACGATATCCCTTGGCAAGACCAGTGCCAGACTTACTGGCTTCTGAAAAACCGTAACGACTGTCAATGGATGTACAAATGACAGCCGGGACGAACGGCTTCACGTGTTTTCCGAGAAAAAAAAATCTCAATATGTTAAGACGGTCACCCATCCAGAGACCTCGGCAAGCGCAGCTTAACCACGAGTCAAGCTCGTCCTGTCGTTTAAGGGTGAAAGGTCAACATAATAACATGTATGCAATGACGTATTATAATAGACGCGTCATATTCCCACAAAACACCTCTCAAAAACGGCACGAAACACACACATAGAGAATTACTATCTAATACGTGTAAAGAAAGGGACAGAAAATAAATGCCATCTTTAGGTACACCTGATGTTAGAGAGAGATGAATATACATCTTTAGTTAACAACCTCCCCTAACGTCACGTGACTGACTTCATTCATATGCTAGCCGCCATTAGCCGTGTAGAAGAAAAATTAAAATAAAAAATGTATTTCTGTTGATATTTACCTATGAAATGACACATTTTGACCTCTCACGGAAGCAGTATAATTAGTGCAACGTCTGAAAACACACAAAGGCATGCTTTTTTTCTAATTTTCTTTTAAAACACTTTTTTTCTTAAGATCTGTAGTGTAGCGATCGCGACACAGGTTCGTGCGTAACTAAACAGACACGAGGCACTTACCTTGATTTCAACGTGCCATTTTAGAGCGCGGACAACGTATCTATAGTTTATTATAATTGCGGGGTCCGTACCGGACAGGTAGGTAACGGAACTCTTTTTAACCGACTTGAAAAAAAAAGGAGGTTTACAATTCGTCTTGAACTTTTTTTTTTTTTATGTATGTTACCTCATAACTCGGAGATGGCTGGACCGATTTGGGATTTTATTTTTGTTCGAAAGGGTATACTTTCTAGTTGGTCCCATTGTTACGAAATCAGGATCTGATGATGGGATCCTGGAGAAATCGAGGGAACTCTTCAAATATTATAGGCACACCTATAGCGTTTTGGGTATTTCTTATAGTACCTTGAGCAGTTGCTTTCGAAAAGTACCATTTGGGGAAGTTGAACTGATGATGAAGACCACAGATGGCCACTGAAACTACTCAATAATAAGTATTTCGTGGATTGCGATTCGATTACTTGAGTACGGATGTTAAACACTTTATGCTCGTCGGAATACATACGAGTATGGTGATGTAGAGCTGATGGTCAAGTACCAGGAGAACTCCTCAAAAATTAACAGCTATGCATCGGGAAAAGAAACATTTTGTAAAAGGTGATAAGTTGTTGACATTATGGCTTTTGTAACTAGATAAATTACAAACCGACCCAGTAAAAAGCGTGAAAAAAAAATTTTAACAAAAAATAGAACCGACATCCATATCAAAACACTACAAAGCTAAAAATAACTTTAATTTCGGAAGGCGGTGTGAAAAAAACAGAAAATCCAAAACCAATAACACCGACTACCGAAATTAAAGTTATTTTTAGCTTTGTAGTGTTTTGATATGGAAGTCGGTTCTATTTTTTTGTTAAATTTTTTTTTTCTATGCCTCTGTCTTTTAGTTTGTTTGTTATTGAGCTATAATCTCATGAAAACTAATATGTAGGAGGACAGTTTTTCTTAGATTTCTTGTGAGGATATCGTCATGGCGAGTAGGATAGTCAAAACATCAAAAATGTATAGAATTGATTTAAAACGCTTTCGAATGTCAAATGAGTTAGATGCTAGATTCCCCTATACAAAAGTAAATCTATAAGTAGTATATATATGTATTGATATTTATTAATCAATTATGCTAAAATATCTGCACGGATTTGGTTGAAATTTGGCGAAGAGATAGATTATAGCCTGCTAAAATATTTGTTTTTACAGACTATAATTTCCGGAAATAAAATTAATATAAACAAAAAACATAGTTTATTTGCACCTTAATAAAACCAAAAGACATGTGCACTTAACGTATACATAAGTTTGTGTTTGGTTTCTCCATAATTTTCACGCAAACTACCGATCAGCTGCATTTTCGACAGTCGCAAATCTTATCGGGCGCTTACCGAAGAACTAGAATCATGAAAAATCTGCAAGAATCTTTCAATATGACTCGATTCGCACTTGACCAGTTTCCACGCTCTTTGTCTTGTAGGTGTTTATGCACTAAGTGTAGCATTTACGTAAGAGAATAGGTTTTTAGAATATGGAGCACTGCGGTGACCGTGGAGGTCGGCTGACGAACACGACGGATACAATTTCGTTTGTAACTTACACAAGTTGGTGTGCTACATAGATGTACGAATGTAGGTAGGTATATATATATATATATATTTAAGGATGGGTAATCATCCAATGTACTGCCTCCCGGTCTGGGCGAAGCGAGAGGGTAAAATATAGTTAGTCTGTGTGACAGACTTTTACTGCCTAAAACCCATCCGTGTTCCGTCATTTGCCCTTCGTATTCCGAGGCCGCGCTAACTCTTTCGAACAATTCCGCAACCCCTGCAGGCAACGGGCTGTGAGGGCCTTGAAGTCTGGCTCGCGTGTCCAGCCACATGCTTCGCTTGCATTACTGCTTCGCAGAAGGAGGTGACTGCTTGCATTGCCTTCTCGCTCCAGACTATGGATTTGGCCAGGGCCAGGAGCGAGAGTTCACCGTCTATTGCGCCTACAAGGACACGGCGGAACTCTGCCCAAGCAGGGCTTCTCCATCGTATGTTCCACCGTGTCTTCAGGGCGATGCTCGCAGTGGTGATACCTAGCTGAAAAGTCCCTGACATATATTTATAACTGATAAGACTATATTTTAAATAATAATCACATTATAGGTAGGTACCTATGTTTGCAACCATTAAAATTACACTATTTTTTTAATCTGTTTTTCTTGTCTCGTAGACTCTTTGTAGCTTCGGGATTTAAATATTGAAGTTGCTTTAAAACATTACATCGTGTATGTATATTTATTTTCTGTAATTTGAATTGTACTATAATTACTAAAGGCACTAAAAGAAAGTAGTAAGCTCAATACATACGAAACAAAGGTGAAAGAGAAAATACAAAGTGGTACAATTGATGCAATGATGGAGGTGGAAGTGGGTGGTAATATTTAGTGCTGAGGTTTTGTTTTCCATATACAAGAGACAGACTATTACAAAAATAAAAGTATTAAGAAATCTTTGACTGATGAACTACAAAAAAGCTCCTAACAAATCATCTTTATTAAATGTAAAACCATTAAAAGGCCTGGACCGACTCAATTTCGATTGAAATCGACACGATAATAATGTATACCTATTAATAAAAATATACAACAATGCAAATATAAAGAATTAATAACATTATCTACCACACGACAGTGAGTAACGTTTCCAAGAGCATATTGATCAACTTTAAGATAAAAGTAGGGATACATTTGTGTTAAAGTCAAAAGTCAAACGAAGCTGCGCAAAATAACTTTAAAGTAAAAAATAAACTGAAGAAATACGATAAAACATGTTCAATGAAAATATCAACATAAAAATTAATAATTTCGGGATCATTAAATTCATCTCTATTTGTCGTTTGGACAGCTCAAGGCTTGTCAGCGAGTAAAGGCTGTGGCAGACAAGCGCGATACGACAATGCAAAAACGACGTAAAGAAAAATAAAACATACTCGGTACTACTCGGACTAAATTGTAAAAACCTCTAAAAATCATTGACGAACGATATAAATTAAAAAGACAATATTTTTACGTTTCAAGCGGAGAGCTATTGTAGCAAATAAATCAATAACAATTTAGTTATACAAACTTAGCCCCCAAACAATGTCAAAATTGAATTCTATAAAATATGTGTTTATTGTGTTACACTAAGGCCAACGATATAAGAAAAATGGTAGCCGAGTCGGTGATAATTGTCACGTCTGTCTGTGGGAGTCTTTATGAGACAGTGATGCGCTCAACGAGCGGCGCACGCGCATCTTTAAATTAATGTTCCCCGCTGTGCTACGATGATGCTACACTGTTTTTCGTAGCACAATACACTCGAATCACGAACCTTTTTATTTTGCTTGTAATATAAATAACGACCAATTTCGCCTGCTGAATGTAATTTCACTTTTTAGTTTTTAATTGGGAATGTTGTTTTCAGTTCATTGAATTATCTTCAACCTCAAATATAATGTAATGTCATGTATAATTACTCTACAAAGGATGAGGAGATTATAGAGTACATTAGAATTAAGACCAAGTTTTCGCTGAGAGTCGAACGGTTGAATTCTCGTCACAATACGAATTTTAATCCCTATGTGGTGAGGATTCCTACTGAACATCTATCGACCTTCGTAACAGAAAATTTGGCCAAAAGGTGTTGTATTCCGGCTATTCCGTGCTCAGATACCCGGTACTGCGCGACACATGACGCTGTAAGTATAAAAAGCCGTGCGAGTCAGCTTCGCTCTATGAAGGCTTCCGTGGTAACAAGTATAAATAAGCGAAAAAAGAATTTGTTTTCCATTGTGTTGAATGATGAAAACTATTTTTTAGGGTTCCGTAGTCGACAAAGAACCCTTATAGTCTCGCCATGTCTGTCTGTCCGTCCATCTGTTCACGGGCTCGCTCAGAAACTATAAGTACTATAACGCTGAAATGTGGCATGGATATACTCGTACTTATTAGTCACGACGACAAAGTGATAAAATAAAATCAAGGAAAAAGATTTTTATAGGTTACTCCTACTACTACTACTCCTCCTATATGTAAAGAGGGGATGTTTTTTTTAAATCTCGTGTCTACCCCATAGTGTGAAGTATCGTTGGATAGGTCGTTCGAAACTTATGGGATTATGGGAAGACCAATTTTCGATTCAGTGATTCGTTTGCGAATTATTAAGCTTACTGAGTTTGAGCTGACTGGTTGACTGGTAGAGAATGCGTTGCTGCATTAAGTCCATGTAACACTATTGTACATAAAGTTTAAATATATAAATAAAGTGCTAATTTTCGTTAGAGTCCAGGTGTCCCTACCTACAAGCATTTTCTCTACAAGTACAATTTTAGATTTTTTCACTTCACTTAGTGCTAAAATATATATTATGGTACAGAGGCTACATTGATTTAAAGCACTATCAAAACAATTGAGACAAGACCAATGCCATCGGACCAATGCAATGGTTGCGGTAATGTTCCACTACTTACTGCGGCCCCAGAACGCAAGGGACACTGAAGGAACAGGGTGAGTTATTCACACACTTCCACCAACAGCCACACTTACACCGAACCCTATCAGAGGCCAGCCTCCAGGTTCCAAGCTGGCCTTAGGTCGGCCTCTTCCGCGTCGACGCGCAGGTGGTGGTGTCGTCAGCGGCGAGAAGTATTCGTCGCTTGAGCTCGACACTACTGCAGCGGCCGGAGTCTCTTCACTCACGGCTGGATCAGGTCCCGGCGGCTGCGAGGCGGAGCTAAGTAACGAGACCGGTGATCTTGGGCGTGTGGACAGTAGTCGTGCCCGGCTTCTTGTCAACATTTTCAATTTGATTTTTTATATGGTGTTCCGTCCAAGACGGTGCTGATTTATATTATTGTCTTCGTTTGTTCCTTTTTTTAATTTGTTTTAGTTAAAATATTATAATAAAATCCCGAATGAAAAGGGAAAAGTCCATTTGATAAAGATGTTTTGGCCAAGTGACGCCCACGAAAGAAACATATTGCAGGCATAAGGATTGACATCATAGATAAAGAAACAAATACTATTTTTTAGAACTCGGTTGGACTTTTATAAATCACTAGCTTTTGCCCGCGACTTCGTCCGCGTGGAATAGTTACTTTGGGCTAACGTTAAATTTAACCGCGATTTCGAAGCATTCTTCATTGGCGCTCCGCTCCTATTGGCCTTAGCGTAATGATATATAGCCTATAGCCTTTCTCTATAAATTGACTATTTCATTTAAAAAAAATTCAATTCGAACCAGTAGTTCCTGAGATTATCGCGTTCAACAAACAAACAAACTCTTCAGCCTTATATTATTAGTATAGATAGCTGTTGCCCGCGACTTCGTCCGCGTTTCCGTCGTTTTTCGTAAAAAAAAGTAGCCTATGTCCTTCCTCACGGTTCAGTGATTTTGATGTAACAGACAGATTAACTTTCGTAATTTAGTAGGGAAATATAATATGTCAATCTATAATACTGTTGAAAAATATCGCAATATGGAATCGCACAATATTATTGTTAATAGCTGTGCCCGCGACTCCGTCAGTGTGTAACTCCTTGTGTGTTATTAAGTTAATGTATTGGTAATATTGTTTAGATCAAGTTCACATGAGGCTTAAGTACCTATAGAACGAAAATACTACAGCGCAAAGCTTCCGGGTAAACTATGTTGAAAGTTGACCCGTCCGGCACGTGAACATAAAGATTTCTAGAACTGCTAACCCGGGAAAGAGCGACGTACAACTGACCATGCGAGAAACAACTGACACCGAGATCTACTCCAGCAACACGAAAAGTCTGCCCTTGAGCCTTATTAATCGTCATTGCATAACACATCGATACTGGGAATTGCGTTCTATTAAATTGGAATGGAAAATTATTTGGTATTATGGGAATTCTGGGAATAAAGACGGTTTCTCCTGCACCGCAACCTGTTAAAATTTGAGCCTCGATTATATTTTGTTGCAACTGGGTTACTTTTAGCCGAGTTCCATTGCAAAGTTATGATGGTCTTAAATTTCGGAGCAGAATAATCGGAATGCCAATTTTTAAACAAATTTCATGAGAAGGAAGTCCGGGCATATAGAATTTAAAAATTCTATCGGGTAATTAGTGCCTTCTTGTTAATCGACCATTCTATTTATTGAACTATAAACTTTGCTTTCCCCTGTATATTCGACAGTATTTTGTTATTAATCTCAAATGCCTGGTCATTGCGAGGAGTTAAATAGATCTTTCGCATATCCAAGAATTGTCCCTATTTAATATATTTGTTACGTCACCGATACGATACGACGATATAAGATGTGGTTGGGATTGCACTATACAACTTAACTCAGGCGTCAGAATAAGTTTTCTTTGGTGTAGTTGTGGATTTTACCTAGACCTTCACCAATATTTAATAATGTATCAGAAAATTGACGATCATCCGGGTTATCTCCAGTTCTCACTCGCATGTTTATAGTCAAATGCACCGATTGTATATCACGCCACAAATAAGAGCTTTTCAGGCAAGCCCTAACCTCATCAGCTTGGGTTCCTCGTGGTATTACCGGTAAGGTTTGTCGGAAATCACCACAAAATAAATAGTATAACCAGCTCAGGAGTATGAAAAATAATTGTACCAAGTTTCGTTAAAATCCGTCGAGTAGTTTTTGTTTCTATAACGGTTATACAGACAGACAGACAGACAGACAGACAGACAAAAATTTTACTGATTGCATTTTTGGCATCAGTATCGATCCCTAATCACCCCCTGATAGTTATTTTGGAAATATATTTCATGTACAGAATTGACCTCTCTACAGATTTATTATAAGTATAAGTATAGATAATATAAAAAATCAATTTTAACAAAAAATATTTTAGTAGCTACTGTAACGTTACAGTTTCCCTGGGTAGAGGGAAATGTAATGATCAGGCTTCGTTGATGCAGCAGTCGGATGGTGATGGTGGAGAATTCGGAGGATGTCAGCATGTCTGGAGGTGCGGGCCACGGATCGTATAAATCCAGGCCACGGATCGTATATTAAAAGATGACCCTCTCACTTCGATGGCTATTAACAGTATTCTTGCTGACTTCTTCTCTGTTTGAGCTCCAGGCGTAGAGTCCTCTCCCCAGTCATCTCTCTGGTTAAATCGACTTTTACGCATTTAAATGAGGTTCTAGAATGAAAAGAGAAATAAAAGTAATTTATCACGAGGTACAATATCAGTTACATATGCGACCTAACCTAGCTCCAGCAATGAATTAAGAAGAAAAACTAGTACTGTCACTAATGACTTTACAAAAACGTAAACAAACAAAGTATTGCAGTGTATTACATTCTCTTTGAGTATTGCATACAAAATAGCTTAATATCAGCATATTATGAAATTATAAACTAATAATGATGTTATAACGTAAGTATCAAAGCCCTATAAAAAGGAAACATTACACTACGCAATATAACTTGTTGAGTATGTAACTTGTATGTTTTTATAATTAACTTACTTGCTGTGGTGCCAAGGGAGGATCCAGCTTTGGTGCCAGGGGGAGTCACACAGTCGTAGTCAAGTCACAAGAAGTTATAATAGGTATTTTATTAATAAATGTTGGTACTGAAAAGTGAAAGTACTTAAACAAAATCTATATTGTGACAAAAAATATATAAAAACATTGTTTAACAATTTTAATTAGTGGTCCACCTAGGTCCTGGACCCAACCCAGGGGGGGGGGGGTCATGACCCCATGACCCCTGGACGAACCTTTTTTGTCTCTAAATAAAATAATAAAAGCGAAACAACTACATAATAAAAATAGATTTTTCATAAATCGATTTTTGGAAACCGGTATTAGTGTTTCGATTTTTTTTCAGTAAAAGTTTCCATCCCTACTTTGACAGGATTGACCAGACCGGAAGCGTAAATAAGGCAATAAACGATTGAGTTTCTTGAATAAATCGGCTTTTAATTCCGGAGTTTTCATTAACAATAAATAATAGCAATATTTTAGTTACTAAATGGGTATTTTTTTTGTATTTATCACATTGATGGGCAAAACATGGCCAAGAATAGACGTTTCCCTTTGTGTCGGGTTAGTTGACAGCCGGGCCACAGATATTTTTATTATTCAATTGTTATATACAATTCATATAATTACATTTTAAAATATTCCTATAAAAAACATTTAAAAATATAAAAAGCAGTAGCACACCGGTATATGGAACCGGGTTATTTTTATTGTTATTTATAAAATACGAGGGTTCTTAGGCAGATTTAATGTCATTAGGTATGTTCTTTTAGTCCACCAAGTGTGTTAAAGATATAACAGAGCAATATAATAAATAAATTACAATTTAAAACTCCATGGCATACACCTAGTTTAGGGGGGCACTACTAAATTAATATAATAATATATTAATAATTATGAATATATGTTCTCAACCAGTGACTGTGTGAACCAGTGTGAACAATGTTGGTAAATATTTGGGACAAACAAAAACATACATGATTTTCTGGCAGTTTGAGTACTTATTGGGACTTACTTAAATGTCCTTTAATTGGCATTGTTCATCAAATCGTTGAGCTCTAAGTTGAGCTATACGATATCTAACAGATGCTTGCACCGTCTAGAAAAACCCGCTCAAAGGACATTGTTCCGGCTCCATACATATCACGCCTAAGAATCGTTTGAATCGAAAATTACTTAGATAGACTCTAAATATTTTATGGAATCATAGTAAATCAATTTTTACTGACACTTGAAGATACAAAAATAATCAATTCATTGAAATCAAGTCCGAAAATAGCTAGGTAGTAAGATTCACAGAGTGTTTTATACACAGCCGAGTCTACCAAGTATGCAATCTGATCAGAGTCCGTTATCAAGCCAAAGTTGTTAGAATAAAACCATAAAACGCATATAAAATCGAGAAGCGTTCTTTACGTTGCAATAAAAATTGAAACGAAGTGAAGTATAAGCACACCAGTGTTGCCAATTACGAAAAGCTATAATACCAGAATGCCATGCCAGAAATTGCAGATTTCGGTTTTTGTTTTTAAAAAATATTGTTTTTAGATATTCATTTATATATTTATCTATTTGATTTATTGAATTCATATTATTATGTACCTATATGTGATCAACTCAAATTCAAAAATAATCAGTCAATTGAACAAACGATTGTGATCTTCACTAAGTGAATGAGACAAAGCGTCAGACTGAAGGAGCATGGGGGATTTCCCATCCTCAATTAGCTAACGATTACATATTGTTTACTAGGATTAAAATAATAACGTAACCCATTCAATATTTTATTATTATTTTTATTTCTATCTATACGTTTAAAATACCTGAAATGATCCGAATTTTATCAATTTCTGATATAATCCCGACAACCATCCGTATTTCCTGAAATCGGGGAAAAATCCCGTAAATCGGCAACACTAGCTGGCCAGTATACTTTTTGACGGCACCACGCATTCGTTAATCGTGACCCAACTTTTTATTTTGAATTTATTTATTTCAAGTGTCCGTGGAATACTAAAATATGTTTCAAGCAGTATAAAAAGAAATGAAAATTATCATATAATTTATATTCATTTCGGTAACATAGGCTAAAATCGAACAATGTCTTTTGTGTGGAAAGATCACCTCAGACATGGTTCTCATATGAATTGACCACAACAGATTTTATGGACCTTTATCTCAGCTAGGGTAGTCAGTTCGGGCACGCCGCAATTGCGGCGGTAAGACCCCTCTTTGAGGAGTGGCTAGATCGGCGTCACGGCGTCCTGACCTACCGCATGACGCAGGTCCTCACCGGACACGGAAGTTTCGGGAGGTACCTGTGTCTTGTGGCGTGATAGTCGATTAAACTAGAACCGATTATCACACTAATCCCAAATGTCTATGGTTTCACTGAGTGACAGCACTTATGCGGTGACCGGCTATAAATTCTAACCTCCGGTCCGCGGAGTTCTTTTTTCACCGCCTACTGTTACAAGTAACTAATATTGAAACCCCTTTGTGCCCAAGGGTAAGTGCTAAATCGTATCTGCCATTTTTCTCCATCTCAATCCTCTTATTTCGCCATAATCTGCAGCGTTTGTAAATTTATATAATTGCCCGGTTGTCAAGATGGCTTCCGTCTGGAACATGACTGTGCTATTTCATTGTCATCTGTTTTCCACTAGTGTTTCTAAATTTGTGAAGCGTACGCAGGCCGCAGCATTCCTTTCCTGCTGTGTCATGGCAGCTACTAGCTTAAACGCTTTGTCACGCGGTTACCTTCTATATCGTTGCACGCGGCATGCGCACGCTTATCTATAACCTTTGTGAACCGCCGCGATGGTGAGTCCCCCTTCGTTTCCCTGGAACTGTTCCTTGGGCTTACGGCTGGGAGACGCACGCATCGCTGGCGCTCACGATTCCTGGCACCACGCTTACGGAAGCACCCTTCGTGTGATTCCAGGGTTTTCGTTTTCTTTTCTTCTTCTACACTTTCGTCTCGAATATCAACTACCTCAGCGTCTGCCACGCGACGGGTGTCACCGCTACCTCCGCGTACTACTGCTGGAGAGACGCGCTGTCGCGTGGTCTACCTGCAATAACCTCTGCGCCTGCCACGTGCGAGTTGGGTGAGGAGGAGAGACATCCTCTTCCGTGGCCTGCCCTGCACAACCTCTGCGTCAGATACGTGGTCGCTGCTGGCTTCGGGATCGGCTCGCCGGTCTGCGTGCGTCGCGGCCTGAGCTCAGGGCAGTACCATCCACATACCTTCGACCAGTGAAAGAACCCTTGTGAACTGAACCCACCCCCCTTCAAAATAAATGCTGTAAACCTGTGGTCTAAGTTCTTTTATTCTACTTCCACCTAAACCACTACACCACAGTCTGATGGGAAAGGAAGAAACGCCTGGGTGTCACCACTACGAGGGTCGCCCTGAGGACACCGTAGAGCACACGGTGCAAGACTGCCCCGCCTGGGCAGAGCACCGACGTGTCCTCACGGCGGCGATAGGCGGAGACCTCTCGCGCCCGGCATTGGCCTCCCACCCTGCCCGGGGTGGGAGGACTTATTTGATAATTTTACCACGCTAAAAAAAGGGTAGTCAGTTAGGAAAATAAAAACAATATAAAAGTGTAATTTAATAAGAAATTTGCAATTTGCAAAATAAATATCTTTACTCATTTAAATCTTACCTCGCTTGTAATAAATGTAAATTATTATTTGATTTAAAACTTACTTGAATAAATGTTGTTATTTACCAGTGCGTTTGTTTTTCAAAAGAGCTTTCTCAAACCTCTAGTTTTCTTGAAAATGGATGGCTAAATACGATTACAGTTGCGAAATGCTAAACTCAAATTAATGTATGAAATTAGTCGTTTCCTGTATTGTTCAAGTGTGTGTTGTACATAATTTGAACCTTTCACAATCGATCGAAGCTTTAAATACTATCCGTATGACGAGTGACTTATATCTCGTCGATTTTGGATTTATATTTGTATTGTGTATTTTTTATACAATGTGTAACGGAAACCCCGTATCTATCCAAAAGGGCTGAAGACAACATCTGGTATGGAGTCTCTATGCACAGTTTCAGCTCAAAATAACTGAATCAAAGAATTGATACCAAATTATCGGTTTCATATATTTCTTGAATACCAATCATATCAAACGTGTCACAGCACTACGAGGGTCAATAACTTTCCACGTCACTTGCCAATAACACGATAATTCTCTTCGTTCTTCTTAATTTGAAAAATTCGGTCTCTGGTATCTGTGTATTGGTATTTGTAATAAGTTCTACACACGTAGACTTAGGATTACAAAACCCTTGCCATATTGTTTGTTATCATCCAAAGAAGCCATGAACTTGGTATGTATATACCCTTTAAATTACACGTTGTATACACGCATAAAACAAAAGACAAATAATTATACTGACGATAGAGCACAAAGGTGCTGCTGATTTCATAAGAAATTCTTCCAGCAGACCTGCGAAAGGAGAGTTGGCTAAAAGATTATTGACACAGTGTGTAAAAATGCCAATCATGTAAATTAAAATATACTTAACTAATAAAGTTATTTATAAAGATACGACAAACAAATATATGATATACAAAGAGCTAAAATGTATATATATATTTATATTATATAAAATAATACTATAAAATATATACCTACACTCATTGTTCTTTATTATAAAGGACTCCCGTGGAATTTACAATAAAAAAACAAGCTCTTTCTTTTGCAGTCGAGTAAAAGACCTATAACCTATTACTGTGGCTTATAACCTTCCTCAACCTATAAGCTACTTCTATATCAAATTTCATCCAAATCCAACCAGTACTTTCGAAGATTAGCACGTTCAAAGAAACAAACAAACTTTCTGCTTTTGTATTAGTATAGGTTATTTGTATAAATAAGACTAAGTAAAGTCAGTGTCGCTGTTAATATTTCACTCTAGCTACCGGCTTAGCTGTAGGAATGGACAGATTACATGCAGTCAGTCATGTAATTAGTTTTCAGACATGACGCGAAGTATAGCCTTTTCTTTACTAACGGATATATGCTGATTTAATCTCGACAAGATCATAATGATATCTAGTATCAGGTCAATCGATCTTAGGTTTGAACAGTATGTTGATTTTGTTTTACATGAAAATTGGCATCTCGTCTAAATATCAAATGATTAATTCATTTTTTTTTCTTTTTTTACAAGAAAACTGAACGACGCTTATGTGCGTCCATACAATTTACTTAACTTTCTTCGAGTGCTGCGCGCCGCACCTGTGCGTCCATTGTGTATTTCTTCAGCAGTGACCTTTGTTAATATTTAACCACGGACTCCCGCTCCTACTACAGTCTTGCTTAGCTTATGGTACTTAAATAATTGTGCCTGAAATAGGTAATCCTGTGTTTCGGTAATTATGTATTTCAGTACAGACAATATTTTTCTCACGGTTGTCTTTTGCATAGGCAATAGTTTTTCCTGGCCAGTTACTGAGTTGTGGAAATAGTTGTTAAAAATATAGGTATATGACGATGGTTAGATAGATAGAATATACTTTATTGTACACCAAAATTTAACATTATTTCTTAATTCTATGGTTACAATGGCGGTCTTATCGCTAAAAGCTATATCTTCCAGACAACCTTTGGAAGGACTTTTTAAGGGTTACTTAAATAAGTAGCTAGAGGTTACATTTTCCAGGATTAGTGAAGCTGTGTTCTAGTATTGTTTTTATTGATTATAGGTTCTCGTTTGACCACCATTTCACCGGCAGGGAATTCTACACCCTAGCTGTACACACAATAAAAGTATTCCCAAAACGGGTTGACTTATTTTTGAAGGAAATAAAGTCAATATTTACACAAAGAACAGGAGGGGTTCATTCTATGTTACGTTGGTCACTTTTTATGTTCCGTAGTCGACAAGGAACCCTTTCGCCATGTATCTGTGCTTCCGTCTATCCGCGACTTAGCTCAGAAACGATTGGTACTTGAACGCTGAAATTTTGCTACTCGTTTTTGGACAAATTCCATTGAAAGATATTGAAGTAGATAAAGTTCTTATTTGTGTAAAATAGAGTAGTTTGCTTTTATTAGAGTATGGTATGGAACTTTTGGTCAGCTAACCCAACTCGCACTTGGCGTTTTTGTTAACTAATCCCTTCACTGCGCGTGACCCGACAAGCAGTTGGCCGGTTTTTTTAGTTGTGAAGTCAATTAGATTAACAGCATTATCCTTTTTTGTCCACAATAAATATTAGTAATGTTCTATAAATGTTTGCTACTTGCAATGACAGATATTGTGATAATATAATCAATTTAATTGTCCACAGCCACCGTTTCCTCATTCTTTAGTAAAGACTCAAAAAAGTGCAAAATCCGCTCCGGTTACTAACCCATAACTTTTACTATGAAACTGCTCTGTTACGGCGATATTTAAATTCAAACTCTAGAGCAAGCTTACATGTCTGGTTTACTTCAGTAGAGTATTTATAGCTTGCAATTTAGGAAGGCAATGTATTTCGTGCAGATATAATTGCTGCTCGAACTAGTTGTCGGCACAGACCTTGTCTGCATTTTTCACTTGCATAGTTCACTCTTCCGTTCAAAAGTGACATATTTGCAGGTTCAGGTTTTTTCGTTATAATCTTTTCATTTCGAGGAATCTGGTCTGTTTTATTACTGGTCATTTACTTACATATTATTTTTATTCGCTTTATGCGTTATTGTTATTTAATAAATACTGACTTCTACCCGTGACTTCATTCGCGTGGAAAGCTTTTCCCCCATAAATGTGCCGATGTGTTATTTCGGGATGTCAACTATTTACTTCCAAATTACATTCAGATCTGTTCAGTAGTTTTTGCGTGAAAGAGTAACAAACATCCATCCATCCTCAAAAACTTTCGCATTTATAAACACGTGATTCTGTTTTCAAATAAGGGATGACCTTCATGATGTGGAAAGTTTTTAAATAAACAAAAGAAACCCCAATAGTAAATGATAAAGGCTTCAACATTAATAAATGTAATTGAATAAGTACTTCCTTACCGCACAAGTTGTTGGAACCAATGATGAGAAATGAATATGTTCAAGAAATAATCTCATCATTATTTTAAGAAATGAACGCTCGATGATCTCATTAAGGGATCAGCATGAATTCGAGAGTATTGTGGATAAAGTGATTTTTTATTGAATGTGAATATGTCTAGGAAAAAGGCTACATTTTTAAAACGTACTTTCCAAGGCACGGAGATATCTTTGCAGTGCGATATCCCCATATTGCACTGCTAACTTCCAAACTTTCAAGTTCATCAGATCTTCATAAAAAAATATTTCAATTGAACGTTCTAAATGTTACGCAATCTGCGAAGCAAAATAAATCGCTATTAATGTAAGTAAACTAATAGTACAAAAGGCAGTATGTTTTCTAAAATAAATAAATTACTTATATTTTATTTGTTTTAGAAAACATAATACTGCCTTTTATTCATTTAAAAATATTTCAATTGAACGTTCTAAATGTTACGCAATCTGCGAAGCAAAATAAATAGCTATTAATGTCAGTAAACTGATAGTATGTACAAAAGGCAGTATTATGTTTTCTAAAATAAATAAATAAGTAAATAAATTCTTTATTGCCAAATAAGGTAGGTACTATACATTTAAAATTGAAATTCCGCGACTCCTGAACTAGTTGTAAAAAGTCATAGAACAAAATTTGTTGTTTATGTTGTTAGTAATACAGTCCTGCGAGGCTATTACTGTTTTAGCAATGACCCTGTATAAAACGTGCTTTCCGTGACACGGTGGTATCTCAGCGCAAACTACCAAACTCCGGGCTACTAACGCTGATCTCTCTCCAGTCGTGTTGGGTCCTATTGAGCTGTATGACTTTACTCATACAGCTCGATAGGACCCAACACGACCGAACGACGAACTAAGCGTGCACCTGTACCTGTGCATCTACTTGTGCACTATAATAACTTCTTTTGCTGTTGTCTGATGATGTAATGGGAAGATGACATTGACATTGTGAGAAGAACCTGGGTGGAATTGGCACATAAACATAGATATTAGCAAAGTAGGAAAGTGGTCTACGCTTTGCAGTAGGCGAAGTTGAACTGTGATGATACAATTTCGACCACCTGCTTGGCGCATTTGTTGAGCGATTGGTTGTAGAGTAATGGCTATATGTATATTATTCGTAAGGTCTACGGATAGTAGTTCCGGGTCTGGTAATTTGTGAATGTGAATTGGTATACGTTTATAAACGCACCCACGAGACAGGAGTTGTTCCTAGTGTCAACGTTTTTGGGGTTCCGCGGCTGAACGGCAAAAAACTGTTTGTGTATCTGTCCGTCCGTATCACAGCCATTTTATTCTGAAACTATAAGGACTACATAGGTAAATGTATTCTGTGAGGATATTTCGTCGTTTCGGACCACGAGTGGCTCGGACCGCGGTGTGAAACGCAGAAGAGCTCTTAAGAATGGGCTGTTTCGCACCGCGGTGGTCCTTGGAGCGCCGAGCGGTGTGAATCGACCAATAGCTCTTAGGAATGGGGCGATTCGAACCACTATGTGTATGTACAGTCGAGTAGAAAAGTGTTTCATGAAAATAAAACAGTTACGACTTGATATTTTATAATCATATTTCAAAATCACAATCGCGTACTAAAATTTAGTAAAAGTGGTTAAAATCATAGTTTGATTAGTAATTGAGAACTAGTTTAAATCACAGTTGAAACATTAGGTTAACCGCTTTCCAATTATAATACAAAAACAAAAAAATATGTGTGTCCCTCCCCTCTAACTTTTGTAATATTAGAGTAATAAATCTAAAAAATACCTTAGATCTTATTGGAAACTTTCAGCTAAAATCGGTTTGAACGAGATAGAGTCAGCAGTTTTTGAGATATAGCACTTTTTCTAAAACTGCAAATATAACTTTGTATTGTTTTTATTCTAATAGGCTATAGGCTCGCATTTGACCATCATCTCACTTGAGTAAGCGATGATGTGGTCGAAGATGCTTTTGATATGATATTTCATACAAACACTATGAAAAACAAAGTTATTTGGCGAAGTTACTACGGAAACCTTCATGGGCGAGTCTGACTCGCACTTGGCCAATTTTTAAATAAAAAAAATAACATGATATGTCTACATATGTGACCAGACTTTCATAAAGCCTTCTAAGCCGAGACAGGAAGTACTGCAACATACAAGTCACATAGTTCTATGAAATATGACAGTTGAAACGAACTATAGAGGAATATAGGTAAATGTCAGGGATATGTCAAGAACGTAATGTGTATCAACTCTCGCGCAGGTTCGTGATCAATATCTAATTGCTGTTAACCTTAAGCCTGGTGCACACGATGGTAGCTCGTAGGTGTTACGCGTTTTTTACGTAACTGAGCAATGCGCGTGCGCAGACTGATTGGAGAAATACCTTGGATTTGTGAGTCGTTACGGATTAAATAATAGTTAAAGAAAGATTTAAAAATGATATTTTTATTGCTTTCTAAATTGTTGGATATTCCGTGAACTACTCAATAAAATACCATATTAGATTCCAAATATATTGTGCATCCGCACAGGCAAAACGATCAGAACAAACTAGCAACCGACATCTGTCTAGAAAACTTATTCTAAACTACCAGAGTTTATAGAGGGACATATATACAAACTCCATGTATGTGTATTAGGCACATACCAACATCATTGATGTAATTACGTTAGTTCCAACACTGGCCCTTGAACCAATATAAACTCATGTAAATCGCATTACACACATTGAACACAATAAATAATCTAAGCCTAAACACATCCGCTGTCTAAAAATAATAAAACATTATAACAGCTAAAACAAAGCAAAAATATAAATTTATCAAAGTATCCGTCACACATGTAAACAGTAAATATTCAAAACTATGTGATACGGATCTAAAACAAATTATACTTCTGCAAGTATACCTTACCTACTGCTTAGAACCATCATATCATTTATTTAACGATAGAAATAAACGACATACAAACTTATCGTGTTTTTCCTTTGCCAACGGTTTCGTTAAAACGTCGGCCACCATTTCATCAGTAGATACGTATTTTATAACGACTGTACCTTCCTCAACGATTTCCCTGATGAAATGATGTCTTACGTCAATGTGTTTCGTTCTGGCGTGGTACATAGAATTAGTGCACAACTTCAGTGCAGACTGATTATCATTAAACAACGTAATCCTATACTGTACCCCGTAAATTTCGAACAGAAACTTGCGTAGAAAAAGTGCCTCTTTACAAGCATCTGACAGACACATATATTCGGCCTCTGTGCTTGAAAGCGCCACTGTTTTCTGTTTTCTACTCTCCCAAGAGATAGTAGAATTTCCAATTTTGAACACATAACCGGTATAAGATCGGCGGTCGACCTCATTTGACGCAAAATCAGCATCAGCATATACGACGATATCCAACCCTGACTTCTGAAAAGTTAAATAATAATCAGGCGTACCTTTCAGATAGCGAAGAACGCGTTTTGCCGCCTTCCAATGAGTCTCGTCGTACGCGTCGTTGAACTGGCTGAGCGAGCTGACAGCGTGCGCAATATCCGGCCGCGTACATACCGCTATGTACATCAGACATCCTATCAGGCCTCTGTAGTCGTGCGTACAATCCTTCTTTGTAGATTTCACGAGCTTCAGACCTGTCTCCATAGGTGTTCTCGCAGGTTTGCAATCTGACATATGAAATCGTTCTAGCACCTTCTTTATATAGCTTGACTGGTCTAGAGCTATTTCCTTGTTCTTTCTGCAAAGCCTCATTCCAAGAATGTGATGTGTTGGCCCTAAATCTTTGATTTCGAAGGCCTTCTTGAATTCTTCTTTGATTCCTGCCGTATCTCGGCAACCAGCTGAAGAAAATAACATTATGTCATCAACATAGAGCGCAATTATAGTCATAGATTTCCCACTCGACTTTACATAAACACAAGGTTCGGAAGATAAACGTTTGAATTTCATTTTGCTTGTCAAAACGCCATTTATTTTCTCATACCAAGACTTCGAAGCTTGCTTCAGACCGTATATGGCCTTATTCAACTTGTAAACTTTATCTTCATGGCCTTTTATCTTGTAGCCCTCTGGCTGCTCCATAAAAACGGTCTCTTTTAAATCTCCATTCAAAAATGCCGTTTTTACATCCAGATGCTCGATATTCATGTTATGTTCCGTTGCTAAAGCTAGTAACGTACGTATAGTAGAATATCGTACTACAGGGGAGAACGTTTCTTCGTAATCAATACCGTATTTCTGGGTATAACCCTTTGCGACTAGGCGCGCTTTATACCTCAATATTTCCTCGTCGAGGCCAAGCTTTCTTTTAAAGATCCACTTGCATTTGACAGGCCGTTGCTTCGCATCGCGGTCAGTCAAAGTCCAACACTTATTAACGATGAAGGATTTATACTCTTCCGCCATCGCGGCATTCCACTTACTTGCTTCTGGGCCATTGAGTGCCTCGCGTACTGTCTGAGGGTCCCCCGTGTCACTGCATACAGTGCGTGCTACACTAGCTGACTCAAACTCACTAGATTCGTCCGTAGAGTTCTCGTAGTCTTCCAGTGTGGAATCTCCTGGGACATACGTCTCATCCGCAGGGTCATCTGGGGTCTCACTACTGCTCTCAGAATCATCTATCGTAATGGCGCTGTTATCTTGACAGTTTTCGTTAGATATTTCTGCGGGCTCTTGGGGTAAATCGAGTAAGGCGGGTTGCACTGGAACATTATCGGCGACAGTTACATTGTTCGGAAACAAACCAATCTGAGTGTAACGTGAACTGTCATACTCATCCGATGAAGTGTCATTCCAAAAAGCATGTTCTAGAAAAGTGACATTTCTTGCTTTTATGACATTCTTCGAGCTCGCCGGATCAATCAATCTGTAACCCTTTGTCTCGTCACAGTATCCGACAAAAATATATTTCTTACTTTTGGGATCCAATTTGTCCCTTTTGTGCTGTAGGGCATAAGCTTGACAACCAAAAATGCGTAGGTAACTCAGATTCTCCTTTTTACCTGACCATTTTTCTTCCGGTGTAAAGCCCATCACCGCCTTAGTTGGAGAGCGATTCTTCAGGTAGACGGCAGTGTTAACTGCTTCTGCCCAGAATTCCTTTTTCAAGCCTGCTTCCTGGAGCATGCACCGAGCTTTCTCCGTAACACTTCTGATCGCGCGTTCCGCGACTCCATTCTGAGCTGATGACCTTGGAACCGTGGTCTGATGTCGAATCCCATGCTTCTTCAGGAACTTCTGAAAATTAGAATTGACATATTCACCACCATTGTCACTACGAAAAACTTTTATTTTTTTATTGGTTTGGTTTTCTACGAGAGCTTTGAATTCTTTAAACATCTCGAAAACCTCATCCTTCCTCCTAAGAAAATAAACGAATGTTTTTCGTGACAGGTCATCAATAAACAACAGAAAATATCTTTTCCCACCTAGGGACGGGCACGGCAGTGGTCCCATGACGTCACTGTGAACTAATCCAAGGATTTCCTTGGCCCTAGTCTCAGATTTCTTCGGAAATGGCAACTTAGTCTGTTTACCTAAGATGCAGGAAACACACGACTGAAAGTTATTGTTGTCATAAGAAATACCTTTGACCATACCTTTTCGCAGTAACTCCATGCTTCGGGTGTTCAGATGCGCTAGACGATGGTGCCAAATTTGTTGTGTTGACTGGCTTCCAGTAGCAAGGGACTGCGGCGCTTGCTTCACGCTCACGGCAACAGGACGACTATCAACCTTCAGTTGACGTGCCGGCACCGCTTTGCTGTCACCTGTACCTACAGACAAAGACGAACACATGGCCTGCGAGGATGGCTCGCTACACGAAACAGAAACAGTTTCAATGGCATCAAGTTCATAAATACCATCTCTCAGGGTAGCTGTAGCCAAAACCTCCCCATTGTCATAGACCGTACACACGCCAGAACTAAACACAATTTCGAAACCTTTCTTATCCATCGCACTTACAGATAACAAATTAGCAGACAATTTAGGGACTAAGTACACATTACTTATCGATCTCACACTATTGTCCTTAAGCACAGTTTGCGCAGTTCCTTTTCCAGCTGTCGGCAATGCTTCACCATTGGCAATTAAGACCTTCTTTGGCTTTTCAGTTGTAAAGTCTGATAAAAAACTGCGATCATTGCAAAAATGCTGCGCCGCACCGCTGTCAACGTACCAAACGTTACGCTTGACTCCTGCGGACAACGCTGTGAGATGCGCCTGGCTTTTCCGGCCACTCTTCGTGCCGTCAGAGTTGTCAGCACAATCCTTCTTGATATGCCCACTCTTTTTGCACCTGAAGCACTTAATTGGTTTCGGTGCTTTCCGAGCTGCTAAAGCCGTAACATCTTCGCTTTTCATATCACGTCTTGCATTTTCTAGAAGCAATTTCGCTTTGACATTTTCACTTGAGAGTGACGTGTTCGAATTTTCTAGAGCCATTATCAACGGGTCGTAATCGCTTGTCAAACCGCTGAGTAAAATCACGGCCACGAAGTTATCTTCCAAAGCCGCTCCGATGTCGCTCAGTTGTTGCGATGTATCCATGACCTTATTAACGTATGCCTCCATGCTCCCACATTCGCTTAATTTGGTGGCGAACAATGTGCGAAGCAATCCGAGCCGTCGTGACAAGCCTCGGTCCTCGTATGCCTTCTGCAGGTTGTTCCACGCTTCGCGAGCCGTCTTGGCATTTCTAATTTGTGGAAATACACAAGACTTCACGTTCAAGGCGATTTTCGCGAGCGCCTTTTCCTGTTTCTTCGCGTCTTCGTTTTTATTTTCAGTTGTGCCCACACAATCCCAAAGATCGTCGTGGATGAGCACCATCCGCATCATAAATTTCCAGGATGGATAATCTTGGATCCCGGATAATTTTTCAACAGAAAAATACTGAATGGCAGTTGCCATCTTTTGTTTTATTGCGAAAAAATTTTTGAAAATAATTTTACGAAATCACACGCGCACACTTGGGAAAATAATTATTAGAGTAGCGAATTTAACGCTCTGCTACCATGTTGGATATTCCGTGAACTACTCAATAAAATACCATATTAGATTCCAAATATATTGTGCATCCGCACAGGCAAAACGATCAGAACAAACTAGCAACCGACATCTGTCTAGAAAACTTATTCTAAACTACCAGAGTTTATAGAGGGACATATATACAAACTCCATGTATGTGTATTAGGCACATACCAACATCATTGATGTAATTACGTTAGTTCCAACATAAATTACGTGAAATTAATTCTACAGCTAGGGATGTCGATACGTATATTTAGATATAAATATTATTTATGTACACATCCCTGCATTGGTCTCCTGTTAAAACAGTTGGGCAAGACTAATGGAGTGGTTTTGGAATTATTTTGGACGTATACTAATTTATTTATGTTTGCTTCATGGAATTCTGTTTGGCGAAATGTAATATTCAAATATTACATTTCGTCGATTCTTTACGAGAAACCAATCTTAGAAATTAGAAAATCCGTGATTGCAATGAAGAATGGAGATTTTGAGATGCTTCACCATTTATAAATTAATTAATGGTAGAGGTTTGTTTTAATGGATTTTAATGAAACTGGAGTGGTTTTTTCACGAGTGTCGTGGGCCGCTTAATTAATAAGCTTCTTGTAAAATATGGCCATCTGTAAGGACGAACTGAATTACCTGCGTTTTGGTAAGCGATGGACCATGGGGGGTCGCATGCGCAAACATAACTACTTTATTAATAGTGACTCATTAATCGAGGCTTGATAGTTAAAGTGTTTTCAATAAAATAAATTAATAAACCACGTTTGTTGAAGTTCCAAGAAAAAATGATAATTTTCATTAATTTTGTTTTCTTATTTTTATAATATACAGGGTTAATATTGTAAAACACCGGAAACCTCTCAGGACTATGTTACTAACATCATAAACAACAACTTTTGTTCTAGGACTTTTAAAAATTCGTTATATTTTAGTTCACCAGATTTTCATACAAAAATATATTTTTTTAATTTAACGCCCTAAATGTTACGAAGTCTATGCGAGGCAAAAGAAAGCGATAGTATAAATCGCTTTACATAACCTAACATAGTCCTGAGAGGTTTGCGGTGTTTTACAATTAACCCTGTATAGTCCTCTTGACCGATTTCGGCTACGGCAACCTAGTATGTGCACAGGTACACGTGCACGCTCTATTCCTTTAGTCACACAGTCCGATAGGACGACAATCCAACACGACTGGAGAGACATCAGGCTCAGGGCCAACTGCTTAACGTTAGTAGCCCAGAGTTTGAAAGTTGGTGGTGTGATACCGCCGTGTGTCTCAAAAAGCACATTTTATACAGGGTTATTGGTAAAACACTGACAACCACGCAGGACTCTATTACTAACATCATAAACAACAAGTTTTGTTCTATGACTTTTTATAAAACATAAAAACAAACCTTCAAGGTCCCCTCTGCTGCCCTTTTCGCGCGTATCTTGTATGTATGTAATATTCTTTATTACCTCATATCTCCAGAACCACTGAACGGATTTACATAATTAATGTATCGTTAGATTCGTCTTAGCAACCCAAGTGTTCTTAGAGAGGTGATATAAAAAATACACATGGCAGCTGTGCGAAGCCATAGTACTTAGTGAAATAAAAATCGTTTTGAATACTACAATATAGTATCAAATTAAAGGGCTTAATACAAGGATTTCAAAAAGGTATTATATCATAATTATCATTGCCGTAATACTAATAAAAATAATACAACGAGAAAGTTTAAAAATATGGATCTTGCTCTTTAACTTTCTGAATCCGGTGGGAAACTAAAAAATTGTTTATTAATATTTAAACTAAAAAGTTAAAAATAAAAAAAGTTCTCACTTTTGGAAATAAAAATATGCTTCCTAAGTACTTGCATTTCAGTTAAACAGTCGCATTTTTTAGATTTTTAAAAAATTTTTGATTGTTCTATTACTTTACCTACTTTACTAGCGCTTCACTGCATTTTTGTTAACTATCAGCTTACCTTTTACTGGAGCGTTAAATTGAAATATTTTTGTATGAAAATCTGATAAACTAAAATATGATGAATTACACGACTCTACAAAAAAAATTTCGTTCTTTGTCCTAAAGTTTATACTATTATTTTCCAGTTAGTTATGCACAAAAACGAAAAGAAAATACCTTTTTTCGGTATAAAGTTTGCTTTTGTGATAGTTATAATAATAATACTCATTTTTCAATTTTTTCATAAATTTTAATTGATTTTAATATTTTTTAAAAGACCGCGCGGTGAGAGTGGGGTATTAACGTTTACACTGTGCCGCTAGATGGCACCCGAGTGATAAACAACCATCAGGTGTTATTTACAAGCCCAGAATAACTTAAAATGTCGTCACGAAAGTGCAAATACGATGCTGATGCATTTTGTTTTATATGTGGTCAATTTATTAAAGTTCGAGACGTGAAATATGAACTAAAGACATCTCACGTTCTCTGTGAAGCCTATGAAGCATATTTTGACTGTCCTGTACGGAATCAAGATAAGCCATGGGCCAATACAATGAAAACATGATGGGCGACTATATTTGGGGTTTATTGAGAGAAAGTAGCTATGAACATAAAAGAAAAAGTGAAAGTATGCACTTTTAAGTTATTTTCCACTTTTCTGTAAGCTAATTTGATAGTAAAACTTAATAAAAATAATAAACATTTTTATTTCAATAGTTTTATTTTCAATCAAAAATTAAAATCCGAGATTTTTAAAAATTTCGTTCAATCAGTCTTCTAAGCACAAAAGCAAAGTTTTTCATGCCATATATTTTTTTTCCGTCTTATTACGACCTAAACTACCGAAATTTAATGCTTTGCAATCAAAGTCAAATTTCATGTTGACCCGTGTTATTAAACCAATAACCCTGTATACACACGGTATTAAAACCCTGTCTTAATAAACGCAATGTATATTAACTGTCTCTTTGTGGTTATTTTTTACTCCTAGTAGTGTCCGTGGGTGTTCAGCCTTATACCGTTTAGCGACAGGCTAATGCGTCACCATCATAAGGGCGTGATAGCTCGCATTATTACTGAAACCTATACTGAAGCAGGAATGTTCCGCGAACTGAATTTATGATTATTACGTTTAAGCTAAACACCGCATATTACTCATGTTGGCTATATTGAAACGTTACCAAAACGTTCATTAATCAATATTAATAAGAGCGACGGGTCGCCGGTTCACGGTGTGCTTTGACAGTTAGTTGAAACGCTACGAAGGTTCTATTCCATGTTTTGGAATGGAGGTGTGAATATCAATATCGATACATATAATAAAACCGTAAAAAGTGTGTCTGTATATCAAAATTTTTATACAAAAATAATAATGGAGGTGGGTTGAGAAACGGTACACAGCAAAAAAATAAAAAAAAAGTGTGTCTGTTTGTGCACGCTAATCTCCGGATCTACTGGATGGATTTTAATGAATTTTTTTTTTTTAATTCTCCCACGTGAACGAAGTCGCGGGCAGCAGCTAGTTTAAAAATAAAAATAGATTTGCTGCGAATAAAACTGGTATCGGTGTGACTTTTTAACTTGAAAAAGCGTCTCATTTAAATACTGTATTCTATTCAAAGGGGTAATCGTAAACAAAAGTACTAATATTCGAAATGAGCAATCTGTATGTGAACAAGTATCTATCTATACAAATAAAAATGGTCACAATAAAAGCATGCGCCTAACATCCAAAAGATTGCACCAAATTGGGTACTTATTTCTTTCTGTGTTCAGTTTTCAGTTTACAATAAACTGGTATACCCAGCCGGTCAAACCTCATATTAATCACAACCATTAATTACACTAGGAAACAAAAAAAACCATCAGCTATATGTTTTATCAAGTCTTGTACCAATCAAGCTATAATGACGAATAATTTCTGTCTAGGTATGTATTTACGCTCAACAGTCTATAAATCTCTCCCAAGTAGAGTTGTAAAAAAACGGTTTTTTTTCTGAGATGAAAAAAAACGTTTAAAAAAAACATGAAAAGAAACAGCTTTTTTTCTGGAGTAGGTTTTTTTTCATGAGTAGGAAAATAAAAATATGGTAAGACGGTTGTCGTACATACGAGTGGAGTGGAGTTGATATTATTATTTTATTTTTGTTTAATAATAAAATACCATTTGTTTTCATTCAAACTGAGAGAGAAATGTTATCAAAAGATCTACAGCTAACCAAACATAATGTAGGATTATATCACGAGATTTTGTCTATGCCTATGTCTGACGCTGCTAAAACATTGTTTAGATTCGTAAGCCTTCGTTTTAAGTCTTTGTCTTAGTAAGAATAACTTGAATTAGTTTGTATAAGTGCTACTTTAATAAGGTATGATGGGACTGCCATGTATTGTTATATAAAGGTCCCTAAATTAAATAAAGAGAAAAAAAAAATGTCTTAACATAATTGGCAACACCAAGTGTAAGAAACATTTTGTACGTACAGCGACATTCATACCAAAAAACATAATAGACTGACAAATGACAGGGCTAGGAAAATAGTGTACATTGTGCAATCAGTACAATCATCAACAATAATTAACACAAGCAGAATGTAATAGAGTCCCTGATAGTATAGTCGTTGATTCAGAATCAGATGAAACAAATACAGACACAGAACATTATTCCGAAGCTGATAAAACAAGCGTAGCCGTAGCTACTGATACTGATACAGATGATTGTAACACATTAAGTATTTTTTAAGTTCATAATAATAGTTACCCATTGATTTAAAATTTGACTTGAATAAAAACAAAACAATCAAGTTTAGTGTCATAATCCACTTTAGTTATAGAGTTTCACTTTTTTTGAAAAAAAACCAAATGTAGAAAAAAAACAAAGGTGCCAAGATTTTTTTCATGTTTTTTTTCAAGATTGTGAAAAAAACATTTTGTTTTTTTTTCAATTTACATCTCTACTCCCAAGCCAATTGAGTCGTTGATGACATTTACAAGTGTTCTGCAAATTGACAGGATGCTCATTATGTACTTGCACTACTATAGAGACAGCCATGAAATGTGGATAGCCCTGTACCAATATTATTGATTTTATTCACGCTGTGGTCGTGACCTAACGAGAAGACCTCAATCTTCAGCGGGATTGTTCCACGTTTCTGCTCATTAAACAATAAGGTGTGGAATGTGGACTTTGAGAAGAGTACGTATCGGACAAGCTATTTAGTTTTTTTAAATCCTTTGAATCATTCACTCTTTATTTTTGAATGAACTACATTTGAACGTTTCTTTAACCATTCACTCTCGTATTTTGAATTTACTTTTATTATTTGACGTTTCTATAACTATTATAACTTATAAATATGTTAAACTTCGGCGTTAAAGCACTGTTTGACACGTTATTAATTCAAAATCAGTCAGAAACTATTTTTTGCTATTAATGGTATCCCATTAATAGCAAAAAATAGTTTCTGACTGATTTTGAATTAATTAATTTTCAAAAGGGACTCGGTCTTTTGGGATAAGACTGAGGAGTGGGGATTTTTATCTCCCTAAAACAACCCTGGTATCCACCATCAGCATTATTGACAAACCTGCCCTAAAATGTAATAAATCTGAATATGATAATGTACGTGAGTATTCAAGAAAACAACAATAAGTCAAAGACGAACCGATAATTTTCTTTCATAACGGTTAAGGTCAATCCGTTTATGGTATTTTTTATTAGTCAAACGTACAATACTATTACAAGGATTCGACAATGCGATACTCATGAGAGATTGTGGTAATGGTGTCATACACAACAACTCATCGTTGATACAACATCGCAGCGACAATATCGTAAACATGCGCCACTGTTATATCATGGTAACGATGAACGATATTGTGAATTTGTAATAAAGATTTGACATAGCGACAAAGCTTCGAAAATTAGCATTTTTATTGAAAGATGGAGGTATGTTTAAATACATTGCTTACAATATAGATATCATCTATAATACATTCCACGCATACACACACTCATTCATTCCAAAATTAAAAAAAAAAATTTTGTTTCTTTTCCTTTTATATTAATTCATGGAACACTGTAGTCTCCCCTCTTGGAGGTGGGCGCTAATGGTCGCGACACAGTATTTCATACTAATGTGATTGTTAACGTACACAAACTTTTGTAAACTGATTTTTGTTCCAATAAATATTTGTATTTGTATTTGTAATAATATCTAAATATATATAACTCAAAGGTGACTGACTGACTGACATAGTGATCTATCAACGCACAGCCCAAACCACTGGACGGATCGGGCTGAAATTTGGCGTGCAGGTAGATGTTATGACGTAGGCATCCGCTAAGAAAGGATTTTGCGAAATTCCTACGGGATCGGGATTTACACGGGAAAAATTTCCCACGCGAACGAAGTCGCGAGCAACTGCTAGTTTATTATAAAACGGAAAAGTTTGTTTGTTTAAACATGCTAATCTTCGAAAGTACTGTGGGTGGATTTGGATGAAATTTGTTATAGAAATAGCTTAAAGCTTGAAGAAGGTAAGATAAGGTATAAACTACTTTTTACCCGACTGCAAAAGAAAAGGTAACGTTTTTATCGTGATAAAATCCACGGGAGCGAAGTCCCGCGCAACTGCTAGTTAATTATAATTGTTAGAAACCATTTGTGACAGTATATATCGAGTACAGATAGACTCTATCTCCAGAAAAACATACGACCACGCTCACGACTACATTAGCAGTTATTTTTATTCATACTCTAAGTTTACAAATAATATACCTATCTTATGCCTTATCGGGTAAAAGCCAATCTAATAATCTTTCGCCAAGCGCGAGTGCGGTACGTGACCGGTACCAAGGGCGCCGGGTCAACTTGCAGTAGGGTTGCCCAACGGCCGGGATTGAAAGTGCTAAATGTTACAGCCTTTTTGCTATACTGGGTCACCTTAAATACATATTTTGTGATTGTCAAAGACATTTAAGAGACTTAAGAAGACATTGACATAATACTCCGTTAAAACGATGTTGCGAACTGAATTATTAGGGTTGTTTATAGTTTTATTAGAAACTAACTCCTGTCTGCGACCTCGTTCGCAATTCCGGATAAAATTTAAACATTCCGGGATAAAAAGTAGCCTATCGTTATGCTAGGATGTCAACTATCTGCTGACCAAATTTCATTCAGATCCGTTCAGTAGTTTTTGCGTCCTAACAAACTTTCGCATTGATAATATTAGTAAGATAGTAAGAAGTAATATTTCTAATTTAGAGTTACATTTTATTTTATTAATTTATTTCTACGTTCTTACACACACAGATTTTTATATGTATATCCCAACTCTATATATGTATAAACAACTAGGCGCAGCCGTATGAATGAAAGTTATACATTTATTTAATTTGACAGCATTTGTCCATTCGTTGGTACAAACTTATCAACTGTGCGTTAATATTTGTATTAATTAACTAAGTACAAATTCATTCCAGCCCCACGAGCAACCGAACATGGTTATGTTGCGTTGATGACCAATTTATGTTCATAAAAAACCATCACGTTTTAAGCCCTAGGTCTATATTCGCCATTCAACATCTATCAACCCTAATAGAAACTATCTAACACATAGGTGGAAAGTTTTCCTCGTGAGCTAATTGTATTGGTGACATACCTACTCGCCTAGAGACAAGCAAGCAGTCTGTCTGATTGTCTCTGGCCCGCCCCCGGCGCCCGCGGCCATTGCGGGTGCGCCTGCGTAGCGTCATGCGCCGACAAGGACGACAGCCACCGTCACCGCACACGCGGAGGCTCAGTGCTGTCCGCAGAATTGTTGCTATACAAAGCAGTTACTACATAACTTAGCCGTTGGCACTATGACCGCTTTTGTAAGGAGCGCAGTGAAGAAGGAAGCTTTATCGTATAGGGAAGGGATGGATTTGGAAACTATAAGGCAGATGTATACTAGGAGATAACAGAGAACTGAATATGGCCTAACTAGGGTAAAACTTTATTGAAAAGTAATGCATAGAACCCTGTCTTTTTCTGTTTTTTTTTTTCTTAGCCTGTTTAATGTCTCTCTGTTGTGCAAAGATCTCCCCTTTTTCCTTTCAAACTCCTTTTTTTCTGTCTTGGGGGAAAACCTTCAAAAGGCGCCTGAACTTTTTGGCAAAAGATCAGGGATTCTTACCTCACTAAAAACACACGTTACCTCTATAAAGACCACTCTGGACCCGCAGACCCGCCCTTTGTAGCAGGGGAATTAATGTTAGATTTTACTATCTAAAACCCGCCCTGTTCAGTTGCTTTTGCGTTCCGGAGCCGCTGTATCTCTTTAGAACATTCCCGTAACCCCGGCAGGCATTGGTCCTATAGGGCCCTGTCAATTCTTCTGATTGCTCCTTGAGGCGTGTACCTAGGACTCAGTTTACGACCCCTTTCTCTTCTTTGCCGTACACTCTATTATCTTTTCCTCCATGTTTTCTTCAACAAAAACCTATTTGATCAAGAACGAGTGCCTTCTGACATAAATATCATAATTAACTCCTAACGTTAAAATTGGCGTAGAACGCACTGATATATTTTATGTTATCCTTCTATCTCTGACCTCGGCCGCACCAAATTCTTGAGTGTAATGTATTACTTTACAAATTTTCTGCTACGTTAGAATATTTGTTGCGGCATTATGTCAAATGATGTTGATAAAGCCATCGGTAGATCCCAATGACATTCAAAATAATTTTTTGATTGTAAAAATAGTTGAAAACTGTTCTTGAGAACCTAAAAGAAGTTTCGCAACAGCGATCTAATTTTGAAATGAAATTCGCAACATGTGTGCTAGAATCTGTATTTTTATACCGATTGATCGTGTTAATTAATATAAGCGTTACTTTTAATTGCAAATACATTAACTTGTGAAATACTTATTTTGTTGCTAAATGTGATTTTTGAAGACTGCAGGATGCATGTTAGTTTTGATACACAATTTGAATGACGTAGTTGAAATTTTAATTGATATAAATTGAGTTACCTAAATAGCATCATATTTCCGGAGTACGTATTTAAATAAAAAAATTATAATAAGCACGCGTTTGACCACCATCTCACCTGATGGTAAGTGATGATGTGGTCGAAGATGAAGCATGCTTACCTGGAAGTAGCCTATTCACTCTTAACTAGACTTGTATTGCACTTATTTTGCAAATGGGTAGGACAAATACATCATTCGATCCATCTCAGCTCCTCCAGAAAGGCGAGTAACGGCCTGGTTTTCTTACAATTCCGTATTATGCTCTTTAATCAGATACCACATATTTTTGATATATTTATATACTCGTATATATGTGGATAGTTGTTGTATAGGAAGTTAATTGTACTTGCGTATTATGTCATTTAATATGATTTCATTTATTGAAGTAATTTTAATCTCGTTCTTATGTCAAAGTAAATGTAAGCCGTTCAGCTTTGAACTTGTAAACTAAGCAGGCCTTCATTCTCTGAGAACAAATTGCATTCCAAACGATAAACAGAGGCTTTTGAGAAGAAGTGCATAAATGTATATTCTATTTATGTAAATGTCTCGAAGATGGAGTGATCTGTTAGTGCTCCATCGAGAATTCGTGACGGTGAATAGGCATAGCATAAATATATATAATGAGGTCATTATAGTCTATGGTCTGCTTACAATGTAAAATGCGGGGCAGAATGTTTTAGTCTAGGTTTAACTAAGTTGGTAAATGCGGGAAATTATCGCAATATTTTTTATATAATTATCAATCTTCAAGGCTAAACAAAGATTACTGAGGTCGATCTGTTGATAAGTGACCATCGTAACATATATTCGAGATTTCTGTGTGTCTTAAAAAGCTCGCTAAGTAGTTATACTCAATACTTTTATTGCATTCCATATGTAGGTATTCTTAGGTGGTAGATTTATAGTCAGCTCATATGGACCCTTTCGGGCACAGCAAAAGTAAGTGAGTTAGGAGAGAGAAACCATTAATTGTTAACTCTATAATATTACTTTATCTTACTTTACATAACGTTAAGTTGTATCTATCTCTTATATATTTGTTTACTGAGTAGTAGCACTTCTTTAGCAAAAATTGTTTTAGTTTTTTTATAGGTTAATTTTCACATAATTTTTGACTGATTAGGGAAGTTTATTATATAATTTAATGGACATTACATAAGGACTTGTAGAGTGCCTTTTTAATCGAGAACTTGGTATGTTTAGTCTAGTTCGTAATAAATATTGTTTTTGAAAGAAACGTTTGAAACTATTAATTTGTTAAATGTTTACCAGGATTCTAACTAATTTCTTTTACAGATTGAAGAGTGTGTGTGCATCTGCTGTTTTCCCAAAGGGTGAGACCATGGTTAAGCCATGCATAGGCATAAGCATAATAGGTAGTTGGTCCCAATGCAGAGCGCCCTAAACAACACTTTATTGCGAACCTAAACCGGGTGGTGAAGGGTTTAGTTTTCGAGTACCTAAGTACTTTATAAAAAGTACCAGACACCATTTACTTTCATTTTATGTATGCTTAAAGAATGTATAATGCGATGAATCCAGGCATATACATACGTATATTTTACATACAATACAAAAATGTCCTCGTAAAGTATAATTAATAAGAGTAAATACACACTCATGATATCATACACCCAAAGGACATTGCCAACACATTTAGTAATTATTTTATAGATAAAATACCACCAACAATAAACGCGGGAACTAACTCAACGTCATTAATTCTTGGCAGAGCATAGTCTATGTTTATGGCTCCGTCTACACCATATAACATATTAAATATTATCATGAAGCTAAAAAACACGAGCAGCGTTGGCTACGATGGTATTGCCACAAGAATATTGAAAGCAGTTGCATTTGAAATATGTACTCATTTGAGTTTTATTATTAATCTTTGCAGGTATATTTCCTGATGCATTAAAGAATTCTATAGTGAAGCCACTATATAAGAAAGATAATCACGAATTAATGATAAATTACAGACCGATCGCGCTTATACCAGTTATGTCTAAGGTGTTCGAAATATATATATATATACATATATAGTGTAATGAATACGTATTAAGAAAAATATAATATATTGAGGGACGAACAAAAGGGATTTCGAAAAAATAAATACATAAATTTAGCCATTTATGAGTTTTTACATATAACATAATGTCATGCATAATGTAGATAAGAGAACGCCTGTCTGTGCCATATTTTGTGACATGACACAGGCCTTTGACTGCGTCCATTATAAGTCCCTGGCAGAGAAACTTGAAGCTTATTATGTTATTAGAGGCAACGTATTAGAATTAATTAAATCGTATCTACAAAACCGTAAACAAGTGACAGAAATCAGTACAATAAATATAAAAACTAAACGTGAAGAAACTTCAAGATCTGAGGAATGCGAAGTTATATACGGAGTACCTCAAGGCAGTGTTCTGGGGCCTCCGTTGTTCACTTTAAAAACTCTTATGCGTAAGAGCATCTTATGCATGGCTCCGACCATTTTTAATAAATTGCCCAAATTGTGGAAGGCGTTGGATATATCTGCGCTTAAAAGTAAATTGAAGAGTCTGCTAACTGGAAGAGCATATTACAGTATCGCAGAGTTTATGAAAGAGGACAATTTTCTTCGTCTTTGAGATAGTGATGTTGTATATGTTTGTTTTATCATTTTAACCTATTTGTCATTGTTATTAACATATTTTTGTAATACATTATATTATTTGAAATTGTAATTTTAATGACATTCATTCGTAATTTTACTAAGTAATTTATTTAAATACCATTTTAGTTTTACTTGTAACTTTTTAATTATAACGATACCTAATATTTCATGAACTTAATTGAGAACTATTTAATAAGTACCTACATAATATATAAGTATAATGTAATTTTGATTATTAATTTTAATTATTAAGTATAATATAATATTGATATTATTCACGCACCATCTCTTCCTACCAATTTGTACGCCACGATATGCGGCTGAACATATCATCAGAACTTTCTGTATCTCATATTATCTTGCATGCAATATATCATGTACACCATGTTTAAACAAATAAAAATATCTTATCTTAATACAACTGTGAATATTAGTTAACATTCAAATAAACTGTTGATTAAATATAAATAAAGAGACTATTATTAAATTTTTTTAAAGCGCTAAAATGTTATCAGTAAATAAAAACCATAATTATTATTAATCATCGTAGTTTTTATATTCAACTTCAAAAATAATTTTTCTAGGGTTCCCGGGAAGAATTCCGATTTCATCAAGGTGCCCGTGGTTTATGAAGTCTTTTTCTGGGACCAGCTATTTAGTTGATATTAGCCTTAGTATGGTGTAGTACATATTTCCTGGCGTACGCTGTAGTATGCATGTTCATCAGGATTCCTCACAGCAGGTTCCGCAGACGAGATCAATTTAGTAATAGTTATGATTAATTACTTAATAATTATTAAACGATCTAGTTTATCTTCGATAATTATAGTTTTAGATAATGGATATTTACTAGCTACTACACACAGACATAACGTAAATAATTTTTCAGTTTGTAAATTAATTTAAAACATAGTTATATTCTCTTAGGTTCAATTTACACCACTGCGGAATGGAATGGTATGGAAGCGTCAATTTAGCTTCATGACGCGAGAAGACGCGCAAATTCGCTGGAATGCTCGGGTATTCTCGCGCAGCGAATTCGCGCGCCTGCGTCATGAGGGACGTTCAGTCGAGATCTATTAAGTTGGCACCGCACTGCTGTGACCGACCCAACCGACTCCCCGTTCGCGCCACTTCCCGTGGATTCCACAGACGGCGACGCCAGTAGCTAGGGGAATTCTCGAGAATACGCGAGGATTCCCCGGAAGACACGGGAACTTTTTTGGCTCCTATTTAGTTTGTACCTATGTTATACGATTGACAAAGTTCATTATGCTATGTACAATTTCGTTGCAAAAAGTCGCTTCAATTCCATTCCGCGGCGGTGTAAATTGAGCCTTAGCTGTGGTATTCAATTTAATTGTAAATAAAAACAATTTATGAAGCTAAAAAAAGAGATGGGGAAATTTATCAGTCTCTAATTGATCTACAAAGTATTATAATACACACTCAATTCGGACAAGTAAGCCTACATTTGTTTCATAGTATACATCAGTTCTCCTTACGTAGATATTAAGCATTTACTACATTATGAACCTACTCCCTAAGCATTAATGCTTCGATAAAAGTTTATTCTTTTTTTATTGTTGAAAAGCTTGCGTTTGACCACCATCTCAATACACTTCCATTAAAAATTCTTTGTCTTATGCCTCGGAAGCCACGTACGAAGCAGCGAACTGCGACTAGCTAGACACCGAGCAAAATCAATTTATTACGCATGTTCTAATAAATAGGAAGAAAAAGAAACAAATGATTGCAATACGGTAAATAATTTGGTCGCAAACTGACTTTGAATATGTCACTACATAGGCTGGTATCACACTGGCGATTTGCGAGCGAGTTCGAAGCGAGGTAAATGCACAGCAAGTTCGCAGCGAGTACCCGGCGAACGGGTGGGGAGGTCTGTTGAACGTGAGTGTATATCAATGGCGCTTTTTGCGGCAAACTCGCTGTCAATAGGGCCCGGTTCGCACAATAAGACTGGCGACCGGTTACAAGCTTAGGGCTCACCATTAGGTACTCACCTCCCAGTCTCTACCCGACTGGGAGGGTTACACATCCCCGGACCCATCCATCCGGGGAGTTAGGCCAGTTAGGCTTTAAATAGGCCCCCCGCGGGAGAGAAATCTCCAAAATTTCCCCATTCAATTTTGATCCAATTGCCAATCATGGCGAACTCCAATATTTTGGAGATTCTGTTAGAAATCCTTAGGGAAAACCCTACTATTTCCGCCAAATATGGCGGAAAAATCCAGCGTGAAATCGCTAATTGTCCCCCGGCTACCGAAGCCAACGTCGCTGATTTTAGTGACGCGCTTGACAGCCCATTATCTCCCCCGCTTGCCGATCAAGGCATCCCGGTAGGTCAGTTCACGGAAGTATTTATTAACTTCGATCCCATTGTTCGTCAAACAACGAACGACTTCCAGGTAGATAGCCCTTTATTGCCCCCGCCCGCCGACAAAGTCGTGCCGATCGCCCGATTCCCGAAATCATCCATTGTTTCCGGCCCACCTGCTAATCCCATTGTTCCTAAAACAATGGACGCCGCGCAGGTGTGCGCTGCACCTGAATTCCGTGAAATGGACACCACCGAACCTGTGTCCAATAACAACTCTGACAATGATTTGTCATCATGCCCCTCGTCCTCGGAAGACGACTTTCAAGTCGTCACCGGTGGCAAGAGGAAGAAAGGGAAAACCTCCCAGGCCAGCAAGGCCAAAAAGACCACCGCGTCGCCCCCGTCCCCAACTCAAACGCCCGTTCGACCCGCTAGCCCCGCCCCAACTACCTCTGCTCGAGCGCAGAATAGTCGTCCCGCCAGCCCGATAGCCCAAACTTCCTCAGCCCAAAGGAAGCAACGCCCTCCGCCCCCCTTTTACATCCAGGACAAGGGTAAATGGACTGATGTGTCCAAGATGTGTGTTGATCGAAAGATCAACTACACAAACGCCCGTGCCTGCCAAAATGGCATTAAAGTCACCGTCCCTACGTCGAACGACTATAGGGAACTATATCGCGCCCTCCGTGAAAGGAATATTTCCTTTCACACTTTCTCCTTCCCCGAGGACACGCCCACTCGTGTTATTATTAAACGTGTCCCTAAAGAAATCCTAGTACAGGATATTAAAGACGACCTTGCCGATCAAGGTATACCAGTGATCGCCGTCCATCGCTTACATAAAGCGAGAGGCGGTGAATTGTACGACATGGTTCTTGTCATTTGTGAACCAACCGAAGGTCATCACCCAATATTTAAGATTAAGTCTATTTGCTCCCTATCCGGTATCTCAATAGAAAAGCCCTACAAAACCGCAACAGTGGGACAATGCCACCGTTGCCAACTGTATGGCCATGCGCAGAGCAACTGCTATGCGACTCCCAGATGCGTCAAGTGTCTGGGCGAGCATAGCACTGCGGACTGCCCACGGCCTAAAGACCGAACCCTCTGTTTGGAACCACCCAGCTGCGTTCTCTGCGGCCAGACCGGTCACCCGGCAAACTACCGCGGCTGTCCCAAAGCCCCCAAACTCGCTCCTAAATTAGCGAAGCGCGCCAACGCCCGCCAACAGAGAGAGGCACCTTCTTCTCAAATTCCCCAACGTCTCGCTCCTCAGAGACCGTCCCCGTGGAACAGGCTAAACCACGAAAAAGCCTTTCCCTCCTTGGCCCCTGCCAAACCTTTGCAGGCACTGATGGATATACCCATCGCAGCGCAGATCCTGCCTATAGCCGTGGCTACAGAGCCCACAGCCTGTCACAAACCCGCGCCTCAAACCACTGCTGCTCCTGCAGTCAAACAACCGCCCAATCCCTCACCCGTCGCGCATGGCGAGGCTTGCGCCCAGACTATACTGCGCCATTATAGGTTATTTATGACCCGCCAAGCCAGATCTCTCCGCGATGCCCTTCTGGCTGCCGAACAGCAGAATAACGGCAAAATTACGACGGCAATGTACAGCCAAATATTCAGCACACACAGTGATGTGGTGCTAGGTCTCGACCAGATGGATGCGATGGACTGATCCAATGGATTCCCAACGCACAAACCACACTAGGCCTCGATCCCTCAAATTAGGTTTTTTCAACGCCAATGGAATTTTCAACCAACGCGCCGAAATAACTAAATTCCTCCGCGACCACCAATTAGACGTCCTCCTTATACAGGAGACCCTTTTGAAACCCCACCGCGCTGATCCCAAAATTGCGAATTACCGTCTAGTTCGCAATGACAGAACACGTTGCCACGGCGGCGGTACCCTTATTTATTATAGAAAGGAGTTATACTGCATCCCTCTGACCCCACCCGCGCCTCTCTCTCACCTAGAGTACTCTGCCTGTCGACTAGGCATGACTGGTCATCCTCCGATAACCATCATCTCTGCCTACCATCCCCCACCATCGGTCGCGTCTCTTGCTTCAGACGATCCTATCGCGCTCACCAGCGATCTCACGACTCTCTTCGGCCTGAGTGACTCCGTCTTACTAGCGGGCGATCTCAACGCCAAACACCCCGCTTGGAACAGCAACACGACAAATGCCAGAGGCAGAATCGTGTATAACCTAGGCGCGACCCTAAACTACGACGTCATCGCTCCGATGACTCCCACCCACTACCCACACGACCCCAACCATAACCCCGATGTCCTCGATGTGGCGCTCCTAAAGAATGTAAACCTCCGTTTACACTCCATAGAAGCGCTTCACGAGCTCAACTCGGATCACCGTCCCGTTATCCTACACCTAGGTTCCCGCTCGGGTAACCATGATCCTACCCAACCTCCTCCGACCCAATTGATCACCGACTGGAGGAAAGTAAGTGAAAAACTGAAATCCACCACGTCGCCTCAATTGGACACCGTTCCTGACCACATAGTCTCAGTCGCTGACACGACGGCGGCGATCGACTCGCTTACAAATCACGTACAATCCGTCCTGAACGATTGTTCAAGGGAAGTTCCTGTAGTGGAAGACCACCGCTGGAAACTCCCGGACGATGTACGGAATCTGATAACCGAGAAGAACGCAGCCATCCGTGCGTACAGCGCTTTTCCCTGCGCCGCAAACAAAGCTCACATGCGCAACTTACAGCGTGCTGTAAGGAAACGCATTACCGAGCAGCGTAATGCGAGCTGGGACAAGATGCTGAGCGAACTTGAGCCCACCCATCTTGCCTTCTGGCAGCTTCAGAGGAAGTTACGATCCACTGAAGAGGCCACAATGCCTCCTCTCATTCGTCCCGATAAGAGTGTCGCCTTCGATAACTCAGAAAAAGCAGAATGCCTAGCCGACAGCCTAGAGTCCCAGTGTTCTCCCAGCTCTCAACCAGTAGACCAAGCCCACCTCGATATGGTGAACGCCGAAGTCGAACGTAGAACTTCCCTTCCGCCCGTCGAAGATCCCGATAATCCACTGGCCCCCATCACTCCTGATGAGGTCCAGGATATCATTAAAAGTCTCCAACCGCGAAAAGCCCCTGGCTCCGACGGCATCACCAATAGGGTTTTCAAACTTTTCCCCGCCCAGCTTATAGTGCTAATGACTGCCATCTTCAATGGTGCATTGAGCAATAATATGTTCCCCGCAACCTGGAAACAGGCCACCGTCATAGGTATTCCCAAACCAGGCAAGCCCAAGTCTGACCCGTCTAGCTACCGTCCCATTAGCTTACTCAACGTCCTTGGTAAAATCTATGAAAGGCTTATATATAAGCGGCTCAAAGATTTTGCCGAAGCAAAGAGTCTTATACCCAATGAGCAGTTTGGATTTAGAACCGAACACTCATGTATCCAACAAGTCCACCGCATCATAGAACACGTCAGCGCCGGCTTCCAACGGGGCGCAATAACGGGAGCCTTATTCTTCGACATAGCGAAAGCGTTCGACAAAGTCTGGCACAATGGCTTAATCTATAAGCTATACCAACTCGGCGTGCCTGACCGTCTCGTGCTCATCCTACGGGACTTTTTATCGAATCGCACTTTTCGTTACCGAATTGAGGGGGAGCTTTCCTCCCCCCATCCCATTCGCGCAGGAGTTCCTCAAGGCTCCGTACTATCCCCCCTCGTTTTCACGCTATTCACTAGTGATATCCCCAAGCATAAAAATACTCAGCTAGCCCTATTTGCCGACGATACGGCTATCTATTATACCGGTCTTAAACCCGATGCCATCGCTCGCACTCTCCAAACTTCCGCAAACACTCTGGCCAAGTGGTTCCGGAAATGGAGAATCGAAGTCAATCCAGACAAAAGCCAGGCAGTCCTCTTTTCTAAGCCGCGGATAAACCCACCCTCCCCCCGTCCGATTACCATGTACGGCAAGCCGATCCCCTGGGAAAAGCAAGCCAAATACTTAGGCGTGGTCCTCGATAAACACCTTTCCTTCGCTGAGCACATAAAGCAGGCACGTTCGCGCGCCGCTTTCGCTCTAGGTAGGCTCCACTTCATTCTTAGCTCCCGCAGCAAGTTATCACTCAGGTGCAAGCTGCGTATTTTCACCGCGGTCATCCGTCCCATCATGACCTACGCCTGCGTTGTTTTCGCACACGCAAAGCCCTACCTCCTCCACAAGATGCAGACCCTTCAAAACCGATTCCTCCGTAGAGTCACGGGAGCCCCCTTTTATGTTCGAAATGAGCTTCTTCACGTAGACCTCAAGATGCCCACCATCCAGCAGTTCATGAAACGTGTCTCCAAGCGTTTCTTTGATACTGCAATCCAACATAGGAATCCCCTTATCGTATCGGCCGCCCAATACAAACCCTCGCGTATCTCTAAGATTCGCCGACCAAGGCACACCCTTGTCACTCCCGATGACGCAATCACCCTGCTCCAAGAGAGCCGTAGGGAAACAAGTACAGTGGCACACAAAAACAAAAACCGACCGTCCTTCCGTCCTCGCCGCCGAGGCCCGCCGCGACGTCCCCGTAATAGTCCGCCCCGACCCTTGCCAGAGCCAGCCCGCGACGCTGAGCCAGTAGCTTTAAATTCCCTTATTAATAATAAAAATGATATGATCCAGCCTGTCCCTAGCTGCCCTCCCACTGCGACGCCCTAAGCCGAGGTCCGTACCCCACAGGGGGTGCCCTTAGCGTGTAGTCGCCTAGTTTGTAAGTTTTCTAATAAGCCCTGGCTGGAGGCTTTAATTAATTAATTAATTAAGGCAACCACAGGCAAGCCCGGTTAAGCAGCCGACAACCTCAGAGGTTGACCTGCGAGATGCCACACACAAAAAAAAAAAAAGGCAAACTCGCTGTGGGCCCGTGGCGTGTCCGCCGCACATTCACTGGGAACTCGCTGCGAATTAGCCTAGCTTTGAACTCCCAAGCCAATCGCCAGTGTGATAAGGCCCTAATGTATGCAGTTTTTATTAAATACTTTCAATGATTGCTGGAATATTTCAGTGTATATGAATAGCAATTTAGTTTCATTTACTGTTTAATGAAACACGTCTGTTGACTACTTTCTAAATACATTCTCCTTTAAGAACTGGCTGGAGAGAAATGTGTCAGAAAATTACGTTTAAATAAGGAATCAGTTTGTAAATTAACTGCCTTTACAACGTGACTTAATTGTTGCAAATAACTTTTTTCACATCGCTTTATATTAGGACAGATGTGGTAGTTATTTTGGTTCAGAAATCAGAGTCTTGAATTTGGAGACTCACAATTATTTGCTAATATCGCAGATTAACGTGAAACTCAATGCGAAGACGCATGAATGAATGTTCAGCATCCCTTCAGTTTCGTTTCTTTGTTGTTTGACATCACCCTGGAAATGAAAGTTACTGATTGTACTTTGTTATGCTTTTTTTTTTTAATTAAAGAATGTTGGGTATCGGTATTCATAAATAAGTGAGTATACAAAAAAATACACTTAGAACTTCCTTCTTTTTAAAGTTGGTAAAAAAATATAGCTACTTGTAAATTCCACAAATCCATTAAATTCAAAATCTTTAGGGACATGAATAAAGAATCTGTTGATCTGTATTAAAACTTACTAGTATTTTTTCAAATTAGTTAATCTGTTCGTAAAAACTTTTCTATGTAATACTTTTTCTTTTGCATTATTTACGTGTGCATTACGCTTTGGTGTGACACACGGCCTCACCGTTCTGAACTTGGTAGCCAGCAGAGTTATGGAATGTCAATCGCCTTCTAAAAGAGTCAAGTGTGAAAGGCACTCCGTTTGCCCGCAGATTGCATTTATTCCTACAGATAACAGACACAGGAAGCTGATTAATTCCGTGCCTTATTATTTCCATTTACATTTGTCGTACGAAGTGTGATTGATTATATTTGATAGGTAATTACTTTGGCAATAAGATTTGCATGGAATTGAAGGTGATCGTTGTTATACTGAACCTTGTTATGATCCCGTATTTGGCAAAACCTTAATAAATATAGTAGGTAAACATTAATCGAAATTCATGTTCAAAGGGTAATTTTATATATTCAACTTTTCGTCAAAGCGAAATCCACCGGAAGCTTTTATGACTTAAAAAAACATTGACCTAATTAAACTAATAATTTAGCATTAGACACGCCTAAGTAAATAGTCACAGATAGATACATACACTCTGTATACAGATGCAAATGTATTCTAAAGGTCAATTTTGATTGGTTACAATGGACATTTCTTAACTACATGGACGTAAGTACTGGTTCTCAAATTCAAGGAGTTCCGATTAATTATAGAGGACTGATCACTTTTGTGAACATTCTATGATTTATGGTCGATGCTATAAGGAAGATTTATGCGTAACAGCGGTAGGAAGGCGAATGCTTGACTAATGTAATTTAATTATCTGTTATTTTGAACGGAATGTTTGTATTGTTCGAAGATGTTTCGTTATTAGTTCGGGCTCAGTTCAGCGCGCGCCGAAGAAATCGAACATAACATAGTCACTTAAAAAATAAAAGAAATTGCGTATCTACTTTCTCACTAGTTAGCAGAATTTTCTTATTTAGTTTTCAGTTGCTTGTCTATACTAATATTATAAAGAAAAATAAATAATAAAAGAGGTAAAATTTGTTTGTAAGTTTGTATGTAAATGTATACGTATGTATACAGACGAAGTCGCGGGCGAAGTTCTAGTAATATATGTATATAATTGCGGATCTACTTTCTCAACATAGCAGCGGAATTTTCAAATTTAGTTTTCAGTTGTTTGATAAGTATATAGATATGTTCTTACAAGTATTTATTTTAATATTTATGTAGAGTTAAATTTAAGGTTACTTCTAGCTTTTTCATGTATTTTGCGAATATGTTTTAATAATCGCTTCTCACGTACATATTGAACCTCCCATACTATCTCTTCACCTCACATGGTTGTCTAGTAGAGAATGTCTTCATAGTGCCTATGTGAAAGAAGTGTAAATAATAGTAATATTTTTTTTCTACATATTTTTTTAATAATAGTATTAATTTCTTCGCTCTTAAAGTACAACAAAGTAAATTGGCTAAAACGTTGAACTTTACAGTAAATTAATTTATGGTTGTGCATCAACACAAGATATATTATGTGATCTACTAACTCCCAAACTAAGTCATGCTTGTATTTTGGGAGCTAGTGATTCGTTAGTTGAAGGATTTACATAATTAAAAACCTTGTAGACCTCGATTTAAAAAAAAAATAACATAAAAATATATACATATACCTTCAATCGCACAGTAAATAAATAAACATACCTACTCATATTCATTGTTGATAAGGACCAGTTCGGTTTTATGACGTCAAAATATGACACTTATTACACTTAGACGGAAGCATTCGCGTTTCACGTTTAGCGAGCAAGTTGTGCTGTCAGTCAGTAAAAACTGATAAGTACCGCAACAAAAATGATGATGATATTTAACTGTTACTGAAATAATGTTTCTTGTATGGTGAACGCGTTTAAGTAAACGTTTGGACAGCCCTCTATCTACTTTTTAAATCTATGCTCATTTTTCAAATCAGTTAGAACGACCAACACTTGACCGGTCGTCATGACAACGGAAAATACTTTATATTAATGTTAATCAAGGAACTTGTACCTAAACTGGAATGCGGACGCGAAGCTCAAATCCGTTCCGAAGAGTATACCCTCGAAGGACCTAGCTATCTCTTTCTAGTAGTGTGGATATCAATTCGCGATAAACGTAAGGACAATTTTATTTGATGCAATATTTGCAGGTTTTTTTAGACACTTATTATTAACCTTACAAATGATGTATTTCTGTTACCGCTATAACAAAAAATACTAAAAATTAATTAAAATAAATATTTAAGGGAGACTCCCATACAACAGTTGTGATTTTTTTGGTGCTTTTTATAGGTAATGGTTCCGTACCATTCATTACCTACCTATAAAAATACCCTTCATGTGCGAGTCCGACTCGTACTTGGCCAGTTTTTTTCTTAACAACGTATTAAATAGAAAGAAAGAAATAAATTCAATTATAAATACAAAGGTCTGTATCGGTCTGTTACGCTTTCACGGTTAAATCACAGAGCCGCTTTCGAAAAAATTTGGCATGGAGATAGTTTAAAACCCTGGGAACTATATAGGGTTCTTTCTATCTCAGATTTTTGAACAGTTGCTCGGTAGCGCGATATAACAGAATTCTACGTGGGCGAAAAGCTAGTTCTCAATATATATATCTGAGGAACTTATATTGAGCGCGCTTTAATTTCTATAATAAACCCTTCCTTATGCGGGCTAAATGCAAAATTGGTTTTGCAAACTTTATTGCGTTGAATTATAAACTTTCAAAGTGGTTAAGACCCGTGATACAAATACAATTATTGCAGATACAGAATTAATAACAGAATCACCAGCTGGCAATTCTTCGAAGGCTTGGCCTTGATAGGCAGTGGTATAGACGTCCAAACAAACGTACATTAATTGGTAATCTATGTTTATTCGACACTTGTACGGTTAGAGCCAGTAGACTAAAATAAAATGATGCAATGTTTATATATAATTAAAACTACTAAAACCCTTCATGAAAGACGATGATTATAAATAGAAAGAATAACAGAAGAGATATAATTTATTTCGGTATATATTTATTTAGGTTAACCTACAATTGTTTACACTATACATTTGTATGAAACAGTCATATTACATTTATAAGTGTAAAAATTAATTACAGGCTAACACCACATGTGCTATTTAAGGTTAGAAATCAATATTATTAACATACATAATTCTAAACATAAAGGAGGCAGATCGAATGATAATTATAAGGTTATTATTATTAGGTTGGTTCTATATTTTCTAGTTCCTCATATGTTGCAGCTGCAGGTTTGTTACAAGATTGGCTTGACACACAACCCTAAAAATGTATTACACTATTATTAGTTAAAAGTATGGAAATAATCTTTAAATTATGAATTACTAACTTCTGCCCGCAACTTCGTCCGCGTAGAAGTCGAAAATATTCCACGGGATCCCGTCCCCGACTTGCTTGACAAAGATTATATTAGCTCGGCTAATATGCATGATATAAAGATAATTTATAGCCTATAGCACTCAGGGATAATGCAGCTACATGTAAGCGAAAGAATTTTCAAAATCGGTTCGGTAGTTTCAGAGATTACCCCATACATACAAACTTAAAAATTTTACCTCTTTATAATATTAGTATAGATTATTATTTGTCGACATTAACTAACTGCAGTGGATAAAAGTTAAGTAATTAAGTTATAAGTAATTATTAATATAATAAACTACACTTGTAAGCAAGTTTGCGTAGCTGAGTTTTTGGCCAAAATGATATAAAATATTTTTGCCATCAATTTGCTAAGCAAAAGTAAATAAAACAACTAAAATGTCGACTTTTATGCTCATTAATTTGACTCCTTTCATAACTTTCACTTACCAGATCTTTGAATGTGCCCAGTACAGGTTGTATATTCTTTTCTTTAGTGGGTTTTAATATTATAGTACTTGAAACATTTATTTGTTTCGCTGACAGGAATCTAAAATAATAATAGATTGATGAGAACAAAATTGTAGTATTTATGGTTAAGATATATTCAAAATGAAAATTCATCTTGCTATGCTCATATTCTACATTTTTCGAAACGGTGATCTTCATGTCATTTGTAAAGATTGATAACTTACTTTAGGGAAAATGGACGGAATTGCATCATTTGATCTTGTTTCGAAATGCAATATTACTTCGGGCTTGAAATGGCGGCTACAAATTTTGGAACCGTTTCTGACCCTTTTCTGTGTAGAACACTGAGCCACCGGACTCGAAGATCATAATTTTTAGGAAAGCTTAAAATAACAAAAAATAATACATAATGAGAAGAAAGAAAAATAATAAATAAGAAGAATAAAGAGAAGAACATCCACTTTTACATTGAAAACATAGTCACCCTAAATGCAATTTGTAAACAAAGTCACAAAACTTACTTAAAAAAGGAAATTCCAGACCCGGGGTACCCTTTTCACTCTTGCAATTAACCACAAAACACGTTCTTACCATGGTTACAATAAGTTGCACTTTAATATTACGAAAACTCACAAAATTAAATATAATCTTCACAAAAAATTAAAACAATCACCTGAAAATGAAATTCTAAAAACCTCTTTCACACGATATAGGAACTATTGTAACAAACTATTGAGAAAGACAAAGGCTTACTTTGAGAGAAAACAATTAAGTGATGCTGGTAATAATACAAAGCAACTTTGGTCAGCTATTAATACCATATCAAACAGAGTTAAAAATAAAGACACCACAGCTCATTTATTACAAATTGCAGCCACCCCGTTACAATCAGTTAACATAGCCAATAAATTCTTTGCCGACGTCGGCAAAAACCTGGCTGATAAAATCAACAATCGGTCAACCAACATCTCAAACTACACTTTGAACAATGGAGCCTTGCAGTCTATGACATTATTACCTACGGACGAAAAAGAAGTAGAGAAATTAATTATGTCATTACGTAATGATTGTGCTATGGGATGGGATAGGATCTCAAGTAGTCTTCTAAAAAAACACAGAGCCATATTGGTACCGCCTCTAACACATATCTGTAATCTCGCACTCACAACCGGTCAATTTCCCAAAGCCTTTAAGAAATCGCTCATACATCCCATCTTCAAGAATGGAGACAGAAACCGTATCAATAACTATAGACCGATAGCAGTACTTCCGGCCCTATCCAAAATATTAGAGCGGATCATGAACAGTAGGCTCGTGGACTACTTGGAAAAGTTTAATTTACTATCACCTTCACAATATGGTTTTCGCGCTGGTAAATCCACGTCCGATGCTGTTCATGATCTGATAGACTATGTCGTAACAAACATGGATGGGGGTCAGAAGGTCCTAGGTATCTTCTTAGACCTTGCGAAGGCCTTTGATACGGTTTCTGTACCCATCCTCATACAGAAGATGGAAAAAATGGGAATTAGAGATACTCAACTCAAACTCTTCGAAGACTATCTGAGTGATCGTACCCAGTGCGTTAAGATAGATGACGTCATAAGCGAAGAGTGCGCTGTCACTTGTGGCGTTCCACAAGGTAGCGTACTCGGCCCGAGTCTCTTTCTCATATATATTAACGATCTGGGTAAACTTACTCTTCCTATGGGGAAAATTATAACCTTTGCAGACGACACGGCCCTTCTCTTTTCTGCTAAAACATGGCATGAAGTATATTCGTATGCACAGATAGGTTTCAACATGGTGACAGAGTGGCTTCAAAATAATGTCCTCACATTAAACGCGGACAAAACCAAATATATTACCTTTTCCTTAAAAAATCTCACGCAAGCGGATTCAATGACAGCGATGTATTCCATTGTAGCTCACTTATGTCTAAACCCAAACATCAACACGTGCGCTTGTTCCCATATTAAGAAAGAAAACAGTGTAAAGTACTTAGGCATAATTCTAGATAACACCTTAAGATTCCAGGAGCACATTAACAACCTTAGTAATAGACTGCGCAAAGTAATATATGTCTTTAAAACACTGAGACATGTTGCAGATGAAAGAATGAAAAAAATTGTATATTTTGCTCTCGTTCAATCACTACTAACATATTGCATAACATCATGGGGTGGTGCCCCAAAATGCACAATCTTGATATTGGAAAGAGCACAGAGAGCTATTCTAAAGGTTTCTTCATACCTACCTTTTCGATATCCCACTGAACTACTATACAAAGAGACCAAAGTTCTGACTGTACGTCAGCTTTTTGTTTTTCATGCGGTTCTAAAACAGCATGGACTTCTAACCTATAACCCCACACTGCTACGTGGTGGAAGACGGTTTGAACCCGTAGGCCGTTGTCAAAATAGGCTCTACTCGATGTTCTCGAAGCGCTTCTTTTGCTATTTAGGACGATATCTATATAATAAAATCAACAAGTCACTTTTTGTTTATAATCTCACCAATACCAAGTGCAAAACCAAGTTGAAGGGTTGGCTCCTGGAATTGAACTACGATGATACAGAGAAACTACTTGCTGCCCCAGTTTAACTAGCTTATAAATTAACACCGGTACTACATATTCCCTGCTTCACTTATATCAGTTTATACCAAGTTTATACACACACTATTACTTACATACACACAACACACTCTACTATACACACATACATATTCATATACATGCACACACAATTACTAATTATACTAACACTAGAATAATTTATGTTAAATGATATTGTAAATTGTAAACTTATTTTTGTTTTTTTTTTGTTTTTGTTTTTTGGTTTCTTATTGTGTATTTACTACTTTTAACATACTGTACTGACCATGTTACAGATTTTTTCACCTGCATATTTATATAAATGTAACTGTTACCTTAGGGGTGGAGACCTGGTGTCCTGAAACACAGACCTTCCGTCTAGCTTAGGCACCAGTCTCCCACAATATTTTGTAAAATAAATTTGTTGTTTAATGTACCGTTTTATATTGTGGTGAGAAAATAAATTATTTTGATTGATTGATTGATTGAATTCAAATTTACAAACATACAGATGTCAAGTAAACGTCAGTCGGCAACGTAGTAATTGCCAGGTATAGTATAATATATCACTACTAATTCTTGCAAATTCCATTTTTTTTTGGTTTAAACATCTTGTGTTTGCATGGTAAAATAACTTTAATTTTCATTAATATGCATACAGTAATAATGGCAATTCATTTTAAAGATAGAATTCCAAAGAAGTTTAAAACTAGGTGTTATTACTACAACAGACAGGTCGAAAAAATTACCATTGAAATAAATATTTTTAATCTGACACACAGAAGAAAGGGACACAGTCCACACACGGCACTGTCTCGCTCGGAACGAATAGTTCCTTCAGTTTTATACGTGCAAGTTTATACTCTATTGTTTAACAGCTAAGAAAGACTTTCTGTATTCTTTGAGTCATTCGTAAGCAATCCAGTTAGTAGGTAGAAGATCCTTGATGTTAATAAATAACAGGTTTCAACAGTGCTTAGGTAAAAGGGAAACACGAGGAAAGTGCCTTACATTATAAGTTAATTCAAAAGACTGTCTTATAGACTGTAGGTATAGAAAAAGAATAAAGTTAACGTTAGGTTTAGGTATACACTAAAATGTGATTACGTACCGAACTTGAAATACCAATAAGTTCGTTCATAGTTGTGTAAATATTAATAACCATATTTGGAGATCAATGAAAATAAATTCAAGCTCGTAAAACAGACGTAAAAAATTTGGAGCAAGTTTAATAAGAGCGTATTCTTAGGGTACTAGTTCACCTTGTCATACAAGACGAGCAGAAAGGAGGCTTAAGTATGCACCAGGCTTTATTGTTGAAAATAAACCAGTGGGTCAAGTAGACAGTGATACAGGTTATAAAACAATTATAACATACTGAAATTTAAAAAGATTTTGATCCATTTAGTGGTTCAAAATCTTTTTAAATTTCACTCATCTATACCTATTCTAAAGATTCCATGAAAACTGTCGATTTTCATCGTATGTTTGTGTATATTTTACAACACTATGCCATGATGCCATCCCGGAAACTCCGCTACGCAACCACTATTCAGCTTCGTAAATCCTACGAGATTACATAAATGCTACGCCGCTATGCAAATGCTACGCAACTACGCAAGTGCTACGCCGCTACGTAAATACTACGCCGAACGTACGCATATACTATAAATACACTATGCAACTACGACGTAGTAACATTCTACGAAAAATCGTAGCGATTATATCACTACGCTCAATAGTCAGGACTTTTTGCAATGGTCTATAAGTCTCATTTTGATTTTATGAATTTCTTGTGAGCAAGTTATAAATACAGTTACTTTTTATGAAAATTGCATACTTATTTATCTATATATATAAAAATGAATTGCTGTTCGTTAGTCTCGCTAAAACTCGAGAACGGCTGAACGGATTTATCTTATCTTGGTTTTGAAATGTTCGTGGAGGTCTAGGGAAGGTTTAAAAGTTGAGAAAAAAAAAGTATGGTAGGGGTAGGGTAGGGGTAGGGGTAGTGGTATCGGTTGGGTAGGAGTAGGATACCACGTGAACGAAGTCGTGGCGGGTCAGCTAGTATACTTATATTTCTGACGTTTTATGAGTGCCCATGTAGGCCTATGTAAAATAAAAACAATTTTGATTTTGACTTATAAAAATACTAGCTGACCCGACAGAATTCGTCTGTATGAAAGGGAAGAATTAATGAAAACGGGCCAGCAGTTTACATCAAATTGATTTATAACTATATAAGGCATTGTTGTGTTAAGTTATATTGAAAAAATGGTAGCACTCACCTACTGATTACTAAAGCGGAACAATTAATAAATTGTTATAAACCAATATTCTGCTCAAGTACAAACTTAGCATCGATACAGTTATTAGTAATAATATTATAAACGCCAAAGTAACTTTAAAGGTAGGCTGATCTAATATTAGCTTTTCTGCCGCCCACAAGAGCCTAATAGCCAAAGATATAATTTATCAGTGACTTCATAAAACTACATCAACTTCCCAGCCCAGTATGTTAAATAAAGTAAGTTAAATAGGTGTGTTTAAATTTTGGTGTACAATAAAGTATATTCTATCTATCTATCTATGTTCCCCGGGTGTCGGAGATCGCGAGCCGATCTCCGGCGGGCTTGTGAACGGCGAGCAGGGTAGCTCACCGTCCAGTAAGGACCAGTCCCGGGTCGGCGGCGCGTCGTGTTCCACGTGCACCTCAAAGAGTTGTCAGCAATAGTGACGGGACCCCATAGGGCCATTGCCTGCCGGGGTTGCGGGAATGCAGCTGAAGGAACAGGGTGGATTTCTGTCAGTAGAAGTCTGACACTCCCTTCCGCTCCACCCAGAGCGGAAGAAGTCATTGGATGATTTTCCCACCCGGAAGAAAAAAAAGCCCAGTATGATGATTAAGTGATAAGGAAGTTTATTTTCATTTCAAAATCACTTTAACACTCAAAAGGAATGCTGTAAATGTGTTTCGATCATTCTTATCAGAGTCGTGCATTTTTTGTTCGCCATTGTACCTACTAATTAGTTCAAGTGAATATTATGGTATGTAAAGTGTGACACGACTCATGATTAATGGCTCAAACTTAAATATTTATCGAAAACTAAAACTGTTGCGGAATTTTTCGATTTCCTGCAATTACGTATTTATTTAAGTTCCTATTTGTACGAATAAATTATGTATAGTACGATTGAAATGTTTTTCTAACTACTGCCAGGGTTGCGGAAAGGTTCTAACGAGATACCACGGTCCTGGAACGCAAGGGAGCCCACCCTGTTTCTTCAGTTGCCCTTGCGTCCCGGGGCCTCGAATCTCGATAAAACATTCCCGCATCCCCGGTTGGTATAGCCCCATCAGTCCCCATCATTGGTATTGACTGCTCTTTGAGGCGCGTTTGGAACACGACGCGCCGTAGACTCCGGTATTGAAACTGCTGTCCAGCATCATCATTATCTGCTTAGTCTTTTCCCAACTATATTGGGGTCGGATTCTGGTCTAACTGGATGCAGCTGAAAATAGTGTTTTACATGGAGCGACTGCCTCTCTGATCTAGTAGCTGGGTAACACGATACCCTTTGGACAGACCAATGTCAGATTTTCTGGCTTCTGACCCGTAATGAACTAACGATAATTATCAAAGATGTAAAAATGACAGTCGGGACAAGGTGCTTTCCGAGCCACGGGGGCATCAGGCCGTAAACTGCCAAACTCCGGGCTACCACTGAGAAATGTCTTATAGAAAAATCCAATAGCACTTTGTGCCCGAACCGGGGATTCTAACCCAATAATACTCAGCAGTCACGCTAGCGATAATATTGTAACTTAAATTAAAATAAAATTGAATTGAAATGGAATAAGACAGTTAATTCGCTGTTTAGCGTCTTTGTTTTATAGATGACTAGCTTTTGCCCGCGACTTCGTTCAGGTGGGAGATTTTTCCCCCGTTAAAAGTAGCTTATGTGTTATATCAAGATGTCAACTATCTACTTACCAAATTTCATTGAGATTCGTTCAGTAGTTTTTGCGTGAAAATGCAACAAACAAACAAACTTTCGCATTTATAATATTAGTGGAATATTTAGAGAGATTCCTTGCTAGGCGTACTTTGAAAGTCTATAAAATAGTCATTCAATTTATGAATAAATTAGACGAATAGCAATCAAAATATGCATAAACAAATGGTGGTCTTTGATAAATGAAGCAGGTGTGAACGAGGTACTTAATATATTCTTTCAATTGAAAAAACCTATTATTAAGTTGCTGTTAAACAATCAAAACCTACGTTATATTGGTTACTAAAAGTAATTTAATATGTTTAGAGACCTTCTGTTATATCAATCAATGAACATAATAAATATTGTAAAGTAATTATATAGAGCAGACATAATGAGTTATTAAAATAATATAATTAAGTCTTGTTGATTTTCTAATTGACAGTCTTTAGTGATTTATGAAGATGAAAATACCACTGCTAAAACTAATACTACCATCTTTGAGAAGGGTGTTAGGACATATGCAAATATTTCTATTACCGACGTTACAACCAAATATTTGCATCTAAAAAGATAGCACAAACAGCATATAATTTTTTGAGTTACCATAACATGCTTATAAAATTTTGAATACAAATCTAGCAGCTAGAGTTCCGCACATATGATAGTGACAGCTAATTTGCAATCGGTGTCTACATACGTATAAAAAATAATGTACAAAATGTAAAATCGTGAAAACATTAGTGAAGTCGATTCTGGTAAAGTTCGAATTTTTTTTTTTACGTCTTTTATAAACTAAATTGGCTGCTTTTAAACGACTTTAATATTATAATTCATTAACATTAAAAATGTATGAATTACCATGCGGAAACATAACATTTTTCAAGTTACATACTTTAATCTCAGGATTATACGGCCGAGATCCAAACTTACGGCAACCTCAGTACTAACGTGGAGACGGCTCCTATATTATTTTGATAAGTGTGTGGTTCCAGCCTACCCAAGGTTATCGGTAAACTTTTATTGACCACTTACCTAAGTAGTGTAACGGAAGATATATTGACCGTAAATATCTACCAATGAATAATAGCTTAGATTGGGCGAGGTCGCATTTTTAATTAAATCATTATGTTCAATTATTTTTTACTAGTTACGCCCCACGGCGTTTTGTTTACCAAGAAAACACTCGTTATGGTAGATCATATGATTTCAATAATAAGTGCGTACACTGGCGCTTAAAATTATGGGGTCATGATTAATTTAGATTTTATGACAATTTTTTTTAAATTTAAATCTTATTACTTATTTGGTAATTAATGCTTTAGTTTCCATCTTTCATGAGTGAAATCTTTAGTTGTAGTTTTTCAAGATTATTTTTTATTATTTTATAAAGCTCCTTTTTATGTGAATGCGAAGACGCTGTAAACGCTTAGATTGATTGTTTTATTTGTTTTATCATGATACTTTGTACCTATAACATCTGTACTCTTATACCTATAAAACCTGTAGTATGGATTAATTTTTAAAATCAACTATAATTTAAAACGACCAATTTCGAACCGTGCTCTAGCTTCTGACGTTTTATAAGAGCTCATGTGACATACAATATTTTAGACTATTAATTACAAGGATATTCATCGGCAATCAAGTTTTCCCTTAGAGATATATAGAGTTAATAATGTTGTGATATCGTATGAAAATATCTATATGAACAAGCTTCAAATGTTTAAAAAATCGTCTAACATTAAGTAATAAATACGGTTGTAATGACAAAATGTTAGTGTATTTGGCCGACCACATTTATGGTTGTATTACGCAAGATATCTGTACAGAACGCTCTACGTTTCTTATGATTCTCAAATTTATTTAAGTTCAGTTTTAATTACCTTATAAGGGTTCGTGGGCTATTGACAGAATAATATTATTTACGCTTTATTAATTACATATGGACCGACCTTTTACAAGGCTCCACCAATTACTTAAAGAGGTTCAGCGTATAGGGTCGTTAATAATTTTCATAATAAATGTAATTTAAAACAATGTAATGTGGTATTATTGTCACTTGTGCCGTATAAGTGATATTTTATCGTTTAATAAATGACGAAGATGCTTCGCACGTACGCATGACTCGATCAATTTTATTATAATCCGTAAAAGGGTTACCTGACAGCTTGAAGTGCAATGTTCGACATTCTCTTAATGCGGTCATACCACGAAAAGTGAACTTAAAAAATCTGTGCTGTATAAAGTTTTACCTGATGTTGTAAACCGCAAAACACAGTCTGGTTTCAAAAGGAATGTTCTGTTTAAAATGATTGCAATGTTTATTTTGGTTTTAACTCCGGACTACATAACAGCGTAGAATCTTATATATGAATCATGAACGCCTAGTTATCCTGGGCTGTGTAAATCGCATGTCATTGAAGTCAGTCAAATGAAAAGTACCATTTTTTTTTGTCTTTGAAAACCAGAATTTCTCTTGCCCAGACTTTCATACAGTCTATCATATAATATCTTGATGCCTGTTGTCATCGAGGCGTAAATGAATAAACTTGAGCACTTGCAAGACATTCGTTTTGTGTTCAGGCTTAAAAACATAGTTCTTTTTCGTAGGAGTTATTGTGTTATTATTTTTGGCTATTTCTTTCAAACCATTTAAACGCTATTCCTACTTCCATTGTTGTGATGCAACTTGCAGGTCGCACGTTAGCAATCTCCTACCAATAGATACTTAGATATTTACTCCTTCACTTTTACTGTGGAACTCGTTACCGATTGACATCAGGGTCTGAAAATCATGTTTTTTTAAAAGAAGATTTAAAAACACTCTTATATCTTTGTATTTCTTTATTTTTTAAACAATAATAAAGAAAATTGTTAAGAGTAATTGTTATTATTATTTATTTATATTTCATCAAATATCCATATTAAAATAATTAAGAAACTCTTTCTATCTATTTCGCTTTCACGGTTAAACAGCTGAATCGATTTCTGACGAGATTTAGCATGGAAATAGTTGAAAACCTGGGGGAAAATATAGGTGTCCTTTCTTACCAGTACACCATCATCAATATGTAACCTATTGGGCTCACCACTCAATCATTTTGCGTTCCATTCATCACTACTCCATCCATACTATAAATAGACCTGTTTAGTACCGAACGTTTTTGAACGCATATTTTTGGTGCGGCAACATTAATTATCTGTTGGCTTGACATTACTTACTTGACAGATAGACTTTGCTTCCGTTGTTGGAAAATGTCCGCCTTGGGACTTTGATTTTATTGTAATAGAAATATCGTGTGCAATCGCCTGATGTAACCGATAATTGGGTCGCGATTAACGATTGTTGGAATTTGTAATCCCCATTTGATGAAAAACCTGGGATATTTTGGGACATACCGCCGGTTTGTCGCCACCGCATGGCACGCGGATTTGCTGGAAATAAGTTTGTGCTGTGATGCTGTCTGGACCGCGCCAAACTTCGACCTTGCTAGGTCACGTCCAAAGTGTGTGTATAAGTATGAGTAATTGAAAAGTGTGATGTAAGTCAAGTGTTCTGGACGTTCACAAGGCGCCGGTCCTCAGATGGCGCGGTCCAGACAGCATCACAGCACAAACTTATTTCCAGCAAATCCGCGTGCCATGCGGTGGCGACAAACCGGTGGTATGTCCCAAAATATCCCAGGTTTTTCATCAAATGGGGATTACAAACAAAAATCGTTAATCGCGACCCAATTATCGGTTACATCAGGCGATTGCACACGATATTTCTATTACAATAAAATCAAAGTCCCAAGGCGGACATTTTCCAACAACGGAAGCAAAGTCTATCTGTCAAGTAAGTAATGTCAAGCCCACAGATAATTAATGTTGCCGCACCAAAAATATGCGTTCAAAAACGTTCGGTACTAAACATCTACCCCCCCCGGACGGGCCTACCCGTCCGCTAATCAATTGGAAGTCTTGACCAGGTTGCGAATTTAACACAGCTTCAATGCGGCAAAATACCGTAGCTAGTTCCTCAAAGGTGAGAACGGTGTCTCCCAACAATCTCCGCCAGTGTCCCTTTGCCGATTTCACCGCGGCCTCAAAATATACCCCCCCAATGGGGGCAGGCTGGCAGGTCAAACAACCAAGTGGCCCCTCGACGGGCCAAACTATTACCAATGTCAACCTGGCTCTCATTAAGGAAGGCGTATACCTCCTTCAAATAGTTACTTGTACCCTTGTAATTCGTACCGCAATCAGACCTAATCAAAGAAGGCAACCCACGGCGAGACACAAATCTGTCCAAAGTCGCCACAAAGGCCTCTGTCGAGAGGGAGGTTACCAGCTCCAAGTGCCAAGCCTTGGTTGACAGGCAGACAAAAACACACAAATAAGCCTTGACAATTTTACTATTTCGAAGTGTGGACGTCTTCACCGAAAAGGGACCAGCAAAGTCCGTTCCGACGCCAGCAAAGGGCCTAGCCTCATTGACACGATCAGCCGGCAAATCTCCCATTAGGGGCTGCATAGTGGAGGCCTTAGCCCGATAACACGGCATACAACGGAAGACAATGCTACGAATAGTACGACGAGCCGACAAAATCCAAAATTCTCGCTGCAGAATGGCCAACAGCGCATTGCAACCGGCATGCGAATTTTTAATGTGACGATCAGTCACCAACAATTGTACCAAGTGGCCCTCCTTGGGCAACAAAAGGGGGTGACGGGCCCCATAAGGAAGGCTAGAGAGCCTCAACCGTCCTCCAACACGCAAAAGACCCGTCTTATCCAAGAAGGGATTCAGCTTACTGATGGCTCCCGACAACTTAACCCTACCAGACTTCAAGACCTCGATCTCCTTCTCAAAGTGTGCAGCCTGCACAGAGCGGACCCAAAGGAGGAGTGACTCCTGTCGCTCTTGAGGAGAGAGAACTGGTGACAGGCGCTTGAATGAGAGGATCAAGGCAGCTGATGCTGCGCTCACACGCTTCTGCGAGTTCATCATGGACGTGGATTTGGGGGTGATGGACCAGGCAGCCCGCGATAAGATTTTGGGTGACTATGACCAGATTCTCCACCTGGGGGATGTCATAAGTCTACGAGCTCGGGAAATTTTGAAGAGCCGGGTGCCTGATGTTCCGTCCGAAGAGAATATCCGAACGCACCTTTTTTGACATAAAGAATTTTCTATTGACTTTGACACTTGACATAACTTGACTTGACAGATAACCTTTGCTCGGTTGAAATAATGTCCGCCGGTTGTTGAGATCGATTTATTGAGTGTAATTAAAATCCTGTTGAATCTACGCGGTTAAAGGACAAATCGGATGTGATTAGTGATTAGTTGAACTCTAGAATCCCGAATTGAGTGGAAACATGGGATATTTTGAACAATAACGCCTGATGACGCCAGACCGTATGGCACGCGAATTTGTTGAAAGTAATTGTGAATTGGTGATAAATAGCTGCTCCAATCTGGTGCGAAGTTTGTGCTACATCCCGGCCTGGACCACACATTGAAGCTTGCGTCCTTTGTGACCGCCGTGACACCACTTCACAACATTACACAATCATACGCACTAACACATACCACACGGACGTGATCAGAACAGATCGTAGCTTGTCGTCTCTAGAGCTGGTGGGTCTAGGCTATAAGTTTACCTATTTATTAGTAAAGCCTAAGAGGCTACCTATTGTTGGTAAAGCAACGTTTAGGGCTCCACGAACCGTGGACAGTTCGGACCATCCAGTTATCGTTGGCTGGCTGATTGAAGGACCGAACAAGACCGTCACCATTTTTATGACTTATATTTTTTTCCGGTACAAAAGTCATGTGCACATAAAGAAGCTACGCAATTCTGTATTGTATTGGGGATGTTTGCTGAGGCGCATTTCGAATGTGTGAATTATTTCCGCACAATCATGTGCAAGCGGTGATCATCTCTATTGCGTAGGGTGCGGGCCAGACGCAACAGTATCCTGTAAGCTTTTGCTGTACGTTTTGACTGCCAGTACGTGAAAAACTGCTGCATGGTTCACGTACTGTATGTATAATTTTCAATTGAAATGTAATTCTTTAATTTGGTAGGTCATTTTGATTTAAGTTTAATTGTATGAGCTAAAGTTGATTTAAATAACCAAATAATCTAATATATGAGTCTCGTATCACGGTGTTTGTGGTCGCACTCCTCCGAAATGGCTCGAAGTATTTTTTGATTTTTTTGGGAATATTTCGTAGGTATGAGAGAATAGGTCGTAAATGTTTATATAAAAAAGTGATTTCTTTACGTTGGTGTCGCAACGCATGCCGAGTACAACTCGTAATAACTAAATCATACTTAACGCTTTCTTGTGAAACACATAAATACATAATGTTTCACTATGGCATGGACCAAAACCTAGCTAGACATTCTAAATCCATATTTGTAGTGTACAATGTCACCAGCTTCCACAGGTAAAAGGTCTTTGTCAGGTTCAGAGTGCCGATAGCGATCTGAGAGTAACCCACTTAAGTATTAATTGTGAAACTAAACTACACACTTGGCAATGATTTTTGACAAAGCAGTAATTTTATTTGAAAACTAGTTTTTGCGACTTTGTTCGCCTTAGAGTCGATTTGTCCAACGCGGTTTTCACCGCGTAAATTCCGGCCCCACGGGAATTCCGGGATTAAAAGTGGCCTATGTGTTGCCCTCTTCTATGTTCCAGTAAAATTTCTTTCTTTCACATAAAAAGTTCTTTTTCTGTTTATTATCCTGTACAAATTACCGACAGACATTTCAATTTTATTAATGCGTACAGCCGCGGCTTGCACATTGCGACGTCGCTCGCATATTTTCATCAAGATACGATCGAGTCGTGTAAATGATCGCGTTAATATCTTTAAATATGCGCTTAATCTAAGTTTATGATCTTGCGAATATGAAGGTGAGGTATGAAGGTGAGTAATGCGGTGATTTACGTTGTTCCGGAGACATTCAGCGGGTCTCTTATCACTTCTCATATTTCGATGCATTTGTCATTTATGTAAAAGGTTAATATGTCAGGTATCGCTTTTGTGTTCGAGATATACGAAGATTTATGGGTGGATACCTACGAGTTAAAGGGAGGAGCTGTGGCCCTGTGTTTACAAGTTCGACTTACGACTAGTAGTTCGTGTGTTCGAATCCTGGCAGACTCAATAATTTGTGTTTAAATTTCATCACCAGTACTCCAAAGCGCTAATCGAAAGAGAAATGTTCTAGGATCTAAAAATCCGAAGACATGCGACATTTAACAATCCGCACTAGGCTTTTTTTTTCTGAGTGGGAAAATCATCATATGACTCCTCCCGCCGTGGGTGGAGCGGAAAGGAGTGTCAGACTTCTACTGACAAACAAACCCACCCTGCTTCTTCTGTTGACGCCGTCTCGTTAGAACAATTTCCGCAACCCCGTAAGGCAATGGCCCTCTCGGTCCCCGTCAATGCTGCTGACAGCTCTTTGAGGCGCGCGCGGAACACGATGCGCCGCCGACCCGCGTCTTGTCCTTACCGGACGGTGAGCTACCCCTGCTCGCCGTTCGCAGACCCGCGTCTACGCAGAGCCGGATTAACCCTGTCAGAGGCCCTAAGGCAATGGCATTCTCGGGGCCCCTTTTCTTACTTTGACTGACCAAATCGTGTGTGAACTGAGGAAACGCACATTTAGGGCTGTGGTTTTTAATATAGGTATTTGATACTTATTCCCAGATTTGTTCTAAAATTGTTTTAATTTTACCTACTACTAAATCTAACGATTTGTATTTTGTGAGATAACAGTGAGGTCCCTAAGTTCACACGCACATCAAATTCTCGTTCGAAGAAACATGTTTTCTTGGTGCGTGCACTGGGCCTGGGCCCTTAGTTGATGCGGGACCCCTAGGTAGTTGCCTACTCCGCCTAATGGTTAATCCGGCCCTGCGTCTACGGTGGCCGAAGATCAGCTCGTGATCCCCATTATCGCACTAGGCCTATGTTGTGGATTACGGCTCACTCCCTCTCATAGAAAGGAGGCCTGAGTCCCAGCAGTGGGAGAGTTATAGACTGATTATGTTATGTTTATGTTATATTCCAGTCATAAAAAGTGAGTGAAATTCTGCCAGAATGTTTCCTGATTTAATTGACCTGGGATCTTTCATGTTTGTCAGTCTTTCTAAGTGATGTCACTTATTTCCAGATAAAAAAAGAATACCCTATAATCGTGAAGAATTTGAAAGTAGCTCCTCATCTGTAGTCGTTGAACTCATGAATAGTGAGCGAGGCTCTTGCGACTATTCGAGTCTCGTGGAACTTCTTAGAATAAACCGTAAAGGTATCGCATAAAAATAATAACCAGTATCTTACGCTTCCTAACTAGGAAATACATGAGACAATTTGAATACAATGGTTATACCTTTAGACAATAATCGTGTCGAATGTAACTATTTGGAAGTTAGCTGTGTTGCACACTAGCGAAAACTGGGCCGACTTACTTCATATTATATGCTAATTATTTTGTTTCACACTACGAATAGATTAATTTTTTATTAATATTTGTAATAATTGACGGCTTGTCTGTTTCCGGGAAAATTACGAAAATTTACTATTTCTCTTAACAAATTGGTATTTCATTCCAAGACTAGACTACTTTCTACAACTGCGCCGATGATCGAGTAAGCGGAACTGCTGAGCAAGAAGGTTCGGGTTTCATTCCCTGGTCAAGCAAAAAGTGCTATTGTGTTTTTCGATGGTTCTCAGTAGTCACTCACACTTTGGAAGTTGGAGATGTGATACTCGCGTGGCTCGCGTTGGTCCTGCGCGGCTGCGCCTATTCTATATCCGAACGTGTACGCAGGTGATTAATATGTGCTGAGATTGGCCGTTGTGGCCCAAATCGGCCAGGAGTTAGTAATAATATTTATACTACACCTGCTTGGAAAGTACCTTGATACTTTATCAAATTTACGGTAGAAAGTACGTCATTGCATATCGAACAAATATGCGGGGAGAAAACGCATCTGAGCAGGAGAGAAAAGTGTATGAAAATCCATTTCTTACGTGGTTTTTCTTTTTTAATTTTGGGTAAGACTATGCGCCGGTAACCTAAATATCAAAAGCCAAAAAGTTTTTACAGTGAGTTTTTATCTCCAAGTTCGCAAAATGACACTGGCCACTAGCTATGTGTTGGATGGTGTCGGGCTGGCAGTGCGACCCTGCGGCGGCAGGATAAACAATTTGAAAAAAGAACATGTGAAAATTGCAGACGCCATTGGCGCCATTTTCAATTTGTGTGTTGTTTGAGGATTCAGTTTTCGTAGAAAGTAAAATAAAACTATCAAAATGATAAGTAGTGATAGTGATGATGAAGATTTTTTAACTCCGCCGCAGTTGAAGGAAACAGCAAAAATACTGATTGATAACCTTTTACCACAGAAATCAATTAAAAAAAGTGTTACATTAAGCTTCACTAACTGCAACAATTTCAATATAAATTTCAATTAGTAAAGATTTAGTTTTTTATTTTCCTCGTGGGTGTAGTATAAAGCACTATGTATCACTCGAGAGAAAGTGCGATTCCCGATCTCGGGTATTTTAAAGCCCTCGCCTACGGCTCGGGCTTCAAACGACACCCTCGACGGTAACCGGTCACTTTCTCCTCTCGGTGAACAATGTACTATTATACTACACCTGCTTGGAAAGTACCTTGATACTTTATGAAATTTACGGTAGAAAGTACGTCATTGCATATCGAACAAATATGCGGGGAGAAAACGCATCTGAGCGGGAGAGAAAAGTGTATGAAAACCCATTTCTTACGTGGTTTTTCTTTTTTAATTTTGGGTAAGACTATGCGCCGGTAACCTAAATATCAAAAGCCAAAAAGTTTTTACAGTGAGTTTTTATCTCCAAGTTCGCAAAATGACACTGGCCACTAGCTGTGTGTTGGATGGTGTCGGGCTGGCAGTGCGACCCTGCGGCGGCAGGATAAACAATTTGAAAAAAGAACATGTGAAAATTGCAGACGCCATTGGCGCCATTTGTGAAAACAGTGTTACATTAAGCTTCACTAACTGCAACAATTTCAATATAAATTTCAATTAGTAAAGATTTAGCTTTTTATTTTCCTCGTAGGTGTAGTATAAAGCACTATGTATCACTCGAGAGAAAGTGCGATTCCCGATCTCGGGTGTTTTAAAGCCCTCGCCTACGGCTCGGGCTTCAAACGACACCCTCGACGGTAATCGGTCACTTTCTCCTCTCGGTGAACAATGTACTATTATTATTCTCTCTATGCCTGTGCCTAGTGCCTAGAGCTAAACGATCAGAAAATATTTTTAGATTAATAGTGGAACTTCCAATACATAGTTCTCACCCTTTTTAGGGTTCTGTAGCCGAATGGCAAAAAACGGATTCCTTATAGTTTCGTCATGTCTGTCTGTCGGTCTGTCTGTCTGTCATTTCATTCCGACTATTAAGAATACACATGTGAAACTTGGTAGGGTATTCAGTGAACCGCTTTCCAATTTTAGGACAAAAAAAAAATATTTCATTTCCATGTATGGGCCCCCATACATGGCCCTGAAACTATTTTTTTTTTCTCATCAAATCTATATAGATATCTATAGACACGTCTTTAGAAATGACATTGAGGTTTGTTTAAAACCACTGTTTCTTAAAGTTAATCGTTTCCCGGACCCTTTAACTTTTATAATAATGGAGTAAAAAATTAAAAGGAAAAGATATGCTGTAAATCTTAATAAAAAAATTGAATTAAAATTAGTTTGAATGAGAACGGGTCAGCAGTTTTTGAGATAAAGCACATTTTCTAAAACCGCATACATAAATTTGTATTTCATGCAAACACTATGATAAACAAAGTTCTTTGGCGTAGTTACTACGGAACCTTTCATGTGTGAGTCGCTTTTATTTATTTAGAAAACCAACAGCGATACATTAAACGAATTATAGATTATGTGTATTACAGTTTTGTATGGCTAATAATAGGTTTCCCTGTTTAACTTACATGAATTTAGAACATGCGAACGAACTTAATAGCAAAACTCAAAAATATTATATAACAAACAATATAGTTAGGTACATTTTATACAAATTTACACAAGTACTAAGGCTAATTTGTTATTTGTCTTTAATTAAGTTTTTTATAAGCGCTTTGAATTTAGGTTTTGTGTAATTGAATAAATCTATTTGTGCGAAATTTGTGTTATATGTTCGAGCAATGCGGGTGAGTACATAATTCTTAGCGTAATTAGACGAGTGCCGAGGCACATGTAACATAGGCGTGTGACGTGTGCGCCTTATGGGGGCGTATTAAACATTATCTGTTCGACCAACTCCTGGCAATCCCATTGATTATATCGAAAAGTAAACACATATCCAGTACTTTTCGCCTTTCATCGAGTGTTAGCAGTTTAGCGATAAGGCAGCCCATTGTATCATTCTTTTTAGTTGTTAAGTCCTTATTAACCGATTTCTTTGTTTTATTGTTATGGTGTACAAAACACAGGATCCTTCGATGTTTCCATCGTGTACAGCTTTATTTGTTTTGGCTAGCCTACCTCTTTAGTCTTCTCCAACAGTTCCGAACTTCGTAAATGTATGCCTAATATTAATGTCAGGGCCATATACAGCAGCTGTTACTTGTCCTGTCATCCCAGATCAATATCAGTTCAATGAAAATGCAAGTTTACTGATAACGCATCAAAAGACACTTAATACATCGTAATCCTTTACATATTCTATCGTGGACCACTTAGTAGCGGCTTGTTACTAGCCTACCATTCACAACACACAATAATATGATAATGACTAGATTTACTGCCTCTAATCCTATTTGGCTATGTATTGGTTCGGTCTGATCACGACTTTCGACTTGTCAATGACAAAATAAATATTCAGGTTCACTTTAGGTATTTGATTATCGAGTGAGCATTGATTTGGTCAATGAAACAGTCGATAGCATTGTGCTTTGTGCCCGAGTGGGCGGTTGCACAGTTAATTGAACACCTGTTAAGGACATTTGGATAAAAATCTTAAATTGTTGCTGTCTGTCCAAATATTTACAGTGTTGTAAGTTCTCCGAAAGAGGAGTTAAGGTTACGGGATATCCTCAACACAAGTATACTTCTCACTTAGATAGAAATTCCCTGAAGACCATATGTAAACGTATTTTTATATTATTGAAATAAACATTTATTTATTTATTTATCCTCTACCTGGCCCTTTTCCAACATGTTGGGGTCGGTTTCTAGTTTACCAATATGAAGCAAAATCCTTTTTTACAGATTAGCCTATATGTAAAAGAGTATTTTGCTTCTTAAACTCAGTAACTGGGTAACACGATACCGGGAGGCGACGAGGCCGGGACAGACCCGGCCAGCACTAGTGTAGGGCTGCGGAAGAATTTGGTTTCCCGCGGCCCTGCGCTCACGTGCGATGAGACACCGGGGTGGTTTTAGCCGGTAAGAATCCGGCACGCCTCTCCGCCATTCCCCAGGCGGAGGTAGTCCATGAGGATTTCGCCCCGTTAAAAAAAAGGTTCCGAGGCATGGAGGAATCTTGAAATGTGAAGATGGTCACCCATTTATACATCTATCTCGTCAAGCATTGCTTAACCGTGAACACCACCCCGTGCGGCCTCGTTATTTAGCCACGAGCTCTTCATTTTTACACTCACTACTGTTCTGGTCAAAATATAAATATTGAGAGAATAGTAAGGCTTCATTTATTTTTTAATCACAGTGACATCATTTAATCACAGAGTTGGTTCATGGAATCAACTCATGACTGACGAAAGAAGTCATTTGTTCCCCGGGCCTTTGAAAGTGAATGCAATTGGTTGGCCAATTTAGTTCTTTCTTTCAAAAAATTTCTTAATTGAGACCCCGCAAAACGATAAGAGGTCGTGATCAGACAGTGCTTGCGGAACCGGCAATCCAAAATGAATCAACCGATGCAGATGATCAAGTGGGGTCAACTTCGGGCCGACGACATATTTTTTCTCCTGCCGTCTGTGGCCCATAAGGGAGTGTCAGACTTCTACTGACTAAAATCCACCCTGCTCCTTCAGTTGACCTTGCATTCCAGGACTGCGGTATCTCGCTAGAACATTCCCGCAGCCTTGGCAGCCTATGGCCTTGTCGGGCCCCATCAATGCTGCGACTACTCTTTGAGGCGCGCGCGGAACACGACGCGACGCTGGTCCTTACCGGACGTTGAGCTCGGACTGACGATCTGGGAACAGGCATATCCGGTAACCAGCACTTCACCAAAAGATAAGTTCAATTCATTTACCAAAAGATAAGTCTTTTCCGTAAATCTGAAAGTTACTACAGCTGTTACAAATCTAATTTGCCTTGGATAACGGTGCCAATGATTAAAAGTAAATCAACATCGCCTTAATTGCTCGTAGGTACATAGTGAGTGGTAGACCGTACCCGGACGCTAACAGGCTGCGGTAGGTAGCCTGTATCAAACATTACGACTGACGAAAATAAAAGAGCCCCATACGTAATCACAATAAAATGCGCTTGCGCCACTCAGGGCCGTGTCAAGGTCGAAGGCGTAACTTTTTTTCGAATTCGTTTCTCCATTTGAGTGCGGGTGCGGTTGGCACTTTTCCAGTTCCGGTTGTTGCACTGGCAAACAACGGGTTCTAAGGATATCTAAATGTTAATTGGTAACGCAATGTAGTTGAACGGAATTTTGTAGTGATCTTTATGATGGTCGTTTGGGTAGTCTACGGGTTAATTCGAGTTGATAATGTGCTTAATAGCAGGCATCTGGTTGAAAGTGTTGACCATAGTTAGCAGTTAGACCAATCACAAATAATACGCCATCGGTTTTAACCTATCATAACCCGTATATTAGCGGTCTTTTTGCTAGGACACAGGATTCCTCTCTATGAGAGGGAAGAGGGAATGGGCTGTAATCCACCATTTGCGCTCAGTGCGGCTTAGTTGCCACACGTGCTCAAATTTTTAGTACTAGGATATGCCTGCATGTGTTTTTAACCTGTGATACAAAAATACACTCAGTGATTGCTACTTCATATGATGAAATAAAAATTTAAGTTACATTATCAAACACCACACCTTTTTCTTGTCCAACGTAGCTGTCAGAATTAATATAAAAACATTTTTTTAACATATACATTATACATACCTAATATCGATGGCCTAGAAGGCAAATGTGCTAATTACAAAATTTTGATAATGTAACATTTTAATGCCAAAAGTATTAAAATGCTCATTGAATACTTTTGGCATTAAAATTTTTCATTTGTCTTCTAGGCCATCGATATATACAGGTAGGTTTCCATGAGTGTACCTGTTTCCCTACAGATTTCGCATTGTGTTTGCTTGTCGACCGTAATGGTCAAAATCTGGTAGGTTTATTAACTTTGATTGATTGATTGATTGTTGCAAACAAGCCCTAATAGCTATTCAGTAATAGCTTTAGCACGACGTTTACTGTTCCGGGCAGTAAAAATAGATAATTGGTTAGCTCAACGCTAGAAAGTGCAAACGCCCACTTAGCCGTTGGGGACACGATTCCTATTTGATTGATGAAGAGAGTGAAAAGAAGTTGTAGTAGCCTCTAGTTTATAATTATGATAACTCAATTGTAATGCTGTCTGTTCTTATTTAGATTAGTGTCACGCAACAGGGTATTTGAATAGTTATTCGTCAACGCTTAGAGAAAGGATATAACAATACGCCGTAAAATAATAATCAATGAATCATCTAAATCTAAATAACAGGGGTTGTGAGTTCTTTAAAAGCGACAAGAAGAGACAGAACTAATTGCGTGTGTCGTGTGTCAAAAGTGATGCCATAGGTACTGAACTTACGTTTATTTAATTTTCCATAAGGTATTATAAACAACGATTTGTGTGAAAAGGTGCGGGGGATAACTTCAAAAGCTTCAGATCCCTACCGGAGTCTGTTTCCTGATTGCCATAACATGGGGGTCGTTAAAATGAAGACTGAATAGGTGACTTCTAAGTAAGCGCGCTTCATTTTCGATTATTATTGTTTACCATCAGGTGTGGTGGTCAATATCGAGCCTAACAGCAATAAAAAAGGCGAATGCGCAGCTTTGAAATATGTATTTATTCATACAGAGTTTTGATTATGGTTAAATATCGCTTTGCTCTCTTCTGGTTCTAAGGGAATGACAGCCACAGACGCTTCTTAGGAAAATGAAATATTAATCAATTCCATTATGTTGATAAGTGTGTCGCCATCTCACGTTCTTAAAAGTTTGAGTGCAAATAAAAAAATCTAAGAACTCATTCCAATTAAATTAATTACGATCACTTTTGAATTGTCGAAAAATTCACTGAGTATAAAACACGAAGAAAATTGATATTTCAATATTGCTTCTGTCGTTTTTGTTCTTAAGGATGGAATTATTTTACTTGCTTATGAATGAGTAAAATTTACTGTATGTAACTGATGGTAAGTCCACGGATTAATCAGGGGTAATTAAAATTACCCGTGGACCCGTTGATGGGTCGACCCACCGGGACCACGCATAACGACTCGTTTCTATAGCACTGTCACACGATTACATCCTATTCCTGAGAGCCAGAATAAACAGTGTCGACCACCAGAAGATCGACAAGTTCCGGAGAAATAATTAAACTGTCTTGGATCTTGCAACGAAATGAATCAGAAAAAATACAACGGAGGAGCATAAAAAGGCATGAGATTTTCTTTTTTCTTTACCAAGCAGGAGACAGAACAGAGCTAAGCCAACGTAGGTAACTTAACAAAGTAGGTAACCAATGTAATACTAGTTAGAGTAATACACATTCTATATATAATTATAATAGACCTTTTCCTCTATCCTAATTCGCTAATCCCGACAGGGTCCACAATGATCTATAGCTATGTATATTTTGTATGTACACCTAAGCTCACAGTCTGGAATGAAATAAATGTATTGAAGTACCAAGGGATATTTACAACTTACATAAGTCGACCACCACTGGTTAATAATCAACACTAATAGTAATGGGTTATAAATTGTAGGGTACGATAGAAAGGTTTGATTTCAATAATAGTTAGCAATAAAATATTTTCATTATCAAAATTCATTCTTTACTTTAAACACTAAACTCACAATTTTATGAATTTAGCATATTTAAAGTGCGTTACGATTACCGTCCATAAGAATTAACTGGCCAGTTAATTAATGTGGTGTTAGGCCACTCCGGCATTCCGTCATTATGGCCATTAAGACATTGTGTTTATGTATGTAGCACTATTTGCATAGTGAGACAATTTCAGTTCGCTAGCCGTGTTAATTATATCACTCCGACTATCGAACTGGTATCTAAATAGTATCTGTTTACAAGTACTGTATTTATATGGTACATAAATTAGTTGGGGACTGCACCCTGTGTTGGCACTGAGTGGGCGTGGGGTCATTGTTGTCGGTGTAGACTTAGCTAATAGCCTTTAGCTGTATCAGAGTCCGATTTCGATTTCAGAAACAAATCTCTATCAATGACACAACACAATTAATATATTTGCCCTCTACTTTGTTTGTGTGGAAGTTACGCTTATTTTATAGGGGACTAGCTGACCCGCCACGACATCGTTCTGTGGTATCCTACCCCTACCCTACCCAAAACCTACACTACCCCTACCCTACCCTACCAATATCCTACCCCTCCCTACCCTTACCCCTACCCTACTCCTACCCTACCCCTACCCTACCCCTACCCTACCCCTACCCTACCCCTACCCTACCCTACCCCTACCCTACCCCTACCCTACTCTCCATTTTATTTAGAAAACGTTTGTATAGGAAATAGAAAAGGGCTGTTTTGACGATTTTCCCGGCATTTTTTTTTAAATTTTTCTCAACTTTTGAACCTTCCCTAGACCTCCACGAACATTTCAAAACCAAGATAAGATAAATCCGTTCAGCCGTTCTCGAGTTTTATCGAGACTAACGAACAGCAATTCATTTTTATATATATAGATAATAATAGTCCTCTTGTCCGATTTCGGCCACGGCGGCCCATCTCAGCGGAGATAGATAGATATATACTCGTAATTGTACACCATAACAGAATTAAAACTAAGACTAACAACTAAAAAGGGTGTTACAATGGGCGGTCTTATCGCTAAAAGCGATCTTTTACAGACAACCTATGGATGGATTTGACACAGCAGGAGCGGAGATTAACCATCTGCGCAGGAGATATTATAGTGCACAAGTATGGGCGCAGGTACAGTCCAGTCTTGTCTTTGTTCCTTTAGATCCATGGTCCGAGTTCCGACACGACCGAAGAGAGATCCGGCGCAGGAACAACTGTTTAATATGGTTTCCGAGAAACGGGGGTATCACACCGCCAACTTCCAAACTCTGCTACTGGGGGTACTACTGAGGAATTTCTAATAAAACAACCAAATAGCACTTTTTGCCCGAACCGGGACTCGAATCCGAGACCTCATTCTCAGCAGTCACGCTTACAACCATAGAAAAACTAGTTGTTCTAGGGGAGAATATGAAGATTCGAATGACGTTATTGCGACGCACGCTATTTAAAAAAAGAAATAAGAGTGGTACGTCAGTTCGAAAACACATTAAGACGAAAACCGCTATATCGAATGACGTTGTCGCGAACACACTGATTCGAAAAACTGTTTGAATGGTACTCTAGTACAAGTAGTAGTACAAGTTTTAATTAGTAGTCTTAATAAGTACTAATATTAATCATTTATACTTAGTAGTATAGACAACTAGCTCAAAATCAGTTTTATCATCGTAGCGTAGGTATTTTTTGGTAATCACTGGGTCGCGAATTCGATCACCAGACTAATTCAGATTGGAATATGCTATTCGCAACAGTGGATTTCAATGCCAAGACTTTCGTACTAGCGTACCATTCACAATACAACAGTATTTCGAATAAGCGTGTTCGCGACAACGTCATTCGATATAGCGGTTTTCGACTTAATGTGTTTTCGAACTGGCGTACCACTCCTAATTTTTTTCGAAATAGCGTGTGTCATAATAACACGTCATTCGAATTTTCATATCACTCCCGTTCTAGGGATATAGATAACCCTATCTAGGTAAAAAGTGACCTAAGTATATTACTATTCCAAACTGTATTCTATATCCCTGCCAAATTTCATCAAACTTGTATATTAGCTTCTGCCCGCGACTATACTCGCCTGTGAGGGTTTTCCCACGTAAATCCAAATTCCGTGAGAATTCCGGGATAAAAAAGTAGCCATTGTGTTTTTTCAGGATTTCAACTATCTACATACCAAATTGAATCCAGGACTGTTCAGTAGTTTTTGCGTGAGAGAGTAACAAAGATCCATCCGTCCATCGATCCTTACAAACTTTCCCATCCATACTAATATTGTAAATGAAAAAGTCTATCTATCTGTCTGTCTTTTATGCTTTCACAGTTAAACCACAGTACCTATTTGGATGAAATTTGGAATAAAAATAGCTGAAATGGGCTCTTTTTTTTTCAAAATCAACAATTTTATCTTTCAACTTTCATCCCTATTTCAACCCTATAGGGATATAGGGTTGAAATAGGGGATGAAAGTTTGTATGAAAAATCAAAACCGCTTAACCAATTTTAATGAATTTTGTTTGTTTCCTCAAATTAGTTTAGGTGAATCCAAGGGGCACCGCTAGTTTATAATATTAGTAAGAAGTAAAATAAGATAAGAAACAAAACACAAGAATTAAAAAATGACTGTCTGTCCGAATGTCCCAACTAATCTCTGGAACCGAATAAACGTCTGTATGGGACTATGACTGTAAGACAGGGGTTTTTTCAATAGGGTAGTTATGTGCAGATTTCACAGTAATCCACAGTATAAAGCACGTCATTACTTTCTTTTTTGTTTTTAAGGATGGGAAATCATCCAATGACTGTCACCCGATCTGGGCGAGGAGGGAGGGTGTGTCAGACTTTTACTGACTAAAACCACACTAAAACCCATCCGTGTTCCGTCATTTGCCCTTCGTGTTCCGAGGTCGCGGTAACTCTTTCGAACAATTCCGCAACCCCGAGCACGTCATTACTTTAAGGTAGTACAGCGTGTTAACTTTTTAAATCCTACTTTTATTGTAAGCAACAACAATAGATTCACTTGTATGTTGTATTTTTAGTTTTCATAAAAAAGTTACATTAATAATACCGTTTAGTCATATTTATTGGGTTTTAGCTTGAGTAAATTGAATAAGAACACATAATATATCTAAAAAAAGACGAAATATCAACAATTATCGGGTTTTATCATTCAATTACCGATACATATTTCGAAATAAATAGTAAATATTTAGTATATGGTATTTGTTCACTTCGCCAACCAAATTTCTTTAAATCCTGTTTGAGAAAGAAGCCAATAGATAATGATTGGCCCACAATACTTACGCCTTTGTGGACTGTTTGCGAATCGAGAATCGTACACGAGCACGTGACTCATGAGTATTGTTAAATAAAATTATGTTTTGTGCTGACTGTTATAAGAAATTAAACAAAAAAAAACAGGTTTAATTGATTCCTCGTCAACCTCAAAAGTTGGTTATTGGCTGTATTTACCTATGTCTTCATATCACATAACATCGCGGCAACTTATAGTAACAGTTTATAGTTTTTAATATTAATTGAATGTATTTTTGTATATGTATTTCGCTTTTACGAATAATATTTTTTTTAAATGGGTTCTTTTGCCTTAAACCTTTTGCATTGAATATCCCGGGATCTTTTTATCGCGGGATTCTCACAGGATTGGAAAAAAAGTACGTAAATTGACCATCACGCGAAGTCGCGGGCACTACTAATTGCTTCATAAAATTGTGGTGATGGATAAAGTTAAACAGAATGAATATTGTTGTATCAATGATTAACGTAATTAATGGGTGAGCACTGTACCAAATCGAAATTCTTCTGTGCCTCGGAAAGCTGTTAGTTGTTGGTCTGGGCTCTCATCTTGTATACTTTTGACAGTCCTTGCGGTTAAGTGCAAAAAATTGGTCAAGTGCGAGTGAGACTCGCCCATGAAGGGTGCCGCAGTAACTATAATAATTTGTTTGTTTGCTTGAACGCGCTAATCTTCGAAAGTACAGGATTTGGATGAAATTTGGTATGGAAGTAGCTTGAAGCTTGAGGAAGGTTATAGGCTACTTTTTACGCGACTGCAAAAAAGGAGAGTTATGTTTTTACCGTGATAGAATCCACGGGAGCGAAGCCCCGCGTGAGTACTAGTATAATATATGTATATTTATTTGACAAAAAAAAAAACCTTACAAAGAAAATCGGCGAAATTAAGCCCACTAGTAGTGTAATAGCAGAGACAAATGAAATATGTATTTAAATAAACTTTTATTTAATAGTTATTTATCGTAATTTTATACGACTTTCAATCATGGGGTAGGTAATGAAAAACACAATAAAAAGAAGATATAGCGGAAGTCATTGTGAATAAATTATCTGTCAGCCATGACATCTGCATTTCCTAATTTTAGGGTTGCCAGGGGGTTAAATAGTATAATATTGTATGTAGAGGGGTCATGATTTCTCATTTTTTTGTATATTATTATTAAAAATAGATTATCATTTTGAAAGTCTAAATATATCAGTTAATGCATTACATAAATATTTTTGTTAATTACAACATTTTTGTCCATAATAACTGTGGCTTTGTGTTGATTTCGATAGTGGATAAAAATGCTAGAAGCCAAATTATAAAAATTCAAGAAACGTCAAATGAGTTGAAAAAATCAATCAATGTCATTCAATCCGCGAAGGCGCGCACTCGTATAGACCACAGAGTACATTTTTGTTTATATATACTTTTACGCCGCTGTGAATACTCCTACTTTTTAGATGATTTATTAATTATTTATGTAAATGAATAAAAAAGAACTTAATTCAAACTAAAATTAGTTTGAATTAAGTTCTTTTTTATTAAATTTCGGTTTTATTTCTCAATGACCTTAAATGTTTTTACTTTTCATAACCTATAAAACGTTTTTGTTATCTCTCTGTTATCTCGGTATTCCCGTGATTAATATTGATATTGATGTTTTTATAGTAAATAGTGTTTATTACCAGTCAATTTAGTATTCGTATTATTATTGTCTGTTGAGTTGAAAAAGTGGGCCCAACGAAGTATGGGCCGTTGCCGGAGTCCTTTCTTAAAACGTTTGTTTTTCATAGTGTTTGTATGAATTACAAAGTTATATTTGCGGTTTTAGAAAATATGTTGTCTCAAAAACTGCTGACCCGATATCGTTCAAATCAATTTTTGTGTATCTCAAAAATTTGGTTGAAAGTTTACATTAAAATCTACAGACTTTTTTTTTATATATTTCACTCCATTATTATAGAAGTTAGACGGGGGTAGGGTTACCATATGTAAATAGAGGGATGCCTGTCTATGGTACCTAAAATGCCTGAATTTTCAGAAAAATGCCTGTGTAAAGCAAAACGCTGTTCTTTCTTTTCTAACTAATACATAAACGTAAAAATATTCACAAGATACAGTTTTGTAATTTTCCTGAGTAATCAATATTGCTTTTACTGATTCAATCGTCAGCCGATTTCTTTCTTTACTCCACTGGGCGTTGACGAGAGAAAACGTACGTTCTACGTTCGCATTGTGTGCAAAAATAGAGAACACAAACTGCCAGATTTTCATGAATTCTGTAATGTCACTATTCACTTCCTTACTTTTGAGAAAATTGCACCACTTTCTAGTTAAGCTTTCAGAAAAAAATATGTTATCTGCCGCTCACCGCCGCGGCCCGCCGCCGGTGTCATTCAAATGCAAGCGCGAATCGCGCGCGGGCGCGAAATTTAAAAATGCCTGTCTCAGTCCAATGCCGGCCGCACGCCTGTCTAAACCTTAAAATGCCTGTCAAATGCGGCAAACGCCTGTCCAAAGAGTAAAGTAATATACAGCGGGGGGGGACACATTTTACCACTTTGAAAGCGTATATCTTTTAAACGAGTAACTTTATGAAAAAGTCCTATTTTAAGACCCGTCTATAGATACCACACACGCATAGGTTTCATAAAAAAAAATATTTTCAGTTTTAGTTCCATGTATGAGGTTATATAAAATAAAGGGGGGCTTCTTTATTTTATTTTTTTTTAATTCAGAAAGCGGTTTACAGAATACATCTACCTATCAAGTTTCACATGTATAGTCTTAATAGTTTTAGAATAAAATGGCTGTGACATACGGACGGACGGACGGACGGACAGACAGACAGACATGATGAAACTATAAGGGTTCCGTTTTTTGCCATTCGGCTGCGGAGCCCTAAAAACCAGAAAATCTAACATCTATTATGCGTCAAGAAAATCTAACATATATTATGCGTCGTGTTACCCAGTTACTGGGTTGTGGAGATCAGACAGGCAGTCGCTCCATGTAAAACACTAATACTCAGCTGCATCCAGTTAGACTGGAAGCCGACATATTTGAGAAAAGGCAGATAATAATGATGATGACTAATAAAGAAAACAAATAATTAAAATTATGACTATTTACTTATGTTCACTTTTTACAAAATAATTACATTTAAAATCTTTAAGTAATGGCAAGTAATTGTCGAGTTATAGTACTTATACAAAAATACGCCTAAGGTAAGATGTACAATATTAATAGTTTACTTGAAATATTACAATATTTAAAGAAATAAATAACTAAATATTTATGAATAACGATAACGATATGTCTAAGGGAGAATACGCAGTAATATTGACAGTTCACATAATATTCTAAAGCACTACTTATAATATTTAGTCATCATAGCCGAGCTCACAATAGAAATAAATTAACATATTCAGAAATATCCTAAGTTGTATAAATGTACAAGTCTTAATCATTTATTCGGTGGAAAGTCTAGCGTTGTGTATGCGGGTCTGGCGCGCGGGACGGGGGGGCGGCGCGGCCGGGGGTGGGTCTTCCCCCCCTCAGCCACCGAGCTGATGGAAGCTTCCCCCTCTTCAGGAAGGTAAGGGGCTCTAGGACTTAGCACTAAAGCTTTATATGACGAGTGAGAGTCCGCTATGCTCCTGCCATCTCCCTCGTCTCGTCGTGACATCTCAGAGAACGGAGAAACTGATCGTTTCTCTATTCCACTCGGTCCTGGAGTTTCTTCTTTTGACTTTAATTCGTAAGCATTCTCTTCTTTCCTCTTTGGCTCGGTATCTTTTTTGAATTTCGTCTGTCTCTCTATTATCTCTGCTGTGGTTAGGTCAGAGCCCTGCACGTCTGTTTCTAGAGGCGGTGCAGACAACCATGGTCGTGAAGAGTTTGTGCCGCACCATCGCTCTTCGTTTTCACTTGCATCGCCTAAAAGACCAAGTTTTTCCAGATTTTGGAGTAACAGATTTTCGCTGGAGCTGGCTGCTCTCATTTCAGTCTTAGATTCTTCAGCTAGCAACAACTCTGCTAGCGGTGGAGCTAGTCCAAGTCCTATGTTCCTTTCGTGGTATACTTCAGAAATGGTCGGAGTTAGTTCTCCGCTCATATGTCTAACTTGAGCCATTGAGTCTCGGCTGCTTGTACCCATTTTCGGTCTAGGAGTTCGTTTAGATGTTGACGGTTGAGCCAAGGTCTGTTCAGTCTTCTCTTCTTCAGACCTCCTTGGTTGTGCTGAAGCTAGGTCATAGAAAGCATCGAGGTACCTCGCATGGGCGTGATCTGGTCTTCTGCGTAAGACTGTGTCGTGTCCTGAGCTTTCCCAATCGGAGTCATCGGAAGGTGGTCTTCTCGTGTATAAGGTCCTTATTTTGGTCTGGTGAGCAAGTGCTAAGGACACGTCTCGGGGAGGGGCGGAGGTAGGTACGGGTGGGGCTGCCGGAGGGGAGGGTGTGAAGGCAGCATCGCTCTCTCCTCTGTACCTCGGCGGTGGAGGCGCGGGTGGAGGGGCAGTACGTCCGTCTGGTTCACCGCGTCCTACTTCTGTAGAAGAGGTAGATCCTCGAACGTACATCGTGAAGGCACCACCGCAGGAGCCAAGGGGTAGAGGTGGTGGAGGCACCGATGATACGCTTTCTTCTGTTAAAAGACATATGGATGTTAATTAAAGAAATCATTTTGGAGCGTATGACGTAAAATAACGACTGTGATGTTTAATCACAGCTCATGGTACAGAGTGGCAAAATATGACGGGGTTTTTACCTCAATATACCCCCCATATAGAGGAAAAAACATGAAGCAGATAATGAATGTAGATCTTAATAAGCTATAGTTTCTCGAGTATGCTTAAATTACTTACGTCGATGTTGTCTCGGCGGTGGTTCTCCATCGGAGTGCGGTTCTAAGTCACCGTCATCAATTGATGCTAGTGACTCGACGCTTGAACTCGACTCCAAACTGAGACTTCTTGGAGCTTCTTGCGTATCTGTTAATAATAAAACGGTCAGTTGTGGAATGACCTATATAATAAAGTAGTGAATATGGCGAACTTAGCAAATTACTGATAAATAATTTTGGCTTGAATTTACATATTTATAAAAGCTTTGATGTATTTTGCGTTGATTTTGTTGGAATGAAGCATTAAAAGCTTTAAAAACATGGTTTGCAATGGAATTTGAAATTTAGACTTAAACATAGGGTAACTTGACCAAAAAAATATAATTTCTGCAAACTAGGATACTACGAAAAGAGATAATGTTATAAGTAAACTTATAACTTCATAAGTTTCAGCTATATAAACTTTTTCTGAATGACTCAGTGACATTATGAAGTTAACTAGTTCAAACTGAACGCGCGTCATAATTTGAATACAACTCTAAATAGTGCGAGGTTTACCTAGAGATTAATCTGACTACATGACGAAAACCTAAGCCAACCCCTTACTATTATGACCAATCGTGATGTTTAGAAGACCTCACTCCTCCCACTGTTCGGGTCACACACCGCGATAGTACGTCTTAAGTATAGTTCTATAACTCACCAAATAACGCGAGCAGTGCCTGTAACACAAACTGTATGTGTCTTCTGTTGGCAGCTTTGCCGGTGCGCAGCGTTACTTCATCCTGGCCCACTTCCGCTAGGTCAAAGCCGAGGGAAGCTAAAAGTTCGTGGCAACCGTTCACTCGCCATAACCTGTTAAGTTCATTATTAATTTTTTAACAGACTTAAAAAAAGGAGGAGGTTTTCAGTTCATTGGAATCTTTTTTATTCTCAGTATACAAAGAAAATAGAAGAACCGAGATAAATACCGTGTTAATATATGTCAAACAAGTTAGTAAGTTACGACTAAGAGCTATGAACATGATGTTGTCGTTGATGATATGAAAACGGTAAAGAATGATATTGCAATGAGAGCGTGTGGGACAAAATGCTACTTATAGTTTGATAGAAAAAAGAGGTACAATTTAATAATTAAACATTATCTGCATATATACATTAGCTATTTATTTAACGTGAACTTGTATATAAACGATTTAGCCTTAACTAAAATAAAGCATGAACAATGATTCCTTAATGCCGGCTTGTAATGTACCCATGAGACTAGCAGTGTTGCCACGTTGTATGCCCGAACTTAGCCTTTGCTAAGTTCTTCTAAACAATTATAAGTAACAACTGAAGATGAAAAAGAAACACCGATAGTTATAAACTGGGGGTTTCTAAGTCAGGAGTAAAAAGGATACTTCTAGGTAAGCATGTTCCTTCTTCGACCACGTCATCACTTACCATCAAGTGAGATGGTAGTCAAACATGAGCCTATTATCAGGAAAAAAAAAATGAAATAGACATAAAGTTTGTATATAGGTGCTTCCGTAACCGAAGTATGGCACCGAGGTATGACTATGTATATGAGAAATATGATTAACCTGACGTTAACAGCGACTTCAATGGTGTCTGTGTCGGAGTTCTTAACACTGAACTGTGAGATAACAGAACGGATTACTCCAATGATATCGTCTGCTACGTCACCGTTTGATATCAGCTTCGATAGAGCTTGCAGGGTCGTCGACGTTAGACCTGAGAAGTAAAATAATCTTTAGAAGCTAATAAGTGTTGGAGGCAAAACAGCTAGAACTAGAAAGAGTGATTAAAATGGTTTTTGTTATTACTGAATTCCACCCGTGGTTTCACTCGCGTTCACTTCGCGTCGTAGCCTACTCCACTCGTTGATAATATAGAATTCTACTGGTAAAAAAATGCCTAATATTGGATGAGTAGTTTCGAAGATTAGTTACAACTAACAAACTGACTCACAAACACCCCCTTAATATTGGTATAGATATAGGAAATATTGGACTGTTTGGGGCAGATTTTATTATTGCATATAATGTTTATTATGCATGTAATGTTGAAAACGTACCCAGTAGAGCTTGCAAACTGGCTGAGCATTGGGTCAGCCTCTCTTCGGGATCACTTTGTGGGAAGAAAACGCTTGAAGGTATACCATTTGCTGCTGGCTCAAACCTGGGAACAAACATAATTATTAGGTATAACTGTGGATGAGAGATTAAGAGATTTTTAAAATATGTTCTTTTTATTAGGGTTCCGTAGCCGAATGGCAAAAAAACAAAACCCTTATAGTTTCGTCATGTCTGTCTGTCTGTCTGTCCGTCCGTCCGTTCGTCCGTATGTCACAGCCATTTATTCCGAATATATTAAGACTATACATGTGAAACTTAGTAAGTAGATGTATTCTGTAAACTGCTTTCCGATTTTAAGAAAAAAATTAAAAAATATTTAAAATAAAGGGGGACTTCCCATACATGGAACTAAAACTGAAAATATTATTTTTCATGAAACCTATGCGTGTGTCGTATCTATAGACAGGTCTTTAAAAATGAGTTTTTCATAAAGTTAATCGTTTAAAAGATATACGCTTCCAAAGTGGTAAAATGTGTCCCCCTCTAAATTCTATAATAATGGAGTGAAAAGTCTAAAAAAAATAAATGTCTAGAGACCTTAATGTAAACTTTCAACCAAAATTGGTTTGATTGGTTTGAACGATATCGGGTCAGCAGTTTTTGAGATACAGCATATTTTCTAAACCCGCTAATATAACTTTGTAATTCATACAAACACTGTGAAAAACAAGTTATTTGGCGTAGATGTAACAAAATGTAAATAAGCTAGTTTTAAGAAGTTTGTAAGGTTTTGTGTTTTTTTAGTCAAATAAATATACATATTATATTATTATAGTTACTACGGAACCCTTCATGGGAGAATCAGACTCGCACTTGTCCAATTTTTATTTTGTTCTAAAATAAGGGATGTCAGCTAAACTTAAAGCGAAAATGTTTTTAGGCTGAATAAAAATAAAACCTTATTTATTATTCTTTAAGGAAACGATTATATTCAGTTACAGTTTTTTTTTCTGGTGCATAAATAAGGAATTGTCTGATTCCCAGTGTCGTGGGATTTAGTTTCGCCCCAAGTAATACAATGTTTGGTTTAACTGTATTGATTGAATATTGGGTGAAAGTATGTGTAATTGTGTATGAGTGGAGTGTACGTGTAGATGGGTGCTTATATGCTTGGTTACACAGTTTACGACTCTACGCTAAAGAGGGCTTCCGTCTGTCTGGTCCGAAGTTTTGGAAAGCAGACATTAAAATATTATGTCCTCAAAAACTTTAATAGAAAATTAAATTATCGACCTATCAAGAAACGCAAAGAACCTACGTTTAAATGAAGAATTTAGGCAGTTGTACCACCGCCAGCGATTAACGAGTAGCAGGTAAAGCTAGCAACTAAAAAGAGTTGGCAAGAGTGTAGTTCCAATAGTTTTGTCGCTGCGCTATCGTATCTCGGCGTGAGTTCTGACCACTGATCGCTGAGCTAATATTATCTTTGACAGTAATTGTCAGTGTAAACAATCAGCGATCGACTATTAATAAATCCATCTCTTTTGTTTACACGGAATTTATATCTATTGTACGTTTCTTGAGCAAGAAAATAACGGATAGTTAGTTGCTTCCTCGCCGTCGGTGATATAACTGCCTCTCTGAAGGCCAAAGTCTATCGATCGATTGAGAGTATAATCCTTGTCATACCTAAATCCAACGCTCATGAGCAGTTCCCGCCAGCCACTGATGCTGCCAGCCTTGTTCTCGATACTCTTCTGTGTGGTGTACATGGCGTTCTTCTGTCCTCTGACTATCCTCTGTAGGGACTTCTCGACGAGGTGTAAGCATACTCGCAGTGCGTCCCTGGAAATTTAAAGGGTTATTAATTTTAATCATTTTATGTCGGTAAAAAAATTATATTTTAATTTTATGGGTACCAACAATGTCTGAAATAAACGAATTTAATTTAATTTACAATGTCGTACAGTCTAATATCGATTTTATGAAAGATGCCCGACGTCTGTGGCTTACAAGTACCTTTAAAAGGAAATATATTACACAAATTTCCTTGAAATAATTCACAAAAAGGTTTTTTTTTTAATTGAAAATATGTATTATTATCATGCAATTAAACAGGATTAAAGAAAATATATAATAGAAAAAAATCAAATGGATGTTGGAATTTTTCAAAATCACAAAGACCATGTTTCTAAACCCCCGATCCCATGGGAATTTCGGGGTAAAACCCTATATCCTTTCCAGGGTCCTAAACTATTCCCATGCCAAATTTCATCTAAATCGGTTCATCGGTTTAGGCGTGAAAAGGTAGCAGACAGACAGACAGAGTTACTTTCGCATTCATAATATTAGTATAGTATGGATATGGATGTGGGTGGTTATACGTTACCTGCACTTGTCGGGCTGCGCCAGCAGCTCGCAGAGCGCCTGCCCCAGCAGCGCCACCTTGTTGCTGAGGCGCACGTTGGCGCCCACCAGCACCAGCCCCGCCCAGTGCGCCGGGTGCGCGAAGTGCTTCGTGTGCCGCACCGTCTGCATCGCGTCGCCTAGCGCCCTGCCCACACACACATTGCCATTGTACAACACGATCATAAATAGAAATAGTTACATTGTTCACCGAGAGGAGAAAGTGACCAACACCCGAGATCGGGAATCGCACTTTCTCTCGAGTGATACATAGTGCTTTATACTACACCTACGAGGAAAATAAAAAACTAAATCTTTACTAATTGAAATTTATATTGAAATTGTTGCAGTTAGTGAAACTTAATGTAACATTGTTTTCACAAATGGCGCCAATGGCGTCTGCAATTTTCACATGTTCTTTTTTCAAATAGTTTATCCTGCCGCCGCAGGGTCGCACTGCCAGCCCGACACCATCCAACACACAGCTAGTGGCCAGTGTCATTTTGCGAACTTGGAGATAAAAACTCACTGTAAAAACTTTTTGGCTTTTGATATTTAGGTTAACGGCGCATAGTCTTACCCAAAATTAAAAAAGAAAAACCACGTAAGAAATGGATTTTCATACACTTTTCTCTCCCGCTCAGATGCGTTTTCTCCCCGCATATTTGTTCGATATGCAATGACGTACTTTCTACCGTAAATTTGATAAAGTATCAAGGTACTTTCCAAGCAGGTGTAGTATAAAAATACAATATTCTTTATACAACGTGTAACAGAATAAACGCAATTCCTGGAAGTAGTTGGTTCAGAATCGGCTTCTGAATCGATATCCGTCATAAAAAGTAGGTGTTAAATTTTGATGGAAAAAAACGTTCATTTAACTTAAAATGCAAACACAGTATCATGACATATTAATACAATCCTTAATTCAAGGAAATGCGCTCGTGTGCGTGTCAGCCGCGAAAATTGCATGAGTGTGTGCGTCTGCGTAAAGGTATTGTATGACGCACATACATTTTGCGTTTAGTAAGGATATAACTATTTTATAAAAAATATCTAGGTTTGGTTTCAATTTATTTAGTTGCGGATGTTGTTTTAGACTTATAATTTAATATTCTAATTGGGGTGTCTGAGGTATTGCGATTAATCTGTTACACCTTGTATAAATCTCTTCGAGATATAATGGAAATAAAGTGGTTTGATCGCATTAGACACACAGAAGTTCTGAGCCATGTGAATGTGTATGGCATCGAGTTCTACCTCATGCAGAGGCAGTTGCGGTTGGCTGGACAGACCTCCAGAATGTCTGATGACAGAGTGTCGAAGGAGATCTTTATCTCGGAACTACATAACGGTAAGTGGAAATACGGTGGTCAGCTCCTGAGATACAAGGACGTGCTCAAAAGGCATATGAAAGGGTGTATATAACCATTAACGGAAATGCAATCACAATACATGAATAATTATATTTAATTTTTATGTCTTTCTTTATTGTCATATGGAGAAAAATAGAAGGTATAGTCATATCAGTGTATAAACATGGTTGGCAACACTTCACGAACGAATAGACTGCATCCTTTGCAGACCTGTAAAATGAATCTCAAAAAATAAATAAATAAAGTCTCGAACTTTATAGGATTCTTCATGAAAAATTTTCCTATTCTCAGTTTAAAAAAATTTGAGGAATTGAAGCTTCAAAACCTGGTTTTATCAGACTTATTTCAATTGTTTTCTTCATTTTCGACTTCCATTATCTGCCTGCGACGAATGCTGGAGTACTTCGGACAAATCGCCAGAAAAGAAAGACACAATCTGGAGCAAGTGGTGGCTAAGGTTGACGACAAGAGACCAAGAAGACGAAGTCCTTACAGATGGACAGACTAGATCCGAGCTACCCTGGACACCAACCTACATAACGCTCTCCATTCTGCCAAGGACAGGAACAAATGGCGAGACACCGTCCGGCAGAAAATTTTTGGCAGAAAGACGAGAGGAAGAGGATTTCAATTAATGTCCATCTAATTGACTTACTTGGCAACACGGCTTCCTTGTAGCAGCGCAGAATATAGAGCTCGATACAGTATCTTGGTAGCAGTGTCTTGTGGGGCCGGCCATAGAGTCAGGAGTATAGCGTGAGCTCCGGCCGCTAGCAACGCTCGGCAGAGACGCGATACACCTTCTCCTGCGAGGCTCACGTCTTCACTTTCTTCAGCTGAAGACCCTTGAAGGGCAGCACTTGATGGTGCGCAAGATATTACCACCTGTTAAACAGTCGTGTTATAAATAATTAAAAGAAGGGTCTTATCTCCGGAAGTAATGCTCCGATTCCAAAAACAAAATCATTGGTAGTAAGGTGCTTTATTTGTGAGTTTGCGAAATCCACGGGAACGAAGTCACGGGAGTAGTGCTAGTGCATACAGCTAAAGAGTTAGAGGAATTCGCTGCTGGAATCTGTGTTTTCTGTTAACTATAACCTGAGGGTGTTTAAGTCAAGAGTGAATAGGTTACTTTTAGGTAAGCATGCTTCTTCTTCTATTCACCACTGACACGGTATACAAACGTGAGCCTATAATCACTAAATAACGATAAATAATCCTAGATCTTTTATAGGATCAAAATATCGGTTCATAAACATAAATATATCGGTCAGATAGACATAAATATATATACAGACAAATTGAGAACCTCGTCTTTTTTGAAACTCGGTTTAAAACACGAGAGAGATAATATGGTTTTAACGCTGGTCGAATAGGAGATGAAACTTAAGTAGATATAAAAGAGGTGTGTTACATTGTAACTTACCAATCTGGCAGTAATTTTGAGATTCATAATTTCTGATGCAGTAAGCATGAACTCTGAAGCTGGTGGTAACTCTTCATTGCTTGGAGGCAGTTCGGAATCTGTGCAAAGACATGTCGATCATCATTATGTATACTTAGACAACTTATTTGTAACGAAAGCACTTAATTTAAATCTTATATCATTGGTATATGGTTTAAAATACAGTAGTTGAACGAGGGTATTTTGGGCGACTGAAATAAGTGCACTGAACGATATTACAATTAGAAAAGAGCTCTTAAAGTTTTGATTGGACATTGTAACATGAGTAAATGTTTCTATCTTGTTATGATTATTTTTTACTATTCATATTGAGTAATAAGAGATGATATAACTTCTTTATAAAGGCAAAAACAGTAATTTAAACTCCTGCAGTTATGCCTAATCAGTCTTGTTAGATAGTAACGTAGAAAACACTAACGATGCCTATGAATGTAACTCTTATTTAAATTTCACACTTATTCTCTCTATACTATGGCGTAGTGCAATGAATCATTTATTTGGTTTACTTACTTTCTTCTTCATTTTCCGTAGAAGTATCTGCAGCACCGCTGCCTACACTAGTATTGAGCAATCTCTTAGCTTGTGAGTCCACCTGCAAAATAATTCATCATTATAAATAACTACTATAGAAAAACTACTTGGTTAATCATAAGTATGATCTTATATAATAATAACGAGAAAAGAATAATAATCTTGCAGTCTTAATAATAATAATAACACAACTTTCACACAACGCCAACTCGTATCCCCAAACTAAGCAGTGCTTGTGCTATGAGTACTAGACAACTGATAAACATACATATATGTTTCTAAATATATACATATTATAGATAAATTACACCCAGATAAAGAACAAATCTAAGTCTTGACTGTAAAGTGTTCCTCAAGGTAGTCTACTAGGCCCGATTCTGAAAAGAGCGCTGACTATGCAAAAATGGTAAATGTGCTAAGTATCTGATAGCAAATCAAATCGATGTTCATATAATATTTAAAAAAATATTCATCGTCATTATAAATAACCTATGCAACAGAAAAACTACTTGGTTCATTATAAGTATGATCTACTATAATATTAACAACAAAATAATAAAAATTCAGCAGCCTTAACTGTAAAGTTTTCCTCAAGGCTCTATACTAGGCCCGATTCTCAAAAGAGCGCTGATTTTGCAAATGGTAATAATAAATAATATATATAATAATGTTCCACAACTTTCACACAACGCCATCTAGTCCCAAACTAAGCAGAGCTTGTGGTATGAGTACTAGACAACTGATAAACATACATATATATTTCTAATTAAATGTGTAATTAAGTGTGTAATATATTTGATAGCAAATCAAATCGATGTTGGTATATTTGTTAAAAGTAAGATTATGCTTACCACTTCTCCGGGACTGAGTACGATGGCGGAAGTCTTCCAACAGATGTGTGTGGCAAAGTGTATGCATTCGGCTTGGGTCAGCTGTGATAGTACTGCTTCTTTTGATGCCTGTTGTTAAAACAGAAACAGATTGTTTTAATGGGAACCGAAATGAATCGTTCTATTACTGAACATGAAATACTTGCATTTCGAAATTAATATGTAATTTGGTAATGCTAAAATTCTACAAGCATATCGACTTTTTTTTTTCAATTGGTTACTTAATCGGAGCTCGAGGATAAATAATAACAGCCACAGCCGAGTTCATTTTAAAGTAAAGCAACGCATGCCGAGATGGGTCTGTGGAAAAGTTAATATAACATAATTATCAAGATTCAGAAGCACGCTAAGCCGTTGGTCCTGATTATCATATGTATGTATATGTTTATTACAGGTAATCTGAAAAGAAAATCTAAGACCAGTCTTGCCAATGGGTATCATGGAACCCATTTCCGGGGTTGTGGAGGTCAAATAGGCAGTCGCTCCGTGTAAAACATTAGTACCCAGCTGCATTTGGTTAGATTGGAAAGTGAACTCAACATAGTTGGGAAAAGGCTAAGCAGATCAGAACTATTTTATCATATTTGTCTACTTATGGATGATAACGACGACGGTGCTTTATTGAAAGTATAAAATTGAAATTATTCAAATAATTTCAATTAAATTCAAATTATTCAAATAATTTCAATTGAATTCTAATTATTCAAATAATTTTAATTGAATTCAAATTATTCAAATAATTTCAATTTTATACTTCAATAGCCTAATTAAATAATGAAATGAAATAATGAAATAATGATGTTTATTTTGCAAATGGGTTATAAGTAACACTTTTACACGTCATTTTTTTTTCGTAAATGTAAGCTAGATGAGGCCAGTGTTTCCTAACTGACTACTCTGAGAAGAAACACTGAAACAAACTCAGAGGTCAACGTCTCTTTTAAAGTCCATACAATGTGTATTAATCAAATCATATGAGAGCCATGTAGGTTTATGCCTGTGGCGCCCTTTAAAGGACAGAATCATACAGATTATTAGTTGTTATCCCACATTGCTCTCACATTCACAATAAAGCTTCTGCTATTACAAAAAATATAAAAAAATATTGTCATTTTATGCAAACAAAATTAAAAACTATAAAGTAATAAAAAAAAGAAAATTAAAAGTATATTCTATTACTTAAAAAAGTAAATAATGTTATCAAATAATCATTAAAATAAAATAAAATAAAATAAAGAAAAATGTAATGTAAAAGTAATAAGAAAAAAAAAAACAAAAAACAAACAGAATTACAACATAAATGTAATTGGAGCAGCTTAGTCCCAAGCATTTTTGTCAGCAAGATAGTCTTTGACAGAATAAAAAGCTTTCTGGCAAAGTTTCTGCTTCACAAACGATTTAAATTTATTTAGGCTTAGTTCTTGGATATGACTGGGAAGTTTATTGTAAAAGCGTATACATTGACATCTAAATGAGCCCCCAATTTTCTTGAGCCTAGTTGAAGGAACAATAAATGTGTGCTTATTCCTAGTATTTATATTGTGGATATCGCTGTACTTTTCAAACATAGTTTTATTTTTATGAGCATATAAAATATTTTCATAAATATATTGACAGGGCACAGTCATTATATTAATATCTTTAAACTTATCTCTGAGGGAGCATCTAGGACTTAATTTATATATTGAACGAATAGCCCTTTTTTGTAAAACAAAGACTGTCTGAATATCGGCGGCATTTCCCCACAAAAGAATACCGTACGACATTACACTATGAAAATAGCTAAAGTAAACTAAACGAGCTGTCTCTAGATCAGTTAAATTTCGGATTTTTCTAACTGCATATGCGGCAGAACTCAGTTTTTTGGATAGTCTATCTATATGTGGACCCCACTGAAGCTTAGCATCCAGAGTAATGCCCAAGAACACTGTTGCATCCTCAGGGCTCAACTCTTTACCCTTTATCAAAACAGTAGTTGGTACTTGCCTAACGTGAGGCATCGTAAACTTTATACATTTCGTTTTTTTTTCATTCAGAAGAAGATTATTCACATTAAACCAATGTACTATTTCTGAAAGGGCGTTATTAATGTCGTCATAATCCGGTTGCTGACGTTTAATTTTAAATAAAAGTGAAGTGTCGTCCGCAAATAACACAATTTTATCGTTATCCTTTATGAGGTAAGGCAGGTCATTTATGTAAATAAGAAACAAAAATGGTCCAAGAATTGAACCCTGGGGCACACCCATAGACACAACCGATCCTGGGGATATTTATCCATTTACTTCGACTCTCTGAATCCTGTCACTTAAATAAGAAGTAAGAAGATTCAAAGAGGAGTCCCGAATTCCGTAGTGGTGTAGTTTTCTGACCAATGTTTCATGATGAACACAGTCAAATGCCTTGGACAAGTCACAAAAGATGCTCAGAGCATCACATTTGTCTTCCCATGCATTGTAGATGTGTTCTAAAAGTTCAACACCAGCATCAGTTGTTGAACGACCCCTTGTGAAACCAAACTGTTTGGCATGAAATAATTGTTGTCTATTAAAAAACCTTTGTAACTGTTCTAAAATTAGTTTTTCAAATATTTTACTAAAAGTGGGCAGTACTGAAATTGGTCTATAATTGGTAGGGTTTGATGTACAGAAGATTCAAAGAGGAGTCCCGAATTCCGTAGTGGTGTAGTTTTCTGACCAATGTTTCATGATGAACACAGTCAAATGCCTTGGACAAGTCACAAAAGATGCTCAGAGCATCACATTTGTCTTCCCATGCATTGTAGATGTGTTCTAAAAGTTCAACACCAGCATCAGTTGTTGAACGACCCCTTGTGAAACCAAACTGTTTGGCATGAAATAATTGTTGTCTATTAAAAAACCTTTGTAACTGTTCTAAAATTAGTTTTTCAAATATTTTACTAAAAGTGGGCAGTACTGAAATTGGTCTATAATTGGTAGGGTTTGATGTACAGAAGATTCAAAGAGGAGTCCCGAATTCCGTAGTGGTGTAGTTTTCTGACCAATGTTTCATGATGAACACAGTCAAATGCCTTGGACAAGTCACAAAAGATGCTCAGAGCATCACATTTGTCTTCCCATGCATTGTAGATGTGTTCTAAAAGTTCAACACCAGCATCAGTTGTTGAACGACCCCTTGTGAAACCAAACTGTTTGGCATGAAATAATTGTTGTCTATTAAAAAACCTTTGTAACTGTTCTAAAATTAGTTTTTCAAATATTTTACTAAAAGTGGGCAGTACTGAAATTGGTCTATAATTGGTAGGGTTTGATGTACTACCTGCTTTAAACAATGGTATAATTTTGCTATACTTCATTAGGTCAGGAAACTCGCCACAATCAATACAATTATTAAAAATAAATACTAAACTAGGAGCTACAATATTAATAATGGACTTGACGATATCCACAGAATTGCCCCACAAATCTTTTGTCTTTTTTACATTCAATGTATTAAAATTTTTAATTATATATTTACAAGAAACGTGTTGAAAATTAAATACTGAATCACAAGCTTTAACATTTTCTTTTAGCAGAGACTCTGCGGCAGTGGGTGAGGAATCCAGAGATTTCGTTGTTGATACCGGTATCTCTGAAAAAAAGTTTTCAAAAGCCGCGGCAACCTGGGCATCAGATTTAATTATTTCGTCATTAATTACAAGTTTGTAGTCACTACACCGTTTTTTAGACCTGCCTGTTTCACTGTTAATGATATCCCAAGTCGTTTTAATAATATTATTACTATTTTTGATCTTAGAACTCAAATGGCGCGTCTTTGCCATACAACAAACCTTTTTAAATAATTTTGAATATTTCTTAACATATAAATTAAATTCAACAGTGTTTATATGTGCTCTTTCATTGTACAATTCATAAAGACGAGTTCTACTTTTGTGAATACCAATGGTAGCCCAATCACCGAAAGACACAGTATTGTTAATAGAAATGGTTTAGGCAAAAAAGTAGAATCAAATTGCTTACAGTACATGTTAAAAAAGTCCTTATATAAATGATTAGGATCATGTAGGGTGGTCAAGACTGGTAAACTATGTGTGAGTTTACTTTTGAAAGTTTTTAAACGACTTTCAGTTTTTGGGTTAACTGTGATATCCTTTTTAGCCGCTTTATTATTTTTACATTGGAAAGTAATTAATTGCCCACTATGATCTGATTCTAGTAAATTAATGATCTCTTTGTGTTTAATTGATACATCTGTATAAATATTATCAAGGCATGTAGCACTGGTAGGGATGATTCTTGTTGGCTCTGAGAATAAATTGTCAAGATTGTAGGACCGAAACAGATTTATAATTTTTGTAGTTAAACCAGAAATTTCTAATAAATTGACATTAAAATCTCCACAAGTGATGATGTACTTATTCGAATTACTAATCTTGTGTAACACTTCATCCATTACCTTTTCAAAATAGTCATACAATCCTGAGGGGGGTCTGTACACACTCAATACAATGAACTGCTCCAATTCTATACAGGCTATTTCAATAGTCCGCTCAACAGACAGGCTCACTATATCCTTACGTTCTTTAAATTTAAGGTCATTATGTACTAGAATTAAGGAGCCACCACGAATGGCATTACTTCTGCTGAATGAACTACCAACCTGGTGATTACTAAAATTAAACATCATTTCATGACTTTTCAGCCAATGTTCGGTAATGCAGAGAATATCAACCTTGTTACAATTAATAAATAATTCCACTTCTAAATCCTTGTTCAATAATCCTTGAATGTTTTGGTGCACCAGGTTGACCCCATTTACTAATTTATTAATTTTATTTTAATTTAATGTAATAATAATTTTCTCTGCATTATTGCTAGAGTTTGCCTCTATTGTCATTATTTCTAATTTAAATTATTAATAAGTTCATTGTTTAAAATCAAGCAATTGGTTGAATTATTCTGAATGTCAATATTGCATTGCTCAATAGAAGCAACTTGTTTAGCCAAATTCTTGGCTGTAATACTAAAATAATATGATAGCGACACAGCTATCTGTCTTCTACAATAATTTGAAAGATAGTATCTATCTTTTGTTAAACAAAAACTATTATGAAGGTAATTGTTAATATCAATTAATTGAAATTTATCAGTATTAGTGTGCGTTACCCCAGCAAAATAATGTCGAAAATAGTCATTTAAATCTTATAGATAATTAGTTGCCCAGCTTCTGTAATTGTTAAGCACATTTTCAAATTTGTTACACATAGGTATAGTTTTTTAGTTATTACACAAAAACATATTCTGCTGGGGTAACGTTTGAAACGTTACCGCAGCAAAACTTTTTTTTAAATAATGGGAATATTGAAATAAATATTAGCTATACATTTAGTTATGTTACCCAAGACTCAACATTGTTAATATTAATTGGTAATAGGGGACCAATTAATATTAACAATGTTGAGTCTTGGGTAAAGTTATAATTAATTATTTTCATCATTATGTCAAGTAAAGAGCAACCAGGCATACAGTAGTTTAAAATTGACTGTCCCGGATATTCATGCTTCAATAAGTGGCCAAAGTTCTTTCCAATTTCATCGCTAAATATCACTATATCCTTCTTAATAGTGTGTGTATGATTTGTTGGGGAACTAATAATAGGAAGTGGTAAACTAACACAAGGCCGCTGTGTGATGTTATTAGTAGTGCATGTTGACAATGAAAGATAAGGCATGTCTATTTTGGAAGTTGGTTGACAATGCTCACAGTTTGTGAGCTTACCAGTTCATTCATTGCCAACACGTATTCCCTCATAAGTTTTTCAGAGGTATTATACTTCTTAGTCATTGAACTGAGTTTTTCCTGTAAACGGTTCAGTTCAGATTGCAAGTCCCCAGTGTCAATTTTGTACTTCCTAGTACTTTGTTCCAAATTAAAAGAATATGCATCTAATTGTTTTAATAAGTTTAACCTTTCCCTATTTAATTTTACATTTTTAATAAAAACTTTTGTTTTTTAACTAACTTTTTGGTTTTTAAAATGTATTTATTATTTTTCATGTATTTTTTAAGTTTATTTTTACTACCTACTATTCTACCCGATTTATTTGAATAATGGCTAAGGTGTCGGACTAGTAATCGAGAGGTCACGGGTTTGAACCCCCCCATTACACTATTGCCTTGAACCTACTCCAGACACATGGATATTTACCTTAGTTTGATGGTTTAACAAAATCTTAATCAAGCTAGTAATGGGGGTACATTGCTACTTTTCTTTTTAAATAAAAACACAAAAAGATGTGCTTCTGTCTTTCTTTCTATTTTTGCTATATATATTTGCTTATTGCTTGCTTTTAGCAGGCGTCCGTCACTCGCTCAAGGCCACGCGTTATATGCCTACCGCTTTGCGTATCGCCGTCGGTACATCCGACAGTGGGCTGCCGCACGCACGCCTGAGCCTTTTTAAATAATTTTGACAACGTCATAATGGATCGACCTAAAAACAATTGATTTTCCTCCGCTTTGCTCCTGTTTCTCTTTGATTATTTATTTGCGTGGAATTTTATTAAAATTAAAATTATTTACGCGGTTTCGGATATTTTCGACACAAAAATTTAATAATTGGGAATCCAGGGAAGGAAAGAAATGCATCTATCATTTTATTAAACTGAAACATATTTGATCAACAATTAAAAAAATATTGTTTTTTCAATATTCGTTTTATTACCAATATCATGATATACAACCCTAGGACATTCGCTCGGTGACGTGGGCCGCGCGGCGGGCAAAACAATCTCAACTCTCTGTGTGCGTACTCATGGTACATTTCTATTCGCTGCAAACATCTGGTATTATTATTAAGATTTTGTAGGCTATTATGGCGTAGGTATTTTCGCTTTTGTATGAGAGTGATGTATCTGTTACGAAGTAACTAGTAGTAGTTTAGTAATCTGTGCTTTTAGTACCTGATAGTCAGTAAGTGGTGTGACGCGTAGCATGTCCGCCACAAGCTCTGCTTCCTTCAGCTGCGCGTGAGCGGCCGACCAACGAGCGCCGCCCACTCTTGGGGCGCCCACCACGAGACAACGCATGCCAGCTTCTGCGTTGTTTGCATTATTATTCGATGCTCCTGTGAAATAAGTATTTGAATGATCATTTGATCAAAAAGGCTATAGTAGCTCGTAGTTAGGACTCGAGCGAATTTTATTAATGTTTTATATTTAGTTTTTCTCTCATCATCATCGGCATCTCATACAATGAAATACAAAAACAAGAAAATATGGTATTAATTCAAGTTCTTCAAATATAACAGCTTTTGCGCATTTGTTGCGCTATTTCTTCTTTCCAGCTAAAACTTAACTTACATTTAGAAGACCCTGGAAAATAACATTTTTTAAACCTTGTTATATTTTCACTTTAAGTGAATATGTATCTCTTTCGACAAAATAAATATCTTTAACCAAAAAATTTGAAAGTTGCAACGGGCAGATGTTTTGGAGGACTGTTTTCATGTAAATTTTTGATGTTCATAGAAAGTTGATTTTCAACTTACATAGTTTGAATACAGTCTTATGAATTCGTCTTGATGAACTTATATTGAATTTTAATTTCAGGGGTTTACATGGGCTCATCTCTCCAAGTCACAGTTATGATATTCCCTTATCTGCTAAGCAACTCACCATGATCATGGTGCGGCCTCGCCCTCATATGGCGATGATGTCTGAGCGGCCTCAAGGCGGGCGCGGCCAGCAGCGCGTACCGTTCACACAATGGCTCGCCATCGCCGGCCACGCTCACGGGAGCTCCCGGGCTGGTTGCACTGCGGAGAGCTCCCCAAGGACACGCGTAGAGAGCTCCCTCTACCACCACTATTAGTTCTCGGCGACCACCACAGCCGCGACGACCGTGGGGTGCTGTGGGAGATAATAAAGAAGAAGAATAATTTATTTCGCACACTTAGGTTACTTAATACGTTACTTACTACTAGGTATAGCTGTCGCCAAATAACTTGGCAAGATTTTGGCGTAGTGGGGTTAAGTTCGCGCATCGTGCACTTAGTAGATGAAAAAAGTGGTCACTTTTACTGCTTGCCATTATTCTATAATTATTGCCATCATTTATTTTTAATCATATCTGTTCAGAAGAATGTTAAAGAAAGAAGAGGAATTCATTCGTTAATTCGGTATCATAAATAAAATAGATATAATACATAAATACATTTATAAGTGAAAAAAATGTATAAAAAAAAAACATTAAAAATAATATGTTCTCGTCGTCACAATTAGTTAATAAAACTGCTACCCCTTTTATTCTTCTTTTTTCCCGGTATCCTAAAGACAGTGACGAATTCGGAATTTCAACCTTCCTTAATTATAGTGTCTAACTGTGCTTTCTGACGTTTTAATAGTCTGCGTAAAACGGTATTTGGTCCTGGCATTGTAATCAACGTAACAAAAACTAAATTTCAAAACAACAACTCGTAACAAAAACAAAGGGTACAACTTTCGTGTACGCAAGTGTATTCGGGAGCATATTGAACGAGAACTACTGACGCACCAATCGCGCGCTCGGAGCGGCGCTACGTCATACCCCGCGTCCCGCTGACACCTAAAAATCGACTTCTGCGCATTGAACGACTCTTGCCAAGTTATTTGGCGACAACTATACTATGTTACTTAGGTTACGTTTTTTTAAGGATCATCCAATGACTGCCTCCAGATCTGGGCGAATCGAAGGTTGTTAGATTTTTGCTGACTAAAACCCATCCGTGTTACATCATTTGTCTTTCGTGTTCCGTGGCTTCGGTAACTCTTTCGAACAATTCCGCCCCCCCCCCCCCGGCAGGAGAATTGACTGTCTAAGATGATTGACAGACTACATGAATGATTGGGTTAATTGCAGGAGGGTTCGGTTGGTAATAAGTGATTGATACAGATAATATAAACAAATAAGAGGAAGTGTAAGGAAATATATCTATACTAATATTATAAAGCTGAAGAGTTTGTTTGTTTGCTTGAACGCGCTAATCTCAGGAACTACGTTTCTGATTTGAAAAATTCTTTCAGTGTTAGATAGCCCATTTATCGAGGAAGGCTATAGGCTATATATCATCACGCTAAGACCAATAGGAGCGGAGCACTAATGAAGAATATTTCAAAATCGGGGGATTTTTTTCCACGCGGACGAAGTCGCGGGCGGAAGCTAGTATGAAATAAAGAGTATCGTTTAACAGCTAAAGTTATAAGCTTTAAGGTATATGTTGATGATTCATAAGATACTGGCTGTCCGTGAGTTAATTTACACGATATTTCATACAAACATTAATCCAGTATTTCAGCCCTTTTGGGATACAATTGGAAAATGTGTAGCTTATGTCTAAGGCCGGCCGCCCATTACAACTTTTTGTCACCGTGACTTATTGTTACTGTCGCCTGCTGTCACCCACGATGCGCTCACTGTGGTGACTTCTTGGGTAACAAATCACGTTCTAGACATGGGCGTTATTAGTTATTTTTGATAACCGTTATCTAACCGGTATTTAGTGGCAATAACGTTATTGATAACGGTTGCTGAATAACGGTATCACAAATGCAGTTAATCTAACTATTCAGTTGTTGTATCTCTATAGTTATTACAACAACTGGATAGCTAAAATAACCACAGTATGAATATAACAAGGAGTGGAGTAAGGCTGCGTTTCCACCAGAGATGTGCGAGGATGCGTAGCGAGGGATGTGTTTGTAAAGAACCAATAAAATCGCTTCATTTACCTCGCCTCAGTCAGCACAGCTCTGGTGGAAACGGCTCAGCGGAGCTAGATTTTTGCGCATACAAAACAAGCGAGGGATGTGTGCGAAGGATGTGTGCGAGAGATGTGTTGCGAAGGATGTGTTGCGATGAATGTGTGTTGAGAAGGATGTGTTGCGAGGTTTGCGCATCCTTGCACCACACATTAATGCGCATTTTCACAGCTCCGCTACACATCCTCGTAGGCACATTTTCATCGCACAGCTTTGGTGGAAACGCTCACACATTTTCACAGCACAGCTAGACATCCTCGCACGACACATTTCCATCGCACATCTCTGGTGGAAACGCACCCTAAAGGGATTATAACGATACTGGTAATTTCCCTTCATAGCTTTCTTCTAGGCTTAGGACTAGCACATTTTTTATATGAAAAATATACAAAAAATGCGGCGCATTTAAAAATCATCATATTTACATTGATTGATTAAATTAACATGGCTAGCTAACTCACCTTCACCTAATAATCACTATCATCATAATTATACTATTTACACAATGGTCAATTAATCAATCCTACTGTTATTATAAATGCGAAAGTTTGTAAGGATGCATGTATGTTTGTTGCTCTTTCACGTAAATACTACAGAACGGATTTCAATTAAATTTGGTAAGTAGATAGTTGAGATCCCAGCATTCCCACGGAATCGGGATTTATGCGGGCAAAATCTCCCACGCGATCGAAGTCGCGGGCAGAAGCTAGTATCATCATATTATTACAGTGTTAACTCTATATAACTACACTCAAGGGACTTCGTATATTTTGATATTATAGGAAAAAAACTATATTAGAAAATCAAAAAAGAAATATTTCAGACTAGTGTTAGAAAAAACAAATCTTATATGAACGCTATTTCGTAGTGCGTTTTTTGTCATTTTCATCTGACGTCTTTTGCTGCACCAGTAATTTTGTTTCATTTTTTAGTTTGTAATCCACGAATCCTACTAATAACCAAATTTGCAATTTGTGAATAAAAGAACAGATGTCGTAAAAAGTTTAGTATTTATGATGCCGACAGTCGAGTTTATTACGTACTAGAAAAATAAAGTAACAAAAGAACCTATAGCTCCGCAGTTTTTACTAATTTCGGCCACTTAAAAAGTACATTTTATTATTTAATTGCTGTCGTTATTGAGACTGGGTGTAATGATTATAGAGTATACCATTATATGAAAGACAAGCTAAGCTTTAGGGAGTTGAACGACACTCGATTTATGTAATTTAACCCCTTATTGCATGAATTATGAAGGAGACGATGAAAAAAATTTTTTTTACTATAAACATCTTTTATTTCTTATACATAAAGAGTTCGAAGCGAAAAAAAAATATTTGTGTACTTATTTTGGAAATTACTACACGAAGCCATATATGGCATCGTATGCATTCTAGTGGAATTATAATGATCCATATATGGCTTCGTATACATTAATTAAAAAAAGAAATTATTTTTTATGGAAATCTTTGAAACAATTTCTTTTATCATTGTAACATAAGTTAACTTTGCATTTCCCACATTTGGTAAGCAAATGGAATTTCGAACAGTTCTGCCAAATTTGTCGACTTGATTTCGTCCACTCGGGGAAACGCTCCACGTTATCTGAACGTACAGAATCTAGTGGTACGTCTTCATGCCTAGCTGGAGTTTTTAGTGCTTTTTATTGGGTACGGGCGAGTCCGGCAAGTTGGTTGGAGTGGCACCTCGGCTTGTTGGGGTACCGACTTGGATGCGCGTAGGACGACCACGTTTTTAGCCTCCAAACATAAAGGAATGTCGACTCGGCTAGTTGGAGTTTCGGCTCGACTTGAGGATGATGTTCCTAAGTTGCTAGCTGGACGACCACGTGTTTTGACCACAACTTTTCCTGCTTTACGCATATGCTCCGCATATGCTCCGCATATGCTCCGCATATGCAGGTATGACAATATTTTTTCTTCGACAAGCACGGAGTGAGTATGGTTCATAGTCAGGATCAGAAGCCAGATCGTCATCACTCAAGAAACTATCGCCCGGATAAGATTTACATGCTTGGAAGTACCATAGAAGCGAGAAGAGGGTCCATTGCTGCAAAGAGAAGAAAAAGCACCTAAATGCATGCGAAGCCATATATGTCCCATAATGTTTTGACAAAAATGCATACGAAGCCAAATATGGCAATATCAAAAGAAAGCTCAAAAACAAACAAAAAACACAAAAAATGCCGAAACGATAACTATATCTTATTAAAGTATTTGTAAACATTGTATTTTGAAATTCTAAGGATTTTTACTCACCGTTTTATTACTATTTTCCTGTTTATAAAATTAGCACTAATTATTTGCATTCTAACGGACGGACATGCTGCACATAAGCTCTAATATTTTTACTAATTGCAGTTACTATAGACAACAAAAAATACGTTCCGTTACCCGAGGAAATTATGTATACGGATTCAATGTTGGTTACGAAAAAACAATATTTAAATAAACTGAAAAAAAAAAAAAACTTTTAAAGCCATATATGGCGTTATATGCGGTAAGGGGTTAATTCATTCTTATAAGTCAGTTTATGTCTACACAAGTATACCTAGCACTAAATACTATTATTAAACTGGGTTTGCATTGTATATTTACATACTTAAATTTAATACAGAACTACGATTACGCACTTAACTTTTACAAACTAAAGAATTTGAATAGTCTCTTCTCAGAAAAATAATAAATCGTCTCAAATATAAAAAAAAAGAAATCATAAAACAATTAACAAGTTCTTCAAATAACCAACAAGAAAACCGACAACCGACACTGGTACTAGTATAATTCACTCAATAATTCGAAACATACACACACAGAAACATGTTGGAAAAAACGTCATTACATTAAACATAATAATAATAAGTAAGTTATAACAAAAAAAAAACAATGTAATCACTACAACATTTTCCACATATTAGCTAAGAGGTATGATGTGATGAGGAGTCAAGCTAGTTTAGTTCAGTTTAGTTCACATTCAAGTAAACTATTATATTTTAATAACTCAAGTAACTCAACAAACTTTCAAATTAGTCAGCAACTTCAAAATGACTGGTATCTAATATATTCAGTTCCTTAATAACTTTAGTTCTTAAAGTATTACTATTTAGTAAAAATATCTGTGATAACCGACAAACACATCAAAACTGTTCATCATTAGACCAGCAATTGCTATATACGACCATATTATTTCCTTAAGATATCCATGATAACCAATGCATGCCAACAAAACGATAATCGCATCTTCTCTTTCTTGCACCTAATTATCGGCTAAGTGAGAGAGGGAAGGCATGGTTGCCAGTTGCCGGTTGGTTATCATCGGTTTCGGTTTCTAATGTTTTCGTAGTTGCGCGTTGAGTTGTAGCTACTCGCTCGCTACTCGTACTCTGCAGATTGATTACCGTTGCCGGTTGAGACGATACCGATACCTAACGTTATTGCTAAGGCAACCGTTTTCAGTTGCGTTTTGTTATAACTGACACATGTCTAGACGCGTTCACTTTTGTAATGGACTTCAACGAGGTTGTCAAACTAATCTGCTTATACGCTTATTTTAAATAACATGTTTTATTATATGCTTTTCGTTTAAACGCCCATCTTTACGGCTGAGTGACAAAAAGTCACCAGTGAGCGGACTCCCATAGTAATGTACAGGGCGAGTGACAGTCACGTCACTCCGGTACTGCCTGTCGCTGCAACTTTTTGTCACCGTCTTATCAAGTCACCATAATGAGCGCACTCAGTATAGTGTTCATAGCACTTGACTAAGTGACAAAAAGTCACGGTGACAAAAAGTTGTAATGAGCGGCCGGTCTAACAACGAGTTTTTTTTTTGTCTCCATTTAACATTTTATCAAAGTCGGATAGCAGTTTGGCTGTGAACGCGTAACAGATAGGTAGACAGACGTTCACATTCATGATATTAATACAGATAGTATGGATGTGAAATATCCTCACCATGATTGTTATTGCAGGAGGCAGGAAGCAGATCTTCGAAGGGTGCCAACAGCATCTGATACAGAGCGCTGAGGCATGGCGGACCTTGCCATGATGGCTGCTTCTTACGGGGCATGTGGACGCTGGACCTAAGAAAACAAAAAAAAAAATAGTATCAATAGAACTTAAAACGGGATATTTGCTATGTGTATTTATTGTTTCGAGTTCCCAATGTTTCGGCTCTCCTACCCGACCTTAGCCAAATGAGCCAGCCCGCATCGCTGAGCCAGTAGCAATAAATACCCCCAATAATAATAATATGACCCAGCCTGTCCCTTTGCTGCCCTCCCTCAACGACCCCGCTATGCCGAGGCGCGTACCCCTCAGGGCGTGCCCTTAGCGAACGGTCATATACTTATAAATATTAGTTTGTAAGCCCTGGCTGGGGGCCCTAATTTAGAGGTCACCAGGATCGTCCGGTTAAGTAGTAACCAGTCTTAGCGTGCTGAACTACGAGTGGGCTTACAAAAAAAGATATTTCGACACTGTTGCAAGCGCTATGATCACGGATGAACTGAAGTTATTGCGGGCAGATGTTTATGAGCAGATGAATCGACCAATCATCTTTCTAGTTCGTTTTGTTGTGATCGATACAGCTAACACTGTCACGTATCATGTAAAACACGAATATAATCCCGACACACAAAACTAACAGTGTCCACAATGTTCCGGTTTTTACACAATTAGTGAAACACTTTAAACGCAAAAAATAAACACTTCATAGAATGCGTTGTAGCTACGCACAATGTTTTTATGAATGACAATGTTATATTTGCGGTATTTGAAAATGTGCTAATTTTTAATATAAGGCCTAAATAATAACTTTCAATGAAATTGAAATTGGTTTGAACAAGATACGATCTTTGAGATATGGCACATTTTCAAAAACCGCAAATATAACTAGTTCATTTATACAAATATTATAAAAACATTTTTTTGTCGTTCATCTATGTTTGCTACTACGAAACACTTGTTTTTCGACTTAGCGAGGTTAGACTTAAAAAGGTTCTACTGTATGTACCTATATAATTAACTATCCTTAAATGGCAGGTCTAGTAACTCCAAACCCCATGAATTGTCTCGTCTACTATAATATTAAAACTCTAAGTAATAAATGTAGAACAGACCTGGTTGATCCTTGCAGACTCGCCACGGATCCTGCGACGGATCCGCCGACGGAGCCCACACTGAACAGAGAGCTCAGTGAGTAGTTTGAGGAGTTCAACAGATGATTGCGGGTTACCTGTGTAAAGAGGATCATAATCAGTCTTTTTTTATTCCGAATGAGTCCCGATATCGCCTGATGGTAAGCAACAGATGAGGTCTACGATGGAACGAGCAAGCCCAGATGTCTGTTCAGTCTTGTTTTAAAGGCTGAAGTGACAGGGAACATAGAAGACGGCAGAGAGTTCCCACTGCTCGGTCCAAAACTCCTCCCTATAAGAATATACCGTCACCACCACAAGAGCCTCGAGGGAGGTTTTAGGGGAAGACAAAACTTGGAGGAAATTCCAATCTTTAAAGTATTCATTAAGTGTATTCATTTTTTTATCACCCTTTATTCACATAGGCACAAAGGCGGACTTAATGCCATAGGTATTCTCTAGCAGTCAATTAAGAGTGATGAAAGGTAGTGCAAAAAATGTGATTGCAAAGCGATAAATAAAAATAATGAAATCATTTTGTGATAGCGTTTTAAGTTTGATTAATGCAAGGAGTGTGTAAGCAGAACAACAGCAAGAAAATCCAGACATTTCCTGAAATAAAGAGCCAATTTTTTTTAAAGAGACCTATCAATTACTACTAGCAATCAGATTAACCCTTCCAACTAAGTGAACTAATCGTAAGCAATAACTAATCGTCTGTGCTAATGTTATACCATTCGTGCGAGTCCCGTGCTGGGTCTATCATCAGGGTCCCACTGGTCTTCGGCCTCGCCTCGGCGCTCAGCGTTCGCCTTCAGCCAAGTAGACCACTCACCGATGCAATGCTCCAACTTGCCAAGTCCACTCACTGGAGGAAAACATACAGCTTAATTAACAGAGACATCTGTCAAGATAAGATAAAATATAGGTAGATCCTTTATTGTACACCAACATTGAAACACACCTAAAAAACAAAAAGAATAAAAAAAAACATTCTAAGAAGCGGTTTAAGTTGATTGGTGTATTTTTTTTTTAAAGAGGTGTATCAATTTTGGTAGAGATCAAATTTCTAACAATCTCGTTAACCCCTCCAGCTAAGCCAAATAATATATGCTTGTGTCTGGAATGGGGGCGATGGTGTTATGGGTGGGGTATTGAACTTCATTTAAATGTAACTAGCTATTGCCCGCGGCTTGCCTCGTGTAAATTTTTTAGCAAATACAATTGCCCGACTTGACGGGCGAGTCTTTAGCTTTTTAACTATCTTTACGTCAAACATAATTACGATTTGTTGTTTCTTTTTGACGACAAACACTTTCGCATTTATAATACTAGTATGGAAGTATGGATCTAAATATAAAAATAATATTTTACGTAGATATAACCTTTGGGTGGCCCATTTTAATTATTATTCATTGTATTATTGTATATTATACCAACTGATAAATGAAGACTTTGGGAATCTTACCATTGCTGGGCTGAAGATCGTCAGGACTGATATCAGGCAAGCTGTTGTCACTGTCTTCTGCTTCTTCCAAGAGAGACACTTGGTGGAATCTCAGGATACCTGGTAATGAGAAAAACAGTTTTCTATAGACAGGTAGATCTCTAGCGACTGTTATTCGGTCTGGTTCCTACTCCCAGAAAATTAACACAAACTAGAAATTAAATCAAATAATATCCCATATCCGGAGAATTGTCCTCCTAACCGATTTTGGCTACGGCGGCCAATCTCATAATTGATTTAACCATCTGCGCAGGAGATATATACAGGGTGGCCAGTTAAGAGGTATAAGTACAATTTATTTTATAAATTTTCTTTTACATAAAAAACACTGCAAAGTGAAAAATAACTTTAATTTCGGTAGTCGGTGTCTTTAGTTTTGTATTTTCTCTTTTGACACCGACTTCCGAAATTAAAGTTATTTTTCACTTTGCAGTGTTTTTTGGGAGTCGGTTTAATTTTTTGGTAAAAAGTTTTTATTTCACTCTTTTTAGTTGGTCTACTTTTAATTTACCTAGTTACAAGAGCCCAAATGTCAACTACTTATAACCTTTTACAAAATATTTCTTTTCCCAATGCTGGGCCGTTAATTGTTGAGGAGTTCTCCTGGTACTTCACCATGAGCTCTACATCACTATATACATTGTGACGAGCATAAAGTGCTTAACATCCATATTCAAGTAATCGAATCGCAATCCACTCAATACTTATTATTGAGTAGTTTCGGCGGCCATCTGTGGTCTTCATCATCAGTTTCACTTCCTCAAATGGTACTTTTTGAGAGCAACTACACAAGTTACTTTAATAAATACCTAAAACGTCATAGGTGTGCCTATAATATTTGAAGAGTTCCCTCGATTTCTCCAGGATCCCATCATCAGATCCTGACGTTTATGAAAATGGGACCAATTTCGAAGTATACCCTTTCAATCAAAAAAAGATTTTCCAAATCGGTTCAGCCGTCTTCGAGTAATCGATGATCATAAATAAAAAAAAAAAAAAAATATACGCGTCGAATTGATAACCTCCTCTTTTTGTCGTCGGTTGAAAATGGAAATTACTAAGTATTATTTCAAAAATATTATATTTAGGCTTGGCAATTACTTATGGAAAATAACATCTGCCAAATGTCCACCTCTAGCAGCGCGACAAATGTGAGCTCTTTTTATCGCGTTTCTCATCACATTTTCGCACATTTCCGGCGTCCAACTAACTGCGTCTCGGATATTCTGTTTTAAATGTTGAAAATTTCTCGGCTTGTTAGCATAGACACGTCCCTTTAGATAGCCCCACAGAAAATAGTCAGGAGCTGTCAAATCCGGTGATCTTGGGGGCCAATCAATGTCACCATTTCTTGAAATTAATTGACCTGAAAACATTCTTCTCAATATTTCGATTGTGTCTCTGGCCGTTTGACATGTGGCCCCGTCTTGTTGGAACCACATGTTTTCTTAGCCCAACTGATTAATTTCATGTAACAAAAAATTGTTAATCATCTCACGGTAACGATCTCCATTCACTGTTACGGCAGCGCCCGTAGCATCTTCAAAGAAGTAGGGTCCAATTACTCCTCCTGACCAAATTCCACAACATACTGTTACTCGACGTGGATGCAGTGGTCGCTCGTGGATCAACAAAGGCTGTTCTTCGCCCTAATAGCGAGAATTTTGTTTATTAACAAATCCACTGTGGTCGAAATGGGCTTCGTCACTCATAATGATTTTTTTTTATGAAAATCTGAGTCGTTATCCAATTGGGTTATCACAAAATTACTGAAGTTACGACGGCGATCATGGTCCCTAGGCTGAAGTTCTTGAGTTATCTGAACCTTATATGGGAACAAACCCAGGTCTTTCTTGAAAATAGTCTGAAGGGAAGTTCTCTAAATTTCCAGCTGTTGAGAACGTCGTCTGGTAGACAATGTCGGATCTTCGGCTACACTTTCACGGACTCTTTCAATATTCTGCTCCAAACGAACTCTTCTGGCACGATGAAGAACTGGTTTATCTGTTACAATGCCATGCTGCTCAAATTTATTCACCAAACGAGTTATTGCTAGCCGCGAAGGAACGTGATTTCTACCGAAAATTGTTCGCAATTTTCTCAGTGTTTTCGCAATAGAAGATTGGTTTGAGTAGATCGTTTTGATAATTAAAACACGTTGTTCAATCGAAAACGCTCCATATCGAATTTGCCGTATCTACACGAAATAATTATTATCAAATAACTGTCAAATATGGCGCCAAAACAAAATGGCGGCAAAAAAACGTTGTATACCTCTAAGTTGGCCACCCTGTATATATAGTAGATAAGTATGTGCGCAGGTTTACTCTCTGTGCCTGTACTCTCATAGTCCGATGGGACGGCAATCCGACGACCGGAGAGTGATCAGGCGCAAGACCAACGGTCTAACGTGCTTTCCGACGTACCTACGACTCCTACGAGGGTTATCACACCACCAACTTCCAAACTCTGGGCTACGTACTACTAAGAAGTTTCCATCAGAAAAACTCAATTCATCCCAATTCATTCCGAATCTTGCAGTTGCACTTGCGACCATTAGGCCATCAAGGTAGTTCCATATCCAGATATACACAATCTGAAATGGACCCTAAGTTACACTGTTAGAGTTTAAGATCAATATTACTGTTATTACCTCGTGGCTGAATAAAAACAGCTGCACGGTCGATGTTGTACTTATAAGTATGGGTTGAGGAGAGAGCCAGTATGTGTATGGGTTGGCCACCTATACACGTTAGCTTATCAAGATTCCTTCGTACCTCGGAAAGCGCGTGGAGCCGTTGGTCCCAGCTTTTAATAAACCCAGTTTTTAAATATAATTGAAGTAATGGATAGATTGAAAAAAAAAAATGAGATACCAATCTCGCCAAGCGGTATCTTGTTACCCAGCTACTAGGTCGTGGTAGTTAGATAGGCAATTGCTCCATATGGGACACTGGTTCTCAGGTGCTCTTTCTTCTTCTTCTTCGTATCGATGAAAAATCAAGAATATGGTAGAAGGTGCTAAGTGAATTATATGTGTTGGGCCTAGTAGGTAGCCACTCAGGTCACATTTCCAATGGCGTTTATTAATTAGGTATTCCAATGGACACGTGTTTGGGCAATTTAGAAATTCCAATAGATGGGAGTTTGCGGTTCTCAGGTGCATCGAGTCAAACTGAAGGCAACACCTACAATACACCTTTCAATATTTCTATGGATACTGTTTAGTCCCATACGTGTTTCCGAACGCATCTTTTTGGTATGAGCAATTGTCTATTGATTTTTGACACTTGACATAACCTTACTTCTTGTTGGAACTAACCGCGTTTTGATAGATTGATTTTTCTTGATATTGAGTGTAATTGCGAATCCGATTGAATCCTAGTTGCTATCGACAAGTTGGTCGTAATCTAGTAAATCTTGAACTGAGTAATCCCCTTTTGAGTGAAACGCTGGGATATTTTGAACAATAACGCCGAATTGAGGTTAGATTGAACCGGCCCGTGAATTGGTGATAAGTAGCTGCATGCAAGCAATCTGGTGCGAACCACGCTGGACCACGCTGTGGAACCTGGCATCTTTTGTGATCGTCCACCACCACTTGACAACATTACACACTCAAATACACTGACCCACACACCACGGACGTGATCTGAGAACAGGTTGGCGCCGTCGTCTTGGCTCTGGGTAAGTATAATCTATAAGCTTAAATATTGTTTGTAAAGCAACGTTAGGGCTCCGTGTAATCGCGGACAGTTCAGCCATCCAGTTTCGTTGTACTAGTTGCGGGATCGAACAGATACAAAAAGTAAAACTAATTTACAATGGGCGGTCATATCGCACAGGGCGATCTCTTACAGACAACCTTTGGATGTACAAAACTTAAAAGAAACAGATTTTATTATTGGGACAAGGTTAAGCAGATGATGATTACCTTTATGTGGCTGCAACAGCCATGCGTAAAGCCTGCCAGCTGCGAGGCTGTAGTACAACACGGGGGCTTTCTGCTTATTCACTACTTCTAGCACTTGATCCACGCTAGATGGACTCCAGGGCTCTGAGCGTTCTTTGCCAGATTCTTCCGCACTCCTGCGAGAAACAGTTGTACAATTTAGAATCACCTAATTCCATTCGCAAACATATGCACACATACACGTGTCGAGTACAGTTGCTTGCATGTTGTATTGCATCAGTTTCTGCATGCCCATAGCTATTTTGACAGGAAAGCGGTCCGGGATATTGCATGCAAGCATTAACAATGGCGGAATTAACACTCGATATCCTTCAGTAGTATCAGTTAGAAACTATTATAATTTTAGTAAATAGTTTTCCATTCATAGAAAACAAAAGCCATTCTGTCGTTCGACAAAATAAGAGAAAGGAACAAACAGTCGATAGAGAAAATATGTTCGAATTGGGTGAACCAGGAAAGCAAAATTTGTGATAAAGAGCTTGGAGATGTTTAGAAGAAAATAATTTCCATCTGAATAACATAATGAGCCTGTAACATTCTCGCTGGTGAGACACAGGCCTCCTCTTTTAGGGGAAAAACAACTACTAACCAAAAAAAACAACAACTAATCAAATCTACCAAAGATTTGGTTAGTTGTTGTTTTTTTTGTATTACGCTATTACTTAATAACGTTTTATTTTATGATACCTTTTATAAAAATTATTTAATTTAAATTAAACTACAAGCTAAAATAAAGTTTCGCAAAATTCATCTTCAACACTGTTGGCTGGTATTGTACCCACGAAACTGGCGACTTTGCCACGTTCATAAAGACAATCATTCATAATAATAATCATTGATATATTTGCAATGCGTTGTATGGCAATGCCTTTAGACACAGTAACAGTCAGACCTTGGGTCACAACATTTTGCAGTAAGTTAGAAATATAGCAGAAAGATGGTGGTTTAGAAATATCTTACCTCTGTTGCGCATGTAGTTCAAGATTGGCTTGGTTCAATGTTCCGGACGGTTTTTCAGTGACGGCGTCCAACGATCGGCATCGTCCTCTCTCGGCCACCACCAGCGCTTCGGGATGACGGCCCAACTCTGATGACAAATTGATTTGACACTACTGAGCAAGTATAATTATTTGAGACTACTGCTCTATATATTCAGGCTGTCTTCAGAATGTTTGATGAATTTCTTCTTTTCTTGCTTCCAGCAAGCTACATGGTGAAGAAAACTATAGATTGTGTAATTTCATGAAATATGGCATAGTCACACGATTTTTCATGCAAACTTTTATCCCTATTCCAAACTTTTAAGTGTTAGATTTCTGAAATATGTATTGTTTTATGATTGATGGGTCTTCAACTATGTCTATGCCAAGTTTAATTGAAATCGGTTCAGAGTATTCGCCGTGATAGCGTAACAAGCAGACAGATTCTTTTTAATTTTTAAAGTAAAAGAAATTATACTCATATGGTATGAATTCTTAGTGGTCGTGCTTCACCTATTTTTTACTTTATCACTGGTTCAAAGGAGGATCTCGTGGCTAAAAAATAACAGTTTATGCAACGCTTGCTGAGTTCGGGTCATGAATGGGTGAATGATCTTCAAAACATGTCGAGATTCCTTCGAGTCTCGACCAAGCACGTTAAGTCTTTTCTGGGGAAAATCTTTGTCAGTCGTTACAGATAATCAGAAGCCAAGCTGACACCATCTTGCCAAGAGGTATCGCGTTATCCAGCTAATAGGTTGACAAATGAGGCAGCTTATTACAACTATTAAAAAATATCTATTTTACGAATTATTTCACAACAAAATATATTACTTAGATATTCTATATTCGAAATACAACAAAAGTAGCGAAATGAGTCGAATACCGAATATTTATTAAAGTATAATGCCACCTACCAACAAGTACTCGCTGCAGCGCGTGTTGTGTGGAGGTGTACAGTGCAGCTATCTTCCTGTCCCTGTGTTTGTCGTTGCTGGTCTCCAGTAGAGTGAGCGCGGCTTGTAGTTGTTCCTTCGCCTCTTCCAGTTCTCCTGAAGCCCACAGAGCAAAGCCGAGGCGATGGCGGACGCGTGCCTGGTGGGAATCGAAATTGAAATTAAAATACATTTATTTGGATATAGACCCACACAACAATATACAATACAAAATTACAAACATGACCATAAAAATTTCGCTGAGAATCTCGCCACCAACTCAGCATTTGCTGGGTGAGAGACACCCAGCGCTGGTGTTCAGTTAGCACCCAGCAATAATATTGAATGTAGGTATACCGTGTGGGCTAAAAATACCTTTTTGATTATACACACGGCCACCAAAAGGCGCGTTATAAAATAAATAAAGAGCGTTAAATAAGTTAAATTGTGGATAGTTTTTATGATAGGGTCACGTTTGACCACCATCTCACCTGATGGTAAGCGATGATGTGGTCGAAGGTGAAGCACGCTTATCTAAAAGAAACCTTTTCACTCTTTACTTAAATACGCCCAGATAATAGCTATTAGGAAACCGTCTCTAGCAGGTAAACGTGATGACGACGGTAATTTATTGAAACTAGTGGACAGTTTTGGGGTTTAAATTCAACCGTAATTCATTACGGTACATTTCCTAGTGTATAATATAAATTATTTAAAAATATTAGTTTTCTGCACTTCTTATAAACATAAACTGTTTCACTTCACCGTCCGCGTAATTTTCACAATAAGGTGTACAATTTTTGCTTCACGTATTAATATATAGATTACATATATAAATGGTGAAGCTTGTACGTTTTTGTTTACTTTATCCAGAAATATTTCATCCATAAAAATAAAGAAATAGTTTTATTTCAAGTGTATAATTTACCTCTTCATCAGCATCGGCTAGTCCCTCAGTGGCGGCGAGGGCTTGTCTGAGATAAGACACAGCACTGCCACAGGCGCCCATCGCTAAATGAGCCCGACCTAAATCGGCCAGCGCTTGAGCACGACCCCTAGTGTCTCCTGTAACACAAACAAACATGCGTGAGACTTATCGAGATCCTGCATATTTGTTTTTATACGCTTTTATTTGGTCGACCTGTATGTAACTCACTATGTAATGGAATCTAAGGTAACTAATTTAACCATCTTCCAAGGGTCGTAGCGTAATGAAAATTGGCAGCTGTATGTAGTTCTGATGACAATACAATAATATGGTACTGTCGAACTGATCTGCTGATGGAGCCGGAAGATATAAACTGGAACTTCATGATGGAAAATCGTATCATAGCTGTTTTGGATTTCTTAGAAAAGTCTTGTAATGAACTTTGACCACGATTAGGTTTCAAGGTCTGATGATGAAGCCGGAAGATAGGCACTGGCATTCCATGATGGAATATCGTATCATACTCGTGTTTGCACTTGTGAGAAAGGCTACGTAATGGACTTTGAATATGATCAGGTTTCAAGGTTATAACAAACCTAAAGAAAATCCGTTATCGGTTTTATTTACATTTTTTTTGTTTTTACGTGCATTTATAAAAGCGTGTTTTTCTAGTGTTTTTTTTAAACTATTAAACTATTTTTAAGTTTAAGACTACAATAGTAATAGCTTAGGTGTCGGACTGGTGATCGAAAGGTCTCGGATTCGAACCACACCCATGTCACGTCACTCAGCTTAGTTATAGGGGTTAACGAGATTTCTAGTAAAGGCAATTCTTTGCACATTGCTCTCTGCATTGATCTCTTTAAAAATAATAATAATTAACAGATCTTTAATACAAGAACTAAGAGGTCTTCCTGCCAAGTTTGCGGGAATGTTCTAACGAGACACCGCGGCCCCACAACGCAAGGAACAGGGTGAGTTTTTAACCAGTAGAAGTCCTCCACCCAGAGCGAGAGAAGTCATTACATTTTATATACAACGTGTAATTTAAAGGGTATATACATACCGAGTGCACGGCTTCTTTGGATGATAACAAACGATATGGCAAGGGTTTTCTAATCCTATGTCTACATGCGTGGAGAATATTAGCATTACATTGATGCCAGAGACCGAATTTTTCAAATTAAGAAGAACGAAGAGAATTATCGTTTTATTGGCAAGTGACGTGGAAAGTGATGACCCTCATAGTGCTGTGACACGTTTGTTATTACTGGTATTCAAGAAACATATGAAATTAATAATTTGGGGTCAATTCTGTGAGTCACTTATTTTGAGCTGAAACTTTACATAGAGACTCCATACCAAATATTGTCTTCAGTCTTTGGATAGATATGGGGTTTCCGTTACACGTTGTATATCAACCGTACCGTACAACCGTTAATAATTTATCAACCGTAGTATGTATTATGTCTCGTCGTCAACATTAACCTACATGACTCTCATATGATTTGACGAGTATAGATTGTATGAACTTCAAAAGAGAATTTGACGTCTGATTTTGTTTCGGTGTTTCTTCTCAGGGTAGTCAGTTAGGGAACACCAACCCCATCTAGTTTAAATTTAGTTGAGATCAGTAGTTAGAAGTTGCTCAGTTAAATAGTGCTACATAAAGAAATAGTCAGGATACGAATAACTGTAGCTTCTTCAATATATTATGGTCACCGCACTGAGGTGAAACGCGTTACCCAAGACAGAACGCGATGGCGGAGCACTGTAAACGCCCTTTGCCCCACCTAGGAGACTTAGGATATTCATAGTCATGGTCACCGCACACCATTCAGATGAAGCGTTTACAAACATTTAAATTGACATGTAGTATATAGCACCTAAAAAACTTTTTTGCAAAAAATAAAACCGACTTCCATATCAAAACACTACAAAGCCAAAAATAATTTTAATTTCGGTAGTCGGTGTTATTGGTTTTGAATTTTCTTTTTTTTCACACCGCCTTCCGAAATTAAAATTATTTTTGGCTTTGTAGTGTTTTGATATGGAAGTCGGTTTTATTTTTTGCAAAAAGGTTTTTATTTTCGAGCTTTTTAGTGGGTCAGTTTGTAATTAATCTAGTTACAAAAGCCAAAATGCTAACTACTTATCATCTTCACCAGCAGAGTAAACGAAAAGGTCGTCAATGTAAATATTTTTTTCAGACTTTTATCTATTTTTCAGAAACGGCTTGTCCGATTTCGATAAAATTTTCATGAGACCATTTGGAAAGTGTACCCTTTCCAACAAGAAAATAACTTTTCAATTCGGTTAGAAAGCGACGGAGCTATGCCCGAACAAACATACAAAAAAAAACAAACAAACATCCGAATTGAGAACCTCCTCCTTTTTTAGAAGTCGGTTAAAAATAGGAACAATTATCTGTGAGCCACACGGCATACAATGATTTATTCCGGAATACAATGATTTATTCGGTGCAGGAATCATACCCGCGACACGTAGCGCTGCAGCCGATCGCTGAACCACTGCGCCAATTCTGTTGAAGTGATTAGAATGTTAATGTAGCGCTGTTACCTGCTGCGGTAGCATGTCGCAGTCGAGACTCGTGCCACCGGGCGGCCTCGGCGTGAGCGCCCATCGACGCGTGCGCAGCGCCTAATCCACCGCAAGCGCGGGCCTGGAACCAATATTCATACTTATAATAATAGTCCTCCTAACTGACACCACCAACTTTCAAACTCTGGGCTACAATTGAGAAATTTCTAACAGAATAACCCAGTTGCATTTTTTTTTTTTTTCATATTTATACAACGTGTAACAGAAAGGGTATGAACATACCAAGGGCACGGCTTCTTTGGATAATATCAAACGATATTGGAAGGGTTTCAACTCAAAATAAAATACTCTAAAAATTGATACCAAATTTTCGGTTTCGGTTCTTAAATTGAAATCGTAACAATCGTGTCACCGCACTACGTAGGTCAATAACTTTCCACGTTACTTGCAAATATCACGATAAATCTCTTCCGTAATTCTGTGCACCTAGTACTGTAGTAGCCTACCGTCCAGGCGGTGACTTCATTACTTCCAAACATGTAGAGATAGGATTAAAAAAACCCTTCCAATATCGTTTGATATCACTCAAAGAAACCATTATTCAAAATGATAAATTCATTTTGAATCATTCTGATTTAAAGAAACTTTTAATTATTTATTAAGATTTCAAGTTTTTTTTGCTGAAAATCGTATTTTGCATCGATCGTCGATCGTCGCCGCCGCTGTCCCTCTGTGCGCCGGCCGCTGCCGCCGCGCTGGCACCGCGACGCGCGCACCCGACTGCCACCGGCCACGAGTCGTGCGTGCAGGCGATGGCGGTGCGGGGTGCGGTAAGAGGGAGGGGATGCTCCCCGGAGAAGTTTTCCCCCCCGCGAGAAAGATTCGTACCCCGCAATCGAATGTTTCCGAATATTTCGCCCGAATAATTCAATGGGAATAAATGTGTTTGCTTGTTGTGTGGTGGGTGAGTTAATTATTGTTCAGTGCGAGAGAGAGTACGTACGCTACGAGAGTAAAATATAAAATAATGTTTATTTTATTATAAATGGGATTGATTAAGTATATGTTATTTTTTTATAGGTAGATTTATTAGCCTGCGATTAACAGGATTTTTATTCTTTAGTTTTTATGTAGGTACTATCGGCCAAAGATACGCATACTCACTTAAGAAAATATTTCTGCGGAAGCGCAGCTAGTGACAAACCACATCCCTTCCTGGTTTTGCCCAATTAGAAATAATATGCATTGTGTGAGTACAGGGCGTGTAACATTATATTAATACTTACTATTACGAACACTACTAAAATATGCTTCGTGCATCCTATTGGTCAAAATACATGCATTAGGCGATCGAGTTGTAAGTCGTGCTATGCGATTATAGCCTTAAATGTCAGTTGTGAAATAAAAAAAAAAGGCCAAGCATATCTGATTTGCTTTTTGAAAAAGGGTTACCTATGTATTTGGTTAGTTTGTATGTAGCTCTGTACGCATCGCGAGTATTCGCAAGTCGCATAGGTAGGTATTAATCATTGCCCAGTCAATAAAAACAAATAAAGGCCAACCTTGCAAGCAAACACGTTTTGATGCGGTTTTCAGAAAAGTATTTGTTATACCTACTTAGGAGCAGGTTTTGGTATAGTTTTGGTATTTTTTTTGACAGTTGAAATATTCCCAAAGTTTCGGAATACTTCCGAAGTATTCGACGGGAATGATTCGGAATTTTTCCCGCCAGCATCTATACTCCTAACACACAACTTTTCTGCTCAAAAGAAGCATCCTATCATCAGCTGCTAAGAAAGCAAGTAAAATATATTTAAAAAAAATCTTTATAAATACGAAAGTGTATTTGTTTGTTTGTATGGTCCTTCTTATACGACATAATGGGCAATCAATGGCAGGGATCAATGTGATATTTGGTGTGAAGATAGCTGAAGAGCTAATCATTGACACAGAATACTTTTTCTGTGTTACAATATGTTTGTGCGATTGAAACCTAATTTCTCATCAGTCAAGTTTTGCGGAGATAATTTAGAGGTTGGTATTTTGTATTATAAAAAAGTTGTAATAATCGTAAATGATGAACAGGCGAATGAAGTGAAATTATTAATTGGTGATAAAAAATCAACTTCAGTGTCGATGGGAAAAGTGCCCAGAACACTGGCACTGGTTTTGAAGGCGGTTAATAAATAAATACCTGAAGGTGAGTGAGGCCCAGTCGATGCGCCAGTTCGAGCTCCGCGCGGTGATGCCTGACGGCGGCGGCATGGTCGCCGAGCGCGTGCTGCGCCACGCCCAGCGAGTGACACGCCTCGGCTTCCATTATCTGATTGTTTAGCTCCCTGTGGAAAAAGAAAATTAATAGAATTTGTACCAAACGTGGGAAAAGACGATGACGAGTATTAACGAGGTTGTAGATTAAAAAAAAAAACATGTATGCAATTCACACGTGGTAGAAGTGAAAACTTCAAAAAAAAAAAGAAATTTATGTGTCTGTCTCTTTTTACTGTCGCTTTTTCGACTCCCCACGAGACCACCCTCCCCCTCCCCGCCCCCCTCTCAGGGCTACCTCACCCCCCCGCGACCTAACTTCGTTCCCGTGGTCGCAAGATAGCCGAGCTTGGGCTCATTTTAAAGGGCATCAAAAGCTCTACCACTTAGCCCCAAGCAGAATTCCAAAATTCGGTAATTTGTGTGTCTGTCTCTTTTTATTGTCGCTTTTTCGTTTCATAAATTTTCAAATCACAACGATGCTACAGAAGTTTTCACTTCAAAAAAAACATAATCGTTTAGTTAATAAGACCCTTGATAATCGTCAAAAGCAGTCGTAGGATTCTGAAATGAAATTAAACTGAAAATGTAACTTAAATCAAGCGTTAAATAGCCCATGTACCACTATTGTACATAAAGTTTAAATAAATAAATAGTCTAATGGCTACGACGGTGTCGAGCTTGTGACCGAAATTCGTGGCGTTTCGCAGGTTTTGATTACAATTTTGTTATGAACCACTCCAAACAAGCATGTTTACTTAAGTTGGAGGGGTTGACAAGATAGTGCTAGTAATGTGAATTTTGCCAATGAGAAATAAAATATTTTTGATTTATTTTATTTCTCATCGGCCTCCGCGGTGACATATAAAACATCAGAAGCTAGTGGACGGTTTGAATTAGACGTCTCGTATGGAGGACAAATTGGCATGTGACTCAACTAAATTGTTTCTAATGATTTCAGTTCAGTCTGTGATACTTTAAGATGTAATAATAGACGTAAACCTTGAGGTATACGTCTTTAACAGAAAGTAGGTGGGCCACCAAAGCGTTTCTGATAAGACATCTGTGTCCCAATGCAGAACAAAAGCCTCCAATTTCTCCTTCCACTTATCCCTACCCAAAGCTGTTCGTGGTCAATCTTTAAGATAAGAGTCGAGCTCGTCCCGACGTTTCTGCCAGGGCCTGCCGCATTACCGTGTGTTTCGTACCCTTTTTTGTGGGTGGGGGAAAAACATCAAATGGCTCCTTCCGCTGTAGGACGAGCCTGTAGGGAGTGTCAAATGTCTAACGTCTACTGACTAAAAACCCACTCAACTTCTTCTGTTCTTGCGTTCCCGGGTATGTTTGTGACCTACTGTGAAACTATATAATTTGCTCATAACTCCTCCGACATGCGACAGATGTGGCCAGTGGCCAGCCCACTTCCAATTACTACCAATACTTACTTAGCAATATTCTTCTGATGGTCCAAACACAGCACGGCTTGTTCCAAGTTGTTCAAGGCTATGTGCAAAGCTCCGAGTTCTCCATAAGCCTGTGCCTTCGCTTCCGGCGCACCTAGCTCGTGAGATACCACCAGACGCTTTTCAAGGCATACTAGAGCTTGTTGTAAGTTTCCAACTGACCTGAAAAAGAGGAAATTGAAATTAAATCTCACGATCCAGAAATTCTTTTGCATGTCTTCCGAATACCTTACCAAATCATCGCAATCGGACGGTTTAAGAACATTGTTTTATTTATATAGATAGATTTACTGAATAAATCTTACTATCTGCTCCTTTAGCCTAAGTTGTGTCACTGCTAAGCAAAAGCTTCCCCTTTTTCCTTCCAAACTACTCTATCTTGGGCAATTTCGGACCATGTTTGACCCGCGAGTATGCTCAGATCTTCACCCCACCGGCGCCGTGGTCGACATCGACGGCGTTGTCCTCCTTCAGGCATCCAGTGGGTAACGATCTTTGCCCACCTCTCCGGTTGCATTCGTGCGACGTGGCCAGCCCACTGCCACTTCAGCTTGACTGTTTTTACTCCAACATCAGCTACTTTAGTAATGGAGTGCAGGGTGTATTATTATAAAAAAATGCTAGCAACCAATACTCCTACTCCATATAAACATTCACTCTGCCAAAGTAAAGAGTCAATCACCTAATGGATAAGTGTATGTATTCATACACGAAATATTTTAAGAGACATACCTATAGCTGGTAAAGAAACTATAAACACGAAAAAAAAGAATCTTAATGTTTTTATTTTACGTAATTATTATAAATTTCATATGATCAAAGAGAAAAACTCTCTTTGATCATCATAAAAGCCGCGCACCGTCTCAAATACTGCCACCGCCTGCGTAAATTGGCGTATTGGATGTCGAAAAATAAGAAGGAACCAGTATTTATTATGTGTGTCAAGTAATATTAAATTATTTAATTATTTAAATAAGATACCTAGATATATTTTTTTGTTGCTATGGTTTCTTTACCAGCTATAGGTATATCCCTTAAAACATTTCGTGTATGAATCGCCTGCGACTTCGTCCGCGTGGATTTTGAAATAATCTATAACCTCACCAAAAACGCCCATGTTTTTTTTAAAAGATTATTTGCAATGTGGTTATGCTTGTGTCTGGATTCACATTACTACCAGTGAATTTTTTTTGGTATTGCACTGTTAATTCTGGAGATTACGCCCTAAATACAAACACATTTTACATCTTAATAACGTATACCTCTGATAAATTTCTACATCTATACTAATATAGATGTAGAAATTTATCAGAGGTATACGTACTTGTAACTGAGTCCCAATCCTCGGTACGCTCTCTCCTGCTCCCGCTTATTGTCCAGCTTGAGTGCAGCAGCTAGATGCTGTTCATGGTACTTGGCAGCCTCATCAGGATCGCCCAGAGCGTCGTAGCAGTCTCCCAGAGATCCCAGCGCTCGAGCCTTGTCCAACTGGCAAGTTGGGGTGTTCACACGTTCTAAGATTGCCAGTTGCTATAAAATCACAATAAAATAATTTCTTTAACATAATTATTTAGAATTATGTTGTGATTAGAGCCTTCTTTTAAGCTAATAAAGCCTGTAGTAAAGGACTTCGCTCTTCCATAACAAAAGGTATTAACATATTTAGAAACAAACTATTTGTAATGGTATGTAACAACAACAACTATGGTATGTAATCTAAGTAAACTTTGTGTGGGTGATTGGATGTACGTGTGTGTGTGTCTGTGTGTGAATAAAGTTTCAATGCTGTATGTTGATTTTTCACACAAAAGCTACTGAATCGTGTTTTAAGAAACGTTATAATAATATAGCTCATACATTAGAGTAATAGCTACGCTACGTTTTGTCCTGGACAACTGCTAGTTTATCATCTAACTTAACATTATTTTTGCAATAATGATCATAGGATCTTCGTTTCGTTTGCAAGAATAAAATAAATATTTTCCAAAAACGCTTTATGAGCAATTTGAGACATTTTTTGGTTGGTGGCATATAATTATTAGTTCAGTCATAGAGTCTATCAATTGCATCTGACCCATTAATATCTGCCGACGTTGCGGAAATGTTCTATGAATAGAAAAATAACGAACAATGTGAGTTTTTAGTCATTAGGAGTCTAATAGTCCCTTCAGACTTTTTAGAATCATTTTTAGGCACCCGAATAGTTATATCTCACGTGTACATTGACACCGTGCTGTATCCAGGTTCTAGAAGTGTAAAGGTTTCATAACATTTACCGACCTGTTCCAAATATCCGATGGCATCTTCATAATGTCCCATGTTGAGTTTGGCAATACCCAGATTTCCATAGGCCTGTGCTTCTAACGCGCAGTCTTGTAGTTCCTGCGCTCTTTCTAATTGTTCCTGAAAATGTTCAAGTTTTTCCCCGATTATTTATGCAGTAACATTGCTGAATTATATCATTAAAGGCATTATAATGCTTGTGGGGTGGGAACTAGTTATAAAAAAATTCAACATTAATTCTATTATATTCAGATTCTTTTAAAATGGAGTCAGTGATCAAAGAAAACACAACACAAACACAGTAACACAAACAAGAAAACAGTAGTTACATAATGGAACTGTTAATGGTTTTAGTGGCAACGAACCCTCTGAGTAATCAGTTAGGAAACACCGGCGTCATCTAGCTTAATTTAAAACACAAAATAAATACGTATAAAGGTGTTATTTATAACCAATTTACAAATAAATATTTCATTTCAAATGACAGCCTTTTTGTTTTTTTTTTCTAGTTGGAAATTCTCATGGATGTCCTCCGCCCCGGAGCGGGCGAAAGGGTCTGTCAGAGTCATACTGACTTAAACCACCCCGTGTTCCCTCGTACACATGCGCCGGGGGCTGCGGGAACACATAAGTATTCTTCAACGCGGCCCCCGAACAAATGACAGCCTGAACTAACATCTAAACGTGCTTTCTGAGATACGGGGGCTTATCACACCACCAACTTCCATACTCCGGGCTACTACTGAAAAATCTCTCTCTGATGATCTCTACAACGTGTAACGGAAACTCCATATCTATCCAAAAGGGCTGAAGACAACATCTGGTATGGAGTCTCTATTCACATTTTCAGCACAAAATAACTGACTCAAAGAATTGATACCAAATTATTGGTTTCATATATTTCTTGAATACCAATCATAACAAACGTGTCACAGCACTACGAGGGTCAATAACTTTCCACGTCACTTGCCAATAACACGATAATTCTTTTCGTTCTTCTTAATTTGAAAAATTCGGTCTCTGGTATCAGTGTATTGGAATTTGTAATAAGTTCTACACACGTAGACTTAGGATTACAAATCCCTTGCCATATCGTTTGTTATCATCCAAAGAAGCCGTGCACTTGGTATGTATATACCCTTTAAATTACACGTTGTATATGTTAAGGTGTCTCATATTCATGGATTGACTTCGGCAAGCGTTAACCTTGAAGATCGATCTGTGCGGCTGTTATTAGTATTAAGCCACGAGAAGAAAATCACTCCCTTTACATCAAATAAAATTCATGGATAGGTTGATAAATATTGTCTTACCCTGTAGCACCTGGCTGCATGCGAATAATGTCCTAAAGCCATGTGAACGGCTCCGAGGTGTGAGTGAGCTCTAGCCTCGCCTGCTGCGTCACCTGCCTCTTGGCGAAGGGTTAGTTCCTGAAACAAATTCATCGAGAAATTAGTTGGAAAGTCGTAACACAATTAATTTTATATATATAAGACGTTTATTTCAGACTTTGCATCGATATAGTGTTACGATCTAGTGTTAGTACTATATATTCGTATAGCCGAGGCAGTAACACAAGCACAAATCCTTCATTCTTTCAAAATCATGGTAAAAGATCTCGATCTCTTTCTTTAATTGTTAATACGTTTTTATTAGGTCGATCTGTATGTAACTAACTATGTAATGGAATCTAAGGTAACTAATTTAACCATCTTCCAAGGGTCGTAGAGTAATGAAAATTGGCAGCTGTATGTAGTTCTGATGACAATATAATAATATGGTACTGTCGAACTGATCTAATGATGGAGCCGGAAGATATGAACTGGAACTTCATGATGGAATATCATATCATAGTCGTGTTTGCTACGTAATGGACTTTGAACACGATCAGGTTTCAAGGTTATAATAAACCTAAAGAAAATCCGTTATCAGTTTCTTTTTTTTAACATTTTTTGTTTTTACGTGCTTTTATAAAAGCGTGTTTTTCTAGTGTTTTTTAAACTATTAATTTATTTATTATTAGTGTATGTCTCAGCTTCGTCAGTCGCACGGGGCTCCCGTGAACTTTATCATGATAGAAACATTACCGTTCTTCGTTTGCAGTCGGGTCAAAAGTAACCTTTTTTTTTTTTTTTTGGATGGGAAAATCATCAAATGACTTCTTCCGCTCTGGGTCAAGCGGAAGGGTGTGTCAGATTTCTACTGACTAAAAACCCACCCTGTTCCTTCAGCTGCCCTAAATTTCCGGGGCCGCGGTAACTCGGTAGAACTTTCCCGCAAGTAACCTATATCCTTCTTCAAGCTACTTCCATACACAGTTTCATCCAAATTGACCCAGTACTTTTGAAGATTAGCGCGTTTAAACAAACAAACTTTTCCGCTTTATCATCATTACTAATATTATAAATGCGAAAGTAACTCTGTCTGTGTGTTACGCAATCACGCCTAAACTACTAAACCGATTTTAATGAAATTTGGTGCGGACATAGTCTAGAGCCTGAGAAAGGACACAGGCTGCTTTTTAATGCGAAAAAAGGGCTGTAAGGGGTTGAAATAGGGGATGAAAGTTTCTATGGAAATTACGTCATTTTGAAAGTCTGAAACTTATTTTTTAGACTTTTGATTAGATATTAATAAATACGACATTCAAATTATGTATGAGTTTTATTTTCAAAATAATTAGCCTAAAAATTTAAAAATGCTGCCATTGTCACTATTCCGCGCGGACGAAGTCACGGGCACAGCTAGTATTAGTATAGATTAAAGCCCAGAATTAGATTTGCATGTATAAATGTTTGAGCTATTGTAATAGTAAGTCATACCTGAGTGTGGTGTCCTAAAGCCGCATCAAGTCTTCTTTGGAGTCTCCTGGCCAGACCTAACGCACCGCAAGCAGCTGCCTCCAACGAACGGTCCCGAGCCTGAAAGTTAAAGGAGATGGGAATATATTACAGGTATTATGTACATATTTTAATTTGGAGAACGACCTTGTGCTGTCTGTACTATGGATCAATAAAATTTAATAAATCGTCGACGACTAGCAGTTTGCACTTTCTACTAAAAATTATTAACAATAACATTGACTGTCCAGATTTATTTCATTTATTTTATTGATAATAGGCACGCGTTTGACCACCATCTCACCTGATGGTAAGTGATGATGTGGTCGATGATGAAGGACACTTACCTAGAAGTAAGCTATACACTCTTGACTTAAATACTCTAGGTTATAGCTGTCGGGAAACACAGACTCCGGCAGGGAATTCCACTCCTTAGCCGTACGTACCATGTTTCCTGATCATCATCACTTACCATCAGGTGAGATGGTGGTCAAACGCGAGCCTATTATCAATAATAAAAAAAAAATAGAAATCGTATAAGTCATACTGTAAAACATACATAAACATTTTAATTTAAAATCTAACCTGGATTATGCAAAATAATGATGACTGTTTTTGCAGAAAAGTTCTCTAGAAATAATTTAAGTATGTATAGTATACATGAAATTAAATCCATACTAATATTATAAATGCGAAAGTAACTCTGTCTGTCTGTCTGTCTGTCTGTCTGTCTGTCTGTCTGTTACCTTTTCACGCCTTAACCGCTGAACCGATTTACATGAAATTTGGCATGGGAATAGTTGAGGACCCTGGGAAGGACATAGGATAGTTTTTATCCCGATGAAAGGTTCCCGCAGGATAGTTTTCGAATTGTATCTTTGTTGCTCTTTCATGCATAAACTCTTGAACGGATCTCAATGAAATTTGGTAAGGAGACAGTTGACATCCTGTAAAAACACATAAGCTACTTTTTATCCCGGAATTCCCATGGGTTTGGGATTTACGCGGGGAAAACCTCCCAGTCGAACGAAGTCGCGGACAAAAGCTATCCATACTTTAATACTAATAATATAACTCCATACTTCCATATCCATATCCATACTTCCATATCCATCAATACTTCCAAGCTAATCCATACTAATATTATAAATGCGAAAGTAACTCTGTCTGTCTGTCTGTCTGTCTGTCTGTCTGTCTGTTACCTTTTCACGCCTTAACCGCTGAACCGATTTACATGAAATTTGGCATGGGAATAGTTGAGGACCCTGGGAAGGATATAGGATAGTTTTTATCCCGATGAAAGGTTCCCGCAGGATAGTTTTCGAATTGTATCTTTGTTGCTCTTTCATGCATAAACTCTTGAACGGATCTCAATGAAATTTGGTAAGGAGACAGTTGACATCCTGTAAAAACACATAAGCTACTTTTATCCCGGAATTCCCATGGGTTTGGGATTTACGCGGGGAAAACCTCCCAGTCGAACGAAGTCGCGGACAAAAGCTATCCATACTTTAATACTAATAATATAACTCCATACTTCCATATCCATATCCATACTTCCATATCCATCAATACTTCCAAGCTAATCCATACTAATATTATAAATGCGAAAGTAACTCTGTCTGTCTGTCTGTCTGTCTGTTACCTTTTCACGCCTTAACCGCTGAACCGATTTACATGAAATTTGGCATGGGAATAGTTGAGGACCCTGGGAAGGATATAGGATAGTTTTTATCCCGATGAAAGGTTCCCGCAGGATAGTTTTCGAATTGTATCTTTGTTGCTCTTTCATGCATAAACTCTTGAACGGATCTCAATGAAATTTGGTAAGGAGACAGTTGACATCCTGTAAAAACACATAAGCTACTTTTATCCCGGAATTCCCATGGGTTTGGGATTTACGCGGGGAAAACCTCCCTGTCGAACGAAGTCGCGGACAAAAGCTATCCATACTTTAATACTAATAATATAACTCCATACTTCCATATCCATATCCATACTTCCATATCCATCAATACTTCCAAGCTAATCCATACTAATATTATAAATGCGAAAGTAACTCTGTCTGTCTGTCTGTCTGTCTGTCTGTTACCTTTTCACGCCTTAACCGCTGAACCGATTTACATGAAATTTGGCATGGGAATAGTTGAGGACCCTGGGAAGGACATAGGATAGTTTTTAACCGATGAAAGGTTCCCGCAGGATAGTTTTCGAATTGTATCTTTGTTGCTCTTTCATGCATAAACTCTTGAACGGATCTCAATGAAATTTGGTAAGGAGACAGTTGACATCCTGTAAAAACACATAAGCTACTTTTTATCCCGGAATTCCCATGGGTTTGGGATTTACGCGGGGAAAACCTCCCAGTCGAACGAAGTCGCGGACAAAAGCTATCCATACTTTAATACTAATAATATAACTCCATACTTCCATATCCATATCCATACTTCCATATCCATCAATACTTCCAAGCTAATCCATACTAATATTATAAATGCGAAAGTAACTCTGTCTGTCTGTCTGTCTGTCTGTTACCTTTTCACGCCTTAACCGCTGAACCGATTTACATGAAATTTGGCATGGGAATAGTTGAGGACCCTGGGAAGGATATAGGATAGTTTTTATCCCGATGAAAGGTTCCCGCAGGATAGTTTTCGAATTGTATCTTTGTTGCTCTTTCATGCATAAACTCTTGAACGGATCTCAATGAAATTTGGTAAGGAGACAGTTGACATCCTGTAAAAACACATAAGCTACTTTTATCCCGGAATTCCCATGGGTTTGGGATTTACGCGGGGAAAACCTCCCAGTCGAACGAAGTCGCGGACAAAAGCTATCCATACTTTAATACTAATAATATAACTCCATACTTCCATATCCATATCCATACTTCCATATCCATCAATACTTCCAAGCTAATCCATACTAATATTATAAATGCGAAAGTAACTCTGTCTGTCTGTCTGTCTGTCTGTTACCTTTTCACGCCTTAACCGCTGAACCGATTTACATGAAATTTGGCATGGGAATAGTTGAGGACCCTGGGAAGGACATAGGATAGTTTTTATCCCGATGAAAGGTTCCCGCAGGATAGTTTTCGAATTGTATCTTTGTTGCTCTTTCATGCATAAACTCTTGAACGGATCTCAATGAAATTTGGTAAGGAGACAGTTGACATCCTGTAAAAACACATAAGCTACTTTTTATCCCGGAATTTCCATGGGTTTGGGATTTACGCGGGGAAAACCTCCCAGTCGAACGAAGTCGCGGACAAAAGCTATCCATACTTTAATACTAATAATATAACTCCATACTTCCATATCCATATCCATACTTCCATATCCATCAATACTTCCAAGCTAATCCATACTAATATTATAAATGCGAAAGTAACTCTGTCTGTCTGTCTGTCTGTCTGTCTGTCTGTTACCTTTTCACGCCTTAACCGCTGAACCGATTTACATGAAATTTGGCATGGGAATAGTTGAGGACCCTGGGAAGGACATAGGATAGTTTTTATCCCGATGAAAGGTTCCCGCAGGATAGTTTTCGAATTGTATCTTTGTTGCTCTTTCATGCATAAACTCTTGAACGGATCTCAATGAAATTTGGTAAGGAGACAGTTGACATCCTGTAAAAACACATAAGCTCCTTTTTATCCCGGAATTCCCATGGGTTTGGGATTTACGCGGGGAAAACCTCCCAGTCGAACGAAGTCGCGGACAAAAGCTATCCATACTTTAATACTAATAATATAACTCCATACTTCCATATCCATATCCATACTTCCATATCCATCAATACTTCCAAGCTAATCCATACTAATATTATAAATGCGAAAGTAACTCTGTCTGTCTGTCTGTCTGTTACCTTTTCACGCCTTAACCGCTGAACCGATTTACATGAAATTTGGCATGGGAATAGTTGAGGACCCTGGGAAGGACATAGGATAGTTTTTATCCCGATGAAAGGTTCCCGCAGGATAGTTTTCGAATTGTATCTTTGTTGCTCTTTCATGCATAAACTCTTGAACGGATCTCAATGAAATTTGGTAAGGAGACAGTTGACATCCTGTAAAAACACATAAGCTACTTTTATCCCGGAATTTCCATGGGTTTGGGATTTACGCGGGGAAAACCTCCCAGTCGAACGAAGTCGCGGACAAAAGCTATCCATACTTTAATACTAATAATATAACTCCATACTTCCATATCCATATCCATACTTCCATATCCATCAATACTTCCAAGCTAATCCATACTAATATTATAAATGCGAAAGTAACTCTGTCTGTCTGTCTGTCTGTCTGTTACCTTTTCACGCCTTAACCGCTGAACCGATTTACATGAAATTTGGCATGGGAATAGTTGAGGACCCTGGGAAGGACATAGGATAGTTTTTATCCCGATGAAAGGTTCCCGCAGGATAGTTTTCGAATTGTATCTTTGTTGCTCTTTCATGCATAAACTCTTGAACGGATCTCAATGAAATTTGGTAAGGAGACAGTTGACATCCTGTAAAAACACATAAGCTACTTTTTATCCCGGAATTTCCATGGGTTTGGGATTTACGCGGGGAAAACCTCCCAGTCGAACGAAGTCGCGGACAAAAGCTATCCATACTTTAATACTAATAATATAACTCCATACTTCCATATCCATATCCATATCCATACTTCCATATCCATCAATACTTCCAAGCTAATCCATACTAATATTATAAATGCGAAAGTAACTCTGTTTGTCTGTCTGTCTGTCTGTTACCTTTTCACGCCTTAACCGCTGAACCGATTTACATGAAATTTGGCATGGGAATAGTTGAGGACCCTGGGAAGGACATAGGATAGTTTTTATCCCGATGAAAGGTTCCCGCAGGATAGTTTTCGAATTGTATCTTTGTTGCTCTTTCATGCATAAACTCTTGAACGGATCTCAATGAAATTTGGTAAGGAGACAGTTGACATCCTGTAAAAACACATAAGCTACTTTTATCCCGGAATTCCCATGGGTTTGGGATTTACGCGGGGAAAACCTCCCAGTCGAACGAAGTCGCGGACAAAAGCTATCCATACTTTAATACTAATAATATAACTCCATACTTCCATATCCATATCCATACTTCCATATCCATCAATACTTCCAAGCTAATCCATACTAATATTATAAATGCGAAAGTAACTCTGTCTGTCTGTCTGTCTGTCTGTTACCTTTTCACGCCTTAACCGCTGAACCGATTTACATGAAATTTGGCATGGGAATAGTTGAGGACCCTGGGAAGGACATAGGATAGTTTTTATCCCGATGAAAGGTTCCCGCAGGATAGTTTTCGAATTGTATCTTTGTTGCTCTTTCATGCATAAACTCTTGAACGGATCTCAATGAAATTTGGTAAGGAGACAGTTGACATCCTGTAAAAACACATAAGCTACTTTTTATCCCGGAATTTCCATGGGTTTGGGATTTACGCGGGGAAAACCTCCCAGTCGAACGAAGTCGCGGACAAAAGCTATCCATACTTTAATACTAATAATATAACTCCATACTTCCATATCCATATCCATACTTCCATATCCATCAATACTTCCAAGCTAATAATATAATAAATACGAAAATAACTGTCTGTCTGTCTGTCTGTTACCTTTTCACGCCTAAACCGCTGAACCGATTTAGATGAAATTTGGCATGGGAATAGTTTAGGACCCTGGAAAAGACATAGCATTGGTTTCGTCCCGGAAATCATTCCTAAAGGATGTAAAAGGGGTGTTAGAATTTCGTATAGGGAATCAATAATGTCCCCGCCCTACCCACACACATAATACACTTAGACTGCTAAACCGATTTGGATGAAATTTGATATGGAGATAGTTTTAGACCCTGGAAAAGACATAGTATAGTTTTATTCCCGGAAATCATTCCTAAAAGATGTAAAAATGGTGTTGGAATTTTGTAAAGGGAATCAATGATGTCCCCGCCCTCCCAACCCACATAATACACTTGACCGCTAAACCGATTTGGATGAAATTTGCTATGGAGATAGTTTTAGGCCCTGAAAAAGACATAGGATAGTTTTTATCCTGGAAATCATCCCTTAAGGATGTAAAGGGGTGTTGGGACTTTGTATTCCCCCTCTCGATTCGTTTAAATTTTAACCAATCAAGTTAATATAAGAATCATTTCTATTTCAAAATCGGGACAATATGCGTTTGCCCTTTTGAAAATAGGAGAAGATCGTGTGGCAACAGATATCAACGGGATGATTTATTTGAGCTGAACTGAATCTTAAATTGAAACTGAAACTGAAACTGTAGCTGAATCTGAAACCAAAACTGAAACTGAAGCAGGAACTAAATCTGAAACTAAAACTGAAACCAAAACTGAAGCTGAAGCTGAAACTGTAGCTGATTCTGACGCTGAAACCAAACTGAAGCTAAAACTGAAACTAAAGCTGAAGCTGAAACGGATGCTGAAACCAAAACTGAAGCTGAAGCTGAAACTGAAAATGAAGCTGAAAATAAAGCTGAAACTGTAGCTGAATCTGAAACTGAAACCAAAACTGAAGCTGAATCTGAAACCAAAACTGAAGCTGAAGCTGAAACTGAAACTGAAGCTGAAAATAAAGCTGAAACTGTAGCTGAATCTGAAACTGAAACCAAAACTGAAGCTGAAGCTGAAACTGAAGCTGAAACCAAACTGAAACTGAAGCTGAAACTGAAACCAAACTGAAGCTGAAACTGATGCTGAAACCAAAACTGAAGCTGAAACTGAAGCTGGAACTGGAACTGTAGCTGAAACTGACGCTGAAACCAAACTGAAGCTGAAACTGAAACTAAAGCTGAAACTGATGCTGAAACCAAAACTGAAGCTGAAACTGATGCTGAAACCAAACTGAAGCTGAAGCTGAAACTGGAACTGTAGCTGAAACTGACGCTGAAACCAAACTGAAGCTGAAACTGATGCTGAAACCAAAACTGAAACTGAAGCTGAAACTGATGCTGAAACCAAACTGAAGCTGAAGCTGAAACTGAAACTGAAGCTGAAACTGGAACTGTAGCTGAAACTGACGCTGAAACCAAACTGAAGCTGAAACTGAAACTGATGCTGAAACCAAAACTGAAACTGTAGCTGAAACGGACGCTGAAACCAAACTGAAGCTGAAACTGATGCTGAAACCAAAACTGAAACTGAAGCTGAAACTGATGCTGAAACCAAACTGAAGCTGAAGCTGAAACTGGAACTGTAGCTGAAACTGACGCTGAAACCAAACTGAAGCTGAAACTGATGCTGAAACCAAAACTGAAACTGAAGCTGAAACTGATGCTGAAACCAAACTGAAGCTGAAGCTGAAACTGAAACTGAAGCTGAAACTGGAACTGTAGCTGAAACTGACGCTGAAACCAAACTGAAGCTGAAACTGAAACTGATGCTGAAACCAAAACTGAAACTGTAGCTGAAACGGACGCTGAAACCAAACTGAAGCTGAAACTGAAACTGATGCTGAAACCAAACTGAAGCTGAAGCTGAAACTGAAGCTGAAACTGGAACTGTAGCTGAAACTGACGCTGAAACCAAACTGAAGCTGAAACTGATGCTGAAACTAAAACTGAAACTGAAGCTGAAACTGTAGTAACATACATAGTGAACGTAGTCCAAGATACAGATAATTTAATAAACCACGTTTATTCTTATTTGAAAACAAATATGAGGGATAAAGAATGGCTGCGTGAAAGAGTAATTTTGGCACCAACTAACGAAATTGTAGGGCAGATCAACGTAAAGATTATGTCCTCAATTCGTTGGTCTCATGTGGATTGTGATGTTGTTGAGTATCTTTCCGTCGACATTGTCATGAATACAAAGTAAGTGACGTTGTACTCTGTAGAGTTTATCAACTCTCTGGAATTGTCAGGGTACCCCATCACATTATTTGAGGCTTTAACTTGGTGTCCCAGTCCTGTTGATGCGTAATCAGGGCGCACCAAGGCTCTGTAATGGCATGCGACTACAAATTACATACCTTGGATGCAATGTTTTCAAGCAATAATTATGACAGGAACAGCAAGCGGTGAAAACGTATTTATTCCCAACATTCAGTTCGAAAAACTCAAATTTCCCCTAAAAGCGGCATTCGCAATGACCATAAACAAACAAACAAAATCAACACGCCAAGGACGGGAAAACCAGAAACGTAGTTTACAAAAATGTATTGTAAACTACGTTTTTGGTTTTAAAAAGATAAATTTTAAATACTGTCTGTCTGTTTTTGGGGATGGATGGACCCTGGTGATGGTTTTTTAAATACTATATGCGTTTTTTAACCACCCAAAAAGATACGGTAAACCTTTTCGGCAACAAGAATTATTGACAAAGTGTAAATTAACGCGGGCGAAGCCGCGGGCAAAAGCTAGTATTATAATAATACGAAATTAACTGTCTGTCTGTTACCTTTTCACGCCCAAACCGCTGAACCGATTTAGATGAAATTTGGCATGGGAATAGTTTAGGACCCTGGGAAAGACATAGCATAGGTTTCGTCCCGGAAATCATTCCTAAAGGATGTAAAAGGGGTGTTAGAATTTCGTATAGGGAATCAATAATACACTTAGACCGCTAAACCGATTTGGATGAAATTTGGTATGGAGATAGTTTTAGACCCTGGAAAAAACATAGTATAGTTTTATTCCCGGAAATCATTCCTAAAAGATGTAAAAATGGTGTTGGAATTTTGTATAGGGAATCAATGATGTCCCCGCCCTCCCCATCCACATAATACACTTGACCGCTGAACCGATTTGGATGAAATTTGCTATGGAGATAGTTTTAGACCCTGGAAAAGACATAAAATAGTTTTTATCCTGGAAATCATTCCTTAAGGATGTAAAGGGGTGTTGGGACTTTGTATTCCCCCTCTCAATTCATTCAAATCGCGTATTCAAGAACCACTCATAACATTTTTTTTTAAACTACACAACTGCATGTAGGCTATAAGTACAAATCTTTGTTTATAGCTGGGGTTAAACCCACGTCATGCACCAGTTAACAGTTACGCCAACCATGTCGCTTAAATTTTAACCAATCAAGTTAATATACGAATCATTTCTATTTCAAAATCGGGGCAATATGCGTTTGCCCTTTTGAAAATAGAAGAAGATTGTGTGGCAACAGATATCAACGGGATGATTTATTTGAGCTGAACTGAATCTGAAACTGTAACTGAAGCTGAAACTGTAGCTGAATCTGAAACTGAAACCAAAACTGAAGCTGAAGCTGAAACTGGAACTGTAGCTGAAACTGACGCTGAAACGGAACTGAAGCTGAAACTGGAACTGTAGCTGAAACTGACGCTGAAACGGAACTGAAGCTGAAACTAAAGCTGAAGCTGAAACTGATGCTGAAACCAAAACTGAAGCTGAAGCTGAAACTGGAACTGTAGCTGAAACTGACGCTGAAACGGAACTGAAGCTGAAACTGGAACTGTAGCTGAAACTGACGCTGAAACGGAACTGAAGCTGAAACTGAAACTAAAGCTGAAGCTGAAACTGATGCTGAAACCAAAACTGAAGCTGAAACTGAAACTGATGCTGAAACCAAAACTGAAGCTGAAGCTGGAATTGGAACTGTAGCTGAAACTGACGCTGAAACCAAACCAAAACTGAAGCTGAAGCTGAAATTGGAACTGTAGCTGAAACTGACGCTGAAACCAAACTGAAACTGAAGCTGAAACTGAAACAAACTGAAGCTGAAACTGAAACCAAAACTGAAGCTGAAGCTGAAACTGGAACTGTAGCTGAAACTGACGCTGAAACCAAGCTGAAGCTGAAACTGAAACTAAAGCTGAAGCTGAAACTGATGCTGAAACCAAAACTGAAGCTGAAGCTGAAACTGAAACCAAACTGAAGCTGAAACTGAAACTGATGCTGAAACCAAAACTGAAGCTGAAACTGAAACTGAAGCTGAAACTGGAACTGTAGCTGAAACTGACGCTGAAACCAAACTGAAGCTGAAACTGAAACTAAAGCTGAAGCTGAAACTGATGCTGAAACTAAAATTGAAGCTGAAGCTGAAACTGAAACCAAACTGAAGCTGAAACTGAAACTAATGCTGAAACCAAAACTGAACCTAAAACTGAAACTGAAGCTGAAACTGACGCTGAAACCAAACTGAAGCTGAAACTGAAACTGATGCTGAAACCAAGCTGAAGCTGAAACTGAAACTAAAGCTGAAGCTGAAACTGATGCTGAAACCAAAACTGAAGCTGAAGCTGAAACTGAAACCAAACTGAAGCTGAAACTGAAACTGATGCTGAAACCAAAACTGAAGCTGAAACTGAAGCTGAAACTGACGCTGAAACGAAACTGAAACTGAAACTGATGCTGAAATCAAAACTGAAGCTGAAGCTGAAACTGAAACTGAAACTGTAGTAACATACACAGTGAACGTAGTCCAAGATACAGATAATTAAATAAACCACGTTTATTCTGATTTGAAAAAAAATATGAGGGATAAAGAATGGCTGCGTGAAAGAGTAATTTTGGCACCAACTAACGAAATTGTAGGGCAGATCAACGCAAAGATTATGTCTCATGTGGATTGTGATGTTGTTGAGTATCTGTCCGTCGACATTGTCATGGATACAAAGCAAGTGACGTCGTACTCTGTAGAGTTTATCAACTCTCTGGAATTGTCAGGGTACCCCATCACATTATTTGAGGCTTTAACTTGGTGTTCCAGTACTGTTGATGCGTAATCAGGGCGCACCAAGGCTCCATAATGGCATGCGACTACAAATTACATACCTTGGATGCAATGTTTTCAAGCAATAATTATGACAGGAACAGCAAGCGGTGAAAACGTATTTATTCCTCACATTCAGTTCGAAAAACTCAAATTTCTCCTAAAAGCGGCATTCGCAATGACCATAAACAAAGCTCAAGGACAGACACTGAAAGTCGCAGGTGTACATTTAGAAAAAGACTGCTTTTCCCATGGGCAATTGTATGTGGCGTGCTCACGAGTATTAAGCGTACAAAATCAACACGCCAAGGACGGGAAAACCAGAAACGTAGTTTACAAAAATGTATTGTAAACTACGTTTTTGGTTTGAAAAAGATAAATTTTTAATACTAACTGTCTGTCTGTTTTTGTGGATGGATGGACCCTGGTGAAGGTTTTTTAAATATTATATGCGTTTTTTAACCACCCAAAAAGATACGGTACACCGTTTTGGCAAAAAGAATAATTGACAAAGTGTAAATTAACGCGGGCGAAGCCGCGGGCAAAAGCTAGTACCTAAATAAGAGGGCGGCTAACACCCACGCTACGACACTGTATACTTAGTTTTTGAGGGTTTTTTTTTTAACGTGGTATAATTATCAAATAAGTCCTCCCACCCCGGGCAGGGTGGGAGGGACTGTCAGACTTTTACTGACTAAAATCCACGGTGTTCCTTCAATAACCCTTTACGTACCGGGGTCACGGTAATGGGATAAGTCCCACAGCCAGCTATGGTTTCAAATCTCAGATAGACCTACCCTTCTAATGTGTTTTGGAATCGTTTATTTTTCCCCATCTTATGATTAAATATAATGTAATTTATTTTTTACTGCATGCTGCGTCTTTAGACGACGAAGAAATTATTGTTAAAATGTTCAATCTTACGCAAGTGTAATGTACAATGTTCTTTTTAGAAACAAAGATTCTTTAAACCTAGACGGCCTCGTAAACAATTATCTCCAACTAGCTCTCACTAGCTGTGCCCCGTGGTTTCATCCGTATAAATATGAGGAAAATAAAAGATTTTCCTCATATTTACACGGCACAGTGGTTCCACCGTAGGCCATAAGTATTAAATTTGATCCTCAAGCTAGGTACTTTTAACACTTACTAATTAGTTAACTTGTTGCCGTACCACACAAAAGTATAAATACACACATCAAAAGTGTCTAGGGATCAAGCATTTTTATGCGGATTTCTTGAGATTGAGATGTGGCTTTGTAATAAATTTATGATTTTATAAATTTATATGGATCCTTTTTGGTGCATTTCATAATTTGAAACAGGAACTGTTAATCAAATTCGAGTAAAAGATGAAAATCAGCTGTCAATATTTTCCCTATAAAAACATACAACGCATTGAAGACATTATTAGTGCTACTGTTTCCCTACTACTGATTAAAACCAACGTTATTATGGAGCGGCGACGTCATTTAAGCAGGGAAGAAATGCTCAGAGCCGTGGGAATGATAGAAGCTGGTTCCCGGCAACGTACTGTGGCTTTAGCTCTGAATACAAGTCAGAGTGTTATCAGTCGACTTTGGACACGTTACCGAAGCACTGGTACCGTGGCTGAGCGCCATGGAGGACGGTATCGCTGCACCACACGGAGACAAGACCGATACATTCAAATCTTAACTCGAAGAGCTCCAACAATAACCGCCATGATGTTAGCCGTGAGGCTTCATCACTCTTCAGGGAACTTAATTAGCGACCAAACAGTCAGAAACCGCTTGCATGAAGTGAACCTTCATTCCCGAAGACCGCTACGGGTACCACCTATAGCAATGCACAATCGTAGGATTCGATATCAATGGGCTCTTGAACACAGAAATTGGGCAGAAGAACAATGGCGTTTCGTGTGCTTTTCTGATGAGTCTCGTTTTGGTATGAGACCGGATACAAGACGTATACGACACTGGAGAACCTCTGGACGCCAACAGCGATTAAAATCCTGCCAGGAAGTCCATCCTTATAGTGGTGGAACCATCATGGTATGCGCGGGTATTTGGATCGGCGGAAGAACTGAGTTGATTTGGATCAGAGGCAACCTCAACGCTCAAATTTATGCTGAGACGATTGTATCTGACGTCATCGTTCCTCTACAAGTGCAAATCGGTCCCTTATTTCAGTTAATGCATGATAATGCACGACCGCACACCGCAAGAGTTGTAAGACAGACTCTCGCCGCAGCTAACATCAATGTCCTGCTCTGGCCTGCTCAGTCGCCAGACTTGAACCCGATTGAGCATGCATGGGATATGCTACAGAGAAGAGCTCTGCCGAATATGGAGGGTATCCAGTCGCAAGAAGACCTTTTTTTGTTGTTGCAACGAACATGGGCGGCCATTCCACAGCGTGATTTGGATGAACTCATTTTGAGTATGCCAAACCGATGTTCTTGTGTTGTTAGTGTTCGCGGTAGAAACACGGATTATTAATTGTTTAAGTTACCCAATAAAATTTTAAAGAAAACTGTTATTTTAGTCTTTTTTTCGAACTTTAATGTTAGTGGTTCAAATGTCAAAAATCCCTTTATTAGGAAAATGGCAAATTTCTTTATTAATGCAAAGGTGACTTGGTTTATCGTTACTGTGACAAACGAAAACACTTTATTTGATGAATCCTTAAAGAAAATTTTAATTAATATCAATCAGGAGAAAAGTTATTGCAAAAATATATGTTGATCCCTAGACACTTTTGATGTGTGTAGTTTGACAATAATCAAATATTTTCATGATCCACTCCGTTTCCGACGCTCGCCCGCGACGGTCGTACCGCTCCGCGCTCTCGATCGTTCCGTGCCTGAGTCATCGCTACGCTTCGTCACGCCCGCCGTGACGTCACTCGTAGTCGCCGACTACGACGCCTGGTCCGGATCCGCCTTTTTCGAGGCGGTGAAGGATATCCTGTTTCTATAACAGAGTATCGTCAAAAACAATTTGGTTTGGCCCCTTCAGGGTAAAACACCAGTTTCGTGGTCCTTGGTTGGAAACCTCACGGTGTCAACAATACCAAGGGGGTGCTGACCCGACGCACCCGCTGATCCCCTTCAGGGTGAAGCAGTCAATTGGAGTCGAGTGCTAGGTTTTGGCCTTGGGGGATCTCCTAGTCAAACCTAGTTACTGAGTTTCCTTTTTAGCTACACACCTAGTGTCGGTTGGGTGTGTCTACCCCTTCGCACTAGACCCAATAGGGCCCGGTTCACACAATAAGACTGGCGACCGGTTACAAGCTTAGGGCTCACCATTAGGTACTCACCTCCCAGTCTCTACCCGACTGGGAGGGTTACACATCCCCGGACCCATCCATCCGGGGAGTTAGGCCAGTTAGGCTTTAAATAGGTCCCCCGCGGGAGAGAAATCTCCAAAATTTTCCCTATAAATTTTTGATTCATTCGCCAATCATGGCAAACTCCAATATTTTGGAGATATTGCTAGAAATACTTAAGGAAAACCCTGCTATTTCAGCCAAATATGGCGGAAAAATCCAGCGTGAAATCGCTAACTGTCCTCCGGCTACCGAAGCCAACGTCGCTGATTTTAGTGACGCGCTTGACAGCCCATTATCTCCCCCGCTTGCTGATCAAGGCATTCCGGTTGGTCAATTCACGGAAGTGTTTATCAACTCCGATCCCATTGTTCATCGAACAACGAACGACTTCCAGGTAGATAGCCCTCTATCGCTCTCGCCCGCCGACAATGTCGTGCCGACCGCCCAATTCCCGAAATCATCCATTGTTTCCGGCCCACCTACTAATCCCATTGTTCATAAAACAATGGACGCCGCGCAGGTGTGCGCTGCAGTTGAATTCCGTGAAATGGACACCACCGAACCTGTGTCCAATAACAACTCCGACAATGATTTGTCATCATGCCCCTCGTCCTCGGAAGACGACTTTCAAGTCGTCACCGGTGGCAAGAGGAAGAAAGGGAAAACCTCTCAGGCCAGCAAGGCCAAAAAGACCACCGCGTCGCCCCCGTCCCCAACTCAAACGCCCGTTCGACCCGCTAGCCCCGTCCCAACTACCTCTGCTCGCGCGCAGAATAGTCGTCCCCCCAGCCCGATAGCCCAAACTTCCTCAGCCCAAAGGAAGCAACGCCCTCCGCCCCCCTTTTACATCCAGGACAAGGGTAAATGGACTGATGTGTCCAAGATGTGTGTTGATCGAAAGATCAACTACACAAACGCCCGTGCCTGCCAAAATGGCATTAAAGTCACCGTCCCTACGTCGAACGACTATAGGGAACTATATCGCGCCCTCCGTGAAAGGAATATTTCCTTTCACACTTTCTCCTTCCCCGAGGACACGCCCACTCGTGTTATTATTAAACGTGTCCCTAAAGAAATCCTAGTACAGGATATTAAAGACGACCTTGTCTCTCTTGTTGTTGTTGTTGTTGTGTTGTTTGTTGTTGTCTTGTCTTGTGTCTATTATTGTCCCTCTCTGCGTATCGATTACTTCTCCTCATTTGAAAGCCTAATAGTCAACCTTGCGCCCTCTTACAGGCATACAATTGTTATGGGTGACTTTAACACCTGTCTCCTTAAAAATGATTCCCGCTCTTCCTCACTTCAATCTATTTCTCAATCCTGCAATTTATCTCTCCTTCCATTAAGCGCAACTCACCATTTTCCAAACTGTACTCCTTCACTTCTTGACCTCATCTTTGTTTCCTCCACACAACACGTCGCTAAGCATGGGCAATGTTCAGCTGACGCTTTCTCCTACCACGACTTGATTTTCCTTTCCTACAAAATTCGCCCTCCTAAGACTAAACCTAAAAGTATTCTTCAGCGCAGTTTTGGTGGAATGGACTTGGAAGGTCTTCGGGAAGATGCTAGCAGTATTGACTGGTCTGAGCTTGTTCATGCAGACTCGATTGATGAAAAAATTAACCTCCTTAATTCCAATCTCATCGGGCTGTATGATGTGCATGCACCTGTTCGGTTGGTCAAGATGAAGCATCTGCCTGCTCCGTGGCTAACAGATGACGTGAAAGCAATTTTACAAAAAAAGGCAGCAGCAAAATCTAGGTATAAGTGCAGACCTAGCTCCTTAAATCGTGAAAAATACGTCGCTATCAGAAATCGCAGCAACTTGGTTTGTAGGGATGCCCAACGCCGCCACATTCATAAGTCCGTTGAAAACGGTGATCCAGCTAAAGTCTGGAAATTTCTTAGATCAATGGGAATTGGGAAGTCACGTCAAGAGTCTGTTCCTAAAGATATAGATCTTGAATTACTCAATCAACATTTTTCCACCTCTTGTAGTTTCAATGGGCCTGTTAAAACCAAAACTTTAGATAATCTTTCGTCTCTTCCCACTCCCGATTATTCTCCTTTTGTTTTTAATCAATTTGCTTGTTGTGATGTTAAGAAGAGTATTTTATCAATCACGTCAAATGCTGTTGGTAGTGACTGTGTAAGTCGCAAGATGATACTCCCTATTTTGGACGAAATCCTTCCTGTCATCTGCCATATCCTTAATCATTCTGTATCCTCTGGTGTTTTTCCATCTGCATGGAAAGAAGCTCATGTAACCCCACTTCCAAAAAAATGTAATCCTGTTTCTTTCTCTGAATTCCGTCCCATTTCCATTTTACCGTTTCTGTCCAAAGTCCTTGAACGCCTTATTCATAGTCAGCTTAGTGCTTTCCTCTGTAGAAACAGACTCCTTAATTTTTACCAATCCGGCTTTCGTCCGGGGCATAGCACTACCACAGCTCTTGTTAACATTACGGATGATATAAGATTAGGTATGGACAATAGAAAATTGACGGTCCTTTCTTTACTTGATTTCAGTAATGCTTTTAACACTGTTGATTTTGATGTCTTGCTCGGGATACTATGCTCTCTTAACATATCTCCAACAGCTATTGATTGGTTTCGTAGTTACCTGTGTGGCCGCCGACAACGTATTTGCATTGAAGGTTCGTTGTCTTCCTGGTGCAATACTACTGCTGGCGTACCACAGGGGGGCGTTCTCTCTCCTCTTCTTTTCGCCATATTTATAAATTCTATTTCAAATGAACTTCTCTCATCCTACCACCTTTATGCTGACGATCTGCAAATTTATTCGCAAGCTCCCGTTGAAGATTTATCTGAGGCGGTGAAGGCGGTGAATAAAGATTTAGCGCGTATTTCCGATTGGAGTTTGTATCATGGTTTGAAGGTTAATCCTGCGAAGACTAAAGTCATTATTGTTGGCAGCCCTAGGCTACGTTCCAAAATTGACTGGACGACCCTTCCCCAAATAATTTTTGATGGAACTGTTATACCCTACTGTGACTCAGTAAAAGACCTTGGCATTTATATTGATAAGGATTTGTCTTGGGGTCCCCAGTTGCAGGAAGTGAGCCGCAAACTGTTTGCCTCTGCGGGGTCTTTACGCAGATTGCGCAATTTCCTACCGACTGCTACTAAAACTGCGCTTGCCCAATCTCTTCTACTCCCTATCCTTGACTATGCTGATGCAAGTTATCCAGATCTAACTGAAGTGCAGCTAGATAAGCTTGAGCGACTCCAAAATTTTTGTATCAGATTCATATTTGGTTTGCGCAAATATGATCATGTTTCTGAGTTTCGCACTAAACTCAAGGGGCTGCCTATCTGCCTTCGCCGGAATGCACATATTTTATCATTACTCTACAGTATTCTTTTCAATCCAACGACTCCCTTTTACCTCAAAGAACGTTTTAAGTTCCTTCATGACACACATGTTAGAGATTTGAGATCATCAGAGAATTTGAGACTTTTGATGCCTACCCATTCCACAAAATTTTACGACCAGTCGTTTACGGTGCAGGCCATTCGGTTGTGGAATGGATTGCCGGTGTCAGTAAGACAAGCTCAGTCACTTGCTGTTTTTAAAAGCTCGGTTGCCAATCATTTTATTTCAAACTTATGATTATTCCTTTGCTTTCTCCACACGATGTTAAAGAACACATTATATATTTATTTATTTTATGTACTTATGTATTTGTATATATATTTTTTTTTTTGTTGTATTTTTATTAGTTTTTCCGTTATTAATGAGTATTTGTACAGTAGTACACTAATATAGCCCTCCCCATTTTAAATAAAGCTCATAAAGTCCTTCCAAAGGTTGTCTGGAAGATATCGCTCTCAGCGATAAGACCGCCATTGTAACCAATTTTTTTTTACAATGTTGTTATTTAAGTGTGATTCAATTATTGGTGTACAATAAAGTATATTCTATCTATCTATCTATCTTGCCGATCAACGTATACCAGTGATCGCCGTCCATCGCTTACATAAAGCGAGAGGCGGTGAATTGTACGACATGGTTCTTGTCATTTGTGAACCAACCGAAGGTCATCACCCGATTTTCAAGATTAAGTCCATTTGCTCCCTATCCGGTATCTCAATTGAAAAGCCCTACAAAACCGCAACAGTGGGACAATGCCACCGTTGCCAACTGTATGGCCATGCGCAGAGCAACTGCTATGCGACTCCCAGATGCGTCAAGTGTCTGGGCGAGCACAGCACTGCGGACTGCCCTCGGCCCAAAGACCGAACCCTCTGTTCGGAACCACCCAGCTGCGTTCTCTGCGGCCAGACCGGTCACCCGGCAAACTACCGCGGCTGTCCCAAAGCCCCCAAACTCGCTCCTAAATTAGCGAAGCGCGCCAACGCCCGCCAACAAAGAGAGGCACCTTCCTCTCAAATTCCCCAACGTCTCGCTCCTCAGAGACCATCCCCGTGGAACAGGCTAAACCACGAAAAAGCCTTTCCCTCCTTGGCCACTGCCAAACCTTTGCAGGCACTGATGGATATACCCATCGCAGCGCAGATCCTGCCTATAGCCGTGGCTCCAGAGGCCACAGCCAGTCCCCAACCCGAGCCTCAAACCACTGCTGCTCCTGCAGCCAAACAACCGCCCAATCCCTCACCCGTCGCGCACGGCGAGTCTTGCGGCCAGACTCTACTGCGCCACTATAGAATATTTATGACCCGCCAAGCCAGGTCTCTCCGCGATGCCCTTCTGGCTGCCGAGCAGCAGAATAACGGCAAAATTACGACGGCAATGTACAGCCAAATATTCAGCACACACAGTGATGTCGTGCTAGGCCTCGACCAGATGGATGCGATGGACTGATCCAATGGATTCCCAACGCACAAACCACACTAGGCCTCGATCCCTCAAATTAGGTTTTTTCAACGCCAATGGCATTTTCAACCAACGCGCCGAAATAACTAAATTCCTCCGCGACCACCAATTAGACGTCCTCCTTATACAGGAGACCCTTTTGAAACCCCACCGCGCTGACCCCAAAATTGCGAATTACCGTCTAGTTCGCAATGACAGAACACGCTGCCACGGCGGCGGTACCCTTATTTATTATAGGAAGGAGTTATACTGCATCCCTCTGACCCCACCCGCGCCTCTCTCTCACCTAGAGTACTCTGCCTGTTGACTAGGCATGACTGGTCATCCTCCGATAACCATCATCTCTGCCTACCATCCCCCACCATCGGTCGCGTCTCTTGCTTCAGACGATCCTATCGCGCTCACCAGCAATCTCACGACTATCTTTGGCCTGAGTGACTCCGTCTTACTAGCGGGCGATCTCAACGCCAAACACCCCGCTTGGAACAGCAACACGACAAATGCCAGAGGCAGAATCGTGTATAACCTAGGCGCAACCCTAAACTATGACGTCATCGCTCCGATGACTCCCACTCACTACCCACACGATCCCAACCATAACCCCGATGTCCTCGATGTGGCGCTCCTAAAGAATGTAAACCTCCATTTACACTCCATAGAAGCGCTTCACGAGCTCAACTCGGATCACCGTCCCGTTATCCTACACCTAGGTTCCCGCTCGGGTAACCATGATCCTACCCAACCTCCTCCGACCCAATTGATCACCGACTGGAGGAAAGTAAGTAAAAAACTGAAATCCACCACGTCGCCTCAATTGGACACCATTCCTGACCACATAGTCTCAGTCGCTGACACGACGGCGGCGATCGACTCGCTTACAGATCACGTACAATCCGTCCTGAACGATTGTTCAAGGGAAGTTCCTGTAGTGGAAGACCACCGCTGGAAACTCCCGGACGATGTACGGAATCTGATAACCGAGAAGAACGCAGCCATCCGTGCGTACAGCGCTTTTCCCTGCGCCGCAAACAAAGCTCACATGCGCAACTTACAGCGTGCTGTAAGGAAACGCATTGCCGAGCAGCGTAATGCGAGCTGGGACAAGATGCTGAGCGAACTTGAGCCCACCCATCTTGCCTTCTGGCAGCTTCAGAGGAAGTTACGATCCACTGAAGAGGCCACAATGCCTCCTCTCATTCGTCCCGATAAGAGTGTCGCCTTCGATAACTCTGAAAAAGCAGAATGCCTAGCCGACAGCCTAGAGTCCCAATGTTCTCCCAGCTCTCAACCAGTAGACCAAGCCCACCTCGATATGGTGAACGCCGAAGTCGAACGTAGAACTTCCCTTCCGCCCGTCGAAGATCCCGATAATCCACTGGCCCCCATCACTCCTGATGAGGTCCAGGATATCATTAAAAGTCTCCAACCGCGAAAAGCCCCTGGCTCCGACGGCATCACCAATAGGGTTTTCAAACTTTTCCCCGCCCAGCTTATAGTGCTAATGACTGCCATCTTCAATGGTGCATTGAGCAATAATATGTTCCCTACAACCTGGAAACAGGCCACCGTCATAGGTATTCCCAAACCAGGCAAGCCCAAGTCTGACCCGTCTAGCTACCGTCCCATTAGCTTACTCAACGTCCTCGGTAAAATCTATGAAAGGCTTATATATAAGCGGCTCAAAGATTTTGCCGAAGCAAAGAGTCTAATACCCAATGAGCAGTTTGGATTTAGAACCGAACACTCATGTATCCAACAAGTCCACCGCATCGTAGAACACGTCAGCGCCGGCTTCCAACGGGGCGCAATAACGGGAGCCTTATTCTTCGACATAGCGAAAGCGTTCGACAAAGTCTGGCACAATGGCTTAATCTATAAGCTATACCAACTCGGCGTGCCTGACCGTCTCGTGCTCATCCTACGGGACTTTTTATCGAATCGCACCTTTCGTTATCGAATTGAGGGGGTGCTTTCCTCCCCCCATCCCATTCGCGCAGGAGTTCCTCAAGGCTCCGTACTATCCCCCCTCGTTTTCACGCTATTCACTAGTGATATTCCCAAGCATAAAAATACCCAGCTAGCCCTATTCGCCGACGATACGGCTATCTATTATACCGGTCTTAAACCCGATGCCATCGCTCGCACTCTCCAAACTTCCGCAAACACTCTGGCCAAGTGGTTCCGGAAATGGAGAATCGAAGTCAATCCTGATAAAAGCAAGGCAGTCCTCTTTTCTAAACCGCGGATAAACCCACCCTCCCCCCGTCCGATTACCATGTACGGCAAGCCGATCCCTTGGGAAAAGCAAGCCAAATACTTAGGCGTGGTCCTCGATAGACACCTCTCCTCCGCTGAGCACATAAAGCAGGCACGTTCGCGCGCCGCTTTCGCTCTAGGTAGGCTCCACTTCATTCTTAGCTCTCGCAGCAAGTTATCACTCAGGTGCAAGCTGCGTATTTTCACCGCGGTCATCCGTCCCATCATGACCTACGCCTGCGTTGTTTTCGCACACGCAAAGCCCTACCTCCTCCACAAGATGCAGACCCTCCAAAACCGATTCCTCCGTAGAGTCACGGGAGCCCCCTTTTATGTTCGAAATGAGCTTCTTCACGTAGATCTCAAGATGCCCACCATCCAGCAGTTCATGAAACGTGTCTCCAAGCGTTTCTTTGAAACTTCAATCCAACATAGGAATCCCCTTATCGTATCGGCCGCCCAATACGAACCCTCGCGTATCTCTAAGATTCGCCGACCAAGGCATACCCTAGTCACTCCCGATGACGCAATCACCCTGCTCCAAGAGAGCCGTAGGGAAACAAGTACAGTGGCACACAAACACAAAAACCGACCGTCCTTCCGTCCTCGCCGCCGAGGCCCACCGCGACGTCCCCGTAATAGTCCACCCCGACCCTTGCCAGAGCCAGCCCGCGACGCTGACCCAGTAGCTTTAAATTCCCTTATTAATAATAATAATGATATGATTCAGCCTGTCCCTAGCTGCCCTCCCCTGTGACGCCCTAAGCCGAGGTCCGTACCCCACAGGGGGTGCCCTTAGCGTGTAGTCGCCTAGTTTGTAAGTTTTTTAATAAGCCCTGGCTGGAGGGGTTAATTAATTTATTAATTAAGGCAACCACAGGCAAGTCCGGTTAAGCAGCCGACAACCTCAGAGGTTGACTTGCGAGATGCCACACACAAAAAAAAAAAAAAAAAACAAATATTTTCATTACTTTTGAGACCTCGAAAGTGAACACATTGTACGCCACGTTATCAGTAGTGTAATTAGTGAGTCATTAGTGAACTCAAAATTCTTGGAATTGTTTGTTTGCTACCTATTCCTGTTCCATTGAGATGGACGTCGAAGACAAAGGTATGTTGTCTTTATTAAATCTGATTTTAGAATGATTAAAGTTTAGTTTTTTGGATTTACTTGAGTGCTACGAATTAAGTAAACATAAGCATTATCCTCTGCATTCACTGAGACTTTTAACTATGGCCCCTCAATCTCCCTCGTATAATTTATATATCAAAGTAAAGCTAAATTATTCTAGTATACTACACTATAACCTTCTATTGCTCATTTTTGCTCATTTTTTATTTATGAGGGGGCTACGTGTTCGTAGGCAACTGCTACGAAATGGTTAATTTTGCTACAAATTATTTTGTTTCTTTTTTTAGGTACTTTTTACCAATGCACCTATTCAAGAATGGATATTTTTCATCTCTGGCACCAAGCCAGCGGGTCAGACACAGAAAGGGCTGGTTTTGTCCGGAGCAAAGTGCTCGAGATGGTACCAGACTCTGATAAAGTTAATACTAAAGACCTGTATAAACGCATTTGCTATATTAGCATAAGTTTTCGGAATTTTGGAAAAAAGCAAACAGAGGTGTTGATAAGCTAACGAAGCTGCATTCGGAATGGTTAAATAGTCAAGAGACCGTCAATATGAAAAAGACAGAAGCATCATCGTCTGCACGTGAGGCGCCGAAATCAAGTAGCTGTGTTTCTTTGAAAACGGGTCGGCCAAGAACAGATTTCGCGAATTGCAGCAAATGTACTAAACGTAGAAGATTGGCAGAACTTTCAAAGGTTGATGAGACTGCTGTTACGACTTTAATGAACACGTCCAGCCAATCTGATACTGATCACAGAGAAGTTAGCCCAAATGAAGTTCTGTCCCTTATCACGGAGGCAAAACTCACCAAGCATCAATACTTGTTGATAAGGGAGTTTATCAACTCACATAAGTCGACTCCAAAATTTTTGTATCAGATTCATATTTGGTTTGCGCAAATATGTAAGTAATGTTTCTGTGTTTCGCATTAAACTCAAGTGGCTGCCGATCCGCCTTCGCCGGAATGCACATATTTTATCATTACTTTACAGTATTCTCTTCAATCCTACAACTCCGTTTTATCTCAAAGAACGCTTTAAGTTCCTTCATGACACACATGTTAGAGATTTGAGATCATCGGAGAATTTGAGACTTTCAATGCCTGCACATTTCACTAAATTCTATGGCTCATCGTTTACGGTGCAAGCTATTCGTTTGTGGAATGCATTGCCGGTGTCACTAAGACAAGCTCAGTCACTGGCTACTTTTAAAAGCTCGGTTGCTAATTATTTTCATTCCAATTTATGACTATTCTTTTGTTTTCTCTCCAAATATTTGCATTTACATTTATTCATTTTAATATTTAAATAATTTATGTTTCTTTGTTTTTATGAGTAATGTAGTTAGTACACTAATTTAGCCCTCCCCACTTTAATTAAAGTTTTTAAAGTCCTTCCAAAGGTTGTCTGGAAGATATCGCTTTCAGCGATAAGACCGCCATTGTTACCATAGAATAAGCAATATTGTTAAATAGGTGTGTTTAAATTTTGATGTACAATAAAGTATATTCTATCTATCTATCTATAAGTCGCCGATTTTGCCATCTTATCAAAAAGTCTTAGACGCCAAAAAACATTGTTACCCCGACACCGTGAAAATATCTGAAAAGGTGGCGGAAGTCGAACTACAAAGTTTTCTGGATCCCACAGTCACACGCATACAGGAGTCGCAAAAGGAAATTTTAGCAAGTATGGATTATGCGTCTATAGGTAGTTTAATTTTGATTGGAAAATGGGGTTTTGATGGAAGCACAGGGCACAGTGAGTATAAGCAGAACTTCTCCAATGATAATCCAGACCTGACAGATGGAAGTCTGTTCGTGACGTCGTACGTGCCTTTGCGTCTTGTGTCTTTAGTGGAGACTACAGGGGTGGAGACTATTGTGTGGAAAAATCCTCGACCTTCCTCTACCAGGTACTGTCGACCTGTTCGATTCCAGTTCGCTAAAGAAACAAAAGACCTGTCAAAACTGGAGGAAACGTACATCAAAGAAATTTTTTATTTACTTTGGTTACTTGTTAATCCCTTTTTTAGTCGATTTGGTTAGATATAATAATCAACAGTTCAAATTTATACGACATCGGTACTTTTGGCCGCTTTACTTAGAGCGCGGGACCACTGTGCACGGGTATATACAAATGTTCATCCCTTATTTCAATTCTTAAGGGGTTTCTTAAGGGGTGTAATTTTGAAAAAAAGTAGCTTATGTTTGACCCTGTGTCTTCAACTATTCCAAATTTCATCAAAATTAGAGCTACGAGGTTTAGCCGTGAAAGTCTGATAGACAGACTTTCCCATTTAAAACATTAGTATGGTCATTGGGTTGGGCTTGTCTTGAATCAAAGTCTTACCTGTCTCGCAAACCCGAGTTGCCTCTGGTACATCTTAACAGCTTCTTCAACATCGCCCATCTTTATAAGCACATCTCCAATATTACCCAGAGCTCGGAACTTGCCCTGTAAGTGCTGGGTCATGTGGGCTATCGCCAGGAAATACTTCTGGCACTCTAGGGCTGTCTCCAGATTACCAAGGGCTAAGTGAGCAAGTCCGAGATTGCAGTATGCACGCCCCATGTTCATTTTGTCTTGTAAGTCTTTGGCTAGGGATAAGTCTTGGTCGTAGTACCTGGAATAAAAATTGATCATTTAAGTTCGTTAGTTTCTCTCTATATTAAGGAGGAGCTCGTGGGTAAATAATAACATTCGGACGGGTCGATCTTAACATATAGACATTTCATCGTGTCTCTGAAATTACGCAATTTTTTTTTTTTTTTTGGTAGGGCCACTCGTAGATCAGCTCACTAAGGTTGTGCGTCTACTTAACCGGTCTGTAATTACGCTAAGCCGTTGCATAGAATAAATATTGTGGTATTTGGTCGCAGTTGTCATTTGGCCATCTTTGACTGTCGTTACTCGTAGTTAGAATCTAGAATACCGGACACTGGTCTGGCCAAGGTGTATCGTGCTACCCAGTTACTGGGTTGTGGAGGTCAGATAGGCAGTCGCAACATGTAAAACACAAAACACTATTACTCGGCTGCATCCAGTTAGATTGGAAGCCGACCCCAAAATAGTTGGGAAAAGGCTTATCATCAGATGATGATCTCTATATTAAGACCAGGCAGTGCAAAATAATTTTCACGCAAGCTCCGCCCCCATCCATCCCGGTTAGGCCGTTGTATACTAAACGCTAACGCAGCAGTAATAAAGTTGAATATCGCGTGCGATCTTTCACCATGTTCGGTTTCGAAACTGCCGTTGTGTGCTAAACGCTAACGCTGCAGTGATAAAGTTGAATATCACGTGTGCTCTTTCACCATATTCGGGTTCGAAACTAAATGTCGTAAGTCCCAATTCTTATTTCGTTTATAACTAAAGTGATAATTGATCTAGAGAAAAATGTCCTACATTTGGATAATAAACTATATTTTCTTACTGTCAATACTAATTTTAGACATAAAAGCCGAGTAATCTTGATTAAATTTTGAATAATCCTTAAAAAAGACATGATTTTAGATTAACAAATGAATCGAGCGAAAATGTTCCAATTACCAAACTGGTCTAAACATAGAAAGAAAAAGATCGTTTCAGAATATTAATACAAAATTACATACAATTTAGGGAGCCTCCTCTTAATATCTGCTATCTGATCCGACAAACGTTGTTTAGCCATAAAAAATATTTTAAATAAAAAAAAAATCCCTGTGACCTATTCTCAAATCTACCAAATATACACAAACAATTTATATTATAAAATAAAAAAAACAAATATTTTACACTGTGGCACGAGATTTTTTTATAAAAATCTCATTTCACATTATATGTTATCGATCCTATATTAGGAATACCAAGTTACTGATTGATCACTTTTGATGATATGAATGCATTGAATAAGTAAAGTTTGTAAATATATAAAATAGTCTGTTTTGTATTTTTTTTTTAGATTCTAGAGTAATTGATATTATGTTTTTATTGAGAACTAGCAACCCGGCCCTGCTCGTACGATCTTTCAGCTAATTTAAACAAAATCTTAATAAAATATACACTAAAATCTTTCTCAAAAATTACTCAAACCATTGATGAAAATCGCATGAAAATCTGATCTATGGTTTTGAGTTTATCTTGACGAGATAGACGCGGCGAGAGCTTTCGTTTTATAATGTAAAGAATCTTTTTTCTTTAAACCTAATCTCGTGAATAATTCAAAAATGTCATAAATGCAATAAGCGTACAACTTGCTCTTCAATAAGAAATATTACAGTAACATAGTTATTACAAATCATCTGTAAGAAAAAGATATGAGACTGGTCTCGGTTTCAGGTCAAAGATACGTTTTACTAACCTGACAGCCTCCCTATAGTTCCCAAGACAGTAATGTGCGTATCCCAGAAAATGGCAAGCCTTTGCCTCAGCTGTGACATCTCCCAGTTCTTGGGATAGCATCAGGTGCTGCTCGTAGTACGGCACTGCTTGGGCGAACTCGCCCCGAGATGAGAGGCAGTTGCCTAGGTTGAGGAGAGCACAAGCTTCCCCGGCTGCGTCCTTGAGTTCGCGGGCTATGCCTGAAATGTAATTATTTTTATATGTAATACATATTTTGGTTGTGCTTAGTGTAGTATAATATTGATGTTAGGCTCTTGTTTAATCATCTCACACGATGGTAAAGCGTTAATGTGGTCGAAGATGAAACACGCTTAACTAGAAGTAACCTATCTACTTTTGATATAAAAACCCTCAGGTTATAGATATACAGGAAACAGAGATTCCAGCAGAGAATTCCACTCCTTAGCTGTACGCACAATGAATGTATTCCTAAAACGTTTTGTTCGTAAAATAACCTAATCAGCTTCTAACGTTCTCATTGCTGGGACACGTCGAGCCTCCTCTCTAAGATAGAGAATGGGTCCATAACGTGAGTCCTGTAGGGTCCCCGGGTTGGTAGATGTGGAGTATATAAAACACTAAATTAAGGGATCAAATCTATTCTGCTTTCATAATATTTTGGATTTAGGTCAGTGTGTAAGAGTGAGACCGATGTACTGTAAGATTCTAATCATAGAACTACCTTTTTAAAAGCGTTGGATTGTTCAATTAAAATTACCGGATAATTACCACAATTTGAATTTTAAAGTTGGATGTTTTTTGGGCGATTGGTTGCTTCATAGACACAAGATTAAGAGTATAAAAAATCTTAGCATAGAATTTAAAAAAAGTCTTACCTAAATGAGCTCTATAATGGAACAGCGCCATATCATGTGCTCCTAAGGCCTGGTACGCCACAGCCAGGTTTCCATGCGTGGAGGCTTCTGAACTCCTATCGTGCACCTCTTTGGATATCGTCAGCTCTTGTTTATGGTACTTTATGGCTTGCTCGTAAAACCCCGCTGCGGAGTAAGCATTGCCTATGTTACCGTAGGCTCTCCCCATGCCCGCTTTATCCTGTAAAAGTATCACTCCAGAGTTAAATATATATATTTTTTTTAAAAGTAAATTAGCAATATAGTTAGAATTCACATTACTAGCAATATTCTAAAAATTCTTGTGTTCCTTCATCAGTCGTTCCAATTACTATTATAATGAGTTTTATAAAGATCGAGGACATAATGGTACGAAACTATTTATTAACAGTCATTATCACATATATGGGTAGATTCAGTAGCGTGATTTTATGCTTGGTCTAGCAACAGACATGCAGCGAAACTCAGATGACATGCCTCTGATAGATTCCTCAAGATAAGTTATAGAATATTGCCTTGCAACCGAGCGAGGTAGATGTGTATATATGCAAATAAACTTGAAAACGTGTAGATGCTAATTATAATAGGGCTTAGTATATAGATACAATGATTAAGGATACACAAAAACTAAAAACTTCAAAAAGATTACCATTTTTAACCTCAACACACTAAAACGGGAAGATGCGAAACAATCCCAATAAAAGCACTATCGTAACTTACTGGGACGGAGATGTAAATAAAGGTTTTTTTTTAAATAAAGATACAAAGACGCAAAGTGAAAGTAACCTTTTTCCATTGTGCGAAGTTCGCTTTTGACTTGACATGCTTTGGACTACATTAATAAGAATATAATTTAATAATAATATAGTTTAATAATAATTTAATTTAATAATAATTTAATTTATTTGGCTTAACAGAATTACAAACTTATGTCTAGAATTTACAAAAATATTTATTTTTAAGTTATTTTGTTCGATGGATGCTAGGAAAAAGCCTGTGTTATAAGAGCCATCCATTTGTCTATCATTAAGCTAATATATGTAATTGCAAAAAAACACACTTTTACACAGCCAAAATATTAAAAAAGAAGAAAGAAAAAGAGAGATTATTGCATTTTAAATGGTAAAAGTGCTTGAAATTACCTGTAACTGTCTAGCAATAGACAAGTGTGCTTGATGCAGTTTTAGTGCGGCGTCATGCTCTCCCAACAGTTGGTACACGATGCCAAGGTTTGAACATGCCCGACCTTCCCCGACCTACACAATAAGGAAATAATAGCTAAACAACTAGATTTTTACAACTAAGAGTATGAAGAATCCGTACCAGCAAAATAGTTTAAGCTGTGTGTTGGTCAATAATGACGTTACGTCAAACGGCATCCGCCTTGGCAGTGCCTTTCTCTATACATGTAAAAAAATGGAGGTCCATGTCTGTTATTCGGGAAAAAATGTGTTTTCTCAAGTCCTTATATAATCAAAATTACCAACACTAAAAAACAAACTGAAAAAATATCTGTTTTTTAGGAACGGTTATACTGATTTTAATAGGAGATAGAGGAAGTTATTGGGCAAATATAGGGTTACTTTTAACCCGGAATTTCCACGGGATCGGGAGTCACGCGGAAAAACCTCACGCACCAAAGAAGTCGCAGGCGTAATCAGTTTATTTACGCAAAACAAAATGCTATGGTGAATGGGATTGTGTGTATGCATACAAACAGTTTATTTACTAACAATATGTTTGTGTAAGTACCTTATCCCTTGCTGCTAGAGCGACGTCCAGTTGTCTCTCGTGCCATTTCTTAGCTTGTGCGTAATCACCGGCGCATCTGTGAAATTACAGTATTACTTTTTAATTTGTCTTCTGATGACGGATTATACATTATATTATTTAAAGAGTTGTGAGCCGTAACAAACGTTAAGAACTTCGCATTCAATACACTAAGTATTCACTTAAAATAATGTATTTAAATCGGCATTTAAAGCGCAAAGAGAATACTGTTGGTGATTTCTGACTTTAAATGTTTCAAATTAAGCAGTTCAGGGTGCGCAAGTTTCAGAAACTTGTACTCAAAGGACCTTTTTACACTAGCAAATGACAGAATTGTGTGGTAAAGAAGAGAGGCCATTTGGCCAGCAGTGAGATAAAATAGGCTAAATAGATGATAACCGTTTGGAATATAAACTTACCTAGCAGCATGTCCTAACCCAGCGTAGGCTCTAGCTTCAATAGCTCTGTCACCAAGATTCTGTGCTATCCTCAACACATTCTCGTGGTAAGCGATTGCTTGGGAGAAGTTTCTTCTATAGTGGTAAGAGGATCCCAAGTTGGAGTACGCTCTTGCTTCTTCAACCTTAAAAGAAAATACATAATTATAAATACACATACATAATTAGACATGTTTATTGTGTGATGTGTATTATGATTGTTTGAACTTATGTATATAAGACTAAGAATAATTTATTTGCTCTTAAAGTACAACAAAGAAATTTTACTAAAACTATGAACATGTAGGTACATTAATTTATGGTTGTACATCTGATTAGCACAAGATATACATATGTGATTTACCAACTTCTAAACTAAGTCTAGCTTGTATGTTGAGAGCTAGTGGTTCGTAAGTTCAAGGATTTACATAATATTTTACCTTGCAGCCCAGTACTTACATTTAGGTATGTTTTATTTTCTATTATTATCATACATAGACACATAAAATGTATTCTGCAAAGACATCTGCAGGTCCATTTTTTTATACATTTTCTCACCTGATCTCCAAGTCTCCTAGCCAGCCTCAAATGCTGTGTATGGCAGTCCACAGCTGAGTCGAACTCTCCCATAGCCAAGTAGACTGCTCCAACGTTTCCAATCTCCCTTGCCTCCTGCAACCTGTCCCCCATTTGTTTCACCAGCTGCACACATTGCTTGTGACTGGCCAAAGCGTTGGGGTAGTCCCCAATAGCTGTGTAGACGTGGCCTAGGGACGTCAAAGCGGCTGCTGCTGCTTGGGTGTCCTGGGGAAAATGAAAATGTTTTATTGACATGATTCCTGGTGATATATTGTATCATAGTTTAATATCATTTGCTTAGCCTTTTTCCAACTATGTTGGGGTTAGCTTGCAGTCTAACCAAATGCTGCTGAGTACTGCAAGAGCTGAGTAGTACTGAGCAGAGTTGAGTGACTTATCTATAGTGGCCTATCTGTACAACAGAGTAGCTCGGTGACAAGATACCTCTTGGCTCTTAAGTGTTAGATTTTCTGGCTTCTGATTACCCGTAGCAACTGTCAAAGATGTACAAATAACAGCCGGTACCAACGGTTTTACGTGCTTTCCGAAGCACGGAGGCAGATCCGGATTAACCCTGTCAGAGGCCCAAAGGCAATGGCATTCTCGGGGCCCCTTTTCTTACTTTGACTTACCAAATCATGTGTGATAACTGAGGAAACGCACATTAAGGGCTGTGGTTTTTAATATATTTGTTTACTTATTGCCAGATTTGTTCTAAAATTGTTTTAATTCTACTATAACGATTTGTATTTTGTGAGATAACAGTGAGGTCCCTAAGTTCAAAGAAACGTGTTTTCTTGGTGCGTGCACTGGGTCTGGGCCCCTAGTTGATGCGGGGCCCCTAGGCAGTTGCCTACTCCGCCTAATGGTTAATTCGGCCCTGCACGGAGGTATCCCGATATGTTATGATGCTCACACATCCACAGACCAACTTCGACAAATATTGCTTAACATCGAAAATCGACCCTCTATATCGTAGTTTAACAACTTATTTCACGTATTGTCTCCAGAGTTGTTTTAATGTGTATTTATGAGTGTTAGTAACATTTACTTAATTATTAATCTATGCCGCCTTTGACACTCTTTGGATATGTCTACTTGACTGTGTGCGGTCGTATCTATTCTAAGAAATTTGGGTGCGTATACGGCGTTATAAAGTTGCGCAGCTCTTGCGCATCAAGGCGGCAAAACTATCAAATATCAAAAATATCGCGAAAGTGGACATACCGGACGCACGTTATACATGAGTGGATTGAAATCTTCCAAAACTGGATTTTCAATTATTCTTAACAATATAAACACCTCTCGTAAATGTGTAGATTTTTAAGATTCAAATTTTGGTATTAAAACAAGACTGAGAGTTTCAGGTTTATATCCACAAACACTAATAAATTATTCTAGTTAACGTAAGAAGCATATTCCAAAGTAATCTCGATACCCTTTATTAATTATACTTTGATCACAATTGGCTCCAGAGACATAAAATTACAAAAAGCCATTACTAAAGGCCCATTACTGACACTTACCGTCGATTCATTACTCTCATGCAAACGTAACGTCTTGATCGTCATTTCAATACGCTTCCCTAGTCTTTTTATATAAGTACTAGCACTTACAATAACTTTTTATGGTCCTATACAGCGAATGTTCGCCGTACGATATCGTAAATTTCGTGAGGACATTGAATGCGTCCGCGTTCGTCTAACTGTCCGGCTTTATTAGTTTAAGAGGATATAACATATATTTGTGATAGTTCCAATTCAATGGGTACAAATTTTATGGGTTCGAGTTTTATGTATCATTTTTCACAAGTAATGTTGGTAAGAACACGCGAATGCTAATGCGGCGACATTCCACGTCATATGAACGACTTATTTATGTGGTTTAGCAATAATTATGTAACGAGTGTAATGTAGCGTCGCATGAAGCTTGATGTTATCAATGCGTTGCACACACTATATTACAGAGCCATATCTACATCTCTTTGGACATGGTTTCTTCTTAATTTACACGCAATGACTCAGAAATTATGTAATGTTAAGTAAAGGGTCACGAATGTTAAAACAGCCTGTACTGATACTGTACTAAGATGATTTGTGGATATATGTTGTGACAGTTGAATAGGACATGGTGGGAAAATATTACAAGCATAAGAATATAGTCTACCTAAGCAATGAAGACGTTTCCAGAATAGTTAAAGAAAATATTTAATATGGCATATAATTATGGTAAGTAATTAAAAAATGAAACAGTATCTAATCGATATTTTTGACGCATATCACTGCCAAGTGTATTTAGTATACTTAATTTATAATAAAGCGAAGCATACACGTATAAAACAAATAAGATTAAAAAGATAAAGAGCAAATACAGGACCCGTAGAATGCACCGCATCCTTTTCACTGAGGAAGTGAAGAAAAAAAATCCGACGACAGACGGAGACCGCCAATAGGGGCTTTGTTTTTGAGTAGTGATGTACTACGTCCGGTATCGATATAAATTGTAACCTATTATTGGAAACAATGGAAAACTTGTTCGTTCACACTGAGATCGAGAATATGAACACAGAAAGCACATTTAATGCTAGCGATTATAATATCATTCAAACGGGAATTACCGTAATAGGAAAGATGCGCCAACTGTTGACTTTATAGAGTAAATATAAGCAAATCTTATTTAGCTCCAGGAATACCGCTTTGATATCTTGCAATAAACTTCTACACGATGTTAAATTATTGCTAGATATAGTATTATCGTTGGCGTGCATCGACGGCGACCAACACTAGCGAATAAAGTGGGACGCCCCGCAACAATCTAGCTAATTAAGTATGTGCAACATGATACGCGGTGATTTACATACTGACTCCATCTCGTTTGGACGTTTTCCTACAGGGCGAGTAACGAGACGCCGTGTTTCTTGTTACTACGCACACTATTCATGTGTGCAGACACTGTGTCACTCTGGCTGTCTGTGTCACTGTCGTCTCTAAAGGCTTTTATAAATATACTCGAATGAGACGTACGTTTATCAAGCTTTATTATGTTCTTTTGTGCGCCTTGTTTCTTTGGATTATTCGTACATACAATAAACATTCCTGTGTGAACTATGATGCGTATAAATCGGAAAAGGTATCGTCCTTTATCCCTCTGATGGTGATTCACAACTTTATTATTTCGGTTATAATATGTCTGAGTAAAATAAAATTTTTGTTTTAGATTTTATAACTGCTACTTCACTGCTTATCTTTTGTCCACACTAGAAAAGTGTAACGGTCTGAGTCCTCCACGGCATTTGCTAAGGATCCGCTTTTACCTAAGCTTTTTGAGTAGATTTAATTTAGAACAAATTGGACCTTACGGTGAGAGACTTATATTGATTATCCAAGACACAGGAAAAACCCCTGGCAAAAGCATAAATTATGAAAACATTATTTATGTAAATTTTCTACCTCATTACAGGAGTTACAATTATAATTTTCATTAGTACGAGAGAATTATGGGATTCCTTGGGCCAATCATAAATTACGGAGCGCCTATTTTAATGAAGAAGACATTATTAACGTAGGATTAAATAATTATAAATATAATTTAGTGTGCGGCACTTAATTTTGCTAATGTTATACGGTGTGATATTTGCATAAAACGGCCATGAATAAAACTAACGCCACTCAGGTATTCACGTATTTTCTAAGTTAGCTATAACTTATTTCTAGTGAGCGCGGATGAAGGTAGAAGATAATATGTAAGTAAAACAATCTACGATGATATGGTAAAGGAAATGTGTTTGTTTGAGTGTGGAAAGTACGGCCATATTTTCCGATAAGATATAGCAGATGATAATTTTGTAATGCTAAAGAAGTTAACGTAGTAGATACCTACCAACAAAGGAATTGTATTCAATGTTTCAAACAGAAAAATGTTGCCTTTAGCTTTCAATTTCTTTCGATTTTGATACTAACAAGTCTTAAACGCCATTAACTACTCGTATTAAAACAGATGATTATATCTTATTGATAAGGTTTTAAATTTATTTTATTGCAGGCACGCAGGCCCATATAAAAGTAAAAAAAAAAATAATATTAATAATTTGATTCAATACAATTCAATAATATCTATTAATTAATCCTTTAATTTTTTTTTAATGTTCCCCGCGATTTTGTTGGTTTGTGATTTGTTTTCACGCCTAAATCCCAATCCTGTGGGAATTCTGGGATAAAAAGTAGCATATATCCCAAGCAGCAAAATTCTCCTATAGCAACTGACTTATAAGATTACACGTCTTATAGAAATCTAGTAGACGCATTAACTCAGTCCACTAATCCTACAAAACCTTTTCCAAGATGATTTGAACTACAAGTACTTTTGACCCTATCATTTAGTTTTACCGACGTGTCCTCACGGCGGCGATAGGCCTCTCGCGCCCGGCATTGGTCGAGGCCATGCTGCGGGGCGAGAGGGAGTGGGAAGCGGTCGCCTCCTTCTGCGAAGCAGTCATGCTTCCTAAGGAGGAGGCGGGCCGCGTGAGGGAGAGAATGGCGTCCTCCCTCCAGCCCAGCCGCAGTGGTAGACGCCCACGGCGTCGGACGTCGGCCGACGATCTCCGGCCACCGTAGGCGCGGGCATGCGGACAGCGAGTAAAGGGCAACTCGCTGTCCGACCATGGAACATGCCCGGGTCGACGGCGCGTCGTGTTCCACGCGCGCCTCAAAGAGCGTCAGCAACATGACGAGGCCCCCTCTGCATAGGGCCGAAGCCTGCCGGGGTCGTGGGACTCATCCCGTTACCGTGGCCCCGGTACGTAAAGGGCTATTGAAGGAACACCGTGGATTTTAGTCAGTAAAAGTCTGACAGTCCCTCCCACCCTGCCCGGAGTGGGAGGACTTATTTGATAATTTTACCAAGTTAAAAAAAAAAAATCATTTAGTTTTATAAATGTTAATAGGATTATTTTACACGACTCTTACTAGAGCGGTCAGTCAGGTTCAGTGTTATAAGTGCAACTTATAAAAGTAATTAGCAAAGTGTGACTTTTGATCCGATAATCGTATTTAGTAAGATCGTTTTATCTTGTTAACGTCTTGTTTCATTCTTCTATAAGACATGCACTTCCTATAAATGCCACAGATATATCTGCTAGAGGTAAAGATATTATAGAACAAATTTATCTTAGTCGTGACCCTTAACGGATTTTTAGCACCAAGCTAGCATAGCCTCTGATTTTTATAAGTAAGATTCTACTTAAATGTGTTCTAAATTTGCTATTATTAGAGTAGTTGGCCATCTTGTGATTTGTTAGAGAAAGCTGGAACAATATAAATATGGATTTAAATAAATGGAGACGATTTAAGCGTAGTGGCGGTTATCGAAGAAGAATTTCGAAAAAGTACTTTGAAATGAAGTCGGTATCGGAGTTCAGGTCAAGCGGATCAAAAGAAAAGTTCTTAAATAAAAAAGAGCCTGGTGAAGTTGGTGAAGTTTGTGATGGTTCTGTACACGGTAAAATGGAAATAGACTTAGACAACTGGGAGGATAATTTTACAGAGAGTTGTAATGATCAAGAAGGTACGGAAAATGCTAGTGGAAGCATTAATAGTGAATTTAATCATACTGAGTTTGATAAAAATTATGAATTACAGATGGATATAAAACAGTGGGCTATTAGGATTAATATATCACATTCAGCTTTAAATGAACTTTCTGCGATTTTAAATAAAAGGATAAAATATGCTTTATCTAGGGATGCCCGCACTATCCTTAAAACTAACAATAAAACAATAGACGTTAAATTGATGTTATGTTTTAATTTATTTTACTAACAATAGGTTAAGTTTTTTACTAACACTCTATGGATGAATGGTCTGAGACAAATAAATAAATAAAATAAATAAAATATATTTTAGTATTGAATATCGACTCTGAGCAATGGAACAGTTAATTATTTCGTATAAAAATACTCAACAGCTTTAAACACGTCAATTAAGAAATAATGAAAATTCCTAAAAAATACTTACTAACAGCAAATTTCACACTCATCGGTAGGGAAATGATCATAAATCGCAAAATGATTGCAATTTCGACACCAAAAAAAATCATGGTATAACAGTTTTGTCATCTTGCCTTAAGCCACAGTGAAGTGTACCGGCCTATTGATTGTGTCATTTGAAATATTATAGTCACAACCATAACTTTTTTTTACTTTCAAAAAGTGTAATTTTCCACGGCCATTTGGCATACTTCAGCTTATGGAAATCCTTCTTAGTTATAAAAATATCGATATCCATTAATTCAACCATTTCCAGTCCAGAATAAAATAAGCTGCATGCTGAAAATGTTTAAGAACGTTATAATTACGTAGTTAGGAAAAAAAGGCAATGAAATTGATTTTGTTTGGACACTAGTCTAGGGGTGCAAAATTGCGACCTCTCGCGCCCTGCCAGACTATGGTGCGGAGCGAGAGGGAATGGGATGCGGTCGCCTCCTTCTGCGAAGCAATCATGCTAGCGAAGGAGGAGGCCGAACGCGCGAGGGAGAGGCAACTCTCTTCCTCAAGCCCCAGCCGCCGCGGGAGACGCCCCGGGCATCGGGGATCACGAGCCGATTTCCGGCCACCGTAGGCGCGGGCCTGCGGACGGCGAGCAGGGGTCGCTCACCGTCCGGTAAGGACCAGACCCGGGTCGGCGGCGCGTCGTGTTCCACGCGCGCCTCAAAGAGCTATCAACACCAGTGACGGGGCCTCATAGGGCCATTGCCTGCCGGGGTTTGCGGGAAAGTTCTACTGAGTTACCGTGGCCCCGGAAATTTAGGGCATCCGAAGGAACAGGGTGGGTTTTTAGTCAGTAGAAATCTGACACACCCTTCCGCTTGACCCAGAGTGGATGAAGTCATTCGATGATTTTACCACCCCAAAAAAAAATGAGTGCAAAATTACGTAATAACAACATTACCTACACACCATAACATAGCGAAATTTTAAGATAATTCATAATTAGGTTAGTATCGGTGACCTGTGGCGATGTTTGATATAAGTATAAATACACACATCAAAAGTGTCTAGGGATCAAGCATTTTTATGCGGATTTCTTGAGATTGAGATGTGGCTTTGTAATAAATTTATGATTTTATAAATTTATATGGATCCTTTTTGGTGCATTTCATAATTTGAAACAGGAACTGTTAATCAAATTCGAGTAAAAGATGAAAATCAGCTGTCAATATTTTCCCTATAAAAACATACAACGCATTGAAGACATTATTAGTGCTACTGTTTCCCTACTACTGATTAAAACCAACGTTATTATGGAGCGGCGACGTCATTTAAGCAGGGAAGAAATGCTCAGAGCCGTGGGAATGATAGAAGCTGGTTCCCGGCAACGTACTGTGGCTTTAGCTCTGAATACAAGTCAGAGTGTTATCAGTCGACTTTGGACACGTTACCGAAGCACTGGTACCGTGGCTGAGCGCCATGGAGGACGGTATCGCTGCACCACACGGAGACAAGACCGATACATTCAAATCTTAACTCGAAGAGCTCCAACAATAACCGCCATGATGTTAGCCGTGAGGCTTCATCACTCTTCAGGGAACTTAATTAGCGACCAAACAGTCAGAAACCGCTTGCATGAAGTGAACCTTCATTCCCGAAGACCGCTACGGGTACCACCTATAGCAATGCACAATCGTAGGATTCGATATCAATGGGCTCTTGAACACAGAAATTGGGCAGAAGAACAATGGCGTTTCGTGTGCTTTTATGATGAGTCTCGTTTTGGTATGAGACCGGATACAAGACGTATACGACACTGGAGAACCCCTGGACGCCAACAGCGATTAAAATCCTGCCAGGAAGTCCATCCTTATAGTGGTGGAACCATCATGGTATGGGCGGGTATTTGGATCGGCGGAAGAACTGAGTTGATTTGGATCAGAGGCAAACTCAACGCTCAAATTTATGCCGAGACGATTGTATCTGACGTCATCGTTCCTCTACAAGTGCAAATCGGTCCCTTATTTCAGTTAATGCATGATAATGCACGACCGCACACCGCAAGAGTTGTAAGACAGACTCTCGCCGCAGCTAACATCAATGTCCTGCTCTGGCCTGCTCAGTCGCCAGACTTGAACCCGATTGAGCATGCATGGGATATGCTACAGAGAAGAGCTCTGCCGAATATGGAGGGTATCCAGTCGCAAGAAGACCTTTTTTGTTGTTGCAACTAACATGGGCGGCCATTCCACAGCGTGATTTGGATGAACTCATTTTGAGTATGCCAAACCGATGTTCTTGTGTTGTTAGTGTTCGCGGTAGAAACACGGATTATTAATTGTTTAAGTTACCCAATAAAATTTTAAAGAAAACTGTTATTTCAGTCTTTTTTTCGAACTTTAATGTTAGTGGTTCAAATGTCAAAAATCCCTTTATTAGGAAAATGGCAAATTTCTTTATTAATGCAAAGGTGACTTGGTTTATCGTTACTGTGACAAACGAAAACACTTTATTTGATGAATCCTTAAAGAAAATTTTAATTAATATCAATCAGGAGAAAAGTTATTGCAAAAATATATGTTGATCCCTAGACACTTTTGATGTGTGTATTTGCAACAACTTACAAGATTTGCACATTACCGTATAGTTTAACTCACATTACCCACAGAACCCTAAAACTTAAATATGGTGGCGTAGGTATGTCATGTAAACGTCTTAACTTTGATTAAAAAGTCCTTTAAAGGTTCTGATAAATGCAATGTAATGGCACGTGTTTCGACCCTATGTCGGATAGGTATATATTAATTTATTACTGAATTAAGAAATAATGAAAATGTAAAATTTTGAAGGCGCATGAAGATATGTTTATTATCATCTAACACTTCATCAATAAAATTATTTTCGCAAGTTGAGTAGGCACTCTTTACAAAACAGTTACACGGAAAAAATTACTTTATTATAATGACAGACATTATTATAATGTGACATTACTTAGCTTTTGAAAAAAAAAAGTAATCAATGTCACACACCAGCACAGTACAATGAATTAACGAAAAAAGAACGAATGATCAACTGAATGAATCTACTAATGGTATTACGCTGATCACTGTAGGATCAATTACTCTAGTAGCGGCACGCGCCAGATCATAAGAGGATCAATCGCTCTTTTTAGATGCATTTACCGGATTTTTATAGGATAGCTATATTTTGTTAAAGCACTTAATAAGGTAATTATAAAATCAAATAGCACTTTACCGGATTATAACAAAGCGACTATAGGGCGTAATAGTCCTATAAACTGCGCCCAAATGCAGCTCTATAAACGTTTACAGGATTTCTATAGGATTAAAAAATACGTGCTCCTAGGATAATTACAGGGCCACATTTTGCTACTTGGGATGTTAACCCCATAATCTTTCTCATTAATGTAGGATCAGCCGTTCCATGGATGAGCACAGACAAAGAGAAAGATAGAGAGAAAATATAAAAAAAAAGTTTGTGTTTTAGTATAAAGTTATTTTTAAATTAAAGACGGTCAATTCAATTTGATGTATCTGTATAAATAGATGAATAGATTTATATTCTAGTTTAGCGGTGAAAGATCCTCAAGTCAAAGTTTACAGCGAAAGCTCACACTGCCTAGATTCCTATACATTTTTCTGAGATAAAAGAAACATGTCATGTTCCATTAATTAAGGAGTAAAGTCGGCGTATCACCGGCTTATCCTGTACAATTTGTAACAGTCAGTGTATGATAAAGGGCTGTAGTCATATAAGAATGTAGAGGGACTAACAACTTGTCAGCGTATGTTTTATTGTGTCTTTAGAATGGCGCGAACATATTTCATTATTTTAAAGGATGTGCAAATGTGCGGGTCTTGACCGATCTTTATAGTCGGATAGAACTATGTACAATATCTTGGGGCAGCAATAATGAAATTTAAAACATTAGCATTATGAATGATTCATTTGTTTTTTGTTCTTTATTTTATTGGGGACTTTTACGCAGTGCGTATGACAGCCTCATCATACCCTAAGTGCCGATTTCACCATCTCCGGTTAGCCTATTCGTGAATTAAATTTTCAGTTTTTTTGACAGTGGTTGTATGAGTTTGACAGTTATTATTTGACAAATAGGCTATTTGGGACTTTAATAACAGGTGGTGAAACCGGCCTTTAATCTATTTAAATACATTAACGTTAATTAAGTCTTACATTTTGCCAAGAACTTGACCAGACTCTGCACCATCACTGTTTGGTTGAGAAATTTATTATTATTTTTTGATTCATTTCTTATAACTTACTTCTTCATCTGCTTAACCTTTCCCCAACTTCGTTGGAGTCGGATTCCATTCTAACCCATGTCTTTCTCTCATATCTAACCTCTACAGCCAAAGAGCTGTGTAACACGATACCCCTTCTTCTTATTTTATTTAATGAAAATAGGTTCGCGTTTGACTACCATCTCACCTGATGATAAGTGATGATGTGGTCGAAGATGGACTGTTGACTTAGAGACCCCTAGGTTATAGCTATCGGGAAACACAGACTCCGGCAGAATTCCACTCCTTAGCAGTACGCACAATGAAAGTATTCCCAAAACGTTTAGTGCGTATGAGTGGGATGTCCACCATGTAACGATGGCGCATCGCCGTTTGTCTTGTAGTCCGATGATGGAAGCGGCTTGGCAGAATTAGATTGTGTAACTCCATCGCACACTCCCCGAAATGTAACCGATAGAAAACCGATACTCTTCTTCTGTCTTCTGACTATCTGTAACGACTATCAATCTAAATATATATAACTCAAAGGTGACTGACTGACTGACATAGTGATCTATCAATCAACGCACAGCCCAAACCACTGGACGGATCGGGCTGAAATTTGGCATGCAGGTAGATGTTATGACGTAGGTATCCGCTAAGAAAGGATTTTGCTAAATTCCCACGGGATCGGGATTCACACGGGAAAAACTTCCCACGCGGGCGAAGCCGCTGGCACAAGCTAGTGATATGTAAATGACATCTGGATCGACAACATAAGTTGCTTTCCAAGACACGGAGGCATCTGGATATGCTAAGATGGTCACGGATGGGTGACTACCCATTCTCAGATCGACCTCAACAAATGTTGCTTAACCTCAAAAAGTGATTCATGCGGCTGTTATTAATTAACCACGAGCTCCTTTCTTCTTGCTTTTTACGTACTTATTAAAAAAATGGGTGATCTGTGTTATATATCGAACCGTTCTGTGTTCTAAATAATAAGAGCTGATTTTGTGGTTGATGTTCAAATGTTGATGATGGAAATACTGTGCTGTCTGAACTATGAGGTTAATGTTTAATTAAAAAGAAGCTAAGGACTAATTTACCGTTGAGTTAAACACAATTCTAGGAGGCAACTTTAGTTTATTTTAGATTTTTTAGACATCCACCGTGTGACTTGTATAATGTAGCTTCAGGAATACTTTGCAAATACAACCACGTGGTGAGAAAGTATTTTGATGAAGAATATGCACAAAACTTTTTGGGAATAGTTTCACTATGCGTACAGCTAATGAGTGGAATTAAGTAAAGAGTGAATAGATTATTTCTTGGAAAACGTGCTTCATCTTCGACCATATCATCGCTTACCATCAGGCGGTGGTCAAATGCGATCCTATCAACAATAATAATAAAAAAACTATATTTTAACTAATAATTTTGTTATTTAATGAAATTTGCAGCGCGGTGACTGCGATGAGATATCCTGGCTGTAAAAAAACTTACAAGGTAATTAACAATCAGCTAAGCAGTCACTGCTACTATTTTTAATCAACTTAAATGACAAAGTTCATTTTCTCGCAAGGATACACCACTCCACCATGTAACGTGAAATCTGTTTTAACATCCATAAGTACAATTTGAGAATTCGTTATGATTATCGGCGCTAAAGAATTTAACTCTTCATGAATATTCAACCAGCGATGTATTTAAAAAAAATGATTGTGACTAATGAAGTTTTTAGTCATTACGTTCAGCTCGTTACGTATTTGTTGGATTTTTTTTTTGTTTTTTTACGAGAATTCGCTGACGGTACAAACGGGCACAGAGGAATCTCGTCCACCAATATTATTATGTGCACGCAATCTTAAATGTCCAATATATCAGTAAACGATGACGTTTTGTTCATATTTCGTTTTTAATAAGGCATCGATTATCCGATAAAAAAGCCTAATTACAAAAGACAGATAATTAATTAATAAAGGATATTTTTTTATGGAGCGTATTAAAAGTTTTAATACGATTTTGTACTAATAAATTCTTTGAAGGCACGCAAAGAATTTGCATTTATTTATATCAGTTACGAGGTACACGTTAGTTTCGTTCGAAGCAATAATGGTTGTAAAGATTGCACAGTGATACATTGCTAAGTCATCGCATATAAATTCTGCGTCCAGTTCCCTTCAGCGACTTTTACAAGATGCATTAGAATTGTGCGCTTGTTTTACTTGCATCCCTGATTCCGTATGCAAACAAATAAAGAAAAGACATTTAAATTGTGTAAAGTTTATTATCTTTTAGTTTTCATTCACAGTGTTTGTAAATATTTATAATAAAGCTTACAATGTAGCGTGGTTTGTGTGCTTGCAAGTAGGTAATAGTTTTATGACGTTATTAATTAAAGCGTTTGGCCTTTGTCAGAACGAGCGCGAAAGTCGTCAAATAGTGTGTTTCGTTATTCATTTCTTCTCTTATGAACAAACATCAAATTAATCTTCGTTAGTCTCGCTAAAACTACAGCTTATACGTCTACATAATTCGTACATAATTTGTTTACATAATATGTATCCCAGTTTGAAGATCAAGAAGCAAGATTGCCATTTTCTACGTGCTCCGTTTGATTATTTCCCGCCGCAATTTCGGAATACCCAACTTTCTGCTCATCGCAACTACAATCAGCTTTTAATAACAATTAATTAAAAACGTTAAACGTTTGACCGAGCAATTGGAACGCGTAGCCGCGAGATAGCACCTGCTTGCGACAGGTTATCCTCGGCATCCGCTAATGAAGCTGACTAGTCCACCTCACATGTTAGTGTCAAATTATTCCCGGTATATGTTACGTATGGCACGGCGAAACATCGTGTCTAAGCGGCCTGTAATCTATGTGGAATAAACCCTGAGCAGGTCTATTTTAAACGGGCCTAATAGTTTTTAAAATATAGTCTTAATGCTTTGCTTTTTTTCTTTTTGTTTATTTTATTTTTATATCAGGCCGAGTCTCGAGAAATGTAACCCTTATACGAAGATTTCTTGCAGTGTTGCGTGAAACGGGACATGTGTGGTAAAAAATGTTGCGTATAATAAAAGTCGTAGTGATGTTCTCTGCAAGTTATAGTTGTTGTCGATTGTACTTCTTTAATTGACGCGGCTCTTAGATACATACGGACTAGTTCGATAATGGTGGTCAAGCCGGACTGTCCAGTGATATCCGTCTTTTGTAATCGGCTCTTTCTTTGGAATTCATGTTCAAGACGGGCAATTAGTCCAATAAAGAAATAATTTAAATAAAACGTTGACTGGACTTAGATAAATGTAACTTACAATTATTACGAATTAGTTTTTTTGTGCAGCTAGTTTCTATCTCTGTAGTATAAAGCTTTAGGGATTTCATAGTTATAAATTGAATAAAATTGGCGCGTTGTAGGCAACCGTTGTCGGTAGGTACGCTCCCCGTAATCTTTTAAAGCATCCTCGCACGATAATTCTTTTGATTGTGATCACGAGGAGCCTGCGTCCACTTTACTTTGTCTTGTAATTATTATTCGCCCATTCTCGGATTACTCGCCAGTGAATTCCTGTGTTGCCAGCATTTCGCGGTTATTTTAAATTGACTTGCGAGTTTTTGTTGTGTACCATTCGAGCAGAACACGCAAAGTAAATAATTTTTTACGACTATTTGTTCGTCAGATTGTTTCACAAGTGGAAGCAATGATTGCTGGGCTTTACACTGAGAATAAGTAAACTGATGCACCTAGGTATATAACATGAGTATTTTCCGTAATAAACAGAACTCTGGATAATTAGTGGTACAGTAATGAAAAAATTAATGAAAAGTTATAAGAATAACTTACTCTATTGTTTGAGGCTCTGCGTTCCGTTTACAATATTATTAGTTTTTTACACTTACTTATATAAAATAAAAAATATAATGTGAGCGATATACGAGATATTTACTGAATGTATTTACTGTTTCGAGTTTCCGATATTTGCTCAGAAACATCCACCCGTAATAACTTCAGTTCATATGTGATCATGGTGCTTGCAATATTGCCGGAATATCGGAAACTCAAAACAATAATTACACATGGTAAATATTCCGTTTTAAGTTAAAATAATACTGTGTGATGTGCATAAAGTTTTGTATTTTGCATGTCATCATAGCTTAGAAGTGAAAATCTACAAATTGATTTTGTTTTACGATCATTGAAATGAAAATGCTTTAGAAGTTGGACAAGTGCAACTTTATAAATGGACCTTTGTTTAATTTTACCCGTCTGTAGATAATATACAACGTGTAATTTAAAGGGTATATACATACCAAGTGCACGGCTTCTTTGGATGATAACAAACGATATAGCAAGGGTTTTGTAATCCTATGTCTACATGTGTGGAACTTATTAGAAATTTCAATACATTGATACCAGAGACCGAATTTTTCAAATTAAGAAGAACGAAGAGAATTATCATTTTATTGGCAAGTGACGTGGAAAGTGATGACCCTCATAGTGCTGTGACACGTTTGTTATTACTGGTATTCATGAAATATATGAAACCAATAATTTGGGGTCAATTCTGTGAGTCACTTATTTTGAGCTGAAACTGCATATAGACTCCATACCAGATGTTGTCTTCAGTCCTTTTGGATAGATATGAAGTTTCCGTTACACGTTGTATAAGCGTAATGAGAAACTGCTGTTTCTTTTTCGTTTTTTTTTATTGATTATAGGTTCGCGTTTGACCACCATCTCACCTGATAGTAAGTGATGATGTGGTCGAAGATGGAGTACGCTTACCTAAAAATAACCTATTCATTCTTATAATAAAAACACAAGGAACGGTTGACACACTTCTGACTTTAATGTTCTAGAAAGGCGTTACAACTTACAACAGCAGAGTACTTCACATGCTTCTAACTAGATGGCGTTACATACCCCATTTTGATATCAATTTATAACACCCCCACTATATCAAAATTAAAAATAAACTTATTAGTTATTATCTAAAATAAAAAACTTATTTATGAACAATTCCAAGCATTTTCATAAATTTATAGTGTTTTATTTCTGGCAGTCCCTTAGTCAATAAATCAGCAGGCATACTGGTAGTTGGCAAATGCTTCGTCACTACTTGGTTGTTACAAATTACATCCCTAATAAAATTGTATCGTACATCAATGTGTTTTGAACGTTTGTGAGACTGTTGGTTGTTTGCCAGTTTTAAAGCACTCTGGTTATCATTGTACAGCACTATCTTACTACAATTGCCTGTTATTTCTAACTCTAAGTTCTGCAAGTAGATGGCTTCTCTACAAGCTTCTGATAAAGCCATATACTCAGCTTCACAACTGCTTAGTGCTACTGTTCTTTGCTTCTTACTTTCCCAAGAAATAGCAGATCCACATTTTACAAAACAAAATCCAGTATAATTATGACCGTCTGTCAATAATATCACTGGCCCAATCAGCGTCTACAAAACCTTGTAGTTCTGCCTTTTCTTTGGAGTATCTTAAACAATATTTTTTAGTTTTTAACAGATATTTTAATATTCTCTTAGCATAATTCCAATGAATATGAGAATAAGAATTATTAAACTGGCTTAAGTAACTCACAGAATATGAAATATCTGGTCGTGTCAGTACAGCCAAATACATCAAACTGCCAATTAATTTTTGGTAAGGCAATTGAGATTCTAAAATATTAGATTTATTAACATTCAATTTACATTCAATTGGAGTATCAGCTGTGTTACAATCAGACATATTAAACTTTTTAAGAAGTTGTTCAATATAATTCTCCTGATCTACTGTAATCACATTTGCATTTTTATCTATATTAATTCTCATCCCTAAGTATTGCTTTACTTGACCTAGATTTTTAATTTTAAATTTTTTGCTCAAAGTTTTTAGTAAATTATCAGTTTCAGACTTATTATTCGAAAAAATTAAAAAATCATCGACATAAACTCCAACAATAGTTTTGCTATTATTACTATGACCTTTTATGAAAACACAAGGTTCATGCTTACTTCTGACATATCCAAAATTACATAAAGTTTCTTCTACTCTCTGATACCATGCCAAAGATGATTGTTTCAATCCATAAACAGCCCTTTTTAATTTAAGTACTTTATTAGAGCCCTTTTTAATTGGAAACCCTTCAGGTAAATGCATAAATATATTTTCTTTTAGAAAACCATTAAGGAATGCTGTGGTTACATCTAAATGTGTAATGTCCATATCTAACTGTACACTTAATGCTAATAAGAGTCTCAAAGTGGAATGTCTAATTACTGGCGAGAAAGTCTCTTTATAGTCTATACCGGCCTTCTGTGTGAAGCCTTTAGCAACAAGTCTGGCACGAAATCTCACTTTATTATCACAATCGAATTTCTTTTTTAAGACCCACTTGCACTGCACTACACTTCCGCTATCTGGAGCATCGACAATCTCCCACACTTGATTGTCTTCGAATGACTGCAGCTCCTCAGCTATCGCCTGCAACCACTGTTCTTTCTCAGGACCACTGACAGCCTCTGCATATGTCAATTCATCTTCTCCTATGGTCGTAGTACAAACATTTGCATAGCCATATCTTTCAGGAGCCTTTCTTTGCCTTTTCTCTTTTGTGTTAGTCTGTTGATCAGGCATTTCATTTTTACTTTGACTTGTATCAGAAGTCTCGGGATCATGTAATACATATTGAGTCTTCAAATCTTCTATTTCTTCAGATTTCACAGATTCCAATACTGATTCCCCCACTGAATCTGTGTTCTCTATATAGATAGGTACAGTATCTTCTTGCTTAACCTTTTCTTGAATCACAACATCTCTACTTGTTGTAACTGTGTTCTTCTCTGGATCATAAATCCTATAACCCTTGACGTTCTCGGAGAAACCAACAAGTATATGCTCTTTTGATTTTTTATCCCATTTTCTTCTTTTTTCTTTAGGTACATGTACCATCACCGGACTCCCAAATATACGAATGTGCTGTAAATTTGGTTTTTTACCAGTCCAAACTTCATATGGAGTCTTTTCAATACCCGAAGCTACTGATCTGTTTTTTAAATAGACGGCAGTATTGGCAGCCTCTGCCCAAAACTTTTTATCTAGACCAGCTTCGAAAAGCAAGCATCTTGCTCTCTCCACGATAGTACGGTTTGATCTTTCACTGAGTCCGTTCTGTTCTGGTGTGTACGGGTTAGTTTTTTGATGGATTACACCTTCTTGTTTTAAATAATTTTCAAATTCATTGTTGCAATATTCACAACCATTATCAGTTCTTAGTATTTTGATTTTTTTATTTTGTAAATTCTCCACCATTGCCTTATATTCTTTGAAGCTTTTTAAAACATCACTCTTGTACTTAAGGAAGTAAATGTGAGTCATTCTGCTATAGTCATCAATGAATAACAGAAAGTATTTTGCACCGCCTATTGACTTATTTTCCATGGGGCCACATATATCTGAATGAATAATTTCAAGTACATCTGATGATCGTGAACCTGCAGAAAATGGTAATCTTGACTGTTTTCCTTCACAACATACCTTGCAACTTGATTTGCTTGTTGCAAATGTGTCTGGATAATCCATTCCGTCAACCATTCCACCACGCTTCATCTTATTCATGTCACAGCTATTAATATGTCCAAGCCGCTTATGCCATATCTCCCCATTCACTATACTGGATGTCAATAAACATTTTTGAGTTTCTAGGTTAACTTTGTAAACACCATCAACAAGTTTCGCATCTGCGACCAAATCACCTTCTTGGTTCCTTATTAAGCATCTCTCTGGTTCGAAAACAACACTGTTACCATTCTTTATCAATTCACTCACTGATAATAGATTAGTGGTGAGACTCGGAATACATAATGCATTCTTTATTGTTATGTTATAATTGTAGCTTGTTGTTATGTCTATATCGCCAGAGCATAAAACAGGAACTTTTGTTTTATTTGCAATGATTATTTCTGGTAAACTTGATGAATAATCTGGATTTTTTAACCAACTTTCGTTCGCTGTCATATGTGTGCTTGCACCCGAATCAATGTAAAAATCACTTTTACTGAACTCACCATTTAGAAATACTACATTAAAAGCGTTGCTCTGCTTCTTGTTATCCTTTTTCTCGTTCAAAAGTGGACATTGATTTCGATAATGGCCTGATTCCTTGCACCGATAACAGGTAATTATTTTCTTTGTTGATTGATTCGTGTCACTCGATTTTGACTTTTGATAGTTAGTGTTGTTGCCATTGCGGGGCTTCTTTTTCTGCCAGCTCTTTGCTGCTAGCGCTGAGTGACGTTCCGTTTCCCCCACATCAGCTGATTCCATATCGATCAATTTTGTTTTGATGGAATCTGCAGTGATTGGAATTCCAGAATGTTCGATTGCCATTATCATAGGCATAAATCGTTCGGGTAATCCAGCCAATAATAATGAACCTACCCATTCATCATTAATCTTGAACCCTGTTCCACTTAAACGCTGAGATGTTTCGGTTATTTGAGACACATAACTTGTCATATTTTCACAGTTTTCTAATCTTATAGATATTAAATGACGTAACAAAGTAATTCTCCTTGAAAATCCTGAATCGTCGAACAATGACCGTAGTTTTGTCCACAATTCTTTTGTGGTCTTTGTTTCTTTTATGTGCACAAATAAAGCCGAATCTATAGTCAAAATCAATTTGGCTCGTGCTTTTGCGTCTGCTGCTGTCGAAACTGCTTCGGTGCCTTCTTTTTTCAAATAAATATCTGCACCCTCCAGAACCAGTAAATTCTCGACCGCGAACGCCCAATCGTCGAAATTTTCGCGTCCTTTCAACTTCGGCACATTTGCAATATAGTTCGAACTCATTTTTAGTGTTTATTTAGCACGAAATAACACGAACAATAACTATTTTACTTGTTAAAACAGTAACTTTTTATCGCCCATAACCTATAATAAAAACACAAGGAACGGTTGACACACTTCTGACTTTAATGTTCTAGAAAGGCGTTACAACTTACAACAGCAGAGTACTTCACATGCTTCTAACTAGATGGCGTTACATACCCCATTTTGATATCAATTTATAACAATTCTTAAGTAAAGAAGAGTTTTAACCTTGTGTTTAAAATTTCTAACTGAGTTTTAGGAGCCATCAGGTGAGATGGTGGTTAAAAGCGAGCCATGGTCAATGGTCAGTCAGACAGACAGACAGATAGATATGACGAAACTATAAGGGTTCCGTTTTTGGCCATTCGGCTACGGAACCCTAAAAAAGCAGCAACCTAATAATCATATATTTAAGAAATAAATAACCTTCTCAGAAACTAACACACACACACGAATACGTGTCCGAGAAACTCCGATTCACTTAACAATCCCACAGACAAACTCCAGACATCTAAAAGTAGAACAAGTACAGAAAGTGAATAGCGAGAGTTCGAATTATAATTTGAGCATCAACTATCTGCTATACAGACTCCAAGAGCAATTTAAAGGACAATAAAGTTCCGAGAACTTTGAATTAATCGTAGTGGAAGATAAGTGTCATTCTGCCGCGGCCTTGTCGCCGGTGCACGTCAGGGTATTTACTGCAAATTAGCATCACGTCGTGTGCGGCTCGCGGCGACCATCAAAGGCATCAATAAAAAGTGAACTTTACTATTTGTAGGGTTTCTTTTAATGTGTAATACAGCTGCCGGTTCTCGAGCAACGAAAGTGATTCCCGCCATCCTTAGCAAGCTGAGCAGTAATCTGTCTGTCCGTTTATTGAGTAAAGAGTATTATATCGCTTTGCCATGACATGACACACCACTCTATATGTTTTTGTGAATAGAATTCGTGGGGACACCTTAATTAAGATATAGTGGATGTCAAAAGAATTAATAGACATAATAAAAGGATAGCAGCAGAATACGATTTCAATAGCACGTTCATACATATTCATTCCGATAGCAATAATAAATCATGCTGGATGTCAGTAAAGCACGAAGTTTCTAATATTCTCACGTGCCTGCAGAATTTATTAGCGCTCCTCGTAATAAACAGGTAATTTGAGTAAAGATCCGCAGAGCACTGACAGACGAACAATACTATAAATAATACACCATCATCAGCACAAGGCGGAGAGCCATAGACGGCCATAGTAAAAATAAATTAACTTTTTTGCAAAAACGGCTCGCGTAAACCGCGCAAGTTATTATTGTGACTGAGAAGTCGCGAACATTTGTTATTTCCTTTGTAAAAGGAGAAATCAAACACTTTACTACCATTATTTATGTAAATATTCCATTGTGCTCGCTGCGTGTGTATTGGTCCGCTTGGGAACACTGGGCGCACTCTGCAGCTCATAGTGAGCGATTTGTTATACTCCATTTTGTTACAGAGTTCGGAGAGGCAGACTGCGGTTTAACGCTGTTTTCTTAAGAGCTTCACTAACCCAAAAAAGATTTCTCAAACACAGACAAGCTTTGATTAGTTATTTTCAAACAAACGAGAAAATAGAAAAGTTACGTCGAGATTTTAATATGTATAATCGTTTAGAATTAATATTTCCAGGTCGTGCAATCCAAAAAGTTCGGAAAGCACAAACAGAATGAAAAAAATGAACAGACAAAGGCTAAATAATAATATAATAATGAATTTTAAGCCCTGTCAACAACACCTGAGGCTCTAGACGTATGTAAAAATGTATAAGATTGACAAAAGCTGTGAAAATGTCATGTGATCAATTCTTCATACACATTTTGAAATAAAATGGCAGCATAGTCTCTGCAGTAGGACAAGTATTCATGCTACTAGATTGTTGACTAGGACAATGGTACTCACTTTGCACTTCATAGCCAGCACCAGCTGATACCGATGCGCCGTCAAGGCATCCTTGTAGGACCCCTGACTGAAGTACGCGGCGCCAAGGTTGCCATGCGCTCGGCACTCCCCTGCCGTATCGCCAAGCGACTTGGCTACGGCCAGGTCCTGCTGCATGTAGTTGATGGCAGCATCCAGTTGGCTGAGCGCCCAGTGTGCTGAGGATAACGCGCTGAATACTGAACCCCTGTGGACAAATGAAAGTGAGAGTTAAGGTTAACATATTTTATATCAATATGGTATAGTTATTTACACGATACTAAACACTACCTTAAAAAAATTGCCAATTGTGAGTCAAACTCGCCCATGAAGGGTTCCGTAGTAACCACGCAAAATAACTTTGTTTTTCGTAGTGTTTGTATGAAATGCAAAGTTATATTTGTGGTTATAGAAAATATAAAAACTGCTGTCCCGATGAAACTGTGAAAACTTTCAAGGAAAATTGGTTTGAACGAATCAAACCAATTTTTCTTGAAAGTTTTCACTATGATCTATAAGCATATATTTTTTTTAGATTTTTCAATCCATTATTATAAAAGTTAGGGGGGGACACGTTTTACCACTTTGGAAGCGTATATCTTTTGAACGATTGACTTTAAGAAAAAGTAGTTTGCTTCCCTCGTTGTCATTTTTAAAAACCTGTCAATAGCAACTACACACGTATAAGTTTGAAGAAAAAAAAATCTGCTCATCGGCCAACCGTTGCTTGCCTGTCGGTTTTCTACAGATTGTACTTCGGGGAGTGTTCGCAGGAGCTCCATGACCTGATTCCTCCATCTCCCTTTCACTATAGGTCTACCAGACGCACGGCTGGGTCCCACCCACACTTGGTTGATAATGATATACCGTCTTGTCGTACCAAGCGCTTCTCCTCCACATTTATTGTGCGCAGAGCCAAGCTGTGGAATTCTTGCCGGCTTCTATGTTCCCTGCCACTTATGACCTTTCAGCCTTTAAAGAAATAGGCATCTTCTGGGCTCGCTCGTTCCATCTTAGACCTCATCTATCGCTTACCATCGGGCGAGATCGAGGTTAAGAGTGGGCTTATCAGTAATAAAAAAATATATTTTTAGTTTTAGTTCCATGGGGAGCCCCCGTTAATTTACTAAAAACGGGCCTTGTGCTAGTCGGAATGGTCCACACAGGGTTCCACAGCAGGGATGTTGCGAATATTCGCATCCGCATCCGCAAATGCAGAGCTTCCGTATGGATTTGGACATCTGCATCCGCATCCGCATCCGCAATAATCAATGCGGATTTTCATGCGGATGCGGATGTAAGACAAGTTGCAACCAGAAAGAAATTGAGCGGCGAATGGCATGTGCTGTTCGCCGGCCCCACAAGATCTGATGCGTTTGTTGTGGTGCATCATTTGTTTCTTTGTATTTAAAATTTTTGTCTGTTTTCTTGTAAATAAATCATTACGTGTTTGTTTACGCTGTGGGATACTTATCGTATAGATATGTAGCCTATCTACCCTTCGCTTTTGAGAAGATGCCGATCATAAACAACGTCTGAGACACGCGCACTTAGAACCGTACATACAATGCACAAAGGAATATTATTATAAATACTATAAATTAAATATAATGTAAACAGACATACGACACGCGTGCCTTGAAAGCGCGCTCAAACAATGACCACTGTTAAACTTTTGTAAACACTACTATTACAGTGTTTACAAAAGCGACGTTTCCGATTCTCTTAATGCCAATTACGAAGGGGCTAAAAGAATGAGAATGACAGATTTCACGGAAAAGGATATGGGACAACTAGGACCAGGGACGTCAGGTTCCCTCTGAAAGCCATGCTTAAAAAACGATCTTGCCATGATGTTAGATTCCTCAAGTGAAGATGAGAGTCAAGAAATACCAGAAAATGGTAGCACTGAAGCTGTACTCAAAAAGGAATTACTTTCTTATCGCACTAAAAAAAGAGACAATGTGGATGAGAATCCTCTTAAATGGTGGAGTGTTCATCGAGAGGAATTTAACATATTATCACCGATAGCACGAAGATTTTTATCCACTCCACCAGGCAGTGTTCCTAGCGAACAATTATTTAGTAGCGCGGGTTTAATTTACGAACCTCTGCATAATCGGCTTGAATCAGAGAAAGCGGCAATATTACTTTTTATTAAGTATAATGCTCCTATCTTTAACTTCACATACTAATTCTAATTAATAAAAAAAATATGATTACTATATCGTTATTTTAATTCTTCATTCATATACTTTTTTTATATGGGCTTAAACATCCGCATCCGCATCCGCATCCGCGGATGCGAGCTTTCAGAAATCCGCATCCGCATTCACATCCGCGGATGTGAAAAAATCGGCATCCGCAACATCCCTGTTCCACAGTAGCAAGCAAAGATTAGCGAAAAATACATTGTTTTTGATATTGTTTGTATAAATGACAAGAAATAGTCGCACCGCGCACAATTAATCGCGATTTCTACGTACCTACTGCTACTGCCTCGCGGGACCTGCTACGGAATAACATAACGCAATGTGTTTACACAGCAATACAGCATTCAAGCCATAGGTACTATGCAACTTTGTGAAGCTTGAACTGTAGACAACGTTTTACATAGGAAGTCAGTAGTCAAGGAAACGTCGTAGATCAGAGAAAAGTAAGGCTAGTGCAAAATACACTGAATCTATACTAATATTATAAAGCGGAAAAGTTTGTTTGTTTGTTTGCTCGAACGCGCTAATCTTCGAAAGCACTGGGTGGATTTGGATGCAATTTGGTATGGAAGTAGCTTGAAGCTTGAGGAAGGTTATAGGCTAATTTTTACGTGACTGCAAAAAAGGAGAGTTATGTTTTTACCGTGATAGAATCCACGGGAGCGAAGCCCTGCATGAGTACTAGTAAATTAATATTACATTGTACATTAATTTAAATTTTTTGTATCCATATTAATATTGTAAGGTGTACAATAAAGTATATAATAATAATAATAATAATAATATTAATCATAATTTATTCTATAGTTTACCGATACGGTGTTGTCTATAAAATGAATCGTCAACTGTGTTTCAGCACTTGAGAACGGCTCGACCGATTTGGCTAATTATTGTTTTTATTTTTTATTTTCATTAGCGGGTAAAGAAGGTTCTTATGAAGTGAAGAAAAGGAAAAATTGCGAGGAAAATAGTAAAAACAGAAATATACTCACATACAAATAAGCGTACAAGATATTCTTAGTTGTCAATTTATCGTCATACATTCGACATCAATTAAAAAACAATAAAGAACTAGTAACACTTTCAACTACTAGGAAAACTGAATCATGAACTGTTTCCAGGGATGGAATTAGATGGTAGCTCACTGTCCGGTCCGGTAAGGACCAGGCCCGAATCGGCGGCGCGCCGTGTTCCGCGAGCGTTTTAAAGACTAGTCAGCAGTATTGACGGAGCCCGATAGGACTATTGCCTTACGGGATTGTGGGAATGTTCTAACGAGATACCGCGACCCCGGAACGCAAGGGCAACTGAAGGAGCAGGGTGGGTTTTAAGTCAGTAAAAGTCTGACACTCCCTTCCGCTCCACCCACAGCTGGAGGAATCATTTGATGATTTTCCCACCCAGAAAAAAAAAGGGATGGAATTAGATTCACATTCAAGTGAAAAACTGAACAACTGCGAGTTTAATTCGCGCGTGGGCAACAATATGGTACTTAAAACGGTAATCAAGATAAGATTCTGTTCGATTAAACATTACCTCATTTTTTCGTTTACGGAGAATCCTTATTAAAAAAAAAAATATTACTAGTGATGTGGGTAGAAGCATTACTAGCAATCTTGTTATGCCCTCCAACTAAGGTAAATAACCTTGTGTCTGGAGCGGGTTAACGGCAATAGTGTAATAATATAACGGGTTCGAACCCGCGACCAGTCACCAGTCTGACACCTTAACCGTTAATTAGGCTATTGAAGCTTCTTCCTTCCAATCCAAACCTTTAAAAAAAATTTTAACAAAAAATAGAAGCAACTTCCATATCAAAACACTACAAAGCCAAAAATAACTTTAATTTCGTTAGTCGGTGTTATTGGTCTTGGATTTTTTTTTTAACACCGCCTTCCGAAATTAAAGTTATTTTTGGCTTTGTAGTGTTTTGATATGGAAGTCGGTTCTATTTTTTTTTTTTTAATTTTTTTTTCGCTTTTTAGTGATTCGGTTTGTAATTTATCTAGTTACAAAAGCCATAATTTCAACAACTTATCACCTTTTACAAAATATTGCTTTTCCCGATGCATAGCCGTTAATTTTTGAGTTCTCCTGGTACTTCACCATCAGCTCTACATCACCATATGCATTGTGACGAGCATAAAGTGCTTAACATCCATATTCAAGTAATCGAATCGCAATCCACGAAATACTTATTATTGAGTAGTTTCAGTGGCCATCTGTGGTCTTCATCGTCAGTTTCACTTCCCCAAATGGTACTTTTCGAAAGCAACTGCTCAAGGTACTATAAGAAATACCCAAAACGCTAAAGGTGTGCCTATAATATTTGAAGAGTTTCCTCGATTTCTCCAGGATCCCATCATCAGATCCTGATTTCGTAATAATGGGACCAACTAGAAAGTATACCATTTCAAACGCAAAAAAAAATTTTCAAATCGGTCCAGCCGTCTCCGAGTTATGAGGTAACATACATAAAAAAAATTAAAAAAAAGTTCAAGACGAATTGAGAACCTCCTTTTTTTGAATACGGTTAAAAATGCACTCGATCTTTGGTGGTAAGTAATCTATGGGAGAAAAAAATCCTGCGCCGATTCTAATCCACGTGGAACTTTTAGAGATAGGCTGTTTAGGAATACACATTCAATCGGGATTCCGCAACAAAGACCGCTGAAAAAATATAAATATTTTAATTAATAGTATAATAATATTATAATATTCTACAACTTTCACACAACGCCATCTAGTCCCAAACTAAGCAGAGCTTGTGGTATGAGTACTAGACAACCGATAAACATTCATATATATTTCTAAATACATACATATTATAGATAAATTACACCCAGACAAAGAACAAATCGCACACCTAGATATAAAGAGAGCTAACTCAAAAAAATCTCAATTTTTGATATACATATCATCGAATTCCTTATTACGTAAGGAATTCGATGGTATGTATAACTCAAAAATTGAGATTTTTTGAGTTAGCTCTCTTTAGATCTAGGTGTGCGAAATGATCGTGCTCATCACACAAACATTTGTCCTAGGTGGGAATCGAACCCACGACCTTTCGCATAGCAGTCAGGGCCACTGACCACTATTATTTACTCCTGTAAATTGCAGTAGCTTTTATTTTTAGGACGTTTAACTTAGACAACTTTAAAATCCGTATTGTCGGTTAGGCGCCCAAACCGCCAAGTTCCATGTATCCAAAGGCACAAAATATCGAATATATCTATATAATAATTCTGAGAACACATAAGATCTTAGAAAAAACAAAATAAAAATGTTACAAAAAAAATGTTAAATCAGTTGTTTTAAATTATTGGTGTGCAATAAAGAGTAGGTATTCTAACTCACTTTCAAAATCCATTGAAACTTAAGTATGTATATTTTCCGACATATGTAGGTATCTTAAATAACTAAATAAATTATAATTAAAATCAATTCATAAATTTCCAAAAAGAAAAATTGCAAGAATCTTAATTCTATTTGATGAAATAAATCTAAAAAACAACTCTCAAAGCAAGACGTTAGATTTACTAAAGTGAAGTCGTAGGAGTGTTTAGTGACCTGCGGACGGTGTAGCTCACCGTCCGGTAAGGACCAGTAAGGCCCAAGTCGGCGGCGCGCCGCCGTCACAGCGTCGTGTTCCGCGCGCGCCTCTAAGAGCAGTCAGCAGTATTGACGGGGCCCGATAGGGCTACTGCCTTACGGGGTTGCGGGAATGTTCTAACAAGATACCGCAGCCTCGGAACGCAAGAGTAACCAGGGTGAGTTTTTAGTCAGTAGAATACTGACACTCCCTTCCGCTCCACCCACAGCAGGAGAAGTTATTAGATGATTTTCCCACCCAGAAAAAAAGGAGTATTTATTGACTATTCAATTATTTTATCGGCACTCTATTGCTTTAAGTGGCTAGAGTAAGATCTGGGCTGCATCATTTTCTCTGCCTGAATTGAAAAATCTAGTCTAGAGTTATTGTATGTCGATGTACAGGATGCTATCTATGGTCCAGTGTGAATTTATTCAACATTACTGATAGGAGTTGTATGTCCTATGTAGGCTATAAATCAAAAGTTCATCGGATTGTTTTGTTAACGAGCAAACGATTATATTATTGTTTTTAATAGCTATTGCCCGCACGATTTTTCATTCACATTGTAGTTTTAATTTTTTTCTCAAAATCACTAAAAAGCGTGAAAAAAAAAAATTTACCAAAAAATAGAAGCGACTTCCATATCAAAACACTACAAAGCCAAAAATAACTTTAATTTCGGTAGACGGTGTTATTGGTTTTGGATTTTCTTTTTTCACACCGCCTTCCGAAATTAAAGTTATTTTTGGCTTTGTAGTGTTTTGATATGGAAGTCGGTTCTATTTTTTGGTAAATTTTTTTTTCACGCTTTTTAGTGATTTTGAGAAAAAAATTAAAAAATATTTAAAATAAAGGGGGCTTTCCATACATGGAACTAGAACTGAAAATATTTTTTTTCAATGAAACCTATGCGTGTGTGGTATCTATAGACAGATCTTTAAAAATGATATAAGGGTTTCTAAAAAAATAAAAAATATCTGTCTGTAGATCTTAATGTAAACTTTCAACCAAAATTGGTTTGTACGAAATCGGGTCAGCAGTTTTTGAGATACAGCATATTTTCTAAAACCGCAAACGTAATTTTGCAATTCATACAAACACTATGAAAAACAAAGTTATTTAGCGTAGTTGTAAAAATGTAAATAAGCTAGTTTTAAGAAATTTTTAAGGTTTATTTTTATTCGTTAAATAAATATACATATTATATTATATTATTATAGTTACTACGGAACCCTTCATGGGCGAGTCTCACTGACTCGCCCTTGGCCAATTTTTTTTATTCGTCAAGTAAATATACATATTATATTATATTATTATAGTTACTACGGAACCCTTCATGGGCGAGTCTGACTCGCACTTGGCCAATTTTTTATTTATCTAGTTACAAAAGCCATAATGTCAACAACATCACCTTTTACAAAATATTGCTTTTCCCGATGCATAGCCGTTAATGTTTGATGAGTTCTCCTGGTACTTGACCATAATTATCTCTCACCATACACGAGCATAAAGGGTTTAACATCCGTACTCAAGTTATCGAATCGCAATCCACGAAATACTTATTATTGAGTAGTTTCAGTGGCCATCTGTGGTCTTCATCATCAGTTCAACTTCCCCAAATGGTACTTTTCGAAAGCAACTGCTCAAGGTATAATAATAAATAAGAAATACCCAAAACGCTAAGATGTGCCTATAATATTTGAAGAGTTCCCTCGATTTCTCCAGGATCCCATCATCAGATCCGGATTTCGTAACAATGAGACCAACTAGAAAGTATACCCTTTCAAACACAAAAAGAATTTTCCAAATAATATACAATACGATGTTTTGTTAAAGGATATTGTGCGTAGTATGCAAAACTAGGTAATACATGAATGCTTATAATATTCTACTTAAAGAGAAATCACAGCGTCCGTTTTCAATAACACAGGTTCCATTTAGAAAGTAACGGTTGGCTTTCATTACTTTAAAACCAATATTTTAGTGCGGTAAGTGCAGGTGACTCTAATTTAGAGGACGCTTCGGAAGTCGATACCATTAAATCTAATTTCAGTAATATTTTACGAACGAGACTGTAGAGAGCTAACAAGTTACCGCTTTTACAGTTTTATTAGGCGTAATGATCACCCATCGCTCCGGCTGCGTTTATAAGCACGACCGTCCCAACGCCCTTTTTCAACCTAAGCACTTCGACCTAAGTGCATAACAATTATAATAATGACCGCATTTTGCATACACGTAAAGCAGACGACTTTATAATTAGCCACGAGGCGCAGACATCGGTACTAAGTGTTCACACGTCCGGTTTTAAAGCCTGCCCGTTTCTTTAAATAGCTCGTGTGAAACCGATTAAAATAATCTGAGATAAATATTTTAATCTGTGGTGCAGGTAATGAATCACACGGCGCGGTGTAATTTGACATCACTCTTTTACACCTCGTGCGTCGGTCCCTCGATCCTGTGTTGACGTATTCTGTTAATCGATAAGGACGTATACGCTGATCGAAGCATTCGCTCGCCGTAATCTATACTAATATTATATATAAAGGGGTAAAGTGTGAGTTTGTAGTAAGCAATCTCTGGATCTACTGAACCCATTTTGAAAATTCTTTTGCAAATAGAAAGCGAACTTATTCCTGAGTGACATCGTGTCATCATGAGTATTTTGTATTTAGGGCTATTGCTAAAATTTCACGCAAGCGAAGCCGCAGGCAGAATCAGGCTAGTTTCATTACATTTGAGTAAGGCTTTGCTGAGGTGATGGCGGTGTTCTGTTGCTTCTAGAAACTAATTACGTGCTCATTCATTGTCTGAGGGCTAGTTAATGTCAAGATCAACATTTTGCAAGATTGAACTTAAGTACGTGATTGGCTATTTAGTACTGGAAATTCAATACATTGTTCGAAACTTAATGAAGGCATAATTTCTGTTATAAAGTTATAATAATATCAGGTACATATTAAGGATTCAAACAAAACATGATGTAAGGCACATTTATATAGAAGCCAAGGTAATTTTTCTCGTTCATTGCACCCGGGAGGTCGGCAGGAAAAAAATATTTATGTTAATTTATCAATAAAAGTGGTCAGTGTATTCATTATTTCACCCTTTCCAAAGTATTATCCCATTTAATCTCATCATCTGTCAACAGAGATCATCTCGATAAGGATCGCGTATAACAATCCTTATTTATATCGAGTGGAGTTTTATCGTGGGGCGAACAGAATAGTCCCGTATCAATCCAGCTTCGATCCATCAACGCAGAGATAAGATCGCGCCGAGGTGTGGGTTTCAACACCCGGATCGTTCCAACGCTTAAGTTGACAATTTTGGGACGGGAAGAGTTACTTAATGTCTTTCAAGTGTATAGAGATGGAGCTTATTCAATCAATGTCTTCGACTCAAAATGTGTTTAAATAAATTTAACTGAGGAATTAGGTGTATCGCGTCCTCAAGTACCCGCTCGTAGGTGTTATAATTACGTCTCGTTCCAATGTTGAGCTCGTTATACAGGAATGTGTACACAGAAGTCATCGTAAAAGTTTTTATTTATTTATTGTACTTATTATAGTCATAGCGTGTTTATAAAATGTCTGAGTACTTCCGTACGAGGCAAATTGTAATATCTTTTAGGATACGGATGATAGCTGAAAGCTATTTAATTCTATTGAGCTAGCAACTAATGCCCGTCCGTGTTTAGAAGCCAATAATAATATAAGAAACATACGGAAATTATTAAATTTCTTGTTAAAATATTTATCACAGAATATTGCATTAGCGTTTTCTTTATTATATTCGTCTAAGTAATTCAATAGAAATTCCTTGGACACGGCATGAACACCCTACACGACTATAGACTTAAGTCAAACACGGTCTTTCACTACTACAGGTTTAGTGGTTGTGCTAGATATAGATATTTATTAAGCGATGGTATTTCTCATAAGGCAAAATATCCGAGACCATGGTAGCAGGTCATTAACGGTGATTTTAATGGCGCCATAAACACGGGCCCGTTCCGAGGGTGCATCTACTGAATACATTCCCAACTGATCAGCTGCGTGAATCGATACTTCGTTAGCATCCAATATAAGTTCGGGGTTTTACGACACCTTGGATATCGAAACTTGTAGGCTTGTTCTTTACTAAAGAGAATGATAGACCAATGAACGGTTTCCAATCTTTTTTTTTTGTAATTTGATCTCACGTTATTCATTACTTATTATTTAAAGCATTAGATAAACTTATTGTATGGTATCACGCAATTTTTTCCCAAGATAGACAGCGCTAAGCAGCGGAACGTGTGCAAACATCCTGCGTTGCATTTATGAATATTAAATGAAAGTACCTAGATATTTTTTGCGCGTACATTGCTCCTGCTCGTAATTATTTATGGTAAGTACTGGCGGCATTTAATTCAAGTAATGCGTCGAGATTGATTTGCAATATGTCGGTAATTATTAACTGCACTCAATAAGAACATCGGTTGCATTTAGCTTAAGTTATTGCTCCATTGGCTTAATGATAACAAGCATCGATTTGGTTCGATCCGTAATTGATTTTGGTCCTGGAACTGGATTTTAAGACAAGAACTTAGGCTCTCCATAAGCGTCTGATTCGGATGTCTGGTAATTGTGGTAGTGCGAGGACGTACAATATAAATGTTCTTCCACAGACCTCCAAATTGGAATCTTTAAAGTTTTACCCAAACTTTACACAACAGCTTTAATTTTTGAAGAATACACCACATATCAGAAGCTTGTCGCATAGATACTAACAGTCATATGATAACGCTTGCCAAGTCGCGGCGGATTGGTGACTTCCGAGCCTTGGAAGGTACGCTAAACCGTTGGTAATGAATTGTAGGTACTTCTTTGACAGTCGTTACGTGTAGTCACAAGATAACATATCTAATACCAGTGTAGCAAAAGGGTAGAGAGTTGCCCGGTCATAGAAATAGGAAGCCAGATACAGTCGCTTCACGTAAAATATTGGTACTCAGTTGCAATAAGGTTTGAATATACATAAGATGACCTCAATATTGTTGGGAAAAGGATAGCCTGATGACAACCGCTACGAAAACATGGCTGTCCGACTCTTAAAGCTATAAAGCCAAGATAATTTCAAGAAACATGAAATGAAAAATGAAGTTCCGTATCCCATTGATGGCAGGACTCAAATGTAACTGCACATATAAGGACTGCATTGCATTCCATTAATTAGAGGGTTGTTATTAAAATGCAACAGCGTATATCCCGCTCAAAATTTACGATGTCTTTATTACCTCGACACTCGAACATTATAAATCAAAACGTCGAAATTCCGCCAACGATAACCGTTCCCTTTAAGTATATATAAATTATCCCACTGTCAACTCGTTACGTACTGGTCGTGATTAAAAATAATAATGTTTCGAGTAATGAACGAAGGGAAGAGATTCACCCGGTCATTTGTCTTCTTCTTGTTAACTTGAGCGGTGTTAATTGTGTGATTTTTTTGTTAAGGGATTACGGTCGAAACTTTAATACGAAATAAATGGTCTTATTTCTTTTTAGTGCGCTGTTAAGCGATCCCTGGATGTATGTTACCAGCTGTGAGAAGACGCATTAAAAACCCTGATTGGTGCAATTAACTCTCAATTACTTCGTACGAATACACAGCTATCAAATGATATCATCTTGTTCCCAATGTCTATTTGCTAGCTCTGATGCCTAACGCTGTAAAAAGATTCCATAACTTTAACAAGATGTGCGAGAGCGTAAATTACTTGTAAGTATTTTATTTCAATTGCCCGCACGATCAGCAATTTGTCTAATTCTTGTAAATATTTCACACGTAATTATAGCACAATTACCTTTTAAATGTACGTATTGCAATAGTTATCGAATGTAATGTTCTTGCAAAGTGCAAGCAGCAGTTGTCTTCGGTTTTAGCTAGAAACTTGACGTAGTTACACGTTCAACAGTTTAAACTCGGGAAATCGCATATAATTTGCATTTCACAGCACGTTATAATCAACGGTGTGCAGTCACCGTCAACAGCGATCTGTCTGTGGAAGTAAATTTACAAATTCAGATTCAAAGAATTTATTCTAAAGATTACAGGGAGATACCTAAGTATTGGTGTTTATAATCGTGAGTGCAGCCGCGTTATCTATATTAATCTAGAAAATTCTAAGGAGCGGTCTCCTTGTGTGGAGATTACTAGAGATGTCCGGCATTTTACTTATGTAAATAAGTACGTTAAATTACTTTCAATGGATGCTTGGTTTTATTGAAATTTTACGCTTTATTCACTTTATGGTGGTTTTTATTCAAGCGAGACGTTTCATATCTCACAGTTTATGGTAGTACAAGCTAAAGAAAATGAATTCTCAGTTGGGAACACATTAAACGATTTTGGTGATTCGTCTCTGGGTCAATGCTGTAGATATGTAATGCAATGAAATATTTATTTTGTTAACTGTTTATAAATAACACTTACACGTCATGTTTTTTGCGGTATTTCCTAACAAACTACTCTGAGAAGAAACACCGAAACAAACTCCCTCTGACTTTGTTTCGGTGTTTTTTCTACGCAAAGTCTCTTTTAAAGTCCATACAATTTGTATTTGTATATGAGAAGCATGTAGGTTCATGTCTGTGGTGTTCTTTTGAGGAAATAACCACGCAAGAGTGGACCAGTCCAGACAGTGCAAGCATTTGCCAGTTATCGTGTAGCTCAACTTAGAACTTAAGGAGCTCAGCAAACACAAGTACTCAAACTTGACATCATTAACATCATCATTAAATAAATTATAGTGAAAGTAAAAACAACGAAGAAAGAATAACCTACATAGTCCTCAAAACAATAATTATATATAAAAACAACAAACAAAAATAAAATAAATAGGTATATATAATACTTGAGAAAGCAAATATTTTAATCAATAAAAATAAATCATCAATCAAAATTTTAAAAATAAAAATAAATAAAAAAGGCACACGTAAGTATATCACTGGAGCAGCTCATTCCCAAGCCTTCTTGTCCTCAATATAAGCTCTCTGGCATAGCTTACGTTTTATAAATAATTTGAATTTATTAATACTTAGTTCTTGAATATGGCTAGAAATTTTATTATAAAAACGTATACATTGGCATCTAAACGAACCACCAATTTTTTAACCTTGTTTTAGGAATGACATATGTGTCTTTGTTCCTTGTATTCACACTATGAATATCAATGTATTTTTTAAACAGATTAATATTTTTGTGTGCATACAAGAGATTTTCATAAATATACTGAGATGGCACAGTCATAATATTAATCTCTTTAAATTTGTCTCTTATGGAGTGCTTAGGACTTAATTTATAAATTGCACGAATGGCCCTTTTTTATAATACAAATATTGTGTGAATGTCGGCGGCATTTCCCCAAAGTAAAATGCCGTATGACATCATGATAATTTTTACGTTCCCAGAGAGAGTTAAAGACAAAAGAATTGTTCATAATATGCTAATTTAGTAGCCATGTATCCAGAATTCTATTATGTATTGATGTTAATTGTTAAGAAAATTAACAATTAATCAATAAACTAGCCCTTTACCCGTGACTTTGCCTCCGTGGATTTCGAAATAATTTGAAGCATATAGCACTCACCATTAATGCACCTTAATAGCAATGGTAACATTTATAGAATTGGATCATTAGTTCCGGAGATCACCTACCACTTACAAACAAATTTTACCTCTATGTAATATTAGTTTAGATAATAAGTAGGCAACGGAAACTGTGCATAAGTGTACATACATCACTCCGAACTACACATCTTCTAATATTGGTGTGAAATTGAAAGTGCTTGTCGAACGCAAGTCGTAAAAGGCTTTGCATCGTCTCGCTGCGCCAGAGTAGACATCCATACATCTCCGAATAAGGCGGTTTACTTACTCGTAAAAATGGGAATAGGTAAAACTTAACTAGTTAAGATGTTGGTTGGCAACATCTTGTTTAGGCGTTAGATTAAGTACAGCTTTCCCTGTTTCTTGGGATCATGGAGATAATAGTGCTTTTTTTATTCAAGATCTCTTTGTCTGGTTGTACTTCAAGTATTTTGAGTAACATGATCAATTCCTGTTTCTAAACTAAACTGGACAAATTGAAGCAGATTTTTAAGATATTTAAGTAAATTATGATTCGCGTGGGAGGTTTTTCCCGCGTAAATCGCGATTTCGTGGGAATTCCTAGATCAATAGTAGCCTGTGTTATTCCAGGATGTCCACTATCTACTTACCAAATTTCTTTGAGATCCGTTCAGTAGTTTTTGCATGAAAGAGCAACAAACATACATACATCCTCACAAACTTTCGCATTTATAATATTATATAGTAGAATACTATCGAAGTTCGATATTAGTTTCTTTATTGTGCATCATTTATCATTGATTAAACGTAAAATTTACTCGTGTGCATTTATTTTTGGACTTAAAAGTTAGATTTATCATTGTTTTATTACATAACACACGAATAAAATAATGGTCAGAGCTTAAAATATTTGAGTATTCTTCGTAATATCGAGTTCACAAATGATTAAGTAGGTAATAACATTTTTAATAATTTGCGCAACGACTTATGCTAATTATTTTAAAGCGGCAGTGCACAAAAACTTTGAAAATTACCAATGATATTACAGTTAAAGTCCGATGAAACTGGCTTTAAAAAGACGGTGTGCGGAGTTCGAAGTTATTATAAAGACCTACAAAGTACTCTATATACAATATCGGACAAACATAATGGATTATACGTTGGAATGTGCAGTAACATTTTTTCTCGAGGTGGATATTGTCATGGATGTGGAGACAAAGGGGTCTAACCGACTCATAGAGATTAAAACCACCCTGTCTTCCCTCGCACTCTTGCGCTGGTGGCTGTAGGAGCACCTAAATATTCTTCAACGCGGCCGTTAAAATGTGAGATTACTTACCTCAACTTGAGAGAACAGGATCCAATCCTTAATGCTGCTTCCAAAACTGTGACTGCTGCCTGGTACTGTCCTGCTGCCAACAACTCTTGACCGACCACCTGCATAAAGACAGACGTTCTTAGTTTATATCATCTACATAAATAGTAAGGACGGGGTTATTTACAGATATAATTTAACTTAGGCATGATTGTGGATTGTTAACGAATAGTCCTCTAGTCTCTTTGAAAAAACATAAATTTCTACCGAATGCTGATAAATGTAGTTAAAACTTTATTGTAAATTCCGCAGTCACTTGTTTCATAAAGATAAATGGAAGCCGTGATGGAATGCGGCCTTAGTTCTTGTAAATCTATAAGTTACATGTTTTTGTAAAAAGCCGTTCCGTTTTGTTCGTCAGTTATAGGTACCTAATGACCATTTTGTGGAGCTTCTGAATCATGCAGTGACCACTCCGGCTTATATCGGTGCTCTCGATCTCGCCTTTGATCTCATTTACTTTTTGAGTCCGACATAATAATAAACTAATGTATGTCCAAAAATGCGAATTTGAGTATCATTGGTGGCCACAAAAAGCGCGACGAATTTTTAAGAACCCATTAAGTTTTTCATTACGATGGCTGCAGAAATATTTAGCCGAATGATTTGAGCTTATCTCTGTATAAAGCTATAATATAATTTTCGAAGAACACCCAGAATGCTGTAATTCGGTTCAAATACTTATGCTAAAGCTAACTAGTATATTTTGTGTTTCTAATGTTTTGTATTTAGAAAATGTTGGCTCGAGCCGCCAACATCCAGTTTTATGTAGTTCAGGTGCTTTAGCACTAAGTATTTAAGCTTCCTAATAAAAATCATCGTTTTATGGCAAGATTAGGCCAGTTTTAAACATTCAAATGCGCAATAGAACAGATAATATAGTGTAAACGATCAGTTTCATTATCTCAGTGTTTAAATCGCTTCAATTTAAGGATTTCAGTTCAATTCGGTACATTGTATGCGCGCCACGGCGGCCATTTTGTGGTAGTGCGACGCCATTTCGGCCATTCACGTCTGCGCTGCCGATCAACTGTCGCGCAGATTGTATGTAAATTCACGGGGGTCGGTCGCGTATTTATGGGCCTTTGATCACTCAGCCCCATTGTCTGAGAGTTAAATGCGCCGAAAAATGTTCAGATGTTGCCCGACTGCACGCCAGCGGAATGTATGCAAATAGTCTGTCCGCTCGCTCTGTGTATGGGGTGCTTAATATTGCCAACATCGACGAGCCCTAAATGTGCCATTATTTGTATAATGATACGATTGTATTTGCGTAATGTGCTTTTCTTTTAATATGTCACTAAAGGTGCACTTGTTTTTGTGTAAAGACGTGCGGATCTCGTTATTGCTTCAGTTCATTCACGAGAACGACCGACGTAAATGTATGCGACTTCGGTAAAGTAAATTATCTTTCCGGCGCTAAAAACATGTTTCAATAGGTTGTGAAATGCTTGAAGATATATTTTGGGACATTTTTTTATTAATTCAGTAACCCCTTAATCAAATCTTTCTGAGATCTCGAAGATATAAATTGTAACAAATAGAAACGTCCTCTATAGGCCAGAGTTTTTTAATGTAAATCACAAGTCTGTTCCATGTCTCCGTCAGCGTTGAGAGAGCGCCTGACAATGCACATATTTCCGGAGGTACGCTAATGGATCGTATTATTTTGGGATCGACATTTTGAGAGCAACAGTAGATATTCTTGTTTAAAATGTTGGGAAACTAAGGGCCATGGATACACTCAGTTTGATGGTTTTTTCTCTCAAATATTGTTTAATTAAGTACGTATAGAAACTTATAATCACGTTCGTTAGGAAATATTTATTCTGCAAAAAGCCTAAGCGGTATTTAAATACACTTTAATAAAATTTCTCCTTATATCTATCTCCAAGCTTTCATCTACCTATGTTGTCAAATATATTGTATTGGCTGTTTAACATCCCTTTCTTGGCTAATTATATGTTTCCGTACTTTTCATCCATTGGAAAGGCATAGTAACTTGTCATGTTCCATGGATGGCTGTATATTGAACTAATCTGATTGGGTCGTAAATACTTTTTTTTATTGGGTACCTACTCACGTCAAGTTACGTAAAAGGAAAAGTTTCCGTTTATCGAAGTTTATAGATATCAAAAAACGTGACATAATATCTACATTGGTATTTTATAATACTTCACATGATGACAGTTATTAAACCATGAGCACGAACGCACTTTTTTTCTTAAACGTTGATTTAAGGTAGGACGCTTCGCGCCAATACCAACCAATCAGGTATTGGTCATGAGTCGCTATTTTGTATCTAGGGAATGCGCCATAGATAATGTAGTTCGAAACTAAATTAGGTCGAAGCTGTCAAAAATAATAAATTCATGCGGAAAAATATTATTCCTGAAAATATTAATTAATTAAAACTTATACTGATTTATTAATTATTCAATGATTCTATGTTAATGTAATACGTAGTCGTTGACGGCACATATGGTGTGATACAAAATTTTGATGTTACCCTTTTCTCTCTATTGGTCCTACCTACTTAACAATTTGACATTTTAAAGTAGATTTTATTCACAAAAAATCGATGATGATACCTATAATATTTTTTTTCTTACGATTTGAAAAATAAATGGTATAAAATAAGCATCCAGTGTGCTAGCTGGTTCGCCTCATGAGCAAGGTTTATGCTCCGAAAGAGTGGGAGTACCGTCCATGTACCTTGCGATTTGCGACATTTTGACGCGTCAGAGTTGCTCTTTACATACAAAACGAAGTATTTGCGTCAGCACAGCTTGTATGAGCAGGCTGTTAGTCGCTATAACCCTAAGTAATTCTCAGCTTTGCACACACATTGACCATGTTTACACGTATAATCCTTTTAATTTTGCGATGCCCAGGTCGAGTGCAAGCTTGCACTTTTCACACGTGACATTTAATTATACAGGGTTTAAAATTTAGTGAGATGTTGTTACATGGCATAAAAACAGTGTTCATTATATTTTGCAATAGATCATCGACATGACATTTGTGTAATAGAAGAGTGAGGACCAAGACAATGTTTTACAAAGTCATGGTACCAAAATTTATATAAAAAAAAAACAGAATTATTTATTAATTTTTTGCGATTACTAAAATTCGCGCGATTCTGTCTGTATATCCGTCATTGACGAGTGAATTAATAGCTTTCTTTGTTTTTTTATTCACAATATTTTCAATATTTTCGTGTCCAGTGGGTCTCAGTTTATTTGATTTTTTTTTAAATATTTTTTTCATCCCCCCATCTCGGAAAGAGTATTTTTGCTCTTCGATATCTGAGTGCAAAAGCCGTTTTTATCCGCTAGAGGATAAAGTAAATTGAATTTAGAACATCGTGTGTACTAAGTTTGTGAATTCAAAACATCATTAAACCTATTTACTTATACCTCCATGGGGCCGAATTTATCATTATATACAGGATTATATGATATAGAGGATTATATGCAGATCGACAGGCCCGTTGGTATAGTGGTCAGTGGCCCTGACTGCTATGCCCAAGGTCGTGGGTTCGATTCCCACCTAGGACAAATGTTTGTGTGATGAGCACGGTCATTTGTTCTTTGTCTGGGTGTAATTTATCTATAATATGTATGTATTTAGAAATATATATGTATGTGTATCAGTTGTCTAGTACCCATACCACAAGCTCTGCTTAGTTTGGGACTAGATGGCGTTGTGTGAAAATGTTGTGGAATATTATATTATATATTATATTATACATATAAAAACTCAGACTCTGGAACCTTCTTGGTGTACTTACTTTTTTTTTAATTTGCTTTGCGCGCCATTTTTTTTTGCATTTAGTCATTTCCTCGCTGAGGTGGGATGAAAAGTTACGTGTTGCACTCGAGTGCAAAGATTTTTCACCTCGTGCTCTTTTGATTCCCTCGCTAACGCTCAGGATTCTAATGTTTGAATCACTCGCTGCACTCGTGATTCAATATTAAGAATCCTTCGCTTGCTCGGTCATCAAAATTGAGCACGCGGTTAAAAAGCAACTTTGCACTCTTGTATAACAAATAACTATTACTTTACGGTTGAGTAGACGTAGGTACATAGGTAGTTAGTAATTTTTAAATTTTAAACCATATCTTGTACTTTAGTTTTCTTCAATCTTTAGTCAACTAAATATATAAAAATAAAGACTTACAGTGTACCAGTAAATATTTGATGACTCTATTCTATATTTTTCCACACACGCAATGCTTAAATTGCTGTCAAGCCCGAAGTGAAAAGCGATTGCCTCAAGCGTGAGAATCAATGAGTCTTTACTTCTTTAGCACATACAACAAAGTTGGTTGGTATACGTATTATATATTATGCGTTAATCTATAATTTTGCAGTGAAACCATGCATAATGGGACCTCGCATAGTATTTAAAATGGTAGGTACAATTTAACGAGTGAAATAGAAAACGTTTCTCGGGAGCGAGTGAGATCTTCAAGATTGAACCATTGACTGGCTGACCATCTCAAACATACCGAAGATGTGGTTGACAATAGAACACGCTTGCCTAGAAGTAACCTATTCGCACTGGTCTTAAAAACTCAAAGATTGTAGACTAGTAGCTATCAGAAAACACAAACACCGCTAGGAAATTCTACTACTTAGGTAAATTAGCTTTAACGATTGAAATAATGACTATAACGAGCTAAACAGGACCAACATTAAAGCTAAAACCACAAAGTTTATAATTGTTATAGCTCAATCGAAATTGAGGGTGCAACACGAAGATTCGTGTATCATTTGCAGGCTCAGCACTGTTCTTACAACAGTATTAACATAATGCCATCACGATAACACATGAAATGGCATTCGGAGTATTTATTTAGAATAGCTCCCAGCTTAAAACGAATATAAATATATTCAGTAAGTTAGTTGATTAGGTATGTGTTAATGTTCGCAATTTAAAATTTTAACATTGCTTGGTTTCAAGACTAAATGTTGTGTACATAATATGTTGATATTCTTTTATTTATTGTTCTACCTTTGTGTACCTAACAGTATTTTTTTCGATTTAATTTCAAGTTTGTGAGTCTCTTCGCTTTTGTTTTATATCGTTGGCCTTATTGGCATTGTAATGTTCAAATACTGGTGGATAAGAACCGATTATTTCCAGTTATAAGGAAAAACATGTAATTTAGTGCAGCTCTCATGCGATCACCCTTAATCATTATCAGAAAAAGATAATCATTTTCTATTCGAGTAGATCGTTAAAGATGTAATGAAATTAATGTTATCCAGCATGTGGATTAAAATCATTTATTTCAGACGTAGTCCATGAGGAATTCAAATCAATGAAATAAAATAAAACCACATATTGAAATTTAGACAAACACAAAATATATCTATATATCGCAAGCTTAATATAAGAGGGTAATTTGCTTTAGGGATGTCTGTCCATTTTTGAAGTAGCTGTGCCAAGTATTTCTAGATAACTAGTCTAGTAAGCCTCACTTACCGATATTAGCACAAAAGGCGATTGATCCAATTTCATAGCTTCTAACTGTCTAAATGTAGGCTCTAGGGTTGTCCGGAGCGGTGACTTGAGGGAGGCTTCCACCAACGCGGCCAGCAGCTGCCTCGAAGATGGCTCCACTCCCAACCCTGAACTGAATGCTGCCAGTGCTTCGCCATGCCGACCCAGGCATTGTAATGCCACTCCTAGAACATAATTAAAGAAGAGTTAAAATCCTGCAAAGTACTCAAATACTACCGAGTACCTTTATCTGGGGGCATAGAAGAGCCCCCGCCAAATCGAGCAAAAAAAAGGGTACGGTCCTACCATCCTTTTCTCGAAGCCATTCGGGCCAATTTTTACCCTCTGTAACTTCGTTGTGAAAACAGTAGAAAGCCCAAATTTTCAGTGATCAAAGAGACATTACATAGCCTGATATATATTCAAATAATTAATGTTATTTGAATATATATCATCAGGTGGAAAGGTTTGAACCAGGAGTTTAAGAATTATTGCAAGACAAACTTCCATTATTTAACTATACTACTTTACACTACATTTACATTTTTTACTATAACTTTTTACGGCAGAACTGCGTTGCGGGACTTGTACATTTTTGTACATGTAAAATTTTTGATTGGATATAAAGAGATACTAGACAATTGCGCTGACTTTATGAGAGGTCAACAATGTTAGCTTACTAATCATATTTTCAAATTGGTTTCGATTTTACTCAGTCGTATCCTAATATCTACGACGGTTGGCACAAGGTTGAGCTTTCGGCTGCTGCGCTGCATATGACGGGTTCGATTCTAGCACCGGAACAAATGTTTGTATGTGACCTACAAATAATTGTTCCGGATCGAGGTGTTTGTAAAAATGGACTCACGATTCTAAGAGTTCTAAGAGTGCAAGGACAGCAATGTTTGATCACTTTCTTATTTGAGGAATTTATTATTGAACCAATTTTTCATTATTTCACATCATCAGAATCATACTGAAAACCAGTGCTTAGCAATAATAGGACCCTAAGCTTTAGGGGATAATCTTCGGGCCCCGGAAAGCTCATGAAGCCTTTGGTACCAGCTTTTGTCTTATTGCTAGGAGTCAGAAAATCTGATTATGGTCTTGGCAAGGGAATCAAACTTTCCAGATACTGGGTGGGAATAACAGATCTCCATGTAAAACAGTGTTACTCATAATCTGGATAAACAAGAAACTAACCTCAAACATAGGTGAGAAAAGGCTAGGAAGATAGTGATTATAGTTTTGTACATTATAATATACAATAATAGCTGTACACAATAATCGTTTAATATATATTCTTTAAAAAATTAAATAAAAACGTTTATTAGACCTAAGCAAGGATACAAGTTTAGTAAATAACACAGTGCAAAAACTGGTGCTAACTCCCAAACTAGGCCGAAGCCTGTGTTTTGGGGATTAGTGCTTAGAAATTACGCAAATACTACAAAGATACATTTTTGTGAGAGTGCCGGTAGTTATTTTTACACAAATAGTGATCTAATTTAGAGTGTTAACTTAATACAAGTACACAATTCTAATTTAAACGGCGTTTACCGGCAAAATGGTAAGACTGTTGACTGACACAACTCAGCCAAGACCCTCACTAATGAATGCATATATTTATGGGAACGTTAGGCGTAGGTGGAGAACCTACTAGTCTTGTGAGCCCACCGCTTGCTAATAACTGTAAACTTACATTCATAATTGTTCTGCCGACATCTCTTTAGTACCGGTAGATATTCTCACACCAACCATTTCATGAGAAACAATGAAATCATTGAATATATCGTTTGTGAATCGCCTTTATCAGAGTTCAAATATAATCGGATTAAAAAGATAATCGATTTGGATACCAAAAAAGATTTAAGCGTTAGACAACCCGTCGTATTTCAAATAACGTTCCAATACAATCTATTACATTATTAAATACTGTAATAATACATACGAACACAAGGTGCTTTATGATGCACCAGTTAGGAGTCTGGAACATAGTGTAGTCATATGGGCTCCACATGAAGTGAAATACACTAGATCATATTGGAGCGTGTTCAAAATAAATTTACAAGGCACGTGTATTAAAAAATGTATTGAGTATATCCATTCTACACTTGAATGTAGTATTTGTGCTGGGCATGGTCGGGTACAATCAGCTTCGACTCGTATTTAGTAAAATTACTGCGTGGCAAATTATGTAGCACATAACCCGGGTGTGCTGCGTCACCTGAAACTTTATGTGCCTGACCGATACGTGTAAAGGCAGCGGCGCCTGCCACTGCTAGCCGTGCCAGTAGCCAGGACCCATCTACTGGCGAAAACATTATTAACCAGAACAATACGATTAGTGAATGAACTTCATGAAAGGGTTGACATATTTACGTGTAATTTGAGTGAATTCGCAAATACTCTCTTAAACAATCATATAGTTTATATGAATGTTTAAGAGAGTATTAATGTGTTTTTAATTGTTAAACTTATATTGTTTTAGTACAATTTAATTTTGAAGTAAATATAGTCCATAGCCACATCGTATTAGGTTTAAGTCTGTAATGATAGTGTAAAAGAGGAATCTTATACATAAATAAAAAATAAATAAAATTTAAGTGCTTGTCTGTAATAAAAAAAAAAACTGTGTTTTCTCAAGCGCTTGTTATTGAGACGATAATAATGCACAAATTAACTTTTTTAAGGGCTGAGCCGATTTTAATGGCACTTTCACAGGAAGAGAGAAGAGATTACAGGGGAATATATAGGCTATTTATTTCTAACTGAATTCCGCGGTATTGTATAATTTATATACATTATATTGAATCTAAATTCAATATTTGGTTTGAAATAAAAGGGCAACTGAATTAACAGGGTGGGCTTTTAGTTTGTAGAAGTCTGGCTATAGGTGGAGTGAAAGGGATTTCACTCCAGCTAGAGCAGTAGAAGACAATTGATGTTTTTTCACTCGAAAATATACGGCATCAGTACCTACTGCCATCTAGAACATGTAATTTTTCAAAACCATTATTACCTCTCTCGGCGCTATTAATCAGTACTACCATCTAGTGGCATCTCATGTCATTTTAGAAAACCGTCATTACCTCTCCCAACGCTATTAATTTCTTTGTTGTATTTATTACCGAATCGAAACGTAAGCGTCTAACGGTACCTCAGAATAAACGTGAGGTATAGATGTCACCACTTGACGTGATTGACAGTAATTGTCGTGTTTACTCTCATTCAAGGCCCTGACAAGCCTCAAGTGCGGTCACTTTTTTTTATAGGGCCTCTCGCACACTAAGGCTGGTTACTACTTAATCGGACGATCCAGAGCCAGAGCTTACATACAAATATTTATATATATATAATTCATTTCATTTCATATTGCTACTGGCTCAGCATCGCGGGCTGGCTCGTTTAGTGAAGTTTGGGGAGGATTTAAGTCACAAGTACCTACGCGGACGTCGCGATGGGCCTCGTCGGCAAGGCCGGAATACGGAACGCGTTTTGTGTATGTGTTTAGATTAGAGATAGATTTTGCTGCTGCCTTTTTTTGTAAAATTGCTTTCACGTCATCTGTTAGCCACGGAGCAGGGAGATGCTTGATCTTGACCAACCGAACAGGTGCATGCACATCATACAGCTCGATGAGATTGGAATTAAGGAGGTTAATTTATTCATCAATCGAGTCTGCATGAACAAGCTCAGACCAGTCAATATTGCTAGCATCTTCCCGAAGACCTTCCACGTCCCTTCCACCAAAACTGCGCTGAAGAATACTTTTAGGTTTAGTCTTAGGAGGGCGAATTTTGTAGGAAAGGAAAATCAAGTCGTGGTAGGAGAAAGCGTCAGCTGAACATTGCCCATGCTTAGCGACGTGTTGTGTGGAGGAAACAAATATGAGGTCAAGAAGTGAAGGAGTACAGTTTGGAAAATGGTGAGTTGCGCTTAATGGAAGGAGAGATAAATTGCAGGATTGAGAAATATATTGAAGTGAGGAGGAGCGCGAATCATTTTTAAGGAGACAGGTGTTAAAGTCTCCCATAACAATTGTATGCCTATAAGAGGGCGCAAGGTTGACTATTAGGCTTTCAAATGAGGAGAAGTAATCGATACGCAGAGAGGGACAATAATAGACTCCCAGCAAAACTTTCACATGGTTTAGGTCAATTTCTAAAAAGAGACGCTCGCCAGCATTCGACGGTGGTGGCTGCACTGAAATGTCAATAATGGAAAAGGGAATATGTGCACGCAGGTAGATGGCAACACCACCACCCCCGCTGCTTGTGCGATCATTCCTTATTAGTTTGAACCCGGGGAGGGAATAGGACGTAGACGGAAGACAAGGTTTCAGCCAGGAATCGGAAACAAGAATTGCATGGATGTCCTTACAGTCCAAACTCACAAGCATATCATGATAGTGAGCCGGAATACTTTGAGCACATTAATGCTCAAAGTATTCCGGCTCACTACATACTACATTTCGATTTTTGGGAACATCTGAAAACTGAGACTGAAGCGTGTCAGCAAGATTCGGAATACTAGTAAAGCTGTCATTGTGCATTGTTGTGTGTCATTGCTTGCAGATACAAATCTATCACTGTAGTGTGTACTAACAATATGAATTAAAATACGTTAATAACATAGTTTATAAGTCGTGTCAACAAAACTATGGATCTGGATATTATTGTCTAAAATAAAATATATATTTTTTATATATAACCAATTTGCAAAATAAATATGTGACTTCAAATGCCTATTTCATTATTATTTTGTTCAGGCAATATTCATTCATTGCTTGAGAAAGCGAGTACCGCACATTTCCGAAATAGACCACAATACAATTACACAACACAATTATGAAGGTCTATAGTAATTACATATCATAATAAATGGTCCGCATAAATAAGTCCGCAGACGTAACATTGTCGATAATTTATGGGTACTTACTCTTAGCTAAGTATATCTCTTCGCCTATATCGCGGCAGGGGACCGGGTGTATCGATGTTTGCAGAAAAAAAGAAACTTAAAAAGCTGTATTTTAAGGCCACATTAATGGATAATATAAGTAGTATTTAGCCGTAAAATAAATTATCTGTAATAATAACATATCATACATTTATGGGTACAGCGTAAAAAAGGCTAACAGGCAAGGCTTATTCAGTTCAGTGAAAGTGATAACCGATAGAAAATTTTAGCAAAAAATCGTTAATGTAATGTCACGCAATTGTCGTCACAATGTGTGCACTGCGCGTGTCACGAATATGCAAAAACGTGTATTCATATGCAATAGAGGTGCTAAATGCATAGCTTATCACGACCGATGACTTATTTAAGGCTCCATTGCTATTGGTTGCACGATTTCAATGCATTACATGACTTGTCAGATATATCCGATTTTTGTGCGGAAACATGGACTTCTTACTAAACTATAAAAAATTTATACTCACTAAGTGCTTAAGATTTTGAAATGTGAAAGCCATTGGGTGGGTTTTATAATTGAGTAATTGGTGATACCAATTTGTCAAATTTTAATGCAAAATGTTGACAAGCTCGTGATTAAAAAGTTAAAGCAGCATGGGTTTTATTTCAAGGCTAAGGCAACGTTTGCCGAAATCAGTTCATGAATGGCTGACCATCTTAACATATACAACGTGTAATTTAAAGGGTATATAACTATATACATACCAAGTGCATGGCTTCTTTGGATGATAACAAACGATATGGCAAGGGTTTTGTAACCCTAAGTCTACGTGTGTAGAACTTATTACAAATTCAAATACACTGATACCAGAGACCGAATTTTTCAAATTAAGAAGAACGAAAAGAATTATCGTGTTATTGGCAAGTGACGTGGAAAGTTATTGACCTTCGTAGTGCTGTGACACGTTTGTTATGATTGGTATTCAAGAAATATATGAAACCAATAATTTGGTATCAATTCTTTGAGTCAGTTATTTTGTGCTGAAACTGTGCATAGAGACTCCATACCAGATGTTGTCTTCAGCCCTTTTGGATAGATATGGGGTTTCCGTTACACGTTGTAGAGATACCTCTGTGACTCTGTAAGGACGCTAAACTGTTGGTTTAGCCCTACATTTAAACATATTTGACTCTCGTTACGGGTAGTCAAAAGAAGCCAGGAAATCTGACACCAGTTTTGCCATGAAGTATCTTGTTACCCAGCTATTGGTCTGTGGAAGTCAGATAGGCAGACGCCCCCTGTAAAATTTTATGTTATTTTTATTTTTGTGTACTAACATTAGCTTTATAAGATTTGTGTTACTAACAGAATATGGACTACTCGTCTGAAATAAATGTCTTATTATTATTATTCCATTTATTTAATCTATGTACATATGAATTACATTTTTAAATATTAATATAAAAAAATAAAAACATTTAAAAATATAAAAAATAGTAGCCCACCGGTACCGGGAACAGGGTCCAAGCTACCGGTGGTCAGGGCTCCATAACTTGCTTCCTGGATCAAGGCCTTGATCCAGCTGCCCAACGAGAGCCTCCTTAGATGTTGGTCGAGGCTCTTGGCTATTATACCATTGGCTGTGACGACTATCGGCACAATGATTGCTGTCTCCACATCCCACATGTCGACAACCTCTCGTGCCAGGTCAAGATACTTATTTTTTTTATCTATCTCAGCTTTCACGAGGTTCTCGTCATGGGGGACTGCTATATCAACAATCTTTGTGCGACGCTCTAATCGGTCTATCACCACTATGTCAGGCTTATTGGCAACAACAGTCCTGTCAGTAATGATAGCCCGATCCCAGTATAGTGTAATATTGCCGTTATCGAGAATTGGGTCGGGCACATACCTATAGTATGGTACTTCTGATTCCACAAGATTGTATTTAAGAGCAAGTTGCTGGTGAATAATCCTGGCCACGAGGTTGTGTCTATGCAAATATTCTCCGTTAGCCAGACGAGAACAACCGGAGATAATGTGACGAATGGATTCTCCCGGTTCGTGACATGCCCGACATATGTCTACGGTACCATCCTTCACAATATATTTCCGATAGTTATTCGTCATCATAACTTCGTCCATAATCGCACAGACAAAACCTTCGGTTTCCCCGAAGAGGTCACCAAAACGTAGCCAGGCTACGGACGCTAATGTGTCTACGTCAGACCCATGAAGGGCCCGGTAATAGCGCCCGTGAAGCTCCTTGCTCTGCCATACTACTCTGCGGTACCTGTAGTATTAGATACTAATTATCTAATACTACAGGTTTGCGCCAATTCTTGGTACCTAAGGAGAGCGGAGTGAGGCCTTTGTCCACCGTTACCACATCTCGATGCACACCCACGTCGGCTTCTAGGAAATATTCCCTAAGGCTGCATACCTCACGGTTGTGTAGGGTCTTTGCATTTAAAATGCCACGACCCCCGTACTTCCGCGGGATATACAGCCTCATCACCGATGAACGTGGGTCATGCATTCGATTTGCAGTCAGCGTTGTGCGGACCCGCCTGTCCAAGGCGTCAAGTTCAGTCTGAGTCCATTTGAGTATGCCAAAAGAGTACATCAATACTGGAATGACCCAACCATTGAAGGCACGCACCTTGTTTCTGCCTGATAGAAGACTATTCAGTACTTTATTCAGGTGGCCAAAGAAGCGTTCCTTCAATGACTGTTTAACATAAGCAACATTGATGCCTAGTGCCTCTGACATACCCAAATACTTGTAGGTTTCAGTTGAGCCGAGGGATCTTAGGTGTATGGAATCCGAGAGTTGAGTTCCCACGGATTCCATAATCTCCCCTCGCTTTACATGCATGACCGCACATTTGTCCACACCAAATTCCATCCTGATGGCGCTACTGAAGGTTTCCGTTACCTTCAGTAGCTCCATGAGTTGCAAGTTGCCGGGGGCAAAAAGTTTCAAATCATCCATGTAAAGCAAGTGTGACATGACCTGACCACCTCTTCTCAACTGGTAGCCTAGCCCTGAACCCTCCAGCAGTGTACTGAGAGGGTTGAGAGCCAGACAAAACCACAGTGGGCTCAGACTGTCGCCCTGAAAAATGCTTCGCTCAATCCTAATCGGTTCGCTGTTTTCCTGGATCTGTCGACATCCTGGGTAGCGAAGGACCGTCTTCCATTGCCCCATACATGACTCAAGGAAGGTGCGTAGGGTTGGATTTATTTTGTACAACTCCAACACCTTCATAAGCCATGTATGAGGGACAGAGTCATAGGCCTTCTTATAATCTATCCAACATGTCGACAGATTCTTTCGGGAACGACGAACCTGTTGGTTAATGGCAATATCAATGAGGAGAAGCTCCTTAGTACCGCGGGACCCGTTCCTACATCCATTCTGAGAAGCAGACATGATTGAATTTGTTTCAATATGATTATTAATTTTGGCTCTCAAAATGGAAGTAAGAACTTTATAGACCGTCGGTAAGCACGTGATCGGTCTATAATTTTTAGGTTCCGTAGTACTGCCTGATTTATGGAGCAGGTGGGTTATTCCTGTAGTTAGGAATTGAGGTAGCGATCCTGACTCTAGGGCAGACTGGAACTGAAATGCCAAGCGAGCGTGCGATCTTTGGAACCATTTAAGCCAAAAATTGTGCAGCCCGTACGGCCCTGGGGATTTCCAGTTAGATAACGGAAATTATTATTATTATTAAAATACTGGTTTGACTGGAAGCTGACTGCAGTGTAGTTAAGCAAAGGTAAGCAGATGATAAGATAAACTAAACTATTACGTATGGAAACATACATGTGAAACTCATGTTTGTTCTAAAGCGGCAAATGTGTTTAGTTCAAAGTAACTCTTAAAAAGATAAATCACCTTAAAAAAATAAACCTTAATGGACATTTTAAGTTGAAGCTCATAATTATAAATTCTTGGTTTATAATCGATATCATTAAAGGCAATTAATTGACGATTTAACGGATAAAAGTTATAATCCTTAAGAGCAGGACATAAAATGACGACCATTAAATTACTTAGTCAACTTAGAATATTATTACACGACTTTGTTGCCTTTTTTTCTCTGGGTGGGAAAATCATTGAATGACTACTTCCGCTCTGGATGGATTGCCTAATTTCTGAATTAAAACTACAGCATCACCCATAAATATGTAATATTAAACGTCAGAGACAACGCTCTATTTTCTATGAGCCGATGCGACAAAAATGTGTGGGATTGATCGTGATTAATGCCATATATGCAGTCATAATGATAGGTGTATCATAATCAAGTTGTGACTGCATTGTCAATCCTATAAATATTTTCATGTTTTGCCAATCAAAACGGCAAAACCGCTACCGCCGATATAAAATCATTTGGTAAGCGAGACAGTCTGTAGGTTTAGTGCCATGGATTTCGGAATAATTTCTAGCCAATAGCACTCCCCAATTATGCACCTTACTGTCAGCGAAAAAAATTTTTGAATTGGATGGCGATTAGCCCCTACATACAAACTTACAAACAAATACCTCTTTATAATATTAGTGTAGACACAAGAAGCACATAATAGAACAATTAAAGTCAGTTCCACCTAGAATAAGTTTGAGATAGGGGAAGGTGGGGCAGCTTCATACAGTTTTTATATTTCGTCTTATAGAATGCTCTCGGGTATCGATTCATCAAAAATCAATAGTCTTACTATCTGACTTTATATAAAAAACATGAAATTTGTGTAAATACACTTGTACGACTTTTTGTGACACTTGAAAGAAAAAATTAAAAATGTATGAATGTACCCCACATGCGGGGCACTTTCATACAGCCTATGGGGCAGATTCATACATGTGACAAAATACACAAGTTTTGCTTGAAATGTTTATTTATTTATCAAAATCAAAGTATCAAAAAACAACGTTCATGAAAACAAAAGCAATATTAGTCTATTACCAAATAATACTTACATACTTGGTTTATAAAAAAGTCAAATATAGTTAGTTTTTATTTTTATGGCACCGAGGGAACTAACTTAACCTAACACACACAGCACACAGAGAGATACTTATCCAGTTCTAGAGCTGACACGGACGAAATTGCCACTCTCAGAAGGGCCATGGTAGAGCGCATGAATTTGACCTTAAATCTCGTTTCCCAATGGGGTGATGACAATCTGGTCAAATTCAACGCTCAGAAAACACAGGCTTTTCTTTTCAGCGCTAATAGGAGCCCTTTTGAATTGACCCCTACTTTCCGAAGTACATCTGTGCCAGTTACCAATCGCCTGGAGCTTTTGGGCATGGAATTGACGTCAGATCTCAACTTCGGCTCAACCATCGAGTCCAGAGCAAAGACTGCAGCAAAAAAGCTGGGAACCCTACACAAGGTAAGGCGGTACTTCACGCCTGGACAGCTTCTAATTCTGTATAAAGCACAGGTCCGTTCCTGCGTGGAGTATTGCAGCCACTTGTGGGATGGCTCTGCAAAGTACCAACTTGCTGCATTGGACTCGATCGAGTGCAGAGCTAAAAGGCTTATAGGCGACGAGGTGCTGGTGGACAAGCTTCATAGCCTGGCTCATCGGCGAACCGTTGCTTGCCTGTCGGTTTTCTACAGATTGTACTTCGGGGAGTGTGCGCAGAAGCTCCATGACCTGATTCCTCCACATCCCTTTCACTACCGGACTACCAGACGCACGGCTGGGTACCACCCACACTTGGTTGATATACCGTCTTGTCGTACCAAGCGCTTCTCCTCCACATTTATTGTGCGCACAGCCAAGCTGTGGAATTCTATGCCGGCTTATGTGTTCCCTGCCACTTATGACCTTTCAGCCTTTAAAGCACGAGTATATAGACATCTTCTGGGCTCACTCGTCCCATCTTAGACCTCATTTATCGCTTACCATCAGGCGAGATCGAGGTCAAGTGGGCCCAAAAAAAAAACAGGCTTTCTGATCAGTCACATCACTTTTTAAATATCTACATCTTATTGCTTAATTCTTATTTATTAGTACTCCATATTTGGCTGCTGATTTCCGAAATAAGAGTTTGTTTTCCAAAACTTTATCGATAGCTTTAAACATTGCCTCTTTGTCCACCTCTCCACTCCTAGTTCCCTTTTTCTTGTAATTTCTGACCATAATCGTTCTGCAAATTATGGTATAACTTCAGTTTTACAAACAAACAAAAAATGGGGCACATTCATACAGTACGAATGTGCCCCTTACACTCCTGTATGAATCTACCCCATCACAAGAAAATGAAATCAAAATATTTCTAGAAAAAAGGCAAGCATATATAAAATTATTCACAGATTAATTTACAAACTTGACCCTATTATCTTTTAAATAAAATAGAACTGAATAATCTAGAGAGCAGCTTTTATTAAAAAAAAAGACGTTAAAGTGAGCTTATAAAAATACTTATGCCTGGCCGAATCACGTTCCGTGTCACACCGACGCGCGTTTCACACCGACTGCTTTCAAACTCCGTGAGCCACCACACACAAAAGTAAGCTACGCATACACGCATAAGTCATTTTGTTGATGTGCGCCTAACATCAGATATATTTGGTGTACTAGCTTTTGCCCGCGACTTCGTCCGCGTGGAATAGTTACTTTGGGCTAACGTTAAATTTAACCCCGATTTTGAAGCATTCTTCATTGGTGCTCCGCTCCTATTGGCCTTAGCGTATATATATAGCCTTTCTCTATAAATTTACTATTTAATTAAAAATATTTTTTCAATTCGAACCAGTAGTTCCTGAGATTATCGCGTTCAAACAAACAAACAAACTCTTCAGCCTTATATTATTAGCATAGATAGCTGTTGCCCGCGACTTCGTCCACGTTTCCGTCGTTTTTCTTAAAAAAAGTAGCCTATGTCCTTCCTCACGGTTCAGTGATTTTGATGTAACACACAGATTAACTTTCGTAATTTAGTAGGGAAATATAATATGTCAATCTATAATACTGTTGAAAAATATCGCAATACCGAACCGCACAATATTATTGTTAATAGCTGTGCCCGCGACTCCGTCAGCGTGTAACTCCTTGTTTGTGATTAAGTTAATGTATTGGTAATATTGTTTATATCACGTTCACATGAGGCTTAAGTACATAGGTACTTCGTAACGACAATACTTCAGCGCAAAGCTTCCGGGTAAACTATATTGAAAGTTGACCCGTCCGGCACGTGAACATAAAGATTTCTAGAACTGCTAACCCGTGAAAGAGCGACGTACAACTGACCATGGGAGAAACAACCGACACCGAGATGTACTCCAGCAACACGAAAAGTCTGCCCTTGAGCCTTATTAATTGTCATTGCATAACACACCGATACTGGGAATCGCATTCTTTTAAATTAGAATGGAAAATTATTTGGTATTGTAGGAATTCTGGGAATAAAGACGGTTTCTCCTGCACCACAACCTGTTAAAATTTGAGCCTCGATTATATTTTGTTGCAACTGGGTTACTTTTAGTCGAGTTCCATTGCAAAGTTGTGGTGGTTTTAAATTTCGGAGCAGAATAATAATCAGAAAGCTTCGAACTGCTAAGCTATCGGGAGTTACACGTGTTATTGTGAGTCAACCATAAAAGATAGATATATGCTGTCGTGGGATATTTTTTATATAATTTTAAGGAGAACATTTCCCTCATAAATGATTTCTATGTAGCTTTAACCATTAAGGTTGCACACGCGACGGAAGCTTAAAAAATGGAGTAACTTCTCCCGTTTTCCCAACATTTCCCTTCACTGCTCTGCTCCTATTGATTGTAGCGTGATGAAAAGTATACTATAACCAGCTCAGGAGTATGAAAAATAATTGTACCAAATTTCGTTAAAATCCGTCGAGTAGTTTTTGTTTCTATAACGGTTATACAGACAGACAGACAGACAGACAGACAGACAGACAGACAGACAGACAGACAGACAGACAGACAATAAATTTACTGATTGCATTTTTGGTATCAGTATCGATCCCTAATCACCCCCTGATAGTTATTTTGTAAATATATTTCATGTACAGAATTGACCTCTCTACAGATTTATTATAAGTATAGATGACGGTGCCCCTTGTATGAATCTGCCCCACTTCCCCCTATAACCATTTTCAGTAAATAGTCATAAGTAGTTGATAATAACGTCAATTCCACCATATATGTAGATATCAATCACCACCTAGCAATTTTAAAAGTAATCTGTGGAAAATTTCATTTATGTGTCATAATCATTTCATAATGTTCTAGGTCAACCGTTTATGTATAATGCTTTGATTATATAAAAGGTATAATGTTATATCGTTTTATTACATAAAGAAAAGTAAAGTAAATTAAAATGATTATCCCCAGCCGTAGCCATACATTCATTTAAACTGAAGCAGCGCTGTCTGACGACACGGAAAGCTTTCTTTTATTTAACATTGACTTGACAAAAGCAAATGTTTGTGTTAAAAAATTCGCATTGTAAAACTAAAATTTTGTCCAATATTTCATAATAAAAAGCTACATTACCTTGTCTATAGTACGCTTTCGGCCAGTTAGGACAGAGTTCCCTTGCTCGCGTCGCATCTTGTAAGGCCGCTGCAAACTGCCCTTGTTTTAACCTCGCTGCCGACCTGTGCGAAATATGCATAACGATTACTTATTAAGTTATATACACTTCATGCACATAGTAATAATAATAAATTTATTAACAGCCAAATACATTAAAATAGTCAATAGGTACAGACGCCAGCACATCAAGCTACAACAATCTGTCAAATTTCTTTAAAAGATTTTCAATTTTATTAAAAAAATAATTAATTAAAAAGTTAGGTTCAAGTATCATTCCTAATTCGTTGGGTTCAAGGTTAATTGGGAAAATTTGACAGTTTCTGGTAGCTTCATGTGCTGGCGTCTGTACATACAATTACTGAAAAAAAATCTCAAGCATACACATATTATTGAGTATTTTTTTCAGTTTAATTTTAATTTTAGATTGTAACTAGTATTTGCGTGTTGCGCGAGGTGCAAGCACCTCGCGTGCTTGTGAAAAAAACTAAAGCATTGGCCCTCTAAATCAAGTATTTGCGTGTTGCGCGAGGTGCAAGCACCTCGCGAGCTTGTGAAAAAAAAAAAAAAAAAAAGAGTGGGGGGGGGTGATGGGGGGTGGGGGTTGCACAAGTATTTCGACTAAAGCATTGCCCCTCTAAATGAATCTGAAAAAAAAAATGTTCCAAGTCTCTTAGATTCCGAGATCCGCCTAAAGGGGGGGAGAAGGGGGGCGGGGGGGGGGACTTTGAAAAATGGTTTTTACTTTACCGAGCCTCCTCTATACGAATCCGTAAAAAGAAAAAAATACGGGTCTCGTAGTTTCCGAGATACGATAGGGGGGGGGGAGAAGGGGGGGGAAAAGGGGAGGTTTGGCACTTTTCCCGTAGGTTTGAGAGTTACTTGTTTACGAATCTGTCAAAATATACCCACCTCCCCATCCACCATCTGGGAGAACAATTATGTCAATGAGTGAGTCAGTGAGTGGTAATCTAGCTTTATATAATATAACTAGTATTTGCGTGTTGCGCGAGGTGCAAGCACCTCGCGTGCTTGTGAAGACAAAAAAGTGGGGGGGTGATGGGGGGTTTAGTATTTGCGTGTTGCGCGAGGTGCAAGCACCTCGCGTGCTTGTGAAAAAAAAAAAAAAAAAAAAAAAGAGGGGGGGGGGTGATGGGGGGGGGGGTTGCACAAGTATTTTGACTAAAGCATTGCCCCTCTAAATGAATCTGAAAAAAAAAATGTTCCAAGTCTCTTAGATTCCGAGATCCGCCTAAAGGGGGGAGAAGGGGGGCGGGGGGGGACTTTGAAAAATGGTTTTTACTTTACCGAGCCTCCTCTATACGAATCCGTAAAAAGAAAAAAATACGGGTCTCGTAGTTTCCGAGATACGATAGGGGGGGGAGAAGGGGGGGGGGAAAAGGGGAGGTTTGGCACTTTTCCCGTAGGTTTGAGAGTTACTTGTTTACGAATCTGTCAAAATATACCCACCTCCCCATCCACCATCTGGGAGAACAATTATGTCAATGAGTGAGTCAGTCAGTCAGTGAGTGGTAATTTAGCTTTATATAGTATAACTAGTATTTGCGTGTTGCGCGAGGTGCAAGCACCTCGCGTGCTTGTGAAAAAAGAAATTGGTATTTGCGTGTTGCGCGAGGTGCAAGCACCTCGCGAGCTTGTGAAAAAAAAAAAAAAAAGAGGGGGGAGGTGATGGGGGGGGGGTTGCACAAGTATTTCGACTAAAGCATTGCCCCTCTAAATGAATCTGAAAAAAAAAATGTTCCAAGTCTCTTAGATTCCGAGATCCGCCTAAAGGGGGGGGAGAAGGGGGGCGGGGGGGGGACTTTGAAAAATGGTTTTTACTTTACCGAGCCTCCTCTATACGAATCCGTAAAAAACAAAAAATACGGTTCTCGTAGTTTCCGAGATACGATAGAGGGGGGGGAGAAGGGGGGGGAAAAGGGGAGGTTTGGCACTTTTCCCGTAGGTTTGAGAGTTACTTGTTTACGAATCTGTCAAAATATACCCACCTCCCCATCCACCATCTGGGAGAACAATTATGTCAATGAGTGAGTCAGTCAGTCAGTGAGTGGTAATCTAGCTTTATATAGTATAACTAGTATTTGCGTGTTGCGCGAGGTGCAAGCACCTCGCGTGCTTGTGAAAAAAACTAAAGCATTGCCCCTCTAAATCAAGTATTTGCGTGTTGCGCGACACCTCGCGTGCTTGTGAAAAAAAAAAGTATTTGCGTGTTGCGCGAGGTGCAAGCACCTCGCGTGCTTGTGAAAAAAGTAATTGGTATTTGCGTGTTGCGCGAGGTGCAAGCACCTCGCGAGCTTGTGAAAAAAAAAAAAAAAAAAAAGAGGGGGGGGGGTGATGGGGGGGGGGGGGGTTGCACAAGTATTTCGACTAAAGCATTGCCCCTCTAAATGAATCTGAAAAAAAAAATGTTCCAAGTCTCTTAGATTCCGAGATCCGCCTAAAGGGGGGGAGAATGGGGGCGGGGGGGGGGGGACTTTGAAAAATGGTTTTTACTTTACCGAGCCTCCTCTATACGAATCCGTAAAAAGAAAAAAATACGGGTCTCGTAGTTTCCGAGATACGATAGGGGGGGGGGAGAAGGGGGGTGAAAAGGGGAGGTTTGGCACTTTTCCCGTAGGTTTGAGAGTTACTTGTTTACGAATCTGTCAAAATATACCCACCTCCCCATCCACCATCTGGGAGAACAATTATGTCAGTGAGTCAGTCAGTCAGTGGTAATTTAGCTTTATATAGTATAATAACTTATTATTTTTATTTTTAAGAAAAAATACGATCTAAACAATCTTGTAACTAATTAGCACCTACGGATTTTATCTTGATCCTGACCTTCTTTGACGAAATAAATTATTAAAATTAAAAAAAAATTTAAGCGGAAAATATACAAAATGTTAGTCTGTTGACTCCCAAGCTAGAGTAATCTGTGTTATGGGAGTCAGTATTCCTCGGTACAGCTGCAGTGGCAAACCTAAATTTTAATTAAATATTATAACTAGCAGTTGCTCGCGACTTCGTTCGCGTGTGAAGTTTTTCCTGTGTAAATCCCGATCCCATGGGAATTTCGCAAAATTCCGTCTTAGCGAGCATCTACGTACGAAAAGGAACCCCCATGCTAAATTTGAGAGCCCTACTACTTGTAGTTTCTGAGATTTCGTTATTAATCAGTGAGTGGTATTTCGCTTTTATATATATAGATTACCTATATAGATACAAAGGTACATTTTATTGGCAAACACAGTCAATCCACGGAGCCTTTGCTGCACTTAGAATTAAATAGAGAATACTAAGATTATACTACTATTTAATTAACGATTTATTAGAGAAATCGATGTAATGTAACGGTCATTTTGCTCATCTACCAGATCCTGGACGGCGAGTGAACATACCAGTCTCCTGATAACACTGATACACTCTAGACCGCCCATTGTAACACCCTTTGTAGTTATTAAGTCCATATTTAATTCTGTTATGGTGTAAAAAGTGTATATCTATCTACTTCTATTGATCGCATAGAGGCTAAGATGCAATAATACAGCCACAACACAACACGTTGCCAATTCCATCAGAATCCAGCAATGCAACAACTAAGGCGGGCGGCTTCCGTGGGCGTGATATCCATATTTGTTAAGAAAAATGAATATATCTCATTCAAAACCAAACTTTATAGATGTTTCGTTTCTTTTTTTTTTTTGAGAAGTCTATTAGCTCTTCTTCTTCATAAACTGTACCAAATTTCATACTCCGTCTGCTTAATTTTGATAAAAACGGTAAGATACAAAGATTTTGGTTCACGTGTTATTGATATACTAGCAGTCACGTGGGGCTTTGCTCCCGTGGACTTTATTACGATATATATATATAGCCCTCCTTCTTTTGCAGTCAGAGAAAAACCTGCCTCAAGCTTCAAGCTACTTCCATACCAAATTTCATCCAAATCCACACTTAGGACATTATTTATTTATCCACATTGACGCTCAAAGTATTTTATTTGCTGAAACTTAAGTCTCGACGATAAGCTCTCCAAAATAATAGCATGGTTAAAAGACCATAACTTAGAATTTAATTTTGACAAAACAAAAGTAATGCAATATAGACCATACCACAAACGTAAATTGGATATAAATTACTCATATAACAACATAAAAATGGAATGCATAAACGAGTTTAAACTGTTAGGTTTGACTATAGATCTATACTAATAATATAAAGAAGTAAAATTTGTAAGTTTGTAAATTGTAAGTTTGTATGTATGGGGTAATCTCTGAAACTAGCTAACCGGTTTTGAAAATTCTTTCGCTTACATGTAGCTGCATTATCCCTGAGTGCTATAGGCTATAAATTATCTTTATATCATGCATATTAGCCGAGCTATTATAATCTTTGTCAAGCAAGTCGGGGACGGGATCCCGTGGAATATTTTCAACATCTACGCGGACGAAGTCGCGGGCAGAAGCTAGTATCAATATAAACTGGAAAGCCCATATAGACACATTGGCAAACAAACTAGCCAGCTTTATATACGGGTTGCAGGAGCTTAAAAGAGCTACCGATTTTAAAATTGCTCTAACAGCATATTATGCTTACGCATACTCCTGGCTTAATTATGGTATCGTGGTGTGGGGAAATAGTGTAGACAAAGATAGAATATTTGTTCTACAAAAGAAATGTATCCGAATTATTGCCAATATAGATAACACAAAAAGCTGCAAGCCATTCTTTGTAAAATATAAAGTTCTTACTCTAACTGGTATCTGCATTTTAGAAGTAAGCAAATTCGTAAGAAAACACCAGTCACTATTCCCACTCACTAAGGACCTTCGCCCACAACATCGTAGTGTTAGATGTCAAAACAAAAATGAATTAGCCTTACCAAGCTCAAAATTAACTATGTTCCATTCAGGACCTTTAGCCATGTACGTTAAAATACATAATAGGCTTCCAAAATCAATTAAGGACATAGAGTACGAAAATAAATTCAAAACAGTCTCCAAAAATACCTTACATTAAAATCATATTACACTCTAAAGGAATTCTTTGACGATAAGTAAACTTTGACATTGAAATTCATAAATGTACACAATGCATACAACACATACTTATTATTGACTATTTTTATCTAAGCTCTAATTTATTATAATTTAAATTTATGAATGGAAATTTGACCAATTGTGACTGTGACATTTATTTCATGTTAAATTTAGTATTCTTGTTTAAATAGTTTTTTTTAATTATTATTTTTTATTATTGACTCTGTAATATGTGACATTTATTTAATGTTAAATTTAGTATTTTTGTTCAAGTGATATGTTTTAGTATTAACACTGTAATTGTGACATTTACTTCATGTTAAATTTAGTATCCTTTCTGAGTTGTTTGTTTATTATTGACACTGTGGCACTTTAAATTATATATGTTGCTGTGCCCTAGCAGGGTTCATGTATGAAACCTAATAACGTATTTGTAACAACTTGTAAACTACATGAATGCAATAAATGATGATTATGATTAGGACTTCCGCAAATTAGCGCGTCTAAACAAACAGACTTTTCCGCTTTATAATATTAGTATATATAGATATCGATTTTGACTATAGATTTGACATAGTACAATGGCACGATACCGCAGGGAATCTTTGAACCTCGATTCAGCTCATTGTACCTACTCTACTATCCAATCTATCTTATGGTGGTTTGGACTAAATAATTCAAAATAGGATTGTCTGGCGGTTTTCTTAGATAGATAGATAGATATATTGCTTTTCAATTTTTTTTATTGAAAATACGCTCGCTTTTGACCACCTTCTCACCTGATGGTAAGTGATGATGTGGTCGAAGATGGAGCACGCTTGCCTAGTAGTACCTATGTTTTCTAGCTATGTAATTAATAGGTGAGTTAATACATAGTGAGTATAATCAGACGATACGAACATACAAGGCACGTATCTTCTACAACTGGTGGTTATTATAATTCTGTAATTTCTCCTTATTATTATGTACTCGCGTGACTAATACGATTGACAACTACGGGTGACTGGTCTAGTTTATTACCAGTACCGTTCGCTGGTCCATATCGTGAAGCGTTTCAACTATATCTTCCTCATATGCTGGTCATAATTATAAAGAGGCTGCTAATAATATATTAATTCAGGCAACTTGTTTTGCCCATAGAAATAATATAGGTACACACTATAACAAAAGATAAACTAAATTGGTCTTTACTTTTTGGAGGAGACAAATTCGCGCGTTACATTGGCATAAAAGATCTCTTTTATGCCAACGTAACGCGCGAATTTGTCTGCGTAACCTTTGATTCAGTAAAACAGATACTTAAATTAAGGTACAAAAACATAATAACAAGTAAAATCAATTGAAGGAATTTTTATTAAATTTGCGTTTTTATTGCATAGAAAGTAAAGCCAATTGATATTTAAATGAGAGCATCAATTTTGGCGATTTATTACCAGGCTTATACATAACTAGCAGTTGCTCGCGACTTCATTCGCGTGGGAAGTTTTTCCCGTGTAAATCCCGATCCCGTGGGAATTTCGCAAAATCCCGTCTTAGGGAGCATCTACGTACTATAACCTCCTCCTTTTTTTGTCGTCGGTTGAAAAGGAACTCCCATGCAAAATTTGAGCCCGATCCGTCCAGTGGTTTGGGCTGTGCGTTGATAGATCACTATGTCAATCAGTCAGTCACCTTTGAGTTATATATATATTTAGATATCAGGGTTTCTCGTTACTAGAGACTGTTACGCGGGCCTAGTGCAAGTTCTCGGATGGCACTTGTCTTCGAAGTAGTACAATATGCTCGAAGCCCTAATTTAGACTATCTAATTTCGTGAAGATGTTTTATTAGCAATGTGGGTAGAATTGATATTACTAGTAATCTTGTTAATCGCTCCAACTAAGCTAATTATGATAATGTTACATTTTATTGTTAGCCTATTGACGCCTTTCTCATTACGGTTACGACATTAGAGTCTGATACATATACATACTTCAAACCCAGACATCAGTGTGTTGAGACGTGGCTGATATTAATTTTGTGAGCAATAGGGAAGATGCAAATATAATATTTATGAAAATTTTATGATTAAAATGTTAAAAAAATATAAAAGAAGGGCCACTGCAACATTTTTTTTTTACATAATGTCGATTTTTTAACAATAATTACGAATTAAAAATGACTTGAAACGAAGCATATTTCAAAACACCAATCAGCGTTTAGTGACGTCACTCCTGTTATAACAACTTATTTGAGGTTATGGTTGTAAAAGTGAATATTATTTTACGGGAATACTAATTGCGTTTTTTTAATAAAAATGGAAGTTGGGTTTATCAAACAAGACTCCAGGAATCCAGGAATTTACCAAGAGTTAGTGTTGACATGGTTGTAACTTTTTTGTCGAAAGTGCAGTTTTCAAGTGTAAAAATGAAAGGGACTAAATTACTACGGTATGTATAAAATCATAGTAGTTTAACTTTGTATTTTATTCAGCGGCTTCTACATATATCAGTTATTTCGATCGTTCGTTATATTAAGGATATATAGACACCTGTACACCTTTATCATTGGATATTTTAATATTTTGAGAACCATGTGTTTCTGTGATTAATGAATACTCTGAAGATGAATCTGAAACATGAAAGACATAATAATATTGTTCTTCATTAGAAAGTATTATCCTTATATTATTATAAAATTGAAAGTTTTAATGTTTATTTGACTCTAGTATGAGAATAAATCAAAATTATACCCGGTGTATTTTCAATGCTTTCAAGAATTTTACGTTTTTTCATTTTCATTATTACTGATCTAGGTTTCAGTGGCATCATTCTATTTTGGCATTCAAAAATATGAGGTGCCACACCTTTTTTCAGGAAAAGTTTTCCTCCACACATTTTAAACTTTATCCAATTTTCGACGTCATTCTCCAACTGTAAAATTAAAATGATGTTATAGACAAGTTTTGTAAGTATTAGGTAGGTAACTAACGTGTTTTTGCGTACAAGCAGATTAACTACAAAATATAACAATTATATTCGCCGACTTACATCAAAGTGATCTTCACAGCATCGAATAATGGTCTTTGGAGAATAATTATAATTTCTGGGTCAGAAGGTCCAGTCACAACCAATTTATTTGGAAACTTTGTTGAAGTAGTTGGACACATTGGTACAAAACATGAGTAACCACGGCTTTTTTCGGAATATTAGTGGTATTATTATAATCACCTGATGTTGATGGATAGTCCATTTTAAATTTTCGCAAATAAATCTCGAAAGTCGAAAAAATATGCACAAGTATGAGCCAGCGACGAACAATTACGACCAGTGACAGACAGGAATGACGTCATCGGAACTATAGGTCCGTTTTCGCGCGAAAATTTAAACTGTCAATTTAAAACCGCATTTTTTCCGATAAATTACAAAGATTTAATTTTTTAATATATTTGTGGTCTATTCTACATGGAATTCTTTAAAATGAAAACATAAATAAAAATATTGCATCTTCCCTATTGGCAACTAGCCTTAAAAAATATACTGATCTCTAGACATGAGACATTCGGTCAACTGTAGCGTGATGAACACGACTATTTTTTGCGACAAAATGTATGTGTACGTACCTACAGGCTACAATATTGTTACATGGGCGGACTTAATGCAGCAAGGCATTCTCTACCAGTCAACCTTTGGGTTGATAGGGATTGACAAATGCTGTTCAAATATCACGTGATCAAATGACACTCGGATTTGCTGATAGACTGGACCTTTTCTAGAGCCTTAGCTATTTTTTTTATTGATTATTGGTTCGCGCACCTGCTGGTACGTGATGATGTGGTCGAAGATGGAGCACGCTTACGTAGAGGTAACCTATTCACTCTTGATTTAAAGACCCTTAGGTTGTAGCTATCGGGAAACACAGACTCCGGCAGGGAATTCCACTCCATAGCCGTACGTACAATGAAAGTATTCCCAAAACGTTTGTTATAGGCTATTGTACTTACCGATTACTATAAAGTATGTGATTGGCAGGATCGAGCGTTAAGGCATCGGTGTAGAGCGCGACGGCAGTGGCGAAGTCTCCAGCCTGGCATGCTGCATTGGAGGCTCGGACCTTCTCCACAAACAGGGCCCGAGACGCTGCCCCCAAGGAGGCCGAGCCTGTTGGCTCCACCTGCGGAATAGAAGACGATATTAATTTTGGATGGTCGACATTGCTGTACCTAATTATAGTTATAGATATTCTTTTCTCAAAAGTATTTTAGTGAAAATATAAAAGTGGTTTAGACAATGTTATCTGGCAGTAAGCGTAGCAAAATAAAATTGTGTATCTTAAAACTACGAATATCGTACTAATACTTCAGGAAAATGTTGACTCGTCGACTGCTGCAGTCAGTCAGTCAACATCTCCTGAGGATGCTCCGTGGAGTGGCGACACGTATCGAGTATGGTTTGATTGCATGTGGTATGTTTTTTATTAAATCATTTCTACATGTGCATATGTTTGCGGACGGGAGAGTGGTGCTGCATACTGCAAGATGCAAGATTGAACATGTAGTTTTAGGCGGAATTAACACTAGATATTTTCCTGAAGTATCTAAGTAGTTTGGTATGGATTTCCGCAAAGTAACGCCTGATTCCATTCTGTATACGAGTATCATTAAAATTATACTTCGACTAAAAACATTAGTGTATGGGTGTGAACTGTATTTATTTATTCAATTCGACATACGTCGATAGCTCTTGAAATAAAACTCAATCTTCAAACACTGGTTTATTTTATATCTTCACAATTTTCACTTATGTCTATTTATACTGTCTATACTAATTTAAAGTTCTTTATAGAGTCTTAATTCTTAAATGTTCTTTACACTTTCATAACGTTTCTTCAATATTTATACATTTTAAACTATTTACTTGAACTACTTATTTCACTGTTTACTTTCACTACTATACTTGATATTCTTCAGACTTATTACATACTTATTTCGCTTCAGGTGTTTCTTCTTGTCCGGTTGGTTGGATACTACGATTATTCGACAAATCCTGCCGTCTTATATCCTTTGGCACGAGGGTCGAACTCGTGTGGGGGTCACGATATGTTTTTGGAAATCTACTAATAGCAAACGAGAATCGCTTGTCGTGACCTTGAAGTTGTTTACGCACAAAACTTTCTCTTTTCCGACAGGTTCCGATCTGTCGGCCTTGGTACATCGAAACTTCTCGAAGTTACTCTAACAATATACAATACGTATAACAAGCTATTATGAGTTTAACATATTCATTCCTTATTTATTTACATGTTAATCCCTACTTCCTACTTTCATATTGACCTAACTTATTCTGCTTTTAACTATCAAACTTATTCTAATTATATCTAGCTCGGAGTCCATTACAGCTCTCCCCCCGGCGAAGCTCGCATAGCCTCTTCCTTCTTCAAAATGACGACGAGCTTGCTCACTGGGCGACGAAAAGTTCCAGTCCTGGTCTTCACCTCGACGATTCTGATGCCTCCATCTGGTCCTTGGTGCGTTTGTTCTACCACGCCCATCGGCCAAACATTACGTGGTAGATTGCTGTCCACGATGAGAACCACGTCGCCGACTTGCACGGGTCGCGCTGCGTTCTTCGGTTCGCCTCGTGGTACCAACAATGGCAGATACTCCCGGACCCATCGTGCCCAGAACTTGTCTGCGAGAGCTTGACTGGCTCGCCACGTTCTTCTGTCTGCTTCTTCACAAGGCCCCGTCGTTGGTAGGCCTGTCGAGGACCCAAGCAGGTAATGGTTGGGTGTAAGCGCTTCTGGATCTTCAGGGTCTACGCTGACGTGAGTCAAGGGTCGCGCGTTGATGGAAAACTCTGCTTCCACTAGCAATGTTTTCAGCACTTCTTCTGACGGTGCCTTTTCTTTCAGCGCAACATTGAGAGCGGTTTTCACGGAGCGTATCATCCTTTCCCACGCTCCTCCTTGGTTCGGTGCACCTGGTGGGATAAATCTCCACTCCATGCGGTGGATCAGCCCTATGTTCTTCAAGGCTAGCAACCATTCTGCGTATGCTGTCTTGAGTTCTTGGTCTGCTCCTCTAAAGTTCGTCCCATTGTCCGAGTACATCACTCGCGGCCATCCTCTTCGCGCAGCCATTCGTCGTAGTGCCATTATCGCTGAATCCGTTGACAGCGATGCAACAAGCTTGATGTGGACAGCTCTGCAGGTGAGGCACGTAAAGAGTGCGCCCCATCTCTTCTCTCGCCGCCGACCGATCTTCACCATCATTGGTCCGAAGTAATCCACCCCACAATTGGTGAACGGGCGATGAAACGGATCGAGGCGGGCTCGTGGCAGGTCTCCGGTGGCTGGTACTTGCGGTGTGGCTCGACGTCTCTGGCAGAGTGCACAGCTTCTTTCTGCAGCACGCACTGTGGGTCGCAAGTGAATGATCCAATATCTTTGTCGCAGATCGTTGGTCACGCGTTCTCGGTTGGCGTGACCTGCAGCATAATGTTCTCGCATAACTAGAAGCTTCGTTATTCGGTGTCTACCATCCAAAATAATTGGCCGCTTCACTTCCGGGGTTGCGGTAGACGCTTCTATGCGGCCTCTTACTCGCAGGAGGTCGTCTTCTAACACAGGATCTAACTTGTATAACTTGCTCGTTCTTGGGAGTGACCGAGCTGACTGCATTCTCTTCAGTACTTCGCCGAAGCTTTCTTGCTGTGCTCGTTGCAGGAGCTTTTTCTCTGCTCGCTCTATATGGCGGAGTTCTAGCCCTTTTGCGGCGTGTCGACACATATCGATGATGGCAAGTACTCTGGCTGCGGCTCTTACTAATGTCTCAAACTTTGAGAAACGTGCAGGGTCTGGTAGCCAGCTATCCCGTTGGTTCTCGACGATGTGTAGTACTTCCTTGTCATCGTCTTCTTCTTGCGTCTTCTTCTTAGGCCATTGTTCTTCAGGTAGCTTCAGGAAGGCAGGGCCCTGAAACCACCTATCGCTGGCGTTGATCGGCGCGTCGGTGAGTCGGGTGGCGTCGTCAGCTACGTTATGTTCAGTAGGTAGCCAACGCCATTCTTCTTTAGAGGTGAGCTCGGCGATCTCTCCTAGTCGATGCGCGACGAACGGCGTGTAGCGTCGCATGTCATGCTGTATCCAATGCACGACTGTGGAGGAGTCTGTCCAGTACACTGTTCTGCTTACTTAGATTCTGTGTTCTTTCCGGACAGTGTCAGCAATCCTCGCTCCTATGACTGCTGCCTGTAGTTCCAGTCTCGGAATTGTTTGTACCCGCCGCGGTGCTACTTTAGCTTTGGCGGCAACCAACACGACATTCACTGTTTCGTCGTAGTTCGTTATTCTCCAGTAGGCTATGGTCGCGTAGGCCTGTTCGCTTGCGTCGCAGAAGATATGCAGTTCGATGTCCAAATACTTCTGTGATATATAACTTCTGGGCAACCGTAGTTGAGCGATGTCGTTGAGTTGGGCGAGCCACGCTGCAAATAGCTCGTTTTCATGATCTGGAATTGGCTCGTCCCATGGAATCTGCAGTCGCCATAAACTTTGCAGAATTATCTTCGCTCTTATGGTAAAGTGGCTCAGCAATCCAAGCGGGTCGTAAATAGACATCACTGCGCTAAGTGCTTCACGTTTGGTAGGCGCGCGTGTTCGTTCTCGTACAGGGGCGGGAACTCGGTTCATGGCTGTGTTGAACCCTAGTTCATCTCGTCCGGCGCTCCAGTATAAACCGAGTATCTTGTTCTCAGGTTTATCTCCCCCCAGTTGTGTAGGCATAGTGGCGTGCAGCTCCCGGGGTATGTCGCGAAGCACCATTGGATTGTTAGCGCTCCAACCTCGCAGTGTGAACCCGGCGACCGCGTGCACTTCTCTTATTTCTTTCACTGCCTTCTGGGCTTCATCTAGGTTCTCATAGCTCGATACTAGGTCATCCATGTAATTACTGTTTTTGATATCTTCTAGTACTCGAGGATATTCTTGCCCATGTATGTCCGCGTTATAATTGCGAACATGATGAGCCATGTATGTGAGCTGGCCGCGCTGAATATCATGCTCGTCATCTTGTAACGACGCGGGGCACTCGTTCTATCGCTGCCTCTCCACAGGAACTGCTGCGCTGGTTGGTCCTCCCTTCTGATTTTAATACGCAGAAACATTTCCTGTATGTCTGCTGTGACGGCTATCGCTCTTTCCCGGAATCGGAATATAATACCCGGGAGTGATAGGAGTAGGTCTGGGCCGTCTAGTAATTTGTCGTTCAGACATACACCATGACTCTTGGCTGCTGCGTCGAATACCAGTCGTTGTTTGCCGGGCTTGTTTGGGTTCTGCACGGTGAAGTGAGGCAAATACCAGCAGACAGGACTTGCTTCTTCTGTTCCGTCGCATGGCACTGCGTATCCTTTTTCAAATAAATTATTCATCTGTGCGCAGTATTGCTTCGCAAATTCAGGATTAGCATCCATCTTCTGTTCAATTTTCAGTAGTCGACGAAGCGCTGCGTTGTAACTCGGCGGCATAGTGACGTCATCATGGCGCCATGGTAGTCCGACTTCATATCCACCGTCGATCTTCTTTGTAGTCCTCTCGACGATAGCCATGGCACACTGGTTCACGTCGCTTATGCGTGGTTCTCGCGCAACTCCCAGTGCTTCGATTTTAAAGTGAGCTTCAACTAACTCGTGAAGCCGCTGATCTTCATGAAAGTGTTTCTCGTGTTCGTATATGTGAAACACATTGTTCTTCATAGTGAGAGCGTGTCGTGGTGCGGTCCCATGCACTACCCAGCCGAGTTGCGTTCTAGATGCAGCTGGTTCATTAGGGCCGCCGGTCCGCAGCTCTCGAGACACGATGTGCTCCCAGTGGTCTGTCCCCACTAGAAGTCCGGGGCGTGTCGGCTCGTAACATACTTCGTTCTTCGGGAGGTCGCGCAGGTGCTCATATTTCAGCAGTGTTTCAGGAATTGACTGCTGATGAAGCTTCAGATCCTTCATGGTTCGTGCCTGGAGCTTGTGAGTCACGCTGTCCTCGCCCAACCCTCTGACTTTTACTGTGACGATCTTGCTTTCATTTTCTTTTGAAGACATGTTGACCCCATGAATATGCAACGGATGTACTGTCCCTTCTGCTCCAATGCTTTCAGCCAGGTCTTCATCAATGAGGGTGATGGTCGCTCCTTCATCGAGTAGTGCGTGCGTCTTAACCTCCCCCCGTGGACCTGTGATATTATAGGGCACATCTTCAATAGTACAGTTCTAGTGCCAGCGGTTGTTTTGGTAGCCACTGACATGACTGCTTCCTTAGGCTCTTCTGCCTTTTCAGTCGCTGTTTTGATCTCGGGCGACTCTCTCCTTTCCTGGTGTAATGTTGCATGATGAGGCCGGCGACATTGATTTACACCGCATAACTTTGCTCTACACGTAATACGCCTGTGTTTCTTATTAGCACATTTAAAACATATCTTCTTATCCTTCACAAATTCCCATCGCTGGTCCACGGTCATTGACTTATATTTCGGGCACTGAGTTAGCACATGTTTCTGTTTGCAACTAGGGCACTGATCTTATTCCTCAGTTTGCTCGACCGTGTTGTATATTGTGTTGGGCTTCTTCTTCATAGTTATAGCAGGCCTGGTTTCTCTTCTTGCAGTAGCGGTGCTTGTTGACGGGGCGTATGTATAGCATAACGCCCTGTCTGCTTCACGCATTAAGAAGCGAGACAACATCACTATCTCTGGCTCCGCTGTTCCCTCGTTATCGCAGGCAAAGTCACACCATCGTGATCGCAGGTGTGGGCACAACTTTTCCAACACTTCCCTTGTGAGCATGGGATTGTATAAGTAACCACGTTTGTCTATTGTTTTCAATACGTAGATAATGTTCTGAATTTTAATCACAAAGTTATTTAAATCACTGGCTGAGGTACCCGGTTTTGGCATCTTCTTTAAGTCTTCAAGCGCTTTGTCTATTATTACTTCAGGACGCCCGAAACACTGTTCTAACGTTTTCACTATGACGCCAGGATCTGTAGCCGCGTGTAGTAAGGCTGCTACGGCGTCACGTGCTTCGCCCTTGAGACAACTTCGTAGTCGCTGAAGGTTCTCTGCCGGTGATACACTATACATGTTCGTAGTGTCGCTATAAGCCGTTTTAAATGGCAGCCATTCGCTGACAGCGCCAGAAAAAGTAGGCAAGTCTGTGTGCCTAACTCGCGGCCGGGCCATCTTCTCCAGGGTCGCAGCTAGTTCGTCAATGCTGTTTCTGGCTCTCGTTGGCGTCGGCGATCTTCCTCTAGGCACATCAAATTTAATTTGCTTCGGATCTTCCTTATGTTCAGTATGTTTGCCCCCCTCCCCCCTTGAGCTGAGGGGATTGGTGCGCAACCATTGATCGACCTTCCGATGCTGACGTTCGTCTTGAAGTGGATCTTCATGGATGCTTTCTTGGTCGTCTTGTATCACAGACACCTCAGCAGCCAGCCTTTTCTTCACTAGGTCCGCTTCAAGCTCCAGCTCTCTTCGTCGAATGCTTGCTAGTTTTTCAGCTGCTTCCAATTCAGCCAACCTTAATCTTGTCGTCACGCTGGTAGTCGACCTTATTGATCGCGGCGGTGATCTGACTTGTTGCCGCTCTGATGAAGGCCCAGCAGTGGCGAGATACGCAATGGTAGTAGGTCCAACCATACTTTCCACCTGAGGTGACGCTGGAGGATCAAGTGATATACGTCGCAGTCGTTCTTGTTCTATGCGTTCAGCTTCCCGGCGGCGCACTGACGTACGTAACTCTTCGTCCCTCCGTTCTAGGACACGCCTTTGTTCTTCCATCTCTGCTAAATCACTCTGACTACGTGTGACAACCATCTCGTTCAGTTGACGGCGCACAGTAACTTATTAGCAGAATAAAAGCGCTGAGTTACACAATCGTTACCGGTTAGCACACGGGTTAGTACTTAATTCTCACTGTTTTCAGACTTTTCTTCGTATCTGGCTCTCGAACAACTAACTGGATCCGGCTTCTGAAGGACCAAAACTGTATGGGTGTGGACTGTATTTATTTATTCAATTCGACATACGTCGATAGCTCTTGAAATAAAACTCAATCTTCAAACACTGGTTTATTTTATATCTTCACAATTTTCACTTATGTCTATTTATACTGTCTATACTAATTTAAAGTTCTTTATAGAGTCTTAATTCTTAAATGTTCTTTACACTTTCATAACGTTTCTTCAATATTTATACATTTTAAACTATTTACTTGAACTACTTATTTCACTGTTTACTTTCACTACTATACTTGATATTCTTCAGACTTATTACATACTTATTTCACTTCAGGTGTTTCTTCTTGTCCGGTTGGTTGGATACTACGATTATTCGATTTTTTTTTTTTTTTTGTGTGGCATCTCGCAGGTCAACCTCTGAGGTTGTCGGCTGCTTAACCGGGCTTGCCTGTGGTTGCCTTAATTAATAAATTAATTAAAGCCTCCAGCCAGGACTTATTAAAAAACTTACAAACTAGGCGACTACACGCTAAGGGCACCCCCTGTGGGGTACGGACCTCGGCTTAGGGCGTCGCAGGGGAGGGCAGCTAGGGACAGGCTGGATCATATCATTATTATTATTCATAAGGGAATTTAAAGCTACTGGCTCAGCGTCGCGGGCTGGCTCTGGGCCTCTGGCAAGGGTCGAGGTGGACTATTACGGGGACGTCGCGGCGGGCCTCGGCGGCGAGGACGGAAGGACGGTCGGTTTTTGTGTTTGTGTGCCACTGTACTTGTTTCCCTACGGCTCTCTTGGAGCAGGGTGATTGCGTCATCGGGAGTGACTAGGGTATGCCTTGGTCGGCGAATCTTAGAGATACGCGAGGGTTCGTATTGGGCGGCCGATACGATAAGGGGATTCCTATGTTGGATTGAAGTTTCAAAGAAACGCTTGGAGACGCGTTTCATGAACTGCTGGATGGTGGGCATCTTGAGGTCTACGTGAAAAAGCTCATTTCGAACATAAAATGGGGCTCCCGTGACTCTACGGAGGAATCGGTTTTGGAGGGTCTGCATCTTATGGAGGAGGTAGGGCTTTGCGTGTGCGAAAACAACGCAGGCGTAGGTCATGATGGGACGGATGACCGCGGTGAAAATACACAGCTTGCACCTGAGTGATAACTTGCTGCGAGAGCTAAGAATGAAGTGGAGCCTACCTAGAGCGAAAGAGGCGCGCGAACGTGCCTGCTTTATGTGCTCAGCGAAGGAGAGGTGTCTATCGAGGACCACGCCTAAGTATTTGGCTTGCTTTTCCCAAGGGATCGGCTTGCCGTACATGGTAATCGGACGGGGGGAGGGTGGGTTTATCCGCGGCTTAGAAAAGAGGACTGCCTGGCTTTTGTCTGGATTGACTTCGATTCTCCATTTCCGGAACCACTTAGCCAGAGTGTTTGCGGAAGTTTGGAGAGTGCGAGCGATGGCATCGGGTTTAAGACCGGTATAATAGATAGCCGTATCGTCGGCAAATAGGGCTAGCTGAGTATTTTTATGCTTGGGGATATCGCTAGTGAATAGCGTGAAAACGAGGGGGGATAGTACGGAGCCTTGAGGAACTCCTGCGCGAATGGGATGGGGGGAGGAAAGCTCCCCCTCAATTCGGTAACGAAAGGTGCGATTCGATAAAAAGTCCCGTAGGATGAGCACGAGACGGTCAGGCACGCCGAGTTGGTATAGCTTATAGATTAAGCCATTGTGCCAGACTTTGTCGAACGCTTTCGCTATGTCGAAGAATAAGGCTCCCGTTATTGCGCCCCGTTGGAAGCCGGCGCTGACGTGTTCTATGATGCGGTGGACTTGTTAGATACATGAGTGTTCGGTTCTAAATCCAAACTGCTCATTGGGTATAAGACTCTTTGCTTCGGCAAAATCTTTGAGCCGCTTATATATAAGCCTTTCATAGATTTTACCGAGGACGTTGAGTAAGCTAATGGGACGGTAGCTAGACGGGTCAGACTTGGGCTTGCCTGGTTTGGGAATACCTATGACGGTGGCCTGTTTCCAGGTTGCGGGGAACATATTATTGCTCAATGCGCCATTGAAGATGGCAGTCATTAGCACTATAAGCTGGGCGGGGAAAAGTTTGAAAACCCTATTGGTGATGCCGTCGGAGCCAGGGGCTTTTCGCGGTTGGAGACTTTTAATGATATCCTGGATCTCATCAGGAGTGATGGGGGCCAATGGATTATCATGATCTTCGACGGGCGGAAGGGAAGTTCTACGTTCGACTTCGGCGTTCACCATATCGAGGTGGGCTTGGTCTATTGGTTGAGAGCTGGGAGAACACTGGGACTCTAGGCTGTCGGCTAGGCATTCTGCTTTTTCAGAGTTATCGAAGGCGACACTCTTATCGGGACGAATGAGAGGAGGCATTGTGGCCTCTTCAGTGGATCGTAACTTCCTCTGAAGCTGCCAGAAGGCAAGATGGGTGGGCTCAAGTTCGCTCAGCATCTTGTCCCAGCTCGCATTACGCTGCTCGGCAATGCGTTTCCTTACAGCACGCTGTAAGTTGCGCATGTGAGCTTTGTTTGCGGCGCAGGGAAAAGCGCTGTACGTACGGATGGCTGCGTTCTTCTCGGTTATCAGATTCCGTACATCGTCCGGGAGTTTCCAGCGGTGGTCTACCGCTACTGGAACTTCCCTTGAACAATCGTTCAGGACGGATTGTACGTGATCTGTAAGCGAGTCGATCGCCGCCGTCGTGTCAGCGACTGAGACTATGTGGTCAGGAATGGTGTCCAAGTGAGGCGACGTGGTGGATTTCAGTTTTTCACTTACTTTCCTCCAGTCGGTGATCAATTGGGTCGGAGGAGGTTGGGTAGGATCATGGTTACCCGAGCGGGAACCTAGGTGTAGGATAACGGGACGGTGATCCGAGTTGAGTTTGTGAAGCGCTTCTATGGAGTGTAAATGGAGGTTTACATTCTTTAGGAGCGCCACATCGAGGACATCGGGCCTATGGTTGTGGTCGTGTGGGTAGTGGGTGGGAGTCATCGGAGCGATGACGTCATAGTTTAGGGTCGCGCCTAGGTTATACACGATTCTGCCTCTGGCATTTGTCGTGTTGCTGTTCCAAGCGGGGTGTTTGGCGTTGAGATCGCCCGCTAGTAAGACGGAGTCACTCAGGCCAAAGAGAGTCGTGAGATCGCTGGTGAGCGCGATAGGATCGTCTGAAGCAAGAGACGCGACCGATGGTGGGGGATGGTAGGCAGAGATGATGGTTATCGGAGGATGACCAGTCATGCCTAGTCGACAGGCAGAGTACTCTAGGTGAGAGAGAGGTGCGGGTGGGGTCAGAGGGATGCAGTATAACTCCTTCCTATAATAAACAAGAGTACCGCCGCCGTGGCAGCGTGTTCTGTCATTGCGAACTAGACGGTAATTCGCAATTTTGGGGTCAGCGCGGTGGGGTTTCAAAAGGGTCTCCTGTATAAGGAGGACGTCTAATTGGTGGTCGCGGAGGAATTTAGTTATTTCGGCGCGTTGGTTGAAAATGCCATTGGCGTTGAAAAAACCTAATTTGAGGGATCGAGGCCTAGTGTGGTTTGTGCGTTGGGAATCCATTGGATCAGTCCATCGCATCCATCTGGTCGAGGCCTAGCACGACATCACTGTGTGTGCTGAATATTTGGCTGTACATTGCCGTCGTAATTTTGCCGTTAGTCTGCTGCTCGGCAGCCAGAAGGGCATCGCGGAGGGACCTGGCTTGGCGGGTCATAAATATTCTATAGTGGCGCAGTAGAGTCTGGCCGCAAGACTCGCCGTGCGCGACGGGTGAGGGATTGGGCGGTTGTTTGGCTGCAGGAGCAGCAGTGGTTTGAGGCTCGGGTTGGGGACTGGCTGTGGCCTCTGGAGCCACGGCTATAGGCAGGATCGGCGCTGCGATGGGTATATCCATCAGTGCCTGCAAAGATTTGGCAGGGGCCAAGGAGGGAAAGGCTTTTTCGTGGTTTAGCCTGTTCCACGGGGAAGGTCTCTGAGGAGCGAGACGTTGGGGAATTTGAGAGGAAGGTGCCTCTCTTTGTTAGCGGGTGTTGGCGCGCTTCGTTAATTTAGGAGCGAGTTTGGGGGCTTTGGGACAGCCGCGGTAGTTTGCCGGGTGACCGGTCTGGCCGCAGAGAACGCAGCTGGGTGGTTCCGAACAGAGGGTTCGGTCTTTGGGCCGAGGGCAGTCCGCAGTGCTGTGCTCGCCCAGACACTTGATGCATCTGGGAGTCGCATAGCAGTTGCTCTGCGCATGGCCATAAAGTTGGCAACGGTGGCATTGTCCCACTGTTGCGGTTTTGTAGGGCTTTTCAATTGAGATACCGGATAGGGGCAAATGGACTTAATCTTGAAAATCGGGTGATGACCTTCGGTTGGTTCACAAATGACAAGAACCATGTCGTACAATTCACCGCCTCTCGCTTTATGTAAGCGATGGACGGCGATCACTGGTATACCTTGATCGGCAAGGTCGTCTTTAATATCCTGTACTAGGATTTCTTTAGGGATACGTTTAATAATAACACGAGTGGGCGTGTCCTCGGGGAAGGAGAAAGTGTGAAAGGAAATATTCCTTTCACGGAGGGCGCGATATAGTTCCCTATAGTCGATCGACGTAGGGACGGTGACTTTAATGCCATTTTGGCAGGCACGGGTGTTTGTGTAGTTGATCTTTCGATCAACACACATCTTGGACACATCAGTCCATTTACCCTTGTCCTGGATGTAAAAGGGGGGCGGAGGGCGTTGCTTCCTTTGGGCTGAGGAAGTTTGGGCTATCGGGCTGGAGGGACGACTATTCTGCGCGCGAGCAGAAGTAGTTGGGATGGGGCTAGCGGGTCGTACGGGTGTTTGAGTTGGGGACGGGGGCGACGCGGTGGTCTTTTTGGCCTTGCTGGCCTGGGAGGTTTTTCCTTTCTTCCTCTTGCTGCCGGTGACGACTTGAAAGTCGTCTTCCGAGGACGAGGGGCATGATGACAAATCATTGTCGGAGTTGTTATTGGACACAGGTTCGGTGGTGTCCATTTCACGGAATTCAACTGTAGCGCACACCTGCGCGGCGTCCATTGTTCTATGAACAATGGGATTAGTAGGTGGGCCGGAAACAATGGATGATTTCGGGAATTGGGCGGTCGGCACGACATTGTCGGCGGGCGAGAGCGATAGAGGGCTATCTACCTGGAAGTCGTTCGTTGTTCGATGAACAATGGGATCGGAGTTAATAAACACTTCCGTGAATTGACCAACCGGAATGCCTTGGTCAGCAAACGGGGGAGATAATGGGCTGTCAAGCGCGTCACTAAAATCAGCGACGTTGGCTTCGGTAGCCGGAGGACAATTAGCGATTTCACGCTGGATTTTTCCGCCATATTTGGCGGAAATAGCAGGGTTTTCCCTAAGGATTTCTAACAGTATCTCCAAAATATTGGAGTTTGCCATGATTGGCGAATGGATTAAAAATTGAATTGGGAAATTTTGGAGATTTCTCTCCCGCGGGGGGCCTATTTAAAGCCTAACTGGCCTAACTCGCCGGATGGATGGGTCCGGGGATGTGTAACCCTCCCAGTCGGGTAGAGACTGGGAGGTGAGTACCTAATGGTGAGCCCTAAGCTTGTAACCGGTCGCCAGTCTTATTGTGCGAACCGGGCCCTATTGGGTCTAGTGCGAAGGGGTAGACACACCAAACCGACACTAGGTGTGTAGCTGAAAAGGAAACTCAGTAACTAGGTTTGACTAGGAGATCCCCCAAGGCCAAAACCTAGCACTCGGTCAGCGGGTGCGTCGGGTCAGCACCCCCTTGGTATTGTTGACACCGTGAGGTTTCCAACCAAGGACCACGAAACTGTGGTTTTACCCTGAAGGGGCCAAACCAAATTGTTTTTGACGAAACTCTGTTATAGAAACAGGATATCCTTCACCGCCTCGAAAAAGGCGGATCCGGACCAGGCGTCGTAGTCGGCGACTACGAGTGACGTCACGGCGGGCGTGACGAAGCGTAGCGATGACTCAGGCACGGAACGATCGAGAGCGCGGAGCGGTACGACCGTCGCGGGCGAGCGTCGGAAGCGGAATGGCGATTATTCGATTTTTTTTTTTTTTTTTTGTGTGTGGCATCTCGCAGGTCAACCTCTGAGGTTGTCGGCTGCTTAACCGGGCTTGCCTGTGGTTGCCTTAATTAATTAATTAATTAAAGCCTCCAGCCAGGGCTTATTAGAAAACTTACAAACTAGGCGACTACACGCTAAGGGCACCCCCTGTGGGGTACGGACCTCGGCTTAGGGCGTCGCAGTGGGAGGGCAGCTAGGGACAGGCTGGATCATATCATTTTTATTATTAATAAGGGAATTTAAAGCTACTGGCTCAGCGTCGCGGGCTGGCTCTGGCAAGGGTCGGGGCGGACTATTACGGGGACGTCGCGGCGGGCCTCGGCGGCGAGGACGGAAGGACGGTCGGTTTTTGTTTTTGTGTGCCACTGTACTTGTTTCCCTACGGCTCTCTTGGAGCAGGGTGATTGCGTCATCGGGAGTGACAAGGGTGTGCCTTGGTCGGCGAATCTTAGAGATACGCGAGGGTTCGTATTGGGCGGCCGATACGATAAGGGGATTCCTATGTTGGATTGCAGTGTCAAAGAAACGCTTGGAGACACGTTTCATGAACTGCTGGATGGTGGGCATCTTGAGGTCTACGTGAAGAAGCTCATTTCGAACATAAAAGGGGGCTCCCGTGACTCTACGGAGGAATCGGTTTTGAAGGGTCTGCATCTTGTGGAGGAGGTAGGGCTTTGCGTGTGCGAAAACAACGCAGGCGTAGGTCATGATGGGACGGATGACCGCGGTGAAAATACGCAGCTTGCACCTGAGTGATAACTTGCTGCGGGAGCTAAGAATGAAGTGGAGCCTACCTAGAGAGAAAGCGGCGCGCGAACGTGCCTGCTTTATGTGCTCAGCGAAGGAAAGGTGTTTATCGAGGACCACGCCTAAGTATTTGGCTTGCTTTTCCCAGGGGATCGGCTTGCCGTACATGGTAATCGGACGGGGGGAGGGTGGGTTTATCCGCGGCTTAGAAAAGAGGACTGCCTGGCTTTTGTCTGGATTGACTTCGATTCTCCATTTCCGGAACCACTTGGCCAGAGTGTTTGCGGAAGTTTGGAGAGTGCGAGCGATGGCATCGGGTTTAAGACCGGTATAATAGATAGCCGTATCGTCGGCAAATAGGGCTAGCTGAGTATTTTTGTGCTTGGGGATATCGCTAGTGAATAGCGTGAAAACGAGGGGGGATAGTACGGAGCCTTGAGGAACTCCTGCGCGAATGGGATGGGGGGAGGAAAGCTCCCCCTCAATTCGGTAACGAAAAGTGCGATTCGATAAAAAGTCCCGTAGGATGAGCACGAGACGGTCAGGCACGCCGAGTTGGTATAGCTTATAGATTAAGCCATTGTGCCAGACTTTGTCGAACGCTTTCGCTATGTCGAAGAATAAGGCTCCCGTTATTGCGCCCCGTTGGAAGCCGGCGCTGACGTGTTCTATGATGCGGTGGACATGTTGGATACATGAGTTTTCGGTTCTAAATCCAAACTGCTCATTGGGTATAAGACTCTTTGCTTCGGCAAAATCTTTGAGCCGCTTATATATAAGCCTTTCATAGATTTTACCAAGGACGTTGAGTAAGCTAATGGGACGGTAGCTAGACGGGTCAGACTTGGGCTTGCCTGGTTTGGGAATACCTATGACGGTGGCCTGTTTCCAGGTTGCGGGGAACATATTATTGCTCAATGCACCATTGAAGATGGCAGTCATTAGCACTATAAGCTGGGCGGGGAAAAGTTTGAAAACCCTATTGGTGATGCCGTCGGAGCCAGGGGCTTTTCGCGGTTGGAGACTTTTAATGATATCCTGGACCTCATCAGGAGTGATGGGGGCCAGTGGATTATCGGGATCTTCGACGGGCGGAAGGGAAGTTCTACGTTCGACTTCGGCGTTCACCATATCGAGGTGGGCTTGGTCTACTGGTTGAGAGCTGGGAGAACACTGGGACTCTAGGCTGTCGGCTAGGCATTCTGCTTTTTCAGAGTTATCGAAGGCGACACTCTTATCGGGACGAATGAGAGGAGGCATTGTGGCCTCTTCAGTGGATCGTAACTTCCTCTGAAGCTGCCAGAAGGCAAGATGGGTGGGCTCAAGTTCGCTCAGCATCTTGTCCCAGCTCGCATTACGCTGCTCGGTAATGCGTTTCCTTACAGCACGCTGTAAGTTGCGCATGTGAGCTTTGTTTGCGGCGCAGGGAAAAGCGCTGTACGCACGGATGGCTGCGTTCTTCTCGGTTATCAGATTCCGTACATCGTCCGGGAGTTTCCAGTGGTGGTCTTCCACTACAGGAACTTCCCTTGAACAATCGTTCAGGACGGATTGTACGTGATTTGTAAGCGAGTCGATCGCCGCCGTCGTGTCAGCGACTGAGACTATGTGGTCAGGAATGGTGTCCAATTGAGGCGACGTGGTGGATTTCAGTTTTTCACTTACTTTCCTCCAGTCGGTGATCAATTGGGTCGGAGGAGGTTGGGTAGGATCATGGTTACCCGAGCGGGAACCTAGGTGTAGGATAACGGGACGGTGATCCGAGTTGAGCTCGTGAAGCGCTTCTATGGAGTGTAAACGGAGGTTTACATTCTTTAGGAGCGCCACATCGAGGACATCGGGGTTATGGTTGGGGTCGTGTGGGTAGTGGGTGGGAGTCATCGGAGCGATGACGTCGTAGTTTAGGGTGGCGCCTAGGTTATACACGATTCTGCCTCTGGCATTTGTCGTGTTGCTGTTTCAAGCGGGGTGTTTGGCGTTGAGATCGCCCGCTAGTAAGACGGAGTCACTCAGGCCGAAGAGAGTCGTGAGATCGCTGGTGAGCGCGATAGGATCGTCTGAAGCAAGAGACGCGACCGATGGTGGGGGATGGTAGGCAGAGATGATGGTTATCGGAGGATGACCAGTCATGCCTAGTCGACAGGCAGAGTACTCTAGGTGAGAGAGAGGCGCGGGTGGGGTCAGAGGGATGCAGTATAACTCCTTTCTATAATAAATAAGGGTACTGCCGCCGTGGCAACGTGTTCTGTCATTGCGAACTAGACGGTAATTCGCAATTTTGGGATCAGCGCGGTGGGGTTTCAAAAGGGTCTCCTGTATAAGGAGGACGTCTAATTGGTGGTCGCGGAGGAATTTAGTTATTTCGGCGCGTTGGTTGAAAATTCCATTGGCGTTGAAAAAACCTAATTTGAGGGATCGAGGCCTAGTGTGGTTTGTGCGTTGGGAATCCATTGGATCAGTCCATCGCATCCATCTGGTCGAGACCTAGCACCACATCACTGTGTGTGCTGAATATTTGGCTGTACATTGCCGTCGTAATTTTGCCGTTATTCTGCTGTTCGGCAGCCAGAAGGGCATCGCGGAGAGATCTGGCTTGGCGGGTCATAAATAACCTATAATGGCGCAGTATAGTCTGGGCGCAAGCCTCGCCATTCGCGACGGGTGAGGGATTGGGCGGTTGTTTGACTGCAGGAGCAGCAGTGGTTTGAGGCGCGGGTTTGTGACTGGCTGTGGGCTCTGTAGCCACGGCTATAGGCAGTATCTGCGCTGCGATGGGTATATCCATCAGTGCCTGCAAAGGTTTGGCAGGGGCCAAGGAGGGAAAGGCTTTTTCGTGGTTTAGCCTGTTCCACGGGGACGGTCTCTGAGGAGCGAGACGTTGGGGAATTTGAGAAGAAGGTGCCTCTCTCTGTTGGCGGGCGTTGGCGCGCTTCGCTAATTTAGGAGCGAGTTTGGGGGCTTTGGGACAGCCGCGGTAGTTTGCCGGGTGACCGGTCTGGCCGCAGAGAACGCAGCTGGGTGGTTCCGAACAGAGGGTTTGGTCTTTAGGCCGTGGGCAGTCCGCAGTGCTATGCTCGCCCAGACACTTGACGCATCTGGGAGTCGCATAGCAGTTGCTCTGCGCATGGCCATACAGTTGGCAACGGTGGCATTGTCCCACTGTTGCGGTTTTGTAGGGCTTTTCTATTGAGATACCGGATAGGGAGCAAATAGACTTAATCTTAAATATTGGGTGATGACCTTCGGTTGGTTCACAAATGACAAGAACCATGTCGTACAATTCACCGCCTCTCGCTTTATGTAAGCGATGGACGGCGATCACTGGTATACCTTGATCGGCAAGGTCGTCTTTAATATCCTGTACTAGGATTTCTTTAGGGACACGTTTAATAATAACACGAGTGGGCGTGTCCTCGGGGAAGGAGAAAGTGTGAAAGGAAATATTCCTTTCACGGAGGGCGCGATATAGTTCCCTATAGTCGTTCGACGTAGGGACGGTGACTTTAATGCCATTTTGGCAGGCACGGGCGTTTGTGTAGTTGATCTTTCGATCAACACACATCTTGGACACATCAGTCCATTTACCCTTGTCCTGGATGTAAAAGGGGGGCGGAGGGCGTTGCTTCCTTTGGGCTGAGGAAGTTTGGGCTATCGGGCTGGCGGGACGACTATTCTGCGTTCGAGCAGAGGTAGTTGGGGCGGGGCTAGCGGGTCGAACGGGCGTTTGAGTTGGGGACGGGGGCGACGCGGTGGTCTTTTTGGCCTTGCTGGCCTGGGAGGTTTTCCCTTTCTTCCTCTTGCCACCGGTGACGACTTGAAAGTCGTCTTCCGAGGACGAGGGGCATGATGACAAATCATTGTCAGAGTTGTTATTGGACACAGGTTCGGTGGAGTCCATTTCACGGAATTCAGGTGCAGCGCACACCTGCGCGGCGTCCATTGTTTTAGGAACAATGGGATTAGCAGGTGGGCCGGAAACAATGGGTGATTTCGGGAATCGGGCGATCGGCACGACTTTGTCGGCGGGCGGGGGCAATAAAGGGCTATCTACCTGGAAGTCGTTCGTTGTTTGACGAACAATGGGATCGGAGTTAATAAATACTTCCGTGAACTGACCTACCGGGATGCCTTGATCGGCAAGCGGGGGAGATAATGGGCTGTCAAGCGCGTCACTAAAATCAGCGACGTTGGCTTCGGTAGCCGGGGGACAATTAGCGATTTCACGCTGGATTTTTCCGCCATATTTGGCGGAAATAGTAGGGTTTTCCCTAAGGATTTCTAACAGAATCTCCAAAATATTGGAGTTCGCCATGATTGGCAATTGGATCAAAATTGAATGGGGAAATTTTGGAGATTTCTCTCCCGCGGGGGGCCTATTTAAAGCCTAACTGGCCTAACTCCCCGGATGGATGGGTCCGGGGATGTGTAACCCTCCCAGTCGGGTAGAGACTGGGAGGTGAGTACCTAATGGTGAGCCCTAAGCTTGTAACCGGTCGCCAGTCTTATTGTGCGAACCGGGCCCTATTGGGTCTAGTGCGAAGGGGTAGACACACCCAACCGACACTAGGTGTGTAGCTGAAAAGGAAACTCAGTAACTAGGTTTGACTAGGAGATCCCCCAAGGCCAAAACCTAGCACTCGACTCCAATTTACTGCTTCACCCTGAAGGGGATCAGCGGGTGCGTCGGGTCAGCACCCCCTTGGTATTGTTGACACCGTGAGGTTTCCAACCAAGGACCACGAAACTGTGGTTTTACCCTGAAGGGGCCAAACCAAATTGTTTTTGACGATACTCTGTTATAGAAACAGGATATCCTTCACCGCCTCGAAAAAGGCGGATCCGGACCAGGCGTCGTAGTCGGCGACTACGAGTGACGTCACGGCGAGCGTGACGAAGCGTAGCGATGACTCAGGCACGGAACGATCGAGAGCGCGGAGCGGTACGACCGTCGCGGGCGAGCGTCGGAAGCGGAATGCGATTATTCGTTTTTTTTTTTTTTTTTTTTTTTGTGTGGCATCTCGCAAGTCAACCTCTGAGGTTGTCGGCTGCTTAACCGGGCTTGCCTGTGGTTGCCTTAATTAATTAATTAATTAAAGCCTCCAGCCAGGGCTTATTAGAAAACTTACAAACTAGGCGACTACACGCTAAGGGCACCCCCTGTGGGGTACGGACCTCGGCTTATGGCGTCGCAGTGGGAGGGCAGCTAGGGACAGGCTGGATCATATCATTTTTATTATTAATAAGGGAATTTAAAGCTACTGGCTCAGCGTCGCGGGCTGGCTCTGGCAAGGGTCGGGGCGGACTATTACGGGGACGTCGCGGCGGGCCTCGGCGGCGAGGACGGAAGGACGGTCGGTTTTTGTTTTTGTGTGCCACTGTACTTGTTTCCCTACGGCTCTCTTGGAGCAGGGTGATTGCGTCATCGGGAGTGAAAAGGGTGTGCCTTGGTCGGCGAATCTTAGAGATACGCGAGGGTTCGTATTGGGCGGCCGATACGATAAGGGGATTCCTATGTTGGATTGCAGTATCAAAGAAACGCTTGGAGACACGTTTCATGAACTGCTGGATGGTGGGCATCTTGAGGTCTACGTGAAGAAGCTCATTTCGAACATAAAAGGGGGCTCCCGTGACTCTACGGAGGAATCGGTTTTGAAGGGTCTGCATCTTGTGGAGGAGGTAGGGCTTTGCGTGTGCGAAAACAACGCAGGCGTAGGTCATGATGGGACGGATGACCGCGGTGAAAATACGCAGCTTGCACCTGAGTGATAACTTGCTGCGGGAGCTAAGAATGAAGTGGAGCCTACCTAGAGAGAAAGCGGCGCGCGAACGTGCCTGCTTTATGTGCTCAGCGAAGGAGAGGTGTCTATCGAGGACCACGCCTAAGTATTTGGCTTGCTTTTCCCAGGGGATCGGCTTGCCGTACATGGTAATCGGACGGGGGGAGGGTGGGTTTATCCGCGGCTTAGAAAAGAGGACTGCCTGGCTTTTGTCTGGATTGACTTCGATTCTCCATTTCCGGAACCACTTGGCCAGAGTGTTTGCGGAAGTTTGGAGAGTGCGAGCGATGGCATCGGGTTTAAGACCGGTATAATAGATAGCCGTATCGTCGGCAAATAGGGCTAGCTGAGTATTTTTGTGCTTGGGGATATCGCTAGTGAATAGCGTGAAAACGAGGGGGGATAGTACGGAGCCTTGAGGAACTCCTGCGCGAATGGGATGGGGGGAGGAAAGCTCCCCCTCAATTCGGTAACGAAAAGTGCGATTCGATAAAAAGTCCCGTAGGATGAGCACGAGACGGTCAGGCACGCCGAGTTGGTATAGCTTATAGATTAAGCCATTGTGCCAGACTTTGTCGAACGCTTTCGCTATGTCGAAGAATAAGGCTCCCGTTATTGCGCCCCGTTGGAAGCCGGCGCTGACGTGTTCTATGATGCGGTGGACTTGTTGGATACATGAGTTTTCGGTTCTAAATCCAAACTGCTCATTGGGTATAAGACTCTTTGCTTCGGCAAAATCTTTGAGCCGCTTATATATAAGCCTTTCATAGATTTTACCAAGGACGTTGAGTAAGCTAATGGGACGGTAGCTAGACGGGTCAGACTTGGGCTTGCCTGGTTTGGGAATACCTATGACGGTGGCCTGTTTCCAGGTTGCGGGGAACATATTATTGCTCAATGCACCATTGAAGATGGCAGTCATTAGCACTATAAGCTGGGCGGGGAAAAGTTTGAAAACCCTATTGGTGATGCCGTCGGAGCCAGGGGCTTTTCGCGGTTGGAGACTTTTAATGATATCCTGGACCTCATCAGGAGTGATGGGGGCCAGTGGATTATCGGGATCTTCGACGGGCGGAAGGGAAGTTCTACGTTCGACTTCGGCGTTCACCATATCGAGGTGGGCTTGGTCTACTGGTTGAGAGCTGGGAGAACACTGGGACTCTAGGCTGTCGGCTAGGCATTCTGCTTTTTCAGAGTTATCGAAGGCGACACTCTTATCGGGACGAATGAGAGGAGGCATTGTGGCCTCTTCAGTGGATCGTAACTTCCTCTGAAGCTGCCAGAAGGCAAGATGGGTGGGCTCAAGTTCGCTCAGCATCTTGTCCCAGCTCGAATTACGCTGAGCTGGGACAAGATGCTCAGCGTAATTCCCAGCTCAGCGTAATTCGAGCTGGGAATTACGAATGCGATTATTCGACAAATCCTGCCGTCTTATATCCTTTGGCACGAGGGTCGAACTCGTGTGGGGGTCACGATATGTTTTTGGAAATCTACTAATAGCAAACGAGAATCGCTTGTCGTGACCTTGAAGTTGTTTACGCACAAAACTTTCTCTTTTCCGACAGGTTCCGACCTGTCGGCCTTGGTACATCGAAACTTCTCGAAGTTACTCTAACAATATACAATACGTATAACAAGCTATTATGAGTTTAACATATTCATTCCTTATTTATTTACATGTTAATCCCTACTTCCTACTTTCATATTGACCTAACTTATTCTGCTTTTAACTATCAAACTTATTCTAATTATATCTAGCTCGGAGTCCATTACAATTAGGATACATCGGTCGGGATAGCAAGCAGACAAAAACAAATTAGAACAAATTAAGTTACACGCCTACAGGGTTACGTGTTTAATACATGTTCATATGTTTTAAACAAAACTCATACAAGATTAAATAGAAATTTTCCTTAAGCTGCATCATTTTAAAATTGTCGAGATCTTATAAAAAAATTATGATATTGAAACCTGTTATTTAGCTTCCCCTTTCTCTCTTCTCTACTACCATTAGAAACCCTTTACATATAGTTTCGTGGCTTTGCGATGATAAGAAAGTGTATTAAGGCCAAAAAACAATTTTCTGTGCCTTGTAGGCGCAGACTGATATGTAGGACCAACCCACAAACATCTACTTTCTAACACGGAATTACGGTAATTGACTGAATTACCTGCATTATATGCAGCCACGCTATTTAGCACAGCTCCTTTTTGCCTCGCACTACATGAAATTAACTTCCAAAGAATTATTGCGTTAATGAAAGTCCAGGTTTTCAGGTCATGGTGTATTAAACACAGACAATTTAACACTTAATATAAGATGCAATAAAATTCTGACTCAAAATACGATCAGCACATGCATCTCACCCAATATTGTAATTTAAAACCTGAAAACATATTGATTCGTAACCACATTATTTTTTACAACCGCATCGTAATAACAGCCTTTTCCAATTTCCCCGCTTCCCGTACGCTCTTCGGGTGTATTCGATAGGACTCTGCTATCTTCGGAAATAAAGTGTATTCATATTAAGTATTTTATTTTACGTTTCGCTGTATTTAACAGATGCAAGCAATAACACGAATATGCTTTCACGACATTATGCGTTAACTCAATGAGCTTTAGTTAAATTGCGCAAATATCAATAACGATAAACATTTAACGTAGTTTTTTGTTTTGGTGAAAGTTACAAACGAATAAAACTCCAACACAAGAAGCAAGTGCAGCAAATTAGTATAATACAAAATAAATTAAAACAAAACTCAATAATTATAGCATAATTAATTTAAATGCAACACTGCTTCTTATAGTAAACAATGTTTTATTTATTTTAATACCTTAATAAAAAAGATTATAATAAGGACCACCTGTAAACCTTTATTTCAAGATATTTATAAACGGCCGGGGCTCGACATGGTCCACAGTCTGTGTGTCAGGTGTACTTGTGCCTATAATCTGATCGTAATCATTTAATCCTGGCTATTTCATTGGCAACTTTTTTCCATATAAATAGGCATTTAGCCTGGTCTTTCTTTAATGATCTGTCTAAAGTATATTACTGGTTAGTAATTACCGTATTATCTGATTGGTATTGGGTGATATACATACGGAGAATGGCATTCGATTTTACCAATAAAAATATGTATGATTATTTCATGAATTTAAAACAAAGGCGTATACTAAACTTTGTTTATACTTAGTATTGCAGATTTGTTTACGAACTTAGAAGGATTTTTTTCTTTGGAAAGGAAATCTTTTATTAAATTATCTATTGGACGTATTTATGCAGGGTGATATTTACTTTTTAAAAGTAAGTTATTAGCGGTAAACATTATATTATTACAAGTGTTTACTTTTTATGTATTCGTTTTATATTTATACTTCTATGACACTTTTGCAGTCTCACTAATATTATGCGAAAGTAACTCTGTCTATTACACTTTTAAGTTTAAACCTTTTTACCGATTTTGATGATATTTGGTATAAATATAAATTAGACCTTGCATAAAGACAAAGTTTATATCACTAAAGAAACTATTCACGTAAAGCCCGATTTACACTTCAACAAGTACAGTAGTGAGTTAACTTGCGTCATTGGCGAGTTAAGTTGTTAATGTAGTTTGAACGGTAAAAGCGAGTTAAGTAGTAAGTTGTTGATTAAGTTGAGCTAAATAGATCGCGATCCTATTTTTCGGCGAGTCCAGTGCGAAGTAGCCCCCTCTCTCGCGTCTCCCGCACCCCTCCAACTTAACTGGCTGACATGTAGACGGGCGAGTTTAATACAGTCTAGGGATGTGACATTGTACATAAAAAATCGATTTTTAATTAATCGATTATATATTTCGCATGAAAAATTGATTAATAAATAATCGATTTTTCTTAAGAAAATAATCGATTTTGTTATATTAATCGATTTTTCTTTTGATAAAAATCTATTTTTAATCGATTATTTCCATAATCGATTATTATTTCACATCCCTACTAGGGATGTAACATTGTACATAAAAAATCGATTTTTAATTAATCGATTATATATTTAGCATGAAAAATCGATTAATAAATAATCGATCTTTCTTAAGAAAATAATTGATTATTATTTCACATCCCTAGTACAGTCCATAAATTTGTAGGTTGCGGCCGCGTACACGTGTTGTTTTCTTTTCTTCTTCTCGGGCAACTTATGACTACTCACTAGCCTACGTTTGGACGCTACTTACAACTTACTACTTATTACTTAACTGTCTGAGTTCTTAACTCGCTACTGTACTTGTTGAAGTGTAAATCGGGCTTAAGCGAAGCAGGCGGTCAGAACTAGTTTATTAAATATTTTTTTGATTCCTATTATAGTGTCATATCGCAAACTGTGCTGAGTAAGGACCCTTTTTGGCGTCACACAGATCTTTTATGTTGACATTAAGGTCAATTTTAACTAATTTTATTTTGTTGTTTTTCTTGTGCGAATCTCATTTAAACTTATTTTTTCTCTGTAATAAGTATATGAATCCATAATTAACTGTATACATTAATATTGTAATTTCAACCCTTTCAAAGGCCACATTTTTGCTAAAAGGATAATGTAATGAACGTTACGCATGCATGTTTTTGATGGGATTCCAATTAATCGATTCTGAACATGACTTTTAATGTACCTACGTTATCGATATTAAATTCGATTCCTTGCTCCGGTGGATATAAAAGCTTACAATCATTGTGGGTTATAAAGTTCTCGATATTAATTGGTTTGGAACTTAATTACTTGTTGAATTAATGTTTTTATAGGCTAGTTTCAATGTCGGAGGCTCGGCTAGTTCGTGTATCAAACATAGTTGTAGGCTATCCACATCATTCGACTGATTTTATTACCGAGTTTTAAGTTTTGACGAAATAAACTACGACATTCATGGATAGTAAATTACAAAGTTGGCTTTAAAAGCGTTCTGTTTAAGTAAATGCTTTTTACCCAGTTTTTTAGCGCCAAAAGAAAAAAGATATTTGATGAGATCTTTTAGGTGCTTAATCCTAACTTTATAGCTTAAATTGAACTGGTCTCTGGCCTTTAATTACACTACTAGATAAAGGTTTTTGATGGATTAGTATTCGAAAAGGTTTGAGTTTAGTGATGTAAAGGTTAGTGATGTGAAGTTAAATCAAGACGTCTATAACTCCTTTTATTCATATAAATAAAACAAACACGTCTCAATCATTAATTCCTTAGAACACTAAGAAACGTTTTATAAATATTTACAATTCAAAATATTTGTGCTGCCTACAAAAACATTAAGGATTCGACGGTGCCGACGTAATAATAGTAAAAAACGACAAATGACAAACTGCTACTGAATTCCAAAACCCTTTGCCTATGATGGTAACGTGGGAGAGTTCCGTATACTTAGAAAGAAAATATAAATTTGTCGGAAAATGGATAGAAAAATAGAAATATTTCAGAAGTGCTATTATCATATTTTGTAGTTTATTCCCAAAACACTGGTTATTCTGTAGTCTATCTGAGAAATCAGTACTCAATTCTAGATTAAGATACAATTTATGGCTGTGCTAATTCTGAACTGAAATGTACTTATTAAGTTTCGTAATAAACCTTTATTTACTTATTTATTTATAGTTTAGGGAGATATTTTGTATTTTAAAAAACAACTAGCTGACTTCAAAGAAGTCGTCTTTCTGATCTTTTAAACCTACCGTAATGAGAGGGAACATAATACAAAAAGTATTAATGAAATCGGTCCAGCCGTTCTATAGTTTTGGTGAGACTAACGAACAGCAATTGATTCGTTTGTATGTAGAGTATAGATAGCTAATACTTGATTTGTAAACGTTCCAATCACTTTTCAAGCATTTTGATACAGTTGGTGACATTAAATCTAATATTGAACTTTAAATGAATATCACCGTCTTCTTCAATCTGTTCAAAAAGTGTTGATTATCAAATAAACCTTGTTGTATAAATTGTTTGTTTTTATTATTATTACTGGTACAACCCTTAAATATATAGCCATGAAACTTCTGAAGTTGATAGGTACATTCCCTACTCCTACTCTGAATATACAAATATCTAAGTTATTTCGGGAGAAAATGCAATTGATATAAGAAAATTTAATCATTAATGTTTTCAAACTCTAGTGGGTGCAGGTCCTTGTACTTATAAATAGATTTCCGTAAGCCCATCCTTAATTTAATCTTAAACAATAGCAGAGGCATTCTTAATTAACAATTGCCCTGTAAGAGCAAATAAACAACGTTACGGAATTAAACGAAGGCTTAAAATATTCATTGGTCCTGCAGCCAAAACAGAGATCCCTAAAAATAAAATATTTTAAATTTGAAACGGGCGAGGAGGCGTGAGGCGCGATCGCCACCTGCGCAATCTATCCGACCGCATCAGAAGCGAGAGTATTTTTTTCTCACGGACCGCATTCTCTTACCTCACCATGAAACAACCAACCATTGATCTTCCCCTCCACTACCTTATACATAGACGCACCACACATTCTTTCACTTAACTCCGGATTAAGTTACAGAGTAATGTATTACGTACTGTTCTAAAGTACCAACTCCACATGTTTCCTGTGTAGTGTGCATTGCGGGCGCCCTTTTACCTATAGCCCGGATACACAGACATACTCGTGAACGTGATCTTTGTGCTGTAACAATGACGAATTGACTAAAATGGGCATTGTTTAATGATGGTGCCGATGTCTGTAAACACACCCGTTTTGGGATACTTATGGTGGGAACATAGAGATTCGTGAGCCAGAAAATTTTGGAAAGGATTTAAATTTAAAAACGTAGACGAAGAATACGCTGGTATCCTTTAGGATCGCTAAAGGATAAAGCGTCTTTCTTTGATCTTATCGACGAGGTCTTATAAACACATCATGGGATACTGTCAGCTATAGAAATTACATTAACTACATTTCCCTATTCCGCAAACGATGTAATGGTGTTGACAGTAATGACAGTTGACATTAATACGTACAAATAAGGGAAAGCCTGTGTTAGCAGAAACTATGGTTCCTACAGAGCATGTCCTGTTCCTTTTCCGGGTTCGTGAGCTTTATGTACTTACATACAAATATTGAACGGAGATAAGCAGACTCCCCTTCGCAACATCAAAAATTATCATTTCATTTTCATACTGGCAACATTCGACAAGTTTACCATAAACGGTACGTTTGCGTACCATCATTACGAACGTTTATCAATGCGCTCCCGTGGCATATTCCGTGCGCTTGCGCATCCACTGGTAATGATCGCCGAATGTTTCGGCCATCTTGAAATATGAGCGACGTAATCGAGCCTTATTCGCTTTATTAAAATTTCGTTTCAAGAGGCGCCTGATAACCGTTCGCTCGACGGATTGGGTAATTATTTTTTCTTGAAACGACCTTTCATTTATCTTGTAACGTTACTTTTTAAAATGAAAAGATGCGGACCGCCCAACGCCGCTTAGTGGACGTCATATCTGAAGAATTTTTAATATCGCCGTAGTTAATTAAAGTGTGTTTAAACATTATCCGTCGATTTATCAAAATGTAATTGCGAGTAGAAAATGCACAGCATGTAATGTAAATACATGGCTGGAGCGTACCAGCGTAATGAACATTAATAATGGAAACTTTTATCCTTTGAAATTTGCATTCTATCGTGTTTAATGTCACGGTGCGCCATGATTATAATTTTTCATTTAAGTAATCCTCTATCAGATGGGTATGCCATATTACTGATAAGCCGAGAGACTTATCTAAACGTGTAGATTTGACAGAGAAATATGATGGCGGATTTATTTTAAGAAATAATAAATGTGAGTGAAGTAGAACTATTAGTATTTACAATCAATTAATTGAATCTAATACGGAAGATCCCTACAGACCAAAACATAATTCTAAGAATATTTAAGCACATTTCGCGAGAATGAAACCGCTTTCAGTCATAGTTTGCATTTCATTTCAATAGCTATACATTTATAATTTATATAAATAAATCCTTCATTTCTCGGTACAACGACTCGCGAACATTTATCATAGACACAAAATGTGTTCTGTGAAATCATTTGAAATTCTACATGCGCCAATAACTTCATATTTTATAGGTCCGGGATGGATGCGTGGTCACATAGGAAACGTAAAGGCGGAAAAACTTGTAAATACACATATAAAGGTGTATAGGAGATTGAAATTGTCGTCATTAAACTGTGAGTAAGGTATCTATGTTCCCTTATAGCTAATCTCAGACCGTTGGGTATCGTAACATTCGTAACATGCTAACGCTAATTCGCTTTCAATGTAACTTGCACTTTTGATAGCATAAAAAGACGTCTCGATAGGAGTCGTATGTGTTTGTGTTAGAAAGACGTTTACAGCCCGTCGAACATATTCCAATTCCATTTACTAGATGCAATTCATTGGACGAGTCAATAGTAAAGATAAGTGTAAAGTTTAATTGCAATTGAACGTTTTTTTCTAATTCTGTGAATTTCCAATCGTAATTCGTAAGTCCCATGAATATTCACTGTAACTCTACGGATGAAATGACAGCACAATAAAAAGAGAAGGATTTTTTTATAAGCTTTGTTACCACAACAAAGCTTTTGTAATCACGTCAGTGCTGAGTCCGTCACGTTTTTATCGTCCCTACGTGATAGGACAGGCATCGTCAGGTGCATGCAGTCCGCTTTGTTCTGAGAAAAAACATCACTAAGGTACTAAGCGACATAAAAAATAAAGACGTCTTTATTAAGATCGTTGTTATCAATTTGTTTCTATAATTCCCTCGCAATTACTGCTCAATACCTCAGAGCTTTCCACCATTTTAAAATTGCAGCGTAAAAAGTTTATAGCCTGTGTCTGACTGCACTCATTCCCTCGTCCAGGTACTTATAAGGGTTAAAACACAAAAAGCTGCGTTGTCGGCCATCCTTTGTCTATTTTTTCCCGCCTATTTTCATTGTGGACCTCAGAGATAATTACAAGATTTTTACCTGTTCGAAATAAAACAATTAACGTGTGTTGTGCCGAGACAAATCACACAATAATTTGGGACCGGATTCGGGTAATTTTTTGATGGTTTAGTTGAAAGATTTTGTGTTTCTTTACACACATTCATACATTTTATGGGAATCAATCTTTGAATAAACGTGGACGTGCGTTCCGCTCGTAAAGCATTCGTTGTGGCCGGTGCCTAAATTAATTACAAATAATGACACAGTGCACGGACTTTCCATTGTTTGTTTGGAAAAAGAAATGTTAAACATTTTTTGAAGAAATACATTTGAGCCTGAGGGTGACAGTTCGTTATTGGAGAGAAAAAAAAAACCTGCATGCATTTGACTTCCGCGCATCTGTTGAGTTTGGCCCGAAGGCGTGGGTCCCATCACGACTTCCATACTTATTTGTATAATCCGACCGAGAAGGGAGACCGGCCATCTTATAAGGCATGGGCGGGTTCGACTGAATTTTCCGTTTTATTGGGTTATTGTTGCGAAATCGCACACAAACGCGGCGGATTCCTCGCATTCCTTGACAATTACTATTTCGTGAGTGACCCCGCATTCAAGCCGAATGTCCGTGGACTGGTCTCACCAACGAACGTCTGACCTTTGACACTTGAATCCTGTGACGTCAGGGAACTTGTATCCTTGCAGCATTGTAACAAAGATTGGATAACTTGTTACCCTAAACTGGTTAAATATCGTAATGTAATTGCAATCTTCGAATTATTTGCACATATAAAGGAACGTGCATGCATTAGCCACTTCCTATCTTCAGCTCCATACAATTTAACACTATTTATATCAAATTGCACGGAGAGTCGTAGCATAATACGCCGTAGCTACAATAATTCAATGGCAATTAGTTTTAATAATTCCGGTTAACCATACGATTTAACTCAGAGAATTACTCAATAAAGTATTCAATACCATAATGACCACGATTGTCGGCCATAATGGTAATAACTGTGCGTAGATATTTCCCATTGTATTCTGTTTTAGGTAACATTTAAATATTTCCATATTGACTCAACAGCCTTTAATAATGTACGGGGCGTAATATACTCTGTTGGTAGTCTTACGAATTTTTAAAACAAAAATTGTTTGGGTTTATTTTATTGTTTTGCAAAGATGCCAATAGTTTTGTGGAACTTTGTCATAGGATTGAATTAGTGTTATATAATGTGTTGGAAATGTTAAAGTTTATTTATTACGTTATATTAATATGAATGAAAATATGATCTTGAAAAGCATTTGGGTATGTTGTTTGTATATTAACATATACTTGAAATGGTCAATAGATTATAACAGGTTATAAAAAAATATGTTTGAGGTATATCGGCCATGTCCTACATTAGCAAATTATATATGTACACGGCACGTAAACTTAGAACAAAAAATTTCAACCGTATACTCTATGGTTGGAAGAATCGAACATGACAGGTTTCCACGCCCCCTTCTGTCTTTCTTCACCCTTCTTACGCCAGGTGCCAAAACCATAGACAATTTACAAATGTTTTATTTAATTGACATTTGACTTTAATTTTTACGCCGGCCGCCATTACAGTTTTTGACTTTTTGGACATGGATTTTGGAAGTCTGTCTGCGTTGATTAATTTCCGTACTGTCTTATCCTCTCAGTGTAATATTTTGCATTGATACAGCAAGATGTACAACAAGTGTTGTATCGAACATTGTGGTACTAAACGAAAGGACGTTTTAGTGCATTCATTTCCAGTTTGTGAGTTAAGACTCAAAAAGTGGCTTCTGTGCCATAATAGTGACTATTTGCGCAGCTTCGAAAACTTCGAAAACTATGTGTGTGCCATAAACACTGAAAAAAGGTTCATCAGTGAGAAGTATCGGCTCAAACTTGGTGGTTATCCATCCTATGAAATTACTTCTGGAATACCCAAAAATGTTCACGAAGGTTCGTACGTAACCTACGTAAATATCTGCTAATCTTGTAAAACCAAAAGTTTTCGTAACCAGCTTGCTTTTTATATTGCCTTCAAACAGGCTGGCCAACTTTATTAAGTATGAGGTACTATTTGCAAATTTAATTAGGCTGACTGCAACCTGCAAAACTAATGCGTTTAAAGCTAAAGTAAAATCCTATCTTGGTCAGTGGGTCGTCTTAGGGGCGGCTTTGTTCAAAGGCATACTATTCTACAAACAATTACTTAAACAATAAGAATAGTTGGTCGCTGTAACTCAAGACAATGTTTATGTTCTTTCTCCAGAATTACCTTACCTACTGACAGGTTATATGAGGTCAAATAATTGTTTATTTTATTTGACTATATATGTAAAATTTAATTTGACTTAATCTACTCATTACTATGTTCTTTTAATGAGTTGTATTGCAATATGTGGAAAGCTAGCAACCTCAATAATTTTGTCATATTTGCGCCAGTTTAATATAATAAAATCAAGCAATTTTTGTTTTGATATATACCAGTCATTAATCTCATCATCTTGAATTTTAATATTTCTGATAATTATATTTTTCTATAACTCAAACTTTAACTTATTTCAATTTACTTACCATATTATACCAAGTTTAATAAAAGTGTAATTTGTTTCAGCTAAATATGCTGAGGAAGAAGTGTTAGCTCCACCCTTGAAAATACTGCTGAAACAGTTTAATTTTTTAACGATCTGTTCAACTCAGTCAATGCTGCAAGCTTAAACAGTAAAACAACAAGAGGGAAACCTTTACGCGTAGCCTGTACATCAGGGTCACCACACCAACGATTTTGGCATGAAGCCATACAAAAATTAAAAGAAATATGTTTTGTGGATGTTAAAGGCAGGGAGACAACTGTGCCTTCATTAAAAAATTGGTTTGTAAGTCCTCAAAATTATTTAAAGCTGTGGCTATTCTTCCAAAAGAAAAATGTGAAAATAATGCACCCGCCCTATTTTTTGGACTAGAGCGGGCATATAATTTTAGAAATAATAACCTGAATTGATTCTTACTAATAACCAGATTTATAAAATTTCACTCGGATACTTTTATTGTGAAAATGATTCAGCAGACCAGCTCGTTAAACTGAAATTATTTAGCTATTTATATCTTCCGAAAATGTGATGTTCAGTATCCGGGTGAAATTAATGTGGGACCCCATATGTCAGGAGCGGTGCCACGATCTGCTGCTTAGGAATGCCTCAATGTACATGCAAGAGCGTATACAGCAGGGTGGGTCACAAGTTTTTTTTTTTTTCAAAAATAATATGTGTTGATTGCGTTGCCGATTTGACAATGGGCAAAGTTAGTGCTATACACAATTAGGTGCAAAAAAAAAATAATAATATGAAACTATGAAGAAAATGAAATTTACCTACCCTTCTGAAAATGCAGTGAGAGCGTTCGGAGTAGTCACAGAGGAAGCAAATGAGTACTTAGAACATTCTCCAGCAAAAAACAACATTTCGAAAATAATAAAAAGCCAAATTATGTGTCTAAGTACTTATTTGACTTCATGTCTTGTTATACACAAAAAAGATATTGAAAAGGCCTTCCTTGACCATGGGTTAAAGTTAGTAATTTTTAATTGGTGTTGTTTAATAAATAAAATAATGAAAGGCACATATGTACCTATCCCGATTAATTGAAAAATCTCTTCCCAGAACGCAACATAAGGCTTATAAATTTATATATAATAAATATAAATATAAAATGAAATTACGAAATAAAAACTTGAATAAGTATTTGTTGTTTCATTTACATATTTCTCAGTAGTTCCCTGTAATTATTTTTACCGCCGAGTTCTTTCATAGGAATATCATTGGAATTTTGCTGCAAACAGCAAAAAATATTGAGGTCTGAATACAGTGCAATTGGGTAATTGAGGCTTTATGTGTCTGCCTTTGCTCAAAACTCAACACCTAAATTAAAAAAAAAAAGAACTGTCATGTTCGATTCTTCCAACTTTTGACAATCTATAACGACCATTTTCTTTCTATGGGAGTGGGTCGTCTGATCTATGTAGTCTGTGTATATGTACCTTTTGACTGCCAAAATTAGTTATTCACCATCCTATATTTATTTTTCAATACTCTTCCTCGAAAACTTGGTCTTCGATTAGGTTCAACATGCAATGTATTTCACACTCATAGTGTATTACATACTCTTTGTTCACACTCGTGGATTTTTTTCATTTTGCACACACGAGCATAGATGATACATATATTTTCCAGATTTTGCCACAGATAACATATAAACAACTATTCAATTCCCTATATTCGGCGGTATTGTTTTTTTTTTTCACAGCAAAGAGCTTATAAGGAGTTTCTAAGGCCTTATATTTAATGAAAATTAAAATTGTGTTTATGAACAGAATATCAGAAATAAACATTATTATTTGTAAAATAATTTTGCTTTATCAACAAATTAACATTTATGTGTTCTAAACTAAAAAAATATATTTTAATATCAGGCTGTTTTGCGGCTACCTTTGCTTCTCTTTTAACCCGCGAAGGTAAAGCGTGGGGAAAAAGCAAATGAAATCATATTAATTTGTGTTTTTTGCGTGAGTATGACGAAAGTTTTGATGAGAACAATTTAGATGCTACGCCGCTAGATATTGTGATTGAGGTTCAAAATGCTTGCGATAACCTGTTACCAACTAAATCGAAGCTAAAATATATGGCAACTTTGCATATTTTTTTTCAATGGAAAACAAATAAAAATGTGTCGTCATTTTCGAAGTAAGTATTTTTCTTAGAAAGTATATTGAAAAACGTCGTTTGATACACGTGGACATTTGTTACTGCAGTACCTACTCGGCTCCCTAGCACCCTCGCTTTGCGGCTCGGGCGTAACTCCGCCTCGGCCGCAATAACAAACTTTCTCCACTTGTATCAAAATGTACTATTTCTAATTGTATTTAAACTAAACTAAGTATTCTACTAACTTAAAGTAAGCATAAAAAAATGTCCCTAACGCTGTTGGCTAGTAAAACGTCCACAAGGGCTGGTGGCAAAGGCTAGGCAATCCTATAATATAACGTGGCCATACTGGATGCTAAAATATTATATCAAAAGTAGTGACCACCGACCAGTTGTTTACCCATTATCGTTTATGAAAATTGTCCAAACCAGTTCCCATCACTTAGGTATTTATTTATTACAAAATTTGCGCTTGATAACGATCTAAAAAGTGATAAACAAGGATTTTAACGTGGTAATTTTATAGAGCTTTGTTGGGCCAGTAGTTATAGCCATAACATACGAGTTGTAATTAATTAATTAAATTTATTTATGACCCATGTCCGTAAAGCAGCAGTTTCGCAGTCTGAGATGTCCTAGGACCAAAAAAATAAGACATGACATGCCTGCTTCACATTGTGACATCCTCCAATTCCGCAGGGCTTGCCTGCACCATCTCACTTTTGTTATGCTATTTTATAAAAATAATGGTAATAAAAGTAGGCAGTTGAAGAAGGTGCATAAGAATAAATACTAGGTACTTGTACAGTCCACTGGCCGCTTATTTGTATGTAGGTATACTCAATCAAATCGACGTAATTATTCATGAAAGCAATACAGCTTAAATGCCTTTCATACGTGTAATGATGCGTGATTTGTAAAACACGATTTAAACAAAACGGTTTTAAATAACAGTTACTTTCATTTCAACACGTTACAGACATACGTTACAGTAATCGATTCAGTTACTTTAGCGTGCGATAACTCTAGCGCGAAAAATTGCTCGGGCATTCCGTCTGCCTGGAATTCGCAGCAAATATTTCAAATCATCTAACTAAATAGGATGTTATTCTATGTGTACGCATGTCAGATATCTCGGGAAAATTACTTTTATATAGTATTTTTTTTATAGGCACACGTTCAGTGTGAGTGGAATGCGATCGTGACGATCGATTTCGCGCGCAATCATCGTCCGCCATCTTGTTTTTGCTGTCAAAATAATAGCCCCAGGCGTGTTCCGCAGCACGCTACTGTCTCCGCCACACGTTATGTCTGTCACAGATATTTATCCCATAAATCGTGTTTAAGTATTATTGCGTTTATAAAATTAACATAAAAGTTTCAATGTAAGATAATAAATTCGGAGGCAATATAAAACTACATCAATGCCTCTATTCTTAACTAATAAACAATTTTATGTCGATTCGCGCCATGAATTTGTTTTTTCTTATATTTAATTATATTCAGGCTGTTATTACGATGAACATTATCACGGATTAAGATACTCCTTTATTTTTTGAACCTTCGCAAAACCTGCCAGTGTGGGCGTGGTAGACAACCTGTGTTTTATAGCTGACCAGTCTTATTTAGACCCCAAGCTCAGAGACTTAATGAAAAAAATGTGGAGTGCATAGGGCGTTGGGGTCTCCTTTCAACGGCTGGATAATGATGCGTGAAAAAGGAACAAGTAGTATAATAATAATATAATAATATTCCACAACTTTTTCACACAACGCCGTCTAGTCCCAAACTAAGCAGAGCTTGTGATATGGATACTAGACAACTGATAAACATACATATATATTTCTAAATACATACATATTATAGATAAATTACACCCAGACAAAGAACAAATGACCGTGCTCACCACACAAACATTTGTCCTAGGTGGGAATCGAACCCACGACCTTGCGCATAGCAGTCAGGACCACTGACCACTATACCAACGGGCCTGTCAGTATGATATAAAAGAGTTTGAAAATTACATTATTTCGGAGCAGATCGAGTTTAATCGGCTGTAGTAGGCATTAAACTTTATAATAACAATCGCTGCGTAAAGATTATTCACGATATTAGCCAGGATCGCATTTGGGACATAATTTATACTTATTTTTTTATGGCTGCGTTTTATTGATCGACACAAAAGAAGTAAATTTGTTCTGTATTTCATATTTAGTGTCTACAATAAAGTGGATGAGTGCTTTTGTGGCTTATTTCTTTGAAATTGTTTGTCTCTTACAGTTTACGAAGTGTTATACGAGGGTCTCATCGGTTGATCGGATGTGGGCTAATTTAATTGAGGTAATAAATTGAGGTCAAAGAACAAAAACAGTGTTGACGACGTTTTTGTTCCACTTGTATTTTTCTTCAAATGTTTCTTGTGTATGTGTGGATTTGCTTGGAAACATCGTTAAAATAAAATCGAGAAAACAAAACAGCTGCTTTTAATTTTGTATAAAAGGATACCTATTCGTTAAAGGTTGGTACGTAATGTATTTGGTTTTAGGTTTATTTTAATAATCCCATATTCCATTAATTTCTGTAGTCAATTCAAAATTGTAATCGATAATTACAATCTAGACTACAAATAAAAAATATAATAAAAGTCGGCTATAATGCATCCGGTGACTTAAATACTTTACATTATAACCTACCTTATCTGTTGTTATTTTATATTTAACCATAAACATTAATGGAAAACTTTATTTTTATTACGACGCGCACTAAAGTATTGTCGGTGCTTACTATTAGCCATTCTTCTTTGAGACCACCAAGATGTTGATCAAAATCATACTTTTAAATAATCACCAACATGCAAGTCAATTAATGGTCACCTTTATGGCTATTAAATACAATCTCAGAGAGCAATATAGATATGAAATACACTTACTAAAACATATATCAGACTCAAGTTGCCTCACTTCTTCGTAATTTTACAAGATTATGAAATTTAAAAAGTTATGTTTTATATTTATTTTATTGGTAGACGCTTGAAACCATAAAGATAATAAATGCTTTCAAATTCTTTAGAGACTATAAAAACGTCACCTTAGAGCGCTCTTATTTAAATATTAGGCGAATAAAACATTGCTTTATTAAATTTCTTCATTGCTTGTAAAGCTTTAGTTATTTTTCTATAATATACGATAATATATGATGGCAAATTATTTATGAACACAGAGCATTTTATTTTTGACAGCTTAGTATGTAATTATTTGTTTTGTTTCATCAACAGTCGTCAAATTTCATTTAGTCTTTTAGTTATAATCAAAGCGTAGGGAAAGCTATAAAAAGTCTAGTAATTTTAAACAAAGTTTTTATCATAATATATATTTATAATATATATTCATAATATTTATATATTTAGACCGTCAAGTCCTGAATCCGTCCCAGCACAAGCATCCGAAGGGTGTGCAATAGCGCAGGGTAGACTTAATTAGTTCTTAGACGTGCAAGAATGAGGCACGGAGAGCTGAGCCTGCGATGTTATCCAGGAATTAGCTAGCGACCGAATTAGCTGCAGTGTACCGAGTAATAAACAGTTTTTAGATACAGCGGCTGTGCGTCCAATCGTACCGTGCTATTACGAGGTAGAAGGGAGAATGGGTAGGTAATGGTAGTCTTATGTTCTTTAATGGGTTTGGTAGTTACAATTAGTGGTAGCTTTTGGATAAAGGAGGAAGATGAGGACAGCTGAAGGAACAGGGTGGGTTTGTCATTACAAAAGTCTGACACTCCCTTCCGCTCCACCCAAAGCGGGAGAAAGTCATTCGATGATTTTCCTATCCCAAAAAAAAGGGTTATACACTATTCTTCAGTTTCGTGTCAGACGGCTTCACATCTGACATAGGGAATTGGAGAGAGGGGATTACAAAAAGCCTGATGACATTGTGATAATATATATGTATACAGTTGTAGTCCTAAGTAGATTAAATTTTCACATTGTTATGTTGGAAAAAATAGGGTTATTTTTTTGAAGTACGTTAACTACTTGTTTATCGTGAGTTTATAACATTATAACATACTATTAGAACGTTTTTTTTTTACTGATAATATGTTCGCGTTTGACCACTATCTCACCTGATGGTAAGTGATGATGTGGTCGAAGGTGGAGCACGCTTACCTAAAAGTAACTGGGTCAGTAACAGTATCATATATTACAGAGCAGCACCCTAAAATGTAACCATCTACTTTTAAAACACCCTGCATATATAAGTTTTCAAGCTAACATGGTATATTTACCATTTATTTTTATTGTTTCGAGTTTTCGATGGTAAATATCACGTTTTAGTTCTAATAACACCCTGCGTATTCTGTCTATAAACGACTAAAATAATGTAATGACAAGTTCCCAATCGGCTACCTTATCAACAATATTGATGGAAAATTACCATGTGTTGCCATATTACAATATTATTACTATCAACAGTACATAATCTTCACAACTTAACATAACTAGATGAACCACTCATATTTATCTCCTTGTTTAACATATTGTACATGCTCTTGTTATTATGAAAACAATTATTGACTTTTATTATCATTTCATAAGAGGTACATTACGGAGTTTTATAGCTTTTAACTTATTTTGATGATGAAACTATAGCATGTTCATAGATTTATTCAGTTTAGAAGAAGTATAAAAACCGTGTCTTCTAATGGGGCGTGCAACTGTCAAAGTGGCGCTAGTAGCACACTTACCAATATCAAAGCAGTTTCTCTATGGAACAGTAATGAATTCCTAAATTAGAGACAGTTATTGAGAATTTTTCGATTAAAGAACATGTATTATGTTCTTTAATCGGAAAATTGTACAGAAATCAATTGAAATCAATGAAATGAAAATAAAAAATATTACCACAGATAACCATAGATGACACAGATAACTACACACATCAAAAGTGTCTAGGGATCAACATATATTTTTGCAATAACTTTTCTCCTGATTGATATTAATTAAAATTTTCTTTAAGGATTCATCAAATAAAGTGTTTTCGTTTGTCACAGTAACGATAAACCAAGTCACCTTTGCATTAATAAAGAAATTTGCCATTTTCCTAATAAAGGGATTTTTGACATTTGAACCACTAACATTAAAGTTCGAAAAAAAGACTGAAATAACAGTTTTCTTTAAAATTTTATTGGGTAACTTAAACAATTAATAATCCGTGTTTCTACCGCGAACACTAACAACAGAAGAACATCGGTTTGGCATACTCAAAATGAGTTCATCCAAATCACGCTGTGGAATGGCCGCCCATGTTCGTTGCAACAACAAAAAAAGGTCTTCTTGCGACTGGATACCCTCCATATTCGGCAGAGGTCTTCTCTGTAGCATATCCCATGCATGCTCAATCGGGTTCAAGTCTGGCGACTGAGCAGGCCAGAGCAGGACATTGATGTTAGCTGCGGCGAGAGTCTGTCTTACAACTCTTGCGGTGTGCGGTCGTGCATTATCATGCATTAACTGAAATAAGGGACCGATTTGCACTTGTAGAGGAACGATGACGTCAGATACAATCGTCTCAGCATAAATTTGAGCGTTGAGGTTGCCTCTGATCCAAATCAACTCAGTTCTTCCGCCGATCCAAATACCCGCCCATACCATGATGGTTCCACCACTATAAGGATGGACTTCCTGGCAGGATTTTAATCGCAGTTGGCGTCCAGGGGTTCTCCAGTGTCGAATACGTCTTGTATCCGGTCTCATACCAAAACGAGACTCATCAGAAAAGCACACGAAACGCCATTGTTCTTCTGCCCAATTTCTGTGTTCAAGAGCCCATTGATATCGAATCCTACGATTGTGCATTGCTATAGGTGGTACCCGTAGCGGTCTTCGGGAATGAAGGTTCACTTCATGCAAGCGGTTTCTGACTGTTTGGTCGCTAATTAAGTTCCCTGAAGAGTGATGAAGGCTCACGGCTAACATCATGGCGGTTATTGTTGGAGCTCTTCGAGTTAAGATTTGAATGTATCGGTCTTGTCTCCGTGTGGTGCAGCGATACCGTCCTCCATGGCGCTCAGCCACGGTACCAGTGCTTCGGTAACGTGTCCAAAGTCGACTGATAACACTCTGACTTGTATTCAGAGCTAAAGCCACAGTACGTTGCCGGGAACCAGCTTCTATCATTCCCACGGCTCTGAGCATTTCTTCCCTGCTTAAATGACGTCGCCGCTCCATAATAACGTTGGTTTTAATCAGTAGTAGGGAAACAGTAGCACTAATAATGTCTTCAATGCGTTGTATGTTTTTATAGTGAAAATATTGACAGCTGATTTTCATCTTTTACTCGAATTTGATTAACAGTTCCTGTTTCAAATTATGAAATGCACCAAAAAGGATCCATATAAATTTATAAAATCATAAATTTATTACAAAGCCACATCTCAATCTCAAGAAATCCGCATAAAAATGCTTGATCCCTAGACACTTTTGATGTGTGTATATAATATCTCAGAATCTAACTAACACTGACAGTGACAAAGGTTCTTACGGTGGTGGCGCCATCTGCGATTAGCTTTCACTTGCACGCCCCATTCCATCCAGATGCAGATGAATAGGTCTCACTATTTTACATAGAGCAGCTGCCTATCTGCCTTACCCTTTTTCTGGCTTCTTATATTAGTGACAACTGCCAAAGATGAAAAATGACCGACGAATTAACTCACTTTCCCAGGCAGCAATAAAACAAATATTCACAAGTATAAATTAGTTATATTTTCATATTTACTATGTCTAGACAAATTTTTATCTCGATGACCAATAACAAGGCAGAGTATCTAATTACGCACAAATGTGTGTGCGTTTACACTCATAGCCTGATGTAATGGCGAATCGGGCAAGTAGTAGGCAGGCGCAGGGCCTTCGGATTTACATAATTTTTGATGCACAGGGGTATATCGCCACCGACTTGTAAACTCAGTTTTGCAACAAAAACATATCTGAGGGAATAAACTCATAACACTTTCCCCTGGGAGTTAAACATGGAACCTCATGCCCTGCAGTGGCGGTCTCCGACCAATAAGGTATTCAAGAGATTAATAAACAGAAGGCTAAGAAATACACAAAAAGATCGCAGCAAAACTGACATTTCAAAATCAAAACAAACTTCTTAGATGGATGATCTAAAAACAAAGGAATGTAAATAAAAGCATGTAATCTATATCATTGAAAGGCGCCTGCTCAGAATGGTGGTATGGTTTAATAGCAGTAAGAACGTTCGACTGCGGTCGCGGTGCCTGCCACAAAGGACCGGCTTCGATTCCCGACGCCTCACACAATTTGTGGGCAGGTAGAAACAAAAATTGGAACGAATTTTAGGGCTTTTGTTGCGGTTCGTTTTTGTGAGGATCTGTGTAGACAAAAGTTCTTTACAATAGAGGAGGGTAACTAAATAAAAAGTCACGTCTATTTGTTACGCATTTAGCTATTAGTAAAAAGAACTGTTCACGAATTGAGAAATTAATTGGGAAGCATTTAGAATCTCTCATAGCTACCGGCTAAGGTGCTTCAATTCCTGCTTCATAATACTCATTGAAAAAAAAAAACATACTTATGTAATGATATTACATGTAGTCAACTATCTTTCTTTCTATATTTCGTATTTTTAATTTATTATGACAGAGAATTTCAGTCAAATTATGGCTTCAAAATTTTGCAGCGGCTGATTCCTATATTTTTGTCTAATAGAAACCACTTCCCAAATTTCCGTAGAATAATAAAAAAATCCGTTTTAACCATAAAAAATGCACGACATTCATTTGGTTTGTATATTTATTTATACTATACCACCAGACTCTATCGCAACAACTATTGTCAACTGATTCAACTAACTTCTTAAGATAAAGCATACCCACCTTACATAAGGAAGTATATATGTATATATATGCAGGTACCACATAATGAGTGAGAGCTACCAAGTACTATCCTACCGGGAAAGACGTGACTAGACAGTAATGTTTGCATCTTACTAATTAATTTAACAAACCGGTCAAGCGTGAATCGGGTCAGATACCGAAGTTCCCATACACCATCGTGTTTATACAAAACAGGCAAACTTATTGACCTGCTGCTTTATTTAGATATAAGAGCTGTGAGATTGTGATTTTTAGGTGAGTATGGCGTGTTGTTGTATAGTCTGATAGATTTTGTTCTTGTTTATGCATAGAAATTAACACTAAAATTAAGAATGTTAACTAATTTTGAATTTTAGCTCTTCATATTTTCTGTCAAAAATAAAAAACACAAGTGAAAGAATTACTTCGATACGTCAATTAGTTTCCGATTTATAGAAGTAAATGTGCGACGCGGACTCGTGACGGTGTGACGTCATCTCACAACACTCGCTCAGTCCGATCGCGCTCTCAGTACGGTGTCGTTTCATTAGAAATTATAAATACTTTCAAAATAGTCCAATCCAAATACTAGGAAATCATGTGTTGTGCCGAAATGTACAAATACAACCACCAATTTCGACTTGCTACTAAGCAGAGCGTTCTAAATTGACGTCACATGCGATCACGTGACTGTTAGCGGGACTCGACATTTATCGTAAGTTTAAATGCCTGTAAAATCAAAACTAATAGGTATTTTTGAATACAACAAAAACTAGTGTATTTCTATACATATAAGCTTTGCTGCAACAACAGGAAATCGATTTGTTATAAAGTATGAGCACATCTATGTGCGACTGACACTTATAAATAATCTTTGAATTAGACTCCATTTTTAGCAATAAACGACATTCAATTGAGTCAATTATCCATTATGTATTAGATATCTGCATTCATAACAAAACACTATCAATATTTATACCTGTAAGATTAATCGTGTCAAATTGAAACTTATAGCTAAAACCAATTATTAAGCCGTATGTTATCATAATAATATTTTTAATTTACCAGCGACATGTTCGCTATATGTTTTATAATCTAGTTTTATTATAGACAAATGACGGAGTAAGATGAATGTCGCCTGACTCAGTCAGTATAAAGGTGAGGACACATAAGTGCATTTACGTGTAACAGAACATCGAGAGCCGGGTCCGATTATTCTTTTTATTAATTGAATTATCAATATTATTTATTCTTGTGTTTGTAAATTTTATAGCATTATATATTATATACTATACACAATATACAAGGCTGGATTACTTATCTATACTAATGTTATAAAGTGGTAAAAATTGTTTGTAAGTTTATATGTAGGAGATAATCTCCGCAACTAATGATCCAATTCTAAAAAAAAATCATTGGTAATTAAGATGCATTATTGGTGAATGAGTGAGACTATCAATTGTTTCGAAATCCACGTGGATGAAGTCGCGGGCGAAGTGTTAGTAATTCTCATAAAATGGTGGCCAATTATAATATTCCACTTATAGTATTATAATGTTGTCTCGAATAAAGTCTTCAGACCGTTGATATAAATGCCCAACCTTGCATAAAATACTTAATGAATCGAAAAACTACTTGTAAAACAAAAAGAAAAACCAAATACCACGATAATTATAAAGCAAAACCAATTTCATCGATTGTCACAAAACAACAAGCCATAGCTGTTTAACTTTTTATTTTTAAACTCGTAATTATCTTAAAATTACGGATTTATTTTACAAATTTGTATGCACCTAGATCGAGGTCTATTAAATTCGAGTAACTACGTACTAAAATTCCACAAAGCGAGCAATTTTATAACATTTGGTTGGCTTCTTATTTTTCATACAATCAGTACTTATAATAAGCGTTTTGTTTAAATATAGAATTAAAAGTTCTTTTTTCACGCAAGTTTATTCATACCTAGAAATTACCAAGCTATGGATGAAGCCCACAAATTAGTCTGAGACGAACGAGACAGCCAGGGCTTAGGTGTATATCACAAACGTTAGATCAAGAATGTTAAATTAAGTAGAGCCGAATAATCGGTCAGTTTTTGGACGAAACCCGAAAATGAACTCTCAGTCGTATACTCGCAAGTCAATTCTATAGTGTGCCGTTACCTTAAAAATCCAAGAAACTTTGTTCCCGCTGCCAAGGCTCTCTATAATTATGTATAGTTAACAATCGAGGGGGGATAAAACAGAATTTACGCGGCTTCTGTTGTTTATTTTCGTGCCTGATTCATTGAGGCCTGATTACGTTTTAAGTAGTTTTGTAGTTGGCGTGCAACTAAATTGTCGTATTTTTGTACTTACCTCTCAGTACACACTAGCTGGGCTTATTATACACGGACTTCTAATATTTTATTGCACTGTTTTCTTTACTTGTTAAGGAGATTATGTTATTTTTCATAACTTCATCACTAAACGTAGCCTTTTCAATTAAAGTTGACCGTAAGTTGAAACAAACGGACAGCATTTTCCTGAAATTGTTTGAGGAAATTGGCGGATGGTTTCCGGGAAGTTTTTGATAGTTCTTAGTAACGACCGTGCTCGGCTCTGTTTAAAACCATTTAATGCGAGAACTTTAATGCTTTAAGGCCGTATAAACCATAATTATTAGGAATTGTTGGGTCTGCGGAGTCGATGCTTACAATTGATTAAGTAATTACACAACAGTATCGCGGGGCTTCGCTCCCGTGGACTTAATCACGGTTAAAACATAAATTTTAACAAAAAAAGACAACAAAAATTGAACTATAACCTTTCTCCAGCGTCAAGCTACTTCCATACCAAAGTTCATCCAAATCCACCCAGTTATTTCGTAGATTAGCGCAAACAAACAAACTTTTCTGCTATACATAATATAATATTAGTATAGATATAAAAGCGGAAAGATACTCACATGTACATTACTTACGAAATCTTGAATACTATTTGAAGTCTGGACATGACATTGGATAGGCAGACAGTTGATAGACAGGACATATCGCACTCTCAGAATGAAAGAGACTTAACTCTAACTAACTAAAATAGTATTTGTTTGGATTTGAGCAGTAATAAAGCAGCATTGAATAAATTATATTCATATATCTCAAGTGGCAAATGTGTAAGCTGTCTCTTTATAACTCGTAATTCAGATTCCTGTTTCCACGGCAATTTAGAGTAATGTATCAGGCCAGTTTACATCAAAATCTGAAATAACACTAATTAAGAGTTAGGTCACTTTCATTCTAAGAGTGCGATATATTATGACTAAAGAAAGAAGTTTAGAAGACTCATCTGTAAAGGAAGGCATATGACTAAGGGTTTATGTGGAGTTTACATTGAATAGCGGACAACTAAGCGAAGTGCGGCTAATCCGACTAATATTATAATATAAATATGAAAGTATGTATGTGTGTGTCTCAATCACGCAAAAATGCATCAGGGATGTGAACGAAACATGGCACCCGTATAGTTTACATCCTGAATAGACCTATCCTATATATCTATATCTATCCTACACAGACCCCAAAAAGTGAGTGAAATTTCCAGGCGGGCAACGGCGCGGGCAATAGCTTTTTTTGTATAAAAACATATTAAGTTGCTTTCGTTTGGAGGTTTTTACTGACAGAATACTTTCAGTGGTCTATATCGTATATTGTAAAGAAATAAAACGGTAGATCTCAATACCTCCAATTTAAAACAGGCTTAAATGAATTTATCCTAACGACAAAACGCTACGCAGAAAACTAAATAATCAAAGTAGACACGGCCACATAATTTACATTTTCCTCCTCTTTATGTCTAATCTGATGCCTAATTATCTTATCACGGAGGATTATAGGGGGCGCTACAAGCAAGTCGCCCGTGATAGAATTACGCGCGTTGTGTATCGCGCAACTCTATAATACGATACCGCGGAGACGTGCGGCTGCATGCACAGTAATAACAAGTTGCACGCGATCCGGTGAGCGCGCGGAGGGAGGATACTGTGACGAGCGGGAGCGAGAGCGGGTAATTAAGATGTTTCAGAAAAGCTTGGTTGTATCTTAGGGTGATATGATTGCCAGTTAATAAACAATTGAAATAATAGACAATCTTTTTTTATTCAATTAAAGTATATACAGAAAATCACCTCAAAATATGACACACTACACAACAAGTATCGTAATTAACGCACACTCTCAAACACCCCAATTATAAAATTATGTTATTATGATAATACATACTCTGAATTTTTAGTTTTACTTATTTAAATAGTATTTTAAGACTTTAACTTCCTTTAAATGAGTTTAATTTTTCTGTAATGTGTACTGAATGACGGAATTTATATAAATCTGCATTTAAAAATTTACTACTTTAATTTACGGTTAATATATAGTATGTTTTTTATGCCATAGTTAGTTCTTTTTTAATATACAGCGAAAGTGTAATTTGTAATTTACGTAGATTTAATTGCTTTGGGATAAAAATTATCGATATTAAAGACGATAAAAATCGATTCAGTAAACGATTCTTAACAAACTAATTTCAGGGTGTGCATTAATTATGTTACATGTTGTATATCATACTTGTGAAACAATTTAGTCTGAAACTCCTAACCGTTTTAGTCTGGATTTTATATTGATTAAGTAACAATAAAAGTAAACAAGGTGATACAGATCACTTCTAGAAGTGACAATAAGGGCTTTCTTGTCTTACTCTGACGCTTCCTTTGCTAGCATTTCAAAAGGCCTGATAGCATCGTATTTCTAAGAGGTAGTCCGCTGTAGTCTATACACTTTAGCCCCACCCTTAGTCGTCTTCTTCCACACCTACAATGAAAGTCACGCGTCTAGTTTTGGCCGGGATCACACAACGGCGCACCGTGCGCGATACTATCTTGTTTCTAATATCGGATTATAGAAACGTGGAAGCTGAATCTTATCTGAAAACCACGGAATAATATTGTTAATAAACGGACAGACCACCGGCTTTCCCCTCCTTATGATAGTGTGAACAACAAATATGTCGGGCAGATGGGTAGCACAGCACACATGCACCTGGGTAATACAGCAGGACTTGTTTATATAATATATATACTATGCACTATGATTATATTTTATACTAGCTTCTGCCTGCGGCTCGGCTTGCGTGACACGTTTGTTTCAGTAAAAATGAAGCATCCTATGTCAATCTTCAGATATTCAACTGTTTTATCACCAAAAATCAAATCAATCCATTGCTCTGATGTGAAAAGAAAAGACCAAACAAAAAACATGCATTTGCGCATTTATAATATTATAGGATAATGTTCTCAAGTACTACAATATCAGCATTGTAAACAGTTAACGCGACAGCTACAAGTTATTCTTCCATATGCTCACTACTCTGTGCCCCCGAGACTGGGGTAAGCGTTATTGCAATACAGTGCCCCCAGCGTGAGCTACTTACCTGTCGCCATGCTACTGATACTGGGCATTCTACCTGTCTGGCACTATGAAGCTTTAAGATGGTGATGTTGAGCCACATTATTGGTTTAGTAGCTAATAGAACTGCCAACCTTTAGCTTCCTTTCTCTCGTTAAATACTTATTTAAGTCCTGTTTATCGAAGCGAAGTATGGAACAATTTATTTTCATTTCCGTAACAGATCGCTCTTGATCTCGATCACGCCTTATGGTAAGCGCTAGACTATATGAGGTCTACGATAGAACGAGCGAGCCTAGAAGATCTCTGTTCACTCTTGCTTTGAAGGCTGGTGGGTCATATGTGGTAGGGAACATAGAAGCTGGCAATGACAACAATGATCTATACATAACTTTTAACTGACGCAATGGCCTTAACTGTATAAGGTGAATAATATACATGGGTAGTACAATCCTATGGGACGAGTTTCAAAGTTAAGCAACGCTTATGGGGTCTGTCTGTGGATTGGTGATTTGCTCTGAATTCTAAAACTTTTACAGGTAGTAAGAGGTATCGTGTAAACTGGTTTCTCTTTTTTTAGGGGGGATAGTTATCAAATAAATCATCCCGTTTTCGGTAGAACAGAATGGAGTATCAGACTCCAACTGACTAAAAACCAACCCAGTTCTTTCAGTTTTTCTGGCTTTCCAGGGCCGCAATATCAGTAACCAATTTTCTACAGAAGTGTTATGTGACTTCTTTTTTCTCAAAATTATTTCCCAGCCGACATATTTCATTGTAGTCCAAGTCTTAGTGTCCACATTGTTGCTAGTAGCTTTTACTGGCAATTGTTAGGCCATACACTCACTGACGAGACAATGTGTCATATATCAACACCTGACGAGACTCGCCAGTACTCTCAACCACACTTCAACAACACCATTAGCTTACGGCCTACAAAAAATAAAAATTCGACAGATATCCAGAACCATGGACTGAACATGGAGCATTTTTACCAGTAAGCAATTTGACACTAGTGCCACGACTTTCCTTAAAATTTAGCCAGAAGAAATCAGTAAGAAACGTTAGTAATTTTATCTGGTATTCTATCTATGCATATAAATAAAGTTTGTTATTTCAAAATAACTTCGTTTTAGAGTAAAGGCGCACTTTGGTGTGGTGTGTGAGTGTCGGTAAAGGTGAGTGAAATAAAAATGTTAAATCTTAATTTCCAAACTCCGGGCTACTACTGAGAACTAATATTATTAAGTAATGTAATATAAATGTCAATATACTTATATGGAACCTGTATTGTCTGAAATAAATGGTTTTTTAATACTTTATCGCAAAACATCTAGTCTGTGAGGACCACCCTCACTCTTTACAGTTTCAAAGTAACTCAAACTAAACTTTTTGTGTACTTATTCATGCAGTTTATGGTACTCAGTTTGATGCATTGGTATTGGCCAACCTATGTAAGATATTGACTGAGCTATGCGCATTGTATGCTGCTTCCTTATAGTTCAGGGTTATAAGGAAAGGGATTGAAAGCTTACTAAATGTGTGGATGGGATTCAAGCTATGTTTGCAAAGAAACGATACAGAGTTGACGTTTAGTAGCTCGAGAGCTTTGATCTACTGTTCTCTACGATCTGTCAAAAGAGTTGTGTGTGTGAAAAGAGTTGTTGTGATAAAGAAACTACTAATAAAAATTGGTAGTTTCTTTAATATCACAACAACTCTTTTTTTTTTGTAACGGATGACGAGCTTATCCGTATTAAAAAAAAAAAAATTAGTTGACCTCGATCACGCCTGAGGGTAAGCGATTGATGAGATCGACGATGAAATGAGTGAGCCCAGAAGATACTCATTCACTCTCACTTTTTGCCTCAGATATATTCGTCATCTATTACATACTTTATTATACACCTTCCTAAAAACCATGAAACCATGGTTATATATAACCATGAAAGATAGCGCCAATTTTGGTCAACACATTAAAAAAATTGTCTTCATTGACATATTTAAAGCTACAGAAAATATACGTATATTCAGTAATATATATGTCAATGCGTATATTATATATAATAGTTGATAGGTTTCTATTTACATATTTTTATAAATACATTCTCATTTGTCTTTGAGATTATTAGTTTTTAAAATTATTTAGTAACTAAACATAAATAACATAAAATCGGTACAAGTACGCACTTATACTTAGTTTTTCTGGGAATATTACTTAATATGAGCCTGTAATGAAGTCTGAATTATTGAACCCAAGGTGACAAGGAGGAGTCTATAACAGGCATTTGTTATTAAAATAAATAAATAAATAAATAAATGAAGGTCTCCTAGCAACCGTTAGAAAACATACATACATTATAATAAGTTAAATAACATATTTTTGACGAAACTACACAGAATCATGATATACTTCCATAATTTGTCACGACAATCATAAAACTTGGTTTTTTATTGAAACCGTCTCAGCATCCGCATACTCTCAGAACGTGATACGAAATGCGCGGTCATTTATCATAGTTTACTTTCCATCCGTTAGCTAATTAACATGGGTAATTAAACATATTATAAGAGTTCAGTGGGAGTTATCATTACATGTTCTACTGTAATACCTATTAGAAGTGTGAAAGTTTGTAAGATATACATGCTTGGATGTTTGTATAAACTTACACCACAAGTTTATGCGTTGATTTTCATACTGACAGATATATGTATGTAGGTACCCTAAATAATGATAACATAACGTTTTGTTAAAATATAGCTGAGCTGTATAAAGTAGGCGTGTGATAGATATTAATAATTATTATTAATTTATTTTCAGATAAAATCCTTACAAAATGTGTTAGTAAAACACCTTTCGCCCTGGAGCGGGAGGTGTCAGCCAAGCTCTATCTGACTAAAACCAATTTGTGTTCCCCGCACACTTACACCGGGAACTGCGCGAGCACCTAGATAGCTACTTTCCAACGCGAAAAGAAGTAGAGAATTAGACAATTATTCAATTAAAATTCAGAGAGACCTTTGGAAAACTCACCATTACCACGTTCGCTGACAGTACGTCGTTAGGCGGGAAATTAAAATAGTGCGTTATGACAGTACGACGAGGGACGGCCACTTATTTTTAAGAGTACGTCGTGGAAAATTCTACTGTCGTAATGTGGTGTCAGGGTAAGTGCTCACTGTCAGTGAACGTGTTAAATTAATTATTGTAAAAAACATGTCGACCCTCCCAAGCAATAACTCAGTAATGTGCTATTATGGGTTTTATGCTGTTATGTCAAATTCGGCATCTATGGACTAGAATTACCTTAGCATTTTTTTTCAAATTTCTTCTAATGATATTTACAAACATATTATGACGCACGTGTTTATTATTGAGAATTTAGACAGAAATATATATTGGCAAATAACCTGCTATAGAAATTTACGAAAAAAAATTTTTTTTTTGGCAAGTTGCATTTGCCGGATTACTGGCGTAAACAACGAATACATATATTTTACTGAAAATTACGGAATACATATATATATTAAAATTAATTCAATAAAAACTACGTACTTACGTTTAGCAAAAACTTTTCATGAAGTTTTTGCTAAACGTAAGTACGTAGTTTTTGTTGAATTCATTTTAATATATATATGTATTCCGTAATACACAATAACAATGTAAGTTAAGATTGGTATTGGCTCATTAATGTACGTAATATTTCTATGATTATGTTATTTATCAATACCGTCTCTAAAATTATTGGATATTACCACAATAACTCCGTAAAAGCACGTTATGTATCAGCCCCACGATAAAAAGTTAACACCGTAAAAGTCCATAATATAATGTTACGATATATTTTAGTGATAAAATTACTGCAATAACCTCGTAAGTACTATTACTGTAATATTTTATGTATTTTTAAAGTATTATTTATTTTCATAAATTACCAGGTTTTTAATAAAAGGAATTTCATTTTAACGTCACAGTCATATTCCGCGTAAAAATAGCTTTCATTTAATACACCAATGACTTCAATAGTCTTACTCGTTGAAAAGATATTTGATAAAATCAGTAAATCTTTACTCCTGTAAAATTTTGATTTTTAGATTACCGAGTTATTGCTTGGGAGGGTCGATGTTATTAAAATAGTAATAAACATTTAAAAAACCTCTTGACACAGGAAGCGAGCATCAGATAAAGCCCAGCGTTTACCGCTAAAGCTTAGGTTCAACTATTCACTTGAGTAACATCGGACATTACACTTGTTGCTGTTTACCGGTTTTTGTTAATGAGCAATTAAGACTACAAAGTTTAAAACGTCGGTAATTTTTTTAATTATAAATAGTTAAACAATTTTTTAAAAGGCTGAATTAATTATACAGGAAGTTGCAAAAGCAGGTACTGCCTCATTGGTCGAGTGGGCGCAAGCGCGGCTGCTAAGCACGAGATCTGGGGTTCGATTACCAGGTCGGACAAAATGTGCTATAGGGTCTTTCTAATTAGTAGCCCGGGGTTGGGATTGGTCCCGAGTGTCATTTGAACATCTTTGACAGTTATTACGGGCAGTCAGAAGCCAGTAGATTGACACTCTAAACAAGGCTTATCGTGTACAACACAGCTTTATAATAAGTTAACAAAAGAAATAAGCGACTCCACATTAACAAATATATCGCACCTTTCGAATTGAAGTGGCCTAATTCAAAATTTTAAGAAAATGACTTTTATACACAGAACGACTTATAAACATGTATTTAAGTCGTTCTGTGTATAAAAGTCATTTTCTTAAAATTTTGAATTAAGCCTCTTCAATTCTAAAGGTGCGATATTTAAAAATTGGTTAAAGTTGTATTTCGCCAACCAGCAGTAATAAACTACTCACAAAATGTACTCGATAGATCGAACGACAATGTTTATATTTAAGATTTTTTTTTTAATGTTAAGTTTCTCTTATATAAGTGAACTTTGTATGTTCTTTTTGATAAATATATTTCTTTAAACCGAACCCTGGAACCTGGAAGCTGACCCTAACATACTTGGGAAAAGGATAAGCAGATGTTGATGTTATGGAATTTTTACATTATTGCAACCAATTTTTACCAAATTAAAAATGAATTCCGCGGACACAGTCCTCTTTCTAGATCATTAAGTAAACGTGCATAAATGTAACTCTATAGCCGGACACTGCCCCATTTTTTTTTTGTCTTGGGTGGGAAAATCATCGAATGACTTCTTCCACTCTGGGTTATGCGGAAGGGTGTATCAGACTTCTACTCACTAGAAACCCACCCTGTTCCTTCGGCTGCCCTAAAGTTCCGGGGCCGCGGTATCTCGATAGAACTTTCCGCAAACCCCGGCAGGGACACTGCCCCTTAAGATACAGGCTTTGCCTAGTTTAGGGGTCAGGGTTGCAACTATTGTGTGTTAATTTATTTTAATTTCCATGTAATTCAATCTTTGTAAACAAGGCAATGTATGTACGTTAACATGTATTTTGTGTGGTAAATAAATTATCTTAAATTATCTTATGTATCACCCCGGTGGTCACCATCAGCACATAGAGGAGAGCCCCGTATTCTTAGGAGGTCGCTTCGAAGCTCCCTGTGCAACGCCTGGTGGGAAACTCTAAAAGAATCCCCTTTGAGCATGGCATGTGCACGATAGCACACGATCACTGTGCCACCGTCCTCAATATCTTATTGGACGGTTAGTCTCCAATCCCCAAACCCAATATTGTGCGTATACAGGGTTTGGGGATTGAAGACACTGAAAGCCAATAATTATTCTAAGATATCTTAACAGTTACAAGAGATGATGAATGTCTCTCTTCTCTTGCACTAGGTCTGTTGGAAGAAATTTCTAATGAAATAAGCAGCACCTTCGTGCCCTTTTGTCTGTATTTATTCTTTTATCTTTTAAGTGGCATGTGTGTACATAAATAACTGCCAATATAAACAGAGATTACAATATAAAAGGAAAAATAAATGCAACTAAGAAGATATATTTCACATGAAATGTTTATACTGGATACATAAAATTCGGAAAATAAATTAAAGACAGCAAACAAATGATTTTAACCGAAGATAAATAAATCAGCGCTACGAGTAGCACGTGCGTAGTACGCCCGGCCGCGCGTAGCATTTATTTATTCTTAAATCGTATTTCTGCAAACTTTTTTATTGTCTCTAGCACAATTTATATTCGATACTACACGTTCAAATTGACCGTTTTTATCCAGAGACTACAAGTCGCGCGGTTCGTTCCTGTGGACATTATCACGATTAAAACCACCCTCCTTTTAACAGTCGGATAAAAGGAACCTTTTTCTAGCTTCAGTCTACTTCCGTACCAAATTTTATACGAATCCACCCAGTACTTTCGAAGATAAGCGCGTTCGAATAAACAAATCTTTCCGCTTTATAATTTTAGTACGTAGTACGTACCTATAGATAAAAAAAATATAGTGTTGCTGAGAAACTTATGGCTAAATAATAACAGACGCACGGGTCGATCTACAAGGTTAAGTGACACTAGCCGGGGTTGCTCCATGGATGCGTGACCATCTTAACATATAGAAAATGTTCCATGCCTCGGAAAGCTCGTTAGCAGTTAGTTCCAGCTCATTTTAAAATGTTTGAGAGTCGTTACGAGAGGTGAAAAGCAAGAAAATCTGGGTTGTGGAAGTCAGATAGGTAGTCCTAGTCGCTCCATGTAAAATGTCGGAAAAAGGCTAAGCTGCTTTTGTACTAAATCATATTAATCTTGCTGCTGATGTCCTAATTAATTTGCTATTACTAAAGTTGTTTTGACTATCCGTCTAACTGTTAATTAGTCAGTTATCAACTTATCACAGACTGTTTTTAGAGCAATGGTGGCCCAGACAGCGTCAACAGGCACAACTAACGATTTGTGGTTTGTGGGTTTAAACCCAAGCAGGCAGATTACGTTTTGAAATCTGCTCTCAATACGGTAAAGAAAACTAACTGAAGTCCTAAATCTCCTAGACATCCACCAACACACACTTCCTCCGATAGGGATAAAGTCTGTTTACTAGCAGTGGGAATTTTATAATCTGGTTATGTTATTGTACATATGTGTAGAGTTTTATGTCACCGCTATAACAACCAATAATAAAAACTAAATACGAGATTTATCTACTTAAGTTACTGATCACGATGAACAGACCTGCATTTGGCAGGTTTTTGAGTCTTCAATCAGTCATAGAATGTCATAATGAAGAATGTTACTAGGTATGCCAAATCGGTTGAAAGTAAAATGTTAAGTAATTATTTAGATTACATAGATTGATAGAATATACTTTATTGTACACCAAAATTTAAACACACATATTTAACAATATTGCTTAAGCTATGGTTACACCGGCGGTCTTTTCAATAATTGAAAAGACCGCCGTTGTAACCATAGCTTGATGAGATTCAAAATGACCTCTATCCAGATTTCAATGGTTTTTGTTATTTTCACTGTCTTATCCAGAATAAAATAAACGTATTTAAATAAATGTTTTGCTATTTTGTCAATATATTTGATTTGGTTATCACATACAGTCTAAATTTTAATCAAGAAATCAGTTTTTGTGCAATTGATAAGAATTCGAAAAAGTGGATAGAGGTGCTTCTGCATCTATACGCCTCAATTATGTAATGTTATTGCTGATGTGATAATCAAATGAATATGAGAATAATTACTAAGTGATGAAAGTTTTACTATATAAGTAACCAACCGCTTAACACGATCTTTCCGAGGCACAGGGGTATTACACTGCTACTTCGGAACTCCAGGGTATTACTGAGAAATCTCTAATAGAAAAACCCAATCAATCAATCAATGTATTTATTTGTGTACACAGGTCTTGAGGTCTACATAGGTATTTTTATAAATGTATCTCTGTATCCTGACACAGTCAGTAGCAAACAAATTCATAATATTTAATTTATGAGTATATTAGGTACATTCATCAAAATAATACTTTATCTTTTTTTAATTTTTCTTACGTTTTTATTATTTCCAATAGCACTTTTGCCGATCCATGAATCGAATCCGAGACCGGTCACGCTTACGACCACTACACCCAATGTGGTAGTTTTTTTAGGCTTTGAGAAATACAGAATTGATGATATGATAAATAGTATTCTTTGACAAAAAAATTCTTCGAAAGCTGTATCGCGATTGTATTATTAAATAACAAAGTTGCAGGCTGCAGCACACAACATTGTTACAGTGGACATTTGGTGCAATAAACATTGATGATCTACATAAAGCAAATAAGTATTTATATTGGATTATTAAATCAAATACTTTGTCAGCAGTACGTTGATGTTTATCGCGGGGTGTTAATATCGTTTTAAGGTAGTTTTATAACAGCTATTTGTATAAGGGCCCGGTGTAGACCGACTTACAAAGTAATCGCGAAGTCTTGCAATTGCAATGCCGCTGTTTTCCTTTTAATGATTAGATAGTTATTTCCTAATGGTGACAGGACTTGCTAGATAGCGGATTAAATATCTGAACTTGCTATGTAAAAGTGTAATTTATTTTTAACAAATGAGCTACCGAAAAAAGAAGGTTTTATTGACACGTCACACTTAAATGGCCAGGTAATGTTTCCTATTGAAAATAAATTGAATCAATCATAGCAATTGATAGGTCTTTTACTATTGGTCACGTTAATTTTATTAAGACAGTAGAAAATAAAAACAATATTTTAGGTTTGCTAAAATACTTATTACCTTTAGTAAAAAAAGATCTTCGTTAACGATGTATTTCAAGGCGTCAATAACTCAATGGCTAAGATGTCGGACTTGAAATCGAGAGGTCGCGTGTTCGAATCCCACCTATTACACTATTGCCGTGAATCCACGCCAAACACAAGCTAAATTGGAGGGGTTATGAAGTTTGCCAGTAGCGTGAATTCTACCAACATTGCTCTTTAAAAATACCTTTATTTCTAGACTAGTACTCACGCGGGGCTTCGCTCCTGTGGATTCTATCACGGTAAAAACATAACTCTCCTTTTTTGCAGTCGCGTAAAAAGTAGCCTATAACCTTCCTCAAGCTTCAAGCTACTTCCATACCAAATTGCATCCAAATCCACTCAGTACTTTCGAAGATTAGCGTGTTCAAGCAAACTTTTCCGCTTTATAATAAGTAATTACTAGTAGGTACTCACGCGGGGCTTCGCTCCCGTGGATTCTATCACGGTAAAAACATAACTCTCCTTTTTTGCAGTCGGGTAAAAAGTAGCCTATAACCTTCCTCAAGCTTCAAGCTACTTCCATACCAAATTTCATCCAAATCCACCCAGTACTTTCGAAGATTAGCGCGTTCAAGCAAACAAACAAACAAACAAACTAACAAACTTTTCCGCTTTATAATATTAGTATAGATTAGTATAGATAATGTAAATCTCAACACAACCAAACCACTTCTTCAATACATACGGCCCATTCACGACTTCGGTCTTAGCGGCGAGCGGCGGCGGCGGCAAGCGGTGCGTTTTACACGCCACGTACCCTCAGTAGCGGCAAGCGGCAGCGGCCGAGGTGGACGTATTTGGGTAGTTAGAACATGCTCAAAATTATGGCGTTATCAAAATTATCCCTTCTGTGTTTAGAAAGCAGTATATTTTCAACCGACGACAAAAAAGGAGGAGGTTATCAAGTCGACGCGCATATATATTTTTTATGTATGATCAAAAAATTTATGTATGAAAACAAGATATTCTTAATATGAGAGAAGGAGTGCACGAACTGAATAAAGATCGATATTTAAATGACGAATTTCGTGACCTATACGAATATAACAGAAAATATCCAGACAAGTTTTATGAGTACACAAGAATGAGTGTGGAAACATTTGATTATATTCTGCAGCACATAGACGTATATTTAAAACAGCATATCACAACCAAAAGGGTTGTCACCAATCCAGAAAAATTGTTTCTCGCCTCGGTATCCATTACCGCCACAAAATCGTCTAAAATTTTTTGTTTATAAGTTCGCCGCCGGGTCCGTCACACCTACACCGCTAGCCGCGCCGCTCTGTTTCGTGGCGTCGCACTCATTCGCTTATACTTTGATCTCGCCGCTTCCCGCACCGCGCGCCGCGCGCCGCTGCAGTGATTCGCTCCGACAAAACCGCGCGCGTTTTCGCTATGAGCGGCGACTCGTGGCCTGCTTCAAACGTTTTCATATTTTTGTTCTTACCGCTCGCCGCCCCGCGCTTAGTCGCCGCTCACCGCGGCAAGGTCGTGAATGGGCCGATACGAGCGTCTATTCCTGCCGGGGTTGCGGGAATGTTCTAACGACATACCGCGGCCCCGGAACGCAAGGACAACTGAAGGAATAGATTGGGTTTCTATTCAGTTGGAGTCTGACACTCCCTTCCGCTCCATCTAGAGCAAGAGAAGTAATTTGATGGTTTTCCTCCCCGAACAAAAGCGTATTAATATTTTGTTTTATCAATTTTATTATAAGAGCACAAATTGAAGGTTAACTGCTACCGCCTACCACCAATTAAAGTCTACAAGTCATTACAATTAATGAATTAACAATGCTTTGAAGTACCTAACAAAACGGGTTAGAGTTTTTAATCTGTTTTCTGTAACTTTTAAATATGCTTTCGTGCTTATGTTGTTTTTATGAGAAGTCGACTTAAAATAGCTATAAGCCAACCCACCCCTAACCCATTGTGAGCAACCCATTCTTTTTTTTTAAATAATTTTTATTATAAATGCTTATTCATTTTTCTTTACAGAAAGCTTATTGACTTATAACTAAACCACAGTATTACGACGTAATACTGTGACTAAACTGAGCAATTATTTGTAGAATAGGAAATTCTTTAAATACGTACAAGCTATCACATTTTTTATATATCGAGTTCTTAAAAATTTTAAAGCGATTCAATCAATCAATAAGTTTATAAAACTGTGTCATTGGGCCTATTTAAACATCATCTTTTATCTGATAAGTTAGGGTCGGATCCCTGTATAATCGGAAGCTGCCTTACCGTATTAAAAAATTATAAAACGGATAGAGTGCGATCATGATCCACATAAACTCCAAGAAGACTTAGACCGTTTTTCCCAGTGGTGTTTGGACAATAACATTCTTCTTAATGGCGATAAATGCAATTACGTACATTTTTCTAGGAACAAAGGACCTTATTTTCGTAATTACAAAGTTAATGACCAAATTATTAATGAAAAGGAAGTTATTCGTGATCTAGGTGTTTACATTGACAATAAGCTTCGGTTTAATATTCACGTAGATAAAATTGCTAGTAAAGGGTTTAAGATGTTGGGTTTCATTCTGCGTAACAGTAAAAATTTTAAACGCGCATCAACTAAAATTGTTATATTCAACTCAATAGTCAGGTCCGGTTTAGAATACTGTAGCATTGTCTGGACTCCATTCTACGAAATACATAAAAGTCGTTTAGAATCATTGCAGAAAAGATTTCTTTGGCACTTGTCATATCACTGCAATTTGGGCAGAAAATTAATGAGCTACAGCTCTCGCTTGAAACATTTTAATCTCATGAGTCTAGAAAATCGTCGTACGATCTTAGATAATCTCTTTCTATACAAATTATTAAACAATCACATTGATTGTCCGAGGTTACTCAGTCTGATAAACATAAATGTGCCTTATGAACTGCCTCGTATATCTATATATCAGTTACTTCGCGCTAAGGGTTTTAAAACCAATCTGGGTCATTTTTCCACCATAAACAGAATGCAGGTTCAATATAGTCGCTTGTCTTCCTTACCTAGTGTCGATATTGATATGTCTTATTCCTTACACAAATTCAAGTCTGTCTTACATAGGGCATTTATACAAAAATTACAAATAATTTTATTTTGCTTCTAGCTTTCCACTTATATCAAGTTATATTTTTTAATTATTATTTAACTGTTCATCAATGTTATAATATGTGAAATGCTATGCTTGTATTAAAGCAATAGCTTTAGCAATTAGTAATACCTAGCTAGCCATTGCAATGTTAGTAAGTTTTTTTTGTTTGTTTTGTTTAATATCTACTTTCACGCTTATTGTTTAATGCATGCCGTGGCAGCCTTTAATTAAGGCTACACTATTGTTTGTAACAATATTTTAATTTTTAACATCTTTATTGGTGTATGCTTTGTTGGTTGTCCTTAAATAAATAAATAAATAAGAAGAACGCATTTAATAAATCCTGTATCAACGGCCGGATATAACGTCAAACAACATGTTTAACAAGATTTTTTAAATTGTTCAGTTCAAAAGTTTTCTAACATTCTCGGAACAAGCATGGGGGTGACTCGGATAACCCATGACCTAAATTTATTTTTGAACGTCAATCTGCCGGCCACTTTGCTGATGTCAGTAATAGTTCTCGGACTACAAGACAAACAGCGATGCGCCATCGTTACACGGTGGACATCCCACCTATACGCACTAAACCTTAGATAAAATAAATAACTAGATATGGTCAACAGACGAAATTATATCGGAACCGTGTGTCTCCAGTTAGGCGCTGGGCGGGGCAACAACTACACATGCAGTTTAATAAAATCAATAGATACGCACTCGCACACACACACCCGCATTTCTTGAATCAGAACGTACTATACAATCAATAATAAACCTTATTCCGTCAAACACAGCGTGTATTTACCATGCACCGTAGAACTTACCCACACAAAAACATCGGTCGCTATCGTTGTGCTGTGCAAAAGCAATTTATTTTACATATACGCTAGTGATTGACTAAATCGGAAAGTTATCGATTCTTCCATTTATTATTGTACAATATTTTTTGGGCACCTGAAAATGAACCAAATAAAAAATGGCATGTCCAGAAAATATTACAATAACAATAAACATATTATTAAGAACATAACATTACATAATTATTATTAAGTACTACCTACTAAGTATTAAGGGCTACCCTGGCGCTTTCGACTTAAATCTTAATATTTAATTATCATAGTGATAGGTCAAATAGAAGTTGATGTTAACTTACATTACGCTCTTGATTGGAACATACCAGCCGTATAGGTTGTATAGAATCCTGAAAAGTGAATGACTGATTTTATGAATACCCTAAATCATGAGAATAGCTTTCAGTAATAAAATAAAATTCAACCCACTTCTGCAAAAATCAGTTGTACTCTTAATTTTGGAATTTTCCATTCAAAAATCCTGCGACTTTTCTTTAGAGACTAGAACATTTCTGCGTTGAAGTGAACCGAGCATATGGTGCTATTTTTTGTAGGGTACCAGTTAGGTGGCATGCCTGTGGCATCAATCCATTCCTTTTTTATGTTACCATCTTTTGGGAAGCTGAAAAGTACGAAAAGCACTTATTTATCATTTACATACATCCTAAGCTACTTCTAAACGTCACCATATAATATCGCAATAATTACGTAACACACTATAAATCAAGATCTGAATGATTTTGACGTATATTGCTAATGCATTGCTTCATATGTTCGAAATATTGGTCTGCTCAACAACGTAAATACCGCAGTGAGTGTTGGTGACTTAGCATAATGAAACCGATTCCTACTGTAAGAGTGTTACGCAATTACCCCGCAGGTAATAGTTTAGTAGGTTATAATAGGTTTTTGTAATAATAAAAATCCTAGTTAGTAGAGAAATTGTTAAATATATGAAAACAAACACACATCCATGCATAACAAATAAATAGCATGAATATATTGACTTATTTTAAGCTCAATTCACAAATACATTATCTGAACTATGCCGATTATTATAACGCATTCGAAGCTTCAACGGAAGCAAAATACAAAAACCATAAAAAATAAAGAAACAGCATGAGGATAAGGCATAACATACGATAATTCTAAACCGAAAAACCCCACCGATTATTAACCTAAAATTAAAGTAACTTACTTTACGAATATTGGTTACGCATTTCTCTACTACTTTGTAAAAAAATCAAAATAAGTAAAAAAACATTATTTACATCGATCTTCCAACCAGGCTAAAACGGTTGACAGATTGAAAAATAAACTATTGTAGCGACTGCGACGTCGGAACTCCTTACGCATGCTGCGGGCGTAAAATAAATTGTTTATTTTGTTTATTTTTTTGTACACTTGACTTTTCAACGTATTTTTATTTCAGCCTCATGTAAAATAAAATTTAAACATATTTTTCTTAGAGGTTTCCGTATGTTATAAAAAACTTTTTACCAAAAAATTAAACAGACTCCCAAATAACAATGCAAAACGAAAAATAACTTTAATTTCGGTAGTCGGTGTCTTTAGTTTTGTATTTTCGTTTTTGGCACCGACTTCCGAAATTAAAGTTATTTTTCACTTTGCAGTGTTTTTTGGGAGTCGGTTTAATTTTTTGGTAAAAAGTTTTTATTTCACTCTTTTTAGTTGGTCGATTTTTAATTTACCCAGTTACAAGAGCCTAAATATCAACTACTTATATTCATTTACAAAATATTGCTTTTCCCAATGTTGGGCTGTTATTTGTTGAGGAGTTCACTGGTAGTTCACCATCAGCTTCACTTCACCATATGCATTGTGACGAGCATATTGTGCTTAATAACCACATTCAAGTAATCGAAGCGGAACACATGAAATACTTATATATTGAGTAGTTCCAGTGGACATCTGTGGTCTTCATCATCAGGTCCACTTCACAAATGGTGCTTTTCGAATGCAACTACACAAGTTACTTTAAAAATACTCAATTCACTATAGGTGTGCCTATAATATTTGAAGAGTTCCCTCGATTTCTCCAGGATCCCATCATCAGATCCTGACTTGGTGACAATGGGACCAATTTCAAAGTATACCCTTTCAAACAAAAAAAGAATTTTCCAAATCGGTTCAGCCGTCTCCGAGTAATCGGTGAACATACATAAAAAAATAAATAATATACGCGTCGAATTGATAACCTCCTCTTTTTTTTGTCGTCGGTTGAAAAACCCCTAAACTATAATAGCAATATTTCATTCGTCAATCGACATTGCTCTCGATAGCCTACGTTAGTGGATCTGCACAAGCACATCACTAATTCGTCGCAAGAAGTGGCGGCCTCACTACGCGATGAATCCGCGTAATACAGTTTCGTATGTTATGTTTACATTGCTTGTCCAGTTACTTAGTGACGAACTCAGGTAGTGGTTAAGGAGCAATGTATTTATAGTAAAAGGAGTACAGTCGCTCTGATATTTGAAAACAAAAATAACATAGTAAAACCAGGAAATATTTTACGATTTATTGTTTTTCATGATTTTAAAGACAAATATTGTAAAATACTTGTACTTACATATGGTAAGTGATTCCATGATTCACATAGATTTGATTTTGGCTTCGGTTTTTACAAGATACCACAGAACAACTCGGCATTCATATATGTTATCACGATCGCCGTCGAAAGCGCACTAGTTCGCGGAGACGGCCACTTGCCTGTGACATGAGCCCTGTGGCCATGTCGCGCGGACACCGATACGCCCCCTTACCACTTCTCCTATATTTTTGATTTCTGTGCACTAAACGTTTTGGGAATACCTACCTTCATTGCCTTCTTCTTCATTACCTGCCCGAGTCTGTGTTTCCCGATAGCTATAACCTCCCCTAGGTTATTTATATCTTTAAGTCAGGAGTGAATTGGTTACTTTTAGGTAAGCGTGCTCCATCTTCGACGATCAGGTGAGATGGTGGTCAAACGCGAGCCTATCTATACTAATATTATAAAGCGCAAAAGTTTGTTTGTTTGTTTGCTTGAACGCGCTAATCTTCGAAAGTACTGGGTGGATTTGGATGCAATTTGGTATGGAAGTAGCTTGAAGCTTGAGGAAGGTTATAGGCTACTTTTTACGCGACTGCAAAAAAAGAGAGTTATGTTTTTACCGTGATAGAATCCACAGGAGCGAAGCCCCGCGTGAGTACAATAAAAAAAATGTTTTTTGTGGTGTGGTAGTTGTGTATTGGTAGAACCAACATTGATTCCACCAATCATCTTCTGCTTAGCCTTTTCCCAACTATCTTGGGATTGGCTTCCAGTCTAACCGGATGCAGAGGTTAACACGATACCCTTTGGCTAAATCAGTGTCAGATTTACTGGTTTCTGACTACCCGTAACGACTGTCAAAGATGTCGAGATGACAGCCGGGACCAACAGCTTTACGTACTTTCCGAGAAAGATCTACTACTGAGAAATTCCTTACAGAAAAACCCAATAACACTATCACCAATATTATCGAGTTATTCGTTTATGTATACGAAAATGAAAACGAGCTCAATAAATAAAAGGAAAAAAGACAGCGTTCCCCAAGTGATATCTATATCACACGATCTAAAATAATCTTGCGCATTCTAACATACAATAAAGGTAGAGACCAGATAACGAAGTACCCGCTTAATTGCTAGGCGGAAATACGCTTAACGGACGTAATTAAGATTAGAAGTGGAGGAAATAGCTGCGCTAATACGTCTAGTCGACGTTAAAAAGTGCTTACTCTGGTGTTGGATACCGTGCTTTATTTTCCGAGTTTCACACGAAAATACAGCATATGTCGAATCAGTTTTGAGTTTAAAAATGTTTTAATGGGACATTTATCATAATTAATCCACCTTACGAACGTGGGGCTCCCTTTAATTATACGAAACTCTTGTGCTAGAAGCATAGAAATATAAAATCGGTGGCTAGAAGGCTTCGATCTTCATAACTGACTCAAAGAGTTATACTAATAATATAAATGCAAAAGTGGGTTTGTTTATTGGTTCGCCCATTGCAGGCGAGTTCGTCTTGCTCCTGGTCGGTTCATTTTATTGTTTAAGTCGTGATTCGAGTAAACAAAATAAGTTATTGATAGAGAGTTACACTATGTAAATGTAAGTGTGTACTTTGGAGGTCTGCTATGCGAGCGGCCAGGCTACCGGACTGGCTGGCATAGTTTGAAATGTTTGTATTTAGATCGCAATGTTGGACATGCGAAGAAATTGTTTTTTTAACAAGAAAGAGAACAGCTTGGGACTTCGCCGCCCGCATAAGCAGACTCAATATTAAAATAACGTGAAAATGTAATTAGAATAATCTTCCATAAAAATGTAAACATAATATTATACAAAGTATAAAACCTACCGCGTTTATATTGAAAATCCCGAGTACACACACGAAACCGTTACAGTACTATCACTGTACGAGTGTGTGTGTGTGTGCATTATAGCTGATTGTTGCTGCGGGATTAGCTAGATTCTATTAAATTAATAAAGATGAATTCATGACTGTAAAAACAGATTGTGTCAAGAGTGAATAGGTTACTTCTAGGTAAGAGTGCTTCATCATCGCTTACTCAATGATAAAAAGTTAATTTCGTGCAAATTTCCTAGTAATCGTATAAATCTCGTTTTAATCTTAAAACCACGATATCTGAAGACGAATGTTGATGTTATCCAGTTCTTATTTCCTTCCATTGATATACAATATTCATCGAAGATAGCCAATTAATAGTGTCGTATCTTTTTTTTCCTGATCTCTATCTTAATAAGACAGGATGGTTTAAGATAACAGCTATTAAGATAAATCTATATATGGGTATCTTTTCATTCCTCAAGTACATAAATATATTGCAATAATCGTACAAACGTTAAATTCCCTCAGAAAATTAGTTCTCATGAGCCTATCCTGTCGAGAAGTTACGAGGAAAATCTACAAATTTTGAAAAAGAATGTGGCGTTTCAAGTTTTCCCAACTATGTTAGAGACGGCTACCACTCTAATCAAATACAACTGAGTGCTGCTGATCTGCCTATCTGACCTTTATAACCTCATCTATATATATATAACTCAAAGGTGACTGACTGACTGACTGACATAGTGATCTATCAACGCACAGCCCAAACCACTGGACGGATCGGGCTGAAATTTGGCATGCAGGTAGATGTTATGACGTAGGCATCCGCTAAGAAAGGATTTTGCGAAATTCCCACGGGATCAGGATTTACACGGGAAAAACTTCCCACGCGGGCGAAGCCGCTGGCACAAGCTAGTACCTGAATAAAATGATACCCATTGGTACGACTGTACTCAGATTTCTTGGGTTCTGAAAATTTATGATGAAAAAAAATATGGCTCTGACTCTAAGTCTCGCCATTGTATTCGAAGCCTTAGTTGTGGATGATTTATATTTATAAATATAATAAAAGAGGCAGGAAGTTTATTACAGAGATTTAATAAGTTGGTACTAAAACGGATGAAGATACTATTACCTAACTATAAATAGCTACAACAGTATTCTACATTCAATTAAATGCAGATTTTATTTAATTAAAGTTTTTAATTGAATCGAAGCATTCTAGTCTTCTCATATAGATTTTAAAGCCAATTACTAGTGTAGAAGATGAGTAAGTCACACAAGCTTTTTGGTAATACTATAATATTTAATTATAATTCTATGAACACAATGTGGCCCAAACTGTTGCATCAAAGACAGTCACATACTCAAAGATAAGATAATCTATACTTATAATAAATCTGTAGAGAGGTCAATTCTGTACATGAAATATATTTCCAAAATAACTATCAGGGGGTGATTAAGGATCGATACTCATGCCAAAAATGCAATCAGTTAAATTTTTGTCTGTCTGTCTGTCTGTCTGTCTGTCTGTATAACCGTTATAGAAACAAAAACTACTCGACGGATTTTAACGAAACTTGGTACAATTATTTTTCATACTCCTGAGCGGGTTATAGTATACTTTTCATCACGCTACAATCAATAGGAGCAGAGCAGTGAAGGGAAATGTTGGGAAAACGGGAGAAGTTACTGCATTTTTTAAGCTTCCGTCGCGTGTGCAACCTTAATGGTTAAAGCTACACAAATCATTTCATGACGGAAATGTTCTCCTTAAAATTATATAAAAAATATCCCACGACAGCATATGTCTAACTTTTATGGTTGACTCACAATAACACGTGCAACTCCCGATAGCTTAGCAGTTCGAAGCTTTCTGATTATAATATTTGTCTACTCTTACGTTTATAACACTCTCAGTCACCCCTAATTGAAAAAGTTAACATTAATAACTATTCCATAAAAAAATTGGCCAAGCGCGAGTCAGACTCGCCCATGAAGGGTTCCGTAGTAACTATAATATAATATGCAAATTTATTTGACGAAAAAAAAACCTTACAAATTTCTTAAAACTAGCTTATTTACATTTTTTACAACTGCGCCAAATAAATTTGTTTTGAAAAAAAAACCTTACAAATTTCTTAAAACTGGCTTTTTTACATTTTTTACAACTGCGCCGAATAAATTTGTTTTTCATAGTGTTTGTATGAATTACAAAGTTATATTTGCGGTTTTAGAAAATATGCTGTATCTAAAAAACTGCTGAACTGATTTCGTTCAAACTAATTTTGGTTGAAAGTTTATATTAAGATCTACAGACATATATTTTTTTTAGATTTTTCACTCCATTATTATAGAAGTTAGAGGTTGTGTCCGCCACACACACATTTTACCACTTTGGAAGCTTATATCTTTTAAACGATTGACTTTATGGAAAAGTGGTTTTAGAAACCCCGATGTCGTTTTTAAAGAACTGTCTATAGATACCACACATGCATCGATTTCATGAAAAAAAATATTTTCAGGTTTAGTTCCATGTATGGGGAGCCCCCCTTTATTTTAAATATTTTTTAATTTTTTTCTCAAAATCGGAAAGCGGTTCACAGAATACATCTACCTATCAAGTTTCACATGTATAGTCCTAATAGTTTCGGAATAAAATTGCTGTGACAGATGGACGGACGGACAGACAGACAGACAGACAGACGGACAGACATGTCGAAACTATAAAGATTCCGTTTTTTGCCATTCGGCTACGAAACTGTAAAAAGAATCATATAAATCGGTATAGAAACACCAAAGTTATACATGAAATACGCTTATAATAATAAGCCATCGCGCGTGAATACTGAATCATGCTATAAGGATTATTTTTGAGAATCGGTCGCCGCGCTCGACGCGTCTCGCGGTCGAAGCGTTCTCTAGGTACTTAAGCCTCATGTGAACGTGATCTAAACAATATTACCAATACATTAACTTACGCTGACGGAGTCGCGGGCACAGCTATATTGTATCATTACGCTAAGGCCAATAGGAGCGGAGCGCCAATGAAGAATGCTTCAAAATCGAGGTTAAATTTAACGTTAGCCCAAAGTAACTATTCCACCCGGACGAAGTCGCGGGCAAAAGCTAGTATATAATATATTCATAGATATAATAAAATAATAAATATATAAACAAAAAATCTCAAAACAAAAAGAAATACCACGTTATATTACCTACCTACCTATACAACGCAAAACTTTTATCAAGAAAAAACGAAACTGTTTTTTTTTTTTTTTTGATAAGCGTACCTTCTGTCTATCTATCTCATCTCACGTGCTTATTATGTGTATCCATTGTACTATAAAATTCTAAATTAACGGGTCGTGAAGGACGAAAGATGGATACCATAAAATCGTGGAAGTGGCAGGACTTTATTTGCAGCTGTTCAGCTGGGATACTTAAAGAAATTGCCCAAGTGCGAGTCAGACTCGCCCAAGATGGTTTTTTTTTTAAAAGATAACTAGGAATGTGGGTAGAATTCACATTACAACCCAACGAGCACATTAGTGGAAATTGCAGCCTATTTTGTTACTTTCGGCTGTAAAATAGCGGTTTAAGGGTTCAAAAAGCAGTTCAAAGTTGCATTTCTGCATCCGTAAACGTCTATAGCTATAAAAGTTACTTAAGGTGCTATAAGCTGAATCAAATACTACCCTAGCCTTCCCAGTAGTCCACGGTAGAACTCATTTACCACTTACACCTTTATATGAGAGTTACGAAGGTCATTCTGCCACTCACAGCTGTACAGTGGTTTCCATTGTAACTTTTATAGGTTATAGTTATAGTAACCACTATTATACTACTATAAGTTTCATTATAGAAATAATAGAAACTCTTATGCATACTATAGTTACAAAAAAATCATCAGTGTAACTAAGGCCTTTAGTAGCAATAGTCATTCCTTGCAGGCTCAATCCATTCGCCATTTTACAGCCGCTTTTGTAACTATTATAAAACATTTAATAAAAATGGATGCTAAACGAATAAGTACGTAACTACATCTTATAACCTCAAAAACAAGAACATAGGAGCTTTTTGTGGCTGTGAGTTGCACTAGGGGAACAAAAATCACTGGAAGCGTAAGAAGGGTGAAAATTAGCGCTATGATTCTCAAAAGGGAGTTATTAGAGCTAAAACTGCAGGTTATGACTACATTACAATGACGCCATGATTTATTAAGAAAACTTATAATTCACTTGCAACATTGAGTTGATATACATTGGTTTTTCAGTTAATTGTGCATTAAATGTACCGGTAAACAATCGGTCACTTGCAAATAGTAAGTTATCGACACGTAAAAATACGGAAATAAAATTTATTCTGTATAACAAATAAAAAATACCACATATCTTTTGTTAATTTTTTAAATATCATAAAAGCGACAACTTACAATGGCTATAAGCCAACCCACCCCTAACCCATTTTGAGCAACGCATTCTATTTTTGTAATATTTTTTATTATATGGTTATTCAATTTTCTTTACAGAAAGCATATTGGCTTATAGTTAAACTGAGCAATTATCTGTACAATAGGAAATTCGTAAATAGGTACAAACTATCACATTTTTAGGGTTCCGTAGCCGAATGGCAAAAAACGGAACCCTTATAGTTTCGACATGTCTGTCCGTCTGTCTGTCTGTCCGTCCGTCCGTATGTCACAGACATTTTTTATATATCGAGTTCTTAGAAATTCTAAAGCGATTCAATCAATCAATAAGTTTATAAAACTGTGTCATTGGGCCTATTTAAACATCATCTTTTATCTGATAAGTTAGGGTCGGATCCCTGTATAATCGGATGCTGCCTTACCGTATTATAATAAGAACGCATTTAATAAATCCTGTATCAACGGCCGGATATAACGTCAAACAATATTTTAACAAGATTTTTTTAAATTGTTCAGTTCCAAAGTTTTCTAACATTCTCGGAACAAGCATGGGGGTGACTCGGATAACCCATGACCTAAATTTATTTTTGAACGTCAATCTGCCGGCCACTTTGCTGATGTCAGTAATGGTTCTCGGACTACAAGACAAACGGCGATGCGCCATCGTTACACGGTGGACATCCCACCTATACGCACTAAACGTTTTGGGAATACATACCTACCTTCATTGCCTTCTTCTTCATTACCTGCCCGAGTCTGTGTTTCCCGATAGCTATAACCTCCTCTAGGTTATTTATATCTTTAAGTCAAGAGTGAATAGGTTACTTTTAGGTAAGCGTGCACTATCTTCGCCCATCAGGTGAGATGGTGGTCAAACGCGAGCCTATCTATACTAATATTATAAAGCGGAAAAGTTTGTTTGTTTGTTTGCTTGCTTGAACGCGCTAATCTTCGAAAGTACTGGGTGGATTTGGATGCAATTTGGTATGGAAGTAGCTTGAAGCTTGAGGAAGGTTATAGGCTACTTTTTACGCGACTGCAAAAAAAGAGAGTTATGTTTTTACCGTGATAGAATCCACAGGAGCGAAGCCCCGCGTGAGTACAATAAAAAAAATGTTTTTTGTGGTGTGGTAGTTGTGTATTGGTAGAACCAACATTGATTCCACCAATCATCTTCTGCTTAGCCTTTTCCCAACTATCTTGGGGTTGGCTTCCAGTCTAACCGGATGCAGAGGTTAACACGATACCCTTTGGATAAATCAGTGTCAGATTTACTGGTTTCTGACTACCCGTAACGACTGTCAAAGATGTCGAGATGACAGCCGGGATCAACAGCTTTACGTACTTTCCGAGAAAGATCTACTACTGAGAAATTCCTTACAGAAAAACCCAATAACACTATCACCAATATTATCGAGTTATTCGTTTATGTATACCGAAATGAAAACGAGCTCAATAAATAAAAGGAAAAAAGACAGCGTTCCCCAAGTGATATCTATATCACACGATCTAAAATAATCTTGCGCATTCTAACATACAATAAAGGTAGAGACCAGATAACGAAGTATCCGCTTGATTGCGAGGCGGAAATACGCTTAACGGACGTAATTAAGATTAGAAGTGGAGGAAATAGCTACGCTAGTACGTCTAGTCGACGTAAAAAAGTGCTTACTCTCGTGTTGGATACCGTGCTTTATATTCCGAGTTTCACACGAAAATACAGCATATGTCGAATCAGTTTTGAGTTTAAAAATGTTTTAATGGGACATTTATCATCATCAATCCACCTTACGTACGTGGGGCTCCCTTTAAGGATACGAAACTCTTGTGTTCTAGCACAGGAAACTCTTGTGCTAGAAGCATAGAAATATAAAACCTATGGCTAGAAGGCTTCGATCTTCATAACTGACTCAAAGAGTTATACTAATAATATAAATGCAAAAGTGGGTTTGTTTATTGGTTCGCCCTTTGCAGGCGAGTTCGTCTTGCTCCTGTCGGTTCATTTTATTGTTTAAGTCGTGATTCGGTAAACAAAATAAGTATAGAGAGTTACACTATGTATATGTAAGTGTACTGTGGAGGTCTGCTATGCGAGCGGTCAGCCTACCGCACTGGCTGGCATAGTTTGAACTGTTTGAATTAAGATCGCAATGTTGGACATGCGAAGAAATTGTTTTTTAACAAGAAAGAGAACGGCTTGGGACGCCGCCCGCAGAAGCAGACTCAATATTAAAATAACGTGAAAATGTAAATAGAATAATGTTCCATAAAAATGTAAACATAATATTATACAAAGTATAAAACCTACCGCGTTTATATTGATAATTCCGAGTACACACACGACCCGGTTACAGTACTATAACTGAACTTTTTTTTTTTTTTTTTTAGGTAGTGCCACTCGTATATCAGCTCAGTAAGGCTGTGCGTCTACTTAACCGGTCTGTTATCACTTTTACGAGTATGTGTGTGCATTATAGCTGATTGTGGCCGCGGGATTAGCTAGATTCTATTAAATTAATAAAGATGAATTCATGACTGTAAAAACAGATTATGTCAAGAGTGAATAGGTTACTTCTAGGTAAGCGTGCTTCATCATCGCTTACTCAATGATAAAAAGTTTATTTCGTGCAAATTTCCTAGTAATCGTATAAATCTCGTTTTAATCTTAAAACCACGATATCTGAAGACGAATGCTGATGTTATCCAGTTCTTACTTCCTTCCATTGATATACAATATTCATCGAAGATAGCCAATTAATAGTGTCGTATCTTTTTTTTCCTGATCTCTATCTTTATAAGACAGGATGGTTTAAGATAATAGCTATTAAGATAAATCTATATATGGGTATCTTTTCATTCCTCAAGTACATAAATATATTGCAATAATCGTACATACGTTAAATTCCCTCAGAAAATTCGTTCTCATGAGCCTATCCTGTCGAGAAGTTACGAGGAAAATCTACAAATTTTGAAAAAGAATGTGGCGTTTCAAGTTTTCCCAACTATGTTAGAGACGGCTACCACTCTAATCAAATACAACTGAGTGCTGCTGATCTGCCTATCTGACCTTTATAACCTCATACCTGAATAAAATGATACCCATTGGTAAGAGTGTGTACTCAGATTTCTTGGGTTCTGAAAATTTATGATGAAAAAAATATTGCTCTGACTCCAAGTCTCGCCATTGTATTCGAAGCCTTAGTTGTAGATGATTTATATTTATAAATATAATAAAAGAGGCAGGAAGTTTATTACAGAGATTTAATAAGTTGGTACTAAAACGGATGAAGATACTATTACCTAACTATAAATAGCTACAACAGTATTCTACATTCAATTAAATACAGATTTTATTTAATTAAAGTTTTTAATTGAATCGAAGCATTCTAGTCTTCTCATATCGACACGCCCTATCAACAATGTCGGATCTGAAAATATGCAACTTTCCAGCAGAGCAGTTTAAAGTTTAAAAGCATGATAAAAATGTTGTTTTATGGATTAGGATTTTGAATTTTGGAATGAGTGTCATATATCCAATATCCATATATATAACCGTAATCAATAAAATAACATTTTTATCATGTTTTTAAACTTTAAACTGCTCTGCTGGAAAGTTGCGTATTTTCAGAGCCGACATTGTTGATAGGGCATGTCGATATAGGTTTTAAAACCAATTACTAGTGTAGAAGATGAGTAAGTCACACAAGCTTTTTGGTAATACTATAATATTTAATTATAATTCTATGAACACAATGTGGCCCAAACTGTTGCATCAAAGACAGTCACATAATCAAAGATAAGATAAAATATAATATAGGTATTCATAGATATAATAAAATAATAAATATATAAACAAAAAATCTCAAAACAAAAAGAAATACCACGTTATATTTCGTTTGTCTATGCCTTTTAGAATAGTCGACTATCGTCATCGGCTTCAAGTCTCCAGATGCAGTTGAGTTTTCGAAGAATGAATGCCTACCTGATCTCCATAATCCAGTAACTAATTAAACGTAGTCAACATTTCTCTGTACAGTTTATAAATGAGTTGCTCGTTTCCATTTCTTTTCTTCGTAAAAAAACATATTCCAGTATCTTAATCAATCGTACACCTAGATTTAAGTTAGCGACTAAGCGGTAATCTGGCGTCTTTGCTGTCAATGTTGTGTTTACCTGTAATTGGCATACATATTAGAATATTACCGTATGATTCAGTATATGTATGTGCTGTGGGTGAACCTTAAGTAAATAAATAAAAAAATTGCACTCCGGGAGTGCCGGGAGAAGTGAAAACTTGAATATTAACGTTGTGCATTCTTGATATTTTGGAATGGTTAGGGAATAATTTTGCACGAATTGCTTTAATTATCAGTATAAAAGTACTATCATTTATGTGGTAGAATACAATATTTATTTATTGCGCTATCGTACACAAACATGACAATTTATATTACATTAAAAAGTTTGCGCAGGCATACATTTTCGCCGCGCCGCGGCCGTAGAAAGAGAGGGGGGTACTTCCTCTCCTACGCCGCGCCGGCTGTCTACTCTCCGTCCGTCTTACGAATTTTCGATCAGGTCACGTGTCCTGACGCGAGTTTAAAATGTTTTACCCATTACAAAAAAAAGTGCACAACGCCGCTAAAGAAATTTTCACTTCAAAAAAAAAAAACTAGGCTACAAGATATGAATGCTGTTACATCTTCCGGCACTATTTTTATTTTTTTAAATTAGTAGCAATGCGGGTAAAATTCACATTACTAGGAATTCTGTTAACCCCTTCAACTAAGCTAAATAAGCTTGTGTCTGGAGTGGATTCACGGAAATAGTGTAATGTGGGTGGGGTTAGAACCCGGGACCTCTCGATCACAATCCCGACACCTTAGATTAGGCTATTGACGCTTGAATTATAATGGCTGATATAATATCAATCTATCTAGACATGTACCGATACGACACAAAACTTTTTATCAAGAAAAAACGAAACTGTTTGTTTTTTGATAAGCGTACCTCCTTCTGTGTATGGGCCTACTAACACTATCTCATCTCACGTGTTTATTATGTGTATCCATTGTACTATTAAATTCTAAATTAACGGGTCGTGATGGACGAAAGATGACCACCATAAAACCTTGGAAGTTGCAGGAGTCTATTTACAGCTGTTCAGCTGGGATACTTAAAAAAATTGGCCAAGTGCGAGTCAGATTCGCCCATGAAGGGTTTTTTTTTAAAAGATAACTAGGAATATGGGTAGAATTCACATTACATTAAGCAATCTTGTTAACCCCTCCAACTAAACTAAATATGCTTGTGCCTGGAGTGGTTTCACGGCAATAATGTAGTGGGTGGATTCGAACTCGGGACCTCTCGATCACAAGTCCGACATCTTATCCATTAGGCTATTGACATTTCGTAGTAACTATGCCAAATAACTTTATTTTTCATAGTGTTTGTATGAATTACAAAGTTATATTTGCGGTTTTAGAAATATATGCTAAGTATAATATCTCAAAACTGCTGACCTGATCTCGTTCAAACCAATTTTCGTTGAAAGTTTACATTAAGATCTACAGCATATATATTTTTTAGATTTTCACTCTATTATTATAGAAATTAAAAGGGGGGGGGGGGGACATATTTACCACTTTGGAAGCGTATATCTTTTAAACGATTGACTTTATGAAAAAGTGGTTTTAGAAACCTCAATTTCATTTTAAATACCTGCCTATAAACACTACTCAATCATAGTCTTAATAGTTTCGGAATAAAATGGCTGTGACATAGGACGGACGGACAGACAGACAGACATGACGAAACTATAAGGGTTCCGTTTTTTTGCCATTCGGCTATGAAACAATAAAAGGCAATATAATTAGATTTCAATTGGGTTATGAAATATATCGCATGTTCAATCGGGGGTAGTTTTAGTCAGTACGAGTCTGACAAACCCCTCCACTGACTCAAATCCGTGGAAATTAGCACCTCCAGAAAAATGTCTTTTGTTGTCTTTTGTCTTTAATAGTTTGAACCTTGTTTGGATCTTTGAAATTTTTGTCAAAACTTCATAAATATCTAGGGAATTATCCATGTCATATTTCGGCTATGTGAGTCATTAGTCATTACGGTAATGACTAATAATGTAAATAAGGTAATGACATTACCTACATACATACATTTAAAGTTTAAATGGAGAAGAAGTGCAGGAAGCTAATATTTGTATAATGTTCAAGTCTTTACTCAAATGAATGAGCGACTGAATAGCAAACACATATATTGCAAAGTTTTAAAGTATAGAACTAGGGAAAAATAAAACTGCACCGGCCGTGCATCATGTACCTACCATAAATTCTTCTATATCTCCTTACACGCGCATCCTTTGTTTCTGTATATGCAGTCGTGTTCGGAGTGATAACGACGATACGTGGTATATTTTCTATGGGCTGATAAGCGCGGTTCGATTCTAGTACCTACTTACAAGAGAGATAACGATCGTACACCGGGAAAGGCACGGGGAAATATACTCATTTCTGAGTATCTAACGAAAGATTTCTCCAGATTAGTTGATTGGAAACCGAAATAATGCGGTACTTAACTTGTTTGTCTTTTTGGGATTTCTTAGAAAAAGATTTTACGGAGGTGTAGGCTTATAGAATAACTTACTTATCTGCTCTAGTAAAAAGTGAGTAATAAGGCGTGAGAAGTGTTTATTATAAGTAGAGATTTAAAAGCTCATCGCATACTCAGCTTACAGTGAAGTAATTGAAGTGCTAAATGGCACACTTACAGGCCGAAATATACAGGCTAATGACTACCGACAACCTACCTACCTATCTACCTATCTCTATTCTCTTAGCTATCCTAAGAAAATCTATTATACATATATAATCGAAGCAACACTAATGTTTTTATCTAAGTATGTAAAATAAATTATTCTTATTTGTATTATCCGGCGTGGGGTGATAGAATTTTCCTTTTTTTATTTACCGACTGCCTAAAGACTTTAAACTGACTTTCAAGATTGAAATTACTCAGGAATGTACGACTAAGAAACTGGCTCAACAGCAAGCATTTTACTGATTTATAACTTCGTAAAGTGGGGCATTACAAGGCTTCCTTTAAACCTTTCTACTTTCCAAAATTTTCCCACATACAGGATGTATTACGAGCTAATTTGTAAATAATAAAAGTGATATTAGGCCCTCGCTGCACCGCTGCGCCGGCGCACGCCCACGTTATCCGTCACATCTACACCTTAACAGCATTTGAATTACATTAATTTGTAGCGGGCCTTATGTGTAACTTACCGCGTCATTGGTATGCCGCAAGTTTCAAACGAAAGCGTTCTTTAAACTCTTAAAAAAGAGAACACGCATTTGATGTGAATATTTATCTCCAATTGACACAAGAATAGAAAATAGAAGAAGTAATGAATAAGAAACTGTCAACATAGAAAACTGAATTACGCATGACCAAGTCCTAAATGTTACAAAGTATTTCACTTTAATTTAAATAAGTGTTTATGCGGTTAATAAACAACCGAGCACCAGGAGCTATTGAGGAAATTCATTCTGAATGACTTTATTAGGCAGTAACTTCTGGGTAAGTACCTAATGCTGTCTACAAGGACTTTCACGTTAGCGTTCACACCTACGATAAAACTAGTCACCGTAAAATCAGCTATAAAACAAGTAACCCGCTGCCGTTCACAACTTACGCCTCACTCAGATACTGGCAAGTCACGCACAAGTATACACGTTCACACGTCGCGGTACGTCCGAACTACTCCGAACAACACCGATTGGCCCCAACAATCAAACCGATGACGAAATGGGATTAAAGGCCGACCCTATATGGAGACGGGAGGTAATACTGGGCCAACGAACTTCCGAGAAGGAGAGGAAATTCTTATGTAATTTGAAAATGAAATATTTTATTGTTGGTATAGATTTAAGATGCTGTTTTAGAGGCCTGCCTGCTTTGTATTTTTGTTTGTAATAGAATGATGTCATTGACAACCGCTTTTTGGTTTTATAAAATAATCTATACTTAAAAGCAGTAAAGAAAGTTATGCAAACAATTATAGGTACGGGGGCATCAAAACGCATTCCCTGGCCAAGGCAGAGCTTTACACACGTAGGACGTATAAAAACGCCTTACGGTAACGTTACGACTGTTCGACCAAATTCGTGGGAAATACCGATATGTTACAACAACACAACCGGTAAGCATATTAGAATTGAAACCATGCCGTGGATCTGTCTAGATTGATATGTTGTCCTGCGCAATCAGCTGCATAAACATATTTGCTGAATCACCACCGTATGAGCTATAGTATCATATAGCAACATGAAAGGCACTTCGATTTGTTGATAGCATGTTAAGTTAGCATCAAAAAACCTCCCGAGTCGACAGAACATGCGTCTCAAAGAATAGTTGGTAGTAATTTCAGGGCCCTAATTCCGAGTTGCGGGTATATTCTCACGAGATACTGTGGTGTGGCGGTGTGTGGTGGATGTGTGGTGGTGTGTGGGGCTGTGGCCCCAGAACGTAAGGAACATAACGTGGTTTTTAATCAATGGAAGTCTGACACTCCTTTCCACTCCATCCAGAGCGGGAGACGTCATTTGACAATTTTCCCCACAAAAAAGGTATCACTGACCCATCAGCCACGTACACTGCTAATCAAATGCTCAGTAAATCGACTGACGTACTGCTGAATCGTGCACACAACCAATGAGAGACATATTCATATATACAAAACGGATACGTGCTGAAGATAACAAAATAATCTTAGAGATAACTCAATTTGTCTCTTCACCATACAAACTAGTTTCCCTAGCGGTTTTCAACGACAAGCAAGGGGTAAACAACTGATTATAATCTATGTTGAATTCATTGGCATAGCTTAAGGAAATAATAAAATATTGTAGAAACTAAGAGGCATGCAAGACTCACCTCGGAGAAATCCCTCTGTGACATTTTGTTGCTTCTACGGTCCTCTTAAACGAATCTGGGAATAAAAATACAAATTTTAAACATGCCACCATAACTAAACGGTTACTAGATGGTTTAAAATCAAGATTATTACAATTTTTCAGATACCGCGGCTTGCGTATTAGAAAAGCAGAGATGTATAAAAATGACCGCAGGTACGTTTATGTTTAAAAAAAGGTTTATTTTTATATACTAAACTTTTGGTTGCTGATATTTTTTCAGTAAAATAGACGAAAATTGGGCATCAGGACTATTTAAAAATACAAAACTAGCACATTAGGCTATCCACATCTAGTACAATAATAACGCGTTCAGGGCGATAAAGCAGCAGCCTCGATATTGCAGCGCCTCGGGTAAGTTCGCAGAAGCGTGCACCGACTGTTTTTACGCGACTATGGTATGAGTGCCGCGTCTTTGGTGCGCAGAGAACTTGTCAGCTCCAACACCGTTTTAGCGACGATTGGGGAAATATTGGACTGCCCTTAACCTCCGGCATTGTTCCAGCAGACATTTTGCTGTACCAACGCCGGGCAGAAGGCTATAAGATTGATTATTTTAATAATGATATATTTTGATTTTTATTAGGGTTCCGTAGTCAACAAGGAACCCTTATAGTTTCGCCATGTCCGTCTGTCTGTCCGTCTGTCCGCGGTTTAGCTCAAAAACTATTAGTACTAGAAAGTTGTACTTTGGCATGAGTATACACGTTAATGACGCCGAAAAAGTGGTAAAATAAAATTTTGAAAAAAAAAAACAATTATTTAGGGTACCTCCCATACATATAAAGTGGGATGATAATTATTTTTTTTCGTTCTTCCCAAAGTGTGGGATATCGTTGGATAGGTCTTTCAAAAATATTAGGGATTTGGTAGGACCGTTTTTTGATTAAGTAAACCGTTCGTGACTTATCAAGCTTTAAAGTACCAATTTTCGTTCGAGTCAAGTGTCCTCCCCCTGTATCAACTAAACGGTTGTAGTTAGAAATTCAAGTGTCACGGCAGTAGTACCTATATATAACGAAATTTTAAGGAAAACTATCACACATAAGTGGGCTTTACAAGTTTACGAGTAATAGTTGACCAATTGTATTTGACTCGAAAATTTCGAATAACTCTACAGAAATGACGATAGATGGCGCTAAGCGCCAGTTGTATCGTGCTAGCTGCTTGTGACGATTGAGTAGTGTAGCTCTGTGTCCGCATTTAAATTCAAAACACCGGCTATGACAAGTTTTATACAAATCTCTAAAAAAAAATTAAAACTTTTCGTGCAAAATTGTCGGATCAGGTGAGGATTTGTATAGGAAGTCAAATTAGTTAGATAGTCATGTTTGGCTTTTAGTTAGAGCATGGTACGAAACGATCAGTCAGCGAATATGACACGCACTTGGCTGTTATAAAAACTACGGAACCCTACACTGCGCGTGGCCCGACATGCACTTGACCGGTTTTTGATTAATTTGATTTCATATTATTTTATTTTGATATTGTAATTTTATTTGTAATTTAAATTTATGGGAAACTAACACACACCAGTTACCTTAATAAATGAACTTATAATTTATTTATGTATTTATTTGTAATGTATTATAAGTTGCACAATATTTTCGTCCGTATGTCTAGATCTCAACAACAATACCAATCAATACCAGTCTACATCTACTAACGCCTTTGTACAGTTATCGAACGACAAGCTCGACCTTTCACACAACAAATACATGCACACAATTATGCAACAACGTAACATGGTGCAAGGCTTTGTGAAATGATTCAAGCTGCACCGAGTATGTTATCATTTAGCCTTTTCTCAATTATGTTGGGATCGGCTTCCAGTCTAACAGGACCGACTGCCTATCTGACAGCCAGAGCCCAGTAGCTGGGTAAGACGATACCCCTTAACCAGACCAGTGTGCGAGAAACCCCCACGAGTGCCACCCGGTTCTGGATCTCTCCCCAGAGCTCTGGAAACGGTTCACATAAGCACAAAAGGTCCACCTGGGCATCCAAAGACGCCCGATTGGGGATCAGTCCCCTCTCGTACAGTGCACAAGGTGTCTTGGGTATGGTCACAACAGGACCATATGCAAGGCCCAGAAAGACACGTGCAACTACTGCGCAGGAGCGCACACGGGAGGGGACTGCCCCATTCGGGCAGCCGGAAAGCAGCCTACCTGCGCCAACTGCCAGGTGGCCAAAAGATTAAGTAGCAGTAATTAAGGGACTCACGTAGTATTAAGTACTAAATAATAAGTAACTTCTATTTATAGCTTCACCGTCCGAGGAGGAGCACAATACTGTATAATGTAAATCGTAATTACAAATAAATATTTTTCTCAAAAAAAGGCGCGGACCTCAATGTCCGCGGTGTTTAAACTCATTTTAAAAAAAAAACCATACCAGTGTCAGATTTGCTGACCCCTGACTACCCGTAGCGACTGACAAAGATGTCCAACAGAAAGTCGGGACAAATGGCTTATATGCGATTATAGCCTTAAAGGTGAGCATGCGGAACATTGGTCGATAGTACCTACCCACGGAAAATGTAAAGATGCGTATGCGCATGTGGTAAGATCTCTAAAAGCTTGCTCCCACGACACCAATAAGCCCATGTACACCAATGAGGCGGAAAGTCTAATAACAATAAATAAATGCTTGTTCATATTTCAGATATTCAATTTCCCTTGGCCGACTTACACGTTGTTGGGAGTGCGCGATGGCTAAACCGGTGAAGCCTGGCATGACATTATTTCTTTCTTTACGTAATTTCCGTAACCAACTTTGTCATTAAAAGATTGAGTCCTGATATGTTTCTGGTTTGAGAAATTGTTTATGAGCAGAACAACTTTCAGCTCAGGAGAATTTTACATATATACATATATGGCAGAGCGGTTTTTTACATCAATTAATTTTTAATTTGTGTTCAGCCTTTTTTCTCAGTCTACACACCGACTCTGTTATATAATTAAAATAAAGCTTATAATCCCTTTAATAACTAAGGGAATCTAATCGCTTTAATTACTTAATGAGTCCAGTAAAAGGCGAAAACCGGGAATAAAACCCGCGATTTCTTATAATGTAAGCGGTAAATTATAGCGTACTGTTGACTTTGATGTGCACTTTTGAAAGTCACTATTTCATAGTCACAAATTACTTTGTAAATTACACCTTAATTACTGCTTCTTAAGGTTTTAATTTGCATGAAAGTTGATAAGTGGTGATCGTTGCATGGCAATATTATGTTCGTTGATTGTTTCCTGTAGCAGTACAGTAACGAGGCTTATCATAGATTAGATTAGACATTTAGAAATAAAAAGCTTTAATGTCATTTCTATAGGTAATACACACATCAAAAGTGTCTAGAGATCAACACATATTTTTGCAATAACTTTTCTCCTGATTGATATTAATTAAAATTTTCTTTAAGGATTCATCAAATAAAGTGTTTTCGTTTGTCACAGTAACGATAAACCAAGTCACCTTTGCATTAATAAAGAAATTTGCCATTTTCCTAATAAAGGGATTTTTGACATTTGAACCACTAACATTAAAGTTCGAAAAAAGACTGAAATAACAGTTTTCTTTAAAATTTTATTAGGTAACTTAAACAATTAATAATCCGTGTTTCTACCGCGAACACTAACAACACAAGAACATCGGTTTGGCATACTCAAAATGAGTTCATCCAAATCACGCTGTGGAATGGCCGCCCATGTTCGTTGCAACAACAAAAAAAGGTCTTCTTGCGACTGGATACCCTCCATATTCGGCAGAGCTCTTCTCTGTAGCATATCCCATGCATGCTCAATCGGGTTCAAGTCTGGCGACTGAGCAGGCCAGAGCAGGACATTGATGTTAGCTGCGGCGAGAGTCTGTCTTACAACTCTTGCGGTGTGCGGTCGTGCATTATCATGCATTAACTGAAATAAGGGACCGATTTGCACTTGTAGAGGAACGATGACGTCAGATACAATCGTCTCAGCATAAATTTGAGCGTTGAGGTTGCCTCTGATCCAAATCAACTCAGTTCTTCCGCCGATCCAAATACCCGCCCATACCATGATGGTTCCACCACTATAAGGATGGACTTCCTGGCAGGATTTTAATCGCTGTTGGCGTCCAGGGGTTCTCCAGTGTCGTATACGTCTTGTATCCGGTCTCATACCAAAACGAGACTCATCAGAAAAGCACATGAAACGCCATTGTTCTTCTGCCCAATTTCTGTGTTCAAGAGCCCATTGATATCGAATCCTACGATTGTGCATTGCTATAGGTGGTACCCGTAGCGGTCTTCGGGAATGAAGGTTCACTTCATGCAAGCGGTTTCTGACTGTTTGGTCGCTAATTAAGTTCCCTGAAGAGTGATGAAACCTCACGGCTAACATCATGGCGGTTATTGTTGGAGCTCTTCGAGTTAAGATTTGAATGTATCGGTCTTGTCTCCGTGTGGTGCAGCGATACCGTCCTCCATGGCGCTCAGCCACGGTACCAGTGCTTCGGTAACGTGTCCAAAGTCGACTGATAACACTCTGACTTGTATTCAGAGCTAAAGCCACAGTACGTTGCCGGGAACCAGCTTCTATCATTCCCACGGCTCTGAGCATTTCTTCCCTGCTTAAATGACGTCGCCGCTCCATAATAACGTTGGTTTTAATCAGTAGTAGGGAAACAGTAGCACTAATAATGTCTTCAATGCGTTGTATGTTTTTATAGGGAAAATATTGACAGCTGATTTTCATCTTTTACTCGAATTTGATTAACAGTTCCTGTTTCAAATTATGAAATGCACCAAAAAGGATCCATATAAATTTATAAAATCATAAATTTATAACAAAGCCACATCTCAATCTCAAGAAATCCGCATAAAAATGCTTGATCCCTAGACACTTTTGATGTGTGTAGAATGTTGTGAGGCGAATAGTCCGATAAAATAGGTTTTCTTAGAAATGCGTGATCATTATTTAAAGAAATATATTTTTTTATTAAAAAATATTTCATTTAAAAATATTTTGTGTCTAATATACGATTTATAAACAATAAATAGCAAAGCACTTTTCACGTATTCTAATTCATTTGGTGGCATTGGCGTTTACTATCTTTGTTTGGGTATAGATTTCATTAATTACATCAATTGAATAGTGTATTTTTATAAAATTCAAGTGCCGTTTAATTTTTGTAATTGTTACGTTACTGTATATCAGATACATTACCCGTATACACCTTGTATATTACACCATGAAATACCAGATTATTATCTTGACACAATCACCAGTCTATCTCTCTTGGTTGCCTCGCATAATTGCTGCAAGTTGATATCTGCTGAACTTGCTGACAGCCGGGAGCTTCTGCTAAGTTCAACCAATCTTTAAATACCATAACTGGATGCCATTTGTACCATGAGTAAAATATGCAAGAACTTTGTCTTGTATAAAATTAACGATAGTAATTTTGTAAATAGCAGACATATCTATCTTATATTTTGTAAGTAATATTTTTAGGGTTCCGTAGCCGAATGGCAAAAAACGGAACCCTTATAGTTTCGTCATGTCTGTCCGTCTGTCTGTCTGTCTGTCTGTCTGTCTGTCTGTCTGTCTGTCTGTCTGTCTGTCTGTCTGTCTGTCTGTCTGTCCATCCGTCCGTATGTCACAGCCATTTTATTCCGAAACTATTAAGAATATACATGTGAAACTTGGTAAGTATATGTATTATGTGAACCGCTTTCCGATTTTAAGAAAAAAATTAATAAATATTTAAAATAAAGGGGGGTTCCCCATACATGGAAATAAAACGAAATTTTTTTTCATGAAACCTATTCGTTTGTGGTATTTATAGACAGGTCTTTAAAAATGACATAGGGGTTTCTAAAATTACTTTTTCATAAAGTCAATTGTCTAAAAGATATACGCTTCCAAAGTGATAAAATGTCTGTCTCTAACTTCTATAATAATGGAGTGAAAAATCTAAAAAAGTATATGTCTATAGATCTTAATGTAAACTTTCAACCAATATTACTTAGTTTGAACGAGATCGGGTTACTGTACTGCAAATATAACAATGTAATTCATACAAACACTATGAAAAACAAAGTTATTTGGCGTAGTCGTAAAAAATGTAAAGAAGCTAGTTTTAAGAACTTTGTAAGGCTTTTTTTTTTCGTTAAATAAATATACATATTATATTATACTAGCTGACCCGCCACGACATCGTTCGCGTGGTATCCTACCCCTACCCAATCGATACCACTACCCCTATCCTACCCCTGCCCTACCCAAACCCTACACTACCCCTACCAATACCCTAACCCTACCCTACACCAACCCTACCCCTACCCTACTCTCCATTTTATTTAGAAAACGTTTGTATAGGAAATAAAAAAGGGCTGTTTTGACGGTTTTCCCGGCTATTTTTTTTTTAATTTTTCTCAACTATTAAACCTTCGTAGACATCCACGAACATTTCAAAACCAAGATAAGATAAATCCGTTCAGCCGTTCTCGAGTTTTAGCGAGACTAACGAACACCAATTCATTTTTATACATGTATATAGATATAGATCATTATAGTTACTACGGAACCCTTCATGGGCGAGCCTGACTCGCACTTGGCCATTTTTTTGTGTTAGTTTATGTTTAATAAGTAATAACCAAGAGGCTCGACCAACATATAAGGAGGCTCTCGTTGAGCAGCTGGATCAATGGCTTGATGCAGAAAGCAGTACTGTTGGAAACGGCGCGTATTATGTGGAGGTTGCTCTCTCAAGAGCCCTGACCACCGGTAGCTTGGACCCTGTTCCTGATACCGGTGGGCTACTATTTTTCATATTAAGACGCATTATAATCCCGTTGACCTTGCTCAATCGGGCGCACTCACAGACACATCACAGAGAATGCCCCGCGCACCCCCTCATTTGAGGGGGTGAAACAGATGAAGTGGGACACGAGTAGTCCCGCCTACTGCGGGGTGCACCGCGCGAATTTCGTCGATGCGTGTTTTTCATTACATTTAACACCGTAATTTCGCGGCTGGTTTACAGAGCTCGAGCGGTCCAGTGTGTCACCGTTCGGGTTTCGCAGCGCGTTTCCGCGGCGATCACCAAGATCGAATCTCATTCGCGGTATAGCTTTTTGTTGTCTTATTTATTAAATATTATGTATTTATAGATATTTACATATTTTCGTGTTGTTATTATTTTAAAATATGTGCATAGTTTTGTTCTCTTATTTTTTTTTTAATTCATTAGGTTATCAAAAAAATTTTTAGCAAAAAAATAGAACCGACTTCCATATAAAACACTACAAAGGCAAAAATAACTTTAATTTCGGTAGTAGGTGTCATTTGTTTTGTAGTTTCTTTTATATTTTTGACACCGCCTTCCGAAATTAAAGTTATTTTTGCCTTTGTAGTGTTTTTATATGGAAGTCGGTTCTATTTTTTTGCTAAAATTTTTTTTCACGCTTTTTAGTGGGACTGTTTGTAATTTATGTAGTTACAAAAGCCAAAATGTCAACTACTTATCACCTTTTACAAAATATTGCTTTTCCTGGTGCAGAGCTGTTAATTTTTGAGGAGTTGACCTGGTACATCACCATCAGCTCTACATCACCATATTCATTGTGATGAGTATAAAGTGCTTAACATCCGTATTCAAGTAATCGAATCGCAATCCACGAAATACTTATTATTGAGTAGTTTCAGTGGCCATCTGTGGTCTTCATCATCAGTTCAACTTCCCCAAATGGTAATTTTCAAAAGCAACTGCTCAAGGTACTATAAGAAATACCCAAAACGCTATAGGTGTGCCTATAATATTTGAAGAGTTCCCTCGATTTCTCCAGGATCCCAACATCAGATCATGATTTCGTAACAATGGGACCAAGTAGAACGTATACCCTTTCAAACGCAAAAAGAATTTTTCAAACCGGTCCAGCCGTCTCCGAGTTATGAGGTAACATACATAAAAAAAAAGTTCAAGACGGATTGAGAATCTCCTCCTTTTTTTTTTGAAGTCGGTTAAAATCAATAATTTTTATTCCTATAGATATTTTATTTCAGAATCAAGAATAAAATAATGAAAAAAAAAACATCCAAAAAGTTTGATGGTGGATTCTGAAGAAAAATAATATACAGGGTGTTACAAAAGAGTTTAAGTAATACCAAAGGAGGTTATTGTACTCATAATTATGAACAAGTTTTACTATGGCACCAGCTCTGAAATCGCAATAAAAACAGCTGTTTCAATTATTTTTTTCCAAATGAATAAACTTTTTGTATAAAATAGCAGTTTATTTTCGTCATTTTTATTTTCGCAATATACGGTTTATAAGAATACAGCGTGTGAAGTGAACATACCTACGGATGCGAGGAGAGACGAATAAAAGGGTGGGATACGGACTGGGTGGATGGATGGACAGGTGAATGAACAGGAAGGATACATAAAAATTAAACAAGCTAATTATTATAATTTTATTTTGTGATTTTTTGACGTATTTACGCATACGGAGCGCAATGTTAATACAAAAATTTTGTAAAAAAATTACTCAAGTCACAAATCTTCAAAATTTAGTTTTCTACTACAACAAGTTTTGTTTTTAGGCATCCAAAACAAATACTGCCTTGTATGTGCTCGTGCAGAGAAAAAACAAACTGCTGCACCGGAACAGTTTGCTTTCATTCCATTTCGCTTTTGTCTTTTTTGTCACTTTTATCTCTATCTGTATTTTCATCTCTATTTTTTACGTATGGTTCACGAATTTTCATATTTCTTGAAATTCGGGGATCAAGTATCTCAGGTAAAATACAGTCTAAATAGAACTTTTTCAATTTTTCTTTCATTTCTCTTTCCCAAAATGTATCATCTCTTTGAATGATTTCCGTCTTCAGCTTTTCTTTTTCATTCTCCCATACGGCAAACAAACAATTTTTTTTTTGGGTTACGTGTAGCTGTCCTTGAACTCGGTAATACCAAGCATGTTTTTTGTTGATGGCTAGTTCACTAGTTTTTGTTTTTTGCTAGAAGTTTACTTTTTTATTTTCAATTGCTGCTGCTAGGCCCATTTTGTGGGCTGTCAAAAGACACTTTACTTCTACAACAGTATTTACTCCAATTAATCCATCAGGCGTTGCACCCAAGAAACATAGTTCTTGGTCTATAAATAAACCACAGGGTCTAATCGTTTTGCGCTCTTGTACAGCCAATTGTGCAAGTGCGATTTTTTCATTCAATTGGCCATGTCTAATAGATTCCACGTGGTCAATTTTGTTCCGATAAAGAATATCTTTGACTAAATTAGCACATGGTGTATTAATACGCCTTTTTATAACTCTGCCGAAATTGGATGCAGTCAATAACGATCTTCACATCTCTAGCCATTCTCCACTATCACTTTGTAAAACAGTTTTTCTTTCAATTGTTGCTCGTTCCAAATCAGACTTTTTATTTTTTTTCATAAACTCGTTTTTCAGTTTATCCAGTATTTCTACCGGCATATCGGGCTTTTCACAGGACTGGCCATAATCCTTATCGTCTTGTTTTTTACTGAAAACAAGCCTTCTTTTTCTTTTTATATATCTTTTACTAAGGAGTTTTTGTTTCTTCTTTCTTTCTTCCCACAGTTTCAGTTTGCCTCTTAGGCTCTTATTGGTAATTTTTTTATAAAGCTTCGAAAGTGCATTTTCTTCATTGAACGACACTGTTGACGCAATGCATCGCGTCTGATATGAGTTTTTGAGGGAAAAATTAACTCTTTTTCCTCCTACATATTTTGCTATGATGCTATGATAGCGTTCTACAACGTTACTGTCCACGTCATGAAGTAAACTTCGAGCATGGCCAGCAATAATTCGTATCATTATACTAATTATCTGCCACAGAGAACTTAGCTGAAAGTCACTTGGAACATCATTTTGCTTCAAATCTCCCGTTTTTTTGCAGAAATGTGTTTTGCATTCAAGGTGGTTTCCAAAAGCGTGATGACGTGCTTGTAAAATGTCCTCAAATAATTTTTGCTCTTCTGGGCAGGGATCATTTTTATTTTTTTGTATTGCTTTGGTTATGCAGGATCTCATGCTCAAAACTCGCGATATGGTCAATAATTTTCTGTGACTTTTTAAATATTTGGTTTCAGTTTGCAATGTCATCATTTTGTTACAAAAATTCCTCAGTAAATGATTTCTGCATTCTACTTTTTCGACGGTAATATCAAGGTAAATTTTGAAATAAGTACTTGAGTCACCATCAGATATTAGTCGTCCGTAAATCAAACCGTGGGTAGCTAATGACTGCTTAAAACCTTCCACTATAATTTCGCTCTCCATTCCTGTGGACGGACCGGAATAGTTTTTCAAACATATAATGTTCAGGCACTGTTGTTTTTTCTTTTCGGCACGATCACAATGGTAGCAATATTTATTTCGGACTCCCAAATATAAAAGTTTGCCTGTTTTTCTACCTATGATTGCAGCAGCGCCGGATAAAGATGAATAATTTTTTTGTACGACCTTTTACCGTATACACCATCTGCTATCACATCTATGATAGGCGTACCATTCTTTGTGACCCTGCCTTCTGCTATAGCCATAATTTTCTCTTCCTCAGCTGCTTGATCGATGGACTGTTGTGCCAGTTGCTGCCAGTTTTCCGACAGTAATTTGTGGTTCTTTTGGTATGTTTTTTGGGAAATCATTGGCAAATTCATGGCTGATGAAAATTCTTGTAGCTGAGAATGACCACAACCAATAGAAATTGCACCAGCTACAGCACATGTATTTATTGATAAACAATTATCATTGTCGTTAATGATAACAAATTGTTGTTTACACATTTTACATAAAAAAGTAAATTTGGAAGATAAGCCGTGAAGCTTTTCACCAACTAACTCAAGAGAAGATAGCCCGCAGTCTAATGGTCCGTGATTTGAGATCTCACACAGCTTTAAAAAAAATAGGAAACATTAATAATCCTGCGTCCAATTTGTATGTTCTTTTTAGGAGTATAGTTTTCCGTCTGTAAAAATAAATGAATAATTTTTTTTTATACCATAAAACATTGTTTTAACTTAAAATAATTTTAAATAAGTATGTTTTCACGGAATTCTTTAACGATTTAATTCTCGAACTTCTGCACTATCATTTAACCCATCAGTTTCTTGGTTTTCAGGTTGGACATCACAATGACTTTCTTCAGTAGCACTAGCCACCTAAAATTGAATTATACCATTTTTATTTATAATAAAGCTAAATTACCACTCACTGACTCACTGACAGAATTGTTCTCCCAGATGGTGGATGGGGAGGTGGGTATATTTTGACAGATTCGTAAACAAGTAACTCTCAAACCTACGGGAAAAGTGCCAAACCCCCCCTTTTCCCCCCCCTTCTCCCCCCCCCCCTATCGTATCTCGGAAACTACGAGACCCGTATTTTTTCTTTTTACGGATTCGTATAGAGGAGGCTCGGTAAAGTAAAAACCATTTTTCAAAGTCCCCCCTCCCCGCCCCCCTTCTCCCCCCCTTTAGGCGGATCTCGGAATCTAAGAGACTTGGAACATTTTTTTTTTTCAGATTCATTTAGAGGGGCAATGCTTAAGTCGAAATACTTGTGCAACCCCCCCCCCCCATCACCCCCCCCCCCCTCTTTTTTTTTATTTTTTTTTCACAAGCTCGCGAGGTGCTTGCACCTCGCGCAACACGCAAATACTAAACCCCTCCATCAACCCCCGCCTTTTTTTTTTTTTTTTTCACAAGCACGCGAGGTGCTTGCACCTCGCGCAACACGCAAATACTAGTATAATATATAAAGCTAAATTACCACTCACTCACTCACTCACTGACTGACTGACTCATTGACATAATTGTTCTCCCAGATGGTGGATGGGGAGGTGGGTATATTTTGACAGATTCGTAAACAAGTAACTCTCAAACCTACGGGAAAAGTGCCAAACCTCCCCTTTTCACCCCCCTTCTCCCCCTCCCTATCGTATCTCGGAAACTACGAGACCCGTATTTTTTGTTTTTTACGGATTCGTATAGAGGAAGCTCGGTAAAGTAAAAACCATTTTTCAGTCGCCCCCCCCCCGCCCCCTTTTCACCCCCTTTAGGCGGATCTCGGAATCTAAGAGACTTGGAACATTTTTTTTTTCAGATTCATTTAGAGGGGCAATGCTTTAGTCGAAATACTTGTGCAACCCCCCCCCCATCCCCCCCCCTCTTTTTTTTTTTTATTTTTTTCACAAGCTCGCGAGGTGCTTGCACCTCGCGCAACACCCAAATACTAAACCCCCCCCATCACCGCCCCCATTTTTTTTTTTTTTTATAAGAAGCATGCGAGGTGCTTGCACCTCGCGCAACACGCAAATACTAAACCCCCCCATCACCCCCCCACTTTTTCTTTCACAAGCACGCGAGGTGCTTGCACCTCGCGCAACACGCAAATACTAGTTTATTTATAAAACTAATTCTACACAACTCGCAAAATTATGTTACTGTAACGTGCGGTTGAAGTTTTGAATATTACCTGTGTATTAAAGGTTTCTTCTAATACTTGTTCAGATGAATATGTACTTTTATCAATAACTTCACGACCGTGATCATTCTGTGATGCCACAGTTTCCAATCTAAAAATACAAAAAGTTTGTGGTAATGAAATTCATTACAAATTAAAGCGGGACATTATTTACCATGTTTGTTATTTGTTTCGAGTTTCGATTGTGAAACAACTGAAAAAAATTGGCCAAGTGCAAGTCAGACTCACCCATGAAGGGTTCCGTAGTAACTATAATAATATAATATAACATGTATATTAATTTGACAAAAAAAGACCTTACAAATTTCTTAAAACTAGCTTATTTACACTTTTACAACTACGCCAAATAACTTTGTTTTTCATAGTGTTTGTATGAATCACAAAGTTATGTTTGCGGTTTTAGAAAATATGCTGTAATACAAAAACTGCTAACCCGATCTCGTTCAAACCGATTTTGGTTGAAAGTGTATATCTACAGACATATATTTTTTAGATTTTTCACTCCATTATTATAGAAGTTAGAGGGGGGGAGGGAGAGACACATTTTACCACTTTGGAAACGATTTACTTTATGAAAAAGTGGTTTTAGAAACTTCAATCTCATTTTTTAAAGACCTGTCTATAGATATCACACACGCATAGGTTTCATGTAAAGAAATATTTTCAGTTTTTAGTTCCATATATGGGGAACCTTCCATGTATGGGGAGGTTCCATGTATTTTAATTATTTTTTTCTCAAAGTCGGAAAGCGGTTTATCGGAAGACGGACGGACGGACGGACGGACAGACAGAAACAGACAGACAGACAGACAGACATGACGAAACTATAAACAACAAATACAGGGTGGCAGGGACATCTACGCGCAACCGCTTACCATGGATTCAGTACATGATTCTGGACCCCCCTGCGTTGATAGTTTTCGTCGGCTTTTTCTTAATTTCATAAAATTACGAAAAATCCGACGCAATAACAAAACAGTAAATTCACTTATTTCAAACAGTAATGTAAACCAAACTCGAAAAGGCTACCTGATTAGTTAATATTCCACAAATAATAATATAATAATAATCTCGCAAATTAACCCTAGCAAAACAGCTGATCAGGTAGCTCTTTCGAATTTTATTTACATTGCTGTTTCAAGTGAAACAAGTGAATTTTATATTTTAATTAACAATGATTTTATACAGTTTTCAGTAAAAAAATACTGAAAAATCCTGAAAAATTAAAAAAAAAACGACGAAAAATTCCAACGCAGGGGGTCTAGAATCATGTACCGAATCCCTGGTAAGCGTTTGTGCGTCGATGTCCCTGCCACCCTGTATATTACTTGTGCCAAAATATAGTAGTAAATATCCCGTTTTAAGACAGATTTAGTGACCATGTCAATTTTAAAACTGCGTGAAAATGTCAATTCTAAATTTTCTAGTTCAGAAGTTGGTACATTTTAGATTTCATTTTTTAGGGTTCCGTAGCTGAATGGCAAAAAACGAAACCCTTATAGTTTCGATATGTCTGTCCGTCCGTCTGTCTGTCTGTCTGTCTGTCCGTCTGTCCGTCCGTCCGTATGTCACAGCCATTTTATTCCGAAACTATTAAGACTATACATGTGAAACTTAGTAGGTAGATGTATTCTGTAAACCGCTTTTCGATTTTAAGTAAAAAAAATAAAAAAATATTTAAAATAAAGGGGGTCCCCCATACATGGAACTAGAAATGAAAATATTTTTTTTCATGAAACCTATGTGTGTGTGGTATCTATGGACAGGTCTTTAAAAATGATATGAGGGTTTCTAAGACCGCTTTTTCATAAAAACAATCGTTTAAAAGATATAAGCTTCCAAAATGGTAAAATGTGTGTCCCCCCTCTAACTTCTATAATAATGGAGTGAAAAATTAAAAAAAAAAATATATCTGTAGATCTTAATGTAAACTTTCAACCAAAATTGGTTTGAACGAAATCGATTCAGCAGTTTTTGAGATACAGCATATTTTCTAAAACCGCAAATATAACTTTGTAATTCATACAAACACTATGAAAAACAAAGTTATTTAGCGTAGTTGTAAAAATGTAAATAAGCTAGTTTTAAGAAATTTTTAAGTTTTTTTTATTCGTCAAATAAATATACATATTATATTATTATAGTTACTACGGAACCCTTCATGGGCGAGTCTGACTCGCACTTGGCCAATTTTTTGTATTCATTTCGTAAAATTGTTGAGCTACAAATAAAAGATTAGGCAACTAACATTCATAGTTAGGTACATACCTATTCTCTTACTTAGTTATGTATGACAATAAGCAACATCTGAATTTTCAGATCAATCAGATATTTTGTCATGCACATTACTGCCCATATCAATAAACCGCAGTCTTGAAACAAAATGTTTCTTACTTTGTTTTATTCTTTATAATAGCCTAGATAATGTGTCGATACTTACTCATTGAAAATAACTTCGGCGTTGACATTTTCGACTTTCTTTCTCCTATAAAAAAATGAAAACGTTTCTTTTTTTATTCAACAAAATATTTACAAAAATATCTAAATATAATATAAAAGTACTTTCAATAAAATAGAAGTGACAAAAAGACAAAATAAGACCCTAGGTTTGATCCAGGACACTGGCGGTTGCCAATCCGATTCACTACTATACACGCTAATAGAACTTAGGAATTGTAATGAAATAACTGACCGTATTCGAGTAAAATAAAGTGCTCAATACTGAGACGGTTCCAATAATGTGTCATAATATTTTAGAAATAATTTAGTAATCTAAAATATTCTTACCTTTTAACATCGTTCATATGTACGGCGTTTGATTTATATGAACGTTTTTTAGTCCTTTTAACTGGCTTCACTTTATTTCCCATATTTATAAAATAAAATTGAAATCAAGTTACGCTATTTTAACCTAAAGTATTTTATATTTACAAGAAAGAAGATTATTTATAGAAAATTGATATAAAAAATGAATTTATAAATATAATAATTAATTTACAGACGAAACTTTACAATAACTACAAACAATTCCGAGTCGAAATAAATCGGCGAGAAAAGCGACACGTCCATATAGCAACAGGCGTTGGCCGGCACTGTCGGTACACAGGCGTTTACGCACACATGCGTACGTATTATATTGCGAAATAATAATACGCGATTTACAGAAAATGTATTGATTGGATTAAAAAAATAAAACACTATTTCGTTAGTATGTTTCTTGTTGAATAATTTGTCAAAAAATCAGAATGATTGTATGTATTTTAATATGGTTTTTATTCGTTAAAAGATTTTTTTAGAGGTATCTTTGTGATTTTTTTCTATGAATTAAAATTTGTTGTATTATGTTTTCAACACACTACTTTACTAGATTATATCCTGAAGAATATCATATATTTTTCTGACTGTGTTAACTGCAGTGAATCATATACTTTAACGCATTATAAAACTCGCGTTTAGCTCTTGTAGTCCCCTTAATATTTAAAAAAGCAATTGATATGTATTAAATCAATGGAATAAGTGATAATATTTATTTCACAGGGATTACAAAGTTTACAATTATTGGAATTCTATAATTTAAGTTTTTATAATGCAATACAAAACGGGTGAGATATAACTGTTCTCCTAGCTAGGCTAAAAGTTAGCTTGTGTTAAGGAGAGACAATGCTGATCTCCTGATTGGTCGATGTAGTTGCACTTAAGTAAATACTTATTACAGAATATAAAGCGTCATCTGAACATTTTGCTACTTATGCTATGTATGTAGTATTTTTGTACAAAAATAAATTTAACTGTATTGCATTATGAGGAAAAAAGTAATGTCATATTGATGTGTAATTTCGAATTATCTGCAGTTTGAGTTTAATTTAGTTTAGTTTTAGTTAGCCGAAGAAAATGATCAAGTAACGAGTAGGTTACAAGCTAAACTATCAAAAAATTTATCTCTTTCAAGATTGACTTTGTTCCATATCTTAGGTGAGTTAGGTTCTAATTTTCATCATTGCAAAAAAATATTACCTTTATAAAAACTTTTAATTTCGAAAATAATTTTAATTTCGGTAGTCGGTGTTATTGGTTTTGTATTTTCTTTTTTTTTCACACCGCCTTCCGAAATTAAAATTATTTTTGGCTTTGTAGTGTTTTGATATGGAAGTCGGTTTTATTTTTTGCAAAAAAGTTTTTATTTTCGCGCTTTTTAGTGGGTCAGTGAATTTTCCAAATCGATTCGTAAATGACGGAGTTATGCGCGAACAAAAAACGCAATGCAGAGTAAACGAAAAGATCATCAAGGTAAATTATTTTTTTCGACTTTTTTTGTTTTTTCAGAAACGGCTCGTCCGATTTCGATAAAATTTTCATGGGACCATTTGGGAAGTATACCCTTTCCAATAAAAAAAGAATTTTTCAAATCGATTGGCAAGCGACGGAGTTATGCGTGGACAAACATAAAAAAAAAAAAAAAAAAATACAAACATCCGAATTGAGAACCTCCTCCTTTTTTAGAAGTCGGTTAAAAAGAGATGGCGACCGGTTTTGAATTGTTTTTGAAATGGAGAGTAATTTGAAGACATTCTTTTTCGACCTTACTCTCGTGCGTCTAGCACGAGAGTAGTGCTAGACAATGGGCTATTAAAAACTTAGACAGGTTAAAAAAGTATTTACAGTCATCCTCACAAAAGGAGCGAGGTCTGAAGAGAAACAAAGAAATGACAAATGAGTGACCTGAAGACGAATGATATTTCAAGTCTTGAAGTTCATCAGAGAAGTACCTTATTTAATAATCAACTTTAACTTTTTGCTTATTAAGTTGATTTTTAATTACCATTTTGTATTAAATGAACCTTGAAAATTAGATATGGAATTTAGACTATATCTTGTAAGACATTATAATAATACTAATATTTTTTTTTGCATAAAATGTGGTGGGTAGGTAGGGAGGACAAATTTAGCGATTTAAATATGGCTTGTAAATATTAAATATATAGGTACTATTGTTTAGTGTATATGTACTTGAAAACAAATAATAAAATTGTTTTCAGAATGTTTTTTGACTTAACTTCAGTGGAATTTCATAAACAAAGTATTCAATATTCTACTCGCTATTAATCACTATAATGCATTCTTAAAGTGATATAATGGGTATGCCATTTTATGAAGCAATTTGATATTACAAACTATGCGATATCAATCGCTTTTTTATAAAACTACGACAAGTTTGATGATCCATAACATGACATTTATCATAAATTCTGAATTCAAATTACGTATAATAATGCACTATTCGTTTAGAAATTCTATTCTGCTAATACAATGTTCTTTTTAATATACTTGTCCTAAATCAGTGTGCGTTACCCCAGCAAAATAATGTCGAAAATAGTCATTTAAATCTTATAGATAATTAGTTGCCCAGCTTCTGTAATTGTTAAGCACATTTTTAAATTTGTTACACATATAGTTTTTTAGTTATTACACAAAAACATATTCTGCTGGGGTAACGTTTGAAACGTTACCGCAGCAAAACTTTTTTTTAAATAATGGGAATATTGAAATAAATATTAGCTATACATTTAGTTGTCTAGACGAGGTAAATGTTACACGTTATTTTGTTTTTGTTCTTTCTTCGGCTGCGAAGTTATTCGAGATTTTGCTGGAGTAACGTTTGTGGTTTTGCTGGATCTCTGAAACGGTTAAGCGGATTCTTATCATCTTTTGTACATGACTTCTTAGGAATTAGTTTTAATTTGTTTCGCAATAAAAATAACAAAATGATATACCATTTAAAAGTTATGTAATAAAATATAAAAACACTTTTTTAGGTCCTAACACTCTGAATATGAGCTCTAAAGACTTACTTTAAACGTTATTTTGTAGCTTTTAACTACCTTCAAATGTACATGAAGTTTCATTAGTATCCTGTAGGTAATTAACAAATTATGATGATATTCAGTTCTCTACGTTCACGGTCACAATGCGCGCGGAGTTATTTGGCCACCGATAAACCTGTATACGGTTATATAAACTGAATGTTATATCAATATTTAGTTGCTTAATTCAGTTATATACCTGTAAAATATCAGAGTAGTACATACAATAATTAACGAGATAATTAAATAAAAGTCATTAGGAACTTCAAGAACGTGGTAATCCGACCAAGTTTAGGTGGTTACAAAAAAGCGACCGCGTAGAACATTATGCTATCTTCTAAAATATGTAGGATAGTCTTACAAGTTAAGTAGAGATGTGTACACAAGTGTTAAAAAAAAACCTACATATTTCTTACAGAATTTTTATTTACAGGTAAAGTAATAATTCTTAAACTTAAAAACAGTAAGTCCTAATATTTTGTAGACAAATTTCAAATATCACAATATTTTTTCCTAGATATATATTACAGATAGTTGTATTCTAAGACTAACTTAAATTATGTAAAAATCACATCAAAAATAAAATAATAAAATATTATACTGCAGTCGAATAATTATGTAAGTCAGAATCATCTTTAGGCATAAATTTAATATCCATAATAATTAAAACGTAGAACCATCATTCTTTCAGAAAATTTACAGTTAGAACCATCTTTTGGCATACATTAATAAAACATTTGATTGTGAACATACGTGGTTTTTATTTCCCTGTAAGAAACATGTAAACCTGCAAGCAAGCATGCAGCATGCAGTTATGCTAAACGAAAATGTGCAGAATTTTAACTCTGCCAAAAGTTTTTTATGCCATTGTGAATTCGAACATATAAACATTCGGCTAAATAATAATTATACATACTAAATAATTTTTATGCCTTAAAAATATTCGTATAAGGAAGATTATACCAAGTGTGTTATGCCAAATGATTTTTGGAGTATTAAGATTCTGCCAAATAGAAGGAACCCGTGAAACTGTGCCATTGAACTGGTGCACATAATACAATATATACCTATCTAATAAGTAGCTGAAAGGTAATAATAATAATGTTTATAGTACAGATATTATAATATTGTTATGTATTTAACAGTGTACGCCGTACGCGTCTGTACCGAAATTTTAAGGTGTATTATCCTACATATTTTAGAAGATAGCATAATGTTCTACGCGGTCGCTTTTTTGTAACCACTTAAACTTGTTCGGATTACCACGGTCTTGAAGTTCCTAATGACTTTTATTTAATTATCTCGTTAATTATTGTATGTACTACTCTGAAATTTTACAGGTATATAACTGAATTAAGCAACTAAATATTGATATAACATTCAGTTTATATAACCGTATACAGGTTTATCGGTGGCCAAATAACTCCGCGCGCATTGTGACCGTGAACGTGGAGAACTGAATATCATCATAATTTGTTAATTACCTACAGGATACTAATGAAACTTCATATACATTTGAAGGTAGTTAAAAGCTACAAAATAACGTTTAAAGTAAGTCTTTAGAGCTCATATTCAGAGTGTTAGGACCTAAAGAAGTGTTTTTATATTTCATTAAATAACTTTTAAACGGTATGTCATTTTGTTATTTTTATTGCGAAACAAATTAAAACTAATTTCTAAGAAGTCATGTACAAAAGATGATAAGAATCCGCTTAACCGTTTCATAGATCCAGCAAAACCACAAACGTTACTCCAGCAAAATCTCGAATAACTTCGCAGCCGAAGAAAGAACAAAAACAAAATAACGTGTAACATTTACCTCGTCTAGACAACTAAATGTATAGCTAATATTTGTTTCAATATTCCCATTATTTAAAAAAAAGTTTTGCTGCGGTAACGTTTCAAACGTTACCCCAGCAGAATATGTTTTTGTGTAATAACTAAAAAACTATATGTGTAACAAATTTAAAAATGTGCTTAACCATTACAGAAGCTGGGCAACTAATTATCTATAAGATTTAAATGACTATTTTCGACATTATTTTGCTGGGGTAACGCACACCCTAAATCACGTACTAATTCATGCTGCTCACGCACTAATTACATGCTGCTGAAATATTGCATGTAATTTTGCTTAATAAAAATTTGCCAAGTGCGAGTCAGACTCGGCCATGAACCCTAGTAACTACGCAAAATAACTTTGTTTTTCTAGTGTTTGTATGAAATACAAAGTTATATTTTTGGTTTTATAAAATGGGCTATATCTCAAAAACTGTTGACTCTATCTCGTTCAAACCATTTTTCGTTGAAAGTGGTCATTAAGATCTACAACATATATTTTTTTTATAGTATTTTTCAGTCTTTTATTAGTTATAGAAGTTAGAGGGCGTCGAACACATTTTACTACTTTGAAAGTGGTACCTTTTGAACGATTGACTTTAATAAAAAATGGTTTTAATAACTTCAATTTCATTTTTAAATGATGAAAAAAAAAATGTTTAGTTTGAGTTCCATGTCCCCTTAATTTTCTTAGTTTTGTATTAAAATCGAAAAGCGGTTCAAAAGACATCGACCTAACCAAGTTTCACATGTGTGCCTAGTCCTAGTAGTTTTGGTATAAAATGGCAATGATATACGGACGGACGGACAGACATTACGAATCTATAAGGGTTCCGTTTTTTGCCATTCGGCTATGGAACCTAAATAAATTATGACCTTAATCGTAACTGTAGGTAATGATGGTCGAAGCGAATGTTTGAATATCAAAACTATTTATTTAAATAGATAATTTCGCAATCAAATGAGCCGCTTAAACGTGTGGAGAATGTAATGTATATCGATGTCAGATCAACACTTTCCGTGTGATATCTCGTCACATTCTAGGACTGGCATATTAAATCAGATATGCAGATAGATTACGCATATTAAAGTTGCTTCAACGTTTGCTAGCCGCTTAGGTAGCGCAAGGAGAAATGGCGTTTGCTTAGAAAGGAATGATAAAAGCTTGTTGATGACTGTCGTTTTTAGGGTTCCGTACCCAAAGGGTCTATCGTCTGTCTGTCACCAGGCTGTACCTATCTCATGTGATAGGTCTGCTTTAAACTTTCAACTGTCTAGCTATCATGGTTCATGAACCATGATAGCTAGACAGTTGAAAGTTTCACAGATGATGTATTTCTGTTGCCGCTACAACAAAAGATACTAAAAACTAAAATAAATAGAATAGATCAACCAACTCGCTCTTGGTCAGTTTTTTTAAACATACTAAATTAGCTTAAACATAAAAGGCGAATATTGTTGCCACTGCTGGGTCAATGGCTTCCTTTGTATTGAAGGGGAGCTTGTAATTCACAACGCAGGAACAGTACGGGATGGTGCATTTTGCATGTCTTGAGATTTTCGGTTCTAGGACATGCTCTCGACATATCCTTCACCGTTTTGAAGGCGCCCTTATAAATGAACGAGGTCTTCTATTCTTTTTGGCAGGTTGGTCCCATAGTAAAAGATATTCATAATGATGATTACAATTACTTCTTTTCCAGTTTTACGTATGTACATTACACTGTGTATCTATACTAAATTGTAATTAAAGTTCAAACTCAAATGCTTATTTTTATTTTTAGAATAATTATAAAGTACATGGAAGGCGAATAATAGATTTTCAGTACTTTTAGAGTCAACTAATAAATATAAGCAAACAGTTAAAATTCGACTACAAAATGAGCTATCTAAAAAGAGAAACAGATGGGTCTCATATCCAAATTTTACTTCAAATATAAGATGTGTGTATCTAGCTTTATTCTGAAAAAATTATGACTGGAATTGGCATTTCAAACCAAAATAATTTACGGACAATGCCATACATACTGTACAGTAAAACGCATGATGCTATTTTTGATAATTATGTGGAAAGCTGGTGCCGAAAGAACAATGTCAAATGCTGATAAACAAGAAATTAAAGCAGTAAGAGCACACGGCGATATTTTATACTCTTATAATTAATATAATATTTAAACTAGGTTTTCATATGATTTGACAAGTGTCTGGGCTTAAAAAGATACTGTAACATTTGATCTTGTTTCAGTGTTTCTCTCAAAGTAATCAGCTAGGAAATACCGAGGTCAACTAATCTTAACTAAATATGGTCATAACTTATGCGTAAAAGTCCAACGTATTTTTTTTGTATTTTTGTATAGAAACACACCACTTTTTCTTACTTGTAGAAATAAATATCATCGACACAAAAAGTATAATCTTTTTTAGTTAAGTAACAGTATTGAGTTTAATTTTGTTGAAGTCGGTTGTCACATAACTTATATTTTTCTTTTAAATATATACTTTATACAACTAATACATGTCTTTAATCTTTTTTTATCTAAGTCATTTAATTAATCAAATCACTTTTTCTCATAAAGACGATTATAACAGCTCAAGATTGTTTAGTCCGACTCGACATTCGCTCTACACTATTTGTGTTGTATATGTGTGCATCGCCACGCGGACATACCAACTTATGTGAAAGTCAACTTATGTGTGAAGTAAAATCTAACTAAAATATTGAGATGTTTTTTACTTTAGTAAGTAATTACAAAAATAATAAATGAATTTACGTTTCTGTAAAAACTTAGGCTGTTAGTAAAAATTTACTGCTGAACAAAATATAATTATCTAGTACATTACTTTGCAGACTTTAAGTACAACAGATAATGATTTCAATATCACAAACAGCCACATACTCATCAGGCATCACCGCCATTATCAAGAAAGGAATATTGTTTACGATACATATAAAACCTTTTCTTTACACTGCTGGCAACATTGTAGTGATACTTGTACAACATTCTATTTTTAGCCGACGAAAAAAAAACGGAGGAGGTTATCAAGTCGACGCGTATATTTTTTTTATGTATGATCACAAATTACTCGAAGACGGCTGAACCGATTTGGAAAATTCTTTTTTGTTTGGAAGGGTATAGGTACTTCAAAGTTGGTCCCATTGTCACCAAGTCAGGATCTGATGATGGGAGACTGGAGAAATCGAGGGAACTCTTCAAATATCGGCACACCTGTAGTAATTTGAGTATTTTTTATAGTAACTTGTGTAGTAGCATTCGAAAAACACCATTTGTGAAGTGGACCTGATGATGAAGACCACAGATGGCCACTGGAACTACTCAATACATAAGTAGGAATAATAAGTATTTCACGGGTTCCGATTCGAATACATGAATATGGATATTAAGCACAATATGCTCGTCACAATGCATATGGTGAAGTAGAGCTGATGGTGAAGTACCAGGAGAACTCCTCAACAATTAACGGCCCAGCATAGGGAAAAGCAATATTTTGTAAAAAGTTATACCTAAGTAGTTGACATTTAGGCTTTTGTAACTAGGTAAATTATAAATCGACCAACTAAAAAGAGTGAAATAAAAACTTTTCACCGGTGTCTTTAGTTTTGTATTTTCGTTTTTGGCACCGACTTCCGAAATTAAAGTTATTTTTCACTTTGCAGTGTTTTTTTAGAAGTGGGTTTAATTTTTCGGTAAAAAGTTTTTATTTCACTCTTATTAGTTGGTCGATTTATAATTTACCTAGTTACAAAAGCCTAAATGTCAACTACTTAGGTATAACCTTTTACAAAATATTCGGTTTAATTTTTTGGTAAAAAGTTTTTATACTGTCTTCGATTTTAAGTATGGCAATAAAACAGACTTGTAAAGTGACCCTTAAATATTGTAACTTTATGGTACGACTAGGAATATTATTACACTTTTATTATGATTTTAAAATTAGGTACGTAGGTAGGTTTTTATGTGATGCTATTGCAATTTACAAAAAGATTACAACATTGTATACATGTCATCTCTAAACCTTAGAGGAGTTTTGCTAGCAATAACAGTCGTACTTTAACATTGAGACCTCTTCGAAGAAATACTTACGTAATATAATATCTGTAATCGTAAAGGGTAAAGCGCAACTAGTAATAGTACTGACGGAAACATGAAATTAATTGGTGCTCTACTCGCGCAGAGTAACTGGTTAGCCGTAAGTAAAGTGCACTTGCTAACGATGGGTTAACCACTACCTATTATTCGGGTAGTTTCAGATTTTTATGTGCCTGCAGGTACCGGCACTTAACTCCAAGAGCTGCTTAAATGAAGGGCATCGAAGCTTCAGTAGCTAAATACGAGGCAATTAAGATGTCTTCCAGCATTATGGCACACCGTTAAGATTATTTATTTTTTCTGTTCTTTATGATGGGGATTTTTTACGTTGCCTGACTGGCCATGAGTTTCGAGGGTCTTTGAGCTGATGAGCAGAGACAAACCGCATGCCCTTAACCGTATGGCCCTGCGACTCCAGAAAGCCTAGATCAATAGTGATGGCCACCGGAATAAAGCAGAGTCAATGAACCTCGACGAGTTTTTGAGAAATGATTTGACAGTCTTGGACTCCGGAACGAAATTATACAGAAAAGAACAACACACAGTATAACTTAATTTCCACTTTTTTAACATTGAAACAAAAATCAACGCTTTCAAGCAGGAGATAGAACAGGGAACAATGTACATACGCAGACGCAACAAAGGGACATTTACATAGATTAAAAACACTACCTAATATTATCTGATTTGAACACTATCTAACATAATCGATAAAGACAGGGGGACGCTTATAAAACCTGCATGTGGTGAGAAGATACTGTTAAAAGATACTAAATTTAAATACATATACAGCGTGACACAACAGTCTTGTACACAGTCTTGTTGTCGGCGCATATACTGTAAAGTTTTTAATCTACAAAATCTAATTCACGACTTTCACATACCACCTGCATCAAATTATAAGAAAAACGTAAAATAATTGAAAAGAAACCTACAACCTCTGGGCACATTTTTATCCCAAAACCAGGTGTATCGACATCACGTTTGCTCCAATCTTTTTGTTGTTAACCACAAATTTCTTCAAATTGTTACGTGGTAGTTGAATAATGAACAAAAACACGAGCTTCTGCCTCCAGGCTGTGCCTTTTATACAGTAGCCAGATGGCTAAAAAATTCAAATCCTAACTTGGTACGTCGTGCTATCATTAAGAGCACGTGAACTGACGTGAGCAGACCAATCAACATAATTTGTAAATCAACATAATGTAATATGCACGAGATAAAGGGGCAGTCCTTATTTTATAAACGTTAAGACGCAATTTTGTTTGAAAGCTGCATTGATTGATTTTCTAGCATAGAAATACAAGAGGTTTATCTTTAGGCTTGCAGTTTTTAACTGGTACGTATGTTTGTATGGTAATTATTTGGATGTAATGTTTGGTTAGCACTAGAGTTGCAGGATTTCCTCATTACCTAAGTTCCACTCCAATGCATTTGAACAGTCATCGACGGTATGACGGAACGAGTCACTATAATTATTTGTTCAGGATATTGAAAAGGATGAGGCTCATTCATTACGACAATACTTATTTGAAAACTAAATGCGTTTCGTTAAAAAAGTACACTTAATTAAGCAAATCATAGCTTTTGATTGCGACTAATATAAGAGCTTCCATTCCCATAAACTAAATAAATAAGCAACGGTGAAATTAATCATGATTTTAAACGTCATTATTACCAAGTAAAACTGTTTACTTGTAAACTAACATTCAGTTGCAAAAGCACCATTTCAAATTATCTTTACTAACAGATTTAAATGCACTTATTCAAAGCTAAATGTAAAGATAATTAATGTTTTAAATGCCAAACAAAACTCTTGGATTACTTTATGTTTATTTCTAGTTAGCTAATGTATACGAAAACAGTAAGTACCTAATTTCTGCTGCATGCTTTTTGCGGATGCACAATATTGTTTCTTCATTTTTATGGTACCCGTTATAAACTCAGCGGCATTATTATGTATTTAAACTTAATTTTTAAGTTACGTTATGTCAAATTAGACAGTTTATATATATATGGATATGGCCAATAAAAGATTCTAAGGCTGATTTGTAAAATATATAGTACTAGCTTGTGCCAGCGGCTTCACCCGCGTGTAAATGATAAATGATAAATGATAAATGATCTTTATTTTGCAAATTGGTTATTAAATAACTCTTTTACACGTCATTTTTTCCTTAAATATTAACTAGATGAGGCCGGTGTTTCCTAACTGACTACCCTGAGAAGAAACACCGAAACAAACTCAGGGGTCCGTCTCTTTTAAAGTCCATACAATCTACACTGAATTAATTATATGGGAACCTTGTAGGTTTCAGTCTGAGGCGGTCTTTTGAAGAAAGATGCTCACAGATTTGAGTGGGCCTGTCCATACAGTGCAAGCATTTGTCAAATGACGTATAGCTCAACTTAGAACAAGGAGCTTAACGATTTGACGAACAATACCAAGGTAAGGACCTTTAGGTAGGCCGCAAAAAGCACTCAAACTGCCAGACAATTTATTATGTTTAACTCGAATAAATAAATAAAAAAGAAAAACCTACATAGTGCACATATTCACAATCGTTTATGAGGATTATGTAGATTAGTCCGAAATGACCTTTTGAGGAAAGACCAAACAGATTTGAGTAGACCCGTCCCGTCAGTGCAAGCCTTTGTCAGTTAGTCTGTAAGCTCAACTTTGGACTACTAAGGAGCTCAACGACCTGACGAACAATGCCAAAGACGGTACATTTGAGTAGGTCACTAAAATACTCAAACTGTCAGACAACGTCGTAATAAAGAGAGAGAAAAAAAATGTAAATGGAAATTAAAAAAAAAAAAAGAATACCACATAATCCTCGCATTTAAGTACATAATTAAGTAAATATTCAAAAAAAATACATATATTATACTTTACAAAGTAAATATTCATGTCAAAATAAAATAAAATATTATACTTTAAAAAGTAAATATCCATGTCAAAATAAATATTAAAAAACAAAAAAAAATGTCAATTTGTATAAAAAAAAAAAAATAATACAAGAAATTGTGATTGTAAACAACACTAGTGCTCCCTGTATATCATTGGAGCAGCTCAATCCCAAGCCTTTTTATCCTCAACATAGTCTTTAACTGTGTAAAAAGCCTTCTGGCAAAGCTTGCGTCTTATGACTAATTTAAATTTGTTGAGGCTCAGTTCTTGCAAATGGCAAGGTAGTTTATTATAAAAACGTATGCACTGGCATTTAAAAGAACCACCTATTTTCTTGAGCCTTGTTTTTGGAATGTCAAAGTTGTGTTTATTTCTAGTATTTACGTTATGGATATCACTGTGTTTTTTAAAGAGATTAATATTTTTATGTGCATACAAGAGATTCTCATAAATATACTGAGAAGGCACAGTCATTATATTAATCTCTTTAAATTTATCTCTGAGGGAGTGCCGTGGACTTAATTTATAAATAGCACGAATGGCTCTTTTTTGTAACACAAATATTGTATCTATATCGGCGGCATTCCCCCATAGTAAAATGCCGTATGACATTACACTATGAAAATAACTAAAATACACCAAACGGGCCGTCTCTAAATCAGTTAGGCCACGAATTTTTCGAACGGCAAATGCTGCAGAGCTAAGTTTTTTGGACAATTTATCTATATGGGGGCCCCACTGAAGCTTCGCATCTAAAGTAATGCCTAAGAACACTGTGGTGTCTTCGGGTTTTAAGCTTTCGCCCTTTATTGACACACTTGTGTTTACTTGTTTCACATGCGGTAATGTAAACTTTATGCACTTAGTTTTTTTCTCGTTAAGCATAAGATTATTGACATTAAACCAATTCACTACCGTTGCGAGGGCACTATTAACATCGTCAGTAACCATCTGCTGACGTTTGAATTTAAATAAAAGTGAAGTATCATCAGCAAACAACACTATATCATGATTATCCTTTATGAGGAATGGCAAGTCATTAATATAAATAAGAAATAGAAAAGGACCTAAAATTGAGCCCTGGGGGACCCCCATTTTGACTGTAGATCCGGGAGATGTTTTACCGTTCACATCAACTCTTTGAATCCTATCACTTAAATATGAAGTAAGAAGATCCAGAGAGGTATCCCGGATTCCGTAGTAGTGTAGTTTCCTGATCAATGTTTCATGGAGAACACAATCGAACGCCTTCGACAAATCACAAAATATGCCCAAAGCATCGCACTTATCTTCCCATGCACTATAAATATGACTTAAAAGTTCAACACCGGCATCAGTTGTTGAACGACCCCTAGTAAAACCAAATTGTTTGTGATGCAGTAACTTGTGCTTATTAAAATACCTCTGCATTTGATTTAAGATAATTTTTTCAAAAATTTTACTAAAAGTAGGTAGCACTGATATAGGTCTATAATTTGTGGGGTCTGAAGTGCTACCTGATTTAAATAATGGTAGTATTTTACTATATTTCATTAGATCAGGAAACTCACCATGATCAATACATTTATTAAAAATAACAGCTAATGTAGGTGCTACAATGTTTATAATAGACTTGGTAACATCAACTGAATTACCCCATAGGTCTGCAGTCTTTTTAACATTCAGAGATTTAAAAGTTTTTATTATATCATTATAAGTTACATATTGAAATTGAAATTCAGAGCCACAAACTGGCACATTTTCTTTGAGTAAAGTTTCTGCAGCAATGGGTGACGCATTCAGAGATCTGGTTGTCAATATGGGAATCTCAGCAAAGAACGATTCAAAAGCCACGGCAACTTGCGAATCTAATTTAATTATTTTATCATCAATAGCAAGGCTGTAATCGTTATTTCGTTTGCAAGACCTGCCCGTTTCACTATTAATAATATTCCAAGTCATTTTTATTACATTACTACTATTTTTAATTTTTGAACTCAAGTAACGTGATTTGGCAATATAGCACACTTTTTTAAATAATTTTGAATAATTCTTAACATATAAATTAAATTCTACTGTGTTGATATAAGTCCGTTCCTCATACAGTTCATAAAGCCGTTTTCTACTTTTATGGATACCAACGGTGGCCCAGTCGCTAAAGGAAGTGTTATTATTTACTGATAAAGACCTGGGAATAAATGTGGTATCAAATTGTTTACAGTACATGTTAAAAAAATCATTATAATGTTTGTTCGGGTCACCATTAGTTGACAAATATGGCATTTTGTTTAAAAGTTTAGTTTTAAATGTTTCCATGCGATATTTTGATTTAGGGTTTACAGTGATATCTTTTTTTGTCTTCATCTTACCCACATTTGATAGAGTAATTAGTTGCCCACAGTGATCAGAATCTAATAAGTTTATTATTTTTTTGTGGGTAGGTAAAACATCTGTATAAATATTGTCTAGGCAAGTGGCACTAGTGGGGGTTATTCTAGTAGGCTCCATAAACAGGTTAACAAGATTGTATGACTGGAACAAACTCAAAATTTTAGTACTCAAGCCAGAATTTTCTAATAAATTAACATTAAAGTCACCACAAATAATGATAGACTTGTTCAAATTACAAATTTTATTCAAAACTTCATCCATTACTGACTCAAAACAGTCATACAATCCTGAAGGTGGTCTGTACACACTTAATATAATAAACTGCTCCAATTCAATACAGGCTATTTCAATTATCCGCTCAACAGAGAGACCCACAATATCCATACGATCCCTGAATTTTAGTTGATTACTTATTAATATCAAAGAGCCACCATGTATGGCTGATACTCTGCTGAAGGAACTACCAACCTGGTGATTTTTAAAATTGAAACTAAATTGATGGTTTTTTAACCAATGTTCTGTTACACATAGAATATCAATACTATTAATATTAAGAAATAATTCTACTTCTAACTCCTTACTTAAGAATCCTTGAATATTTTGATGTACCAGGTTAATAGTAGTTGTTGATTTTAAAACTACATTTGTTTTATTCTGATTATTTACAATAATGCTAGAGTTTGTATCTGTTGTCTTAATTTTTAATTTAAATCACAATTCATAATGTCAATATTTGATGCCAAGTGATTGGCAGAATATTCCAACATGTCATGGCATTGCTCAACAGGAGCCACTTGTTTAGCCAAGTTCTTGGCTGTAATATTAAAGTAATATGATAGCGACACAGCTATCTGTCTTTTACAATACATAGAAAGATAGTACCTATCAACAAGATATCTATCTTTTTTCAAACAAAAAGTATGTCCAACATAAGTGTTGGTATCAATTAAATGAAATAAATTATTATTTATTGTCACATTGTGCAAAGACATGTTAATATTAAATCTAAAAAGGTTTTCTTCCTGTGGCAAACTTTGACTATATGGATATGTGAACATAACAATTTTTTTTACTTGTAAGTTACTCAGAATTCTATAGTATTGGAGCAGCTCTCCCTTGTTCAGCGTCCCCCTACTACCAACAAAAATGACAAGTGTAGTTTCTTGACAAACTTTACAATTTATTATTTTTTTCATTATATCAGATAATGAACAGCCAGGCATGCAATTGTTTATTATTGAATGCCCTGGATATTCATTGGTTAAAAGTTGGCCTAAACTTTTCCCAATCTCATCACAAAAAATAACAATATCTTTATTTACACTCTTTTGTGACAAACCATCAGAATTATTTGAATTTTCTACCGGCAAACTGACACAAGACTGCAGTAAAGTGCTATCATGCATTGACAATAAATGGTCTGGTGTAGATATAACAGATTGACAATGCTCACAGTTGCTGTTTTGGGAGCTTATCAGATCATTTATTGCCAACATATATTCCCTCACTTGGTTTTCAGAGGCAGAATATTTGATTGAGTGGGAAGCTTTTCCCGTGTAAATCCCGATCCCGTGGGAATTTCGCAAAATCCTTTCTTAGCGGATGCCTACGTCATAACATCTACCTGCATGCCAAATTTCAGCCCGATACGTCCAGTGGTTTGGGCTGTGCGTTGATAGATCACTATGTCAGTCAGTCAGTCAGTCACCTTTGAGTTATATATATTTAGATTTATAATTGCGTTTATAAATACTCGGAGAGCTACTTCTCCGAGTATTTATAAAAGTGGCAAAACAACCAGTTTTTATAAATACTCGGAGAAGTTGCTCTCCGAGTATTTATAAAAGTGGCAAAACAATAACAGCCGCATACGCCTGCCGAAATCGATCTGTGGATGGGTGAGCATCATAACATATCAGGATTCCTCCGTGTCTCGAATCGGAAAACAGGCTCAGCCATTGTTCCCAGCCAGCTGTCATTAGAACATCTTTGACAGTCGATACGGGTATTCAGAAGCCACAAAATCTGACTCTGGTCTCGCCAAGGGGCTCATGATACCTAGCTGTGGTTGTGGAGGTTAGATAGGTCCAGATTAAACTGGTGGTACTCAGCTGCACCAGTAAGACTATTAGCAGATCCCATTGTAGTTAGGTTAAGCAGATGATTATGATAATTGGGTTTATAACCTGCCACTGATTCTATTTTTAAACACAAAAAATTACATTAACAAGAATCTTAAATCATTTACAGTTATAATTCGTCTCTCAAACCCTTATCAAAACCGAGCCTGCGTAGAAGGGAGTCGCGTGCGCAGCATCTCGCCTCAGGGGCCCAAGTATTGACGGCGCAGCGGGGCCCAATACAATCCTTAACGAAAACACAAATAATACAAAAATACTGCTACCTGTTACTTGTAGCGTTGGCGGCACTTAAGGTAATGCCTCTAGCGGTCTATGGTTCATCACGAAGGAATTTTGATGTACGTTGATGGGTTTGTTATTGTCTCGTTCAAGGAAATGAGCGTGTTGGAGCTATGGATGCTGAATAGTTAGTTTTTATTGGTTTTGAAATCATTACAGGCTTAGTGAAGCCTTGTTTTCCGAGATTGGTACATACTAATTATCTGTATTTTAGTAGTTGGAGTACTTCTTTCCAATAACAGGATGTGCTATTTTATGCCACAGAAAGAAATGAACTATTACTATTGTGTGTGATTGCAGAAGAAATACTTATTTTATACGTCTACTGAAACTTGTATTATCTATCTACTTTTCCAACTAATTTGCCCTCAGACTAAAAAAACTTATAATCTTTCGGTCCTTAACCCATATAACTTAAAGTCGGCGTATCACCTTCTATTCCCGTATTTTGTACTTTCAAATATCATACTGAAATTGACTAGCTTTTCCTACACACAATCAATCCATTATATTTTTGAAAATAGCTGGGTAATGTAGGGTATTGACTACGAGATATTTCGGTAGGACTTGTCAATCCCGTTTTTTTATATTATTACTGATGGGCCCACTCTTGACCTCGATCTCGCCTGATGGTAAGCGATAGATGAGGTCTAAGATGGGACGAGCGAGCCCAGAAGATGCCTATTTACTCGTGCTTTAAAGGCTGAAAGGTCATAAGTGGCAGGGAACACAGAAGCCGGCAGAGAATTCCACAGCTTGGCTGTGCGCACAATAAATGTGGAGGAGAAGCGCTTGGTACGACAAGACGGTATATCAACCAAGTGTGGGTGGTACCCAGCCGTGCGTCTGGTAGACCGGTAGTGAAAGGGAGATGGAGGAATCAGGTCATGGAGCTCCTGCGCACAGTCCGTTTGGGACTTTTAACAATCGTAATCGCAGAAGAAAAGCTCTGTCTTCAGATCAAGTGTGATCATGAAATTTATTCTCACTGTCACCTGCCTAGCCTTGTGGCGCCTGCCTATCAGACCACAACAGCCCCAGTAGCTAGGTTACACAATAAAATACCCTTTGTCTTGACTGGTGTTAGATTATGGCTTCTGATTACCCGTTATGACTGTGAAATATGAACAATTGATAGGCGTCACCAACAGTTTAACGCGCAATCCGAAGCATGGAGGATTTAATATTGTGTTAAGAGTGTCACTCATCCATGGGACGTTCTCGGCAAGCGTTGTTCAACCACGAAGATCGATCTGTAGGACTGTTATTATTTTACCTACAAGCCCGTCGTTTGGATACACTAAGAGTACGTTACTTCTGGAATTTGTGGATCTTATGTACAGAAAACGTACATGCCAACCCCGGCTAACAAATACAAAGCTTTTTAAAATATTCCCACCACGATCACGTTAAAAATAACCTCTTAATCATGATGCAAAAAATGACAGACTCATACGAGTAGAATACAAATATAATTGAATATAATAGTCTCGTATTATATTCTTTTTTGTCCTTCAGCACTTTATGTTATATACCTGAGTTGGGTATGGGTATAATTCAATGTGCAAGTAGGTCGATAATGACGAAATCTTAAAGCATGGGTAATTATTTGATAATTACTGATTTATTCGCACAGTGTTCAGGGGCTCTAGACAAAGTGCTATTTAATCAGCAATTACGTTTATCGAAATACCGAAATATAAAGGACGAAAACGACATTTTTTTAGACAGCTTTTGTTAATCCCGTTTGACATTTTGTCAATCGATATCGCGCCATGCCAGCGCTGACATAATGCCCAAACAATACAGTTGTAACTTATTTGTTACACCTGTATTGTTATTTTACGCCATTTTCACTATCCATTTCGAGCTTTTTGGACCCCCTTTCTCTCTTTTTCATTATCTAACTGATAAGTTCCTGTATCAGGATGACTTACAATTATTAGGAGATGTGTGACGCAAGATTAATTGGGTGAAATTAGAATAGCAAGTGAGTGTATAAAAATAATAATTATAACCGATTTATGAACTGAGTATTTATTTAATACTTTACGCAACAAACAGTAAATACAGAGGTAGATTTAGTGCTTTAGGCATTTTAGGTAAGAAGGTGCAAACTTTATTGAACACAAGTATTTTGAGTATAGCGCGTGTCAAATCTTTCTTTAATTCCAAGCTGACAGCTTTTTCAGGCTGACTTATAACATACCATAACATAATCAATATACAGGGTGGCCCGTTTTTAGTGGTCCAAAGATTTTTTTCAGCTTGAGAGCATCATAAGTGATCATTTAAAACATACTTTAGTTAAGCGAAAACTTATGGTTTAGAAATAACCGCCGATAATAAGCCGGTTTCTTAGCAGTGGGAACGTTATACAGGATAACGTTCCCCACTGCTAGGAAACCGGCCTTTAATATGTATTTTTATATCAGAACACAGTTCTTAAATCCGGAGGTTTTAAGGGGTATGAAAATATGTATATACCATCATCGTCTGTTTAGGCTTTTCTCAAGTATGTCAGGGTCGGCTCTCTAGTCTAACCGGATGCAGCTAAGTACTATTGTTTTACATGGAGCAACTGCTTATCTGACCTCCACTACCCTGGAGTATACAACGTGTAACGGAAAGGGTATATACATACCAAGGGCACGGCTTCTTTGGATGATATCAAACGATATTGGAAGGGTTTCAACTTAAAATAAAATACTCTGAAAATTGATACCATATTTTCGGTTTCGTAAGTTTCTTAAATTGAAATCATAACAATCGTGTCACCACACTACGTAGGTCAATAACTTTCCACGTTACTTGCAAATATCACGATGAATCTCTTCCGTAATTCTGTGCGCCTAGTACTGTAGTAGCCTAGTGTAAAGGCGGTGTTCTTTTGTCGGCGCGAGAAAGGAGATAGGAGGATTAAAAAACCCTTCCAATATTGTTTGATATCACCCAAAGAAGCCGTGTCCTTGGTATGTATATACCCTTTCCGTTACACGTTGTATAATTTCGTGGGACATTTAAAACGTTATATTATTTGTGGTAGTGTTTACAAACAAAAAACGAATCTTGAAATCCACTTCTTTTCGGCAGTACCATGGAAATGACGAACTTATCCGCAAGTATAATTGAATGTAATCGACTCAAATTATCTCGATTTTTTGCTGCCGTATATTATACCTTTGTACCTGAGTGGTATACCTATAATTCAGCTGTCTAATGCAATAGTGGACCAACTCAACGTTTTAGGTAAGATATTTCGAGTTTTTTTTTTTTAAATTCCGTTGATGATTGTGCTTAGTCATACCTACTAGATATCTCGTGAAGGACGTGTCTTGATCACTCAAAGAACGCAAATTAAATTGACTGCCACATTTTTATGTATATACTCACTTAGTCAAGTTATCTAAGAGTCAATGTCTAAGAGGACATTAAATAATTATTTTGGAATTTGATTTCGATTCACGGGAAATTGATCCGCCCACAACAAATATATATAAATGTATCTCTTTATTTACAACTCATACTGACAGATTTGATTTAAGACTCATTGTTTTGTTTAAAAATATTCCCTCACATGGAGTGAAATAAAGACTAAGACCAACCTCTACTGGCAAAAAAAAGTTGTGGGAAAAACTGCTTCCACTACCGCCTAACATCGTTCAGCCCCAGAAGTATCAGCCACCCAGACCTGACCTTCAGTGGCCAGTTTGGATAGCAATCAACCTAATGCAATCAAGCAGACCGTTGTAGTTATAATTTAACGAAATGAGGGATTATAGAACACAATGATACCCAGTGCGATTGCCGTGCTCCTGACCAAACCATGCTATCTGCTAGAGTATCAAAAGTGCCTACATACGTGCACCTTTAATGATCTCCTAGACGTCACTGAGTTCGCGGCTAGCGTGGCTACTGGGCCCAACATAATATTGAAATAGATTACTATTAATTAGAAGAATATTGGATATATTTTTACATTCATTTAGTTATTTCTTTACTGTTAATCCATTTGCTTTCGCTTCCAGAGTTACTAAATCCGAGTACCAGCGCAGACTTCTCAGATTATCGCTTCCAATTATGCCAAAATAACTCTTTCATACATGCCACTTTAGTATTCAACAAGCATAATGTATTCGTAATATTGGAGACTGGAACATATATGGTCCCATTTATTACATATTATCATCTCGACTGTCCCCCATGTTTATCCGAGCACGTTTAAGTACTTGGTGTTTATTTACTTCTATTTGCTTTATGGATTTAAATGTTTGTTTTACCATTGAGTATAGATTTTTGTCGGTGTATTGGCTCCGCTTTGATGATTTACCCGGCAGGTGAACTTTGCCAAGGCGGGCTACTTTTTATGTTGAATTTACTCATCGTATTTTTTTTCGTCAATAGAGATTTCCAGTGGAATTTTTGTCGTCCTTCCCGGGTTTAGTTCTTTTTCTGTTTTATTTGGGTTTGTAGCTAGCAGATGAAAGAGAAAAATACTCAGGGAACACAGGTAATTCTGGTACCTAACTATCGTGAGCCATGGGTACTGTTTTAATGTGCTATTCTTTATGTGTTACTAAGGAAACAGGCCTTTCTTATATAGGTATATGGTCATTGCAATGGAGAATAATGTATCGGTTTGCGATTTTGAATATTATTTATTTTGATTGGGTTTACCAACAGTTTCGATTTCGAAATTCGATTGATTATATCAGTGAATTATTAAAATAATTTTATTATATTAAATTAATATCACTATATGATTACTTATAATTGAAGAATATCCACCTGTTGAACCAGCTTTTATGTGTAGACATCGAGAGATATGTAAAGAGATGAATGAGTCTACGACAATACGAGAATGATTGAGGATGATGGAAGAGGTTTGTGGCGATATTCAGGAGTCGTTTGGATGAAGATGATGTGTTGGCATCAATTTACCAGCATCAGACGATAAAAAAACAATTAGTTATTCAAAAATTATCCAAAACAAACCTCATCGATTTTCCTAATGATGAATAATTTTATGAAATTTTGAGGAACTAATGAGATAAAAATTGCAGGATGACCAAGTAATACCTTGATGCCTTAATGATTATAAAGGTGCGTAATCTTTGTAAAGGATACAAAATGTGTTTTATTTTTAAGGTGTTTCAGACCCTCCTCGAGAAGGATCAATGTTTAGTTTAGTATGTGAGGGATTAAATTGTGAGTTATTTCATCCAAAACTCAATTACACGGTTGAATTCTCTCTTGGAACAATGCGGTGGTTTTTCTTTCACTTATAATGTCGGTTCCAATTGGTGCCGGTGTTCGGATTGTTTCGTCATTTATAATAAGGTATTGGGTTCTGAAGTTATAATACGTAGCTTGTACCTACTTGATTTATGTCTCGTGTTTTTTAAAAAACCGCATAAATTATTCGAAAATGACAACAGTCGGAGTTATTGATAACTTCAAACAAAAAATACCAACATCAATTTCGGTATTTATACAGGTTAATGGCCTAACTTCATCATCAGTTATTCATAGGCGTATATGATGATAAACTATGTACAACGCGACTAGCACAACCATGAATATTGAGTGGAAGTAATTAAACCGATAGCTCAATCGAGATCACAAATACCACAGGCACGACTGAGGAATGCGCGTTGATGTCTTTTACTCTACAAACGCGAACTTGCGCATACGCAGATCCGGACGTTCTCTTTATATTAATCATATAATGTACAGATAAGCTCTAGGCACAGTTAAATAGATGAAGTACTTGAAAGTACAGATCTTACTCATCAAAACAACTTTCTAGTTCATCGACTTTCGAGGCGGCAGGTGTTAGTGGCTACCTCGAAGCCTCTATAAACCTCAGAGCAATATTTCATAAGACTCTCAACCAGATAATGTGTGAACCATAACCGAATACCAGCGTTTATACATTAAACATAACGTAAAAGACGAAAGCATTTCTCTGTACATACGGATAACTAAACTACATAAACGGGTATATAGTCATGCACACGTTAACAACAATATTCTTATGTTTAACCACAAATAGGTATAACTCACCATCGTGGCCATTGATTTAGACCAATTATAAACCCATTTCTTGGTTCAGAACACGGTTATTACGTACACACAGGCAGACAAACAAAAAATATCAATCGTATACCACTTTACATATACACAAGTAGAAGTGTTTCACATCACTAGTTATGTTATTCACTTAAGTACATCACTGTTTGGACTTCAATAGTGTTGAAGTCCTTTGGTGATGACTTCGGTTTTGTAAGTCGATGCTAACGTTTGGCGGTGGCATGCGCTTGGGCAGCCTCTGAACGACTGACTGCCGGTGGTTGGGGCTGCCAGCTTCGAACTGCGTTTACTGCTATAGAGCCTTTACGGGAAAAAGCTGCTGAGCTTTTTCATCACGGTTTGTTTGTATAATAGTTAAGTTTTATTTAGACACTAGTACTCACGCGGGGCTTCGCTCCCGTGGATTATATCACGGTAAAAACATAACTCTCCTTTTTTGCAGTCGCGTAACTAACGTAAGTAGTAAGCGTAGCGTAGTCTATAACCTTCCTCAAGCTTCAAGCTACTTCCATACCAAATTTCATCTAAATCCACCCAGTATTTTCGAAGATTAGCGCGTTCAAGCAAACAAACAAACAAACTTTTCCGCTTTATAATATTAGTATAGATGCTTTAAAAATACTGATGAAATGATAAATACTGATTGATACCATTAGCCTACATTATATAATTATTTAAAAGAGTTACGCAATGCGTATAACGTTCACTATAATTACGTATTAAATTAAAGTTTAAGATCATTTCTTAGTTTTTTACAGACTGAAAACTCGATGTATACCTAATTTTGAGCATACATCATTCAACCATTTAAAACTCCGAAGTCTAAAATCTACCACGAAAGATAAAAAATCTCACTGTAGCAACACCGCGCAAGCCTCCATTGTATCTAGAGAGAGCAAGACGATATCCCCTTCTCTTTCATCATGCCGGAATGTGACCCGCTATCACCTTGAAGGCCGCAAGCTTTGGACGAATCAATGAAAATAAGAGCTTTTTAACTTCTACACAAATTAAAACTCATAATTAAATCGCATTCAAAAAAGTAATTCCCAACTGTCAACTTAAAACTATTTTTTTATTTCTCGGTGTAACGCAACGGTGTGCGTATATTCAGCTTTGTATATATTTAGTTTCTGGTCATTCCAGATTCCCTAGGCCTGTAGCTTGCTGCTGGTTGGTAAACGCTGCGTAGCTTAACAACGCATATAGCGTACAGTTATTAGATGAATTACAGTTTGATATCCGACTTAGGACTAGAACTATGTTAATAATTGCCTAGGATATATAAACGTTGAGTAGCAAAAGTAGGAATGATACAGTACTAGGTAGTAGGTAGTTACATTTGGTTTGAATAATTTTAGTTTTAGTTTTGTTTCAGTCCCTATTTAAAAATTTGAAACGTCACAAAATGTACCGCCTTTGAGGCCATCGGTGGCCTTCCGTGATTTGAGCGGTTAAGCGGCAGGTAAATCGTACTCAGTCAATCGTTTTCAGTTACCTAGGCACGCACTTTGAACTTTGAAGCAACATTTCCTTTAAATAGGAACTTCAAAGATTTTAATGAGATTAACACAAAGATCTTTGGCTTACAATAAGACAAAATAACATCCCAAAAGTTGTTAGTTCGGAAGATATATATATCTTCCGAACTAACAACTTTTGGTTACCAAAAAAAATCCAAAAAATAACTAAGACAGATTATAATCTGTCTTAGTTATTTTTTGGATATTCCGATGCCACGCTCTAATGGAACATTCATGATACGTGATAGAATACATACACAGATAAGAAATACTAACTCTATACTGAGAAATACTAACTATTACTAGTATTGTTCTCATGATTGTAATATAATGATATCCCCATACTACATACGAGTACAGACATTGTTTATTTTATCTATGGTACAGACAGACACCCGATACCCTATGTACGGGAACACCTTGTTGCCATAAAGGCCGAAAAGAAACTTCCTGAAGTGTGTCACCTCAGTGACGACTACTGACGAGTAACCTAAGGAGCGCCTAGAGATGTAGCGAGAAAGTGCATCCCTTCCAAGCCCATTGGTTCCACCAGCTGAGAATCTTCCACCTAGACATGAACTGACCTGGAAGTATTTTAGGCTCCGGATCCAGGTTGGTCCTAGCAAAGAAAATCTGTTCAGGTGGAGATTAAAAACCACAGGAAGCACTTAATTTCCTGTCCTGCATGTCCTATCGATTGTCCACTGGAGGACTTGATGGAAGCTTCCGACGATGCCAAACTTGTTGCCCAGTTCTGGGAAGGCTGCATCTAGCCATTTGCAATCAACATGCTAAGCAAAACAAGACCTTCAAAACAGACCGCGAATTCTGAGTTTGTTTATGTAGCTACGAGTAGATAATACCGCCATCCTCATATATTCGTAATTTATGCGATATCTATACTAATATTATAAAGCGGAAAAGTTTGTTTGTTTGTTTGTTTGCTTGAACGCGCTAATCTTCGAAAGTGCAGTGTGGATTTGGATGAAATTTGGTATGGAAGTGGTTTGAAGCTTGAGGAAGGTTATGGTCTACTTTTAATCCGACTGCAAAAATGAGAGTTATGTTTTTACCGTGATAGAATCCACGGGAGCGAAGCCCCGCGTGAGTACTAGTTAAATAATAAATGTGAGAGTACGAGTAACTCTGTCTCTTTGTCTATCTGCTACGCTTTCACTTCTATACTACAGAATTGATTTTGATGAAATTTGATACAGAGATGAAATTGAACTTAGGAAAGGACATAGGCAACTTTTTATCCCGAAATAACAACATATTCACGCGGGATAACGTTGTGTAGTCCACGCTGGCGAAGCCGTGGGCGAAAGGCTAGGAATTAATATTTTATTTACTCTGTGTCCAAACGAGGTTTACGTAAATAAAACCAATTTATCCATCTTCAACTTATACTTTAGCATGAAATTACCTCAGCGATAACACGCAATTTACAATGTTAAAGCCACTTCCTCAATTAAATGTACAATAGCCACGCGCTTGGAAATTATAAAAAGGTTCTCGGTTCTGAGTAAATTTTGCTAACCGCAAGACATAGCGGATGACTACGTTTCATCTTGCTGGTGGGTTTAATGTACGAAGGAAAACTGATATAACCGTAAATTTCTCTAAACATTAGTATTTTTTTTAATTGAACGAATTTTCTATAGTCCTTACATATTATAAAAAGAAGACTTGTCGCATCTGTCTGTCTGTATGAAAGCGATACACTGAAAAACTCCCTTTTCACCAATAGATAGTGTAATTCTTGAGGAAAGTTTAAGTGTATAATTTATTATGGTTTTATGTAAAATTACTGAAATATAACAATTTTTTGTTGAAGAGGTCGCGAAAAATCTTGCCTTCTGGGAGCTCCACTCGCGTGAGCTGCGTAAACCAGCTGTTATGTACTAGAGAATCGTTGATCTAGTGCTCCAACAAAATTTGCGATAGCATATCTTTATCTCCTACGGTTGACTCACAATAACTACTTTTGTGTTCAAAGTATTGATTAAAAATACTACGCGTTATTTTCTTTTAATAGTAATATGATCTTGTTTTTTTTTTAATGGGTGTACCTATACTTCATGTGTCAATAAAAGTTTTTTTTTTCTTTCATTATTAACGCTTATCTTAATAAATAAGATTATGAAATAAATACTTTAGAAGATATCATAGATTCAAGCCAGCGCTCGATCACACTCCGACGCGGCTAGCAAAAAGGATGACGGCTACCGAATCCACCTGAGAGAAGCCGGGACGGGCCGCTAGTAATATTATAAATGCAAACAACGCAACAAAGTAAATGCAACAATCAACTCCTTCGTGGATTTGATTGTTTGTTTGTTTGCATTAATAAGCTCCGAAACTACTGGGCCAATGTTGATGTAATTTGGCATGAAGATAGTTTAAGACCCTAAAAATGACAGAAACTTGTATACAACGCGTAACGGAAACCCCATATCTATCCAAAAGGGCTGAAGACAACATCTGGTATGGAGTCACTATGCACAGTTTCAGCACAAAATAACTGACTCAAAGAATTGACACCAAATTATTGGTTTCATATATTTCTTGAATACCAATAATAACAAACGTGTCACAGCAATACGAGGGTCAATAACTTTCCACGTCACTTGCCAATAACACGATAATTCTATTCGTTCTTCTTAATTTGAAAAATTCGGTCTCTGGTATCAGTGCATGGCTTCTTTGGATGATAACAAACGAAATGGCAAGGGTTTTGTAATCCTACGTCTACGTGTGTAGAACTTATTACAAATTTCAATACACTAAAAGTAAAGTAAAAAAAAGGAAAATTTAATTCATAGTTTGATGAAATAAATTTTACCTTTTTTTTACTTAATTTAACTGTAATATGTATGTATTTAGAAATATATATGTATGTTTATCAGTTGTCTAGTACTCATAGCACAAGCTCTGCTTAGTAAGCCTAGAAGTCCCTAAATAACAGGTTGCAATTATACGCTTCAAAAGTAATCACCCAAACAAAGAACCTTCAGGGTGGGACCTCAAAAGACACCATATACCTAACTGTACCTATATGTCACTGTCTAATTTTGTATATATTTCGTCGGCTCACTGTTTTCAACTACGCCGCGGGTTTTCATACGTTTTTTTTTAAACATTACTTCACATATTTTAGAGAGAATTCTTCTGTATCGTCTGCATTTTTCAAACACCCAGACCCAGAATAACTATATTTAGGCTGTACAAACATTTGTTCTACTGTCGGAATCGAACGCGTGACACGCAAAGCTGCAGCCAATCTTTCAAGCACTGCTCCAAACGTGACGTCGTTTATAATTATAGATGTGCAAAGCACGGCTCTGCGGTCTGCACCGTAACCGGCTAGCTTTGAAAACGAGCCTGACGGTAGCTACACATCAACTGTAATTTTGCCTAAGTCAGTAACTCCGCCGCTGGTTTGCCTCCTGCTGGGCTTTCTCCGGGTTCTTACCCGGTGCGAACAGACCACCAAGGTGTACCTAGTCAAGAAAATTACAAGCATCCACTCTCATAGGTGTGTGCGCGTGCTATTCACTCCGAGTAGGCGCGCACACCCCATAATCGTTAAGACAATACAATACAATAACATTTATTCACGGAAAAAGTATTACAATTTTAATATGACACTGGATCCCGCACTAGGATACCTCGTGTCAGTCGAGGTATGCCCTGCTTGGGCGGAGCACCGCGCCGTGTCCTCGTGGAGGCGATCGGCAGCGGCGGCCTCTCGCGCCCGGCCCTGGTTTAGACCATGGTGCAGAGCGAGAGGGAATGGGATGCAGTCGCCTCCTGCGAAGCAGTCATGCTAGCGAAGGAGGAGACCGAACGCGCGACGGAGAGGCAACTCTCTTTCTCACACCCTAACCGCCAAGGGAGACGCTTCGGGCGTCGGGGATCGCGAGCCCATCTCCGGCCACCGTAGGCGCGGGCTTGCGGACGGCGAGCAGGGGTAGCTCAACGTCCGGTAAGGACCAGGCTCGGGTCGGCGGCGCGTTGTGTTTCACAGCAAAAGTGACGGGGCCCCATAGGGCCATTGCCTGTCGGGGTTGCGGGAATGTTCTAACGAGATACCGCGGCCCCGGAACTTAAGGGCAGCTGAAGGAACAGGATCCAGTCACTCGACATAAATGGTTTAGATCTAGGTATACAACGGCGGATATTATTTAAGTAAACTAAGGTTCATAACTAAATATTACCTAGTAAGAGAACAGCTATTACTCACCTGTTTTGTATTGCATTGTATAATATTATAGAACCTAAAATTACAGAATTCCAACAGTTGTGAACATTGTAATGCCGTTATGAAATAAATACTATTACTATTAAATATGAGGATTTCATCATGCGAAGACGCAGATGGCAAATCAAGTATTTACGGGCCCAGATAGAGCACCTGAGAAGCCCCGTCACCGTTTCATTCAATTCACGCAAGCTTAAACATAATAGGAACTCGATAGCACGGTCTCTGTTTTTTGGTGAAAAACACCGTGTTATTTTTAAGCTTACACGTGGCCTTAAACAAACGGATAGGCGGGTGCGTTTGCATCGGACTCCACCTGTCACACAATTAACTATTACTGTACACGTCAACAGCCTAATGGCTAAGATATCGGATTTGTGATGTGGGAGGGGTTAACAAGATTGCTAGTAATGTGAATTCTACCCACATTGCAAGTTCTCTTTAAAAAGAACTAGGTGTCTCAATCGTCTGATCCTTCAAAATAGAGATGTTATAACTTATTCCTCAACTTTTGCTTTATGAATATTTTGTCCAAAAAAATCAGGATCAACTAACGATACTTACACCTAGTAAAGTATTTTGCAACTTTAAGTTGATAATTATCTAGAATTTAAGTTTGATTTGAAAATTAAATTAATGGTTGGCTATTAACATTATCAGTTGCATTATCAGCCCATAACAATCCCACTACTAAGACGCAGGCCTCTCTGTGAGAGGAAGCGATCAATAATAAATATAAATAAATATAATATATAAATATATATATATATATATATATATATATATATATATATATATATAAATATATATATATATAATCCGAGCATCTCCTAAGACATGCTCGTTTCATAACGATGTTTTTTTTTCACCGTTTTGAGAGCAATGATGATGAAAATTACACGAAGTCGTGTCTATAACCACTGCACCACCACTTTTCCAGAACTAACAAAAATCCAACATGCCTGAGGATGAGTACTTATCTAGAATATTTTGACAGGCCTGTTGGTCTAGTGGTCAGTGGCCCTGACTGCTATGCGCAAGGTCGTGGGTTTCGATTCCCACCCAGGACAAATGTTTGTGTGATGAGCACGATCATTTGTTCTTTGTCTGGGTGTAATTTATCTTCTATACTTATAATAAATCTGTAGAGAGGTCAATTCTGTACATGAAATATATTTCCAAAATAACTATCAGGGGGTGATTAAGGATCGATACTCATGCCAAAAATGCAATCAGTTAAATTTTTGTCTGTCTGTCTGTCTGTCTGTCTGTCTGTCTGTATAACCGTTATAGAAACAAAAACTACTCGACGGATTTTAACGAAACTTGGTACAATTATTTTTCATACTCCTGAGCGGGTTATAGTATACTTTTCATCACGCTACAGTCAATAGGAGCAGAGCAGTGAAGGGAAATGTTGGGAAAACGGGAGAAGTTACTCCATTTTTTAAGCTTCCGTCGCGTGTGCAACCTTAATGGTTAAAGCTACACAAATCATTTCATGACGGAAATGTTCTCCTTAAAATTATATAAAAAATATCCCACGACAGCATATGTCTAACTTTTATGGTTGACTCACAATAACACGTGTAACTCCCGATAGCTTAGCAGTTCGAAGCTTTCTGATTATAATATTTGTCTACTCTTACGTTTATAACACTCTCAGTCACCTCTAATTGAAAAAGTTAACATTATTAACTATTCCATAAAAAAATTGGCCAAGTGCGAGTCAGACTCGCCCATGAAGGGTTCCGTAGTAACTATAATATAATATGCAAATTTATTTGACGAAAAAAAAACCTTACAAATTTCTTAAAACTAGCTTATTTACATTTTTTACAACTGCGCCAAATAAATTTGTTTTGAAAATAAACCTTACAAATTTCTTAAAACTGGCTTTTTTACATTTTTTACAACTGCGCCGAATAAATTTGTTATTCATAGTGTTTGTATGAATTACAAAGTTATATTTGCGGTTTTAGAAAATATGCTGTATCTCAAAAACTGCTGAACTGATTTCGTTCAAACTAATTTTGGTTGAAAGTTTATATTAAGATCTACAGACATATTTTTTTTTTAGATTTTTCACTCCATTATTATAGAAGTTAGAGGTTGTGTCCGCCAAACACACATTTTACCACTTTGGAAGCTTATATCTTTTAAACGATTGACTTTATGGAAAAGTGGTTTTAGAAACCCCGATGTCGTTTTTAAAGAACCGTCTATAGATACCACACATGCATCGATTTCATGAAAAAAAATATTTTCAGGTTTAGTTCCATGTATGGGGAGCCCCCCTTTATTTTAAATATTTTTTAATTTTTTTTTCAAAATCGGAAAGCGGTTTACATAATACATCTACCTATCAAGTTTCACATGTATAGTCCTAATAGTTTCGGAATAAAATTGCTGTGACAGACGGACGGACGGACAGACAGACAGACAGACAGACGGACAGACATGTCGAAACTATAAAGATTCCGTTTCTTGCCATTCGGCTATGAAACCGTAAAAAGAATCATATAAATCGGTATAGAAACACCAAAGTTATACATGAAATACGCTTATAATAATAAGCCATCGCGCGTGAATACTGAATCATGCTATAAGGATTATTTTTGAGAATCGGTCGCCGCGCTCGACGCGTCTCGCGGTCGAAGCGTTCTCTAGGTACTTAAGCCTCATGTGAACGTGATCTAAACAATATTACCAATACATTAACTTACGCTGACGGAGTCGCGGGCACAGCTATATTGTATCATTACGCTAAGGCCAATAGGAGCGGAGCGCCAATGAAGAATGCTTCAAAATCGGGGTTAAATTTAACGTTAGCCCAAAGTAACTATTCCACGCGGACGAAGTCGCGGGCAAAAGCTAGTCTATAATATGTATGTATTTAGAGATGTATATGTATGTTTATCAGTTGTCTAGTACTCATAGCACAAGCTCTGCTTAGTTTGGGACTAGATGGCGTTGTGTGAAAAGTTGTGGAATATTATTATTATTATTACAATGAAGGTATTCCCAAAACGTTTTGTGCGTATGGGTGGGATGTCCACCATGTAACGATGGCGCTTCGCCGTTTGTCTCGTAGTCCGATGATGGAACGGACCACTGCACCACCACTTTTCCTGGTTGCTGCTGGTTATTACCAGAACTAACAAAAATCCAACATGTCTGAGGATGGAGTATTTAAAATACTGCAACACTTTACCGGATGTAATTGAGAAAAAAACTACATAGACAGTTTTTTTGAATTATTTGAAGGGTTACCCTGCGGAAAATGCCTCAAAGTCGTCAGCAAAATTGTCGGGGCCCACTAGGTATCCGTTGCCTGCCGAGGTTGCGGAATTGTTCGTAAGAGTTACCGCGGCCTCGGACACGAAGAGCAAATGATGGAACCCTCATACCCTCCCGCTTCACCCAGATCGGGGGGCAGTCATTGCGATCAATGATGCCTATACCTATTAAGAGCGCGCCTAAAGCCAGCAAAATTTTAGAATTCACCCGCACTGTCCTACCCGCTCCTCACATCGAATACGATCGCGCGTGTACCTACGCGCTCGCTCGACGCGTATCTTCTGTAGTAAGTATACGTATAATATTCAGATGAAACAACTGTATTCAAAGTATGACTGCGTTATACAATATTACGAAATGTTATTATGTATACGCGAATAATACGTAAATAGTAAGTTAGTAGGAGGTGACTATACCACTGATACTGAACACGAATCAATATAAAATCAATACCAAAAGGTAATATTATATTATGTATAATATAATATTATTTTGGCGCGTGATTTTGGTGTGGCGTAAATAATGGATAACTCTGAAACTGTCGATTGGCCAGATAATATCTATCATTTACCCCACTTATATCGTCATATGCCCATGGATGACCAAATTATTGATATTTTTAATATTTTAAATAAAAATCGTACTTACTCTTACAAAATTAGGTACCATTTCTAAAATTGGTGATATTTTTTTCATTTTGTTTTTTTTTTTATATCAGTCCTGAATATTTGTATTATCAGATCAGTATCAAGATTTTTTATTACATTCTAAATCAATATTGCAAAAAATAGTTATTCTTAAATTTTAACATTTTTTTCTACGGAATTACGCAATTTTGGGCCCCTGTATCTATAGTTGCAAAACTTCTGAAAAATTCGGAATAATTCCGGAATACTTCTGGGAAAGTTTCTTTAAATCAGAATTATTCAAAATGAATTATTTAAATTCATTTTGAATAATTCTGATTTGAAAGCCCTCTGTGCGCCGGCCGCTGCCGCCGCGCTGCGATGGCGGTGCGGGGTGCGGTAAGAGGGGAGATGCTCCCCGGAGAAGTTTTCCCCCCGCGAGAAAGATTCGTACCCCGCAATCGAATGTTTCCGAATATTTCGCCCGAATAATTCAATCGAAATTAACGTGTTTGTTTGTTGTGTGGTGGGTGGGTTAATTATTGTTCAGTGCGAGACTACGTACGATACAAGAGTAAAATATAAACGTTTATCTATACTAATATTATAAAGCGGAAAAGTTTGTTTGTTTGTTTGCTTGAACGCGCTAATCTTCGAAAGTACTGGGTGGATTTGGATGAAATTTGGTATGGAAATAGCTTGAAGCTTGAGGAAGGTTATAGGCTACTTTTTACGCGACTGCAAAAAAGGAGAGTTATGTTTTTACCGTGATAGAATCCACGGGAGCGAAGCCCCGCGTGAGTACTAGTTTTATTATAAATGGGATTGATTAAGTATATGTTGATATTTTTATAGGTAGATATGTTAGCCTGCGATTAACAGGATTTTTATTCTTTTGTTTCTAGGTAGGTACTCTACTTATTTCGAAATTGAATGCTATTTTTATAAATGTCAGTAGTTGAATAAAAAACCAGGCCTAGCATATTTTATTTGTTTTTTGAAAAAGGGTTACCTATGTTTTTGGTTAGTTTGTATGTAGCTCTGTACGCATCGCGAGTATTCGCGAGTCGCATAGGTAGGTATTAATCATTACCTACCTACTTAACGCGTTTAATAGCCCAGTCAATAAAAACAATTAAAGGCAAACCTTGCACGCAAACACGTTTTGATGCGGTTTTCAGAAAAGTATTTGTTATACTTAGGTAGGAGCAGGTTTTGGTATATTAACCGACTTCAAAGGTCGATTTTCCTGGTTTCTTTTGGCAGTTGAAATATTCCCAAAGTTTCGGAATATTTCGGAATACTTCCGAAGTATACGACGGGAATGATTCGGAATTATTCCCGCCAGACTATATCGAAAAAAAATGTACTACACTGCGGTGGCTCATTATTTTAGACTAGCTTTTGCCCGCGACTTCGTCCGCGTGGAATAGTTACTTTGGGCTAACGTTAAATTTAAGCCCGATTTTGAAGCATTCTTCATTGGTGCTCCGCTCCTATTGGCCTTAGCGTAATGATATATATAGCCTATAGCCTTTCTCTATAAATTGAGTATTTAATTAAAAATATTTTTTTCAATTCGAACCAGTAGTTCCTGAGATTATCGCGTTCAAACAAACAAACAAACTCTTCAGCCTTATATATTAGCATAGATAACTGTTGCCCGCGACTTCGTCCACGTTTCCGTCGTTTTTCGTAAAAAAAAGTAGCCTATGTCCTTCCTCACGGTTCAGTGATTTAGATGTAACACACAGATTAACTTTCGTAATTTAGTAGGGAAATATAATATGTCAATCTATAATACTGTTGAAAAATATATTTCATGTACAGAATTGACCTCTCTACAGATTTATTATAAGTATAGATAATTGCCTATTTAATGCAAATTCTAAAATGGTATAATAATAACCAGTATCTTGATAAAGTACAAAGTTATTGCTGTTCGAATCTTAAAGGAGAATTTTTATACAAATTTGATTTCAAAATTAAATTACTTTAACACTGCTGTAACTAATTTTAGACTCAAAGAGAATGAGAATTTCCTTAAAATTTGATCACTATGGGTTTGTTGACACCATAAAAGATATTAGTAATTAAACAAATTTATTGAAAAAGAAAATATACAAGATGTTCGAAGTGGGCTCCTTCAGCTGCTATACACGCTCTACACCTTCTTATGAAGGACCGTCTCAATCGGCGCGCAAATCCTGCCGACGATATTTCGTCAGCAGCCGAACGTATGCGTTGTCGCAGCTGTTCAACTGAAGTGATTTCTTCTTTATAAACTACCTCCTTTAAACAGCCCCAGTAAAAAAGTCCAATGGGTTTAAATCTGGCGAGCGAGGTGGCCACATTCTGAAAATAAAATATTATTTCAAAACAAATTCCTTGTTATACAATCACGTCCACAATAAATTGATCTACAAAAATAGGGTTTAAATACCTAATGGGCATACTTAAATAGGTTCGTAATCGATATAAATATATTTCATCGAACAAACACGGATACCAACTAAAAGCTTGTGTTTATTTTGCATATACTATTCTGCCCGCGTTACCTACGACTACGAGTGACCATAGAAATATTAAATAAGAAGTGGTATAGGTAAATAATTTTTTTTTTATATAGGATACTCGCAAGATCATTATTGTTGTCCATCCGTGTATCTAGATTTTTAGAAGATCTCATAACTACCTACATTATGGGAAAATGATCATAAAATTGTATCGTGAAGAATAACATAACTAAATAGCAAAAGTAAATAGCTACCTATTATGAATGTAATTTATTACCTATTATCCTAATAATCTAATAAAGTACCTACCACGAATTTTTGATATCGTCGTGTCTGGGTGTTGTTTATCTATATACGTCAACTGTGGCATCTTTACTTTTCGTAGGTATCTTTACCTAAGCATACCCTATACCAGTTCAACTTAATTTTTGTTTTGTCTGTGGAAGTTTATGTTATTTCGCAGATATTGGTGGATTTTGTAATAAATTGTGGTAACCCAAAAAGATTTTTAGGCTAGCAACTTCGTAAACGGTCAAAATAGAGTGCATTTTCGTTATGTGCGGTCAATTTTGTCCGCAGCGTCTTCGTGTAAAGATAGCTGTTTCCTACAGTAAATTAAAGTGCGGGTAAGTGGCGTATACTAAATAGTATTTGGTATATTGTCATGTAGGTATATCGCAGTGATTTAATTCTAAGAATCTTCTATTTCCTGAGTTATTCGAAAAGGTAATGTTATTTGAGGTTAGGTAAAGTTACCAAACTCAGCATGAAGGCAACTTTACCTGTGACTAGGGTTGTCAAATTTAACTTGCATAACTAATCTGGTTTTATGTGGGAAACCCTTTAAAATTTCGTTTAGCTGTTTGTAGGACCCATTGGTAGTCCTTCAGGTAATAACTGTCACTGGCTCACTCCAACCACCTAGCTCACAGGCCTGTCTGATTCGTACCGCTACTACTATGCGTATCGCGTCCGTCACCCGACTGACGTTTGACAGCTAGCCCCCTCTAGAGTGGTTCGTGAGACAGTGTAAATATCTACTTCATAGATACAAACGCTACATCCCTTCCCTTTTAACAAATTTTTACTAATTGACATTCTGAATCCCTATTCAATAATCACTGTTACAGAATAATTTAGTTTACATAGGTTTATACCTCAAATGATTTTCTATTTTTAATTGTACACTATTTCTGTTACTTTTAAGTTAATCTTTTATATTAAATCATTTTGTTTTTCTCATTGTTGATTGGGTTATCTCTTGATGTGTTCCCGTCTTGTATATATTTCCATTCTCGCTTTTGGTGTATCACATTCCTTCGTAGCCTCTGTCTCGTTTCTTCATTCCGTATTATAACATCACTACCTGCAGTTTTTCCAACTACATGTGTGGATTAAACAGCTTATTTGTTTTTACTAATTCTTTGTTTGGACTTCGTCACCTGCTATCTATTCTGGATCCTAATTTTCTTTTCCTATCTCCATACCCTTTCCTTTTTCCTTTGCGATTTGTCTCAATACGTGACCTCAGAATAATTTTTTGTGTAGATCTCTTTAAAAGTTGGTGGTTTAACTCTCAGTTTCTCAGTCCTTTATCATTGGCTGCATTCTTATCGCACGTGGTCTTGCGAGTTCATCAATTTGGTCAATATAGTCTCCTGATGGCGGAAAACTTGAGTAATCTGAACACTTATACACATAATCGCGATAATGGGTCCGCAAGATTGGTCCTTCCCCGTTTGTATTTAATAGCATAGCGGTATGCTTGCAATCGATTCCCATGTGCAATAAACCTCGGCCCTCTACTCAGCAAAGGTGTCCTTGAATTTCGAAAATGGTTTATTTGTTTCTTTATTTGTTTGGATTTGGTTCATTTCCAACCCCAAATTTCTCATTTCCACTTCTATGTATGAGGGAGCAAAATTTTAAAACTCTCTACCAAAAGATATAAAAATACAAACTTATTTCTATTTAAAAATTATTAAAATGCTACATTTTAAAAGGTAATAACAAAAATAATTAATTAATGAACAAAATTAATTTTACACCCAGTGTAAACCAGTCCTTATTTCGCTAACATAATGTGTCATCGCACGGCGGCCGCGACAACGCGACGCGCGACGTCGGTAGGCAATACAATTAATTTGTGAAACTTTTAAAAGTATCTTCATTTTTCGTATGCTGTATAAGTCATTCACAATAAGCTCGTATTACTCCTGGATAACGCAAATGTTTTACCAATTAAGTAATATTAAGTATTTATTTCTGAATAAGTGATTTGTAATCTTTAGAAACAAATTAATTCTAACCGTATGTTCTTCACAAGCTAAAAGTCTGCGCTCTTCCAATAATATGCTCTTACTCTGTCCTCCTCATACTTTTGATTTTGTATTTTCTTCTCCTGTTTATCTTCTAGGGAATTATTTTTTTCTTCCGTTGTATTTTGTTATAGTTCTTTTGTTATTTTTCTAGTTACTTTTTTTTTTTCAAAATAAGCAAATTTTCCACAACTATTATCAACACACACTCACACAACAACAACACAACACGCACAACTATTATTCTCATTTACCGAACACGAATATTCTTGGTCAAATATGCTAGTGTTACTTCTAGTGCAACTTGATGCTCTTTTTTGCTTTATATCTTATTTCCTTTGTCATTTCCGTCTTGATTTTCCTTGTCTCTACTCTATAGCATTAAATTCATTGGTCCTTGTCTTTTTTATTCTTGCACTGCTTTTCAGTTGATTATTGACAATTTTTAAAGCTACTATTGTCAACATCTTCTCCCTTAATTCCAATGACAGATACTTCACAAATTTTTATTTATTTATTAATTCAAAGGAGAACCAATGGCTAATATGCATTAATTGCAGTAGTATACGTAACTTAAAGCTTATTACAGATTCTCACGGATAAAAATAAAAGGTAACAGAAGTGCACTAACAAGCAAAAATATTATGTTCTTCCGGTCTATCAAATTTCATTTTCCTGTTGGTCTCCGAGTTTAATATGTAGTAAACTTTCACCTATCTCTATATGTGCTTGATAGGATGAAAAGTGTCCTTTTATATCTTATTTTGTTTCGGAAGGAATTACTTGTCCAATTTATTGATTCAAACTTCGAAAACATCTACATCATCCGTTGGTTCATCGCTTGCTCCCGGCAAATTATTTTCCTTTTTCTTGAAGTTGCGTTTTCTCTAGTACAAATAAAGTTGCTCCTTTTATGGAGTTTAAATATCCTTGTGTGGGTAGTAAGGTCTAACGACCCCATGCACCCTAGTTTCAGAGTTTCTAGACCCCTCAAGGGCCTCTGATGTGTCTATTTTGACGACCGCCATCTATTTTGGCGACCGGGACCACCGGCTTATACGTGCCTTCCGAAGCACGGAACCATTTTTTTTTTTCAGACATTCAGGTGATTCAGGCCTGCAATATCCTAGCCAAACTGGAAATAACTTTAAAAGTATGCTTCCCGTGGGAATTGAACCCACGACCACCGGGTCACAAGGCAAACGCCTAAACCACTCGACCACGGAGGTAGTTCGGCAGCATCCAATCAAATGGATATACATTCAATTTAATGAACGTCCGATATACCTTCAATTTAATGAAAGTCAATATACCTTCAATTTAATGAAAGTCCGATGTACCTCCAATTTAATGGAAGTTAAATTTACATTCAATTTAATGAACGTCCGATGTACCTTCAATTTAATGAAAGTCCGATGTACCTCCAATTTAATGGAAGTCAAATTTACATTCAATTTAATGAACGTCCGATATACCTTCAATTTAATGAAAGTCCGATGTACCTCCAATTTAATGGAAGTCTACTTTACATTCAATTTAATGAACGTCCGATGTACCTTCAATTTAATGAAAGTCCGATGTACCTCCAATTTAATGGAAGTCAAATTTACATTCAATTTAATGAACGTCTGATATACCTTCAATTTAATGAAAGTCCGATGTACCTCCAATTTAATGGAAGTCAATTTTACATTCAATTTAATGACCGTCCGATGTACCTTTCAGTTTAATGAAAATCCGATGTACCTTCAATTTAATGAAAGTCATATCCATTGTGAAATACCTCTTATTTAAAAGAACATCTCATTCGATCAACCAAATCATTCACTTGTCCAACAACTCGATTTCAATTTAGTGAAATGTATTTTTATATGGTATTATCATTATTGTTATTCCTTTAATTTAATAGAAGATCATGTGAATAATTTAAATTAAATATAACCTAAATTCATGGTTATAGCTTCCAATTCAATGAAAACTCACCAACAAAATATGAATATCTAGTTGGCCAAATCTCCAATTTTAAATTCGTATGTATATTTCCAATTGGATAGAATTCCAAAAAATATCTTTTATTTGTAGTTACAAAATGTATTATATTATAAATCACTGGTGGGGACAACTGTAAGAAAAACCAACTTTATAATTTATGTTCAGCTAAGTGCAATTTGAATTAATGTTTGTATTTTCTATGGCACATGATGTGTTTGTATTTTTCCATATAGATCACATTGAGTACTAATACATCAATTCATTTTAAAAAGTTAAGATGTGTAGGTAATACCAGCATGCACATTATCATGATCCATAATTGTCTTTACCTTACTGTCCAAAACAATAAAATTCATCAGCCCTCTCCAAAGATAGAACTGCGGAATAATGGAATAATGTACAATCAAATTTTATTGTATTACTTTTATACTACAAGCATAAAAGCAAGAAAGCATATGTATTAGTTTATTATAGTATTAGACAATTTTATACATCTTGTTTACTTAGGTTTTAGTTAAGTAAAATGTATTAGTTTCTTTATAGTTATTGTTACAGTATGAAGTATTTCATTTGTATGGGCCAAGTTTGCTTAAATGAATGAATTGATTGATTGATTGTTAAATATTGTAATTTTGCCACATTCAATAATTATGAATTCACATTTTGTATAAACTTTCCTTCACAGAGAACTTCAAATACCTAGGTACCAACCAATTAATTTCATAAAGAAGGTAGAAGAAAGTTACTTACACCCAGTGTTGTTTAATCCTGTTCTATCATGTAAAATGAACTCTGACTTAAATTTGCTTACTTATTTTCTGTAAAGTCACAGTATAAATATTTAGTATTGTGACTCGGCCCTAGCTTTCAAATAATTACCTACAGCTACTCGAAATAACATTTATTTGGTCACCCATCTGGTGTCAAACACAGCAAATGTTACTAAATTTCAATTTCCTCATTGCATTTGTGCTGCTTACAACAATCAAACTATCTATCATTTTTTTTTTTTTTTTTTATATCCGTTCTTCAATATCAAAACATCATAATGATTTTATGTTGTAGCCATCCTGAATACCGCTTTTGACAAACTGCTGATCATAAACAATCTCTTTCTATATTCTTTCTAAGGAACAATCATAGAGTCTCACATGTTGAACAGAATAACACATATGTAAACAGTTATATGAAACTTATGTGAACACAACGATTTATATAATATACACAAATATCTTTCAAAATAAAGGACATTCATCACTGGGACCCCAGGCCTTGCCATTAATAAATATGAAATATAATCTCTTAAGTTAGATTAATATAATATGTAAGTAGCAAGTACCTACATACATGAGTATGTAGATAGCCTAGACTAAACTACCTATTGGTACTTTTTCTGTGAGGTTTTTTACCTAATTCACCCTTGTGTCACATTTCTTCTGTAACCCAATCTACTTATTTATTGATTCATCCAAATATTCACTCATTGGAAAAATGGAATAGTTATAACCTATCTTCAAAAGAAATTATGTATCTACTAGTGGGTACGTAGATATATATATCAATTCTTTTACAGTCTTTACCTCTGGATACGTTATTGTTTAGAATCTTCAATAAGTAAACATACATATCTGGCAGTAATAGGTGTGTGAAATTAAAATATGACAACCAATTACTAGAACAGTAAGTACAATAGCGGTAAACAGGGTAAACTACCTAGCATCCCCAAGTCAATTTTATGCGTAAAAACTCGAGAAAATGATCTAGCGATTACGTTAATCGTTATAAATTTATATCAACAAAATATGCATTAATTTTTTCATATAATGAAACTAGAATCATTTTCATAACCTAGTAACTTCCTTCCTTTTTTAATAATTATTTTTTACAGACCTTTTTCCTCGTCGCCATATGTAGGACCCATTGGTAGTCCTTCAGGTAATAACTGTCACTGGCTCACTCCAACCACCTAGCTCACAGGCCTGTCTGATTCGTACCGCTACTACTATGCGTATCGCGTCCGTCACCCGACTGACGTTTGACAGCTAGCCCCCTCTAGAGTGGTTCGTGAGACAGTGTAAATATCTACTTCATAGATACAAACGCTACACTGTTCAAAGCACTAACTTTATTATTCGTTCATGAAATATTGGGATACATGTGATATAATTAAGTTGATAACAAATTTGGCTGATATCCTATTACAGATGTTATATTCAAGATGCCTCCAAAAGTAAGCGTCAAACAAAGAAATAGAAGACGTCTGGGAGCGCGACCTTACGTAGGTATATTGCTGATTGATTTTGGAGAGAATTTTAAGATTTGTTTTAGTTATTTTTTGTTACAGATATTTATACATTAACAAAAGACTGAGTTACCTACTTTTGTAGATTGTGATTATTTTATGTACAGACGCCACTGAACAACAACCTACCTAAATCTGTAATTTTTTTTCAACCTTATTACATTAAAGGTTAATATTCGATTGGTAAAAGACAGATTCGAATAGGTTGACCTGCTGGCGTCTGTACTTACTTAGGTATTTTGATTATTGATGTTGGAGAGAGAATTTTAAGATTTGTGTTAGTTTTTTTTTTGTTACGAATATTTTTACGTTAACAAGAGACTGAATTACTTTTATAGATTGTGATTATAATTATGTACCTACCTAGGTATTTTGATTATTCATTTTGGAAAGACAATTTTACGATTGGTTTTTTTTTTGCATACCTACTGTTTAACGAATAGGTACCTAGTTTTGATTATAATTACGCTAAGTACTTAATTTTTTGACGCCAAGTAATGCATAAGTAAAAGTTCATAATTTAAAAAAAAATGTGTATTATTTTTCGACAACCCTGATGAAATGCGGCCATTTCTATGATAATTTTGAATTTCTGTTGGCAACTTTACCTATGTATTGGTAGTGGTTACTCAAACGAAGATGATAACTTCAAAATAAAATACATCGCTTTTTACCGCTTGGACCTATGGCAACTTTACATTGCATGCACTTTGGAACACACATTCGATAAAAACAGTACGCTAGGTAAAGTTGCCAAATTTGTGTCAATTTTACCTCGCTCATATTCTTGGTTTTTTTGGCGATTCTATGTGAGATTTAGTAGAATTCATTGCTTCAACCAAAAGAGACACATATTTTTTACAAAATAAATCAATAAAAGTTTAAATATCTAGCTCCATGTTGTGGTAAATAGTAAAAATGTAAAAAAATACGGTAAAGTAGCCACAGTTGACGGTATGTATGTATTTAAAAATATATTTGTCTATGTATATCAGCTGTCTGACACCCATAGTACAGGGTCTTCCTAGTTTGGGGTCAGACAGCCGTGTGTGAAATGTCCCCACATATTATTATGTCTAGTTACCTACTCGGCCCACGAAAGTGCGTAGGTAAACGAATTTAGATCTTGTGTCTCTCAAAATAAAATCTAAAATCACCTGCATAAACTTTCTCGAAAGTATAAAATGTATTTTTATTTTTTCAGTATATAACAAACAAGTAACTCACAAACTTACCTTCGACAATTAGCCATCCTGTCAATTTGTAACTTTTTTAGTTCTCTTTCAATGTTTTTTTTGTTTCCCATTTCACTATTTAGTTCGAACAACAACAACAATTACGATTGAAATGATTATAACTCGGCGCAGCTAAAACACTTGAGCGTAGTCCTCTCGTCTCAACAGAGCGGTAGCGACTGATGTGTGAAATAGAAAATATAGAAATATGCTTGAAGCTCCCGCAACGAGCGACGGAAAATGACTTCTTGCGCGGAATAAAAACGTAGTATGCGCCAAAAGTGTTTTATCGTAATAAATCCAAAACTAAAAGGAATTACATAAAATGCCTAAGCAAAGCCTTTACTCTTGTTTAAATATAATTATTTATCAAATTTTTGTCGCAATAGGCATTACCATATCGAGTACAAAACGGAAAAACATGAGAATTAGAGGTTATTTCGTGATTTTTTTCTACCAAGGAAATGTTATTATTTTATGTTTTTGATCAGAGAGAGCCCTTGAAAATATGATGTAGTTATTCATATATTTTTATTTTAAGATTTGGTCTGGAATTTTTCATGTAAAATCAAATAGAAAATTGGTAATTTTGCTTTATACGCGCTCGTCAAATCCGTTCTTTAAAACTAAATGGCAACCAAAAGTTCAGACAGAATGGTTTTGGTGCTGATTTACATATCCCATATCCATTTATGTGTCCTGTACATACGCATTCGCAAAATTAAATGATCTGAAAAACTAAAATCGTATGGCTTGGGCTAGACAGTTATAGAGGTGATATAAAAAAAAAGTAAAATATAGGTACCTAACTCATCTTGTTACGTGTTTTAGGGGACTCTAATTCTTCTTTCGTTTTCGCTAGTAGTAGAGTACTGGCAGCACCGCTTTTTTGTGGCATCTTGCATGTCAACCTCTGAAGTTGTCGGCTGCTTAATTGAAATTACCTGTGGCTGCCTTAATTAATTATAATTAGAGCCTCCAGCCGGGGCTTAGCAGCACCGCTAACTAAGCAACACTTTTATACATAAATAATAAAGAAATATTATATATATCTAAAAAAAAATTGTTTTTATATTATCTGCATATATAGCTCTGCCATCGTTCTGCCCTTGTGGAGTGACTCTTTTCTTTCGGTGTTAAATAAATGATGAGACCTCATTGAAAAAAAAAGATGAAATGTTTAAAGAACTGGTATTACATAATGCTTAATTAAAACCTCAAACATTCGTGTAATAAACTTAAAAAATAAATATTTTGTCTTTATAAAGTGTCTGTATTCATTCTTTCGTATACCATATCCAAAAGGGTCTCGTATCTGGTACCTCTAATACTTATTTTGATTGCAGGTAGAACCTTGTACTCCAGATTGTTTACACACGTGTATAATTTTTTCTACAAAACATTATTCAATAAGAATTTCACAGGGCAATTTAATTTAATGCAATCTCATTAGAAAACAATATCGTCCATTTTTAACCGACTTCAAAAAAAGGAGGTTCTCAATTCATCTTGAACTTGGGAACGAGGAAACTCTTCAAATATTATAGGCACATCTATAGCGTTTTGGGTATTTCTTATAGTACCTTGAGCAGTTGCTTTCGAAAAGTACCATTTGGGGAAGTTGAACTGATGATGAAGACCACAGATGGCCACTGAAACTACTCAATAATAAGTATTTCGTGGATTGCGATTCGATTACTTGAGTACGGATGTTAAACACTTTATGCTCGTCGCAATACATACGAGTATGGTGATTTAGAGCTGATGGTCAAGTACCAGGAGAACTCCTCAAAAATTAACGGCTATGCATCGGGAAAAGCAATATTTTGTAAAAGGTGATAAGTTGTTGACATTATGGCTTTTGTAACTAGATAAATTACAAACCGACCCACAAAAAGCGTGAAATTTTTTTTTTTTACAAAGTATAGAACCGACTTCCATATCAAAACACAGAAAGCCAAAAATAACTTTAAATTCGGTAGTAGTCCATTTTGTTTGTATGAATACCTTTTAGCTCGTGTCAGTTGTACAGAAAACAATAAAAATTGGCCAAGTGCGAGTCAGACTCGCCCAAGAAGGGTTCCGTAGTAACTATAATAAATATAATTATATTTATGTGAAAAAAAAAAAATTAAAACTAGTTTATTTGCAATTTTTACAACTACGCCAAATAACTTTGTTTTTCATAGTGTTTGTATGAATTACAAAGTTATATGTTGTTGTTTGCGGTTTTAGAAAATATGCTGTATCTCAAAAACTGCAGACTCGATCTCGTTCTAACTAATTTTGGTTGAAAGATTACATTAAGATCGTATTGCATATATTTTTTTAGATTTTTCACTCCATAATTATAGAAGTTAGAGGGGGGCACATTTTACCACTTTAAAAGCGTGTATCTTTTAAACGATTAACTTTATGAAAATGTGGTTTTACAAACCTCAATGTCATTTTTGAAGACCTGTCTATAGATAGCACACACGCATAGGTTTCATAAAAAAATATATTTTCAGTTTCAGTTACATATATGGGAAGCCCCCCTTTATTTTAAATTTTTTTTTTCATAAAATCGGAAAGCGGTTAACAGAATATATCTACCTACCAAGTTTCACATGTACAGTTCTAACAGTTTCTGAATAAAATGGCTGTGACACACGGACGGACGGACAGACAGACAGACAGACAGACAGACAGACGGACAGACATGTCGAAACTATAAGGGTTCCTTTTTTTGCCATTTGGCTACGGAAACCTAAAAAAGCAACAAGCTAAGTATAAGAAACTCCTGCAAAATTAAAGCAACAATTAGATAATACGCGAGCCTATCATCAATAAAAAAATGCAGGTTACATTCAACGACGCGAAGGCACTGAGGCGCGACAATTTGTCCGTCTGCGTTCCTTTGCGATCTATTTATACCCCGATCTGTGTTCCAGAACATTCTTGTACAATCTACTCACTGCCTATACTGCCAAGAATGTTCCAGAAGCTACTCGAGATACTAAGTACTGCTACTTGCCGCCAGGTGGTGTTAGTGTCTCAAACGTTCTAGAAGATAGATAGATAGATATATTCTTTATTGCAGTCCACCATCATAACAGTAAAACAATAAGGACTTTACAACTAAAAAGGGTGATACTATGGGCGGTCTTATCGCTAAAAGCGATCTTTTACAGATAACCTTTGGATGGATTTGACACAGGAGAAAATAAATACGCGGGTAGTCCACGGTGTATTATTTATCTAAATATAAAAAAGAAACAAAGACATACATAATAATAAAAATTTAAGAGGAGATATAAAGATCCTTTACCAAGTTTTTGAAAGACGATAGGGTTTGTGCTTCTCTTACTGACACTGGTAGATTAAACCACAGCCATACTGCTTGAGCTGCGAACGACTTCCTTAATTTATCATCAGCATAAAGGTGGTAGGAGGACTGAAGTTTTATTGATATAGAATTTATGAATATTGCGAAGAGTAAAGGAGATAAGACGCCACCCTGAGGAACACCGGCTGATGTATTACACCAAGAAGAGCAGGACTCATCTATGCAAATACGTTGCCGGCGGCCAAACAGGTAACTACGAAACCAGTCAATCGCTGTTGGAGATATGTTAATAGAGCGAAGTATCCTGAGCATGATTTCGAAACCAACGGTATTAAAAGCGTTGCTAAAATCTAGCAAGCAAAGAATCGTCATATTTCCTTTATCCATGCCCAACCGTATCTCATCCGTAACGCTTACTTAGGCGTACTATGACTGATTGGAAAGGATTCAGTAGACTATTCTTGCAAAGAAAAGAACTAAGCTGATTGTGGACAAGGCGTTCAAGGACTTTAGAGAGAAAAGGTAGGATGGAAATAGGTCGATATTCTGAAAAAGATGTAGGATTCGATTTTTTGGGTAGAGGAGTAATTTTGGCCTCTTTCCATATCGATGGAAAGACACCATTGGAAATAGAATAGTTAAGGATATAGGTCAGGATAGGTAGGATAGTTTATTATTGCTTAATTAGTTAGATTTGTGAAAATAATGAGTGAATGAAAGGAAAAGACATTATCCCAGCGGAGCTATGAACAAAAAAAGTAAACAGAAATAAACAGATAGGTTATAAAAAATGCAATTTTTCTCATAATGCTGAGAGAATAGATAATTTAGCACTTTAAGATTAGCATGAAAATAATTACTGACAGAAAGCTAGCATTATATTAAGTAATTTTTTGAATAGACTGCACTACAGCGAAATAAGAAGTCAAAATTCATTCAATGGTTTGCTAAATGAGTCGAGAGATTTAGCAAAAGAGTGACGGGTAACAACTGTTTTATTTTACACATAATTTTTTCGTAAATTTAAACTAAATGAGGCCGGTGTTTCCTAACTGACTACACTGAGAAGAAACACCGAAACAAACTCAGGGTTCCGTCTCTTTTAAGTCCATACAATCTATACTTGTTAAATTATATGGGAACCTTGTACCCGTTGTTGTTGTTGTGCCTTGTAACCGTCTGAGGCGACCTTTCGAGGAAAGATGCTCACAGATTTGAATGGGCCTGTCCATACAGTGCAAGCATTTGTCAGAGGACATATAGCTCAACTCAGAACAAGGAGCTTAACGATTTGACGAATAATACCAAAAGCACTCAAACTACCAGACAATCATGTTTAACTCGAGCAATGCAAGCATTTTAGTTTTATTTTTGTGAGAAATGTTTACCTTTCATTTGGGCCCCCCAACTAATTTTGATACAGGCACGCTACGCCACTGATGTTTATTTATGCTCTTCGACCTCGGATCACAAGCGATACGTATGTACCAGAGAGAGATACGTACATTATATTAAGCGTTGTTTATATTTTCCGATTCAGCCTGACCATAGCTCTCACCCCTCTCCCAGCAACGCCCTAAAGCCGAGGTCCGTACGTACCCCACAGGCGTTTACCTGTATTGTCTGGCACCCATTAAATGTCACTGATTCTATATTTTTAACTCTGACACCAATTTATTACGAAATCACCAATACCATATTACCAATGTGAATAATAGTGTAGAAGAACCCATATTCTACACTTCTAAATATCGTATTATTATTAATTTATAAGACATTCGATAACTATTGTTTTTCTGTTTGATTTAAAAAGATTAAACTGCACACAGCTGACAACAGGTGTACCGCAGTGGCACCGATGATGAGCAACACTAGGTACGCCTAAGCGTAAACAAGTAGCTAACCTAAACGATGCGTCATCCATCATTGTGCCAATGGTAGATGACGGGAGTGCTTGAAGCCATAGACCCGACTCCCATTCTCCCACAGCCAACAGACGAGCTCGCTCAGCAGTATTCGAAGACGTATTAATTAAGTTATTTCGTAAAATACTGCAGAGCGGCGCGACCCATAGTCTTTGGGAAGACAGATTGTCGGGCAAATCCGTGTTCGGACAAGTCATCTTCCAAGCGTTCAAAGCATCGGACAAACACGGTACCTACATCAGAATTAACCAGTGAGTGAGATAAAATATTCCTGGTCAAAGAATCCGTACCGTGGACCGTGGAGAGAAAAGCTGGTAAACTGATACTTGAAATTTTGCGGACGCTGAGACCACCCATGCGAATGGGAAGTGTGTATCGATACAAACGCGATGGCATTTTGCGTTTTTAAGCAGAACCTCGTCAACAGTAGCAAGATGGCGTCGGTCGACGAGACAGTATTGATTGCATGCCAAGGAACTTGTACAGTAGGTAGAAGATCCTTGTTGCATGCACTTTATTATTAATTTTTTTAAAAGGTTGAAGAAAAATTACCGACGTTTTTGGGTACACCCATTTACAAGCGAGAGAATACAAACTTTTGGGTACACACATTTACAAGCGAGATACAAACGCTATACAAACGCGCGTGTGTATCGATACAGACGCGCCGGCGCCGCGCGTTTGATCGATACAAACGACAACAAACTGCTCTGTAGGCATTGACATATATATTACTTCGTAAGGACTGGGCAGACCGCATGTTATAATGACGCCTTGAACTTGGTCCCAAAGTGGTCTAACCTTTATCGAAGTGAACTAGAACGCGATCGGCTATCGTCGGGAGGGGTCGTCAGTTTTACAAGCAAAAATGCCAAATTGTGTCCTGATTCAGGACACAATTTGGCATTTTTGCTTTATGTCGTAGTTCACGCAACCCTTCAGGACTCCTGAAGGGTTGCGTGAACTACGACATAAAGCACAATAAAAAAAATATAACATTTCATATCACCGGTAAGTTAAAAATATCTCATTAAATCAACTTCTAACATTATTTAAAACAATTTTCTTTCTTGCATGTCTCAACCTTTAGCATAGACAACGCGAAGCCGCGTAAAAGTGCGACATAACTTTGCAGCGGCGCGCGATGCAGCCGATGAAATAAAAAGATTTAATAATATTACTATAAGATTAAATTATGTACAAAATTAATTTTATTGTTTATTAAAAGCAAATTAAAATGTATTTTTATGTACAACAAATATAAAATTCAAAAACTAAAAGGTTTTTTTTTATTTCTTTGTAGGTACCTCGAAAAATACCACACCCCGCTCTTACAAGGCTATGTCTAGGAGCAGACCACGCCGATTGATATCTTAGTTATAATAGATGGCGCTAGTGTGTTTTGTAGGGCGACCGCGTCCGTCAAATGCTCTGACGACCGTATCTCTCAGTATTTATATGTATCCAAGGATCTTCTACCTACTAACTGGATTGCTTACGAATGACTCAAAGAATACAGAAAGTCTTTCTTAGCTGTTAAACAATAGAGTATAAACTTGCACGTATAAAACTGAAGGAACTATTCGTTCCGAGCGAGACAGTGCCGTGTGTGGACTGTGTCCCTTTCTTCTGTGTGTCAGATTAAAAATATTTATTTCAATGGTATATTTTTCGACCTGTCTGTTGTAGTAATAACACCTAGTTTTAAACTTCTTTGGAATTCTATCTTTAAAATGAATTGCCATTATTACTGTATGCATATTAATGAAAGTTAAAGTTATTTTACCATGCAAACACAAGATGTTTAAACCAAAAATAAATGGAATTTGCAAGAATTAGTAGTGATATATTATACTATACCTGGCAATTACTACGTTGCCGACTGACGTTTACTTGACATCTGTATGTTTGTAAATTTGAATGATATTTAATTTTGTGAGTTTTCGTAATATTAAAGTGCAAGTTATTGTAACCATGGTAAGAACGTGTTTTGTGGTTAATTGCAAGAGTGAAAAGGGTACCCCGGGTCTGGAATTTCCTTTTTTAAGTAAGTTTTGTGACTTTGTTTACAAATTGCATTTAGGGTGACTATGTTTTCAATGTAAAAGTGGATGTTCTTCTCTTTATTCTTCTTATTTATTATTTTTCTTTCTTCTCATTATATATTATTTTTTGTTATTTTAAGCTTTCCTAAAAATTATGATGATCTTCGAGTCCGGTGGCTCAGTGTTCTACACAGAAAAGGGTCAGAAACGGTTCCAAAATTTGTAGCCGCCATTTCAAGCCCGAAGTAATATTGCATTTCGAAACAAGATCAAATGATGCAATTCCGTCCATTTTCCCTAAAGTAAGTTATCAATCTTTACAAATGACATGAAGATCACCGTTTCGAAAAATGTAGAATATGAGCATAGCAAGATGAATTTTCATTTTGAATATATCTTACCATAAATACTACAATTTTGTTCTCATCAATCTATTATTATTTTAGATTCCTGTCAGCGAAACAAATAAATGTTTCAAGTACTATAATATTAAAACCCACTAAAGAAAAGAATATACAACCTGTACTGGGCACATTCAAAGATCTGGTAAGTGAAAGTTATGAAAGGAGTCAAATTAATGAGCATAAAAGTCGACATTTTAGTTGTTTTATTTACTTTTGCTTAGCAAATTGATGGCAAAAATATTTTATATCATTTTGGCCAAAAACTCAGCTACGCAAACTTGCTTACAAGTGTAGTTTATTATATTAATAATTACTTATAACTTAATTACTTAACTTTTATCCACTGCAGTTAGTTAATGTCGACAAATAATAATCTATACTAATATTATAAAGAGGTAAAATTTGTAAGTTTGTATGTATGGGGTAATCTCTGAAACTACCGAACCGATTTTGAAAATTCTTTCGCTTACATGTAGCTGCATTATCCCTGAGTGCTATATGCTATAAATTATCTTTATATCATGCATATTAGCCGAGCTAATATAATCTTTGTCAAGCAAGTCGGGGACGGGATCCCGTGGAATATTTTCGACTTCTACGCGGACGAAGTTGCGGGCAGAAGCTAGTAATTCATAATTTAAAGATTATTTCCATACTTTTAACTAATAATAGTGTAATACATTTTTAGGGTTGTGTGTCAAGCCAATCTTGTAACAAACCTGCAGCTGCAACATATGAGGAACTAGAAAATATAGAACCAACCTAATAATAATAACCTTATAATTATCATTCGATCTGCCTCCTTTATGTTTAGAATTATGTATGTTAATAATATTGATTTCTAACCTTAAATAGCACATGTGGTGTTAGCCTGTAATTAATTTTTACACTTATAAATGTAATATGACTGTTTCATACAAATGTATAGTGTAAACAATTGTAGGTTAACCTAAATAAATATATACAGAAATAAATTATATCTCTTCTGTTATTCTTTCTATTTATAATCATCGTCTTTCATGAAGGGTTTTAGTAGTTTTAATTATATATAAACATTGCATCATTTTATTTTAGTCTACTGGCTCTAACCGTACAAGTGTCGAATAAACATAGATTACCAATTAATGCACGTTTGATTGGACGTCTATACCACTGCCTATCAAGGCCAAGCCTTCGAAGAATTGCCAGCTGGTGATTCTGTTATTAATTCTGTATCTGCAATAATTGTATTTGTATCACGGGTCTTAACCACTTTGAAAGTTTATAATTCAACGCAATAAAGTTTGCAAAACCAATTTTGCATTTAGCCCGCATAAGGAAGGGTTTATTATAGAAATTAGCGCGCTCAATATAAGTTCCTCAGATATATATATTGAGAACTAGCTTTTCGCCCACGTAGAATTCTGTTATATAGCGCTACCGAGCAACTGTTCAAAAATCTGAGATAGAAAGAACCCTATATAGTTCCCAGGGTTTTAAACTATCTCCATGCCAAATTTTTTCGAAAGCGGCTCTGTGATTTAACCGTGAAAGCGTAACAGACCGATACAGACCTTTGTATTTATAATTGAATTTATTTCTTTCTTTCTATTTAATACCTTGTTAAGAAAAAAACTGGCCAAGTACGAGTCGGACTCGCACATGAAGGGTATTTTTATAGGTAGGTAATGAATGGTACGGAACCATTACCTATAAAAAGCGTCAAAAAAATCACAACTGTTGTATGGGAGTCTCCCTTAAATATTTATTTTAATTAATGTTTAGTATTTTTTGTTATAGCGGTAACAGAAATACATCATTTGTAAGGTTAATAATAAGTGTCTAAAAAAACCTGCAAATATTGCATCAAATAAAATTGTCCTTACGTTTATCGCGAATTGATATCCACACTACTAGAAAGAGATAGCTAGGTCCTTCGAGGGTATACTCTTCGGAACGGATTTGAGATTCGCGTCCGCATTCCAGTTTAGGTACAAGTTCCTTGTATGTATCATCCTTAGAGTAATTAGACTTAGAGTGATAGTTTCATTCAAAATTCCGTTCAAAATTGAAGCAACAAGGCAATGAATGTGTGCCTAAGCGGCATGTCATTACGTTCGACGACACGCACACAAGCAAATAATAAATGTTGCAAGTAAATGACATTTTCCCCAGCATGTGGGGAAAATGGAACTGTTCCAATTTTGCCAACCTTACCGGTAGGTATAAGCGTAGAATTATTATTTAAAATGCGTTTTATTAGAATTATTCATATTATTACTTATTTTGTTTAAGGCGAAAGCGCCAGGTTAGCTCGCGAAATATCTTTTTTACGTTTTTTGTAATTTGCTGGTCAGCATAAGTTGTAAGTTGATTAAAATATGATTTGCGATCGTAACAAATATGTATTTACAGAATTATAATCATTAAAGTCATCAACAGAACTCCCTAAGACCAAGTAATCCTACTGAACGGCTATTTCATAAAATCTTGATATTCTATGATTATCAGTGATCGGTGTAGGTAGATTGATTTTTGGTACTTGTATCATAAATGCACACAGAAAGAATAACATGGATAAGCCATTTTTCCGGAAAGTAATTCCGGTATTTCCGGATTCAATTAAACATTGTTAATGTTGGTAGTGATATTATTCCTACTCAATTCAAAATTTAAAGGAAGGTATAAAAACTAAATTAATTCAATATTTATCTGTAATTTTTATTGTTTATATGTAATTTTATTTTTATCTGTAATAATATTGCTCATTTTATTACAATTCCTACATTTTTTTTGAGGATGGCAAATCATCAAATGACTCCTTCCACTCTGGCAGAATAAAATTCCTACATAAGTTCCGGTTTTTTTTAATAATCCACCAATTCCGGAGGAATGTCCATATTAATATATACGTTTCGGATCAATGACCCCATTTCAATCTACCTACTCCGATCACTGATGATTATACTAACTTAACAGGTTGTTGTAAACTACAATTTAACATACGACAACACTACGATCAGTCTAAACATTATTTTGTGTTTATTATATTTTTTCTATAGGCTGTATAGCGTTTTTGTCAGTGCTTATTATGTAAATAAACGCGCGCCGCGCTTGCGATTCGCGCGCAGGTGTAGGTAAACCTGCGCGCGCACGCTAGCGCGACGCGCGAAACATCAAATCCAGCGCGCCATTTTCCATACAAGTTAATATTTAACAATACAAGTCTGTTTTTTTCCTCGCAAGTATGTTGAAAAACGTCGTATGACACGCGTGTGCATTGGTCATTATACTCTCGGCTTCCTTATCGCGCTCGCCTGCGGCTTGTGCGAATAATACCGCCTTGGGTATAGTGATCAACATAGCACACATGTATCATAATGTACTATATCCTAAAACACATACCAAAAATTGGCTAAGTGCGAATCAAACTCGCCCATGAAGGGTTCCGAAGTAACTATAATAATATAATATAATATGTATACTTATTAAAAAAAAACCCTACAAATGACATGCACAAAAAAGTACATTCCATGTACACATACATAGTAAATAATATTGTATATTAAAAATAGAAAAATGATTTAATGCGTAGTTTTTAACCTCTCTGATCTCGTCAGTGTTTATTTCAAAATAATTAGTAATCAAGATAAATTCAAAGTACCATTGGTCAAAGTCCGCCATAATGGACCATAGAGTAAGATAAATATAACAATGGGTGTTCCACATCAAGCATACTACTTGCGTATATCACATAGACGTTTGATATGGACGACAAAACGCTATTATTAAAACATTTTATTTATACGAAACTGTTTTTGTTGGTATTTTTTGGCATTTAATTAAATTTTCTTTTCATAATGTTGATGCGTAAGATAGTTTTTTTTTTATATTTCACACAAAAAAAAATCGGAAAACGGAACGCGTTACTTGTTTGACAATGTGTCATTGTCTATGTCAAATGTCAATGTTATGTTGTTGCAGATTCTACATTGCGTCCTGTTTGTTTTTAGAATTATTTTCTAATATTTTTGACCCCTGCTTATTTCAACGTACTGATAACTTCTACCACCCGATTACCTTGCTATTAATACTAGACTCTGATTTACGGGCACGCCGCAATTGCGGCGGTAAGACCCCTCTTTGAGGAGTGGCTAGATTGGCGTCACGGCGTCCTGACCTACCGCATGACGCAGGTCCTCACCGGACACGGAAGTTTCGGGAGGTACCTGTGTCTGATGGGTAAGGAAGAGACGCCTGGGTGTCACGACTGCGAGGGTCGCCCTGAGGACACAGTCGAGCACACGGTGCAGGACTGCCCAGCTTGGGCAGAGCACCGACGTGTCCTCACGGCGACAATAGGCGGAGACCTCTGGCGCCCGGCCTTGGTCGAGGCCATGCTGCAGGGCGAGAGGGAGTGGGAAGCGGTCGCCTCCTTCTGCGAAGCAGTCATGCTTCCGAAGGAGGAGGCGGGCCGCGTGAGGGAGAGGATGGCGTCCTCCCTCCAGCCCAGCCGCAGTGGTAGACGCCCACGGCGTCGGACGTCGGCCGACGATCTCCGGCCACCGTAGGCGCGGGCATGCGGACAGCGTGTAAAGGGCAACTCGCTGTCCGACCATGGACCATGCCCGGGTCGACGGCGCGTCGTATTCCACGCACGCCTCAAAGAGCGTCAGCAACATGACGAGGCCCCCTCTGCAGAGGGCCGAAGCCCGCCGGGGTCGTGGGACTCATCCCGTTACCGTGGCCCCGGTATGTAAAGGGTTATTGAAGGAACACCGTGGATTTTAGTCAGTAAAAGTCTGACAGTCCCTCCCACCCTGCCCGGAGTGGGAGGACTTATTTGATAATTTTACCACGTTAAAAAAAAAAAAGACTCTGATTTACATCGCGTTGTGGATTTGTTTTGTGGATCAATATGAGGTGCATCAACTGCGGAATAGCCATGCAAAGGTTGCAGAGGCATCTCATATCCTCGCTTTCTGCACACAATCAAACAAGACTTTCGCGTTGGATAACCAATGCCCAAACCTAGGTAAGAAGTCGAACTAGAAAAAACTTAACCTGATTTATTTTTATATAGTTCTAGTATGCGAAATCTTACAGTGCATCTTATTTTCAGTTGCCTCTTGATACATTTATTTGTCATCCATGCTTATCATTATTAAACACCGAAGCTGGTGAACAAGAGAGACTACTGGGGCATAACAAACGGCTTGTGCTGCGGTTGTGGCAAATCAGTGAGGAAAATAAGACACCATAATGTCAGTATGGAGTGTCCTTTGCTGGCTGTTCTATTATCACAAAATACTAATTATGTGGGAAGCATTTTGTTTTTCATAATGATAAATACCTAGTTGTATTAATCTATAAAAAATGAGCTTTCATACTATGTATGTATGATTGTTATATCTGTGTTTTATGTATTTTAACATAATATACTTGCCTAAAGTAGGCATGTGTAACATAGTACTGCTCATCTTACTATAACATAGTACTTGAAAACATAAAGCGATATTTAAAAAGATACCCTTGTTACTAAAAATTATATAAACATAAGAATTATCTAATGATTGAATTAATTTATTATTGTGTTTATTCTAACTGTGGTTTATTTTCAGCCTTCAAGAAACAACTGTGTTTGCCATGTGTGTTGGATGCGAGCAAATAGACAGGCAGTGCATGACTCATCACGAGACATGCAAGAATTGGCTTTGGATAATGATGCAGCAGCCCCTAATGTTAGCCAAGTTGTTAGCCCACCAGAGCCACCACCGTTGCCGCCTGTTCAAAGAGGGCCATGGGAAAGTAATACCATATCATTACCTAATTACAAGCGAGCTTCGATCACATCTGTTCACAGTATATTTCAACAATGCATGTACATTTGGTCCCGCAATTCCTTAAAAGACTGCTTTTGCAAGAACATAGTTTCTATGTTCCTCACAGCTGTAGAGTGTGTGAAACACATTTGTACAGCGATCAATGGCATTTATTACCTCAAATGAATGAGACACATTCTACATTTAGTGCTATCCATATAGAAGACATAATTAATATTATGAAGTCAAAAGCTAATATTTTGAACTTTGAAAATGTCTCAGAAATTCTCTCAGGGAACATTAATCACAATTGTAAAATAATAATAAATAAATCTATGATTGTATTTTTCTAAGAAATCTGGTTATGTTTAATGCAGTTATTTATGTAATTACTGAAGCCCTATATTTACACTTAATCCAGGTTAGTGTATTGGTGAAATAAAAATGCTCTGTTCTATCCAAGCTGGTTGATTGACCTCCCTAGGTCTCTTTATTAACACTATCGCTGCATTGCTCTAATGTATATTATCTTCGTAAGCATTTAAGATATAATAATTATAATATGTCAAAATATTTTTATTTATTTTGTCGAATAAGTAAATAAATAATAATTTCTACTCCTTTGTTTTATTCTATGTTTCCCTCGTTGGTCTAATGGTCGCAAGCGCTACTGCTGAGCATGACGTCCTGAGTTCGATTCCCAGGTCGAGCAAAGTGATATTGGGTTTATTCATCAGGCATTTTTCAGTAGCAGCCCGGAGTCTAGATTTGTGCCTGGTTGATAGAAACAGACTCGCCCCCTATTAAATGGTACTCAAAATAACTGGTGAAATCTGGGTGTACTATAGGTACACACACCTCTGCCCAACCCTTCGGGGAATACAGGCGCGATATTATGTTAATGTTTGTTATTATTGTCACATTTTTTGAGATTATTACCCAGTTTAATAAATGTTAGTCAATATTCAGTTTAAAATCCTTCATATTTTATGTGGTCATTACTTTGTTTATTGGTTTAACACTAAAACTATATCAGTTATACTTAATAATTCACAACTGTTCACTATTTTAAAGCACCTTTAAGTTTTAATAACGAAATTATAATCTAAACACCTTATTGCTAGCGATCTGATTAAAAGGTTTACTGTAACTGTTTTTTGTCTAGTCTGGTGTAATGACAAGATTTCTGAGTTTTTTATTTATGGCAATTTAATGAGTCAATATTCACGAATATAAAACATCAAAAATCATTGGTGTACACTAAATTCGATAACTATGCCGACGTCCATAGTAAAATTGGCCATATCCTTTCTTAAAACTAGCTTATTTAATTTTTTTACAACTACGCCCAATAACTTTGTTTTTCATAGTGTGTGTATGAATAACAAAGTTATATTTGCGGTGTTAGAAAATATGCTGTCTCAAAAATTGCTGACCCGATCTCGTTCAAACCAATTTTGGTTGAAAGTTTACATTAAAATCTACAGCATATATTTTATTGAAATTTTTGACACACATTTTACCACTTTGAATGCGTATAACTTTTAAACGATTAACTTTATGAAAAAGTGGTTTTAGAAATCTTAATGTCATTTTTAAATACCTGTCTATAGATAGCACACGCATAGGTCTCATGAAAAAAATAAATATATTTTCAGTTTCAGTTCCATGTATGGGGAGCTCCCCTTTATTTTAAATATGTTTTTATATTTTTCATAAAATCGGAAAGCGATTTACAGAATACATCTACCTACCAAGTTTCACATGTATAGTTCTAATAGTTTCGGAATAAAATGGCTGTGACATACATTACATATTGTTTTTTTATTGTTTTTTTTTTTAAGTTAATTAGGTATATAATATATTTATTAATTATATACATATGTTAAAAATAGATTATAAATTGATCCCACAGTCAAACTGTCTGTTCAGTTTTGTGGGACATTATTGTAAATTATAAAAATACCTTGTACCTTTTAAATAATAAATAATAATAATAATAAATAATACGGACGGACGCACAGACAGACAGACAGACAGACAGACAGACAGACAGACAAACAGACGGACAGACATGATGAAACTATAAGGGTTCCGTTTTTTGCCATTCGGCTACGGAACCCTAAAAAATGGTACAACATCTTCACTTCATCAAAATAAAATAACATCAACACTTTTTTTCATGGCGAGTAGAAATACCTACATAGATGTGGATTGGGATTGTACCTATAATCCCAATCCACATCTATGTATACATAATTATAATAACAAAAAATTGGGTAAAATATTTTCCAAGCCTAGCAACATTTTCATTGTAATGGCGGCTGTCAAATTGACGATTTATTATTTTGTTTAGATGAATGTTTTGTACAAAAATATAAGATGCTAGGCTGTACTTATCCGTGAAATGGTATCTTTAAACGTTTTTCATGATTATGTGATGAGTTATGACACCCTTTCACTGCAAAGTACGTCATTTTTTTACGAAAAGGCGCGAGCTCTTTACAGTAATACTTGGTCTTGAGTACTGACCATAGATGATACATATAAATACTGAGATAGATGCGCCACTCTATGATTCGAAAATTGAGTTTTTGACCCTGATCGCCAGGTAGCGTAACGGTAGTTTAATACCGAAAAAAACCGATAGGTGGCGTCTACCTGACATGTTAATAATATTTTCTTATTTTGAAGATTTTAGAAGTACTAGATTGATTGAAATAAATATTCTAGTCGACAAAAGATTAAATCTTTGATTTTAGAATATTTATTTCAATCAATCTAGTACTTCCAAAATCTAAAGATTAGATTTTAGAGGCTGGCAAAAATTAAAACACGGTGAAGATGGATTTAATTATTTTTTTTATATTTGTGATTTTTTGGATTCATTATAAATCAACGAAACATAACGAACGAACGAACTACTAATTCAAATTTAATTGAGTCTAAAATAGGCAACAAATCATACCACAATTGGAAATGGAGCGAGTTATTTTTTAAGCACTGCTTATATATTTTTGATGACCCCTTGTAAGAATGACCATTAAATGATTCGAAGATCTTATCAAATAATAAATCTCTGCACCCTTCGGGCAGAATTTTGTGTTCTGAAACAAAATATTAATGTTGGTTAATAATGATGCAAATATGTGAAATTATAAACATACTAACTCGATAAAAAACGTAAAGCGCTAGACACTCTCTGGCTGAACACTTGTGCTGCATATTTTACCTTCATTTTAGGTATTTTATTACTCATCACATGTTTTTCTGTTAATTTATTAATTAATCGAAATTTGTCAAACTGTTTTTGACAGTTTTATATTTTTCTTTTTTCTTTGTTTTTCTTAAACAAGCGAGGTGTATAGAGTCTATGATGCAGTAAAATTATAATGCCATTTAATTTAGTGATTTAGTGAATTATGTGCCTAAATACATTAAATAATGCTTTATGAATTTTTCGATACAAATAATATTTTTTTATTAATTTTGATTATCTATGTATAAATATATCGTAGCTGCTGCCATCTATAAGCAAAACAAACGCATTACGTACAAAACTAAGTTGACCCCAGACATAAGATGTCACTAGTTTTTTTGGCAAATTTTGTGTCTGAAGTTTCTTCGGGAGTTTCACCCCCCTGGTACTGACCACAGAGTACATTTTATATACTGAGATAGAGCCGTCACTCGAAGATTCCAGAGCGCCCGCGCCCTCTGGCAACAAGTAACAACAACAATGTATGAAGCATATGTACCTATATATATATACTTATATAGCATAAAGATATAGCTACCTACAAATAAGTGTACTGTATTTATTTACTCCTTTTTATTTAGTACTTAGTAATTTATGTTGATTTACAATAAAACAATATAATTACAACACCAAATACTTTATTAAAATCTTCTGTTACAATATTTGATGGCCATCTGAATTTTATCTTCCATAATCGTTTCGTGATCCACACAATAACTTGGAAGTATCCTTAGGTACACACCAATTAAATAAGAATATATTTTATCTTATATTTCTTGAATTATTTGCAATTATTGACTTATTATTTGACAAATTAATTAACTTTTTTTAAACCTTTGACATTTACAAAGTGTTGCCAAGTGACCGACTCGCGTTCTCCCCAAACTTTCCCCGAAATCTCCCCAAAATTCAAGATTTGTAAAAAACCTCATAAATGGCTATTCTTTTTTATTATTGATACAATTTTATACAATTTCAGCAATAGCGTCCATTACTAAATTAGCCTCTTCACTCGCGCCGGTTGCAGTTCCGTACATTTTTTCTGAGTTAAACTTATTTAGCATCTTTGAACCGGGTTTAAAATGAACACATCCTTCTAGAAATTTATATCTTATTCTCAAGATGGATTCGGCAGTGTTAATGGCCAATCTGTTTCGACATTTGTCTTCAATAATAGCTACTTGAGAGAAGGATCTTTCCGCAACTGCGTTAGAAAAAGATAAAGACAAAATTCCTAGTGCCAATTTGCTAAGATTTCCACGGGTATGTTCTATCACCGACTGCATTTTTGAAATTATAAACTTCAACCCAGAACTCTTCGGTGTGTTGCGTGGATTTCCAAGTTATACGATGCAAATCATTCCATTCTGCGGCAACTTCGGAGCCACTCGGCTATCATCGTGCACAGCATTTTGTTTTCGTGTGTGTACTTTCACAGATTAGTTAGTGGTTTGATCGCGTTCAGACATCATCAGTCCAAATATTCCCCCAAAAATATTGTCCCTCAATTCTCCCTCCATAACTTTAAAAACCCCCCAAATTTGGGGGGATTCCCTCCAATCTGGCATCACTGCATTTACGCAAGTTTCGTTACCATTTTAGTTTAAAATTAAATAAGTTAAGGAAAAAATGGGATTGCGTAATTGGAGGATTTTATTAATTTGAAGATACGTGTCTTAATATATTATAAAAGGTGTGAAATTTAAAAGGTGTCCTTATATCCCTAATATTTTAATTTATATAAAATAAAATGGTTATTTGTTAAAGATAATTTAGAATATCTGAGTAAAACGGAGAACAAGTTTAAGCTAAATGTGTAAATATTTTGAGAAAAATGCCATCTATCAATACGTAACTTAAACTTTGATTATTGCTATACGAATAAATTAAAAATCAATTGAATTGAGTAGTTTATATCCAAAAGCAGAACCCTGCCTAAACTAGTCGGTTATCATTTCATCACTTTTGTTCTAAGTTATAACACCATGGTACTGACTTCCCTGTATATTACTTTACTCTTTGGTACTGACAGTACTGACGCGCCGAAAGTCGTACGTAGCCCAATTATTTTAATATTCGGTGATTTAAATTTTGCTAAGGTCGTCTGTCTGTCAGTGGTGTGGGGGAGGTAAATTTCACATTTGGAAAACTTAAGTTACAAACCTAATAAAAAAAACACTAAACACTTTCTATTCTTTATATTCTCTTCTATTTTTGGTTAATGGCAAGTGGAGCCGATGTCGACTATTCTAACAATGTCGTTTTTACGCACTTGATATTTGTAACGGAACGCAACCTGTTGCTAGGTAACTGTCAGTTGACAGTGACATATACTTTTGTTTATTTTATATATCTGTGGCGTGTGCAACTCTGCAATAACACCAACGTTTTATTTGAAATTGCGTGATTGTGAGCAATGAAAATTAATTTTACAAGGAAGTAAATTGAATTGAACGTAATCTGTCTGACCTCATATGATCCAATTACGGACCGTTTTAGCACCCACGCGAGTGAAAATAACAGTCATGTAATTGTCTTGGATCACTACGAAGGAGGTCTAAATCGTGTGCAGTCAACCAAAGAGGTTCGTTTGTTATTGATCTCGCAAAGTGACTCATTTACTTCTGTTTTGGAAATAATTCCTTATTTGATCGTTACCTTGTGCTTGGTTTATAATTTTGCAGTAAATAGACTTCTATAAGGTGTTCTGGTATGTTACTTACAATTGTTTCCTTCCAAGATGGTGTTCTTTTTCTTTTTTAACTCCTTTGTATATTTCTTTATCCCATAAAAGTCACCATTTCTTTTAAACTGTTCTGTGTGTTATATCTATGTACTATCACAGATACCTAGTATATTTTTAGGAATATAAATGCAACCTAGTCCTTCACTTTGACATTTGTTAATTGATATTGCAGGGTCATTTCAGATCAAGTATGACTTCATTTCTTTTCTGAGTCATGTCAACCTAAAGTGTAGTGAGGAAGTGACCCTTAAATTGTCAGTGAACTTGCCTTTTGTTCTTGACATTAATTATTAAGTTTTTCACAAAAGTACCTATAGCAATATTTTTAAACTTTTATCTATGCCATTGCCGATAACTTTTACTAGTTTCTCACTAATTTTAGTTCAAAGTTGAGCTACACGTAACTGACAAATGCTTACACTGTCACAATAAGCCTGCTCAAATATGTGTGCTTTTTTCCTCAAAAGTGCACCACAGACATGAACCTAACTTACATGCTTCTCATATGACTAATATGAATTATATGGACTTTAAAGAGACAATGACCTCTGAGTTTGTTTTGGTGTTTCTTCTCATAGTCGGTTAGGAATCACAGGCCTCATCTAGCTTAACTTAAAACACAAAAATATGTGTATGTGTAAACAAAAAGTAATATTTCATTTCTTACATTGCCATAGTTTTTCACTGTTCTTCCCTGTTAAAATGTATAGCATAGCCTGTGATCATGATGTAAAAGTTATACTTATTACTAAAAATTCTCACGACGGATGGGACAAGCGAGCCCAGAAGATGCCTGTTTACTTGTGCTTTAAAGGCTAAAGGTCATAAGTGGCAGGGAGCACAGAAGCCGGCAGAGAATTCCACAGCTTGGCTGTGCGCACAATAAGGGTGCGTTTCCACCAGAGATGTGCGATGGAAATGTGTCGTGCGAGGATGTCTAGTTGTGCTGTGAAAATGTGTGGGCGTTTCCACCAAAGCTGTGCGATGAAAATGTGTCGTGCGAGGATGTCTAGCTGTGCTGTGAAAATGTGTGGGCGTTTCCACCAAAGCTGTGCGATGAAAATGTGCCTACGAGGATGTGTAGCGGAGCTGTGAAAATGCGCACACATTCCTCGCACACATCCCTCGCACACATCCCTCGCACACATTCCTAGCTTGTTTTGTATGGCCAAAAATCTAGCGCCGCTGAGCCGTTTCCACCAGAGCTGTGCTGACCAAGGCGAGGTAAATGAAGCGATTCTATTGGTTCCTTACAAACACAGCCCTCGCTACGCATCCTCGCACATCTCTGGTGGAAACGCAGCCTTAATGTGGAGGAGAAGTGCTTGGTACAACAAGACGGTATATCAACCAAGTGTGGGTGGTACCCAGCCATGCATCTGGTAGACCAGTAGTGAAAGGGAGATGGAGGAATCAGGTCATGGAGCTCCTCCAACCCAGACACAAACATTCACATTTATGTCCATACTTGACTTAGTAAAGTTCAGTCCTTAATTAGGTTTATCACAATGACTAAACACAAGTTCATAATTACTCCCTTTCAACTGTAATACTGTACTTAAGGCCGGGTTATCCAGAGCACCGTAGGTATTCGACGCTTACCCCAGCCCCCGCAACGAATAGCAAAACGTAACAAATTACGACGCGCGGGAGACGCGCGCGCCAAGCGCACCGCTCATGAGTTCACGAACTCAAGTAGGTACGAAGATGCGTCACAGAATAGAGCAATGCAGTAGATCAACTTGAATTGATTAGTATATGTTTATTTTGTTTTGTTTTAATAGTAAGTATTTTCAAGTTTATAGATAGAATAGGTACGTATTGTATAAACTTTTTTTTTTTTTTTTTATCGTGGTAAAATTATCAAATAAGTCCTCCCACTCCGGGCAGGGTGGGAGGGACTGTCAGACTTTTACTGACTAAAATCCACGGTGTTCCTTCAATAACCCTTTACGTACCGGGGTCACGGTAACGGGATGAGTCCCACGACCCCGGCAGGCTTCGGCCCTCTATGGGGGGGCCTCGTCATATTGCTGACGCTCTTTGAGGCGCGCGTGGAACACGACGCGCCGTCGACCCGGGCATGGTCCATGGTCGGACAGCGAGTTGCCCTTTACTCGCTGTCCGCATGCCCGCGCCTACGGTGGCCGGAGATCGTCGGCCGACGTCCGACGCCGTGGGCGTCTACCACTGCGGCTGGGCTGGAGGGAGGACGCCATCCTCTCCCTCACGCGGCCCGCCTCCTCCTTCGGAAGCATGACTGCTTCGCAGAAGGAGGCGACCGCTTCCCACTCCCTCTCGCCCCGCAGCATGGCCTCGACCAATGCCGGGCGCGAGAGGTCTCCGCCTATCGCCGCCGTGAGGACACGTCGGTGCTCTGCCCAGGCGGGGCAGTCTTGCACCGTGTGCTCTACGGTGTCCTCAGGGCGACCCTCGCAGTGGTGACACCCAGGTGTTTCCTCCTTTCCCATCAGACACAGGTACCTCCCGAAACTTCCGTGTCCGGTGAGGACCTGCGTCATGCGGTAGGTCAGGACGCCGTGACGCCGATCTAGCCACTCCTCAAAGAGGGGTCTTACCGCCGCAATTGCGGCGTGCCCGACGTATTGTATAAACTTGAACCTAATTAGTAATAATTAAAAATAAGTATATTTATTTATATTTGGGGACAAGGTGAATAAAAAATCTGACTGACACGCAGATCATGAATACGGGTATGATTCAAAATTATACGCCGCGCGCTATTCGACTTTCCCAAAGGGTGCGAAATCTTCATGGCACAGTATAAAAAATCAAGTATTAGGTAGGCACACTTACATTAGGAGAGTTGTATTACAATTCAATTATTGTTATATTGAATGAGGGCTTAGAGGTATTCTGTGTGAAATATTATGTTTAAAAAATATAATAAAAAATATAAATATTTTTCAATCAAATAGTTATACCAATAATAGCAACACACAAACACTTTTTGGAACGAATTTATTTTACGCGGCTTCTAAACTGGCAGAAATTGTAACGCAAAAGTGTAAATACTTACGACTATCTTCTGACGAGAGAGACGACGAGGGTCCCTCGACCGCACACTTTTTTTTCTCTAAAAACTACAATCATTTATGCACAACTGGCTAATGCCGTGATTTGACTTCAACTTCAACTTTTGCGGCTTTTGTGGAGGACTCACCACAATTTCACAAGCGCTGGAGGTTGTTTGGTAAAGTATTTTGGATGATGAAAAGTATTAAAATTGAAGTAAAAAAAAAAACAAAATCATTTTGTACGCAAACATGACATTTTGCAATGTCAAATGTATTTCACTCAATGTGTTACCAGTTTACCAGTGGCAGCAGGAATAAAATGAGTATGAATAGAGAAAATTAGAAATATGGCATAGAACTGTTAAAACGATAATACAGTACGCTACAGCTTTATTTTATTTATCTCAATGAACCTACATAGATCATAAACAAATCGAGTAATTACAAAAAGGAGAAGGCATTTAATGGAGGTTGGACGGGGAACATTAGGGAGTGCGCGTGATTCGAAATGCAGTTAAAAGCCATAGCTCCTGACACGATATGTCACATTTTTGACATTTTACAACATGTTATCTGTTTCCCTTTGGTACATGAATACTTTATTGGAAAACTCTTAAAAAAGTAGACATACACAAAAATGTGAAACTTTTTCTAATTTATCATTTTCATGAAAAAGAAATGTAAGCACTTTTCTCTAGACCATCTATGCTCGTTGTTGGTGTTGTTTACTGATTACATAACGGGGAACAGGAGACGACTAGGCTCTTCGACCACCTTACGGAGGCAGCTGCAGGAGCTGAACTGGCAAAGCACAAATATCCGATGGCAAAGCTTGTTTTTCTAAAAGATTTTAATTCCCACCATAAAGAATGGTTGTTCCCGTACCAACAAACCGAGCACGCTGGTAGAGAGGCCCGCAGCTTTTTTTATCGCTAGATCTCGAACAGCTGGTTCACCAAGCAACCTGCATTCCAGAAGTCGACGGCCACACGCCCAATGGCTTGGACCTAGTGCTCACAAACGTTGCGTCGCCAGAGACTGTCAGTATCGGTCTGGGCCTCGCTCGGATCGTATGACCACTTTCTGGTGAAAACGGTATCTACCTTTTCTCCTCCAGATAAATGCCCCAGGGGCATACGGTGAGTAGTAGTAGTCAGCAGACTCTGAAACTGCGAAGCGAAACTCGAACTTTTACCGTCCTTCGCTGCCTCCTAGTTATGATAAAATTGGATGGAACACTGGCTCACACCGCACAAGAAAAAGCAAATTTAAATGCCTCCGTCTTTGTGGTAAGTTTATGTCTCGACACCACCTCACTTTGGCTCCGTAATGCTGGAAACTGCATTTCATGTTAAGGAAGTCCGCAAAGCCCTTTCTAGTCAAAATGTGAACAAAGCCAGTGAACCGAAGGAATACCTGCTCGAGTCTTAAAGAGTTGTACCCCGGATTTGTCTCCTGTATCGCATACTCGTCTGTATCGCGTTCTATTAAAACCGGAGTGGTGCCAGTGTCCTGGAAGCCAGGTAATGTGCAACCAGTACTCAAAAAAGTAGCCGTGCCGTACGGACGATACAGGCATCGCATAGTCCCGTTGACTCTTTGGCTTACACAGTACACTGCAAACCTGACTTTGCCAGCCAAGCAGAGTCAAGATGCAAACCGAGATCTTTAATTGAAAATGATAGGAGGAAGTGAACTAGTTGCCACTCTAACGATCATACGTGAGCTTCCGATCACAATGGCCTGACACTTTGAGGGGCTTACAGTCACCCCAAATCAATTAGACCAGTTTTGATAGCATCTAAATCTCGGTTTAAATCTCCTATAGCGTATGACAAACTTTCCACCCGCGTAGATGCATACAACTGCAGATCATCATTGTAAAGTTGATACGAACACCGAAGACAGAGAGTTATAAAGTTTACCGAAGTTTACCGAAAATAATAAATGATATTTTTGTAGGAAATGGTCATGCTGTATATTTCTACACTATGGCACGAGTGTGCTGCGCGTAATAAATATTGTTGACTTGTGACAACCCTGGCCGTTGCGATACTGTCTAGACGTTGTCGGCATTTTCCACAAGATCAAAGGTGTCGACCTACTGTATGATCTTTATACTGTGGTCATAGCGACGAATGATCGACTGTACCATAATAACCATTATTACATTTACGAAAATAAAACCTAATACAGTCGAATACGGTCAGTTATTTCAACTCGGGTTACTAACGTTCTATTAGCGCGTTCAGTAAAGAATCGGATTGATATTCATCAGTATTCTGGATCAAACCCAGCAGACTCTAAATACATCTTTTTGTGATTTCTTTTTTATTGTAAGTACTTTTATATTATATTTAGGTATTTTTGTAAATATTTTGTTGAATAAAATAAGAAACATTTTCATTTTTTTATAGGAGAAAGAAAGTCAAAAATGTTTTTGTTTTACACACATATTTGCGGTTTGTAAATCTATTCCGCGTAGGTACTTATCTACTTAGTAAAGTAAAATATTAATTTGTATAATTATAGGTACCTATAATAATATTGTCAGTTTCCTTTGAGTCTGACATTTGAAAAGAGCATTTGCGCACGCGGCGGCTTTATACTCTTTGACATAGGGTTCAAATTCAATTGTTCACACACTTTTTGCGGTTGGCAAATCTATTCCGCGAGAAAAATAAACTATTATAGCTTTTGCGCGCGTGGCGTCTTTATTTACACACATATTATTTTGTGGTTTCGATAGTACCTCAGAATACAGAAAGAACCTAGTAAGTAAAGAAAAATATTTATATAGGTCTAAATATTTATATTGTCAAAGCCTTCTTACTATTTTGTTTATTCAGCATTCGTAGAGCCAGCGATGACAACTTCTTTTTGTTGATTTTGTCCATTAGTTTTACTGACCAAAATCATAACTAAAATACCTAATAAAAACAATTTATATTACAACTATTTAAAACTAAACGATAGGAATTAATATTTTATAATGATTTTTTGGCTCGACCGGAACCAAACTTAGCGGGGGTGGCAGGTTCGCTAAAAATTGGCATACGTCCGACCTCCAACACGTTCCGCTCGGGACTAAAGGACGCGAGGCGCGCGGCCGCGCACATGAAAATAATAGGAAAACTTTTATTTTTGAATTTAGTGGTATAAATATTTTCAAATTTCACATTATGACGACCGACATGTATGTCATTTTATACGACCTTTATTATGGTATAAGTTTTATTATTCAAAGCTTAATAAAACTCAAATAAAATAAGAATAAGACCGTAATTTAGACTTGTATTTGCGATTTAATTAGATGCAGTGAAATGCAAGTAATCGTGTATCGGATGACCGAAATAGAAAGATCAAAGTATGAATTATGTAATATGTTTTTTTCAAAATTTAAATCCGTGTTATCTACGAATAAAACACAATTGAAAACGACGTTTTTTCGAATAACCTCGCCTTAAGGGAGATCTACGAAGAAGCACCTCCCGTTCATGGTGGAGATGAAAATAGCTAAGAAGTACTGAAGTAGAATTCTCTATTCCATGTCTGTTTCTGAAAGCTACAACATGTTTTAGTGTAGAGTGAATCAGTTACTTCTAGGCGATGCAACATTACTGTCAACCACATCATTGCTTTCCATAAAGTCAGATTGCGGTCAAACCAAAGCTTATCTTTCTTCATTTATTTATAAAACTTTATGCAACAAAAAATCTACAAAGGCGGATTTAATGCTATAAGCATTCTCTACCAGTTGACCAAGGGTGGTGAAGAGATAACATGGCAGGTGCATAAAAAAAATAAACTAAGTAGATTATATAAGTAAAAGTTTTATGACAGTGTTATTTCTTTCCTAAAAAGGCATTTTCAGACTGGAATCTGCATAATCTCAAACTTGTTGTGAATACGAGAACTATGTAGGTTGTTAAATTCAATACTTATAAACATGATTGTCTGGCAGTTTGATTACTGATTGCGGCCTACCCAAACATTGTTACCTTGGTATTGTTCGTCAAATTTTTGAGTTCCTTAAAGTTCTAAGCTGGGCTATACTTTATCTAACAAATGCTTGTACAGTATGGACAGTCCCAATCAAACTATCCTCAAAACATCGGGTCAGCCATTTACCTACAAAGTTCTCATATAATTTGACAAATACAGATTGTATGAACTTTAAAAGAGACTTTGACCTCTGACTTTATTTTGGTGTTTGTTCTCAGGGTCAGTTAGGAAACACCAGCCTCATGTAGTTTTAAAATTTATGGAAAAAATTACAAACGAGAATGGCATGTGTAAAAGTGTTATTTAATTACCAATTTACAAGATATTTATTCATCTGAAACTCATCATTCCATTACAGCTAAGTATCACCAAACAATGTCTCGCCCACGTCCGCAGTGGCAACTTCAAGCCAGAGCGGCACAACGCCGTGACAATGAGCTCAAGCGTGCCGAAGAGTTGCAGAAGGTTGCTTCATACTTCGAGACCAACACTAACAACACCAGGCATCATGAACAGTGGACCACAGAGGGGTATTATGAGAAGGCTAATAAAGAGGCAGAGATGCTGAGTCAGAGGAAGATTAGAGCTGCGTGAGTATTGGTTATTGTTATCTATACCTATATAGCTGTAAGTTTCCCGAATAGAATAAAATAAAATGAATAAAATAAATATATAAAAGTGAAATACCACTCGCTGATTAATCACTAAATTTCAGAAACTACAAGTAGTAGGGCTATTAAATTTTGCGTGGGGCTTTCTTTTAGTACATAGATGCTTGCTAAGACGGGATTTTGCGAAATTCCCACGGGATTTGGATTTACACGAGAAAAACTTCCCACGTGAACGAAATCGAGAGCAACTGCTAATTAAAATTGAAAATTGTACCGGTTTTTGATCACCGGTGGCCTTACGCTCCCTGAGTGGTTAAATATATGTTCTTCTATGGGTTTGGTTTTCGCACTTAGTCCCTGCACGGGACCATTGGGCATGGCCATGTCGGCCATCAATCCTTCCAGACAACCTCCCTCCAGAAGCAGATCAGGTCTCTCAGTCTATTGAGACCTAAATATGAGATTCTCAGCGAAAGGTGTCGCTACTGTAATAAAAAGCATGGTAATGAGCAAATCTCCAGGGCATGACTACCTCTACCAAGAGTGCTGGCGATGTTTTACTCACTCTATTTAAGTCACTCTCATCTGCCCACCAACTTAATGAAAACGATAGCTGTACCCGTTGTGAAAGATAAGACCGGGGAAGCATCAGATCAGTCCTGGCCAAGGTACCTACTATAGTGTATTCACGGAGACGAGTTAGTATAGCGCCTTCTCTATCGCACATTATCATACAAATGACAAAGACAAAAAAAACTTTTTTAGGGTCAGTGGGCGTTAACAATACCTTAGAAATGTAAATATGCGTTCACACTGCGCTTCTTAAAAGCTCGCTTAGTTTATTCCTGCGGCTTTGTCTGTCGTATAAATTGAGAGACATTTATTTGATAGAATTTTTTATGGGTACCTACTTTTTTATATATCTGATGGATATGAAGGAAAGACATAAAATCGAGAGTTAATGATTAAACTTTCTTTATTATATTATAATATCTACCTATACAAGTTTATAACATATCATCATCATCATCACTCTCCGTACTATCACTACTGTCGTCGTTTCCTACATTTATTATGAATCTTTCAGTCATTGCTTCCACATTTCTGTCCACAGCACGTCTGCACAGTACGGGAAGTATGAGTAGACTAAAAACTACGCGTACTGTGTACACCGCCTTAGCGTTTATCACTGACCAATCGCAGTTAAAAAATTGTGTGAGTGAGATAGCGCTCTACTAACTCGTCTCCGTGAATACACTATAGATAGTTTTCTTGATAGACATATGGCGACACGTATCGAATTGCATGATGCACAGTTTTGGGTTTAGACCTGGTCTATCTACAGAAAGTGCCATACTGTCGCTTAAGCACACTGTCCAGTACTACACGTCTAGAAAAACGTTGAATGACCAATGACCCGAAGTTTGTTTCCGTATGTCTGTGTTTCCCGTGCACTTTAGGAACACGTGTCCCACCGTTTCCTCCGTCTCCATGCATGCCCTGCACAGGGAACTATCAGTTATACCAAGCGTGTGGTAATGAGTATGTAATTTATTCATTTTGTATTTTATAAAACTAAAAGGTACAACATCACAACATGGACTGCATATATGTATTTTCAGATTTTCTCCTTCTGTGTGAAATTGCCGGTTCATCTCCATAGAAAACGACCAATTTCGAACCGCGCCCTGCGCCGAGCTGCTGACGTTTTATAAGTGCCCATGTATTATAGGCTTATGTGAAATAAAACATTTTGAGTTTGAGTTTGAAATCCCTCCTTAGGTTGTCTGTAAAAGATTGCTTTTAGCAATCAGACCGCACCTCCGTGGACCGCACGTTGTATCGCCCTTTTTAGTTTTTAAGTCCTTATTTGTTTCTGTTACGGTGTACATTAATGAGTATATCTATCTATCTATTCTTTTGTGGCTGTTTCCATGTTAGGTGGGGTTGTCTCTCCTAGTTAATTGGTACAAAGGTCTCTGGGCCTAGGTTGTTGGTCTAGTAGATTTTCGTTTTTAAGGAGGCTAGTTAGTAATTCTGATTCACCATGTGGAGGGTGGCCCACACCTCGTTTCATGTTCCAGAACACCCTTTTTGACCACATAATCATTTTATCATCTCAGGGTGTGGCGGTCTGGCCATATAATCTAAGACGGCTTTCAGAAAGCCATTCTGGTGTCACAGCAACTTTGAAGTTACCTCGATCATACTCCCATGAATTAAATTTAGCAGTTTTCTTTGATATTTCGCCGAACTTACAGACAGATAAACAGACGGACAGACAAACAGACAACAAAATTTCTAAACATGAAAAAAAAAAATCTTTTATTCTAAGTCCCCTAAACTACTTTTTTCCAAATCCGTGCTAGACACGCAGAACTTACATTTTTAGGGTTCCGTAGTCAACAAGGAACCCTTATAGTTTCGCCATGTCCGTCTGTCTGTCCGTCTGTCCGTGGTTTAGCTCAAAAACTATTGGTACTAGAAAGTTGTAATTTGGCATGAGTATACATGTTAATGACGCCGAAAAAGTGGCAAAATAAAATAAAAAAAAAACAATTTTTTAGGGTACCTCCCGTACATGTAAAGTGGGATGATATTTTTTTTTTCGTCCTTCCCGTAGTCTGGGATATCGTTGGATAGGTCTTTTAAAAACAATAGGGGTTTGGGAAGACAGTTTTTTGATTAAGTAAACCGTTCGTGACTTATCAAGCTTTAAAGTACCAATTTTCGTTAGAGTCAAGTGTCCCCCCCCTCTAGCAACTAAACGGTTGTAGTTAGAAATTCAAATGTCACGGCAGTAGTACCTATATATAACGAAGTTTAAAGGAAAACTCACACATAAGTGGGCTTTACAAGTTTACGAGTAATAGTCGACCAATTGTATTTGACTCGAAAATTTCGAACAACTCCATAGAAATGTCGATAGATGGCGCTAAGCGTCAGTTCTATCGCGCTAGTTTCATATTTAAATAAGTTTTGGGTAAGACCGCGAAAAATTGTACAGTTACATTCATGACATCATAACGCACGTTACGTACATGACTGAATGTTACGTACATGACCATTATAAAGCTTAGCTCACATCATTACAGTATAGAAATAAAAGTCAGTTTTTAATCAAAATTGTGTTGGTATAGTTATAAAAACACAACAGCTATAAGAATGAAACACAAATTAAGAAAAAAAAAATTAAAAATCTAAGAAACCCCCAACGCTAAAATAGAAGCGAAAATATTAAAAAGACAACAATAGTACCTATAGTTGAGCCATCAAATTCGATGGAGTTACTCAATCGAATTGGATGGCTCAAAAATAGATAATATTATTTTTGACATTTTAAATATTCGCTTTTCTTTTAAATTCTTTTTATCCAGCTGTTGCTCGGCTTACATCGTCTCTATTACAGAACTTTATTATTTCGCTTATAATTATATTATTCTTTCTAATTATGTTTCTGCCTTGACGAGCCTGTCCTTTTAATCCAAACACAGATTTCGTTATTTCACTCTTCTTGACATATTTTTTTATAACATCATGTTTAATTATTCTTTTGAGAATATTTCGTTCATCGATTTTCTTGGTATCCGTGTATGTGTCTTGAATGGCATTCACTAAAACATTGTGTGTTAAAAGTTGTCTCTTCACCTTTTCTTTTTCTTCTTCAGAAATGTTAGGCAGATTTGTTGTATGAAACTGTTAGACTTAGATAACGGTGTCATTTTGTTTACATCAGGAATGACGACATGTGGTTCAGACGTTTTTGATTTCAGTTCATCTATAATCCCAATCAATTGTTTATTCTTCTTACATTACTTCTTCAAACTTTGAATTTCCAGCGCCATTCTTTTTATCGTTTCATCATAGGATTTTTTTTTGTATATTAAATCTTTTTCTTTCCTCGAATCTATTAGCATCAATTTCAGCACCATTATCACCATCATCTTTTGCCTTCGTTCTGTGACGGTTCTGACTAGCTCGCCACTGTTGTCTTTTTATTTATTTTTTTATTTCTTCGAAACGTTCTTTAATTTTTTTCCGATTTTTATTCCTCTCTGCATTTTTCATTTTAAGTTCTTCGTATTTTGCGGGATTTTGTTCTTGCACCCGCTCACGAATTTTTTTTTGCCTTTCTGCATTCGTCAACTTCATCTGTGACATTTTGGATAACTAAATAAACTGACTTGTAGTACTTTATTTTTTAAATAAAGTTTTTTACAGTCCGTTCAATCGACTTTAACTTCTATTCCGCAGGTATAAGGGTGGCATTAAAAGCAAAAAGTGTAGAAGCCAAAATCGCTACAAGGGACAGAGGGACTGTACGAGGGTTTATTTAAATGCCTAAATCTTCTTCCAAATAGAGTATAGATAGTTAATAAATTATTATTGTATTAGTTATTAGATATTCTAACAAATTATCTGACTTACTTTACTCCAACAATTTCTTTAGGAAATGCATATCGATATAAGTACCTACTATGCCTTATAAATGAGTAGATAATCACGACGTCACTATTTTCAATAATATTTTTCTAATGATAGCAATTTACAGTAACCTTCTTATTTAAAACACATAGCAGGTACCATACAAAATATATCAATCACCTGACCGGTTAAATAAATCTTTTTCTAAATTATATGTTTAATTTTTTTCGAACAGTTTTGGGTATATATTTTTTTATTAGTAATACATAGCGTATAACAAGAGAAACAATATGATAAATTAAAACATAAAACTTGACTGCGTAGTATTTAATTTCATTTTTTAAAAATGCACTAGTCATCACTAGTGTATTCTCAGCTTAACAATTTGTCATGACTGTAACGTTACACATTTTGTTACACACTGTTATAATCATGACAAAAAATGCGTGGGACATAACCTAAAACCAAAATTTCACTTAAATTGCGGATAGCCAAGGACTGCGACGTAGTTTTATTCGTTTGTGTAATAATGAACCAACATAAACACGTATAATATTGAGACAGAATATACATACTTACCTTGTAATCAAACACTTTAAATACAAGTTTTTTTGGAGACAAATCCGTTGCCAACACAGAACACCATTTCATTCGAAAAATAATGACATATTTAATTGTTTAAATGATTAAATCATGTTCAGTGGTGGTGCCACGCAAGAAAATATTACAAGTAGCTGGATTATTCTTAAAGTGTGGCAGTAATAGACGTTAGTTTTATGACGTTACACACTCAGTAAAATTTTGGACACGTTTTTAAAAATTAATAAATAAATATTTGTTACGTTATTTAGTGAAAGCTTTTCATAAAAACGTTGGTTAAGTATCACAAAACTTCAACATAACTTAAAAATATGGAATAGCCATTACATTTTTTAAGCAGTGGCAGTTTTTGTTAAAAGGATGGTAGTTGGACAAATATTTTTTGTATGGAAGTGAAAGTAGTACCAATGAAAAAATTACAAAAAACAACAATTTGTAAGAGCTGGATTAAATGTTGTGGAATTATCTAAGACAATACAAGCATACCATTCAGTACAATATACAACAAATCTCATTTATCAAATAAAGTATATGTTATAAGTTAAATGAAATGGGGACAAGCGAAAAATGACTAATGTACAATTTGTCGCGGTTTTACCCTTTTATAAAAAAATCATTTTTTAACAAGAAAAACGGACTTCCAAAAACCCACTAGGTAAGTAGGTACAATGTGAAAAATAACTTTAATTTCAGAAGATGGTGTCTTATGATCTGTATTTTAATTTTTTGCCACCGACTTCCGAAATTAAAGTTATTTTTCACATTGTAGTGTTTTTTTGAAGTCGGTTATTTTTCAATCCTCATTGGTTCCAGCTGAGGCTGTTACAATTCACAAAAGCCAGGGTTCCACATTAGAAAAAGTTGTTGTACCAGTGAAACCCGGTATTTCAAGGTCAATGTTATATGTTGCTTGCTCACGTGCCACATGTGCTGAAGGTTTATTTATCGTTACTGAATGTTTTCATCCTCCACGTCCACCCTCCGACCAAGATTCAATCGTAATGGAAATGGAAAAGCTGCGTCAAAATCCTCTAATACCGATGTATCGATTTTTGAGGGAGCCCCACAGTTCATACCAAATTATGTTCCACAATGTTCAATCCTTACGTGCACATTTGCAAGATACTGTAAGCGATCCTAAATAATGGCTTCAGATATCTACTTAGCAGTAGAAACGTGGAGCTGTTCTCAAGATTCTTTTTATGTAACTTATTTTAAGGAAATAATTAGAACAATTGGCCCTAAACAGTCTAGTTCAAACCCAGGTTTTGGTGTGTGTGCGCATGGGCAAAAAATTATATTGAATATAGCAACCCACGGTATTACTTTGAGATTGCTGGAGGTGACCACTGTGAAGCAGTAATTTTCGAAATAAATGCAGTGAAGATTATAGCTTTTTATAGATCATGCAAATGTCCCAACAGTCGCCCAGTAGGTTTTGTAAGTAATTTACTATCGCATAACAGTCCTTGTATAATATTTGGAGATTTTGAAGAAGACTATTAAGAGATGAAGACTATCTCCGTAACGACAACACTGCAGTTTTCAAATTGTTACGTGACGCTGGTTACCAGTATTTATTACAACCACTTCCCTCTACACGCGGTGGTACTAAAATAGATCATATTTTTTCAAACTTCCCTTGTGAAGTTGGATTTTATAATTCCTTCTTCAGTTACCATCGCCCTATGTTGACTCCTCTCATGACCCTTTTTTTCGGTGGGAATATCATCGAATGACTCTTCCCGCTCTGGGGGAAGGAGAAGGGAGTATCGGACTTCTGCTCACTAAAAATCCACCTTGCTCCTTCAGTTAGTTGCCCTTGTATTCGAGGACCGCAGTATCTCGTTCGAACATTCCTGCAACCCCTCTCTGTGTCTCTGTGTGATTTAATCTGCTTTCTCAAGTGCTTATAGATTTACATAATACTTACACAATAATTATATTTTTTTAATTTTGTTTGTCTGTCTGACTTTCTCTCTGATTTTAATGGGACTTTCAATGAAGATAGAGGAGATTATAGGGCAAAATATAGGCTACTGCAGGAAAAAGTTTGTGTAGTGCACAATTAGGGCTGCCATCCGTCGCTGCTTTCCCGGGATTTGTCCTAGTTTGGACAGCGTCCGGGGGCGTCGCGTCCGGGGGACTTTTCCTATAAGCGTCCACGCGACACGTATTGGTCTTACGGGCAACAATAAGCACGATCTCTGTATTTCATCTTATTGTTTTTGTTACGTTGATTAATCATTAAAGAGAAAGCCTATTATTAATAAAATTCTGTCTACAATGTTACCAGTAAATAAAAACCATAATTAAACATCATAGTTTTTAGTTTCAAGTACAAAAACGTATTTTTCTACGGTGTCCGGGGAAAAATTGCGATTTTACTCAAATGTCCGGGGTTTATGAAGTCTGTCTGAGGCCGGCAATTTTGGTGATGGCAGCCATATGTACAATGAATGCAATTTTTTTATATAAAGAAAACTAGCTATGTGGGAAGAATTCTCATTACTTAGCAATCTCGTAACCCCTCCAACTAAGCTTAATGTGCTTGTGTCTGGAGTGGGTTCACGGCAATTGTGTAATGGGTGGGGTTCGAACCCGCGACTTCTCGATCACAAGTCCGACACCTTAGTCGTTAGGCTATTTTCGCTTCACTTGTTGTTATTGAAACTATTTTGAATTCCGAGAAAACACAACCTTGCAAAAGGTCAATGTATCAAAACAGTTTAAAACACTTCGTTCATAACACTCAGATCAAAATTAATGAAAAAACACCGTTTAAAATATCATAATTTTTTGCTTGCAAAGGATATTGTAAATGATTGTACCTACTAGGAAATGGATATATAAATTCCATTAACGATTGTCAGTACTAGAATTCGCATTATTAAATTTTTGTTTGAACTTTTTAGACAACTTGAGGAACGTCGCAAAAAACTGGAACTAATGTTGTTCCAAGAAGATATGCAGTTTGAACAAGAATTGAAGACTTTAGCTAAACAACCAAAGTTGTATAAAAATGGGTAAGTACAATTGTTACAAAACGATTTGGAAATTACTTTCATTGCGCGTGGGTACAGCTAGGAACTAAATATACACTGCCGGTCAAAAGTTTGAGAACACTGAGCAAATAAATCATTATTCTATTTTATTCACTATAAAAAATTGAGAAATAAAATCTTAATATTTTTATAACTTTTTGAAAAACAGTTGGTATTTTCATTTTGAACACAAAATTTAAAATTACAATAAGCCTCCTTTACATTTTATGACCTGTTTAACCAACCTTGCCATGCGAGCAATTTATTTATGGTCTCTTGCGAGATATTCCTCCAGCTTTCTTCTAATGCATTCCACATGGCCTGTGAAGAAAGACATTGTTCCCGAACGTTTCGGTCAAGCTCTTCCCACAAAAGCTCTATACGGTTAAGATCGGGGCTCTGGGGTGGCCATATCATGTTTTTTAACACTTTTTCTGACTGTTTCTTGTCTAAATAGTCCATACATAATTTTGAACTATGCTTTGGATCATTATCTTGTTGGAAAATAAATTCTTTGCCGATTAACTTCAGCCAATTTCTTTATACTGCTCCTTATTCATAATTCCATTAATTTGGACCAGATTTCTAGTTCCATAGCCTGAGAAACAACCCCAGACCATAACAGATCCGCCACCATGCTTGACAGTCGGGACTACACACTGTGGCATCATCTTTTCTACGGCGGAACGTCGAATAAAATTCTTCTTTTTGAACCGAATATTTCAAATTTAGATTCGTCACTCCAAAGTACTTTTTTGAAATCTTCTTCGGTCCAGTCTCGATGGGCTAGGGCCCATTGCATCTGTTTTTTCTTATTCTGTGGAAAACCTCTTCTAAAAAGAAGAGGTTTTCGAACAGCAACGCAACCAAACAACTGGGCGTCTCGCAATCGTCTTTCCCGGTTTCTACACAGGAATTGTACCGGGTCTGGCACAGGTTTTTCCCGAGATTTGTTGACTTCAACACGAATTTCTGGGGTTATTAGGCGTCTATTTCGCTTGCTGGTTACCACAATAAAATTCTCTTCACTAGAAGTCGTAGCTCTTGGTCTTCTAGAGCGCGGACGATCTTGATTACTGCCAGTCAGTGTTGCCAACAGTTCAACTAGCTCTCCACCAGAACCAACTTCTAAAACCACCAGAAAACCACTAACAAAAATCGGCCCTACTCTAAAAATCGCAAAAATTTACACAATTTTTATTAGTTTAATCGAATGAAAACAGTATTTATCTATTATTACTTGCATTAGTAAAAATGTTCTTAAATATGACGTAATAAAATATTTTAAGTCTAAATCAACATACAAGAACTTTTGTCTGCACCATTATCGTCGGTTTCACATTAATTATATGATGCTTTGCTACCAATTTGTTTTATAACTTTTATTGGAATTTCATAATTATTGCAGCATTTTTCTTCCAATCATAAACCACAGCGTGTTTTTAATATTGCAGTTAAAAGATTGAATTTCAGTCTATTCCTGTGCTTGTTTTTTATCATATTCATACTGCTAAATAGTCTCTCAATATCGGCATTAGAATAAGAGAGTAATCGCAAAAGTCGCTAATTCCTCAAATCTAAATTCCCCTTGAGCATCTTTGAAATGCAATACTTCATTCCAATTGTTTTTTGTATCTCTGCTCTCGTTCCATTTCTGCAAATGAATTTGTCGCCATAGATCATACTCTTGCCATAAGTTCTGCACTTTTATTGTAGTGAAGTAAAAATAATATATTTCGTAAAGTTTTAGTGGCTTAGTAGTTGAGTAATAGCACTTTCAGTCATTGAAACTGAATTCTACTTGACCAATAGAAAAAACCACCAGCCACTAAAAGCAATATTTCGCCACTAAAAGGAGAGTCTAAACCACCAGTTTTAGTGGAAAATCCACTAAGTTGGTAACACTGCTGCCAGTTTCTTTGTACCGCACAATAGTGCGATGAACACAAGTCTTCGATAACTTGAGTTGAAATACCATCTCACGTCGTTCAGATTTGCGTTCATTATGGAGACCAACGATGGCAGACCGCGTTTCAATACTAATTTCGCGAACTTTTCCCATTTTAGAGACATCTTGACTGTAGGAATCACGAAATATAAAAACTGTATAATGCAAAAATTATGAATATAATTTCTTTTTAAAGAGTGGTCTTTCTTGCCCGTTCTTCTCTGATTGAGTGAGAATTCCCGAATCGGGTTAACGTGGGTAAAACCGCATCGATAATATCGACTCGAATGCGAACGAAATCACAGGTATATGGCCACATTCAGCTTGTGCACGTCCCGCCCCGTCATGTTCTGACGGGAGTAGTACGTGAGCTGGTTCTATAATAAAATCGTTTTCCTATTCATAACTAACTTTTATTAACTTCACTCTTAAAAGGTGTCACTTTGTAAAAGGAAGTGATACAGCTCACCAATAAAACTAGTTATGTACTGTATAATGCCAATAGTTTGTGTACCTACTGTCAGCCGTTTGAACGGATAACTTAAGAGGCTATACTGTAAGTAATGTATAGATAAGATCGATTAAATCATCCTTTCCTTTCTATCAAATGATGTAGGTAAACATTTTGTACAGATTTATGTTTTAGTTCCTAATATCCGCCGTCTTAAGTATGTTACACATAACTGTTTACTAGCGGAAGCTTGTAATTGTCCTTTTTCTACATATTGTCAATGATCACTCAACTGTATTAATTAGCTGTAAGTTTCATGAATGTGTTCTAGTATTTTTAAAGAATCAAATTCCTCTGAAATCTGTGTGCCTACGACACCTACAAACGGAACTACATGGTTCTCATATGTAAATCATAAGCGCAATACACACCAAAGCCGCCAATCCGCCAACACAGCCCGCTGACATAACCCGGCGGCCTATATGAAAAGTAACATGTCGGCAACCTGCGCCCTCGTATGTTGTCCACCGACACTCGCACTGTATTTTTGTTTTTGGGCATGGAGTGAGACGAAGAAAAATGGCGACATGTCGAGCCGCCGACATGCCGCCGACATAGGTCGGCGGGTCGGCGGCTTTGGTGTGTATTGCGCTTTATGAGAACCAAACGAATTGACTTTCAAACCGAAAACTCAAACTGTCGTGTTAATTATATTCAATTAGCTTCTGCCTGAAACTTCGTTTGCGTGACGATGTAAATATCATTTCATTAATTCGATACTTATGTTTACAGTTCCTATCTAAACAAAGTACCAACTTCAACCCTTCATGAGATCAACCAGGGTATCATGGCGAAGGAAGAACAGCTTCTTCGCCACGAGGCTGAGCTGCGACTACACCACGCGTGGCGATTGAAACAACCAGAACTGAGAGCCGCCAGTGCGTATGTCGCTAATGGCAAGCTGAAATCTGCCTGGTAAGACAATGTTTATGTCGTGGTAGTTCTATGTAAGCTCGTAATGTCCTTCCAAAGTTTGTCTGCAAGATATCGCTTTCAGCGATAAGACCGCCATTGTAACCAATTTGTTATACTTATCTAATTTGTAAATGTTTAAAGTTAAATGCGCAGAATGTGTCAATGAATTTGTAGCGCGATCATCTTCCTTGAAGCCGGCCGACAGGTACGTATACAGCATAGTCGCCGCATGTGCCATCAGCCTCTTTGATACCTTTTAGCAGGCGCGCATCAAATATTCTCGTGTATGGCTTCTGTTCTACTTACACAATACACCGTAATTATTATTTTCGAGACGTTAAAAATGACATCCGGTATAGTAATATATTAGTATATATAATATGTATAGTATTATAATTATCATGAAATCTTTCAGGATGGAGCAAATAGTGGAAAAAGAAGTACAAAAGCAGAAAGACGAAGAAGAGACTCGTAAGATTTTGAAAGAGCGTGATGAGATGCTGCGCAAACAGATACAGATCGAGGAGGAGAGACTGAGGGAAAAGGAGCAGCAAGTTAGAGTAAGAACCTGGTATTGGTCGGCTCATTGACAATTGTAGGAATAGTAGATTGACAGAGTCTTCAAGATATATTGAAGCCGAAATAATGATCAGGGATGTTATGGATATGAAATTTCGGATACGGATTGGATACGGATATAGGAGTGATTATTATACCGGATACGGATATGAAATTATTTCGGATTATCCGTTAGTTTCGGATAATTTCGGTTACGAATATTAGATATTTAAGGAATTTGAAAAGTAAAATACAAAATACCATAACGCGCTATCTCATCTCATGTAATGATGTATTACATTTTATAACGCGAGAATTTCATTACAATAACTACCTAACGCGCTATCTCATCTCATGTAATGATGTATTACATTTTATAACGCGAGAATTTCATTACAATAACCACCGTGTGGCGCTTCATTACACGTCATGTTTGGAGTCATGGTGTATTGCAACATTCCCCGGTACTAAATGTAATGTCATATAACATCACTTTCTAACGCACTGTTTTGCGCATGTTTACTTTGTGTTTCGCCGCCGCCCGGCCGATCAAAACAACTTGTCATAACGTGTCTCAATTAGGCTCCGCAGCTATCCGATATTATCCGAAACTTTTATTTCGGATTCCGTTACGGTTACGGAGCTCCCTAACTTCCCTGATAATGATTATTGACTTAATTTATAAACAAGAGAAATAAATGACTTATAATACTGTAAAACATGTAGTATTAATATTAATGTATAATTAAACCAAAATTAGATGTTAGAATAAAAGTAAATGAATTATAATTATAATAATTACATATAATAATGAATAAATATAATATAAAACACAGATATATACAATCATACACAACAATAACTAATTTTAAATAAATATTTCCTATTATGGAAAATCAATCAAAACAAAGCGCGCTCTATAAGAGGTGGAGACAAAATGGTCGCACCCAACAGGCAGTAGCGCATGTGTCAGTCTGGGTTGGACCACTGAACACGTTGGACCACTGGGTCACCATTACTCTTAAAGACACAGGGAATAGAACAGGCTTGTTCCCATTAGCGAACACACGTTGTGATATATAAAGTTGTAAATAATCCGGGGTTTCGGGAATGTTCTAACGGGATACCGCGGCCTTGGAACATAGGGCCAGTTGATAGACGCGATGGGGTTAGTCAGTAGAAGTCTGACACTCCATTCCGCTCCACCTAGAGCTATTAGGTGTTTTTCTCATTGATTTGTACTTAATGCCGTCTGTTTCGTTCGCATTTCTCTGCTCATTGAGCTCACCCTAGCTATTGCAGAAATTTGCTTCTGAGCAGCGACGTGCACTTATTCTTAGTCGCCATTCTGTTAAAATTGTACCTTTTAGTAAAATAAAATGTGACTTTTTGTAAAATTATACGTATATATACGACGGGCTCCCAGTATTACTTATAAATAAGCTGTAGATGATTGGACCTATACTAATATTTAAAGCGGAAAAGTTTGTTTGAACGCGCTAATCTCCGAAATTACTGGGTGGATTCGGATGAAACTTAACATGGAAGTAGTTTGAAGCTTGAGAAAGGTTGTTGTCTACTTTTTACTCGACCGCAAAAGAAGAAGGTTATGTTTTATAGTGTTAAAGTAGGGCGTCCAATCCCGCAGCCTGAATTCAATCTCGGTATTTGCGGGACTACAAATTTTCAATCCCGCGGGATCTCGGTATTTGCGGGATCCCGCATATTGAAAATATTCACATTTATATAAGGCAAATAAAACAATGAATTAATCAACTAACTCCACGTTTATTCCAGTATTACTACTAGTATGAGATCAATCAAATTACACCGTTTATTTATCACAAAAAACAATGAATTAATCTACCAACTCCACATTTATTCCAGTATTACTTCTAGTATGAGATCAATCAAATTATACCGTTTATTTATCACAAAAAAACAATGAATTAATAAACTAACTCCACATTTATCTACGTATTACTATTAGTATGAGATCAATCAAATTACACCGTTTTTTCTTCACAAAAAACAGTAACAAATACTGAATAAAAAACTTTACTGATATTTTATGCTACATACTTAGGCTACCACTGACTGAAATTCGGCTATATCAGGCTACATAAGCTGTGAACAACGGGTGACATCGGCCCCCGCGTTGTTTGCAAAACTGCCGGCCCCAAGTCACCGAGCGATCGCGCTCGCGAGTGGTCGTATGCATGCTTTTTTCAGTCCCGCAAATCCCGCGGATCCCGCGACCGTAATCCCGCATCATGCGGGATTGGAAAATGACGCGGGATCCCGCGATACCGAGATCTCAGTATTCCGGGATTGGACGCCCTATGTTAAAGTGCACGGGTGTGAATCCTCGGGCTACTGTTAGTTTGTAATAAGAATAATTTATAAAATTTTCACTTTGTCTTTTAACAGGAGCTCCGCGAAAGTCTTGAAGGTCAGATTGCAGAATTAAGTGAAAAAGAAGCTATAGTGAAACGCCTTCGTAAACAAGAGGAACGGGAGAGAATAATACTCGACGAGCTTCAGTTCATATCGAACGAAAGAGAAAGAGAACACGCCCGTCTAGTGGCAGAGAGGGATGCCAATATAGTGAACATGGGCTTACATAAGTACAAGTTGAAGAGGAGAGTCATCTCTGTCTTGAAGGAGATTGAGCTGGATTTGGAAATGCTTGATAAGTTGCGTAAGACCGTGCTTAAGGTAAGTTTTTATGGGCTTTATGATAAAACACAATGTTCATACATAATACATCATTTCAGTTTCCCGCATTTACATTACGTACTGTATGAGTTTCAGTTCATACAATGTATCTTTTGTTGTAGGTATCTTTTTGTGGTCTCTTGCAAGTTAACCTAGGTTTTCGGCTGTTTAATTGAGCCTGTGGCGGCTAGAAAAAAAAAAAATAAAAACTATAGTCGTTCTGAGGTTCTGTGCAACATGTTTTATTTTTTATTTTTATTAGTTTATTTTTATTGTTTTTTTTATATTTTTTTATTTTGGGGTTTATGTCCAATAAAGATATGTCAACCCCATCGTACCTTATAACAAAATTAATCCGCTCAGTAACATAATAAAATGCAACACTAAAATACTAGGCTCCTCACTGATGAACGATTAAAACTAAACTACATAGTCCTTTTGCTTCCTTCGATTTTGGGTTTGCCAAAATGCTTTGAACTAGCTCTACATCCGGTATGTATTTTTATTTATTTTTTATTTATTTATTTATGTACACACATGACACTTACAAAAAAAAAAAATAAATACAGACAAAAGAGCACAAAGGTGCTGCTTATTTCCTAAGAAATTTCTTCCAGCAGACCTGCGACAGGAGAGTTCAAGAGGAGATGATAGACACAGTGTGTATAAATACTAGTTACGATAAATAAAACATACCTAGCTATACAATTAAACTATAATGATAATCAGGGGCGTGCATAGGATTATGACAGGGCATGCGGCGGAGTAAAAACACACAAAAACTTCTTCTTTTATTGATTTTTAGCATAGCCACAGCCACGCATCGTAGCATGGTGGCGATGCGTGGCTGTGGCTATGCTAAAAATCTATAAAAGAAGAAGTTTTTGTGTGTTTTTACTCCGCCGCATGCCCTGTCATAATCCTATGCACGCGCCTGAATGATATAATAAACAAATATATACCTACATAGAATTAAAATACATATTTATATTAATGCTATAAAAATATATACCTATAGTAAATATATAAAATTACGGGATGTTAGATAGGTAATGATCTTTGACCAGCTTTTTGAAAATATTAATGGATTTAGCTTCCCGGATTTTAGCGGGAAGTGAGTTCCACAGTCGTACTGCATGAAAGGAGAATGAGTGGGAATAGAAACGGGTTTTATGGGATGGGAAATTGAGATGGAGTTTAAGGTGGGATCTACAAAGTGCGTCAGTAGGACGAGTGAATGAAAAACGATCGCGCAGGTAGTTAGGATATGCGGGGTTGAATAGGATGTTGTACAAAAGGAATAATATTCGAGTGTTCCTGCGAAGACGGATAGGGAGCCACTTGAGATCCTTGCGGAACTGAGAGACATGATCGTATTTCCTCAGACCAAAAACAAAGCGAATACACAAGTTTTGCAAGCGCTCAAGCTTATATAAGAGCTCCTCAGTGGCATCCAAATAGCAGGCATCGGCATAATCAATAATCGGCTGGATTAAAGTTTGAGCTAAAGAGATTTTAGTTTTGAAAGGCAAGAAGCTTTGAAGGGATTTTAAAGAGTGGAAGGAAAAGTGCACCTTTCTACTAACCTCACTTACTTGCGCTCGCCAAGAAAGATTGCTGTCAAGTATACGCCGAGATTATATTATATATTATATTATTATAGATTTATTGTGTAATAATAAAATATTTATTAGTTTATAATTACTTATTATCTATGTATATTTTTCTATGCGCCTTTGGTAGCCTGAAATAAATAAATATTCGTAAAACCGAAGTCGTTACTGCACCTATTATTATGATTTTCCTTTATACATTTTCAGGAGCGTGAAACTGAACAAGAATCGTGTGGACAATACAAGCGTATATTGGACGCCGCCCTGGCTGAGTTAGCAGAACACAGGGAAAGAGAGCGTCAGAGGCAGAAGAGCATCGACGCCATGTACGACGGAGAGGCGCGCCAGATTAATGATAAACAGGATAAGGTAGATCACTTAGTTTTTTCTAGTTAGGTTCTTCCAGTAGACCATATACACGGATAAGCATTGGATCAGGTAATCTTATAAATCGTCTATATCTTCTTATAACTTCTTAGAACGGAAGAGGTAATGGGTTTACCTCTTCCGTTCTAAGAAGTTATAAGAAGATTATATGACTCCACACATCCGCAGCATACATAGGCTAAAAGCAGATAAACCAGAATTAGATTTTATTATGTAACTTAAGGCCCGAGTTTATTTTCATAATATGAAATTTAAAAAATAAGTCGTTTATTTCACCAAAGCCACTAAATAAAAAAAAAACCATAAAAAATTAGAACAAAAAGCTTATTCTATAAGGTCTCAAGAAATGGAAAGCCCTGACTAAGAGTCAGGTTTTCCTGTAATTAGGTGTAAGTTCCTGTAACTTGGAGTAAAACAAATAGGTGTAAATAAAAACACTTTTACTTAACGTGCCATTACAAGAATAGGCATCTTCTGGGCTCGCTCGTCCCATCTTAGACCTCATCTATCGCTTACCATCAGGCGAGATTAAGGTCAACAGTAGGCTCATCAGTAATTAAAAAAAAATACCTCTAGTAAAGAAATAGATAATTATTTTTAATCTGTCAAGAAAAAAATATACTCACATTTCTACATGGATATCGAAATAGTTTATAGGATATAGCATTCACCAATAATGCACCTTACTACGAATAAAAAGAAAATTGGATAATTAGTTCCAGAGATTCCCCCTCTCTACATACAAACTTAGCTTACCTTACCCTTAAACTTAACTTACCCTCTTTGTAATATTAGTATAGATAATGAACTAAATTAAAACCCCATACTAGGATTCCCTGTGTCGTGAAACTATTCTCTTTCAGTAGCATTCACCAATAATGCACATTACTACGAATAAAAAGAAAATTGGATAATTAGTTCCAGAGATTCCCCCTCTCTACATACAAACTTAGCTTACCTTACCCTTAAACTTAACTTACCCTCTTTGTAATATTAGTATAGATATTGAACTAAATTAAAACCCCACACTAGGATTCCCTGTGTCGTGAAACTATTCTCTTTCATTTGTGGAGGCACATTGGATAAAAAATGAAACGTATAAAAAGAAACGAAACCACTACTTCTATTAGTGTTTTGTTATGGGCCTTAAAGCTTTGTTTTCCTAGGAAAGCGGTGCCGTCATATAGCGGCCGTAATATTACGGACGCAAAAAGACGGCCGTCTTTACGGTGACGACATGTGGAAAGTTCCACAGCCGTTTTATCACACGTTCTGCTTCATCGCTATCTAGTGTATTACATTCTCTTTGGAAACGTTCACGAAACCATCTGACACCGATAAGACGGCCGTCATGCAAATGGCGGCACCGCTTTTTGACGTTACGGTGTCAGTTACCGCTCTCTAGGAAACCGCGCCATTTTGTTTACATAGACAACGTTCTAGTGACGTCATTCACCGCTGTATTACGGCCGCTATTTGACGGCACCGCTATCCTAGGAAACCAAAGCTTAAGGTCCGTATTACAGAACGTTCCTCAAGTCCAGTTTGAGCTTAATTCGCCCGATCTCAGTTTAAATATAGAATCTGCACTTGAGCATTGGTCTTATTCCAGAATGGTAATAAAACTACACTCAGATTCAAATCGAGCCTCAAGCAGAGAATATCTAATTGTCTATGCATCAGTCTGTTTTCGTTTACGTTTTATTTTCTTCGTCTCCGCTGTTCCGATCTACGAATGATCGTAAATAATTCAATTTACTTTAATACCAAATTTTTAAGAATAAAAAATATGTATTGCACGCTTTCACCATAGAAATTATTTTTTAAGAATTTGTAAAAGCAAATTCTTGAAGGTAAAAGGTGTTAAGGCAATATTTTCTAACATATAAAAATATAGCAAGAGTAACTTGTTCGTGGAACGGAGTGGATCCTAAATAATGTCTGTGACAGTGTTGTTTTGAATTGCTCATTAATCATATAATAAGTAATATTCAAATAAATAATGGTTTGGGAACAACGATCAATAAAAATATTAAAAGGAAACAAAGTTATAGTTAAAACAAAACAGAAATGCATATGTTTTACCAAATCTTGGTCAATAGATGGCAGTATTACAAATTGTCAAAAATCTTCATCTTGTGAAAATCTATACCATTTCTTAAAATAATTAACGTAAAAGTGTTATTTGTAACCAATTAGCAAAATAAAATGTGATTTCATCATCATTCGCCAAAAATTACCATTTTTATATCAAATAATAAACTGAAAAGCAAATAGTTAACTGACAAGGAAATCTCTGCTCGAGCGTGGTGTCGACCATACTTGGGTGGATGAATCTACAACTGAGTAACGATCTAGAATAAAGCCGTACCCGGCTGAACTATGATCGATGAATCTATACTTGAGGAACATTCTAAAATTAAATCTCGCCTCAAAACTAGTTTAAACAGAGATCAGTGCTCGAGTTTCGTTCTGTAATACGGGCCTAAATCAAGTAATTGACTTTTCGTAAACGTATCAAATGGCCTGTGTGAGCGGACTTTGGGACCAGTGCAAAATATTATATAAATTAGAGAATTTAACGAAATAAATATGCTATCAATCTGAACTGATGTACAGTCACGGACTATAAATGATGAGCCACTTGCCACCATTCGTATTTTAGCCGTGTAATGCAAATCGGGTTTAATCGGTTATATTCGTACACAGAACAGAGTGACTACCTAAAGTCGACGAATTGCAGGTGTAGAAACCGTAACCTAGCGACAATTGTTTTAGCGTAGCCATAGTAACGTTGGTGTACGGAGAAATTATAGTTGGTATAATTTAGACATCGGAAAAACTCGAAACCACGATTTTATCCGAACGCGTAGCGTCCAAGATGACGTTCACGATAATTATGATTATGTATTAAACATAGATAACACCTAACTGCCGCCATCTTGCAAGAAGTTTTATTTGCTATTTCTGCTAAAGAGTTTACGTTTTCAACCGACGACCAAAAGAGGAGGTTATCAATTCGACGCGTATATTTTTTATTTTATTTTTAATTTTTATGTATGATCACCAGTGATCGGAGTAGGTAGATTGAAATGGGGTCATTGATCCGAAACGTATATATTAATATGGACATTCCTCCGGAATTGGAGGATTATTAAAAAAAAAACCGGAACTTATGTAGGAATTTTATTCTGCCAGAGTGGAAGGAGTCATTTGATGATTTGCCATCCTCAAAAAAAAGGTAGGAATTGTAATAAAATGGGCAATATTATTCTTTATTCTACCCTTAATGCAAATTACCATGACCACTATGAAAATATTTAAATTTAAGTGCAACAATTTATGTCTATCTATAAAAGTTCTAGCCATAAAAGGCTAAAAATAAAAAAAATAAAAATTAAAGCTTCGATCGGAATTAGATTGTTTTTATTATTCAACAGATAAATAATGAATTAATTTAGTTTTTATACCTTCCTTTAAATTTTGAATTGAGTAGGAATAATATCACTACCAACATTAACAATGTTTAATTGAATCCGGAAATACCGGAATTACTTTCCGGGAAAATGGCTTATCCATGTTATTCTTTCTGTGTGCATTTATGATACAATTACCAAAAATCAATCTACCTACTCCGATCACTGATGATCACCGAGTACTCGAAGACGGCTGGACCGATTTGGAAAATTCTTTTTTTGTTTGATAGGGTATACTTCGAAATTTGTACCATTTGTCACCAAGTCAGGATCTGATACTGGGATCCTGGAGAAATCGAGGGAACTCTTCAAATATTATAGGCACACCTATGGCGTTTTGGGTATTTCTTATAGTAACTTGTGCAGTTGCTCTCAAAAAGTACCATTTGGGGAAGTGGAACTGATGATGAAGACCACAGATGGCCGCCGAAACTACTCAATAATAAGTATTTCTTGGATTACGATTCGATTACTTGAATATGGATATTAAGCACTTTATGCTCGTCACAATGCATATGGTGATGTATAGCTGATGGTGAAGTACCAGGAGAACTCCTCAAAAATTAACGGCCCAGCATTGGGAAAAGCAATATTTTATAAAATGTTATAAGTAGTTGACATTTAGGCTCTTGTAATTAGGTAAATTAAAAATCAACCAACTAAAAAGAGTGAAATAAAAACTTTTTACCAAATAATTAAACCGACTCCCAAAAAACATTGCCAAAACCGAAAATACAAAACTAAAGACACCGACTACCGAAATTAAAGTTATTTTTCACTTTGCAATGTTTTTTGGGAGTCGGTTTAATTTTTTGGTAAAAAGTTTTTAGCTATTATAAATGTCATAAAATGTGCTAAGCAAAAAAAACACTATATTATTTGAATAATTATTTTATTTTGTATAATAAGAATCAAAACTGTTGGACTGTCTTAATATCTTGTAAATGCTCCCTGGCTGTCTATTACAGCTTGCAGTCGTGATTGCATGGAGCTAACCAGACGAGTGCAAATATCAGTCCCTCGCATGTTCTCCCATACTTCTTGACAATGTTGAGCCAGATCTTCCTTTCTTCGTTCATTACGGTGATCCCATCGCTGCACCATTAAACCCCACAGATTTTCTATGGGATTCAGGTCCGGGGATTTAGCTGGCCATGGAATCACCGTTATGTCTGGATGTGCTTCAAACCAGGTCCTGACAGTCCTTGCTCGATGTATGGCAGAATTATCGTGAACAAAATTAATATTTTCCATTTCGTGCTGTGGATACACAATCCTTACAGACGGAAGCATAAAATCTTCCAAAATCCTTATATAGTTCACGGCATTTGCACGAGGTGGTAGTTGAACAAGCTCGCCTACACCTTCGGAGCTCATCCAACCCCACATATTAACAGTTATCCTTCCTGATTCCCTATTTGGTATGACGTTATCTGCATCATACCTTGAACTGTTATATCGCCATAGGTGTAAGCGGCCATGATCGCTTGATTGGAATGACTTCTCATCACAAAAAATAGTTGATAACCAATCGAAATTTAAAAATCGGTGTGCGAAATTTACACGTGCGGTTTTATGAGCGTCTGTCATATCGACTTTGTAGGCAGGAATCCTATGATGCAAATTCATTGAGTGAAGATGCCTTCGGATGGTTCTGGGATTCACATCAAAACGTTCCGCGTAACGCTGCGTTGGTATAAATCCATCAACTTCATATTCGTGGAGCATTTCAGTTCTCTGAGCTTCGCTTAATGCAGAAGGGCGATGGTTGTTTCGGCGACAATCATTTATATGTCCTTCTTCGGCGTATCGTCTTACCCACAAAGAAACGGTATTTCGCTAAAAAAATAACAACTTTCAAGTTAATAATTACCTTTTTAAAAAAATTCAGAAACATATAGAATGAGTGAATAAGCTCACCGTCAAGTGCAGATCTCACGAAATTGCACGAATGCTCAGACCCTGCTGATGCATTGTTATGATTCTATAGCGAATTTCTTCAGAAATTGCAGCTGGCATTTTCGCGTTAATAACTACGGCTACGATTCACCAAAATTCGAAATTTTCGTCTCCAAATCTTTTCTGACATCGACATTTCAACTGTCACTCTGTCTTGGATAGGATTTCAGAAATAAAGAGTATTTAATGAGGACTATTTCAAAGGAGGTCAGTATCAAATAGATGGGATACACGTAAGCACCGTTGTATGGATTTATCATTGACAACTTATAAAGTCATTTTTCAACCTCTATGGATAAGACTATTTCCGATTATTAGTAATTTGCAAGGAACTTGTACCTAAACTGGAATGCGGACGCGAAGCTCAAATCCGTTCCGAAGAGTATACCCTCGAAGGACCTAGCTATCTCTTTCTAGTAGTGTGGATATCAATTCGCGATAAACGTAAGGACAATTTTATTTGATGCAATATTTGCAGGTTTTTTAAAACACTTATAATTAACCTTACAAATGATGTATTTCTGTTACCGCTATAACAAAAATACAAAAAATTAATTAAAATAAATATTTAAGGGAGACTCCCATACAACAGTTGTGATTTTTTTGGCGCTTATTATAGGTAATGGTTCCGTACCACTCATTACCTACCTATTAAAAAACCCTTCATGCGCGAGTCCGACTCGTACTTGGCCGGTTTTTTTCTTAACAACGTATTAAATAGAAATAAATAAATAAATTCAATTATGAATACAAAGGTCTGTATCGGTCTGTTATGCTTTCACGGTTAAATCACAGAGCCGCTTTCGAAAAAATTTGGCATGGAGATAGTTTAAAACCCTGGGAACTATATAGGGTTCTTTCTATTACAGATTTTTGAACAGTTGCTCGGTAGCGCGATATAACAGAATTCCACGCGGGCGAAAAGCTAGTTCTCAATATATATCTGAGGAACTTATATTGAGCGCGCTAATTTCTATAATAAACGCTTCGTTATGCAGACTAAATGCAAAATTGGTTTTCTTAAGCAGACTTTATTGCGTTGAATTATAAACTTTTAAAGTGGTTAAGACCCATGATACAAATACAATTATTGCAGATTGAATTAATAACAGAATCACCAGCTGGCAATTCTTCGAAGGCTTGGCCTTGATAGGCAGTGGTATAGACGTCCAAACAAACGTGCATTAATTGGTAATCTACGTTTATTCGACACTTGTACGGTCAGAACCAGTAGACTAAAAATAAAATGATGCAGTGTTTATATATAATTAAAACCACTAAAACCCTTCATGAAAAACGATTATTATAAATAGAAAGAATAACAGAAGAGATATAATTTATTTGTGTATATATTTATTTAGGTTAACCTACAATTGTTTACACTATACATTTGTATGAAACAGTCATATTATATTTATAAGTGTAAAAATTAATTACAGGCTAACACCACATGTGCTATTTAAGATTAGAAATCAATGTTATTAACATACATAATTCTAAACATAAAGGAGGCAGATCGAATGACAATTATAAGGTTATTATTATTAGGTTGGTTCTATATTTTCTAGTTCCTCATATGTTGCAGCTGCAGGTTTGTTACAAGATTGGCTTGACACACAACCCTAAAAAATGTATTACACTATTATTAGTTAAAAGTATGGAAATAATCTTTAAATTATGAATTATTATTAATATTTGTCGACATTAACTAACTGCAGTGGATAAAAGTTAAGTAATTAAGTTATAAGTAATTATTAATATAATAAACTACACTTGTAAGCAAGTTTGCGTAGCTGAGTTTTTGGCACAAATGATATAAAATATTTTTGCCATCAATTTGCTAAGCAAAAGTAAATAAATCAACTAAAATGTCGACTTTTATGCTTATTAATTTGACTCCTTTCATAACATTCACTTACCAGATCTTTGAATGTGCCCAGTACAGGTTGTATATTCTTTTCTTTAGTGGGTTTCAATATTATAGTACTTAAAACATTTATTTGTTTCGCTTTAACAGGAATCTAAAATAATAATAGATTGATGAGAACAAAATTTTAGTAGGTATTAATGGTTAAGATAGATTCAAAATGAAAATTCATCTTGTTATGCTCATATTCTATTTCGGAACGGTGATCTTCATGTCATTTGTAAAGATTGATAACTTACTTTAGGGAAAATGGATGCAATTGCATCATTTGATCTTGTTTCGAAATGCAATATTTCTTCGGGCTTGAAATGGCGGCTACAAATTTTGGAACCGTTTCTGACCTTTTTCTGTGTAGAACACTGAGCCACCGGTCTCGAAGATCATCATTTATAGGAAAGCTTAAAATAACAAAAAATAATTAATAATGAGAAGAAAGAAAAATAATAAATAAGAAGAATAAAAAGAAGAACATCCACTTTTACATTGAAAACATAGTCACCCTAAATGCAATTTGTAAACAAAGTCACAAAACTTACTTAAAAAAGGAAATTCCAGACCCGGGGTACCCTTCACTCTTGCAATTAACCACAAAACACGTTCTTATCATGGTTACAGTATCTTGCACTTTAATATTACGAAAACTCACAAATTTAAATATAATGCAAATTTACAAACATACAGATGTCAAGTAAACGTCAGACGGCAACGTAGTAATTGCCATGTATAGTATAATATATCACTACTAATTGTTACAAATTCCATTTTTTTTCTTTTTTAAACATCTTGTGTTTGCATGGTAAAATAACTATAATTTTCATTCATATGCATACAGTAATAATGGTAATTAATTTTAAAGATAGAATTCCAAAGAAGTTTAAAACTAGGTGTTATTACTACAACAGACATGTCGAAAAAATTACCATTGAAATAAATATTTTTAATCTGACACACAGAAGAAAGGGACACAGTCCACACACGCACTGTCTCGCTCGGAACGAAAAGTTCCTTCAGTTTTATGCGTGCAAGTTTATACTCTATTGTTTAACAGCTAAGAAAGACTTTCTGTATTCTTTGAATCATTCGTAAGCAATCCAGTTAGTAGGTATAAGATCCTTGGTAATTTGTCATTTTGTTTCCGAGCATTCGGTTTGAGTTCGTGTTTAATCGTGTAATCTCGTGAATGTATAAAACTGCAAAATTGGAAATCTTGAAAGTGGCTTATCAATTATAGTCCGTGACTGTACTACAGATAAGCGACTGTCGAATTTATTGATATTTACACCAGCTTTTATCTGCTGTTACTGTCGCGTTAAAGTAGCATAAAATATAACCGTTTCCAGGATCCCATGTATCCCTTTACAAAATTTCATCAAAATGTGTTGGGCAATTAAGTCGTAAACACAAACAAACAGTATCACTTTCACATTCATATATGTATATATTAATTAAATCATATCTCACAGCTATGGGCCAAAGAACGAGAGGCGCGCGCCTTCCTAATGCAAGACGTGATCTCCACTCTCAAGAGACAAGTAGAAGAGAAGATAGAAGCCAACAGACAACGGCAGAAGGCCAACGTACTGGAACGAGAGATGATTCTAGAACAAATGGAAGGTTTCCACGAAGAAGTGAGGGCTAATGAGAGGGCGGCGCAGGTATGTGTTTATCTTCCTCCCTCTTGCGTTTTTTGTCCTCTACTCAATTCTTTTATTACAAGTAATAATAACAATCCAATTAGTTAATAACAAAATTCCTTAATCCTATGTTAGTACTTAACCTAAATTACAAGGTTGGCTCGTGAATAGAAGCTACAAGCTCAACACTGACGTGAAGAGCTTGCAGCAGCGATTCACGAACTCACAGTCGAGCCTGATCGCCACACAACGTATTGTTACGAGCTGGGGTTCGGGATAGAAATAATTAACGCCAATTAGACCAAAATTAACACATTACTTAAATAAATACCAAATAAAAAGTAACACAGTTGTTCACAGTACAATACTTGTCACTCAACACTTAAATCGCACCGAAATTCACTTGAAAACTTCGATTATATCGCCTCGTATCTTGAAATAAGACTGCCGTCTGCGTTTCTCTGCGATCTATTTATGGTTCTATGAGTTCTAGAACATTCTTGTAAAATCGACTCACCGCCTATACTGCCAAGAATATTCCAGAAGCAACACAGGATACTCAGTACAGCTACTCGCCGCTAGATGGCGTTAGTGTCTCGAACGTATTAGAAGTCAGTCGAACTTTCTCGATATACTCAGTACTACTAATCGCCGCCAGGTGGCGTTAGTGTCTCGAACATTCTAGATTTCTGTCGAAGTTTCTCGACGTACTTCGCTAAGCGACTGGCGTAACAGTATTATGTTGGGGCTGGCCCGATTGCAATTCAAAGCGGCAATAGCCATAATGGCTAATGTGTCGGCCTTGTGATCGAGAGGTCGCGGTTTCGAATACCAATTTCTAGTAATGTGAATTCTACCCACATTGCTCTTTAAACAATGCGGATGACAAATGATTTTCTCCTGTACTATATTATTATATCCCAATATTCTTACTTGTCTTTTTTTCCGTGTGGGAAAATCATCAATTGATTTCTCCCGCTCATGGTGGAGTGGCAGAGAGTGTCAGACATCTACTGACTAAAAACCCACACTGTTCCTTCAGCTGCCCTTAAGTTCCGGGGCCTCCAATAACCTTCCCATGGCCCGACCAACGTTACGTTATACGGGCCGAAACGTGGGGCGGCTGCGGACATAGCTCCCTTGGCAATCTTATTTTGTTCGTCCGCAGGCGCTGCTTGATCCCTACAAGTTAGCCATGTGTCCCTTTTGTACATTCTCCCATCTGGGCATGCAACTAACGACAACACAGCCTTACTTCGTCGCCGTCGCCGCGTAGTTTTTGCTCCTCAGTGGGCTGCTGCTGCGGTATCTCGTTAGAACATTCCCGCAACCCCGGAAAAATATACTTGTGTCTGGAGTGAGATCATGGCGATAGTGTAATGGTCGGCCTTTGAACCCGCAGCCTCTTGACACTTAGATGGCGGGACCTTGGATGTCTTCCTCGTGAATTAGCGAGAGAAGTGGAAGGTACGAAAAGGATGGCTAATAAAGAAATGAAAGCAATTCTAACAAGTTAAAACTTCTTTCCACAGCTAAAGAACTCAAAGTACTCAACGGTGACGGCACTGCAGTCGCAGCTGAACAGTCTTCGCCTACAACAAGAACACTTGGTTTGCGCGCCATCTATTGAAAATATCAGTAACTACTCACCATTATAAACTTATGATGGCAATGCTAATTCGAAATATGAAACTAGATGGCGCTGCTAAGTATATTACCCGTTTGCTAGATGTCGCTGTAGTATTTTGAAGTGTATGATTGATAGTTGTTTTTTTTTTATTACGGATGAGCCCGCTCTTGACCTCGATCTGATGGTAAGCGATAGATGAAGTTTACGATGTGACAAGTAAGCCCAGAAGATTCCTTTTTACTCTTGCTTTAAAGACTGAAAGGTTATAAGTGGCAGGGAACACAGAAGCCGGCAGAGAATTCCACAACGTGGCCGTGCGCACAATAAATGTGGAGGAGAATCGCCTGGTACGACAAGACGTTATATCAACCAAGTGTGGGTGGTACCCAGCCGTGCGTCTGGTAGACCGGTAGTGAAAGGGCCATGGAGGAATCAGGTCATGGAGCTCCTGCGCACACTCTCCGAAATACAATCTATAGAAAACCGACAGGCAAGCAACGGTTCGCCGATGAGCCAGCCTATGAAGCTTGCCTACTAGCGCCTCGTCACCTATAAGCCTTTTAGCTCTGCGCTTGATCGAGTCCAATGCAGAGAGTATATAAATCACTACGTTTAAGAGACGGGACTTATATACTAGCCAATAGAATCAATTTACATGGCATTCCAATACAAACATAACCATCAAATACCACAAAGATGTCAAACAACATCAGGAGTACCAACCTAACAAACCAAATAGTGCTTAACAAATAGCTTTTTATCGATATCGATAAACTATGCAGGGTAGAAACCGAGGTTACTACTAAATATTTTTATTTATTTTAGGTAAGTATCGAATCCGTATTTATGAGTCCAGTGTTGATAAGGAGATGTTTGGTACGAATACAAGATTGGACTTAAATGCGGACCCGAAATAAAATAAAAAAACTGTTTCTTTTTAAATTTTTATTATACAGTTTTCTTTTACGTGATTGAATTTCTTTCTTGTCACTTGATTCTGGAGCCAACAGCTGCTGTCCTGCTGTACATGAATCTGGAACAGATTGCAACATAAAAATAGAACCAAAATCCTATAAGTATTAAAGTTCTAAAAAGTTCAGCTGCCAAACAAAATTGAGAAAAAGAGATTGTACCTGAGTTACTAGGTCCGGCCTGGAATAATGTATCTTCATTGTCGTTTATCCCTTGAGACGTGTTTGTAGTTGTAACGTCAATGTTTGAATAAATGTGACAGGGAAATTCAAGCAACATTTCATCAGGAAGTGGATCAGCTTTCAAATTTTTTGATGGTATGGCCCAATTTTTAAGGCGATTTTTTTTTTTATTAAATGCTCTTTTGTCAAAGTGGTTTCCACATACATATTTTAATGTATGCAACTTTTCAATGGGAACATATATTAAATCTTCTTTGCCCACAAACTTGACCCACTGTTTGCATCTGAAATTTTTTTTAAATTAAAATTAAGTCAATGTTTCTTGGTTAAAATCATATATATTATTTTATATCGTTGTTATCGATATGTGGATATTACAGTTGCAGTACATCACTAGCACACAAATTTAAATGAGATAAATTTGCTAATATTATTTGTTTCTAGCCTGCTTTACTTACATAATGGCTGCAAAGTATCATATTAAAGTGCTTACCGGGCTTCATCTATAGGAAATCTCGCCATAAACATCCTTTTTTCTTCATTCGAACGACTTGCTCGATTTGCACAAATTTCACAAGTAATAAACCGTCTTTTCGGTGGCATTTTGATTGAAAGTACACCACTGATCACCCGCCACTAATTTTGATGAGAAATTACACTTTAAAAAGTTAAAATTCACAATCAAACAAGCATTTACATTCAAAACACACGGCACGAAATGAAGTTTTGACAAATAACATGGCTGACACTTGACGGAAGAAAGAGAAACCGGACTGAGGGAGTGTGATAGCAATATCCACCATTATTTGCCACGTAAAGTCCATAGAAAAGTTTTTTTGTTCCTAGTTTCACTAGACTGTCCAATGTAGCAAGTTGGTATTTTGCAGAGCCATCCCACAAGTGGCTGCAATACTCCACGCAGGAACGGACCTGAGCTTTTTATAGATTCAGAAGCTGTCCAGGCGTGAAGTACCGCCTCATCTTTCCCAGCTTTTTTGCTGCAGTCTGGGCTCTGGACTCGATGGTTGAGCTGAAGTTGAGGTCTGATGTCAACTCCATGCCCAAAAGCTCCAGGCGATCGGTAACTGACACAGATATACTTTGGAAAGTAGGGGATAGTTTGAATGGGGTCCCCTATGTTGTTTCGAACGCCGCTGTTGCGACACACGCTGTTGCGAATTATTTTTCCACTGCCTCACAGGTTCGAAAGCTCATGGACTCGAATGAAGTAGTCGCGAAAGACACTGTTTCGAAAAACATTTTCACTGCCTCATACGCTCGAATGCTTGTGATTCCGATTTATTTAGTCATGAAGTGTACAGACTACAGAAAAATATTTAAGCAGTAATTAAATAAAATCAACAAATTCGGTGTCAACATCATCATTTAATATTATTATTAACAAAGTAATAATCAAAAATATTAGTACCTCAACTGTAAATTTTTTGCTATGAGTACTTAACACAAAATCTAGACTGATCTTTATAAAAAATTGTCTAGGTACCTAAGTGGTATTAATTATTAGTGGTATTTTTCAGAAATTAATCAATTGCACATGTGTTAGTATTAGTTAGTATATACGAGTACTTAACGCTAAAGCTCTTATAAATTCAGGCGTTCCCATTGTACTTTTTTTTTTCAAATTGCTGAAATAGCATTCTCTGTAACTCTTTGTTTTTAGCATTAGCATTCTCTGCAACTCGAACCTGTGAGGCAGTGGAAAAATAATTCGCAACAGCGTGTGTCGCAACAGCGGCGTTCGAAACAACATAGGGGACCCGAATTCATGCGCTCTACCATGGCCTTTCTGAGAGTGGCAGTTTCATCCCTGTCAGCTCTAGAACTGGATAAGTATCTTTCTGAGACTGTGCTGTCGTCCGCGTACCGAACTGCTCCCAGCTGAAGTAGGTCATTGATATGCAGCAGAAAAAGCATCGCAGAAAGAACAGACCCTTAAGCAACACCGGCATTAATTGCCATAAGATCCGATGAGCAGCCATCGATGACCACTCGAATCAACCGCTCACTCAAGAAGTGGGAAATCCAGTTACATAAGCCAGCAGGAACACCGAATGCGGGAAGCTTGCTCAGCAGACTAGCGTGCCAGACCCTGTCAAAGGCCTTTGAGATGTCGAGAGATACCGCAAGGGCTTCTCCGTGTTTCTAATGACCTCGCCCCAACAGTGCATGACATACACAAGAAGATCTCCGGTGGACCGACCACGGCGGAAGCCATACTGGCGGTCGCTGAGGAGCTCATTGTCTTCAAGGTATGCCAGCAACTTGTTGTTGAGTACCCTTTCCATTACTTTACACAGTATGGAGGTTAAGGTGATTGTGGTCTATAATTGGCAGGATCGGCACGGCTACACTTTTTGGGTATAGGTTGCACATTAGCAAGCTTCCAAGACACTGGCACCACTCCGGTTTTGAAGGAAAGGCGATACAGGCGAGTCAGTACAGGTGACAACTCTGGAGCACAACTTTTTGGGACGTTGGCAGGTATTCCGTCCGGTCCACTGGCCTTGTTCACGTCTAGACTACAAAGGGATTTACGGACGTCTTTAACGTGTATTGCGATTTCCGGCATTACGGAGTCGCAGTGAGGTATGTTAGGTGGTAAGTTAGACCCTGTGTTAAGACGCGAATTTTCCGCAATAGGCAAATAAATTTGCTTTCTCTTGCGCGGTATGGGCCAGTGTTTCATCCGGTTTTATCATGGGAGGCAGTGAAGGACGACAGAAGTTCAACTCAAGTTATTAGCTTGATCGGATAAAGTCAAGCTGTTAATAAATTTTCTTTTAAATACATTTACTCTCTATGTAAATAGAGAGTAAATGTATATACATACATATTATATATGTACATTATATAATTGTAATCTGTGTGTTTCATAATTTGCGTAAATTTTAAGTAATTGTTTTTTTATATTTTATACCTGTCGGCTGTGAAGTTACCTTTTATAAATAAATAAATCAATTACCTTCTGTCCGCTACTTGGTGGGATTTACAAATTTGTTATTTCTCCGTAAAAAATTAACAGCTGAACAATAGGTACTTGCCAAATTCAATCTCGGAAATGATGCCTGCCATCAGAGATAAATATTGGAAAGTGTTTATGAAACAATTTTCCGTCTTTGTTTAGACAGAAAAAAATCTAAGCTATTTAGCAAGTCTGTTAGTTATATATTTATATATAAGAACTATCATACCCAACTAGCAAAATACCCTTACAAACAAAAGCTTGTAAGAGCTATGGTTTCATATAAGGTTTATGTGTTCCGATTAAGCCAGAAACTTTAATAGTGTTATTTTATAAGTCTATTTAAGTTTTAAGAGCATTCATACTTGTAACATTATTCTTATAGACGTTTATAAGAAAACATTATATAATATTAATAAGAGCAATGGTATTATAAGCGTCTAATTGCCTTTGATTCTTAATTAAAACTTATAAATGCATTTTGTAAATACGTTCAATCTTAGAAGTGACTATACTAAGTGTTTTATTAGACTTGTATAACTAGTGTTTTAAAAGTGTCACTTATCTCACCTAAGACTTATCAAAGAGTAGTAGTACTTTAAAAGTCTTACAAGTGTCTTAAACAATTCTCTATTAAGGGTTATTTATCTTCCTTGTTGTGTCTGACACGAGAAATTATAATAAAATCAGGTACATTGAATTAACGTTGTGGATTAATTATTTACTTGTACCTACAATGACTTCGTTGTTTGGCTTGCTTTTACTTATTAAGGAACCCTAAAATTGTGAGCAGTATGGCCGTATAGATAATGGTTTTAGGTTTAATTTGACTCTTACGAGTACGATATAAACCTTACACAAGACTACTGGACTTATATTGTTCTGATAAAGCACTTATGAATCGTGGTTTTGGTCGTAATGGTGACATTTCGATATCATTTCACAAATAATTAAAATAATATATAATAAAAGACACAGTTTTGGAAAGGCCCGTGAAAATACCGTTATTCAAATTTCAAAATAATCGAGAAAAACTACTTCGCAACCTAATAATCGCATAAAGTACGTGACAAACTAAGCTTACACACTAGCGTTTAATAGGAAAATGAAATAAAATATATTCTTAAGTTTTTACGCAACTTTATCATTTTCGCAAAGTTTATCTTTAGCTCACGGTGGTTTGTGATTACACTCTTATTAGGAGATCATAAATAGGATTATTAGTGATATTACACTTAAAATAGCATTAATAAGAGGACTTTAAGGTTATTTGCCCTTAATGCATAAGATAAGATAAGATAAGATAAGATCATTTTATTTGTCCAAACATGAGTATACACACAAAAGAAAAGCATGCAAGTTGTTAAGGGATAGTTTACACAGGTCGTCATGTTTGCCATATTTATACAATGGCATACAAATATTATATGCCCTTGTAAGTCAATTGTAAGTTTGTTTTTCCTTATAAAAGTATCAGCAAGAGTTTTGTAAGTTTGAAAATACACTTCGCGAGACCATTACAAGGCAATTGCCTTGTAATGGTTGTAAGGGTGAATATACTTATTAAGTGCGCCCAAATCCACACATATATGTCTATAAGTGTGTTATAAGACTGAAAAAAATATGGTCTTGGGATATTTGTAAGATTATTTTTTGCTAGTAGGGAATATTATATAACCTTATAAGTAATAGACTTGCTGAATAGCTTAGATTTTCCTGGGACCACAAGGAAACATGCAGAGTGGAGGCCCTACCCTGTACGTCTAAATCTAAAGCATTATCCCCATAACAAATCAAGAATTTCTTGGAGAAGTTTCAGTTCTGCATTAAAGATGCAATAACCTGACAAGACGTTTTTCAAAGTTAAGCAACGGGTGCCGAGGTTGGACCGCGGTTTATTCTAATTATTTTTATTTCCGTGAATTGAAAACACGTTAAGCTACTGAGTCTGGTTGGCATTCGTAGGTTTCCAATAGTCGTAACTGGCAGTGGTTTGTTTAGGGCAAATAGGTCTTTCCACACAAAATAGTAGTAGGTAGGTAATCAGCTATATCTGGGTATACTGGACTGGGACAGGTTTGGTCGTTTGGAAGGGTTTCAGTATTGATCTTCGACTCGCTTCTTTGAGTCCCTGCCAAACCTGACTGAGAGGAACGGCAATCAGTGTGCTTTTCATGACGCGGGTTTGCATTACTGAAAACAGTTGTTAGCCAAAATCAGAACAAGAAATCTCCATGGTGGCCCACGAAGCGTCTCCATTGCTGTAGCCATACTAACATGGAATAGATACCTAGTGTGTTATGGGTATAAGCCTAATTACTTCCATTCATGTTATGAATTGGTCAAAGAAAAAGCTACTATCCTTAGGTAATTAGTGTCTATTGACATCTTTCAATTATATGAAAACACCACTCCATAACCCCGAGTCCGGTCTTCATGAGAGATAATCTACTTACGAGTGGACAGTACGTCAGTCCGTTGATCTGGATAATGTTGAGGCCTTGATTTCCCTCAGGATTTGACTTCAAATGTATGGCTTATTACCTAAACTTCGCCACAAATAGGTAGGTACTTAGGTACATGTTTTTTCAAGTATAAATACTTTCTAAACAAACTTTAACGCGCAGATAAAATGCGAATACCTACATTTTTTCGAAAAAAGCTTAAAAGACGGACGTATTTGTAATGACCTACATCTATGTATGTACCCATCTAAAGAGAAGTGGTGGCTTAGTGGTAACAAGCACAACTTAGGAGTGGCAGGTGGCGAGTTCGAATCCAGGAAGGCACATTAATTTGTGTAATTTTCATCTTCACCGCTGCTCTCAAAACATTGAAAGAAAAATCCAAAGACTGCTATGATGCTCTACATCCACAACCCGCGCTGGATCCGCGTGGTGTAGATACGGCCCTTTTTCTGTCATAGACATGAGGTCTGTGTCTTAGCAGTGGCAACATTATAGGCTGGTTATATACTAGCAGGGGCGTGCATAGGATTATGACAAGGCATGCGGCGGAGTAAAAACACACAAAAACTTCTTCTTTTATAGATTTTTAGCATAGCCACAGCCACGCATCGTAGCATGGTGGCGATGCGTTGCTGTGGCTATGCTAAAAATCTATAAAAGAAGAAGTTTTTGTGAGTAATCGGTCACAAAAACTTCTTCTTTTATAGATTTTTAGCATAGCCACAGCACGCGCCTGTATACTAGGTAGGTATATCTATACCAACCTTGAGCTATGGGATATTTTTGTTATGCATGTCAGTTAGTCTGATGACGGCCTCATGATGATTCACGGCCACGGTGGGGGAATTTATGAAAAAGCTAATCACCATCGATAAATACCTAAATAAACTAAACGCGTTTAGATCGCAACAAAACCGAGTTTACTTATTTTATAACAGGCTGCGTGTCATTCGAAGATCCACTAAATAATGAAGAATTTCGAAATAATGTGTTGAACGGAAAAGCAGATATAGGCACACAGAGAGTTTATGCTACCTTGGTAAAATTTTGAAAAAGAAGTAATTTCAGTTTGTGAAGGGTCCGCGAAGAAGTTATTCTCTACACGGAAAGTTTTGGGGCCTAACGATATACATTTTGTTCATCTTGCTCCTCGCTGTGCTCTCCATTTTTCTATCTAAATGTAGGTAAGTATTTCTATTGTTTGGAAATCGATAACTGCGGAGGCGGCTCAGTTCTCTGAACAGTACCTGCACCTTCTTTCCTGACGAAATGAAGGATAAATCTATACTAATATTATAAAGCGGAAAAGTTTGTTTGTTTGTTTGTTTGCTTGAACGCGCTAATCTTCGAAAGTACAGGCTGGATTTGGATGAAATTTGGTATGGAAGTAGCTTCAAGCTTGAGGAAGGTTATAGGCTACTTTTTACGCGACTGTAAAAAAGCAGAGTTATGTTTTTACCGTGATAGAATCCACGGGAGCGAAGCCCCGCGTGAGTACTAGTTAATAATAAAAATGAAACAAAAGAAAATCTGTTAAATCAGATGGATTATCGTAGGGAAAAATAAAAAGACACTCACGAAAGTAGAGTTGTTAATACACTAGTCGATAACGCAATTACAATAAGCCAGGGAAGCCACATGTGCAGAAGGAAGGAATCATCGCCAAAGTCATGTCTTCAACGTAGTCCCGAATCTTATAATACGCTTTTTGATAAGGACGCGTTTAACGTGGGTTTTCAATTTTCCCTCGCTAAGCACGTAACCCCCATGCCTAGGAAAGCACGTTAGACCGTTGATTCTGCGCCTGATCTGTCTCCGGTCGAAATCGATTGACCACCGTGGTCGAAATCGGTTAACATAAATTATTGGCATTATTTAATACCTACCACATTTACAATATCTACACATAGCAACCTGTTAGGGATAGTCGCCCTTACCTCGGTGGTGAAACGTTTGTTACCAATGACTGTGCATACCTACGTGACAATAACATCACCTTTTAATAATGCAATAGTCGCAATACCGGATTCTTAGTATAGATTGTTTTTTAGGCAACAGTTGACGAAGAAATGTGCCGACTGGATAGGTGCTTGTGACATTCAATACAATAGGTATCTGGGTACTCTAATAATGTTTAGCCAATTTAAATTGTTATAAATTATTGTCGTTCTGATTGGCTGGGCTTCTAACTAAAATCTTGACTAGAAGAGGACAAGGCGAAACGTCGTACTATTTGAATATGTATTTTTGAATTCAGAATTGCAGATACATTATGAAATTTGGAACAAAAAACTTTATGTTCTAAAGAACAAAGCTTAATCTCCTTTGCTACCCATTTTTAAGGCTTTTTAATATAAATGGCCACATAAAAATCGACTTTGTAGATTCTTCTTCTTTATATTCTTGATATGACTGCAAAAGATTCAAATTATTTTAAAGATGAGTGTGCGATGGAAAAACACAATCGAATTCCGTCAAGCCCGTTCCATCATCGGACTACAAGACAAACGGCGATGCGCTATCGTTACATGGTGGATATCCCACCTATACGCACTAAACGTTTTGGGAATACTTTCATTATGCGTACGGCTAAGGAGTAGAATTCCCTACCGGAGTCTGTGTTTCCCGATAGCTATAACCTAGGGGTCTTTAAGTCAAGAGTGAATAGGTTACTTTTAGGTAAGCGTGCTTCATCTTCAACCACATCATCACTTACCATCAGGTGATATGGTGGTCAAACGCGAGCCTATTATCAATAAAAAAAAAGAATGTGTATCGAAGGGAAAGCAAGCAACTTGCAAGCAGGTATAAACATAATTCTGGGGAATATGTATTTACCTACATTCATTTGGATTTAGAATCGGTAGCAGAGCTACTTTGTACAGACGCCAGCACATCAAGCTACAACAATCTGTCAAATTTCTTTAATAGATTTTCAACTTTATTGTTACAGAAATTAAGTTCAATGTTGATTGAGAAAATTTGGGTTGTGGAGGTCAGATAGGCAGTCGCTCCATGTAAAGCACTAGTACTCAGTTGCATCCTGTTATTCTGGAAGCTGAACCCAACATAGTTGAGAAAAGAGAAAAATATAAATTTATTTATTATAATTATTTATTATCAAGTCAGTAGATACTATTTAAATACCGACCGGGTTTTTAAAGAGCAGTGACATATATGTAGGTACGAATAAAAACTTTGTTGATAACAAATGCAGATTAGAATAAGAACCAAAGAGAAAGTTTATGATGAACATTTAGATATATACAGTATGTTAACTAACAGAGGGCGTTAACCCGCAATAGTATAGCATCCATACATGCTAAAAAATATTACCATACGAAAACAAAATGTTTTTATTTTTTTAATATTAAAATATTCACTAAAAATGTTAAATTGATAAGTACGTAAAAGAAACACTCTGTACACGCGTACTTGAAGGACAGCAACGTCGCAATTTATTTATGGATGACGGGCCGCGTGTGCGGCGATCTAATTGATGTGCTTATACTATCGCGGGTTAACGGGAACACCCTCTGTTAATTAACATACTGTATATTACCTATACAATTATGAGGTTATATATATCTCATATATATTATTAATTAATTATTTAGCTAAAATATAAGTTTGTTATACTTAAGTATTTTTTTCAGCGCAGGATTAAGGCAATAAGACAGCCTTTGTACCTACATTTGAGTTGAATAATAATATACCTAATAAACCTTAATAATAAACCTTCTTGAGGTTCCTATTCAAAAGGTAATACCATTTCTTTCCCTATAGAAATTCCCTATAGGAATGCTAGGTTTTAATTCGTTGGAGGTGAGGAGAGGCTTTGATCAGCTCACAGTAGCCTGCAAGACCCTGAGCGGGCGTATCAACTGTCCCGAGCTACATGGCCTTTTCTGCCGACTATTCGTGCCTGACAAGTACATCGGGCACCGTCAGAACCGCTTGCACAATTTGTTTGCTCCACCGACTTCTAAAACTGTCGCCAGAGCTGAATCCCCAGTATGTCGCACTCTAAGGATGCTAAATGCCCTCTTGACTACCAACCCTGAATGGAGTAAAATTATGCGTGCATGTCTGGTGTTCTGCGAGAAGAAGTATGCTAGAGTGTCTACTGTTCTATTTTAATGTTAATTTTATTTTATATAATTTCAATTATCAATCACAATTATTATCATTATTCTTTTCTTATACATATATATTTCTAAGTTAATTAATGTAATTGGTGTTTTACCGTTTTAATTAACTATAAATAAATAAATAAAAATCAATAAGTAAAACAGAACGATCGAATAAAGTTCGAAAATATTAGTATCTTCCCTCTTATACAGTTGGGGTTACAGCAATGTTCTAACGAGATACCGCATCCTCGGAACGTAGTGACGGTTGTAGGAACATTGTGGGTTTTTAGTCTATAGAAGTCTGAATCTCCCTTCCGCTCCACCCATAGAGGAAGGAGTAATTAAATGACTTTTCCACTCAAAAAAACAGGCCAAGTGCAAGACAGACTCGCCCATGAAGTGTTCCGTTGTAACTACACACATAACTTTGTTTTCTCTGCTGACTCTATCTTTTTCAAACCAATTTTCGTTGAAAGTTTTTATTAAGACCTACTACATATCTTTATTTAGATTTTTCACTGTATTATTATTAAAGTTAGACGGAAGGGCGATTGGGGAACGACGACAACGGCATTGTACCACTTTGGAAGTGTAATAATACTAATAATATAATAATAAACGTTTATTTATCATCAAAACAGTACATGGGTGATACATACATATTGTTGATACATGGTCAGTTCATCAATACATGGCTATTACCTATATAATACAACATTTGTACTCAAAGTTGGTGAACCCTGCCTCTTAAACTAGGGTTACCTGTGACTTAAGAGGCAGTGATCGGCTTAAATGTTTCATAACATAGTACATTACTTGTGCGAAGTGTGTCGGTCTACCATGTGAAGTATATATTAAACTAAAGGACTAAACCGTAAATATTTATGATAAATAGATAAATATTAAGCAAAATATGGAAAAAAAAGGAAGAGTAACTCGAGGATGTAGAGCGGTGTGTGTGAGTTTGTCCAACTGTGTGAGAGTGTGTGTGTAGATGTAGAAGTGTGTGAGTGGTTGTGTGTAACTGTACATGAGTATATAATGTGGGTGATGGTGGTTCTAAGTGTGCAGCAAAATACAATAAATATCATTAAGCAATGAGAAAACAGGTGTGGTGTTAAGCAATGAATGTAAGTAGGGACTCAGTTTGTATGTAATCCAGTTGAAGGAGCCAATCTGTCACTTTAGATTTAATATTGTATTTGTTGAGGTCACGGATGTTGAGGTCTTTGTGAGCTTTTTTATAAATATGTGCACTGAGTGTGGAAAATTGATGTTTGGCGAATTAGGTTTTCTGACGTGTGCCAGGGGGATATTGGTACGTTTATTAGGATCAGACGGGGGGGACGCAAGCGTGTCTTCTGAGTTCTGATCGAAGAACAAAGAGCTGGCGAACTGTTAGTACCTTACATTCCGAGTATAATCGTGCTGTAGGATAGCGGTATGGCTTGCGTAGTATAATTTTGAGTATAGCCCTTTGTGATCGTTCAACTCTGAGTAGACTGGTTTTTGTGGCGCCACCCCATACTGTTATACAATATCCAATCACGGATTGACACAGAGCATGAAAGACAAGGTATTCAAGGTATCAGGGTTGGCAGACTCTCTAAGAGACTTAAAAATGTGAACCAGTCTCATAGTCCTGGAGGTCAGGACATCGACCTGCTTATCCCATCGCAACCCTGCATCTATCTGAATACCTAGATATCTTACACTCTCGTTTCTTGTAAGTGTTCGACATTGACACGGGGATGATAACTGTGAGCAGGTGTGGGCTGTTATCGAGAAGTTTAGGTTTGGTGCGGTGTTACGGCGGATAGAGAAAGGAATATAGCACGTGTTCTCAAAGTTTAAAGTTAGCAGATTCAGATTAAGCCATTTTATTACTTTGGCAAGTGCTGATTCTGCGTTATTGGCAACACAATCCCATGTTAACCCATCCATTAAAATCACAGTGTCATCAGCATAAGCAAAGATTTTGGAATTGGGAAGGGTCATTCTGCACAAGTCGTTGACGTACACTTGAAATAAAAGGGGACCCAGAATGCTTACCTGAGGCACTCCGTAACAAACAAATTCTTCATCACTAAGAATTTTACCAATTTTAGTCATTTGGGTGCGATTAGTGAGATAATCATTAAAAAATTTGAAGAGCCCCTTACCCCTATCGATTCCAATTTAGCTAAAAGTAAGGGAACAGAAACTGTGTCAAACGCTTTTGAGAGATCTAGGAAAATTCCAAGACATTTAGTTTTACTGTCCAAGTTACTAGTAACGAGCTGTGTCAGATCTAGAATTGCATCTTCGGTTGAAACTCCAGTACGAAAACTTGTCCAGGAATTTATTCAGACGGGGACCAAGAATACGCTCAAGCAACTTGGAAAGGGCTGTCAAAACGGAGATCGGTCTGTAATTGTTGACACAGCTTCTGCTCCCTGCCTTGTGGATAGGATGAATGATGGCTCTCTTAAGTGCTCTTAAGTGTATATTTTTTAAACAATTGACTTTACGAAAAAATGGTTTTAGAAACCCCAATGCCATTTTTAAAGACTTGTCTATGGATACCACACTCGTATAGATTTGACGAAAAAAATATTGTTTAGTTTCAGTTCCGTGTATGGATTTTTTTTTTTAACGTGTTAAAATTATCAAATAAGTCCTCCCACTCCGGGCAGGGTGGGAGGGACTGTCAGACTTTTACTGACTAAAATCCACGGTGTTCCTTCAATAACCCTTTACATACCGGGGCCACGGTAACGGGATGAGTCCCACGACCCCGGCGGGCTTCGGCCCTCTGCAGAGGGGGCCTCGTCATGTTGCTGACGCTCTTTGAGGCGCGCGTGGAACACGACGCGCCGTCGACCCGGGCATGGTCCATGGTCGGACAGCGAGTTGCCCTTTACTCGCTGTCCGCATGCCCGCGCCTACGGTGGCCGGAGATCGTCGGCCGATGTCCGACGCCGTGGGCGTCTACCACTGCGGCTGGGCTGGAGGGAGGACGCCATCCTCTCCCTCACGCGGCCCGCCTCCTCCTTCAAAAGCATGACTGCTTCGCAGAAGGAGGCGACCGCTTCCCACTCCCTCTCGCCCTGCAGCATGGCCTCGACCAAGGCCGGGCGCGAGAGGTCTCCGCCTATCGCCGCCGTGAGAACACGTCGGTGCTCTGCCCAGGCGGGGCAGTCTTGCACCGTGTGCTCTACGGTGTCCTCAGGGCGATCCTCGCAGTGGTGACACCCAGGCGTTTCCTCCTTTCCCATCAGACACAGGTACCTCCCGAAACTTCGGTGTCCGGTGAGGACCTGCGTCATGCGGTAGGTCAGGACGCCGTGACGCCGATCTAGCCACTCCTCAAAGAGGGGTCTTACCGCCGCAATTGCGGCGTGCCCGTCCGTGTATGGATAGTCCCCATTTATTATATATATTTTTTATTTTTGTATAAAAATCGGAAAGGGGTTAAGAGAATACATCTACCTAGCAAGTTTTACATGTATAGTTCTAATAGTTTCGGAATAAAATAGCCTTGACATTCGGACTGACAGACAGACAGACAGACATGACGATTCTATAAGGGTTCCGTTTTTTGGCTACGGAACCCTTAAAAGGTGTTTAAGTAGTAAGTGTTCCTACATACAGTAAAGGAAGCCATTGCAAAAATAAGAAAAGTTTTTTTTTTCATGTCTCTTCCACAATAAATTACTTTAATTCAAATTCAATTAATAATAATAGGGCCCTTCATGCGTCTGAAGTAGTTTTATTAGCGTCCGTAGCTTGGCTACGTTTCGGTGATCTCTTCGGGGAAACCGAAGGTTTTGTCTGTGGGATTATGGACGAAGTTATGATGATGAATAACTCTATCGGAAATATATTGTGAAGGATGGTACGGTAGACATATGTCGGGCATGTCACAAACTGGGAGAATCCAATT